>JASUUG010000798.1:2167500-4567500 GCA_030449905.1 Luvunga scandens | reverse complement strand
CTATCTTAAAAAAGTTTACAATATATGCTATGTTATACTTAAACCATTTCTTCATAACTCCATTGACTTCTCCAAAATAAAAATCACAATACCTACTCAAGTCGATAACTAAAATAATAATAGCTTCCTTATCTTTTTCAACTTCTTCCTTGGCTACTTTATCTTTTCACACGTCATCGTATGCTACTACATTAATTCATGACCTTAATCTTAGGGCTTCACAAACTTCTATCAACCTAAAAATAAATAAATAACATTATGTAACCTAACAAAAACCTACCTATAAGCACATGATGAAAATACTCATCAATATGTTCATTCCTTAAGATTGACTTGATCATCATGAAATAACTTAAGCACGTAGTTTTTAAGCTTATTTTGATCTTTCATCTTTTTCTTTTTTTTTTCATCTTCTGCTTTTCCTTGTCCTTTATCCTTAATATATCTTTCGGTACACAACTGAACGTGGCAAGATTGCTTACCATGTAATTGAATGTTCTTAATGTTCTTTGCTTGAAAAACAACTTTAGAAAATTAGAAAATGAATATAGATGATACATTGCATGCAAAACAAAGAAATAAAAATTAAGTTTACCACTAATATGATTACCACGGGTTGACTTATCTAGTTAATTATAATAATTTGATATATGCTTATTACCTTATTTAAAGCTTTAACAAATCTTTGTTGCATATGTGCTTTCTTTCTAAGCTATTAAAAAGTATAAAACTAAAGAAAAGAATATTACCCATCGTGGTTAAAATGGCCTTAACTAGTATTATCTTAGTGGCCATCATATGGGTGCCATAAAAACTAGCTTGTAAACCGCCATATGCATCATCTAGAGTTAATAACTTTCCACTTGGGAAGTATCTGATTCATCAACGTAGGAAAGGCTGATGCTTGCCATGTACCATGATAAGTTTAAGATCTCCACAAACTGTTGTATATTTATGCCACTTCGGAGACCTAGATCATGCCTTTCTGTGGTCTTCTTGTTGAAAGGATTTCTCTCCAAATTAGCTCTAACCATTTTAACTAATTTGGAGCTGAAGGTGGAAATGAAAGTAAAACAAGGATGACTATAAGTTTTTGCCATGTTTTCTTTATGATATTTTCCAACTCAATATTTAGAACAATAGTATGCTCAGTAGCTGCGATTTTGATGAGAGGTACGGTAGACTGTTGAACAACAATTCGACCATCATTCACTTCACTCTTCATAGATGCATATAATGCATCAATTATTGAAAAACCCCACCTTAAAATTTCTATACCAACAAACCAAAATGATGCTATTTTGCCACCATTCGATTTAAGCTTAATCCTAAAATCCTTTATATCTTTAAAAAACCGCCCTTCAAGTCTTGAATCTCTATACTTGAGGTTATTGATAACCTACATCGACCTACAAGAAAATAAAATAAGATTAAAGAATTAAAACACATATTGTGAAGTCAACTCAATAATAGAATATAACAAAATATAACATGAGTGAACGTGTTTTCAATGAGTGAAAGTGTTTCTAAAAATTGTATTAGGCCACCATATTAAATAAGTTCGTTACTTATTAACAAGTTTATTAAATAAAAAACAGTATTGCATGCAAAATAAAGAAATAAAAATCAAGTTTACCACTATCATGATCACCGTATGCTTACCTAACTACTTTATTATCATGATCTAATACATTTACATTGCTTTGTATAAGGCTTTAGCAAACTCTTATTATATGTGAGTTCCCTTTTTAAGTTGTTAATAATTACAAAACTAACGGAAAGAATCTTACCCGTCATAGTTAAAATGGCCTTCACCAATGCCATCTTGCTAGCCATCATATGAATGCCATAAAAGCTAGCAGGTAAACCACCATATCTGTCCTTTATAGTTAATAAGATTCTTACTTGTAAAGTATAGGTTTCATTTGTTTCATCAATGTCTGACATGCACGGTATTAGGCTTAAGACCTTCACAAACTATTTTTATACATTTGTGCCATTCTAAAAACGTAGATAATATGTTTTTTTGGTCTTCTTGTTGAGAGGATTTTTCCTTAAATTAGATCTAGTCACTTCAATTAATTTGGAGTTGGAGACGGAAATGAAAGTAAAACTAGGACGACCATTATTTTGGTAGCTGTCAATATTTAGAGTAACGGGGTTCTCAGTAGCTGTCATTTCGGTGAGAGTATGACAAACTATCAAATATCAAGTTGTCCATCCTTCATTTCACCCTCGTATATACATATGATACATCAACCTTTGAAAAAGCCCACACTAAAATTCATGTATGAACATACCAAAAATGGTTCTATTTTGCTGCCATCAGATTAAAACTTAATTGTAGAATCCCATATATCTTCAAACAACTATCCTTCAAGTTTGAATTTCTATACTTGAGGTTATCGGTAACCTGTACCAAGCTAAAAGGAAATAGAATAAGATTAAAGAATCAAAACACAAATTGTCAACTCAACTCCATAACAAAATATAACAGAATAGAATATAAGTGAATGTGTTTCCAATAAAAGTAAAGATGTTTCAAAAAGCCACATTAGGCTAACATATTAAACAAATTCATCACTTATTAACAAGGTTATCGAACAAAAGCCTAAACAAAATACTGCATTAAATCCATAATTACACATACTGCATGCAAAATAAAGCAATACAAATCATGTTTACTACCATTATTGCTCACCACATGCCTACATATCTATTTTATTATTATCATCTAATACATGCACATGGTTCTCTTCCTAAGTTATTAATAATTATAAAACAAAGGAAAAAATCTTACATATCACGATTAAAATAGTTTTAATGCCATCTCGTTAGCCATTATATGAAATTCGTTAAAACCAGCATGTAAACCATTATATGAATATTTTTAAGTAAATAGCTATCCTATATGTAAAGTATCTATTTCATCTACACAATATAGGCTCACGCTGACCATGCATTGCACTAGGTTTATAATCTTTACAAATAATTGTTGTACATCTATGTCACTACAATGCCTCTTTCTGCTTTTCTTTTTTTTTGAAGCTCAGGGTAGAAATGAAAGTAAAACAAGTATGCCTATAGATTTTCGGCTCATCTCTCTTATGATATTTTCTAACTCAATATTTAGAGCAACAAGGTGTTGAATAGCTACCATTCTAATGAGAGGTATGATAAACCGTTGAATACTAACTCGACCATCTTTCAATTAACCTTTATAGATGCATATTATGCATTAACAATTGAAAAGCCTCTTCCTAAAATTCCTATATTAACATACCAAAATAGGACTATTTTACCACCATCCAATTCAAGACAGTCCTACAATTTTATGTCTTTAAACAATCATACTTTAAGCCTTAAATATCTGTACTTGAGGCTATCGATAACTTGCACTAAACTAAACTGAAATAAAATAAGATAAAAGAATCAAAATACATAATGTTGACTCAAACTCAATATCAAAACATAATGGAATATAACATAACTGAATGTGTTTACAATAAAGGTGAACATGTTTCCAGAAGCTACATGCCACCATATTAAATAAATTCATCACTCATTAACAAGTTTATCCAAAAAAAATCTAAACAAAACACTATATTAAATACACAATTACATGCATGCAAAATAAAGAAACAAAAATTAAGTTTACCATTAACATAATCACCATATGCATACCTATTTACTTTATTATTATCATTTAGTAAATGCACATTACTTTAACATATGGGTCTTTTCCTAATCTGTTAACAAATATAAAACTAAAGGAAAAAATCCTACATGTTGCGATATAAATGACCTTGACTAGTGCCATCTCGCTAACCATCATGTGAATGCCACAAAAAATACTATGTAAACTACCATGTGTGTCCTCTGAAGTTAATAACTTTCTTACTTGTGAAGTATCTATCTCATCAACGTAATGGAGGTTGATGCCTGCCATGCATCACACTAGGTTTAAGATATTCATAAACTATTTTTATATATCTGTGCCACCCTAGAAACCTAAATCATGCCTCCACATGTTCTTTTGTTAAAAGATTTTTTTTTTGTTAAATTAGCTATTACGGCTTCAACGATTATGTAGCTGGAGGTTGAAATGAAAGTAAAATAAGGAAGGTTATAGGTTTTTGCCTGATCTCTTTTATGATATTTTTTAACTTAGTATTTAAAGCAATAGGGTCTCTAATAGCTAGCATTCTAATAAGAGGTATGACGAACTAGCAACCATTAAAACTATCATCTATCACTTCACTCTTCATAAATGCATTGATCATTGAAAAATCTCACATTAAAGTTCCTTTATCAATATACCAAAGTGATTTTATTTTGCTACCATCTAATTCAAGTTTGGTCCTGAAATCCTATATATCTTGAAATAATTGTCCTTAAAGCCTTGAGGCTATTAGTAACCTGCATGAATATAGTAGGAAATAGAATAAGATTAAAGAATCGAAACACATGTTGTCAAGTCAACTCAATAACAAAATTTAATAAAATATAATATGAGTGAACGTATTTTCAATACTGAACGTATTTTTAGAAGCAACATTAGGCCACGATATTAAAAAAATTCATCACTCATCAATAAATGCCTACATAAAACACTATATCAAATCCACAATTTCATATATTGCACGCAAAATAAAAATAAAAATAAATATTATTCAAATTTCACTATTATTCCAAACATTTTGATAAGGTTTCATTAAGTTTCACATAAAAAAATACATCAATCAAAACATTCAATAAAACGACAACAGTAACAACACAACTTTATGCATTTATTAAAGATAAAATAGCTAATATATTTTAATAGAACTTTCCAGATTTAAAGTACATATATTATGGAACAATATTGAAATTTTTAGTCATTCCAATAAGATTTGACTTGTGTTTTATAAGATAAAAAATAAAATGCAAAACTATCAAATGACAAAGGTGCAATAGCAACAAACTTTAAAAATTCATTCAAAATAAACTATTAGTTCAATTAATGTTAAAATCTTCAAGTTTTAAGTATACAAATAGCAGTATAATATTTCAAAATTTTAGCTCATTTTGACATTGATAGACTAGTCATTTATACCACTAAACATACACCAGCAAGTTCAGATAAAAGTAGCCATTTAAGTAGTCATTTGCAACACTAAACATAGTACATTAGCAAGTTCAGATAACAGTTAATCACTTAGCAATAGTAGAGCAATCTCCTCCTTATGAAATAGCTTTGATGGTTCGAACATTTGTTTCTTCATGTCCTCCTCATCTTTCTTGTTCTTATTAGGAATACTAAACCATTTATTAGACTAGCCAAAATGGAGGAGGTCAAGAATTTCCTTTGAAAGAAAAAAAAAAGTTAATTCTTAACATTAAAAATAAATTATTATACCTCCTACATAATGTACTAGTTGTCTACTAACAAGTCTTATACTAATACAAAAAAGTTGCCTCATGTCTTAATACCTACAAAAGCAACTAAAAAATAATGTTATATAATTAATAACTTGTACTAATCAAATGTAAAAATGAGAAAATAAAATCATTATTAGATGGCAAAAATAATATTGAACTTTACAAAATTTGGAGGTATAAATTATTACACCTCCAACATAATGTACTACTTATCTACCCACAAGTATTATATTAATACAAAAAAGTTGCCTTATGTCTTAATACCAACAAAAGTAGTTAAGAAACAATGTTATACAATTAACAACTTATACTTATCAAATGTCAAAATGATAAAGTAAAATCATTATTAGATGGCAAAAATGATATTGAACTTTACAAAGTTTGGAGGTATAAATTATTATATCTTCAACATAATGTACTACTTGTCTACTTACAAGTCAACTAATACAAAAAAGTTACCTTATGTCTTAATACTTATAAAAGTAGCTAAAAAGTAATGTTACACAATTAATAACTTATACTAATCAAATGTCAAAATGGGAAAATAAAATCATTATTAGATAGTAAAAATTATATTAAACTTTACAGAATTTGGAGGTATAATAATTTATACCTCCAACATAATGTACTACTTGTCTACTTATGAGTTTTATATTAATACAAAAAAGTTGCATCATGTCTTAATACTTACAAAAGCAGCTAAAAAACAATGTTATACAATTAATAACTTATATTAATCAAATGTGAAAATGAGAAAATAAAATCATTATTAGGTGGCAAAATGCAAGGTATTTTTAACCAAACAATTTAGGGCAGATGGTGCTAATTGCCCCATAAATCAATTTCTGCTATCTATTATGTTCGCCAACTTTGCTCATTTTTCATATATCAAATTCAGTGCTCTAAGGCCATGGCATGCTGTAATTGCATATGATGCATGTGTTCGACTTTGCCTTAATGCTTGGGCTATGGGTTGCATGGAAGCACTTGTGCTTTTGGACAATAAATGTGCTCTACTACATGATGCATTTGGGTGAGTCAATCTCTTCTTAGCCTTATTCTTTTGGAGTACATTGACCACGTTAGGTTTGTTACATTGTTTATGATGTGTTGAGTGATCAATTAGGGTTTACTTTATAGTTCCTGCAGATATTTCTGCGCCCTAAGTGGGAGAAACTGGATACATTAATCTGAAAAGATTTATGTTTCCTATTAATCTGGCACTGTTATACTGATAATCAGAAGGCTAAGGAATAGGTTGAATGAGTCTTATGAAAATTTCATGCAAAGAAAAGGGGTTGATAGGTTAATGCAATTGGATTCAAACAAGAGGTCGTTCAAAACCCTTTGGGGCCACCAAAAGTTTCCTGACAACTAAGGTTGTAAAATCTGGCGAAAATGCCCATTTCAAACTCAGTGAACATGGAAAGGTTGACCGATTTGGGTATCAACAAAAGGGGGAAAAAAATAGGCATTCAAAAGCTGTCAAGGAATTTCTTCTATTTCTAAGAACATTGAGGAATATTAAGATGGTCCATCTCTTCCTTTAGTCAAATAGTTCTTCACCAAAGCTTGCATGTCTCAGTGTTGAATTACATCCGTCATTGTTGAACTTATTTTATTTCTGCCCAGTTCAGTGGTGGCATCCTTTACTGCGCTTATGATGTACTAAGGTTCTGTAAAAGTATTATTTCAATGGCCAATTACTGGGCCATGTCATATCTAACAGTGCTAGAAATGTAAGAAATTGTTGGAAGAAGTGAAAGAAACAAAAAACTGAAATGTAGCTTGCTTTTTGGTTCAGTGCTAGGGTTTTTGAACTTGGAGTTTCTGAAAGTATTACTGATTTCGTTATTTTGAAACCAAAGGATCTTTTGGTTTTCGCAATAAACTTTATTGTCAACTGCAGTGCATTTCAAAGTTTTCAAAGTTTTATATTATGACGGCAAAGTTGAAAATCAATCTGACGTGACATTGTCCATTTAAAAGGGACAAATATCTAAATGCCTCTCAAAAGTCAAAACTTATACAACTGACCGTGCAGATTTCAGAAATTGCTTCTAGATGATAAATGGTAGAACATGCAGCATTTGCCGGATCATTGATTTTCCAGTAGTTTACTCTTACGCATCTAAAACTTTGGTTATTGAATTTATAGATTGCAGAGTGTGCTATTGCAATCAGAAGAGGAACTAATGGTCAAGCGCTCTTCAGAGCCTACTAGTGAGGATGCTGCACCTAAGCCTAAGAAAGTAATTGGGAAGATGAAGGTTCAAAGTAATTTGTCATCCTATTTTGGACATCCTCCCTTTTCAAGAGCTAAGTAATGGAATCTCCCGACTAATGAGATATTCTTCATTATGCAGTATGGAAAGTGAAGACAAGCCTAGATCCACCTACCGGATGTACTATGTCATCTCTTAGGCTACCAGTGATAAAACTGGACTCAATCCGGTATTGCTTCTATAATGTTCAGTCAACCCTATCTTCTGGATGGCAAGCTCTGAGAAAAATTCGTTGTGTACCTCGTCTAGCTGCAAATGGTTCTTTCTCACGTCAGAGCTTGGCACATGTGCATGCCAGCTCTCAATATATAAAACAGGTGTCTAGACTCTTAAAAATGGGTGTGACGAGTCTATGCTCTAGTTCATCATCTTATGACACTATGCAAGGTATTAAAGTTGCAAATTGCATGCTTTATTGTTGCCTAAATTATTCATCAAAGAGGAATCAATTAACCTTTCCACCACCCCCACCCCCCCAACCTCACTGCTTCCTCCGCCCACCCCCTTTTGTGGGGAGTTGGTTGTTTGCAAAGTTATGTGTGGATTTTGTTCGGTTTGGTGCTTTCTAACAGTTGACACAGTTACATGTGTACTGTGCTGTTGTTTGGCTTATAGTTGCTATAAAGCATTTAGTTCAAAGTAATTTTTTTGATAATGTGCTTTTGTTGGGCTGCTTTGGAGCACTAGGCCACTTCGATGGTGGCACCTAACTGTTTGCATTAATGATGTGTGTGCTATTTATGTAGCGTTTACTTTTTGGATTGGATTAGGAATTCTGAGGAATGAGAGTGAGAGTAGGTTATTTACTTACATTAGAATAGGAGTATGAAATAGGAATCAAAATTTCATTTATGTATTTACTTTGTCTTGAATTATGAGTAAATTGTTTTAGATTACAATTTTACCCTTATATAAAGAATTGTAGTTCTTAATTATAATTTATAAAGTTAATAAAAAAATATATTTATAAAATAAACTATTTATTTTGTTATTAATTTTAATCATATAAGTTCATAATTATTATGAATATTCTAATTTATGTAAATCATAATTTTTTTATTAATATTAATTTTAATTATGTAAATTAAAAATTATTGATAAGAGCAACACAAATGAAACATTATTATAAATAATATAGTAGAAAATTAATATTTCTTAGAATAAACTATTTATTTTTATTAATTATTAATTTTAAATAAATATAATAATAATATTAAATAATATTTTAATAATATTACTATTATTATATTTTCAAATAAAGATATTATATAGTAATATTATTAATTCTATGTGAATATAATAGGTATTATTTTTAAGTAATTTTAACTTGGAATTAATGTAAATTATTATTTTTAATAAATAAATAATATAAATAAATAGATAAATGTAATATTATTTAATAAGATAATAATATTATTTAAATAAATATGATATTATTAGTTTTAAATAAATGTAATATTATTTTATTTTAATAAATATAATTATATTATATTTAATTTTTTTTTTAATAAACGTAATTATGTTATATTTTAAGGGAAGGGTAAAAATGAATGGGTAGAATGAAAATTTTGCTTCACACTCTAAAAGTGGGTGGGACTCATGGAGTGGGAATTTCCACTCCCACCCTTGAGTAAGCATGTAAACAAGTGAGATAACTCCATATTCCACACTCTCCACTCCCACCTTTAAACAAGAATTGCTATGTACTGACTTCTAACTTATTTTTTGTTATTATTATTGTTATTTTTTTATGAAACTGTGTCCTAAGTTGCACTTAATACTGAATAATCGCTTGACTAGTGCTCCTTTATTCTTGCAAATCCATTGACTTGGGGTGTTTTTTTCCCATTTGCATTTCTAATTTATTCTTCTTTCCTTTTTCTCATTCCTCTCTGTGCACAAATGTCAATAGAAACATACACTTGTATGTTAAGATTGAAAAGTTCAACAGAACAAGATGCCATTCGGATGCAACCTGGATCTGGTGAAACACACGTCTTGTATGTTCTCTTGTCCTATTTTCTCCTTCTTTTAAAATCAGGATTTGCTTGGATAGGCATTGACAACTTCTACAGCTTTCCAGATAGTCTAGGAGATGATCTAATTATTGAAGTCCATGACTCCAAAGGGAAGCATTATGGTCGTGTACTAGCTCAAGTAGCAACTATTGCTGAGGACCCGGTATTTTTCTGATCCTTTACATTTAGTTTCAAAAAGTTCGCATTGGTTCTAGTTTGGTGGAAGGCTAATAATGTCTGATGTAGACCGACAAATTGCGTTGGTGGTCTATTTATCGTGAGCCCGAACATGAGATTGTGGGCAAACTACAGCTGTATATCTATTATTCAACAAGTTCAGATGATAATAGTCATCTCAAGGTGAGTTATTGTATATTGTAATTGCCTTTTAATAAGTTAAATATTTATTTTACAAAGAAGTTAATAACTGAAAAAGTTTCTGCTAATTTGTTGTGTTATTGAATAAAAGAAGAATCCTTGTAATCTGAAGCACTACCAATCCCACATTCCCACTTCTTTTGACTAATAATTATATACATATTTATATATTTATCATTGCATAGAATAGATAATTGAGGCTATATACACTCTGGAAATCAGGAAATCGTCTTGCTGTTACATTTTTAGAAATTCAAAAGGGCATCAGTTTTTGTTTCTTATAAGCTGTTGAAGCAAACCTGCTCATTCGAATTGAGATACATTATGGCATGTTGTCTGCTACAGAGAGATACAAGTGTGTGAAAGTCATTATTAAACAGCATCATCTGGTGTTTGACTGTGGTTAGTCATTATTAACCGAATGAAGACTAATATTTTTGTTATTTTATTTGATGCATTTCTATTTTTATTCATATAATGAGTAATATAATCAAAACACAAGAATTGTTATCATCTTACTTATTTGTGGTTTGGTAAATATATTAGTGATATTAGCTATACTTCTTTTTGGTCACAGTGTGGCTCTGTTGCAGAAACTGTTGCATATGACCTAGTTTTAGAGAGTGCTACGAAGGTTCAACATTTTCAGCAAAGGAACGTGTTGCTGTATGGTTCTTGGAAATGGTTATTAACGGAGTTTTCCTCATACTATCAGGTTTCTGATGTCTATACAAAGCTGCGGTAATGAGCCTGAACATTTTTTATTTTGGAAATTTATGAGAATGATGCTATCTCTAATATATCATTGGCAGATATCTTTCCTACATAATGGATGTGGCCACTCCCACAGCTGATTGCCTCAACTCGGTGTATGACTTATTGATGCCTGTCGTTATGAAAGGCCATAGCAGGAGCACTCTGAGTCATCAAGAGGTATTTCCATTTCTGTTTTATCTGAGTACTGTGGTAAACCAGAATGAAAACGAATCCTCTGGAAGGAGGTACAAATCATTTGCTCTAAACAGAGCTTTTTGTAACTATAACAGTCAATATCATTTCGTTACTACTATGATCACCACTATTAACACTGTTATTAGAGTTGCCTTTTTTTTTCCCATTATTTCCATCATTATTAGTATATTATTATTAGTATATTTTCTGGTTATAATATGGATGGAATCAATTCTCAACACAACATTTTTAAGTTATCCGCATTTTCAGAATCGAATCCTGGGAGAAACCAAGGATCAGATTGAACAGATTCTTGCTCTTGTTTTTGAGAACTATAAAGCCCTTGATGAATCAGCCTTCTCAGGGATTATTGATGTCTTCAAACCTGCAACTGGGGTCACACCTCCGGCACTAGAACCTGCTGTGAAACTGTATACTCTCCGTGATATATTGTCTCCAGAGGTGCAGAATAATCTGTGCCACTATTTCCAGTTAAAACGAACTGGATTTTTTGTCTATTGGATGCTTTATTGCTAAACATTTTCTTTCTAATGGTAGTTTCGTTCCAGGCTGCTGCTAAAAAGAGATCAAGAAGACACTTGGCTGAGACCGATGAATATGTTTCTAACTTCAATTACATGGATAATGTTACCATGACCACTGCTTACAAAAGGATGATCTATTTGTTGGGATATAGATAGGAGTAGACTGATGACTCTGGCAGC
Source organism: Luvunga scandens (assembly GCA_030449905.1). Classification (NCBI taxonomy): domain Eukaryota; kingdom Viridiplantae; phylum Streptophyta; class Magnoliopsida; order Sapindales; family Rutaceae; genus Luvunga; species Luvunga scandens. The sequence goes on along the minus strand of JASUUG010000798.1, from coordinate 4,555,722 downwards.
ATTATCGGGTAATACACAAGCTGACAATCCACAAATTGTATGCTGCAAGTAAACAAGTAGACCTCGTGATCGTTGTGGGTGTAGGGCCTTCAGTTCTAATCTAAAATCATTGAGGAAGAAAATGGGAAAGCAAATTTGTGGCCCCTCCGCTTCTTTTCAGGTTAATTAATTTGTCGTTTCGTTTAACCCTGTGACTGTGAGGAAGCGTTTTCGTGAGACATGTATGGATTAATTTTTGATACTTCAATAATGGCACAAACTTTCCTGAAAGCGAAAGCAAAATACGGCGGAGTTCATGCAGGATAAAATTATCCTGTCCTTTACGATTGAACATGTACATTCTCTTCGGTCTTCATGCTAAAGAAAAGGGAACCAAAGGCCCAAGCTAAAAGTTCAGATGTGTACAATTGGCTACTTATGGGCCTTTAAGAGATTAAAATTCCTGGATTTAATTCTATCCTAATACTTTTTCGCATCTTACCGCGATTGCGGTAACTGTATTCTTGCTGTTCAGCATATCTACCGAAGCAAATAAGAGGGAAGATTTGATTGTGTACTACACGAAAACGACAAGTCGAACAGAATAATATATTGGATCCAGGACCCAGGTCCTGGGCACTGGAAAGTGGAAAGTCTTCTTGAGACCGTGACCGACCGCGTCTCGTGTAAGGTCCCCACGTCTATCACTTGCTAGTCGTAAAAGAATCATAATTAGATAGAGATAGCGAGTTGCCACCAGCAAGGTGGGCAGGCACCCCACTTCCATAATCACCCTTGAATTATCTTAAAATCTCTACTCGTAACACTTTAGCTACAAAACAATGAAAAGGTCATTCACTTGCATTGTGTTATTTTGAGGTGTCCCTTAGTAGATGGCAATGGGTTGAATTTGAGCAGAACAAGAGGGCAAAACGACATTGTTGTAGTATTTTAGCTCCGCTGTCTAGAACTGATCGGGCTCAGTTTTTGTCCTTTGCTCCTCTTGCTCCAGTGAAGCGTTTTTTGCTTTGTCATTTAGCTAAAGAATTCCCTCCAACTAAGGCAACCTACGATTGACATGCATAAATAACCAAAAAGCAAATAATTCGGCAGATGATCATAATTTCTAAAACAAAATAAACAAAAGATGAGGTTTTTTTTTTTTTTTTAATTTTCCGGAAAGAACAAAGGATGGTGTTCTTGGAACCATCAATAGAGTAAAATTCAGAAAGTGCATGCCTGATTCTGAATGCGAGTCCACAGGCAAACCGGAACATGCTTCAGCGAATCTGCGGGACTATCTCCGCGAGAGGAAGGGCATTAACGGTTTGCAATTGAGGGTGGGCTCTAACTTGAAATTACGTATAAAAAATTTATTACATCATTATTAATTTTATTATTTAAAATTTATATTTATCATATATTATTAATTTTTATTATATTTTATATTTATAATTTTGTTCACAATAATTATAACTTAGTAAGTTATATGCACTACCTTAACACTAAACATAAACTTAAAAATAGGATGATTTTTGTTTTTTTTTCTAAGTCTAAGCTTTGAGATGAGAGGCTTGAATTTCTGAGGCCTTCTTAGCTTTGCGTGACGCAGCTTCAATTAAATTATTAATGCCAGTTGCGCACAGAAAGGATGCAAATAACTGTACAAACCGCTTCGACACTGAACCGGGGAAAAAAAATGCAGCAGTCATCATTAACATCAAGAAGTTGATCTATACATTCCATGCTTTTGTAGGGGAGGGAAAGGGGGGTTTCTGGACTTAAGACATCCCCTTCAATATTGGCATCGAAATCAATGTTGTAGGGTTCCTTTGCTGTAAACTTCCTCATCCCCTACGCACCATGATCAAATGTTGAACATTGATATGAACATAACCAATCTCAGATGTGTATAAAACAGTGACTGAGACATTAAAAAAGGCCTCTTGTATCATCTGGAGAGGGTTCGAGTGGGCATGCTGTGGGATGGGCCTTCTAATCCTCGGCTTTTATCCGATTCGTAGGACAGGTGACCTTCGGCTTTTCCTCTGTCCAAACGTGAGGCTTCAGGTCTTTGACCTTCGTCCACTGTATGGAGTGAACAGACATTTGATTTCCTGAACTTTTCTGTATCTTGTATTGATTGGCCTTCTATTCCCAACTGCTTTGTCCAAGCTTTGGATTGATTGACTACTCTCACATTCTCCACCTTTTTCTGATGCTTGAGATTTGTCTTGATTTTGAAGTGATTGTTGGGGTTCTGATCCTCTATCTTTACCTCGGCTGCGGACGGCTTGGCTGGAACCTCGACTTTTATCCATAAGCCCATTTGCTATCTGAATTCGTCATTCTTTCAGAAAGTTCGATCGCGTTGTCAACTTTGTCAGTGCAGAAGAATTAGGGTTGCTTCCCTGTGGCGCACACAATTGGAGAGGCGTATGATTAACAAAATGAGGCTACCAGATGACAGCGGTAATTTGTAGAATCAATTAAGCAATGAACTCATTAGGCAATTCCATAGGCAATGAGGTTTCAGAAGTCCCTAGCCCGCGTAAAATTAGTCACCTAAATCGAAAAGGTTATAATAACAAGCATTTTTTCCCCTTTTTTTGGTTAATAGCAATGCCAATGGTTTACAACTTGAAAACATATGTTCTAAACAAGCCATAAAATGAAATCAGTTTTACCGTTATGAAATGATAAGACAAACATATTCCCCAGGATGTTTGTCTTATCATAAGCTGACTTTATTGATTCAGTGCTCCAGCATCCAGCAACCCTTTTTAAACAACTGGAAAAAGTTGTAAGTTGTAATAGTCTTGGGCTCAAATTCAAATACTTGTACCTCAACTGAACTGACTAAATATTCGTTTGTAGTTTGTAATTTGTCAAGCTCTTACGAGTCATGTACGAGCGCAACCCCAACATCTCCGAATACATCAAAATCGAAACATGAAAAACATGAGTCTCGAATCTGACCTGATGGACCATGTGAATTTATTTTATTATTATCTAAGGCTAACCAGGGAGAATTCCTTGTTCCACTGCCAACTTGACAGTTTTTATGGCATTTAGAAGTTGACTTTTTTCTTCAGGCAACATTACTTTCTCCACCACCCTTATATTAAAACAATTTCAAGAAAATACCTTTAGTGATTGGGTAATCTATATGAATAAGGTGCCAGACTAAACACTTGTGTAAGTGAAAGTGAATTTGCCCAAGCCACCAAACCTTAAGGACATGTTTGCTTGGGGGTAGAGGAGTGGGGAGAGGAAAAGAATTTGATTTCTTTTCTATTTTTCATTGTTTTGGTTGGATCAAATTTAATGGAATTGAATTTCTATTGAAATTCAATTTCCATCAAATTGAAGAATTTATATTCCTAATCAATGGGTAAGAATTTCAAATTACTCATTTATTAGAATGTAAAAATTTCAAAATTATTCCTTAAATAAAATTAATTTTAAATAAATTAAAATGTAAATAATTTATATTTGTTTTCTTAAATTAAGAGGATAAATTTATTTTAAAAAATAAAAAACAGTAAAATGATTCACCGGAAAGTCGCTAGAGTCTCGCCGAAAAATCACCGGAGATGCGATTCACCATCAAAATTGGTGCCAATGAAATCCTTATGGGCCGATATACAACTCTATGGAGTTAGAAATGCTAATATATGTTATTATTTACCTCAAATCTTGTTTAAACGTTTGGAAAAATTTTAACTCTCATATTTCCTATTATACATTGTATTTTCTTCAAAATTAACACTTTCAATAAGTAAATCATTCATTTCTGATCATTATTATGAACTTAACATGATAAAAAATGATGGTCAACGGCGGCGGAGGTCAACGGCGATCAATATATAATTTTTTATTTTAAAAAATAAAATTTTTTATTTAACTAGGTAATTTCAATAAGCTAACATATTATTCTTTTCAATAATTATAAATATTTAGATATTGAATTGATCATATAACTAGTTATGCAATGTTACTTATTTTGATTATAAAATAGTAATGAATTAATTAAAAATATAATATAAAATTAAATATTTTGTTATTAATTTATTTTCTAAATTAAATAAATTCATAATTTTATTATTCTTTATTTATTAGCAATATTAACATTAAAGATAATATGTATATTTGTCTAAATAGAAAAATTATAATTTTTTTCCTTTCAAATTAAATGTGAAACCAAACAATAACAATTAATTTTTACACTCCTCTCCTCTCCTCTCATCTCTTCTCCTCTACTCTCCTCCCCTTTCTTAAAACCAAACACCACCTAAAAGAAGCAGCGCTACGAGAAAGCATCACAAATCTCTTTTCTAATAACCATTTTTCATCATTCGAAGTGCTCAATTTAATTGAGGATTTCAACTGTAACAACTGACACAGGAACGTGTCAAATAATAATTGAATAAAAAAGAATAGAGAGCACAATTAATTGTTGAAAAATATGTCAATTGGCCATTTCACATCTTTTTTAAATAGTCGGCTAGGAATCATTCCCACCAGATATAACCACCTCATCAAGTGATACTACAACCCATAATGACAGATGGGGCTAAAATAGGTTGTTTAAAAAAAAAATAAAAAATCCTACTCTCAAAGTGATCCAGAGTAAAAACTCAAATAATGACAATGCAGATGAATACCACAACATTGAATGTCTGACCTTTTTGCATGAACCAAACATTAGTTGTGTATTGCTAAAAGGAAATTTTTAACGTGCCTCCAAATCAATTAATATTTTACATCGCTTCTTCAAAAGATTTAACTCATTAAACCACTTCTCCAGTTCCATTAATTTTTCAAAATTTTCTAATGACTTTGTTAGATTTTTTATTGAATGACAAAAATACCCCTTCACTTAAATTCGAAGAAACTTAATTACATAAAAAATAAAAGAGAAAAATAAAAGAAATGGAGACGAAGGAGAAGAAACAGATGGAAGTAGAAAAGAAAAACAAAAAGTAGGAAAAAACAAAAAAAATAAAGGAAAATTTCCATTCAATTCTTATTTCTTTACACACCACCAGCAAGCAAGCATTACTGTTCTTAACACTCTTCACTTTGCTTCCTAATCCTCCATTTTTTTAATTATTATTATTATTATTATTTTAAATCATGGGTATGAAAGGATTTGTTGAGGGCGGAATTGCTTCAATTATAGCTGGCTGCTTTACACATCCTCTCGATCTAATTAAAGTTCGCATGCAACTCCAAGGCGAAAACGTCGCCGTTCCCCAGCAAGCCCACCCTCTCCGTCCGGTTCTGGCTTTTCATTCCAACTCCGCCACTATCTTTCCCTCTAATTCCATCCATATCCCCGCCACCGCACCAGAGCTGCTGTCACGTGTCGCTCTTATCTCCGTCGGAGTCAAGATCGTTCGAAACCGAAGGCGTCGCCGCTTTGTTCTCTGGCGTTTCCGCCACCGTGCTGAGACAAACATTGTACTCCACTACTCGCATGGGGCTTTACGATGTGCTCAAACAAAAGTGGACTGATAAAGACTCCAAGAGCATGACGTTGAGCCGCAAAGTAGCGGCCGGTTTGATAGCCGGAGCAGTAGGGGCCGCGGTTGGCAACCCCGCTGACGTGTCAATGGTCCGCATGCAAGCCGACGGCCACCTTCCCCCGGATGAGCGGCGTAACTACAAGAGCGTAATCGACGCGATCACGCAAATGTTGAGGCAAGAGGGAGTCAACAGCCTTTGGCGCGGATCATCGCTGACGGTGAACCGGGCGATGATCGTGACGGCGTCGCAGCTGGCGACATACGATCAGGTGAAGGAGATGATTCTGGAGAAGGGGGTGATGAGGGACGGGCTGGGGACGCACGTGACGGCGAGTTTTGCGGCGGGGTTTGTGGCGTCGAATCCGGTGGACGTGATTAAGACAAGGGTCATGAACATGAAGGTTGAGGCGGGGAGGGACCCACCGTATAAAGGGCCCTTAGATTGCGGGTTGAAGACAGTGAGAGCTGAAGGGCCATGGCCCTTTACAAAGGATTCATTCCAACTATTTCGAGGCAGGGCCCTTTTACTGTGGTGTTGTTTGTGACATTAGAGCAAGCGAGGAAGCTGCTCAAAGAGTTTTGATTATTTTAGGACGATGGTGATAAAGTTAAAATGAGGCAAATTTAATGTTATTATTGTAATTGTTAGCAGTTGTTCTTTTGATTGTTTTGTTGCTGAGTTGCAAGGAGGCGGCACGCGCAATCTAGATTTCTTAGCAACTGCATAAAACGTGTGAACGATTCTTTTATTGCCATTTGCTCAGAAAGAAAATATTGTTTGTTATTATTTATTTATTATTAACAGTTTTTGAGGCCAGCCTGCATTTCCAAGTACCGCAGCATGCAGACGTGTGGGAGGCACGAGTTGAAGTGCCCGCTCGTTGCTCCAAAACCACGAACATACACATGGGGCCATAGATTGACATTTGGTGGAGTGAATGTGTTTCCCACTTTCCCGGGGACTGGGGCCCATTACTTTGGTAATCAGAAGCCAGTTGTACGCCCAATTTTCTTAAGCCTTGTACGTCAATCTTTACTTGCCATATACTTGGATAATTCTTAATATTTGATGACACCAATAAATTGATGTCAATCTTTACTTGCAATACACTTGAATAATTCTTAATATTTGGTGACACCAAGGAATTGTTAAAAGCGAAGCTGACTTACTGTCCGCTTGTTGATATTGGACCGAGAGAAATACCATAATATCTTTATAATATTATATAATAAATAAATAATATTATAACATGTGTATATTTATTTAAAGAATCAATAGATAATTGATAATTATATAAAATTTAAATTCACACTCCATACCTATAATTAATTATACTACCTCTAATATATTCTCGAATTTCTCCGGGCACAAAATTTGAATCCTAAGAGATAAATGGTATATTTGCTATAGTCTCAAACTGAGACAACAGGCCTGAATTTGTGAGGCTTTCTCTGGGTTACGCGACGCAACTTCTTTTAAATTATTAATAGCAGCAGCGCATTATAAGGACGCAAATAACTGTACAAACTGCTTTGACACTGAACTAGGGGAAAAAAGATTCCAACAATCATCATTATCATCAAGAAGTTGATCTATACATTCCATGCTTGGTCTGGGGAGGGAAAGGGGGCTTTCAGGATTTAAGACATCTCCTTCATTATTGGCATCGAAATCAATGTTGTTGGGTTCCTTTGTTGTAAATTTCCTCATCCCCTACGCATCATGATCAAATGTTGAACATTGTTATGAACATAACCAATCTCAGATGTGCACGAAACAATGATTGAGATATCATAAAAAGCCTCTTATATCATCTGGAGAAAGTTCGAGTGGGCATGTTGTGGGATTGGCCTTCCAATCGTTGGCTTTTTTCTGATTCATAGGACATATGACCTTCAGATTTTCCTCTGTCCAAGCGTGAGATTTCAGGCCTTTGACCTCCATCCTCGGTATGGGAAGAATAAATATTTGATTTCCTGAACTTTTCCGAATCTTGTACTGATTGACCTTCTTGTCCAACTTCTTCGTCCAAGTTTTGGATTGATTGACTACTCTCACATTCTCTACCTTTTTCTAATTGCGGAACAGTTTGAATCTCTGATGCTTGAGATTTTTCTTGACTCTGAAGTGATTGTTGGGGTTCGGATCCTTGGCTGGAACCTCGAGTTTTATCCATAAGCTCATTTGCTATCTGACTTCGTCGTTCTTTCAGAAAGTTCAATCGGGTTGTCAACTTTGTCAGTGCAAAAGAAGTAGGGTTGCTTCCCTGTGGTGCACACAATTGGAGAGGTGCATAATTAACAAAATGAGGCTACTAGATGACAGTGGTAATTTGTAGAATCAATTAAGCAAACTCATTAAGCAATTCCGTAGGCAATAAGATTTCAGAAGTCCCCAGCCCACATAAAATTAGTCACCTCAACCAAAAAGGTTATAATAACAAACATTTTTTTATCCCTTTTTTTTGTTAATGACAATGCCAACAGTTTACAACTTGAAACATATATATTCTAAACAAGCCATAAAATGAAATCAGTTTTAATGTTGTGAAATAATAAGCCAAACATATTCCTCAAGATGTTTGTCTTATCATAAGCTGATTTTATTGATTCAGTGCTCCAGCAACCAGTACCCTTTGTAACAACTGAAAAAAGTTGTAACAGTCTTCTGTTCATTCAACTACTTTTACGTTGACTAAACTGACTACATATTCAAACACAGTAAAACCTACCTCACTCCTTGTGCCAGATTTCCTAGAATTTATTGGAGCAGTAGACCTGGAGGTAACAGTACACATTGAATCCACCGGCTGGTTTTGAGGTGGATGCTTATTTGGAAAAGATAAGGATGCCTGCTTTTTCTCATTCTCACTTTCTGCTGCTCTATCTTGATTTACTTCCTGCTGTACCAAAACATTGAGGTTCAATGCAAAAGATGAGGTAGAGATTTAACGACAGCATAAGCTTGATGCTGAATACATCATATTATACTATAAAGCCTGAGACTTATAATCCAACCAAATGGATAATTCTCATATTATATACCCAAGTCAAGCTTGAAAAGACCTCTTCTGAACATGGCTTATTCTTCGAATCACAATCAAGCATAAAGTCTACAGTTCCTTTGACAGAATCTCAAAAGTTCAAAAACACTGGGTCATTGGATTACCAGTAGATAATAGTATTTGTTTAAATAATGTTTGATAAAGAAACAAATTGTTTTTTCGAGCTTGCACGTGCAGTCTTCAATGCCAATCAACACAAGAGATTGGTGGTGAAAAAACAATGTTTCGGTACCCTTATCTCCAAACTCACTCTCAAATTAAACCAAACATTCAACTATTTGTCAAACAATATGCCTCAAAAGCCAACTTATTTTAGCATCCTTATATTAACTTACCTTGATTCTCAAGCTTTTAGTAGCAGCTTCACTGTCCCTCTGTTTGTCCTTCCTGTGATCCAAAAAATAAATAAATAAATAAATAAATAAACTGAATCAACAGATAAAAGGACATTAAATGTGAGGACACACTCTCAGTAAAAATTCCAAAGTAGATGACTTTTCCATCTCCGAATTACTTGTTTTGAAGTACAAACTCTGGCTTTGCGCACAAATGTTGAGTAAACATATAAGACTCAGTAAATCGTCTGTTTCAGACTTAAAACTTACTTTGGGTGACCTAAAATTAAGAACAATTCTATGAAAAAGCCTCAGTAGAAGAAGATGAAGTGATAGAAGAAAAAATAAAAATAATCAAGAGCATACGGTTTTGTTGATGTATGATGGAGCTGATTGCTTGAATCACCCACGAAACCATCATTTTTTCCAAGCTGTTCGCTAAGCTGCACTCCAAGATCCTTTGCCTTCTGCTTCAAATTAATAATGTCTGTCTCTGCCTGAGCTATTTCTCTGAGCTCTACCTTTGTCTTTAAACAATTTTGCATGTTAAAATTTTTATATGCATGATCGAGGCCAATTAGATCGGTTAGTGGGAGGAAGACTAACCTTTTCATCAATTGTATCTGGAATAGGAAAGGAACCCTTAAATTCACCAAGTCCTGCTTCCATAGCTGTCCTCTTATCTCTCTCCTTTTGCAACTGACCCTTTAGTCTAGCCACCTGTAAATACAATTAACACCTTCTGTTTTAGTTAACCTCCCTTAACAAGTTCATACAAAAGCAATCATATATATACCAAATTTCAAGCACCGATATGGTGGTTAAATTTCATGGCATTATATCCTGTGCTTCATCAATGGCCTTACTATTTTTATGTTTTTACCATTGATATTCAACCAACAACACTATCAATCCAGTGTAAAGCATATATGCCAAGGCAAAATACTCAAATGGTCAACCAAAATGAAACATACGTCATTCTCAAGAGCAAGACGGCGCTCATGCAAGGCCTTCTTTCGGCTTTCCAGACTGGCTTCCAGAATCTCATTTCCTTTCACCTATAGCAGAACATTTATATGAAAACATTGAAAATCCAATCCATACAGGATATCCATGAGGAGACATGTAATCTCTACCTCATCTGCAATTTTTCTTTGCAAGTCAGATTTAGTGTCCTCGAGCCTCTGGATTTCAACCCTACAGATGGGCCAAAGCTCAGATGCATGGATCATAAGAAGTATAAAAGTTAGTAGTAACAAATTCTGGATAAAATCTGAAATGCAATTTTTCAACCTAGGAAAAACATATTGTGCATGTTCAACTAAACAGCGAAGTTGTGTCTTCCCACATTATAAGTTCATCTCTTGTAGATTCAAGTCCAAAATCACTTTAAAGTATCTCTTGTAGGTTCAAGTTAAAAAATCAATTTGAATGTCATGAAAATGAAACTTTATCTGTAGACATAATTTCAAATGAGTAGTATTGCATTTAGTGTAACGTCTCAAATCAGAAGACACTGAAAAAAAAAATTGAGGAACCACAAAAATATAAAAAAGGCTGATGTATACAATTGCTTTCACACAAGATATTATATCACTTACTCGTCATCGGAGGGACCATCAATGGATTCCATGGAAAGGTCCTTTCTCGCCTGGAATGGTAGAAAAGAGAAATAATTATGTCACTAAATTGATACAAGATACACACAGATGATAAGAAATTAAAAACTAGAGATTTGGAAGTTTCAAAATCCCTTTTGCAAGAAAGAGAATTAACACAACGGAAAACCATTTTTCCCCTGAAGTAGAGAACTAATGATAGAAACCCCAAATGAGAGAGCCGAATCATGAATTAAAAAAACTTGTACTCACAGCAGTTCGTCCCCAAACAGTGGGACGTTTAGAACCATAGACTGATTCATTTGAGACTGGTGAAGATTTCTCCAAGCATGACTTTGGACTTTGACAATTTAACTTGCACTCCAAACTTGTTCCTGAAGATACATCTACTAATAGTTCAGCAGATTCATTAGCCCGCCTTGAGGAGTTATTTTCTCTCTGATTCTGAATATTTTTACTATCTTTTACATCCTCATTTTGCAGCAATGCCTTTTCATGCGAAGTTGATGATTGGTGCTGATTGATTTCAGAATTGTCATTTCTTTCAGGAGACCTCGAGCCCGCTCCAACATCCTGCATCTTTAAGGCACATGGTATAAAGTGGTGCTATATTCTTCTGATAGGAGTTAACAACTGTCACAGTGAAAGAAAAAAACAAAATTGCACAGACATACTGTAGCAAATGCCAACACATGCAAACAAACGGGGATAAAATATAGTTATAGAAGTCCAAAAACAGTGAATAAAATCTGTAGCACTAACCATACAGAAGATTAAATTACATATAAAAATCACAAAATTGAGGGAAAAAGAGAATAGCAGAGCAATACTGTGTTGGGTTTGGTTCTATGGACATTGTGGTAGTCCTTCAATAGAAGAAAAAAGAAAAGGCAGCTGATAGCCTAAATCAGAGCCTAACTATAGATAACCCTTCCATAGAACTAAGGTGCTTATGTTGTCCAATCAAATTAGAGTACAAACTAATTCAAAGCCTTAAACCTCTACTATTTCATGAAGCCAAAATTAGATCAATAACATTTTAATAACTAAAATGTTTATATGACAGAGTTTATTTGTAATACTGCAGGCAAAATATGATAAAACAATTTAGTAGTATATGAACAAAGGTGGGTTCATCATCCGGACCCAAAAACAATGACAAGGAAGAATAAAGACTTCCAGTAAATACTGTTAAGTTGATAATCATAACAGTAATGTTCTGCAAAATATTTGTCCTGTGAGCAGACAGTACTAGTGTTTTTAAAAGAAAACCATGATCTGTCCAGCTAAGGTTCAGGAGCCAGAAGAAAGACTTTAGCATCTAAGACTGACAGGTACTTATGTTACTTACAAAATAAGATAACTCAAAATTTTAGGCATGATTTTTTGTCAGAATCAAGGGACAGTGTCAAATTCAGTAAATGACTTGAAATCCAATATGATCCTGTAAAGAGGAAATAAGCACTCTACCAACATAACCACAAAGATGTAGAACAAATCATAACCAAATATCAATCAAACAGCCTAGGAACATGAGGAATCAATTACTCATCCTGAGCATCAAAGAGAAATCTAGCATTATGTATATAAATGGTTTTAAACATCCTGGGAAATATACGACCACAATATCATGTTTAGAAGCAAAGATGATTATGATAAGAGTTTACAGTAACAAACCTTATCCTTATAGGCAACACTATCTCCAGATTCACCACTCTCACTGCAAGATCTACTTGATGAGTTATCAAGATCATCATCTGTATGTGCATCTGACTCTGGCATTGCACCATCCTGATCATCGTCTTCATAGGACTCATCATCATCAGTAGCCTCTTCAGTTCCACTTCCACTTAGTTCTGATTCTGAGTACAATTCTTCAGGGGACGCAGAACCTTCCTGAAAACACAAACCTACTTAATAATGTATAAACTCTCTAAGTTAAAGCTAAGTAGCTAAAAAAATCAACATAAGAGAATGGAAAGAAGTGCACATAATTTGTTTAATTTTCATGTTTGTCATCATACTTTAAAGCAATAAAATTATTTCAGTTATACCATATAAATCAAAGTTTTTATTGGGTTAATTCATCTTGTATTTTGCTTTACTGATAAAGAAAAACCCCAATATTTCTTGTTCCTGCTGATAAGGTAAGATCATATTAACGTGGTAATACACAGACATAAATAGAGACATTTTGAGGAGTCAAACTTAAGGTTCTATAAGCAGAATAAGTAATTAAAATTCAATCAGTGAAGAGACTATTAATCACTAATGATTTATGGGATTCAAATTTAGAAGTTAAAAAATGAAAAAGATCCATTGCAGCTGATTTAGACTCCAAAAAAGCTCATGCAGTTGACAATATCCCCAGAGAGAACGTCAAAGTACAAGAAAAACTGCAGGAAATATGTGTCAGCCAAGTTTTAACAGAAAAGAAATCATTACAGCTTACCCCAAATATCTTATCATATTCTTCCAGCAATGTTATGACAATGGCTTGAGCATGGTTTGCTGCAGCTGCTGCTTGCAGAAGTTGAGCAGAACCGTCACCACCCACATTGAAATCAGTTTCAATCTCACATTCACCAGCTAGAAGGGGACGAAGAAGTAAGGGTGCCATGCAAGCCGCCACTGCTGAAGTGCTCATTCGATTTTGATTTTTGGAAGAAGCAACAGTTTGCATCATCATAAGTATTCTAAACATAATGAAAGAAATAAACAGATTAAAATGCGGAGCAATGCAACTAGTTGCCAAATGAGACCATGAAAACAGATCAATAGGAACAAGAAAAGAAATTTTTGCCCAAGTTGATTACTCAACAGAAATGAAATCAAGAAAAGATTAACCTGATTCCAGTCTTAATTTAGAAAATAAATAATCGAAGGATAATTTTACTGCTTGAACAGTTTTGCGTTACTAAACAGTTTCTGCAGCTTTAAAGAATTTACTTACTATTTTTCAATTCAATAAACAGAATTTTTCATGAAATAGATAATAAGATAAACCAAATAATTCAGACAAGATCTTGACCGGAGTTATGCAATAAAACTGAAGAAAAGATTAATTAGGCCTCTTATTAAAACAGAGAGAGCAAAACATAACCTCATAAAACTAGTGAAACAACTACCTCTGCAGCAATTTACGATTTGGCTCAGGGAATGTTTCCAATATTGCAGTACGCATAGCATTGACTCTACTGCCCCGATCAGTTCCTAATGGTTGCAGAGTAATTAGTAAAATAATAAATAAAAATACCATGAATTACACAATCCAGCATAACACAGTAATTTCTACTGTATTATTTAAAATGCCATAATTCAGCCCAGGAGAACTTAAACCTTTCTATTCTTAAACAGTAACAAAAAATTCCACATTTGGTTGCTTTTGGAATTTGTCCTGCAATTGAGTGATCTAGTAACACAGTGTAAAGCAGGACAATTGGCTAGCCCAGAGCCTGGTGTTTCCTACAATACTTATCAAAGGCATACTTTCTTTAGGAACTTAGAGTCTTAAGACTCCAATTGTGAAGGATATGAACAGATCATGAATGATGTACATTTGGATCAAAACTTCAAAATCTTAAATGTTAATGATTTGAAAGGTGTTTGTGTGTAGGTAAAGAACAAAAGAGTGTTCATAAATAGGCAAAATAATATAATTTCCGTAAGCAACATAAGAACCATAGGGTATGCATCCTTTATCTGCGGTAATATCAAGTTGAATATCACAGGGTATACCCTGCTCAAAAACCTACAGTGTACAAACATTAAAATTTCAAGGACTAGAAGTTCCCCACTAAACCTGAAGCCATTACAGCACATTTCCCTAATTTTCAGATTTAAACTATATATAAGGCTTCAAATATTTGCACATTGTTCAACAATAAAAGCATACATTTAAATGCATTTAGTTTTGGCTTTGATCTGCAGAGTATTTGTTTCTATAGAACATTACTACTAAAAAGCAAAATAAATCTACAAGCAGATTTTAATTGTAAACAAATAAGAATAAAACAAACAAGTCACAGAGAACTTTGGAAGAGAATTTACATTGTTAACCATAATTTCAGACATTTCAAGAATCTAAAGCCCAGAACATCTAAAGTTCTGCTTATTTTAACTTAATAGTGTCTATTTGAAGTAGTAGACAGAATTTCGCTGCAGGATCCAACCATGCAATTCCATTTCAGATTGTATGTACGCATAGGCTCTGTACGTGGTATTTGTAAAATAATCTCCACAAAGCACTGTATTAACAATCCATCACATTTCAATAGTTGTTTGTTCACTATTATCGCCAACTTATACAGTAACTAATTGAAAAAATTCAAACAAACGAATGAATATTACAGCAGACTTACGACGTGCTTCTAACAGGGCATTACAGCACGATGCAGGTACTGGGGAGGAGGGCAGTTCCCGAATGACATACTAGAAAATTGCATTAAGGTCAATAAGTACTAATGCACAATATGCTGCAACCAACAAGAAGAAATCAATATATTGTAGTAACTGAAGAGTAGATACCTTGACACAATCAGCAATAATATGTGCATCCTCCTCAGGGGAAAATTCAGTTTTTCCTGAATCAGAAAGCATAACCCAGAAACTTTAGGATGCAGCGGAATGACTTGGAACAGAAATATTTCTGATGCAGAACTAGCATAGATAATTTTACTTCTTTGTTAACTATGTGAGGAATGAGGGTGCAATGTAAATACCACACCATAATGTAGCTTAGAGATCTATTGCAACTCTGTACGTGATGTAGTATTCATATAACAATTAACTAAAAGGTCAGAAAATCAAAACAAAATATTTGGAAATTTGACAAAAGGACAAAACCGATTGTATATATGGAGATAAAGAGAAGATTTCAGAACTAGTAAAGGAACACAGCAGATCTGAACAAACCCTGCTCAAACTCCCGAATTCTGCAGTGAACATCGTCAACATATGCGGCTTGTCTTAAGATACCTTCTACCTGGACTCCTGTTATTTTAGTTTCAACTGATCAGATTCATATATTTGAAAGAAAGAACAAATAAAATCACTATAGCAGAAGTGAATTTTCACAAGAAGGTCACAATGGCCTAGTTCCTTCACAAATAGATATTACAGCCAGAAAAAATAACACCCGAGTTTGAAGTTGGAATGATTGTGATATTCTCCTCAAAGATTCTTCTATGAAAATGAGAAAATACAGTTACAACTTCTTGATTACTAGATCATTCCCAAATATTAGCCTTCAGCAAAGCAACAGTTCAACCAAGACAATGCAAAATTATTGTATATGTACTCCACCACAATTACGTGACCAACATCTTAATAACCCTTTAAATCAATGTAAAGATTTCCATAATCAGTTTCTCCCAGGTTCTGCATAGCAACTCGATTAAGTGAATTTTACAAACCTGAATGATTCTATGTGAATTCTATCAAAAAGTTAAATATCAATGCATCCCCTAGCAACAAACCCAGAAATGTGAACAAGTTGCAAAAAAATTTTGGAGGTTTAAATTTCTTCTAGTCACGTATACATACTTCTATTAAAGAAGGAAGAGTGATCAGGTCAACAATAATTCATCCATTACAATACAATAGCTTATAAAAATGGTACAATAACAAATTGAGTTATAGGGCCTTTAATGATGCCCACTCACTCTTTCAAGCATAAAATACACATATCTACTGGAAAAAGAAGGAAAATACTTATAATATTAATCACTGATCATATTCATGAATAAGCGGTCTAGTTCACTGAATAACATGTTAAAATACCAGCATATTAGACTGCATAGAAAAAGAAGAACTCACCATGCTCTTCTATGAACCTAAGAGCTTTTTCCAAAAACGATGGAGTTCCGTCAACATCTTCTAAAGCAAGTAAAATTGGTCTACCAATGACGGGGAATTTCACAGGTTTTTCTTTCACTGCAAGAGAAACACATAGGAAAATCAATTTGTTAATGATTGGAGTAAAAAACCACAGCAAACAAGTAATCCAATTCAAAGGACTAATTGAATAACATCATTGTAGAACCCATGTCCCAACCATACCATTTAAAAGGGGAAAAATGGAATTTGATAAAAATAAACCAGCCATGAATAGCACTTGAAAATCAGAGAGGCACAGAAAACCTGTTTTAAAATGTACGAAATTTGGATGTGAAAAAAGAAGACCATACACTGTTCCACAGAGCCATTAGCTGCCTCAGCCGTATCATTCTTGAGGATGCCATTTTGCCCAGTTGCAGAACCAGCACTTGGTGCTTGTGCCAAAGCATTTTCCAGAGCAGTCTTCCAGTCATACAAATCCTCCAAGGACTCAGCCTTTATCACCAGTAATTAAAATATTTTTCAAAAAAAATAATCAGTCAGTAGTGAATTGGATTGAAGTTTAAGATCAGAGAAGCTCACTTTTACTGCAACAATTTTAAATTTGTAAAGTTTGCACTTGTAATGTTTGACACAGTAAAATGATGCGCCATGGCTTCCCAAAAAATCATCATTAAGTGCACAAATTAGCACTCATACGTCTTTGTCTCTACATTTGCCCCCACACCTTCTAGATAAAGATGGCCAGCATTCATTAACTTGCAATATCAATGCAACTTTCACCACTAACTCATAACAAAAGTTCCAATTGCAAAGAGATATTATTCGCATAGGAATCAATTTGAAAGTCATCGATACTGAAAAAGTTTCAATTTCTATTTCAGGCACATTTTATTAGTCTTTAGGTGATCATCAAGTTCCAAATTCTGTTGAAATACTGTCTCCTTTATCAAATAAAAAGTAAAAGAATGCATATTAATGAAGAACACTCTAACATCCCATGGGATGAATAATAATAATAAATAGGAAAAATGTGCTACACAATGGTGGAAGTTGAAATATCAAAATGACCAAAAACGAGAAGGGGAAAAGGAAGAAGGAAGCACCTTAAGCGTGAAGGCTCGTCCATCTCGACCATCAGGAAATAGTACTGTCAAGAGTTTTTTATCTGCTTTGACAACCACACTAGAAATTTTCCAAAGGTAGAGTTACACAGTTAGTTAACCTCTCTAACTTCCCTCACAGTAGCAACTGCACGAAGAATGCCAGAATAAAGAAATAACACTGGAATTTCAAAAAGCAAGCCAACCTGCCTGAATTGTTGAGGTCAATACCACCAAGGGTCAAATTGACTTCACTCCCCTTTTGAGGAATAGCACTCTGAAAAGTAAAACAACAGCAGCAGCAGATGAATTTTCAAAATCTTAATAATGCAATGAACATTGAAGGGAGGAAAAGGTGGGCTAAGGGAACAAAATTATATACCCTGAATATAAATAAAACCAACAGAATTAACAAAATTATATACCCTGAATATAAATAAAACCAACAGAACTCATAAAATTTTCGTACTAATCCAAATCCTCTCATCATGACAGAAATACATAAAAATCTTCATACTCCATATAATTTTGGCTAATTTGAAATGGCCTGAAGTATCAAAGAAAACGAGAAAAAAGGAAGCGTATTTTTCTTCCCAACCATAAACATTAAGTTTAACCCAATAAGAATTGGGAGGATCAGAATTGACTTCTGTCATTCTCAACAGAGATCGGCATCTTCATGACAATTGAACGATCATTCTATGAGCTTTCATGATATTAGTTTAACACTAACTCCACATTATTAAAAATAATGATGAGACTATCTGCCACATTGCAAGTACTTACTGGATCACTTCTGAAAAAAACCAGAGAAGTATGAGTTAAGATAAACCATCTCTTCTTCCAGGATGTCCATCCAATTCCTATTAAAAGTAAATATGAAAAAAAGAAAGATTTTGAAATGAAATGTTAATATCAAGTCCTTGAAAAATTGTGCCACACAGATGCTATCACAAGGCACAAGATTCCTCTAAACATAATAATATTGGACCATCACTTAGAAAAAGAAAATATTTTATTAAATAGAAACAACGAATTCTCATGACTGGACATTTACAATTTTTGAATATCAGCACCAGCATACAGAGAGTTGCTACAAGACAAAGAAAAACTATCAACTCCAATGCATTGACGATGCAACTCTTTGTATATAAAGTTGAGTAAATTTTTGTTTTTTAGACAGGGAGTTGCTAGTTCGAATTATAACAAAATCGGAACAAATGCAGGAGAATAAGACTCCATAAAATAAGTCAGATCGTTTTTGCTAGTTAAATAACAAACTATTTTATTTCAAATAAACATTTACAAATAGACAAATAGCTACTTTGCCGGAAAACAAACTAAAATAAAAAAGTCAAAATTTTGAAAAGATGGATCACAACAGTGCAACGCTCATTGACTATGAATTTTTCTATGATTCAGTCTAATTTAAACTACAACCCAAAGAAGTAAAAACACACCTTTAGATGATATAAAGAGTGGTCCACTTTTGAAAACCTGCATGACTATTTCGATCAGAATTTGGCAAAATTGAACAGTAACGTATCAACCAAAAGCATAAATCATTCTCTTGAAGAAACAAAATCATGAATAATGATAATTTAATCAACGAAACTGTTAATAATATTCTGGCATCTCGAATCAAATACAATTAGAGACAAGACTCAAATGTTTTTTTAGAAATAAAGAAAAAAAAGGAATTACCGCATTTCCAGCACGAGTAATGCGATGATCATTCGGGCCGGGTGGCGGACCGGGAGGCTGGCCAGATGGCGGTCCGCCAGGCGGATTAGTAGCCATAGGAGGAGTGCCTGTATCTCCCTAAAAACAAACATATAAAAATAATTACTTATTTATATTCATATTTTAAGCACTCACATTCAACAAAAAAAATAAAAATAAAAATACTGACAGATTTTTTCGCCTGCGACCATTCGGTGCTTTTACTGACCATATCCCGATCACAAGATCACCGGCGTCTGCAACAATTACACACGAATCAGAGAAACATCACAATGCCAAAGATCAAACGAAAAACATGACGGGAAGCTGCAGCTGAAGGTACATGAACGAAAATAAAAAATAAATAAATAATAAATAATAAATAATAGTTTCGATTTGGGAGGAACAGAATGAGGAGGCGTAAAGGTTAACAGGAGAGAGTGTGTTTTCCTTTTTTTTCTTTTTGGATTAATTTTTTTTTTCGCTTTTTTGTGTGCTGCGCGGAGCGCTGAAATCTTAGCACGCAACGGAAACCCGCTGGTCAAGCGAAAAAGGCCCAAATAGAACGGGTCCTTCCACTTGTACACGTCGACCGTGATTTTAGCACTCCGCGAAAATACAACGTGTTGGAGGGAAAATTTGGAAAATTGGCATTTCTGGTAATTTCAGTTATATCACTGTCCTCTTTCTCACAATTGGTCGTTGTCTGTACGTGGATTGGTCCTTTACAGACGTGGCTTCCATCTGTGCGGTGCATCACGTAAGTGATTATTTGCTATTCTCAGCTTTCGCGTGGAACCCTTTTTATTATTGAATAGAATATCACCTTAATTTATGGTTCCATTTTCCACCTCAGCAAATATTAAAACTGTAATGTTAAATCCATACCCAAATGCCAAATGGCAGGGAATTAAAAAATATTGTAATTAAATAGCAATGGTGGCATTTACAAAAATATTGGTTTGGGGTTGAATTTTATTTTTTTGCTTTTTTTTTTTATATTGCACAAATTTAGAGCCAATCATATCGTTGGCAAATATCGCAAGGAAGAGGATAATTGTGAAGGCTGACGTGGCGGCAAGAAAGAATTTAGGTAAAGCTTGAAGAAGCACGAGCGCATTTCAAAATATTGGATTGGTGGATGTCTTTACACCAGCTGACTTTTTCACAATTAGTGCCCTTGATGGTGGAAATGAACAAAAAATAAAAAGCCAAACCGCATCATTCAGAAATTGTCCCCTTATTCTCCACTGAAAACTGCTTCGCATAATTGCCTTTAACTGCTGGTAGTTCCTGAAGTTATGCGTCATCAATATCTGTTCAATGAGTCATTTTGAATAATGTGTCTAGCCGGCTAAGTCTTCAAGTATAGACCATAATCTGTTTTTCATTGTCCAAGACTGATTCTCATGCATTTGTTGCGATGATTGCGCGCAATATTTTCACCAATGTGAATAAGTGAACACGAATGCAGGACCCGTCGTCTAAACGACTTCGGGTAGAGTGGAATATTTAGCCCAACTCAATGTCAATAGTCGATCAAGTGAGGCCCAATTTTAAACTTTTAACTGGGTATGAACTCTAGCCCAATTCAAGCTGGTCCAAGTTGAAGCCTCAAGGAGTTTGAAGGCACATCCAGTTTCAACGTCTCTTCAGGCTTAGAAGTAAGATCATTGTACTCTGATTTGCAATACGAACGAAATTTTACTCGATGAATAGTTTTGCAAAATTATTATTATTATTATATTTATTATGTAATTAAAAGTGAATTTCAAAAAGGGATTTATTAATGATAAATATAAAATTGAAGTAAAACACAACACAAATTTAACGGTCGAAGAGCATTGTTTAATCTCATCATAGAGACTAAGGTATAAATGTCTCCATATGTTGGGGTGACAAATTTTCTTCTTATATAAGAATTGATTTGAGCTGAATTTTTTGGAAAATTAAGATATCACAAGTTGAAACACCAATAGCTATTCAATAGCATTTTATTAAATTAACCACTCAACCTTTATCGGAGTGGCTAGAGCTCTACAATCACAATTGAGAGGGAAATAATCAAAGTCCTCACAAATCATTGTTGGACTTAATTATTTTTTCAGTTATGAAATATAATTGAGTGAAATTAGTTTTCTCTTTCTTGAAATGTAAGTGAAATAGATATTTTTCAAAAATTAAAAAGAATAAAAATTTAAGTTATAAATGAGTAATAATCTCATGTAATTTAAAAAAATATATATTTTTATTAAGATTAAGACAAAATTAAAAACAAGTAACAAAAAACTTCACATAACGCAACAACTATTTCCTAACAAATTTTTGTTACGTGTTCTAAAAATTTCTTAAATATCGGCGCTCCTAAATGATTATTAATCAAGTCAACACGTGGTTTGCAGAATTATACCATGTTGGCATGTTCCGGCGATGGCAGATAAAAACAAAGTCACGACTGTAAACGTAATAAAGTACACAATTATTCGTATATTAGACCAAGTTCATTTCGCATTGGCGTGTAATTGTGAGAAACCCCAAAGCCAAAGTAATTAGACCTAGACCTCAAAACCATCATGTAGCTAAACGCGTACGGCGGCTTTTGGCCCGCTTTTCGTTTCTCCTCGTGCTATTTTCTTTCCTCTTATTTTGCCAATTTACTTACACAACACAAACAGCAAACGAAAGCACATGTCAAAATTCAAAACAAACACCAGCCGAATCGATTTCGACGATTTTTTATTCTTGATACCTTGAAATTCAAGGACGAATTGAATAATTGAATAAGAATTGACTGAGATTTTAAAATTCTAGGGTTTGCTATGGAATTCGAGGTGTCGGATTCGAGTACGTTGCCGTTGGACGTCGAGAGGAAGAGAGACGAAGAGAAAGAGAAAGTTCGCGTGAAAAGGAAGACTCTGGAGGCTGTACTCCAGCAGTGCCAGAGAGCTCTCGAATTGCTCGGTAACGGTTTCGATGAAGACGATAGCGATGTCGGCGCCGTGATGTCCGAGGAAGAGCCGAGCCGCGAAGGGTCGTCCAATCAGCGCATCGATCGAGAAGCCGATGAGGTACCGAACGAAGCTTCTTCTTTTGTGTTAATTTTTCGCTAGTTGTTTGGATTCTGAAAAATTGTTCAATTTAGCTGGTGAACACAACTGGATGTGATTTTGAAAGCCGAATTTTGCTAGAATTTTTGTGGTTTGTGTTCGCATAAGCTGTCAATGGGTTTGATTTTTATGTAAACATTTTTCCGCTCGTTATGATGATGCTAATGCTTGTGGTTATGTTGTGGATGTTTTGTCTGCTGAATTGTCTTAGCTAAGTAATTGCTTTTTTGGCATGTGGCTGCATAACTGATAAGCCCTTGCCAGCCTACCATGAGGACTTAGTTTCTGATGATATATGATAAGTGATATGAATCAAATCCAAAGTTATCTGATCTAAGCTTTCCAAATTTTAAATTTGATAACATATATTGGATTTGACTTGATAAGATGGCATATGTTTAACTTTATAAGCTTTTGAAAATATAATCATATTTTTTGTGTTGTCTCCTCTTTTTCTTTGATGCAGCTTTGCGATCTTCTGAGATCTAGAGTTGAATGCCCTGACTTCCTAGATAAGTTGGAGTATGCGCAGCTGTCGGGTCCACCAAATAATATTGGTATGCATCCAGAGTAGACCCTGTTTGTTTTCTTAGATTTAGAATAACTTTTCCTTGCTCTTCATATCTTAACAGCATTAAAACTACTCTTTGGTGGCAGAAGAAGGTAGTTCATGGGACATGGTCAGCGATAATGATCTCTGGGAAAGTGGAAATATCGATTTAGATCGAGAAGATTATGTCCTTGTGAGGGAAGAAGATATAGTAGATGGTATTGCATGCTTCATGGCTGCATATTTGTTGTCACTTAAACAGGCCAAGGTAAGGAATTTTTCGACCACCCTTCATTAAATTTCTGAAGTTCTCAAAATCAAATGGATATTGTACCTACAATGATTATTGTAGTCACCACCTAATTTTCTGATTGAGCTATGATGCCCTTGCTGTACAGTACATAGCTATATAGACATACATGTGTGCTGTAGGCCTGTCAACTTTACTGGGATGAGCTATCATCAAACACTGCTGATGTTGCATTTTGCCTCTTCACGGTGCTATATAGTCAACCTCATGTAACTATCATGCTTAAGATTTTTTGCTATGCATCTGAAAGAAATAGCATGAATATGATGGCTTTTGATTGGAGTAGAAATTGTGATCAGTTAGGTTGGTTTGTAAGTGCCCCTTATAACACCTCCAAACTTTCTGGACTGCTCTGTTTTCTAACTGCAATCGGATTCAGTTGTAGACTGGTTCAAATGAAAGCCTTACAACACATAAAAGGTCTTTTGATTAATTGGTAACTGATACTTTTTCATGGAGTGGCAAATATTGTCTGGTTATAGTTCCATACCCAGTGTAATACTCGTAAGTTTAGGCTTGCCTTTGGCAAAACTTAGATTTATGTATCTTTGAGGTGAAGCATCTAATTTGCTGTTTGTTTGCAGAATTTGACCCCCAATCAACTTCAGGAAGGTGAGTTTTGCTTCGTCCCAGTAAGGTTAACTTGCAATTATATTTGATGGCGACATCTTTCAAAAAAGTTTCAAGATAAATTTTTACTAAATAGCTTGCAGTATTTCTTTTTCAAACTAGCTTAATGCATTAACTGGAACAAGTTTTGTTCTCAGTAATTTTGCTAAGCATTATTAACATTTTATGTTGGATCATTTCAGCCTTAAGCAAGACTTTCTCTGTGAAGAAGAGAAAAGGAAAGCTTCGGAAAGCATGGGACGGAAGCAAAGTCATTTATAATCTGGCTTCCTGGGGGGCAACTGCCGTTGGGTATGCGGTTCAGGAAACTAATTGGCTTGCTTTATTTTTCCTCTATTATTCTGTTTTATTGTTCTTATTTGGGGTGCAAGTCTAGTTATAGTGAATGAAATGTCATTTGACTTGTTTCTGTAACTCTTTTGGATTTACTTTTTGTCAACGCTTCAGCTTCCTTTACTTCACATTTTTCTTTTCCAGACTTCTCTAATTATATTTTACTTACCTCTTTATCTTTCCATGGTGCATTCCTAACAGGATATATCAAAACCCCGTTATTCTTAGGGCTGCCTCTAAAGCCTTCTGGACTTCTTGCCATGTTATGTCAAAGCTTCTCTGATTCACTTGTGTAGGTTGGTGAATAGTAGTTGTGTTGGGACTTGGGATGCCATGTTGTATCATGCTTGACTGCCAATGCAGCTCGGTCTTTTGCCATTTGTGTAATGTTTTGGCTATTCTTTGGGTGTTGCAGGATCTCCATTGATTGTTGTGTCATAAAATTTGTCTTGTAAATATTTCTTCCTCTTTAAGCAATTCTGAGTGCAATTCAAAATCATAATTCATTGGTTATCTCCTTGCAACATTTTATGTCCTTTATGTAAATTGTCCACATGCACTTGTATGTGTAGTTCCTGTTGTTTCGATTAAAATTCTTTTGTTGAAGTAGGATACAAAATTTCTTTTAGTTCAATTCAACAGCATGTGAATTGTTGAGTTGAAAATGACTGGCGGTGTCCTTCAATAAAGGAGAGATCTACTTCAGTAAATTGCCAGATAAGGCAATGGTTCTTTCTTCTCGAGTCTCGACGAGGACTATTCCAGTGAATTTATAATATTGTACTGCATAGTTTAGATTTAATAGAAGGTTTATTATTATTTAAAAAAATATATTTTTTTTCCCAAAAAATGTAACAACACTTGAAAAAATAATGGTGAAATGTTTTTGAAAAAGAATACAAGTCAAAAGGTAGTAATTAGTCTTTTCGTATAATCCAACGAAGAACACAAGTGAAAAGGTGGCATTTAGTGTTTTTATATAAACCAATGAAAAAGAGTTATTGGTTATCTTCTCTAGCACTTATCTAATGTGACAAAATAGCGGGCACGTCTATTTTATGGATCCGGTGCCCTATTTTATTATTATAAATGCATGTTACACTTTATGTTAATTACTTCACAAATTGGTCTGTAATAATCTAACTTAGAAAATGATTATTTTGAATGCAGTATTCGAAACTAAGTATTAAATTAGAATATTTATTGCTTCATAAATAGCATAATTACTAAATTATAATATTTAACAATTACATAAGAGGTGATATTAATTGAGATACAAATTAAGTATTCCAATTAAATTTGTATCTCAATTAAATCTTAATATATTATTTCAAAACTTCAAATCATCATTCAACAAATTTGTACAAACTAACATTAGTGTAACAAAAATACATGATGCAAATTGAGTTCGAATTATATTTTTATTCAAGATTTGACCACCTGAATTAATAACCCTCCAATAATAAAAATGATCAACAAATATTACTTACTCTTCCATTTTTTGCGGTTCTGAGAAAGTAAACGAAGCATCTCTTTCTTTCGATGAAAAAAAAGAAAGCATCCCATTCTCAAATTTTCGCTTCTTCAATTCAACCTAGTCTCATTTAAGAAAACCATTATCATACTTACCTATCATAGATCACTTTCATGGTTTATTATCAATTCAAACCAGATTGGAATTGGAATGAGGAATGAGGAATGAAAATCAAAATATACTATTTACTTTAATTATGAAAATCAGAATATGAATGAACTGTATCTTGAAATTGAAATTGATTGTTACAAGTTATCAAATTGATCTTAATTAATTATTGTTATTATAAATAATAATAATAACAATATTATTATTATTATTAACAGTAAATAATAATAATAATAGTACTAGTAATAATAATAAGCAGTAATTATAATTATTATTATAATGATTAATAATTATAATTAATATCAATAGTAACAATTTTATCATCATCATCATCATCACCATCTACAATAAATTTATAATAATAATAATAATATAAAGAAAGTTAAAATGAGAATTTCAAAATTTAAGTGAAAATAATATAATCATTTTAAGAAATAGAGTTCTCATTCCCAAATCAAATCTTCCCACAAAAATAAGTAATTTAATAATCATTCTCAATTTTAAGTAAGGCTTACCACTTTAATTCTCATTCCACTTCTTATAAAAGTAAACATATTATTCATGCCCATTCATATTCCCAATAAGTAAACACACCATTAGTCTTCGAAGGGGTGCATGTTAATCCCCAAGGAATTCGACAGAGGAAAAGCTATTATATTATATATATTTGCAGGTGTGGATTACAAAAATGTTAAATCTCTTTCAGTGATCTATATAATTGAATACATATGACAAAAAACAGAAACTCGAGGGGATGCAGACTTGAGAATTTGGAAAGCAGCTGAGTCGTTTGCTCCCTAAACAAAATTTGCAGATGCTGATGATGAAATTCACCATCAACTTGTCAATTGGCCAAGGAGATCATCTCATCTCGCAGCACCTTGTATGTCTCCAAGCAAAGAAATATTCTATGTACCACATTCCCTTCCAATGCATATGAACTCCTAATAGTAGTATGTATTATCCTTGTGATTGGGAGTATCCTTGCATAACATTGAACGCACTTCCATGATAGATCTTGGGGGCTCCAGGTCTTTCTCTTGTAGTGCATTCCCAAGTAGCTGCTGCATCTGTGAGCCAAATGTATCATCGAGAATCTGCAAAGTATCAAAACCATAAGTTAGTTAAGAAAATGATAAAATGAACAGGGAAAATTTTGCGGACTTGGAATCAGAAGTCAAAATAAAAGAAGGAAATAGTTCTCTCATTAATTTTACAAATGGATTTCCAATCTGTTGTGTTATGATTGGCACGCAAATAAGATTTTTACGGTTATACAACATATTCAGGCAGCAAAACACCATTAGCATTACCACATCAATAATGAAAAAGTTGGGATTTTCAATTTCACAGCCAATGCACGTGCCTAACATGTTTTGCCTACTGCTTGTATGCAGGCAATATTGCCATTGCAGAGCTCTGCTGTGTTTTCATTGTAATCACTTCGCATGCATGTAAAGCTAGACTACAACTTGACAACTTGAACTTCTATAGTTGTG
Source organism: Luvunga scandens (assembly GCA_030449905.1). Lineage (NCBI taxonomy): Eukaryota > Viridiplantae > Streptophyta > Magnoliopsida > Sapindales > Rutaceae > Luvunga > Luvunga scandens. The sequence goes on along the minus strand of JASUUG010000798.1, from coordinate 4,528,459 downwards.
ATGCTACTACTTACAGAAACTGCAATTTGTGAACCCTTATACCATGACCTATTCTCTTTTCTGTTCTCCAAGAAACTTAGAACATCCTGTAACAGAAAAAATTGTGCGGGGTCAGATAAAATAACAAAATTGTGACTTGGTACAAACTTTCTACTATAAGATCCATCAGCATGTAACTTACTTGCCCCATACGGTCCCAATAGCCCCGACAAATTGCAACAAACACACGAGTCTCGAAGACAGTATGGAGATGATTTATTGTGTTTGTCAGCTGGTCTTTTAGTGGCTGTATTCTTCCTCGAATATCAGATTCTCCCACAGTTTCCTTAGCATCTTGGAGAATCTTTTTTAATTTTGTAGCACTTTGTAACTTGGTCTAGAGCAACATTAAAAATAAAAATAAAAGATAAGGACATATTCACATATCAATACCAAGGTTGAAGTCAATTAAAATAGCCATGCCCAACAGTCTTAGTAGGGGAAATTGATAGAGATGTTGCACATGGTAATTACAAGCTAGCCAGAATGATTATGATAAGCATCCATACAAACATCTTCAAATTTTATGAACCAGTGATCTATCTCTATCATTTTTAAATTGATTACTTCACAAATAAAATTCAAATATACAGTTTAAAACATCTATCAATTGTATCTTCATTCATTCAGGCTTTCGCAAATTCTTTTTCCCCCCGGAAATGTCATTCTGTGTATTTTCTAAATGATAGTGTTTTCCCTTTTCCTACAACACAATTTCTTTCTTCAATTTACTGAGACATGATAAATCTCATTTACTTTCAAACTTATATTTCATCTCGACTCATAAAACAGAAGCCAAACAAGTAAAAGAAACTGTGTTACTTTCAGAAGGATACTCACATTCTCTGCAAGTTTCTCATCAACAGCTTGCAAATAATTCCTGAACTTTGTTCTCAGCATTACTGTTACTTCACTAAGACGCTCCCCAGGAACAGCATTTCCACGATCAGGGATGCAAGAACCCCACAATTTGAACTGACTTTCTATCTTGGGCCGCAAGACATCAAGCATCCTTTTCATGGAGTTCAGCAAAATTCCTAGCTGAAATGGAAAAAACAAATATTAAAACAAAAAAAAAAAGCACATCTAACAGAGCCTAAAAAATTAGAGAAGTTATGGCACACCTCATCGGGGACAGTATAGGCACATACAGAACGTTTGGCAAGTTTCTGAACGTACTTGAGGCCAAACTTTTTAGGTGCCAAATTTTCCTTCAATGGTGATAGGACATCTGCATATTGCTTGTCCAAAGCTTCGACAACTGCCTTTTCTACATCAGCAATAGCCTATTTGTAGAAACACAACACCCATAAATCAAGAAGGTTTCGTATTTTCTCTCTCTTTTGAAAATAATTAAGTCTCTATAAGAAGATGAAAATCAGAGGATCGGCATACTATTGAAACATACCTCCTCAAGCACAAAAACATACTCCGGCCACCGACAAATGATTACTTCATAGTCATTCAAGGTCTCTCGTAGCCGATCATACACCTCATCAATGAAAGGAGTCGTAGAATGTTGTGTCCTAACTCCTGACCATTTAACCTGCAAGCAAAATAACAACTTTCTTTAAGGTTAAGATGCTGTAAGTCCTTGAAGCATCATTCAATTAAAACCTTCATGTTGCTGGTAAAAGAAAATTATTTCAAAATCGTCAATTTCATTATGCGCTCTATGCCAAGCAATTTACTTCCATATAAGAGAAAGAATTATACTCTGTCGAGTAAGAAATGTATGCAGCTTGTGCATGAATACCGAAATGCCCTCATGACAAGTTAAAGAAACACGACAAGTAAATAATGAAATGTGTGATCCTTGCACAAATAAAAGAAAGAAATAAAGTAACTGAATTAAGCCCCCAATTTTCATTAGATTTAAATATTTAAACCCATAAGTAATATCTTCTTTGTTGCATCCAACAACAATTAGACAAAAGCTTCATGTGAGAGGATTGTTTAAACTATAAATTGCATAACTCAGGCAAATCATTTGTTTCTTATCACTTCATAATTGCATATAGAAAGGCATGCGCCATTAAAGATCAAGAAATGTATGACAATATTATTGCTTAATACATTACTTTTTCCTTTCCTAGAGAAAAATCTCTGTTTAGGTAGTGTTTACATTTTGGATTGGAGTGGGAATCCTGAGTGGTAATCTTGGGATTGGGAGTGCGGAGTGGAGGTGGGAATAGGCTATTTACTTACACTGGAATGGGAGTAGGTAATTGGAGTAAATGATTTCAAATTACAATTTTATCCTTATCTAAAGAATTGTAGTTTTTTATTGCAAAATTAATACAAAAATATATTTTAAAAAATAAAGTTTATTTTATTGTATTTGTAAATTAATAATAATTATTAATATTTGTAATTATGTAAATGATTATTTTTTATTAATTTTAATTTTAATTATGTAAATAAAAAATTATTGATAAGAGTAACACAAATGAAATATTATTATTATTATAATATAGTACAAAATTAATTTTTTTAGAATAAAATATTTATAATTATTAATTACTAATATTAAATAAATATAATACTATTATTTTTAAATAAATATAATAATATTATATTTTCAGATAAAATAGTATATAATAATATTATTAATTCTTTATGAATATGATAATATTATTTTTAATTAAAAATAATAATATTATATTTAAATAAGTTTAATATTATTATTTTTAATAAATATAATTTATAAAATAATATAATATTATTATTTAAATAAATTATTATTATTTAATATTATTATTTTTAAGGACAAAAAAGGAAGAGGGGAGAGTGGATTCCCACTCCCACCCCCCCCCCCCCATAGGAGTGGGAATCCCACTCTCCACTCCAAAAATAGGTGGGACATACAAAGTGGAAATCCCACTCCCCCTTAATCCCACACTCCTCACTCCAACTCTAATAAGTAAACGCACCATTAATAGAAACAAAAAGACAACTTTACAAGGAGTGAACCTTCACAATTGCTCACAGCATCGCATACCTTATCTAATTTGCATGATTCCAACAATGAGTGGCGCTTATCTTGAATCCACACCATAATATACAGGTGGAACAAATCTTTAGCATTAACTCCACCTTTCACAGGACTGGAACCAACAGGGAAAAGGGCAAAAAAACAAAAGAATGAGTACAAAATAATGACAAACACAACAATAGCTACAACAACAGCAGTTGGTTGCCTTGATAGTTACCTAATTTTCCAGCTGGTAAGATCTTTCTGAAAATCTGCTGTTGCAATTATGAGTTCCGCTACATGAGGTGAAGGACCTGATGGAGGGCATGCAAGGAGAAATGCACGCAATCTACCAGAAAGCTCTGTGCTGTATATGGAGGAAGACAAATTTGGTAGGTCCACGAAACTGCACGAAAAGAAACACCAATATTAGAATCTTGCATGTGAACATCAAATGGCAAAACCAGCAAGCAAGAAAAGACAGATAAACCTATTTCTTTAATAAGAATCAGTTCAAAAAGTGAGACAACAAGGAAAAATTCCTCTCCAAGGGCATTTGCATGCCGATTGTCAAGTTTAAAATGGTAACCATCTTATCCTTGATCTGCTAAGTTTGGATGTTTAGCAACATTAACTAAACAAAATGGTATCGTCAACTTTTTTAGGTCACACTCCGCCATATGGATGAATCACTTTAACAAAGTTCACATGACATTCAAGGAAAAAACTTGCCTGGGTAGTGTGTGTTGGTTGTGGATCTCAATGTCAGTAAGAATTTCATTTTTGATGCTTAGACAAATGGAAGTCATCTTTTTGTAAGCAGTGGTCATAGCAACAGTATCCATGTAATTGAATTCATTGTTAGAAACGTATTCATCGGTCTCAGCCAAGTGCCTTCTTGATCTCTTTTTAGCAGCAGCCTGGAAAGAAACTACTATTAGAAAGAAAATGTTTATTAATAAAGCATCCAAAAGACAAAAAATACAGTTCGTTTTACCTGGAAATACTGGCACAGATTATTCTGCACCTCTGGAGACAATATATCATGAAGGAGAGTATACAGTTTCACAGAAGGTTCTAGTGCCGGAGGTGAGACTCCAGTTGCAGGTTTGAAGACATCAATAATCCCTGAGAAGGCTGATTCGTCAAGGGCTTTATAGTTCTCAAAAACAAGAGCAAGAATCTGTTCAATCTGATCCTTGGTTTCTCCCAGGATTCGATTCTGAAAATGCAGATAACGATAAAAATGTTGCGTTGAGAATTGACTCTATCCATATTATAACCAGAAAATATACTAATAATGATGGGAATAATGGGGAAAAAAAAAAAGACAACTCTAATAATAGTGTTAATAGTGGTGATCATAGTAGTAATGAAATGATATTGACTGTTAAAGTTACAAAAAGCTCTGTTTAGAGCAAATGATTTGTACCTCCTGCCAGAGGATTCCTTTTCATTCCAGTTTACCACAGTACTCAGATAAAACAGGAATGGAAATACCTCTTGATGACTCAGAGTGCTCCTGCTATGGCCTTTCATAACGACAGGCATCAATAAGTCATACACCAAGTTGAGGCAATCAGCTGTGGGAGTGGCCACATCAATTATATAGGAAAGATATCTGCCAATGATATATTATAGATATGTTAGACCAATGAAAACTTATGTCGGGCACAAATATAAAAGGGTAGGGCCAATTTAGTAATTTTAAGGGCAGGGGCAGTTTAGTAATTTTATTTATTCAGTAATTAAGGTTAAGGTATAAATAAGAGATTAAGGAGTCGTTTAAGTTTTATGCTGAGTTTTGTTTGGTATTAGGAGTAATTAGGAGTTTTGGGAGAGATTGACCTACATTTCGAATTGTAGGCCAGAATTGTTCTTTCTTTTAATTTAATCAATAAAAATCAGCCCTAATTTAGCCCTAAATCCTATCAAAGTGGTATCAGAGCAAGAATCTTGGGACAATGGCTGCAAAGAAGGTAGACGCGCTGGAAGAGAAATTGGAAGCGGAGGTTGGATCGCTCAAGGCCACCATTGACGAGCGATTTAACACCATTCAACAACAATTTTCATCCCTTGAAACCATGTTGCTGAAATTGACAGAACTCCACCTGAACTCACCACCAGCACCATCGATGGGCCATGGTGGTAAGGCAAGGGAAGGATCTGGTGGCATGGAACCCATGGTGGGCGACGATGCAGGAGTCAGGGTGACTAGGGTTGGCGACTCAGGGGTGTTTGGGGTTGAGACACAACCTGGGCAGGCTAGATTTGGGCCAAAGCGAGGCAACTTTGGGTCTAGACAGGGTGGAGGTAGTCAGCCAGAAGGGGGGATTTCTGGCGAGAAGGGGAGCGGATATGACCAAAATGCGGCTGGGCAAGGAGAATTTTGGGCTAGGTCTTCGGGATTTGTGGAAATTGGGGTAGATTTGGGAGGTTAGAGACCTCCAATGGTGCAAAATTAGGTGGGACAAACTCAATTTGGGGCGGATTCTAAGGTAAGAAAATTGAAAATGCGCATTTTTGAAGCCGAGGATGCCTATGGATGGGTATATAGGGTAGAGCGCTATTTCGCCATCAATGGACTCTCAAAAAGGAAAAAAATAATGGTGGCAGCATTATGTTTAGAGGGAAAGGCCCTTGCATGGTTTCAATGGCAAGAACAACGACAACCATTAAGGTCGTGGGGTGAATTTAAGGATCGGTTGTTGGAGAGGTTTTGGGCCACTCAAGAGGGAGATTTGTATGAACAATTTTTTGCCTTGACCTAGGAGACAACAATTATGGAGTATAGGGAGAAGTTTGAGTTGTTATTGGGGCGTCTAGGGGGAATCCCGGAGGCGATATTGGAAGGGAATTTTATAAAGGGACTAAAACCCGAAATTTGAGCCTCGCTATGCTTGCTAAGGCCAAGAGGGCTAGGGGAGACAATAGAGTTGGCACAGATGATCGAGGATAAGAACACAACAGAACAGGTTAATAGGAGCAACTCAGCCAGTTTTTCATACCGAAATAGCACACCATTGGTAGGACAAAAAACCCAGACTTTGAAGTTTTAGCGAAAGTTCCAAAGCACACCATTGGGAGGCCAAAAAACACAAATGATGGGGTTACAGAAAGATTCCCAAAGGGATCGGATTAGTGGGGCGCGACCAGAGGTGACTTTCAAACACCTCACGGAGACAAAGATTCAGAATAAGAGGGCGAAAGGATTGTGTTTCCGATGCAATGAGAAATTTTCACCGAAGCATCAATGTAAGAACAAATCACTACAAGTTCTAATTGTGTGTGATGAGGAGGAAGGCGGGGAAGAAGTTGAAGAAGAAGAGGCAACAGTTTCCTAGATTTCACCTCGAGGACAAGGTAACTTTTTGGGAGAGGAGTAATGTTAGACCAATGAAAACTTATGACATATGCAAATATAAAAAGGTAGGGGCAATTTAGTAATTTTAAGGGAAGGGGCAATTTAATAATTTTATTTATTCAATAATTAAGGTTCAGGTATAAATAAGAGATTAAAGAGTCGTTTATGTTTTATGCCAAGTTTTGCTAGTATTAGGAATAACTAGGAGTTTTGGGAGAGATTGACCTACCTCTCGAATTGTAGGTCAAGTGTGTTCTTTCTTTTGATTCAATCAATAAAAATCAGCCCTAATTTAGCCCTAAGTCCTATCAAGATAGCATTATTCTCATAAATTTCCAAAATAAAAAATGTTCAGGCTCATTACCGCAGCTTTGTATAGACATCAGAAACCCCATAGTACGAGGAAAACTCTGTTAATAACCATTTCCAAGAACCATACAGCAACAAGTTCCTTTGCTGAAATTGTTGAACCTTCATAGCACTCTCTAAAACTAGGTCATATGCAACTGTTTCCGCAACAGAGCCACACTGTGACCAAAAAGAAGTATAGCTAATATCACTAATATATTTACCAAACCACAAATAAGTAAGATGATAACAATTCTTGTGTTAATAGAAATGCATCAAATAAAATGACAAAAATATTAGTCTTCATTCAGTTAATAATGACTAACCACAGTCAAACACCCGATGATGCTTTTTAATAATGACTTTCACACTTTTGTATCTCTCTGTAGCAGACAACATGCCATAATGTATCTCAATTCGAATGAGCAGGTTTGCTTCAACAGCTTATAACCCACAACGCTAGAAACAAAAAACTGATGCCCTTTTAGAGTTCTAAAAATGTAAAAACAAGACCATTTCCTGATTTCCAGAGTGTACATAGCCTCAATTATCAATTCTATGCAATGATAAATATATAAATATGTATATAATTATTAGTCAAAAGAAGTGGGAATGTGGGATTGGTAGTGCTTCAAATTACAAGGATTCTTCTTTTATTCAATAACACAACAAATTAGCAGAAACTTTTTCAGTTATTAACTTCTTTGTAAAATAACTATTTAACTTATTAAAAGGCAATTACAATATACAATAACTCACCTTGAGATGACTATTATCATCTGAACTTGTTGAATAATAGATATACAGCTGTAGTTTGCCCACAAGCTCATGTTCGGGCTCACGATAAATAGACCACCAACGCAATTTGTCGGTCTACATCAAACATTATTAGCCTTCCACCAAACTAGAACCAATGCGAACTTTTTGAAACTAAATGTAAAGAATCAGAAAAATACCGGGTCCTCAGCAATAGTTGCTACTTGAGCTAGTACACGACCATAGTGCTTCCCTTTGGAGTCATGGACTTCAATAATTAGATCATCTCCTAGACTATCTGGAAAGCTGTAGAAGTTGTCAATGTCTATCCAAGCAAATTCTGATTTTAAAAGGAGAAAATAGGACAAGAGAACATACAAGACGTGTGTTTCGCCAGATCCAGGTTGCATCCGAATGGCATCTTGTTCAGTTGAACTTTTCAATCTTAACATACAAGTGTATGTTTCTATTGACATTTGTGCACAGAGAGGAATGAGAAAAAGGAAACAAGAATAAATTAGAAATGCAAATGGGAAAAAAAACACCCCAAGTCAATGGATTTGCAAGAATAAAGGAGCACTAGTCCAGTGATTATTCAGTATTAAGTACAACTTAGAAGACAGTTTCATAAAAAAATAACAATAATAATAATAACATAGAAGTCAGTACATAGCAATTCCTGTTTAAAGGTGGAAGTGGGGAGTAGGGAGTTTGTCATGTGGAGTTCAACCACTCCAGTATTTACATGCTTACTTAAGGGTGGGAGTGGAAATTCCCAGTCTATGGGTCCCACCCACTTTTAGAGTGTAGAGTAGGATTCCCACTCCCACCTATTCTTTTTTATCCTTTCCTTTAAATATAACATAATTATATTTATTAAAATAAAATATTAAATACAATATAATTATATTTATTAAAATAAAATAATATTACATTTATTTAAAAATAATAATATCATATTTATTTAAATAATATTATTATATGATTAAATAATATTACATTTATTTATATTATTTATTTATTAAAAATAATAATTTATATTGATTCCAAGTTTAAAATTAGTTAAAAATAATACCTATTATATTCACATAGAATTAATAATATTACTATATAATATCTTTATTTGAAAATATAGTAATTTTATTATTCTATTTATCTAATTTTAATATTATTATATGTATTTAAAATTAATAATTACTAATAATAAATAGTTTATTCTAATATTAATTTTTTACTATATTATTTATAATAATGTTTCATTTGGGTTGCTCTTATCAATAATTTTTAATTTATATAATTAAAATTAATATTAATAAAAAATTTATGATTTACATAAATTAGAATATTCATAATAATTATTAACTTATATGATTAAAATTAATAACAAATAAATAGTTTATTTTAGAAATATATTTTTTTATTCACTCTCTAATTAAGAATTACAATTCTTTATATAAGGGTAAAACTGTACTTTAAAACAATTTACTCCTAATCCAAGACAAAATAAACACATAAATAGAATTTTGATTCCTATTTCATACTCCTATTCCAATGTAAGTAAACAACTTGCTCTGACTCCCACTTCACACTTCTAATCTCAAGATTCCCACATCTCAAGATTCCTAATCCAATCCAATCCAAAAAGTAAATCCTACATCAATAGCACAGACATCATTAATGCAAAAAGTTAGGTGCCACCATCGAAGTGGCCTAGTGCTCCAAAGCAGCCCAACAAAAGCACATTATCAAAAAAATTACTTTGAACTAAATGCTTTATAGCAACTATAAGCCAAACAACAGCACAGTACACATGTAACTGCGTCAACAGACTTAAGAAAGATGATAATGGCAACTGTTAGAAAGCACCAAACCGAACAAAATCCGCACATAACTTTGCAAACAACCAACTCCCCACAAAAGGGGGTGGGCAGAGGGAGGAGGTGATGGGGGGTTGAAAAGTTAATTGATTCCTCGTTGATGAATAATTTAAGTAACAATAAAGCATGCAATTTGCAACTTTAATACCTTGCATAGTGTCATAAGATGATGAACTAGTGCGTAGACTTGTCACACCCGTTTTTAAGAGTCCAGACACCTGTTTTATATACTGAGAGCTGGCATGCACATATGCCAAGCTCTGACGTGAGAAAGAACCATTTGCAGCTAGACGAGGTACACAACGAATGTTTCTCAGAGCTTGCCATCCAGAAGATAGGGTTGACTGAACATTATAGAAGCGATACCGGATTGAGTCCAGTTTTATCACTGGTAGCCTAAGAGATGACATAGTACATCCGGTAGGTGGATCTAGGCTTGTCTTCACTTTCCGTACTGCATAATGAAGAATATCTCAGTAGTCAGGACATTCCATTACTTAGCTCTTGAAAAGGGGGGATGTCAAAAATAGGATGATAAATTACCTTGAACCTTCATCTTCCCAATTACTTTCTTAGGCTTAGGTGCAGCACCCTCACTAGTAGGCTCTGAAGATCGCTTGACCATTAGTTCCTCTTCTGATTGCAATAGCACATTCTGCAATCTATAAATTCAATAACCAAAGTTTTAGATGCGTAAGAGTAAACTACTGGAAAATCAATGATCCGGCAAATGCTGCATGTTCTACCATTTATCATCTAGAAGCAATTTCTAAAATCTGCATGGTCAGTTGTATAAGTTTTGACTTTTGCGAGGCATTTAGATTTTTGTCCCTTTTAAATGGACAATGTCACATCAGATTGATTTTCAACTTTGCCGTCATAATATAAAACTTTGAAAACTTTGAAATGCACTGCAGTTGACAATAAAGTTTATTGCGAAAACCAAAAGATCCTTTGGTTTCAAAATTAAACGAAATCAGTATACTTTCAGAAACTTCAAGTTCAAAACCCTAGCACTGAACCAAAAAGCAAGCTACATTTCAGTTTTTTGTTTCTCTTACTTCTTCCAACAATTTCTTACATTTCTAGCACTGTTAGATATGACATGGCCCAGCAATTGCCCATTGAAACAATACTTTTACAGAACCTTAGTATATCAGAAGTGCAGTAGAGGATGCCACCACTGAGCTGGGCAGAAATAAAATAAGTTCAACAATGACGGATGCAATTCAACACTGAGACATGCAAGCTTTGGTGAAGAACTATTTGACTAAAGGGAGAGATGGACCATCTTAATATTCCTCAATGTTCTTAGAAACAGAAGAAATTCCCTGACAGCTTTTGAATGCCTATTTTTTCCCCCTTTTGTTGATACCCAAATCGGTCAACCTTTCCATGTTCACTAAGTTTGAAATGGGCATTTTCACCAGATTTTACCACCTTAGTTGTCAGGAAACTTTTGGTGGCCCCAAGGGGTTTTGAACGACCTCTTGTTTGAATCCAACTGCATTAACCTCCCAACCCCTTTTTCTTAGCATGAAATTTTCATAAGATTCATTTAACTATTCCTTAGCCTTCTGATTATCAGTATAACAGTGCCAGATTAATGGGAAAGATAAACCTTTTCAGATTAATGTATCCAGTTTCTCCCATTTAGAGTGCAGAAATGTCTGCAGGAACCATAAAGTAAACCCCAATTTATCACTCAACACATCATAAACAATGTAACAAACATAACGTGGTCAATGTACTCCAAAAGAACAAGGCTGAGAAGAGATTGACTCACCCGAATGCATCACGTAGTAGAGCACATTCATTGTCCAAAAACACAGGTGCTTCCATGCAACCCCTAGCCCAAGCATGAAGGCAAAGTCGAACACATGCATCATATGCAATTACAGCATGCCATGGCCCTAGAGCACTGAATTTGATATATGAAAAATGAGCAAAGTTGGCAAACAGAATAGATAGCAGAAATTGATTTATGGGGCAATTAGCACCATCTGCCCTAAATTGTTCGGTTAAAAATACCTTGCATGAAATGTTGGCAGGCGAGCAGGATGGGAATTTGAAGGCACAGCAGAGTCTACACCAGCTGCACTTCTGTAAACAGAGAACGAAAAAAAGGACAACAGTAAAGTTAATATATCCCAATAAAACAAATCCTTGAGTGTGTGTAAAATGGAACTACACCCATGTGACTCCTAAGTCCAACTTTGTGTGCATCCAATTTCTGCCAAGTAGAACCATCAAAAAATTCATACAGACCTCATAAACTGTTCAGAGTACCTGCTGCCAGTATTATCAGCGGGTTTAACCCCAAACAAAGGTTTAGATGCATTTGGATCTTGCTGGGTTGATGAGGCATGTGCATGCGCTGTAACTGTGGCACTCTGTACCCTAGATGCTGGAATTTGTTCTGGACATTGTTTAATCTCCATAGCGGAACCAGAAAACGGAGGTGCACTGGGAACATCATCATCCTCGTCATCAGTGAACTTTTCCATGTGCATGTTTCTGGAACGCAAATCCTGGAAAAATAGGCCAAGATAGCAACAGCATTACATACAATTAAAGGAGAATTAGCTACAAAAGTTAACAAAAATAATATGTATTCAACTTGATTTCCGCATATTAACAAAAATAATATGTTTTCATCTTTATTTCTGTAAGGAGAAATTTCCAAGGCATTCTAATCAAAAGAAAAGGGAAGATTCGGGAGGCAGTCCGGTGGAAAAACAAAAAATAAATTTATATGATGTCAAAGATCTTAGTAGAGGATTGGGAAATACTCTGTAGACCAAACGGATTATCTGTACCAGTGCAACAGGCATGTCTGTACCACCAAAATCTTTTGGTATGTGGATTTTCATCAATGCGTCTTCTAGGGAAGTTTCAAATCATAATGGGTTGTTCAACATCTTGAAGTTTACTAAAATATATGATGTTAAGGCAAGATGTATTTTGCTGAGGATGAAGTGAAATGTTTGTATTGACATGTCTAGTAATGACACTTCATGCCTGCAGCTCAGTTACCAAAAAGAAAACCCACACAAATATGCAATAAACAAATCAACTCAAATCTATAAGCACTTACCTTTGACATAGAACAAAGCAATTACAGCTAGTGAGAATAAAGGGTAAAAATCTTATTAATGATTATGCAAAAAGTAGGACAAAAGTGAAAGTTCTTCTCAAAATTTAAGCGCGTATCATTTCTGAAACAAGTCAATTCAAAACATAGAAACTATCCAAACAGACAATAATCCCAACCTTTTCACTTGTACTTTTTACATTGGCACCAGAAGCCACACTTGAAGCATACCCTTCTGAGACATTTGCTCTTCTCCTCATCCCACTAGCACCACTAACACTGGCCACTTGTGTAGTTGAAAACTCTGAGCTAGCAGCCGAATCTGACTCTTCCTCATCTTCCTCGGTATACACAGTCCTCTCACTTCCCCTTACCAACCTCTCTCCGACATTCCTCTCCCTCCCAAAAATGGTCTCCCTCGATGAACTCACATCTGAATAACCATAATCACTCGTGTAACGTGCATGTCTTTGTGCAGAATTTCCATGAGGAGGAATTCTTTGGTCTTGCGGTGATGAATCTAGGGAGTATCTTCCACTGTACACATCATCCTCAGAATCAGTGATCAACTCATTTTCAGAAGCAGAGGCACTCTCCTCTGCATCTCTTGGTAATGTTCTAGATAAAGGGATTGCAGTTGTCGGCAAGTGGCCGCTCCTGAATTTTGAGGGTGGGGGCAAGTCAAATCCCCTGCGGTTAGTAATGGGGTCAATTCGAGGTCTTAGATTTGAATTTGAATATGGAACTTGCATCTGCATAACAAATATTTCAGAAAGAAAATAGAATCAGATTAGCCTTCAACAATGTGGATAAATTGACCTATGCTATGCCTAAATCACACTACAGTCTATCAGCATGAAAATCTTAAAAATGAAAGAGCAAAAAAGTGAGAATTCGTGAAACTGACCTCTCTAACCCAGCGAAGGGAACTGTTGTCAAGACCTTCAGTGAACATGACTTTTTAGGGCACTGCTTCACCTACAGCCATAATCACATCTAAGATACATCTTGTGAACTCAACAACCTAAATATTAAAACGAGAAAAAAGGGGAAAAAACTCAGAAAGTGAAGACTGACATTATAAACAACTGCTGTACTGAAAACAGAACCAAAGGCAAAAGCGACTTACATATGAAATGAGGTTGAGGGTTTCACTTTCACAGGCGGCTCGGTTTGGCGAAAGTAAAGAGGAGAGATAATGAGTGAAGAGATCAACTTGAACGACGTAACAAGAGTACGAGATTTGAGAAGAAAAGGCTTTTGCTTCTTTTAAAAGCTTCTTTTGTTCAGCTCTCTCAGACCCAAAGTTGTCCCTCGATCTCTCTCTGCAAATTTTATTTGGCTTTGTCACTCTTTTCCAGTGTTAAATTTTCATTTTTTTACTCTTTTTTAATTTTAGATTTTAAATTTTATAGTCTAATTATTCTCTCTCTGTTTAAATTGCCTAATTAACTAATAATCTAAGGGAATTAAATTTACAGTGTGTCACTGATCAAACCAATATTACGACGCCGTTAACTGCCATGGAGTCTTTAATGACGGTGCGAAGATTAATTTATGAGATTAATAAGTACGTATTTCAGAAATGAAGCGCACGTAAGGGCGTGTAAATTAGTGGGTGGCAGTAAGGAAGGTAACGGTGGAGTGACATGGCGAACGGAGAGCGGATTTTTTTGCATTAAAAAAATTTGGTGATTCGAACGTTGTAAGTGGGGACACAGTTTTCGTCTAATTTCCCGCGATATACCAAAAGAATTACTACCATTGTCACATGGCATGGTGGGTCCCACATGACCCATACTCTTGTTCTGTCTTGTCTCCTTGTGCCGTGTTAAGCTCGCCGATTCTTTGTTTTTAGATAAAATTTATTTCTCTTTAATTTCTACTGTTTCACAGAATGCTCATTGGCAATTACATTAATTGACCACCATCCACCATTTTTCTCCGAGCTCGTCTGATTTATCAAGCGTCAACCATGGGTTTGACATTTATTTATTTATTTATTAAGATTGAAATTTACTTGAAGAAAGTTGTAATCAAAACATATGTGCCTTGTTGAGAACCAATAAGAAATTTACTTACTTTCTGGTAGAACTAAGCTACGTTCAAATTTAGGGAAAGTCTTAGGTGTACTGCCCCATCATTCCACGTTGACGGCGCAATCAAAAGAAAAATACTTTAAATTTGAAAAATTTTGAACATGCCAATGCTTGTGATAAGCATTTTTTTCCCCCTCAACTTATTATTTTATGCTCTTGGTGGTTTTAGGGGCTGGGACCACACACGATTTCCATAATCGAAAGGAGCTTAAGAGGTTCGTCCAATATGGTGTTTGATCATTTATCAGGCAGTGACATCTAACCAAATTATTAGCAAAGAAAGAGATGAATCTAACCAAATTATTAGCAAAAAAGAGATGAAATGTCCTTAGAGTTGTGAGGTTAAACTTGCAGAAAAAATTCAACAGCCTTGCGTATCTTGCTCTGAAGAAAACGAACCAATGCCCATGCAGCACTTACCTAACAAAATTATTGAAGAGAAAGGAACTAGATTGGAAGGGTATGTTTGGTATTGTTTCTAAATTTGTATCTTTTAAGTATAAAAGTGAGAATAAAAATAGTATTTTGTAATTATTGTATTTTGAATTTAAATATATATTTAATATCATTTTCTGCTTCCTATATTATAAAACTAACAATAGTAATATGCATTCAGTAAATATAATTGAAAATAATAAAAATAGCGAATATGTGTTTAGTAATATTATTTTCAAAAATGCTTTTTATTAAACATTTAAGTCGTACTTACAGTTACAAAAATCATTGTTTAACTAATACATGCACAAACATACCATAAATAATTTAAACAAAATAATTATAAAAAATACACGATAAAATTTTAGTACTAGCATTAATAAAAAAAAATTTACATTGTCATTGTTTTTACACTATAATTAAAATATTTATTATAACACATGATTTAAACAAAATAATTATAAAAAATTACATGATAGACACCATGCATTATGTGTCTCATCCATAGAAATACTTGAAATCAAGTAATAAAAATCTCCTCCAACTGTGCTTTTGATTCCAAATCAATGAACTAGTCGGACTTATTAGCTAAATGCGATATGCTAACTCTTCCCTAGCTCCTAATGTAGTTGGCTACAGCTTTCATCTCTTCCTGTGAGATGTATATGTATTTTCCTCTATCATCCATGACATCGAATGACACTAGAAAGCCGCCCTGTTCAAAGAGCAAATTCACAATTAAATTCTTTAGCGAGCATTTTACAAAATATAGCTCCATATCATAAACCACCAATAGAATGAAAGGACCATTTAAGTTTATCTATGACAAGGTAAAAACATAATCAAAATTACCAAGGATTAGAGACAAAACCTAAACTAAGGTCAACCAGAAGGAAATACAATGACATTCCATTAATCAAGAAGGGCTGCTAATGGTTTCAAGGATAAGAAATTCTAAAGCAAAAAATATATATTGACATAAGACATCTTAGAAAATTGAAAGTCGAGAGCCTAAATACAAAAAGTTGTAGCAATGAGCCATCATTTAGTTAAAACAACATGTTCATTAAAATAAATAAAATACAAGAAATGGAAGAACACGTACCCATATTTTGAAGAGAGGTAATTTGATTGATACACTCCTGCATGGACCAAAAGTTATAGCACAACATTAGCAAGCAATATATTGTACGAAACTATGAAATTATGACATGATTAACCACAATGCATAAACACTATTTGACTAACAGACAGATGTATCCATAGAACAGATACTGCAAAAACATCAGCTTCTTAAACTCATTAATCGAAATAACAAATAAAGTTCTATATGCACATTGGTAGTCACAATTTACGAATACTCCATTACTGCAACTAGTTGGTGAGATAAGAAGGAAATATTTTTGTTTACACAAAAAAAATATGACAAGCTTTACAAATCATATAATTCAATATCATATGGTTACAAGCCCTATATACATGCTTTATTATTTCTGTATTTTATATATATATATATATATTCTTAATTAAGGCTTCAATATTAATTATAAAGATCGACTGTGCAAATATTCAAACTACTGCATTTCATAATCATACATCATTGTCTCCCAATTGCATACATAACTCTAAGGGTCATTGGATAATAAGCAAAGACAAAGAAACATGGACAATATTATTGGAGCTAGCCAGTGTTGTTTAGCTTGAATATGAGCATATATATCATCATAAATGCATAATGCAAATACCATATCTCACCCAAAATCTCACACTATATTTTCAATCAATATTTACTCAAATAAAAAATAAAATAAAATAAAATCCAACAGCTCACAATAGTAAAGACAAAGCCGAGAGAGCAGCAACAACTACGACAAAGTAGCAGTCGCAATGACTGGACTGAGCAGCAGTGATGGAGACGGAATTGCGACAACGACGGCAGAGACAGAATACAACAGTTGATTTGGGCAAACCAAGAGAGAGTAAGCGTTATGAGTAGATTGTGAGAGACAAGGCCAAAGAGGTAAGCCGAAGATGATAGGCCAAAGAGATAAGGATGTAGAGAGAGTTTGTCTTTTTAATTTATTTTTGAGTTAGTTTTAGAATTTGTGGAGAACGCGTTAATAGTTTTAGAATTTGTGTTAAACATATTCTCACTTTGGTAGTTAATAAATGTGAATCTCAAATTACTTGTTTCATAATTTGTTTTTTGAAATTCTGCCATCAAACATGCATTAACTTGGATTCATAAAAGGAAAATGAAAACAGGGCTTACAAAATGTTACTGAACCGGCTGTAAGAGGCTATGACAAGGATGTCAAGTAACTTTCAGTTGAGTTGAGCATTGGTCCAGCTGTTGGCCCAGGGCAGATTAGTATACCACCACCACTTTTCAGTGAAAATCAACTAAATTTGAGGAGTTTTTAATTATTTTCTGATCCAACAAAAATTCCCCAATTGTCAACTTTGATTCAAGAAAACAATGCTATCGCTAGCTTATTGGAGCTCTTTTGCCTAACTTAAAACACAAGCATGAACTCAGAAATATGACATTTATGAGTGAAACTTAAGCATACAATCCATCAACGTTACATTCCCCAAGATAAACTTTTATGCTACGTGGTGAACCACAATTGCCTTCAGCAATCAGCGCTCTATCATTTGCAGCCATGTGAGCAATGATCTTGTAGATCATTTCAATCTGCAGTCAGAAAGCAAAGAAGGTCAGCAAAATATTTCATTGTTGAAATGGTTTCTTAAACAGGATTAGTACATACATCTTCAGGAGCATGGCAACGTTCAGCAACTTCATCAATTGTTAATGGTTCAACAGGTTCCTTACAGCTGAAGAAAGAGACACATACCACCAATCAATTAAAAGACAAATAGAGAATTTAAGCAAAGGAACACTAAATCATCAGAAATCAAATCACACACTAAAATAAACTTTCTTTTTTTCTTGCTTTGGTAAATATCAGGGTTAAATTCTAATACTGCCAAAAGCTGAAACCATATTTCAAATCACGACAGTCATTCACGGCCTATAAATTCAGGATGCCATGTGTCTCAATAACATCCAGTATGAAAAGATACTTATCACTTATAACATCAATTCAAAGGTTGGGTTTAGTCCTAATGTTGAGGTTTTTACAACTTCGTTGGGTTTCCTCACCATAGGAGAATGATGTAGTCAAGAAAACTACACTAAGAAACAAGTTTAGTCAGGCTTAGTTAGGGTCTTTTACAAATAATTTTTGACCTGAGTCAAATTTACGTTCTCCAAGTTTATTGATGCTAGTTCAACTTTGAGGGTGTGCTCTTTTTAATTTCACAAAATTGGTCATTCCCTGACCTTTTTTGAGCAGATGTAATTAAGCCATTGTGTAGTTTTTAAAGAACTTTCTTCTTCAGAAGCAGCAATCCACAACTTCAGAACAAATGCAAAGTAAATGCCACATTGCTGAATCCTACCTGGCCTCATTTAGTACTGCCAGAACCCGTTTCTGGAGAGCTAACACTTCCCCAGCTGCCTTTTTCCCAGCTTCCACACCTGAATTAGTAATTAAATACAGATAGACCCACAGAAAAAACAAAAGCAATCAGATGACCCCATTCATAAAGCAAAACAAATTTTCTGATCACGATAATAAGCCCTCCCTCATTCCCTCCCTCTCTCTAGTAATTCTCATTTCAAGAACATAATTTGTTAGATAGAAGAAACACATATTTACCAGGTTGATGGTAAGCATTAATGTTGACAAGTGAGGCGTATATCCCAACGGCTCGCTCATAAAGTGCAACAAGAGCCCCCACCGATCTAGGTGTCACTTCTTGCACAGTGACTGTAATGGACTCCCTATCATTAGCATACAGAGCCGACCTAGTTCCCTGTAATACTTGAATCAGTTTTATTATGTAAAGGAAAATATAATGCAATTTAACTCTAGATCCAGTGCCACCAGGCAGTGTTTAAAATGTTTCAAATCATTTACTTAACCTGAAGCATTCCAAACAAGTAATCACCGCATGTAACGCCTGGTTCAAGCTCCCAATCATGACCAGGGGGTCTATCACGTAGCACTTCAATGAAAGTCGCAAAGAAATTGTGTACACCCTCTCTCAGTTGTTGGATGTAGCTAAAATTTAATACACGAGAAGATTGGATAACTAAGCACAGCATAAATTGACTGATATATTTCATTTACCATTGCATAGAAGATAATAATAATAATAAATAAATAAATAAAACTCACGCATGCTGATCTGTGCTCCCTTTATTTCCATAAACAGTAAGTCCTTGATTCACCTGGCATATAAAGGAGTCAAAATTTGAACCCATAGAACTTCCAACCAAGTCAAGCATAATGCTTCTATCATCAGAATCTCTGACAACAAGAAATTCTATTATCTTAAGTAACATATTGGAAGGTAAAGGTCTTTCGTGTTGAGTTGCAACCAATGTAACCCTTGTCTTTTCTCCACTTAGCTACCTCTAATCTTGTAACATGATATCTAAACATTTGTCAAAAACACATACAATAATCAATATCTTTAGCAATTCAATGACTTGTCCAAAGGGACGAAACAGTTATCTCCCCCCTTTAACAGGTTTATGTCTGGTCTGAGTAAGATAGTGCTGTTAGTAGGTTCGGGGAAACAGGATAGAAACCATAGCAGTAAAGTGACGTTAAAATAGAAACCCCTGTGCCCATGATATACAATCATTGGTTCTCACAAGGAAACAATGAAGCCTATTGCTCAATTTTATCCATATGCTATAGAATGGAGTGATCTTTGAGATGATTAACCTTCATCTCAATCCAACGATATACAAACAAAACTCGTGTGAGTTGTGTCTTCAAAATGACTAAACATACCCGATTACCATCAAGGTCAAACTCCTTCCCAAGTGATTCCATGACCAACTGCTGCAAATACCTACTAAACAGTAGGAGGCTATCCTTGTAGGGAAGGACAACCATATCCTGCAGAATCCAATGAGACATGAGTCAGATAACAACCATTCATATATGAAAATAAAATAACATAATTTTCATAGTATGCTAATCTGCAACATAGGGAATATATGATTACCTTGGATCCTACCCCATCAGAAGCCCAATACCAACATAAAGCAAGCAACGCAGCAGGGTTGTTCCTAAGCTGAAGGGAAAAAGATGTTAATGAGGGGAGTTAAAAAAAACAAGATATCAAGCAGCAAGCATCTGAATTGAATATATATATGTTTTCTGTCTCCGGTGAATAATTTGTAGTGTAAGGACAAACATTTGCTCAAACTAAGACATAATGAAACAGCCCATTACAACCATGGGTTGGACTTGGGAGAGTCATACTCAGCAAGTTAATACAGAAGCTATTATTCTATCCAGCTTCTTTATGACTAACAAGATAAAAACAGAAATATCAGGACACAACAATGTCTGGAGACAAAAATTAAGAAATAAGACTTACCACAGTAGTCCTATTTGCCTCATCCATCAATGATGCACCAGCAAGCATTTCTCGAATGTCAATTCCCTGAAGGGACATTCTCCTATTAGAACAATTAAGTATAGAAAGTGAAAAATGAATGCATAAAATTCTATACCAATGGCCACTCACCTGAAGTGCTGCCGGAAGCAGACCAACAGCAGACATTTCAGAAGTCCTACCACCCACCCAATCAAACATAGGAAATCTAGCTAACCAACCTTCAATTCTTGCAGTGTTATCCAACAATGAGTTTTCTTGAGTTATGGCAACACCCTGGCGAGAAATACGTAAAAGTAACATGTTCATGACCTCACAACAAAAAGAACAAAGCAAAACCTGCACAAAGACTAGAGGTAAACCTTTTACACCTCAGCAAGCCAGAAATCCAGTGAAAAATCTTAACATTCCTGTTATTACCAATAGTGTTCAACTGAAAGTGGAATCAAGCAGCAGGTTTTGGATACATCAAGCTATTGTCTCATGACTTATCCATATGAACAACCAATCTTTGTCTAGATGAAAGATTCCAAAAGAAAAGTTTGATCATCTAGGAAAATACACTCAACCAGTTCCAATTCTTTTACCATCAATATTCTATAATATCTCACAGAAGCGACATCTAAATTTTCAATTTTACAAAATATGATAACCAAGGAATCAGCAGTTGTTCTTGTTTCTTTAGTACATTTAGTGGTTCCTACATCTATAATATTCTTCCAGTTCTATAAAATTCTATTCAAGCAGTGGTCAAGCTCTTATTCTTACAATACAAAATGCAGAATTGTGAAAAAAATCCCTGTAAGTCAATCCTATCATGAAGTGTGACCAGCAGTGCATCCCTTATCGGTTAATAGATGCACAAACCGTCAAAGGGTTAAAATGTGCAACAATTCAATGATAGAGGAACAAGGAAGCAGCTACTTGTCACACATGATGCCACGTGATAAATGAAAGATTGTTATATAATACAGTGCGTAGTGACCAATAAACTTCTTAATGCATCAGAGACTTAGCCATATCATTCAATCTGATAAAAGAAATATCAAGATGTATCAAGACATAAACCAACATTAAATATAAAGAAGAGTATGTCTACTCAATACATGCAAGCCAATCAACATTTGATCAGCTATACAGCCTCATAATATTTCAGGCTCTGACCTTAGCTCCGCTTCAGTGCTAGAATGCAGTCTTATATATTCTACAATGCAGAAGGACAACTAAGCAGAAACTGGAACCTGAGATCAAGACCTGTTTTGCAAATTCCAGGCCAGCTTCACGAAAGGCCTTCTGTACTTCCAACAAACCATTTCTAGTTTCAGGGGTGCCTCCACTCTGAGTAGAGTTAAGTTGACAATACATTAGGAACTTACTTTAAAAATATTATTCTCAACACGTTACTGAGGGATCAGAAAAGAATAGCAATATCCAAGAAAATATGATTTTCAGACAGACCTTGGAAATGACTACTATAAGTGTAGAAGCCAACTCAGGGCCAAGCTGTGCAATCTGATGATCAATTCCAGCTGGATCTGTATTGTCAATGAATCTTATCTGTCAACAAGAAAATAATACTACACATTACATCATTTAATGCCTAGAAATATTAATTCAAACTTTTTTGATGCAGGATTATCTGGATGAAATCCAATATGAGGAATCAAGATACATGACTTAAAATAATTTTAAATCAAAGGTGAAATAGCAAATTCATGGCAAATTGATGTACCATAACAAGGTTATAAGATACCTTCAAAGGAGGATTATCAGGAGCCAACGCCTCTGCAACAAACTGTGGTCCAAGAGCTGAGCCTCCAATTCCAACAGATAGTATAGAAGTAAAACGACCCTCCGGAGAGGATGGCGGCTTAATCTGCATTTTTTACATAATTAATTAAGTAAAGATTATCAGATATAAATAACTATAGATAATCTTTAGATATACATCCATACAAAGAATTAACTTGCATTGAAAACTTACCTTACCACTGACGACTTCATCAGCAAACTTGCAAACAGCATCAAGCGTGGTCTCAATCTGCGACTTCAAGAACGAATTAGGAGCGAGTTCCGGCTTTCTCAACCAATAGTGTCCCACCATTCTTCCCTCGTCGGGATTCGCAATCGCGCCCTTCTCCAACTCCTCCATGGCCTTAAACGCAGCCTGAAATCGGGGCTCCATTTCCTCAACGAACTCATCCGTGAACCCAACCCGGCTTACGTCCAGGTACAGTCCCAGCTCCTTGTGCTGGTACAGCCAGTCAACGTAGCGTTTCCATAACTCTCGCGGATCTTTCCCTAATCCGTTCTTCGCTTTCTTTGGGACGACGTCGTTTGTATTCGATAAATCTGCGGATATTTCGCGAGCCACGGACTGAGTCTGGACTAAAGTCGGGGTTTTAGAGAAACGAATCGGGAAAGTGACCGAGTCTTTGCGAAGAATGACAAGTGGTTTAGTGATCGAGATTTGGGACTTGATTGACGAAGGGGACGAGCAGAGGCTCGAGAGAGAAGCCATTGAGAAAATGATTCGAGCGATGAAAACGAGAGAGAGAAATTTGATTATTATAAATTAAGGAGTGAGCGTCATGGCTGGCTGGCTGGCTTGATTGCGTGGGCTTTGGCCATTGAGGCTTTTGTGCATGAACTGACGATGGAAGTGAAATGGCTCGTGTGTTGGTGAGTTGGAGTTTTGTTTTGTGTGCTTGCGATCACACGTTGGATTACTTGTTGGCCGTTGGTTTTCTGATTTTTGGTATCCGTTTAGACGGAAATGGGGTTTGATTTGTTGGTATATTACGGGAATGCCCTCCCATGTTGCACCGGTTCGCTAACTGTAGTAGCATTATTATTGACCTCGACTAAACGTCTGCGCCTAAGTTGCCGCCGGAGTAACGTACTCTATTTTCTTTTTTCCTTCCTTTTCAGTTTTGCTCTATCACCATTTGTTTGAAATGGACAAAATCCAACTGACTAAAAATATTGCACAATGAGATGCAAAAATACAATATCTTTCGCTAATTTAATGCATCGCCAAAAAAATTTTTTAATTTAATTTTTTAAATATTTATTTACTTATTTATATGATAAATAAAAAAAAATCAAACATATCTTAAAAGATTTTTTAAATAAAAATATGTTCATATTATTTTAATCAAAGTTTTTCTTTAACAAAATAATAATAATTATAATATATTTCTCTCTTCAAGAATGAGAAGATAAAAAATAATATATTATCAAATTGCAAGCTCCAAAAATCTTTCTAAATGATAAGTAAAATTTTATTTAAAGAAATTTTTAAAATATTTTTATTTATGTCATTCTTTAAATGATAAAAAAATTATTTAAAATTTTTTATTTAAAAATATTTTGGTGATGTTCTAAAAATTTTATACAAACTTAATATCCTTCAATAATGCCATAGCTTTAAGCGAACTTAATTCGACGGCTTTAGTCTTGATTACAGTGTTACATTCATTAACTATTAACCGAATAATTATTACCCACCAAGAATAATTATTTCCATTATACCCATTTTTTTCTTCAATCCCAATTTGTTGAAATCTCATGCGCAAGAACGGGTAACGCTGTTCATCCAATTCTCGTGTGATGTCATTTTCACCCGTCGCCTAGATTGTATTCAAGCGTATATAATCTTGTTGATTTGCAGCGTCAATTATAACCGACTTTGACCACTCCTCCGTGATACAAAAATTACCATTTAAAAAAAATCAGCCGTTAGATTAAAGTGTTTGGAATCTAACGGCTGGACCTCATAGAAACAAATTAGGCAGAATGCTGCTCGAGGAGCGACATTGTTGGATCCCGGGAAAGCCTGAGATCTTGTCATTGTAACGTCCGTGTTAAAAATAATTATTATGAAAAAAATATTTAACATCAAAAAATTGTAGGGACACAAAAACAATCAAACAGTTGAAGAAGAAATCGTTGAAAGTAGCAACAATGTTAATCTTTGGCAAGCTGATGATTAAAAATTCGGTCTCAAGCCAATGTTTTTTTTTTCCCTCCAATTTGCAATTGGAGTTACACATACTATATAAAGTGGAATACGAATCATTACATATGAAATATTAATAATTGAAATATTGGGTAATTCATATCAAATTAGAGTTTCCATACGGTGTTGTCGTTTGGTGCCCTTCTAAACTACAATTAGTGTGGAACGAAAATGCTAGTTGACAATGGATTCGAGTATAAGTTTGACTGTTATTGTTTTGTAAACTTACTTTTCAATTAATAACTTTGAAAAAACAATCTATTTTAGTGTTGAATGTAAATTTTAAATATTTATCAAACACTTTAAGATTTTGATTTTAATAGTATCGGACAATAAAATAAAGCAAATAAATGTTTAACATTTTGATTTTAATAGTACCATGGCGGACAATAAAGTAAAGCAAATAAAATGTAGGGTCCAAAGTAATACCATCTGTAGTTCGTGAAGTTAACATTACATTACATTACCTATGACTATCTATTGTTGTTAATAAATTTAACTAGTTTAATTAGTAAAATCTCTTGATGATGTGTAAAAAATTTACATTTGAAAGTTCAAATCCTTACCCAATACTCAAATAGGTGGAAAGAAATTTGAATTACCATTAAATCATTAAATAAAAAAGTGGAAAATTGAATTACCATTAAATTGTTAATTAACAAATTTAAATATGAAAAATTGAATTACCATTAATTCATTAATTAAAAAATTTTAAATATGGCTTGAAGAAAATCTATGCACCGTTAAATAAGCAATTGTTATCTTTGCATATTTTTATTTGCCTACTTTTCAGCATTAAAAGAAAAAATTGAAAAATTTAATTCAACCAAAATACACTTTACAATATAGCCACAATTTTAGAAAACACATTGAATATCATGAATTTATTAGAGATTTATTGCAATTACGAAAGTTGTACATATATATGCATAGTTTATATTTCAAGCCAAAAGTGCCAACGCCACATTTTTTTTTTTTATTTGATAGCCTACAACCAATGATCCTCTTAAAAAAAACAGAGAGCGAAAATTCACGATTTTTTTCCTCTTCACGGGTCACTACATTATTTAAATAAATGTTAACCTGAAAATAATCATGGAGAAGAAATAAAATATGAATAAAAAGTGAAAAGAAAATCATTTTTTTCATGTACCATGTTTACATTTGTTGTAGAAAATATAAAAAATCAACAAAAGCATACGGAGAAGTTGAAAAAAAGTGCTTCCCAAGGAGCAAAAACCATGTTCCCCACTCTTGGGGAGTAAGAACCATACTTTTCTAGAGTGGGAGCAAAGGCCATGCTTCCTAGAGAGCAAGAATCATGCTCCCCAAGGAGCAGGAATAGAAACCATGCTTTCCAAGAGTGGGAGCAGGAGCTATGCTCCTTAAAGAGTCGAAACCATGCTCCCCCAGAGTGGGGAGCAAGAGCCAAACCATGCTCCCGAAGAAGCATGAGCAAAAACTATGCTTCCCAAGAGTAAGAGTAGAATCATGCTCCTCAGGGAGCAGAAACCATGTTTCCCAAGAGTGGGAATAAAAGCCATGCTCCCCAGGGAGTATAAACAATGTCCCCAAAAGCAATAGAGAGCAGGAACCATGCTCTCCAGGGTAGCAAGATAAGTCATGGCCCATGGGACCATTAACCTTATTTTGGATCATAGACCACGCAAAAAAGCCAAGTTTAAATAAAGGATATATTGTTGGATCAAGCCCAACAAAATAAAAGTCAACAATATAAGGATATTGCTTAGTGCAGAAGTAAATTAAATAAAGTTTGACATGGATACGCACAATAAAAAGATAGAGAATATTTTGTAATTTAAATTATAGAGAATAGAGGAGAATTAGGAAGAGTTTAACTAAGAAAGAAATTCTATCTGTAGAAAAGTATAAAGCAAAGGTCTCTCTTAGTAGAAGGACAAGCACTGAAAAAGTTGCAAACAAATGGAGAGTTAAATTGTAATTGCAATCTTAATAAAAAATTTATTTTCTCTACCTGTGGATGTAGGCCAAAGGTCGAACCACATTAATTCTCTATGTCTTTTTATTATAATCACCCATTTAAATTAATTCTTTGGTTGACCAGAAATCTACGTCAATAGATTGGCTCTATAGGGACAATACAAATATTATTATTAAGGTCGCATTAAACCCTCGGTAACCATGAATTATGGTAGTTATCATAACCGCAATAGCAAGTTGCCACTAGTTCCTAGTCTATTAAAAAGGCAACGCAGTAATGCTGGGCCATATCCACCACTCATACAGTAAGTCACTAATTTAACACAGAACATGGCCAAGGTTCTCCAATATATAGAGAATTAGAAACATAGAGCAAACCCAAATCCTCCTCTGCAGAAGAAAGAAGGACTATAGAATGACTTATAAGATGACCTATAAGAGGACAATAATAGCCCGCAAAGGGTTTGTTAGAAAACCAACTCTGCTAGGTCAGCCAGAAGAGCAGAGATTCATGCAAGTCATACTGACCACCCAAGAGACCTTCGACATGTGCTAAAAGCCAAGCATATTTACGCCAGAAGCTGAATTCAAAATGTCTATATAGGAAACATGATTCAAAGGGCTCTAGTGCTAATACTAAGTTAGCAAGTCTTCAAGCATAATTGAAAAAGCTTAAGAAACAAGTGAATAGGATGGAGAAAAGTCTTGCAGAACCACTCATTATGGACAAATTAGAGGCCTCATTCCAAGAAAATTTAAGATGCCCTAAATAAAGCTATATAGAGGGGAAGGGGATCCAACTGAGCAACTAGAGATTTTTAGGCCATGGATGGAATTGCAATGCACAATAGGGGCAGCCATGTGCAGGACTTGCTCCCTAATACTTACAGGAGTGGCATGTAAATGGTATAGAAAACTAAAGCCTAGTTATATCTCTTTATTTACCCAGCTTAGTCAGATGTTTATTAATCAATTTGTGGGAATGAGAGCTCACAGATGATGGACATGAAGTCTCATAAGTAAAAGCTGGGAACAAAATTTCTCGTTGCAACCCTAAAGCAATTATAAGTGTTTAGTGTAACCCTTAAATAGTTGTATTAGTGGAAGCAGATGTAGATTGAAAGCCTGCAAATTGTGGATACGAAGTTTCATAAGTGCAAGACAGAAACAAAGTTTCTTACTACGACCCTAGCATATTTTAAGGCATCTAATGCAACCCTTAAGTAGTTGTAATTGCTTGGGAAGATAATTCTATAGCCTGAAAAACTGGCTTATCCCTAAGTTTCATACTAATCTTCGAATGTTAGTATTTGTCTATTTTCTTCTTTTTTTTTAGCAACGTCGTCTCTAGGAGTCGTAACTAAAAAAAGGGAAAAAGAAAATATAAGTAAAAAAATTACAACCTTTCTACAACATAAAAATTATTACTTTTAAGTAGAAGCTTACTTGGTGGCAAAATATTGGTAAAGGCGAGAGGGATAAAACCAAAAGCCGATAGAAAGCCTATTTGAGAAAGATATTTCCAGGATCGCAAGTTTATATAATCTTTAAAAACCTTATGGATTTGATCTTGCTTAACAGGATTGATGATGGTGCAGCTCCATGACATTGTTTTTATTAAAAAAAGAAAAAGAAAAAGAAGAGTAAACACACTAATAAAGAAAAACATATCTTGTAGAGATTTCATATGAAGCTACCTGGGGTAGAAAAGTGACCTAGGGTATATGTCAAGAGAATCCTCTAGCTCCTAATCCCAAAGGACAAAAAGCCAAGAATCTTTTCAGAAACCATAATGTGATTTGCCTTAGACGATTAAAAAAGGAAACTTAGCCCAAGTATGAACATAATATCAGCCCTTGAGAGAGGAGTCTTTATCACTCAAAAGACTCATTAGTTGATAAACTCGCTGAAATTGGCTAAATGCAAGACTAAAAAACGTCTTCAATTTCCATAAAATATACATTTCAATCACGGCACACCAAATGTTTGGGCAAAATTGTGCTAGGGCATAGTTAAAACAGATCAGCATATACCTCAAGAAGGGGTGCAATGGTAACCTAACACTATAACGAAAGAAATCAAGGTAAAAAATGACGGCCCTAAAAGGAAGATGACCTGCAAGTTCACCAGTTTGAGCTTTCCTAAGTTCAACTAAACTTGCAATCTCATATTTAAGTTTAAGGGATGAAATGAATTTTTCAAATATCTTATTCACTACCTCATTGATGGACTAGTCGATGATAGGTTGGAGGTTAATTTAGTTATCAAGGAAAAAACACGTAAGAGTAAAATTTACAATAAGTGGTAGTTGGTCGGATGATATATAGTAAAAATCATCATCATCTTCAAAGTACTCATGGTAAAAGGAGTTAGAGTTATTCTCAGAATTTGAAGATATTGAAATTTAAAAAAAGAAAAGAAAAGAAAAGACATTCACCAAGGAAAGTGAAAACTAAATGATTGAAGCTTCACAAGGTGGGCAAATGGTGCAAAAGGTGGTTTATATAGAAATGAATAGAGAGAAATAATTTGAGCTTTTATGCTTTTGGTTCTAGTTGAACAAGAAAGTAAGAGTTGGAAGGAAACTGTTGTAGAAAATATAAAAAATCAATAAAAATGTGTGGAGAAGTTAAAAAAAATGCTCCTGAAAGAACAAAAACTATGCTTCCCAAGAGTGAGGAGCGGGAGTAGAAACCATACTTCCTAAAAGTGGGAGCAGAAGCGATGCTCCCCAGGGAGTAGAAACCATGCTTCCCAAGAGTGAGGAGCAGGAGTAGAAAGAGCAGGAGTAGAAACCATACTTCCTAAAAGTGGGAGCAGAAGCGATGCTCCCAAGGGAGTAAAAACCATACTTCCTAAGAGTGGGAGTAAGAGACATGCTCCCAAGGGAAAAGAAATTAAGGATGGGTAAAATAGAGTTCGGGTCAGGTTTGAGTCAACCCTATTGAGTTTCAGGGTTCGTGGGGTTGGATAAAAATTCATCCAAACTCGACCCGAACTTATAACCTAATCTGATCCGATCAAAATATAATTCAAATCAGGTTTTAAGTTTGGGTTGAGTTTAGATCGGATTAGATTCGGGTTAATTCGGGTCATTTGGGTTAATTTGGGTCGGATGAAATCGAATTTAGGTTAATTCAGGTCAGTTCGAGTTTATGCAATTTTGAGCTGTTTTTTTTCTTTTTTGGGGATTTTTAAATTGTTTTTTCAACTGTTTTTCTTAATTACAATCATTTTTTACTATTTTTCAACCAACAAAAAAAAAAGCTACTGTAAAATCAAATTCAAATGAATGAAAATTAAAATTAACACAAAGTCTAAACCTAATAAAAATTAAAATAATATTATTAACATTAATTCAAAAATCAAAACATAAAAAACGTTATTAACATAATCTACTTAGTATTACAAATCAATTCAAATAATTATTAACATATATAATGATCCTTTTTTAATTCAATAATTCCAATTTTCCATCATAATATTTCTATATGATTAAGATTTAGGAGTATAACTATATATATATATAAATTCAAAACTATGCATATTCCATAAAAAGAAAACCAAGAAATTAATGTAATTAATTGATTTACAATATCCAATCATCCATTGGCCAAAATAATAAAATATTGTTTACATATCTATACCTTAATTCTTACTATAAACCCCTAAATTTCATGTCTGCATTACATGTGTTTATTATTTAACGACTTAACATATATTTATTGTTTATCATACAATTAATTAAATTGATTAATTTTTTGTTGAAGTCGAAGGCTTGAAGCTACTCAATTAAATTAACCGTTGCTCAATTAAATTGGTTAATTTCTTGTTCAAGTTGAAGCTATTGCACAAGTGCGCATGTCATATAACATATATATTATAACAGAATATTTAATTTTAATTTTTAATCTACCTAATCTATTCATAATTTCATACAAAAAAAAAATCAATTATTACCAAGTGACAAAAAAATCAATGCCTAAATTTTCTTTATTTTATTGTTAAAATTTAACAATATATAATTACACATTATTAACAATTATCAAAATCAAATACCAAATTACCAATTAACAATTTCACATTTCACTTTCACATATAATATGTAATGTATATTATATATACCATTTCTATCAATCAATATCGGTAACAACCCAAAGCTTCCACAACAAGTCAATAGCCTACCAAATGGAGCTTGAATCGGATCGAATGATGGTGGAGGATTGGAGGCATGGAAGTGGCGCAACAAATCTGGTACTCGGTGCCAGCAGATCGATAGATTAGGTCACGATCCTCGTGGAACAGCTTCAGTTAGTGTCAGCCCTCAGTAGTTGCTCTGTTTAGTGGTCGAATCTAGCTTGCCTTGTAAGCTTTGTGTGTGTGTTTGACTGTTTGTGTTCGTTTGTTTGGTTGTGGGTGTGAGTCATGATGCTGTGTAGTTGTCTTTTATCACTGTTGGTAGTGGGATGCAAGCAACAGAGCGAAGAAAGCTGTGGCCAGTCGTGTACATGTGTTATGGTGCCGTGACTGACGGACTGGCTACTTGAGTCGATTGACTTATACCGTGTGCAGTTTGCAATGCAGTTTTAGTGTGCTATTGTGTTGTAAGCTTACAACTGTTGTTATTTTAGATTTGAGGGTTTGTTGACTTTGTTCTTTCTTGTAAACTTGTAATGGTTTGTAACTTTGTGAGATTCTGTTTGTGGAGCGTATGGTGTGTGTGAGTGTTTAGCAATTTAGTTTCAACTTCAGGTAATCTAATCAGGTTTCTAATTTTTTTTTGTTAATTTCTATTTTTTTTATTTTGTGTTAGCCTAATTAGGTTTTCGAATCGAATCGGATTGACACAAACACATCTTATTGGGTTTTATTCATAACCCGATCCGAACTCGATATTTTTCTAGTCAAGTCGGGTCGGATATTTTGCCCACCCTTAGAAGAAACCATGTCCCCAAGAGTGGGGAGCAGCAATGCCAAGGAGTAGGAAACATGTTGTCTAGAAAGTAAGAGCAGGAACCATGCCCCTTAAGGAGCAAGAGTAGGAACCATGTCCCCAGGAGTTGCAAAATAAGTCATGGCCTACGAAACCATTAACCTAATTTTAGATCATGGACCATGCAGAAAAACCAAGTCTAAATAAAAGGGCTATTGTTGAATCAAGCGTAGAAAAAAAAAAGTCAACAATGAAAGGATATTACTTGGTCGAGAAATAAATTAAATAAACTTTAACACAGATACGACCAATAAAAAGATAGAGAATATTTTGTAATTCAAATCCTATAAGATAGAGGAGAATTAGAAAGAACTTAAATAAGAAAAGGACTTTATTTGTAAAAAGCTATAAAAACAAAGGTCCCTCTTAGCAGGGAAAAAGCACTGAAAAAGTAGCAAAGAGAGGGAGAGTTTAATTTTAACTGCGATCTTAATAAAAAAATTTATTTTCTCTGCCTATGGACGTAGGCCAAAGGCCGAATCATGTTAATTCTTTATGTTTTTTTATCATAACGCCCCCACCTAAATTAATTCTCTGGTTAACCAGAAATTTGTGTCAACAATATTCTCAGGAATTATAATTGAGGTATCTATGATTGTATAACCCGAAAATCCTACTAGTATGGAAATTGCAACCAATAAGCATGGTCGTTTCAACTTTCAAACATGCCCAAAATCCTATAATTTTCTTTTTATTTTTTTTTATTTTCTCATTTCTCACCTTCAAATTTTGTTGGAATCTTATTATTTTTCCCAATTTATTGCTG
The DNA here is from genome assembly GCA_030449905.1 of Luvunga scandens. Lineage (NCBI taxonomy): Eukaryota > Viridiplantae > Streptophyta > Magnoliopsida > Sapindales > Rutaceae > Luvunga > Luvunga scandens. Next base: position 4,496,244 of record JASUUG010000798.1, on the reverse strand, counting down.
CGAAAAGTATTGAAATTGTTGCACTGATTTTGATCTATACATATTATTGAAGACATTAATAACACTCTACAGTGATTTGCTTTTTGCAATTTCATTAACAGACTTGGTAACTTGTTACGTAACCACCAATTGCTCCCTTTCACCATGAAATATTTGTTTAGAGTTATCAACTTACTCTTTATTGGCTTATGTTCTACTTAAGATTGAGATACTGTAACTTGTAAACTATAATTGTTGTAGAAAAAAAAATTGTAACTATAAAATAAAAATTAATAATATATAATAAATATAAATTTTAAATAATAATTTTTATAAAATTATTAAAGATATAATAATTTTTTTATCATTTAAATAAAAAATTAAATTAATATAATTTTTAAATTACAGTAATTAATAATTATCAAATACCTTCCGATATGGATCTTTAGTTTGTACACAACGCACATGCGGGCATACGTGTTCAATTTAGGGCCTTCAGATCTTGTTAGCTCAGACCCCACAATCATTATACTCTGAAGACAAAAATCTGGCTACACTTGGCCTGAAATAATTAACTGCCCTAAAACAGACAATAACAAATGAGCTTATGGTTTCAAAAAATTAATTTAAAAAGATGAAAAATAAAGACTCGTTTTCTAATGTAAACGCGATAAACATAAGTTTATTATATTATAAGATTTTTCCCTGCAACCAGTTGGCGGATATTGGGCCCGAAGCAGGTTTTTTTTTAACGTATCGTTCGTGCAGTGCGCGGCACTCTGAAAGACGGACAGGATAAACCGCCCAAAATATTTTTCTCTAACGAGCAAGCGCTCAAGCGGTCAAGCCTTTGTAACTCGTTTTGAACTCTATTGTCTTGAGATTGTGTCCCCTCTTCAAAAGAGGTCATGATGTGGGACGAATGGGTCGACTGTAACAATAACGATGAACAAACCCAACAGGATTCCCATGTCAATTTTGATTTTCTTTCTCTTCTCGCCAAACCCAAGGTAATTATCACTTTATTTCTTGCTAAATTGCTGTTATTTTTGGGTTTTTGATGGGGGATTTCTTTTGTGACTTGGTGGGTTGGTGGTACAGGATTATTATAAAATATTGGAAGTTGATTACGATGCCACAGAGGACGAAATTAGGTCCAATTACATTCGTCTAGCGCTGGTTTGTATTATTATTATATTTATCTAGTTTTGTTTAATTTCCATTGTTGGTGTGATTTGTTACGGCTTTATAGGGTGTTTAAGTTAGGTTTTGTTGAAGGGTTGAGGTTGTTTTTGTGCAGAAATGGCACCCAGATAAGCAAAAGGATCAAGATTGTGCAACTTCAAAATTTCAAGAGATAAACGAGGCTTACCAGGGTAAGCGAATTCTGGACTAATTAAAATGAGCGTGTCTGTTTCCCTAAAAGAAGTTATTTTTGTTTATTAAATTTCTCCTATTTGAACTTATTGGGTTGCTTATTTAATGTTGAGACTTTAAGACAATTCACTAGATAAACTAGGCATATATCTCCTTGGTTTTTACTCAAGATATGCTTGTTTCGTGAAGAATGTGAAGAGTTTAGATTCCAATGCCATCTAAAAGTAGGGAAGTGCCAGCTTGGGTCCAGTTACTAGGCTTATGAACCTGGTTTTTCCTAATGCAACTTCCAGATATGTACAGCATCTTCACTTTTGGGGGATTTTATTAATTTTATGGAAGAGTATGAATGACTCCCAAACTTTTCAAGCAATTAATCTATCGAGGCTATGGAAGGTGGCTGAGACTTTGTTTTCTAAGTAATAATTTCTTAGAAGCAGGCATTGAATTCTTCTTTTATAGGCAATTCAATCAAGAACCGGAATTCATTTTATGAATATGGATTTTCTGTGTATGCAAACTATAAAACCCAAGTTGTCCGCTGTGAAACTAAAGAGCTCAAGAAAGCAGACTGGCTTTTGCACATCTCTGCTGTCTTCAAGATGTATTCTTCTGCATGTATTTTGTCATACATTGTCATCCATAAATTATGTACTCTCCTCCTCTTTCTCTGAGAGATATTAGATGATGTAACATTGAAACTGAATGCTAATCAGTACTCTGTAACAGAAAAAACGAATCTATGATCCAGATGGTTAAAATCAGGTTTAATCAGGTACAGAGATGCCTGTGATAATGTCTATTTCCCATTCTAAGAAGATTCATTACGAAGGAAAAATGAGAGAGGTTTTTATTTTATTAGAATCTTGTCTCTTCAAGTCTGTGGAAATTTTATTCTGACCCAAGTCTAGTATGTTGGGCCTCATAATTGACCATTCCACGACATGGGTTTTTCAACACTCTGGAAATGCACTGTCCATCAGGATCTTTTGGTCTTTTGCTGCTGAGTGTCTTCATTTTGCCACTGATGTCCTAATTTCTTCGGCAAACTTAAAAATGTGTGGAAAATAATTTGGAACCTGACAATTGGATATTTTGATCTTTTTGAACAGTTTTGAGCAATCCTGTCAAAAGGAGAGAATATGACAGCAAAGGGATGTTGCACATATATGATCACAACATAATTGTAAGAATTTCTCCTCTTTCATCTTGGGTGGGTTCTTTATGTGCTCCCATATACTGTTGGCTAAAATATTCCGCAAATTTTATTCTAATTGTTTGCAGGAGTATCTTAATCGCTACAAGGGCCTAATATTAACTTGCAATGGTCTTGGGATGAGGCATTCAATTGTGTAATATGTTGTCAGTACAGTTGGGGCAGTTCATATTGGGAGGCATAGAATCACCGGTGCTGCAAATAGCATTGAGGGCATGCAGAATAGTAGTTAGTATGTATTGTGATAACTTGAATGCCCTTGTATAATAGAAACCATGTTTTATAATAGAAACCAATGCTAAAACATCATTGTGTAATAGCTAATGCCTGCCCAATTTAGGGGATACATTGTGCTATCTTTCTCACAATTAGCTCGGTTCTGAATAATGGTAGAACGTGAATTTGATCTTGTTAAGACACATTATTGCTACATTAAACAACATGAACAGGCTGCTGTGTTGGGAGTTATTTGGACCAACTCAAGCAGTGGGCTCAGGCCCTGGACTTGGCCTTGCAAGTGGAACGAATTTTACTTGATATGTAATTAGTTTCACCACATCTTTTTACAGATCATTAGATACAAACTATAAAGCGCATCTTGTAGAATAGGATAGAGTTAGGATAGAGCTGGTAAAGTTTGAGACAACTTCATTATTCGATATGAACACGACACGAATAAATGAGTATGGATTGTTAGATTTAATACAATTATTAAATGGGTTAAGTTCGGGTCGACTCAATTTTTTTTTCGTGCCGGGTTAAAGTTAAAGTTCTTGATCCATTTACCTGATTAATGATATGATTATATTTTATATTTTAAAATTATTTACAAGGTTTTGTCATTAAAATTTAAATATAGGAGATGATTATCACTTTTATTTTATTTTTTTAAAATGATGAATATAAACACAGGGGTTTATTTATAAAATTTTATATACATTTAGAGTTTTAATAGTGTAAATATGTAAAATATTAGTAGACATGTATATTTTATAATATCGATAAATAATATTATTTACATATATATAATTAAAACTTCAATAATGTAAATGTATAATATTTTAATAAATATGTATATTTTATAATATCGATGAAGTATTTCTGTATGTATGAATGACAATGTACAATTTATGTAAATTTTATTTAATATATAAATATTAAGTAAGTTATTAGGTAACCTAATTATTTTTTCGTGTCGCATTTAGATTTTAATATTTTGACACAATTATTAAATGAGTTAAATTTAGGTCGATTTAAATTTAACATAACACAAAGCTGACACAACACAAATATGATCTGATGATATGTTTTGACAGCTCTAAAATAAAAGTTCGATTCTGGAACGACCGACATTCATGCATACCAATGATTTTAGTATCTATTCTCTATTGAGATAAAGTGAAATAGCAATATGTTACATTTCACAAAAGGTGTTAGTAGGTCTTTCGCTGTACATCTTCCTTGCTGCTAACTTGAAAGAATGCGCAAGAAGAAAATTGATGTATTGAGGAACGTACTGACTCCTTTTTCTGTTGAAGGGATGTATCGACGAATGTATTGACTCCTTTTTCTGTTGAAGGGATGTATCGAGGAACGTGTTGACTCCTTTTTCTGTTGAAGGGGGCATGCTATTTTTTTCTGCTACGTATGTAATAAGTGATTTGAGGATGATTTCCGTGATGAGAAGGTACGGATTATGGAGAACTGGAAAGCAACCATAGCCTTCCACTTTAAGCTTGCTGTTCTTTCTGCCGGAAAAACAGAAACTGGGCCAAAGAAAGTGGGTCCTTCTGGAACCTCTTTTCATTTCTGCCGGAAAAACAGAAACTGGGCTAAAGAAAGTGGGTCCTTATGGAACCTCTTTTCAATTAAGAAACTTGAATAGGTCCAGAATCTTCAATAACCAACTCATCAAGCAATTCAAAGGTGAACAACAGTTTTCTTCCTCTACAGATCAATTCAACCAAACGAGCCCATGAATCTGGCTCTGGTTTAAACCCCATTTCTACTAATCCAAACAATGCAATAGCTGCATCCTCTGCCATTCCAGCTTTGCAAAGACGAACCAGCAATTCATTTGAAGTTGCGTAATGTGGTAGAAACCCCCTACACAGCATCAAACCCAATAGCTCGATAGCCTTCTCCAATTCACCTTTTTGGCATAAGAAATTCAACACAATCCTGTAGCTAGCTTTGTTCAGATAAATACCATCATACCACAGTTTTTCAAGCATCCCAAGAGCCTCTTCAATCCTACCTTCTCTGCATAATCCTCCAAGTATAATGTTAAATGTTACAATATCAGCTTTGCACCCTCTTTCTTTCATCTCTTTAAGCAACTCCAAAGCTTCATCAACTCCACCAGCTCTACAAAAGCAATTAATCAATGTAGTATAACCAATTGTATCAGGTTTGAGGTGGAAGTTCTTCATCTCATCAAAAACCTCCTTGGCCTCCTGCAATTTCCCATCTTTGCAAAAACCATTCATAAGGGTTGTGTAATTGAACACATTCGGATTGCATCCATTATTCTTCATGAATTCCATAATCTTCTTGGCCCGATCAACTTTGCCTCCACGGCAAAAGCCATTGATCAGAAGATTGTAAGTCAAGGCATCAGGCAAAATCTGATCCTTTGACACCATGTCCTCAAACAGTTCCATGGCTTCTCTGAATCTTCCACTTTTGCAGAGGCCATCAATCAAAGTTGAGTATGTGATCAAATTAGGATAAGACACCTGGGATTTTTTCATCTCCTTCAGAACCTCAAAGGCAGATTCTAAAGTTCCACTTTTGCAATGATGCTTAACCAAGATATTGAAAATGCAGGTATTTGGCTTCAGCCTGAGATGCTGATTAGAATACCTGAGGAAATTCTGGGCCATACCAACCTGGTTTGATTCAATTAAAAGATTGAGACAAGTGCTGATAGCTTTGAGCGAGGGCTTTTCACGAGTGATTGGCTGAATTTTATGGAACATTTCTAGTACTCTTTCATGTAGAGAACAATTTGAGAAATGCTTCATGAGATTAAGGAATATACCCTCATGAAATTTGCAAGTTTCATAAGTCATTTGACGAAGAACTGCATCAACAGCTTGAAACTTCTTGTACCGCGCAAGCTTGTCAAGAATTGTAGCGTAGGTGGCATTGTTGTGATTAAATCCCTTTTGCTCAGACACTGTGTTAAATATTTCTAAGGCACGTTGTGGTTCTCTCTCCCATTTGATCAAACTGATGGCTGCTCCATGTGAAATAAATTTGGATTTTTTCCTTGTATCGACGCAGGTATTTGAGGTTTCAACTGGAGGGTCTGCTTTTGGCTTATTAGCATTTATGACTTCAAGAGGAGAGATCCATGGAAGTGAGGAAGATGAGGTTGAAATGGATGAGAACCGACAGCACTTGTGCAATGAAAATCTCACAGAATTCATTAAAACTCCTGCTGTTTTTAGAACTTCATTACCTAACAAATAACAGTAGTAGTAAGACTGTTAGATGCAAGCTTATGCCAAATCATTCTTTGTTTTTATCGAAGGGATTCTTCAGAAAATGAAACATTTAAAAAAAAAAGTCAAACCATTAAATTGGAAAATTGTGGATAATAAGTTAATCGTGAAATGTGCAGACTGCTCAACATATCTGCTAAAATCCCTCAAAAAAAAACCTGAAGCATCATGATGCAGAAACTAAAACATCAGTGCTTATATTATATAAACTCAAAAGTGAATATCATTTCCTATTTTCATTTCTAATTCTTTGAACCCATTAGTTATTCAAAATTTGACTTTCGAAGAATAGTCATCGTCAACTCCTAGCATTGCACAGAAAGACAAGCCCAAGACAAGCAATCTCTAACTGCTCTTACCAACTCAACAACCACAGTCACCATTGTTATTTATTTTCTTATATTGCTGACTCCAAGTCTGTGCCATCTACAACTCAATCCCAGCTCAATAAATTCTTAGCCAACATGATTAATTAGTGGTACCAGCAATAAAAGATACTTCCATCTATAAGAAAAGACATCAAAATTGAAATTTGACAGAATATCTTGAGCTAAATACACATTTGAATTAAGAAATGGGAAGCTTACCAATCAGAATAAGCAAAATTTAACCCCGACTGCTGAAGGAAAATAAGTTGGAGAAAAAAGAATCACCTAGTACTCTGCGCGCAAATGTTACTGATTCAGCTTTTCGGTTTCTGGTTTATTTGACCCTAAGCGCACCGTTTTGTATATTTTGGAGACACCCAGCGGATCGTGAAACTTTTTGCCGAGGTCCGTATGAAGAAGAGAAAACTTGTCAAAGAATAGAGAGCCACCAGCACACCTCTTGAAGCCCCTTCTCGAAATTTTACATTGTAACCCCAATAAAATTACCTGGAAAGACAGAGTGATGTATATAAAACCACACGCTCACATTTGAATTGAAATTCTTCATACCCATAAAAAAGAAGTAGATATACGGACGAGAAATATTTTGATGAGACAAAAGTTTAATTTTTAGTAGTGATGAAATCAATTTTTGTTTCGTGCAAATTGTGTTTCTTTTTTAAAAATTAAAGCTTTTATTCTATTATGTTTGAATAGGGATGACAAAAAAATTTGAGAAAACCTAAACCTATGTGTTTCGAAGAGGTCAAGTTCAATTGGAAAATATTTTATAAGATTTGGACTATTAACACCCCTTTATTAATCTCATAAAATTTATTATATTACAATTATTTTTAAAGATAAATATAAATATAATTAAACCATTTATATTTTATTTCTCTCTTTAATTTTATTTTACTTGCACGATATAATATTTTTTATTATCGTTAAAATAATCTAAATTTAAGGAATTATTCTCTAAGCCAAAATAAAATTCTTGCAATAAACTAACAATGTAATTAAGATACAATATAGAGGGAAAATAAATTGAATAAATTTTTATCCCAATGTTAATAATTTTTTAAGGATTCTCAAACTACTTGTTGAACCCAAAATTTATAGGTATGATAAAATTATATTAAACTCATAAATATTCATTATTTTTTAAGTGTAGTGTTTTTTTTTACTTTTTCTTTTAGATTATTTTTCTTTAGAAATTAAATAATAAAGAAAGTTTGAAGAGAAGAATACAAATATTAAAACTGAAAGAGTGAGAAAATTATTAGAAATTAAAAAATTCATAAATGGCAAGAGTGTTTATTTAGAAAAATAAAATGATATTTTTAGCATTAAATGGAATATATTTAAAAAAAGAGTTTTCAATAAAATTTTTCAGGGGTGCTAATAGTCCGACTCATCTTATAAATACTTGGGCTAAGCCTTAACTTCACCTAATAAGCTCGAGACCTACTTGAAAGTTTAAAAAATAGTTAAAAATTTTAAAAATTATTATTATTTTAATTAAAATACAATTTTTAATGTTTATTTAACCCATACATAACATATATTTAAAGTTTTAAATCATTTAAGCTCAACTTTTAAAGCCTAATCTAAAAAAATATTAAAGTTTATAAACTATAAATTTTGTAAAATATTATGAAAAATATTTTTAAAATATAGAATATAAAATTTGGGTTTTTCGCCTAGCCTGAAAAAGTCCCACCCGACCGAGCTTGACAAAAGACAAGCCATTCGTCCCTAGGGTGGTATAGGGCATCAAAATATACAGCACTGTCTCTCGTTAATTGCTTTATTTTTTTCTATTTGAAAAAATATGGACATTTGAAAAGGAAGAAATATTCATTTTTATAATTTTTATTCGGATTTTTTTTATATGCTATATGATTTTTCACAACACGGATAATGAATTATTCTAAACTCTTGAATTTAAATATTTTAATATTTACCATTAGTTAAATTGAATTGATAAATAATTAGTTAATTAATAAGCAACAAGTAACCTTAAAATAAAGTTGATGAATTTAAATTAAATAAACATACTTATAAATTTTATGCAAAAAGAGAGAGGTTGTGATCCATCATAATTTTTTTCTTTTTTTATTTTATGAATAATTTTTTAATCAGTTTGTTAACTAGTACAATAGTTTTAAATAATTTATATCTTTTTATTTATCAAATATTTTACACAGTTGATAAAAAAAAAAAAAAAACTGTACATTCATTACATTATTGATGACATAGAAAAAATAACATCATCAGAGTAAAAAATTTTTATTTTGCATAATAGGTACTCATGCAACCTTTATAGAAAGCAGAGACGATTTAACAAAATGCAAGCCTTTACAAATGTATACCAATAAAAATCCTTTTTTTTTCCCTTATCTTATAAGAGCGGGCATCACTTAGTTTTGAGATGAAATTTGAAAGAATGGAAGCTTTATGGCTATCGAGGTGGAAAGAAAGAAAAATTTCTTTCACAAAGACGAGAGTTTGAAGACGATGGGAGCCGAAGGGAGATTAGGGCCTGTTCGGTACTGTTTTTAAAAGTTTGTTTTTATTTTTGTTTTGAGAATACAGATGTAATACACGTTCAGTAGACTGAATTTAAAAAATAAATTATAAAACAGATAATTTAAATTTCACTTTATAATTATAAAACTGAGAATGTGTTTAACATGTTCTCAATGAATCTGAAACCAAATTACAAAATAAATAACAAACCAAACTTGATTCAACTATTATTCACTCTCTTTATCTCAGATCTAACTTTATAGGCTTCTCTCTCGTGGGATACTCTTCTTCTTCAACCATAATTCACCGTCGCAGCCTCTCTCTCCGTCACAGTTATTCAAGCAAAATTGGTTGCTGTTTCTGCGTCTCGGCTTCGTCCCAACGAGTGGTGGTGTTGTTGTTGCTGCATTTCTTCTCTGCTTCAACTGGTGGCGGATCAACTGCTGCTGCTATGTTGAGGATTCGTGCTGCTGCTTCCAATAGCGGTGGATCGAATATTGCTGCTCAAGTGCAAGACAAATACATGGCAAGTGCAGCCAAGATTGATGAGGTTAAAGCCAAAGAGTTCGATGAGAAGATGAAGAGCAAGTATGGGCACTGGGTCAAAACTGATTTTGAGGGCTGAGCTGAATTGAAGCCCACTACTTGGGGTTGCCGTGCATTGTTACTTCAGTTTTTTTTTTTTTTTTGTTATTTTTATATGTAATTTTGTTGTGTTTGGTTACTATAGTGATAGCCAATTAACTATAAAATAATGAATGAAATATTTCATGTTATATATTAATTAAACTTATTTATTAAATTTAAAAAAAAACTCGTATTAATTAAATAATTATTTTTTAATTATAAGTATGACTTAAATATTTAATAAATAATATTATTGAAAATAATATTATTAAATATATATTTATTATTTTTATTTTTATTAATTATAATTACCAAACATATATTATTATTTTTAATTTTAAAATATAAAATATAAAAAAATAATACCAAATGCATACTTGTATTTATGTAAACAAATAATTCAAAAAAAATTTTCCGCCGTCCAAAAAGCAAGCCCAAGTCATTTGCCCAGCAACTTGTGTTTATCCATCATCTTTTCAAGTCATAACAAAGCCTTAATGCAAGTTGTCCAATAATTTTCAACCAAATTAAAAAGAGAGAGAGAGGGAAGAGAAGATTTTTCTTACGATTCTTGTCAATAACAAAGAAACTAATTTACAATAGCATCAAAATTAGTATTTAAAAGGGTCCAAAGTTAGTATTAAAATAATTGCACAACCTATTTATAAAATGACAAAATTACCCACCACTCCCGTTTAAGATCCCCACTAAAGCAAAAATGAAAACGAAAACCGATAACTGATTTTCACAAATCACGACACAAGCCGTCTATCTCTCTCTCTCTCTCTCTCTCTCTCTCTCTCTCTCTCATATCACACTGCTGGAGCCTGTGAAAAAGATGGCGACAACAGTTCCGGACAACCTGACGAGAGATCAGTACGTGTACTTAGCCAAGCTAGCCGAGCAAGCCGAGCGTTACGAAGAGATGGTGGAGTTCATGCAGAAGCTGGTTGTGGGCTCGACTCCAGCCGCCGAGCTGACGGTAGAGGAGCGAAACCTTCTCTCAGTGGCCTACAAGAACGTGATCGGCTCACTCCGCGCCGCGTGGCGCATCGTGTCGTCAATCGAGCAGAAGGAGGAGGGGAGGAAGAACGAGGAACACGTGTCGCTCGTGAAAGAGTACAGATCGAAGGTGGAGAAGGAGCTTTCGGATGTGTGCGCGAGTATTTTGAGGTTGTTGGAAGGGAATCTGATTCCGTCGGCTACGGCGAGTGAGTCCAAAGTGTTTTATTTGAAAATGAAGGGAGATTATCATCGTTACATGGCCGAGTTTAAGATTGGCGATGAGCGGAAAGCCGCCGCCGAAGACACCATGCAATCTTACAAAGCTGCTCAGGTAATTCATTGTGATTTGTTCAGTATTTTTGAAAAATTATTTTGAGTGATTATTTGGTTATTTAACTGTTTTCGGTTGATTAGGATATTGCTGTGGCTGAACTCGCGCCGACGCATCCGATAAGGCTGGGATTGGCTCTCAATTTCTCAGTGTTTTACTACGAGATTCTCAACCAATCTGATAAGGCATGCACTATGGCTAAGCAGGTTTGTCTTGATTTTTATTTCTCTTTTCTCTTTCTGAAATTTTTGGTTTGGTTCAAAAAGTTAATTATCACATTTGCTCATAGTTGAGCATGTTTGGGTCTTATAATGTGAAAATATGAGATGTAACTTTGAATTTTCCCCTTTTCTAGTTAGTGTTTCTCTGGTATGAACCTTGAGCTCTTATAATCAGAACTTTGTGTTGTTTTTGTTGTGTGATTTATTTTTAACTTTTCGTTTTGGGGAGGTTATGACTTGGTCAGATTGGGAATTAAGATTTTTGTTAAACTAGGTTTTGGTAAAATTATAAGATACTAATTAATTTGTCAATGCTGTCAACAGAGTCTTTACAAACTTGACTTCCAGGGAGTCAAATGTGTCAGTTATGAGTTCATATTCAAGTCTATTTCCATGTTCATTTTAATAAAGTCATCTTTAGCGTCTAAAATAGAGCTAGGAGGACAATGAAGTTTATTAACTCATTTATATTGGTTGAATATATAATTTTACATAAATAGAGAAGGCACGATCAAATCAGCTTGATATGTCAAATGTGTTTTAACGTAAACCGTCACAGTAATTTTATTAAATTATCAGTTCTGTCAAACTTTTGGTGTGATGTTCGAGTAGAGAAATATAATTCTAAATATCTCAAATATCAAAAATAGATATACCAAAACAATCTCTCTTACTGCCAGTTTTGTTGTTGTCTATGCCAATGACAATACTGGTTTGTGTACATGGGGAGTAATAATTAATCTTAAAAATAGAGTGAGGCTAATGCCTCAATAATTTGATGTTTACATCAATCTATACTGTAAATCATGGTTTTATTAGTGCAATTTTCTTTTTGCTACCAATTCAATCCTGATTGATGTGCTTTTAGCTGTAATGTTTCCTTAGCAATCATGTCTTTTTGAACTCACTTGTCTAATTGTTTTTTGCCTTGAGATAGAATTCAGTCTTCATTTTGTCTGTAAATGCCATAGATTCATTGGATTGCTATTTGTCTTTCTTTAGGCATTTGAGGAAGCAATTGCTGAGCTAGACACTTTGGGAGAAGAATCCTACAAGGACAGCACGCTCATTATGCAACTCCTAAGGGATAATCTCACTCTTTGGACTTCGGATGTGCAGGTCTGTGTGTCACTCTATCCATCCTTCACTCTGTCTTTCTCTTTCTCTAGTCGGTACAGGCTAGAGTTTAATTCGCCTTTATTACTGAAATTAGTCGTTAGGGCCTAAGTTTATGATTTGCTTCATGCAGGACCAGTTGGATGAGCCATAGAAGGCACTGTGAGCTTGACCGGTCCTATTCTTCTTATGGAGGAGGTGGGCTTTGAATGTCATTTTGTTTGTTCTGTTTAAAAGTGTGTTATTTTGAAGATGGGTATCAAACCCATGAAACGATGTATGTTCAGACTTATTATTGTTTTTATATTTTGAAATGGTCTAAATAGGTTAGCTCTTGATGGTAACACCAGCAAGCGTTGGTATATAATATTTCATGCAATTTGTGGTTGATGGCATACACTTTTACTATAGGATCAAAAGGCATCCAAAAAATTGAAAATAGAAACTAGAAATGTGACACAATTAGTGTTTTGAGACAAGAAATTCAAGATTGTGTGGTCGGTAAGTGAACCTATCATTTTTGTTTTTGGAGGAAAGTGATCGCATCATTGTATAAGTGTTTATAAAATTCAATTATTGCTATGATTGCCTTCTGTCTTAATTGATTTCTCTCCATCAGCTGCTGCTATCCTTTTGGCAGAAAGGTAGCTGGAAACTGCTGGGCAATTTGCTGTGTGTTGGCTTCGGCTATATGGTGTTATCTTAATACAGGATACCAAATTCTTGTTGTTGGAAATAGATAATTCCTGTTGCTCTCTCTCTCTCTCTTTTAATTTCCCTGGAAATTGTCATGTATTCGTTAAAAAGTTCCTGACTATGGGGCTCCTTAGTTCTTTGGTGTGGTTGTTTGGACTTTGGACTGCTTCCGAACAGCTGGCCTGCGATCCTCAGATCCTAATTGGGAGAGGTGTGAGTTACAATGGCCCTGGCCTTTATAATTTTAAATTGAGTTCATCCACATTCTATTGGCAACCGGTCCAAAAATATTTTTTTTTAATATAACCCTTTTTTAAAACTTTCTCTCCAATCAAAAACTCAAAAAATATCTTTCTCTAAAAACGCATAAAAACACTAACTTTTAAAAAAATAAAAATAATCAATAAAAATTTTGAAAAATAAAAACATCAATATTTAAATTTTGACTAAATCAATTGGTCAGATGAGACTATTTAAAAGAGAGAAGCAAATGCGATTCAATTGTTTTTGAGTGGCAAGGAACTAAAACCGAGCTCTATTGGGTTTTTCTTGATTTGTAGCAAATGATTCAACCCGGGGATTGATTTCAAGTTTGTTAATTATATGAGGATTTAATTACTTTGTGAAAGGTGTTTCACAAAATGTTATGGGTGGGGATATTTTCACCCCATTATTTATGTAAACCCACTCCATTTCTAAAAAATATTTATAATAAATGCACATTATTTTTTATAAATACAAATCAACATCAATATGTGTATAATTAATCAATTAAATCATTCTTATATTATTTTTACTTAGTTTTTTTACTATAAAGATTGTTTTAATATGAGTTTTATTTAATTATGTAATCGTTATAGTATAAAATTACTTAACCTGAAGCATTATGTGTTCTTTTATCTAATACTTTAAGTATTTAATTTTGTGACTTATTATCTAACTTTTTAAATGAAATCGAATAATTTTTAATATTTTAAATGTAAATGACATAAATTTAATAGCCTAATAATTTACATGAATATTGACTCATAAAGACATAATGTTAGTTAAAGGTCAATCATCATGCTAATAAAGTAGAATTGACCATTTAGAAGCATGAATTTTGTATAAAATAAAAAATGTTGAAGTTGAAGTAAATTTTTTGTATTTTTATATTTTAAGAATAAAATAGTCAATTTAAATTTAGGCTGAAGTAATCTTAGTAGTCAAACATAATAAAAAAAAGTCACAAAAAATAAATTAAGAATTTAAAAAAGATTTAATTGATTAATTCCTTAGAATTCTTTTTTATTTAAAATTTTTAAAAGTAATGTGAAAATTTTATAATTATTTTCTAGAAGTAGGATGGATTTACAGAATTTGTGGGGTGAAAATATCACCACCCAAATGTTATATTTGAGTTTTAGTAATACATGCATGAGAGAGAGAGAGAGAGCGACAAATTATAAGCGTGGTTAATTATGTGAGTGGAGCTTTTAACACATATTTTAAATTTTGTTTTCTAAATTACCTTCAATTGAATTTATTACAAATCCATATTAAAATTAATCATCTTTCCACAAATTTTTTTAATCTTAAAATTAAATATTTTTAAAGTTTTTTATTTATAAAATACATATAAATCTTAAACTCTTAAATTATTTTCTTCTTATCATCATTAGTTTATATTTTTACAACTCTAAACTTTTATAATTTTCTTTAAAATATATTTTTTTATTAAAAATATAAGTATAAATTATGAATTGTGGTTGATGAAAAACATTTATTAAAGGAATAACTTATTCAAGTGTTTAATTGGATTTCTATTAAAAAATAAGAAATGAATTAAAATTATATTTGTTTATTTATGCAATTTCAATTAGAAAGGGTATTATAATGACTTTTCAATGGTGTCAAAAGGCCTACTTTAATTTTATCTTAATTTTTTCTTAAGGATATGTTTGGCATATTGTATCATATAACATTAATTGTATTGAATAATGTTGTATTGTATTATATTGTATTAAGTCATAATGCAATATTATATTTAGTGTAGTATGGACTATATTATTTAAAGTAATATTTTTATTTTAATATTTACAGTAAATCAATAAATTAAAATTCATATCTAATTTATTATTACATATATTCAGTTAATAATTTTATTTTTTATAATTAAAATAAATAATTTTCATTGTCCGCCGCCATTATGTCACCATACTTTAGTGTAATTTGAATTATATTTTGGTGTCATTAAAATTCGTATTATCAAAACGATGCAATAGTGCAACTATTACTTACAAGAAAATCTTCATTTGCCATACATCAATTTTAAATTGTCCCTAATTTTAGTATAAATATAGATCCCTAACTAAAAAATTATTCCATATATATAGCCATTGATCTTATTGATTTTTCATCTAACAAGGACTTCGGTGAAAATTCAAAGTTATAAATAGAGTTTTTACTTAAAAATATTTTAGTTATTTAGTTGTTAATAAGAACTTTTATTAAAAATTAGAAAATTATTTCAATAGACAAGTTTCTAAAGTTATGTTTTAAATAAGAATGAAATAAGAACATAAAATAAAAAATGAACATTTTAAATATTTGAGCTTTAAAAAAAATTCTCCAACTTCTCAAAAGTCCCGAAATTTAAGCTTTTGCTAGTATAGGTAAAATAACTTATTTAAGTCCAAAAAAATTATACTAAAAAATAATTAAACAACAAAAATTTTAAAAATTATTTATGAAAAATAATTAAACAACAAAAATTTTGAAAATTATTTATGTAATTAATTAAATATTTTATAATTAATAAATAAGTCATACCAAACAAGTACTGAGAAAAAAAAATAAAAAATAAAATGATTCGGCACTCATAGTGAGAGACTGAACCTCACTTAGAAAATCACTGGAGGTTACTGGAGGATATATGTAATTCACGTGGTTATTGAGTGACAACTAGTAGCTCTATTGTTTTAGTATATAATTGATTTTATTTTTTTTAGGGTTGGGGGGAAGCTTGGTAAGTATGAGCAACATGATATCCGTGTTTCTTTTTTTTTAAAATAAAATAAATTCAATTAGGCTGTTGGCAGATTTTACTGGTTAATTATTTGATAAGTTGCCATTTCAGTGCTATTTTTGTGTTTCTTTCCTTAAAAATAAAATAAATTCGATTGGGCTGGTTGCAGATTTTATTGAGTTGATTATTTTGATTCGTTGGTCTTCCATAAATTCAATTGGGTCATTCGCAGATGTTATTAGTTTTATTATTTTGGTTAGTTGCTATCGCATCATGGTTGATAGGGACTGTTTATTTTTAGTTCTTTGATTAAAAGGTCGGTTCGTGGAAGGCCACCATTTTGTTTCAGAGATTAAATCATGATTTATTGTAAGCCTAATGTGTTTCTGTATATTGCTTTGAATCGTGTTGAACATGTAGTTTGTCCAGGACCACCGCTGGGAAGCTTACGATCACGGCCACCTCAGGGCTAAGTGCACCATTTTGCACCGAAACCATTCGGGTAATGTTTTTCCTTTTTCTTTCCAAATTTGCATGTAGTGTGTAATACGAACACATTCTTTGCTGATACAACAACTACAACAATAATAATAATAATAATAATAATAATAATAATAATAATAATATTATTATTATTATTATTATTATTATTATTATTATTATTATTATATATCCAAATATTCTCTGTCATGCTTGTGGAGTTATTGGGTGACCTATGTTGGAGGTAAATTCAATTTTTTTAATTTGAACTGCCATGCATGTCAGTCTATCATCGTTTACGAATTTTAAGTCATCAATGAAATTAAATGACTGAGATTAAATTTGACATTGTAATCTTATTTTGAAACTCATAATAAATCAAAAAAAATTCTTTAATTATTGAGATTTTCTCTCCCTTCACAAAATTAGAATTTTAGTTATCTTGATTTTCAGGTATTCAAAACAGCCGCCGCAAACCCAAAAAAAACAACAAAACAGCAATTATAAATACAGAAAAATAAGCTAAACAGCAGTAAAGTTGTAGCAACAGAATTAATGTTGTTATAATTCTATTATCAACCCCATTCAAACCAATTTTATGACCACAACCAAGCATTGCTACTGCATCCAGCCACTGAACTTAGGTCATATAATTTTTTTTTTTTAATGTTTCTTTGGTTTGTGATGCCAAGAAGTTAAGGGATTCAAGAATTAATGCAGTGGCATATGGTGACATTTGGATGGATAAAGTAGCCAACGAATAAGCCAAGAAAAAGGCCAAAGGAAGAAGGCAAGAAAAACGCTCGTGAAGAAGCAAGAAATTGATAAAGACACCGAAGCCGCTGTTACTTTGGTCATTGATCGAGAGACTTGCAAGTATTGGGGTTTCTGCTTTAAAGAAGTCAATGGATTTTATAAAGCAACGTGTTGAGGATAACAGAGCAAATATCAAGAGTTTCGTACAGTTGATGGGTTCGGTGTTACTCTCCATCCTGTGATTCTTTAAATGAGGTTGAAGCCATTCATTGATAAGCACAGCACGTGGACATTTTTATAGGCCTCTTTTTTGCCACCTGATAAATATGAGATAGGGAGGAGGATTAACAAAGAAACCCCACATTCAGATACAAATATGCAACAAGAGTCCATTAAGGTTTTAAATAAAGTAAAATGCATGTATAAGATGAAGACAGCCCTTGTCATAAAGGTTTTACAAAACAGGCTGGAAAGAAAATAGCGAAGGAGAAGACACATCACGGTGATACAAAAAGCTGCGTGAAAATTAGAAGTAACTAAGACTAATATTCGGCGACCACTACCACGTTAATTGGGGGTTCGTAGGCAGTATACAACGGGTAGTCATCGTTGCGTTAGAAATCCATCGTATTAATTTCTAAAAATCAATCATCCATACAATTACAATTAGAGACTCCATTTATTTTTTATCTTTTTTTTTTATTAATGGGATACAATACAATTGATATATTTACAATCCGAATTTACTTTAGAGTTGCACTATTGGCAATCCTTCGAAACTCTTTTCGGGGGTGTGTTTGGTTGCATTTTATGGTTTTCAGAATCTAATTCGATCCGCTTAATTTATTTAATTCGTAAAAATTTAATTTGTGAGTTGGTGGATTGGATTAAACATTTAAAAATCTGCAATTAATGAATTGGTAAAAATCTGTTAATCCGTTAAAAAATAAAAAATATTTATTTAATTAAAAAATTAAACTTATAAATATGACATTAGTACTTATTAATAAATAAAGAAAGTAAAATATAGTTACATTAACACCGTATTATATCTTATACAATAATAATATAAAATAATAAATAAATAAATAAATATAGCTTTCTAAATAGGTAATTTTCATGTATTAATCTAAATAAATAAAAAAATTTCTTTTTAGTGTGTTATATTTTAAAAATTTAAACATATTTTTTAGTTTTATTCAAACAATTAATTTATTTAAATATTATTTAATTTTAAATTTGACTGGCAGTAAAGTAATTTTTATATTAATTTTTTTATTTAGCTAGTTCATAGATTGAAAATAATTAAAAAATTTTAATCCATAAAATGGTGGATTAGATATAGATGGGGTCAAATCCGCATCTAATCCGATTTGGATTGAGTTTCTCCAATCTGTGGATTGGATTTAATTGAAAATTTATAGTTTGTAAAATCATAAATTGAATATGGATTGATATCCAATCTGAAAAATCCAATTCATAAACACCCCTATTACATTCTCTGCCAAGGGGACAAACTTTTAAGGACCAAACCAATCCACATATTACGCGTCGAGGTAGTAGATTGGTTTCGTGATACAACTTATTTACAAGAACAGGATCCCTCTATTTATAATTTTAGCCAACTTCTCACCTTTCTTGTTTCTATTTCTTATTTTTATTTTTTAAAAAAATAATCCTAAAATTTTGTTTTAGAGGTTAGTTACCTTACATTATTATGTAAGTTACATAATTATTTCATAGTTGTTCGTTGAAAATTCAACAGCTGCGGAAATATAAAATAATAAAATCTTATTATTTCCAAAGCCGTTGGATTTTCATCGAATCGCTGTGAAACAGTTACGTAATTTATATAATAATGTAAAGTAACAATCTCTTATTTAACATTGCATCGAGTATGTTTTGAACTTTGGACTAGTATTAATTTGAGTGTCAGTATAACTTATGCAAGTGAAAATGTCAATGCTCGGAGCTTTTGAAGTCGAAAGACGAAGGATGAATCTGATCTGAAGGATTTGGAGCACCTTCATATCTGAAAATAGAATTCATTTAAGCTGCACAAATGAGTTTGTATTTTTAATTAGGAGAAACTTGAGTCACAAGTAGTTTATACGAATGAGCGTTTGAGAAAATTGGTCTACATTTAATATCCCCAGTGGTTGTTCAAACACAATTTGTACTGGAAGCCCGAAATTGTTACATTCACAAGGCTTCAATCAAAAGCCGTCTGTTGTTAAAATACAGAGCTTGCGGCTGTTCATTGAGCTTTAGTGTACGCCAGAAGCAACACGAGAAACTTTTTAATACTTCCAATAGCAGCTTGTTTCGTCGAGTTATCGTAGTCACTGTGCTCGATAGCATCCAAGATCCCTCCATATTTTTCTAAAATCACCCCATTAAACAACTAAAAAAATTTATTATTTTTTAAAAAATTATTCACTGACCACCTAATGTTTAGCACTTTTTTAAAAATACGCAATTCTTTTTTTTTTTTTTGCTGAATTACACATGAAGTTATCAATTCTTTGTATTTTTCCACTTCCGTCTGTTGACTATTAAAATTCTATTAATTTTTTTAACAAAATGACTGTTTTGCCCCCCAAAATTAATGTTATAGGGTGAAATTATAATTTTACATTTGGGGGGTAAAATCGTTATTTTATTAAAAAAACTAACAGAATCTTAATGGTTAACAGACAGAAGTGGAAAAGTCAAAAAAAATAATAACTTCAACTGTAATTCAAGCAAAAAAAAAGAATTATGTATTTTTTAAAAAGTGAAAAAAATCAGGTGATCGGTGTATAATTTTCCTTATTTTTTAGATACCCTTCACACCAATTTAAATTATACCTACTTTCTCTCTCTCTCTCTCTCACTAGGAATCGTCAACCAATAAACACATGCAACGCCAACTTTATTATCAAGTTGCAAGGTTAAAAATAGCAATGGCAAAATGCAGGTTTGGACAGGACTTTTTCAAGCCCAAGCCCATTAGATGGGAAGTGTGAGGGCCGGGTTTGGGCTTTTAATTAGTTTTTATTTTTTTTAATTATTATAAAATTGAATGAGTTGATAATAATCAAACTGTTATAATAAATAATGAACGAAAGAAAATGAATATTTCAAAATAAAAAAATGAAGCAAATAAAAGTTTATAGATTTAATTTTTTTAGTATTGAATTATCCAACTCAAGCACTTAAAAGAGAATTTAGTATTATAATTTTAACTTTTTGATTCAGTAATGATACATGAATTAGGGAATTAAGCTTTCTTTTTTAAAAAAAAATTTAATTTATTATTCTTATTTATAATAAATAAAGAAAATGAGGTAAATAAAAATTTAGATATTTAATTTTTTTATACTGAATTCTCTAATTCAAATACATTTTTTATCAATTAACACTTAAAAGAGATATTTTAAATTAGAGAATTAAGTTTTCTTTTTTCCCTTTATTTTTTTTAATTTTAATTTATTATTCTATTTTATAAATTTATTTAAAACAATTAAAGGGCTTGGGCTTGGGCTTGGGCTTGACTGAAGCTTTTTTTCTTGAGCCTTTATCCAAGCTCTCATATCGAAACCTCAAGCCAAAGTCCTTAGAAATGGGTTAGGCCAACCCGAACTCTTTTGCCATCCCTAGTTAAAAATTGAAGTAACACTAATTATTGATTAGATTTACAAAAAGTAAATTCAACCCTTTCAAACAAATGAAAATTCTATTAATCATGTCATAGTGTATAGATTTTGTTAGTAAATTCTATTACGAAATTGTTCTATTATACAATTTTTTAGTAAAATAACACCTCTAAAATGATTGTTATGTAGAATAGTGATTGTTATTTAAAACAAAATTTCTTAAAAAATGAAAAAGAAACACATTAATGAATATGGAGATTTATTAGGAAGGTAGAGAAATGAGGGTATTTATGACATTAAAATAAAGGCATTGAAATTAGATTATTAGTTTAATTATTTATTTTGGTTCTTTTAGAAAAAGGATTTTATGAGAAATTTAAAGGTTTGCCAATAGCTCCACTATTCAATTTAATTTCAAAACTTTATCCTCATAAATTACTCACAAATACATCCAAAAGTTAATTAATATTCATAAACTTCTTAAAAATTTAACAGAATAGTAACTCCATCCACAAGCTAACAGGAAAGAACTTATATATATATGAGAACATCCTTGTCTTGTTAAAGCTTGCTATATATATATAACAAGCTTTAGACCAATGGAGCTTCCTTTAAAAAGTCCAATTAAAGAAAAAACTCAACACTCTTTTATAACATAAAAACTTTTGAACGATAAAATACTTATTTATTTTTAAAAATCTAGCGCTACATATCAAATATAAATTTGCTGAAGCTCTTTGTGGGCTTCAAAATTGTTCTAAGTGACTAGTTTTAATTTGTGCTTAAATATAATTGTAATAGAATATGAGTTTTAACAGTTTTAATAGGAGGCTACTAAATAGCAAGGTATCTCTAATCTAGTCAACATCAGGATGGGCAGCAGAATTGAAGTCAATTGGATGATAGATGAAATTGAAAATAAAGCACAGTATTTTGATAGGGTCCAGCTATGTTACCTAAGGGGTTTGGTACCCCTTTTTTTTTGTCTTTTTTAAATTTACCGTTAAATTTAACCCAAAAGTTGTATAATTTATTTGGTTATTAACATTAAATGTCTCTGTTGTTTATGGAAAATAAGAAAAATTAAAAGTTTTAAAATTCTGACATGTAAGTCCACAATAATTTTAATTTTTTTACACTATTGAACTAGATTTCCAATTGAATGATTTATTCTTAATTTATTAATATATATTTAAATTAATACACTTATTAATTAATAAATAAATAAATTTAATATATAGCTAAACATTGTATATTATTTACTAATCATAATTGATGATCAATATACATACATACATACATATATATGATTTTTTTTAATTTAACATAATAGCATCCAATTTCCTCTCACCCACATGAGTAGGGTTTAAACATTATACCCTTTTTTTTCCTCTAACACAAAAGATTTTACTATCTCAAATAGATGGAATGTACAAACTATGAAAATGAATTTAATTTCATATTCTATATAATTAATGTTTTATTATTTTATTGTAACATAATATTTATTTAACATACTATTAATTATTTGATTATGTAGAAAAAATATATTAATTTACTGACAATAATAAAGTGTTAGTTTATCAATTCATAAAATCATTTTTGTTCATTTGAACAAGGATTTTTCATGTTTGGTTGAGTTTTTGTCCTTAAATAAAAAGAATAAATTTAATTCCACACTTAAATAAATTGACTTTTGTTATTCCACCTCAACATTTTAAATAGTCATTAGTACACATCCATATGGTTAAGATATTTTATTAACTTAATTAAAGAAGGATAAAAAAAATAAATCTAAACAATTACTCCATTTGAAAATAATTTAAATATTTCTTTATTAGTTTAAGAGTAATAATTTTGTTTTATTATTTTGTTTCTATATTGAAAATAATTTTAATTACCTTTTAATATTAATCATTTTAATAAATAAAATAAAAAATATGAAATTTTTTATGTAAAACACATTAATTATTTTTTTATATTATAAGATGTATAGTGATTTATAATAAAAAATAATTATCCATGTTTACCCTTTAATAACTATATTCATCTTGGATAATTATATATTTACACATGGGTGGCTAATAATTATATCCATTTGCATTTTGTCATCCTTAATCAACAAGGATATAACCAATTAAATAATTGTGTCAAACTTACCACTCAATTGTGTTATATTCTTATTGAATTAATGGCTAAGTGCTGAAAAACAACACCATGGCCATGACTAATTTTTTATTTTTTAGTTTGGTAGTGAAATGGATTTTTTTTTTTCAATTCTAGCAAATTATGCATTTGCTTCTCTCTCTCTCTCTCTCTCTCTCTCTCTCTCTCTATATATATATATATATATATATAATTATATTGTCCAAATTGACAAGTCTGCAATGTTGGAGTATGGGTATGTACATTCCGACAAGGTATCATGTACCTCTTTCAATCTTTTAATCAATGAAGGTTAAGAATAAAAATGAGAAAAAAAAAAATTCGGAGAGTTGCTAATACTCCCACCCCTTTAAAGTCATTTGATTAACTAGTTACTCATTTACAAATTCTTATACAATCTCTACTTGCATATATTATTGATGTGGTACATTTTTATATTTGTAATTATCATAGGTCACATATTACCTATTTTTTTTACACCATTCATATTATCTTTCTTTCTTTCTTCCTTTTTTTATTTTTTTTATTTTATGGTATCTGTGATACCATAAAAATGCGGGACATGTAACAAGGGACACATAAAGCTACTCATTCGAACATTCCAATTGTTTTTGTACATGAATTAGCAGTTGCTAAGTTCCATCTTAGCTTAGGTAACTCACATTAATCCAAAAGCAATTATCCATAACCCCTAATTATTTAACGAACAGCAATTGAGTCATTCCAGAAAGCTAACTTTAACTTAGCAGCATTACCTCAACTTTTACTGATCTTCCTAGACGCTTTTCATTTAAAAATTTAAGGCACGCACAGTCCATCTCTTCTCTAACAATAATTTCTTATGCGAGCCGCTATCGTGAGATCAATGGTTGCGGATCCAACTTGATGTCTGCAGCCACTAGAACTCTAGAAGGATGTAGGTAAAACCCAAATCGTAGTTGAATCCATTTTTCCGAGTCGATAATTGAGATCATAAGCATAACGTGATGCGATCCTCCGATCCTCGCTCAGCAGCATCCGTCCTAGAGTAAGAGTACTCTCCACACCTCAGCCAACATTCAAAAAATTTAAGCTTTTAAGGCAGCTACCATCAGCTGCTGTCTCCATATGACCATCAGAAGTTGAGAACAAACAATTCTGTGCAGTGCAAGCGTATGGTGAGCAAAAAATAACAGAGTGAAAATGGTATAATAGCTTGTTTTCGGAAAAACTAAGGGCGTACATCATCTCACAAGTTTTGCCAACATAGAATTCATCACGATAAGTTCCAGTTCCGTTATAAAATATACAAACTTTATTCAAGTAGTAGTATCCATCTGCACACTCAACCCAACAAAAGGAGCTTATCAGTTACAGCAAATTTATGGATGTCCACACACGATATCCGCTTGCTACATCCGCGGGAGTCAGTCCCTAGTACTGCTTTTTAACCACTCCAGGTATGGCTGGCTGCCACCAGTGATGGGCAAGGCAATTACTTCTGGCACACTGAACGAAAGCAAAGGCTATGTTAAGGGCCTGCTCAAAGTCTTGCTGTCATAGATAAATAAATGCTTTTCTTTCTTGTATAAAAGTTAGGTGCCTAAACTGAGCTTAACAGGACTACAGAAGTACACACAAACCTTTTGGTGGCAAAGTACATGCCCAGATTTTTTATTCAAGCAGAGACTAAATTTTTCCTTGAAATACTCCTTCAGAGCATAATGTCAACATATTACTTCAATTACCATATCCTATACTCGTCATCAGCATTTTCTAGCAGCAATTTTTAAATTTTCATTTCATTGGGTGAAGAACACAACAGAGAAACTTTGGGCTTACTCATATTCATGATTCGCCTTGACATGCTCTGTCAGAGTTTCCAAAAGGGATTGCCTAGTCTTTATAATAAGAAGTTCTTCAGCATCTGTCTGGATCTGCAACAACATAGACACAACTCAAGTAAACAACATGCAAAATGATACACTTGTTTACACATATTGATTTCATATGTGAAAAATATTTAAATGCACAAAAAGGGCCATATGAAGCATCTAAACTAGGAAGATTAACAATGAGTTCTATCCACCCTTAGGTATTCAAGCTTTTCTTTATTTATTGGGGAAATAAAACCCATACCTCTCCCTTCCACTCATAAACTGATTCAATACCTGCATTCACAATGCTGGTGTAATTAATAAAAATTGATTTGAAAAAAAAAAACACAAGCACACACACACTCATAAGAATATAAAGAAGCAATTTCTTGATTCGGCTACAAACTAAAAACACATTCATGCAGAGTAAGACTCTTAAGGTACGTAATAAGAGAAGAAGGGAGAGGATCTCTATTAGTCCACAAACAACAGAAATCTTTTGCAAATCGTGGCATCAAAAGTGCCCATACCTTGATTAAACAATCATGTAAAAAAGCAACAACTTTTCTACTTTTGAGCTAATTTCAAAAGCCATACCATTTTAGGTCATGCCTTGTTTGGCAGCATACAGTAGAGCCTCGAAAATGAAATTGAGTGGAATTAGAAATATAATTCTAAGATTGTTAATGCTTGCAAAAATCACAATACACAGTCTATTTCATTATTAATCTTGAGCACATATTACAAAGAGATTTGAGTTTGCAAATTCCTAGTAACCAACTACACAAAGCTTTAAACTTTATAGTAGGGATGACAAAGAGAAAGCAAAGACAATAAGTTGATAAGTTTTACAGGTAGATAGAAAATAAGATGATGATCATCAATTTCCCTTATTTTGTATCCTTCGAGGCCCTCCCCTCTTACTCTTTCCTAAAAGAAGTGCCAAGAGCCATTTCTCAAACACGCAGAAAATTATATTTTCTTTAGAGATACTACACTTGCCAGACAAAGTCAATTCATTATACAATGATCATAGTACACCAAGTTCCAAGCTTCAACATGATGACAACAACAACAACTATATTTTAGCAAACCAATCTTTCGCTTGTCAACATGAAGACAAGAAAATTGCATTGTTATGGTATAAATTAAAAGAAAAAAATCACATGCCTGGCACTCTATTCACACATGCTGCAAGTTTCGCTTTCACTAGGCTTTCAGCCAGTTTCTTTCCTGCACGTTATAAAGAACGAATCAAAATTACCACAACCTTCAACAACAGGCTTCAATCTCATATTTATTAGTAGCTAAAAAAAACAAAAATACCTGCTTCTTTGTTAGGAACGGTGACATAAACTACAATACTTGGTACAGTGTTGCTGTTGCCTTCCATTTTGATCGTTTTACTACTCTTCGCGTGAGCTTGGTTACTAAACTTTGATCTAAAATCATAATTATAATTAAATAGTTATAAGAAAATATGCAATTTTTTGGGGTAAAAAATCGAGAAATCAATTAATTAAAATTTAAAAAAACAAGTGTGAACTGTACCCGAAGAACGGGAGAGAAGAAGCGCAACCCGTTTTGAGGGAAGAAGAGAGAGTGGGACAGAGATTGGTGAGGCCCAAGCTTAGCATACAAAAAGCCCCGACTAAGGGCAAACGGCGTCGTATTGTGGGAGATGAGACGAGTGACGAGGCTCTGGTGCAGAGTGTCGAAGCCATTTTATAGTGTGAGTTGATGATTCATTGCTTGGAGTTTACTTGATGCATTTGATGCTCTCACCCTTTGCCAAGGCAATTCTCAGCTCCAGAAGCTCCTTCCGTAGCTCCTGATCTTGCCACGTCGGGGCAGCTTTTCAAATATTGATCTAATGGTTGTGATGTGAGTGTGTCTACCTCAGGCATTGGAATCGAGCCCAGATGAAACATATCATCAAATGGTTGGCTGAGAAGTCATTCCAAGTTCTCTAATGAGTGATTCTATTCCACCCCGGCTATTAACCTTCTCAGACCCCTAAACCCAACCCAACAAAATTCCATTTCAATTTTGGTTCAAGTCCGTTTGGTTTAGTTAGGTTTTCTCCTGCTGAAAAGTTCAAATAATTTCAACTATTTATTTACTTATCTTTTTATGTGACGAGAAATTATCATTGTACCCAATAATTCATATGTAAAATATAATACTTGCAGTTTTGATTTTATAAAGTTGGTGGCATTTGGAATGTGTTCAAATTTAAAAATAGTCGTCGACTACTGGCTTTACACATAAACCTTCCTTCAAATTCCTTGTAAAATAACTATGATTTCTGAAATTAATTTCCTCTTAAATCTTGCACCCAAAAAAAAAAAAAAAAAAAGACTATGAATGGTGTACCACGAAACTGTGGTAGCATGATAAGTAATGGGATAACCCTTCACATCTAATGTTGTTAGTAATTTGCAAAAATCAAGACTTCACACGTTTTCATTCTCTTTTATACATAGAAAACTCGGGGTGATTTTGCAAATAAGATAAAAACAAGGGGCTGACGGCTGAGTGGCTCATCCCTTCTCTAATTTCTATTGATGGGCATTGGAAACAAATCGATCAAAGATAGCAGCAGCAATGTGTCCAAAACATCAACTTGCAAGAAAGTTGTAATATAATACCTTACAAACATTATAAGTTGCATGCTGTTAAATTGCTGGATCTATCTTCTAATTGATCAAATTAAAATCCACAATTACTTTGTATTATTGTTTGACGGTGCAACCAATCCCAACTCACGCGTTATGGTTGAAGGAAATGGTTAAGTATTATTATTATTTAACAGTAACGAACCAAATTGATGGGAAATCTCAGTTTCCACAAATTACTAATTACGACAGCTTAATGTGGAAACTCAATCTCGGATTCTCGATCTGACGAAAACGGAAATATGAAAAAGAAGAAAGGAACAAAACAAGCGAGACAAAAGGTTTATAATTCATTGAACGATAGAGCTACAGGGGCCTAACATGTTCCGTTGATTGATTCTCAAAACATGTAAAGTGCATTTTCTTTGGTTGATTTGATCTCTAGCATCTTGACGGTGAGAGTGCATTTGACTAATTAATGCAAATCAAGATATGGAGTTTGAGAATTTAATTCATTAATTATAAGCATTAGCTAATAGAGACAAGAGTGACTCAAATTTCAACCATTAAATTTTCTCTCCCTCTACACCCCATCTCTAAGGCATATGGCCCCTGGCTCTTGACATGAGGAATCCTAAAAGCAAAAACCACACAATGGCGTCACGTATTTTTAGAGTTTTAGTTAATAAAAGCATGGCACGAGCCAAGACAGATGACTTTACCTACTCAAACTGGCATTTAAAATCAATCTTATGTTGTATAGTGTTAATCTTATGCTAATCAACTAGTCAACGAGGCCTAATTACACAAAATCAAGAATTTAAAATTACACGAGTTACCCAAAGAGACGAAGACGTGTGGACCCGAGGCTGAACCACGTGTTTTTCTTTTGGTTTGGTTTGGGGTGTTTTAAAATGGTGCAGACGAACATAAGATACGGCTGATGTCGGGGATGATTTTGATGGAAGGCCACGGCGTTGGATGTGTAGCACGTGCCTAGATTACCAATTAATTGTCACCAACTGAATACAAAGTCTTTTATTTATTTATTTATTTATTTATTCTTGCTTATTTGTTTTTAAATTTTATTTTCATATGGTTGGTAAGTAATAAACTTCGTTTTGTTGGCAAGAACAAATAACCGCTTATTGCTCATTTTTAAGTATTCATTAAGAGATGCACGCAGTTGGTGAATCTTAATAAATTGCTTGTAGGGCGAGGCGATTTAGTTTAGTGAAAAGACTACAACAAACACATGCTTTAATTAAATTTAATTACCCCATAACTTGAAGCGACAGTCGATCCAGGATCGTGATTGATTAGTAGTTCTTGGATGATCTACTAGATTTGAGGTTAGTAACACTGTCTGTAATGGTGACCGAATTATTTATCTCTTCAAATCTCAACAAAAAATGAATCTGGCTAGCTAGGACGCTATATGGATATTGTTTATCGATTTTGTTTAGGGATACGATAAGTCAATGAAACCGAACAAAGGGGCTCATGGGATAACATATTCACGTAACCAAACATGCATGGAGACACGAATCACATCAGAAATACAGTCAAATGTATGCATGCCCAATAATATCGATCTAGGGGATAAGCAAAACCCTAGAAAGCCACATGATCTAGCCTCGGTGCTTGTAGAATTAGTAAAATAAAACCAAAGGGTTGAGTTTAAAAATTGTGTGGTGGGTATGCGTGGGGTGTGTGATTGTATGAGTTGCGAGTGACACACTACACTAGCAAGTCTGTGAACTGAGAGCTCAGATCTCATCAAATGAGGTGTATAGTAAATGGCAAGACTGATCACGATCTCTTTACGAATCGTGCTTGTGCTTCTCTTTGCCCTCGTTAAAAAAGTTGGAATATGGTGTCCTTGAAATCAGCACAAAAACTGACGTTAGGCATATGGGGAAAGCAAAGCAAGCCAAAGTGTTCATTTTTTTGATCAACTGAGATGAATTTCTGAGACAGTAAAACTGCAAAAAGTTGAAAAGTTAAAAATTTTCAAAGAAAATAATAGAAGAAGAAAAAGGGTTAGAAATTTGTGTCCTTAAAGTCTCTTTAACAAATCCATTTTTAAGCATGCACACCGGCATCCTCTTCATCAATGCGAGAATCCTAAGTAATTTAAATACAACATATCAACATTATTTTTAGCCGTTATTATGTGTTCCCAAATAATGAGCATATAATATATTCAAGCACTTGATCTCATCTTACCGATCGAAATGGCATCAGTCACCACTATGCATGGTCAAATAGGTAGACGCCAAATTTATTATCATATGACAATGAACCCCTTATATATACGTTATAAATTATTAACACTATTTTAAAGAAGATATCCATATAAAATACATTGACGGTATAATATGTACATCTAGTCAATGATATTATGATATTTACAATTTTTATTTAATGTAACCACTAGCTTGTGATACTTTCATCAATATATTATAGATGTATATATTGTACTTTTTCAAGTGATTCATGATCTTAAATGTGGCCATGAAATATTCCAATAATTTCATGCTGCTTATATTAAATAAACTACAAATATTTATGTGCACATGGGGAAACAAAGTATATACAACCCAATTTAATTAGCTATAAGTTTTTGGCGCTCTATTTGGTTTGAAGGGATCGTTAATTATTATTATGCATTAGCGAAACTCCTTGTCGAGGGGCATCTAGAGATAAATATAGAACCATCAAGATTCAAGAATGGACCACGAGACCAGGTATGTTTTTTCCAAGTCTCTAAAGTTGTTCTTGACTCCAAATTTTTAGCGATTCAACGACCAGTTTTTTTACACCATTACCAAGGAAAATGATGGTGTCTATTGAACACTGCACATTCCAGTTTTTGAAGCGATTTTGAACACAAATGACAACTGTTAATAGACTCTTAATCTGTGATTATCATTAACTTTACTTGTATGTCTCTCTACTTAAGCATAACGATTAACAACTATCTAAATCAAAGCTGTCATTTCTGAATTGTTAGGAATCAAAATTTTTGTACTTTTGATTTCCCATTTCGCAACCCAAAACCCAAAAGAAACCCGTCTAAAAGTTTTAAAAATAAATAATATTTTTTTAAATAAAAGAAAAGTAAAAGGTTGTTTCTTTTTGTGATTCTTTGGCTGGTAAAAAAGACCCTTTAATTTTTCCACAACTTTGGATTTTTGGATGATTTTGAGGAGAGATTTCATAATCTCATTTCATCATCAAACCCTAGCTAGCTTTATCAGTTACTGGAAATAAAACTTGCCGGGTGCCGGCCCTCAATTTGTCTCATGTTTTGTCACCACACGCGATACACAATGCTTCATATATACCTTTTCCGCTTTGAGAAAAACTTTGATTATATTATTGTTGTGAAAATAATCCATAGATTATGGACAATGTTAAACGGTGTGAATTAATGGTCTGACATTTTGGTTTTTTGTGTGGAACTCGCAAGAATACAAGTATAAAGTGATAACACGCCGCCCTATTTATCAGATTAATTGATAAAGTTGAACTCCAGATTTCTATTAAGGTATAATTGTGAAGAAACGAAGCAAAGAGAATACGGACACGTACCATTTTGTTAGACTATTGCGTATGACATTTATGTATCAATGTATATGTGTGTGTGTATATGTAATACGACCAAAAAAAAATTTTATAATGCGTATTTCTCAATTACTCATGAAAAAATTAACTGTGAAACATATGTGGCAAACACAAATCCTACATTGAACACAATATCGTTACTAGTGATGATAGGAAATAACTAGAATTTATTGTGTGAGTAGGTAATTTAATTAATTTATACAATCGAATTCAACTTTACTTATTATCGTTTTTCATTAAGAATTACAATCAAAAGTCAATACTCGGTAAAATCGATGCTCATTTAGGGAAGTTTACAAGTGATTCCAATGCCAAATAAACCAATATTTAAAATTAATTGCTTTGATTTGTCAAAGGATATCCATAGAAAGTTTAGCAAAAACTTTGCGAATGAACTACAATTTAGGCAGAACAAAACGCAGTTGGCACTGCCAAAATCTCCAGTCGCTTAATTAACTGCGGTCAATTTCTCTGACAATGAAAGTTAATGTTAATGGTCCATTGCATTTTAAAATAAGATTAATTTTCAAAACCGTTAGGAAAATATAATTTTGTGCATATGAGAAAATGCCAAAGACTCTCCAAAAAGCGGAAGTCATAGTCGTAATTTCAGCAAGAAACGGACGTTTCCAGTCAATCAGATGATGGATCTGAGCACACGCGTCGGCATGGGAGCAGAAAGACAGAATCGATGGCCCCATTCGTTCCTTTCGCCATACAAATTTACTCTCTCACCCTTGTTGATAATTTTACCCCAAATCAGTCAAATATGTCAATTTTGACTTTTCATTTTCACCTTCACGGTCAAACCGTAAAAGTATTTCCCATCGTCCTTTTCCATACTTTTTTATTTAAAAAAAAAAAAACTCATTAATGAAAAAACATACACCTAATCCCCAAAAGGCAGGCCAAATGTATAAAACATAAATAAACGTCTAATATTAATTTATATAAACGCACAGACCCATTTTTAATACTAATTTTGTTTATTTATTTATGATTGTTAAACATTTTATGTAACCCTATTTCGAGATCTACATGATGATGATGAGACTGGCTTGCAAAAAGAGCAACCAAAAGAATTATATGTGCAACGTTAACTGTGATGACTTAACTTGAAACTTTAAGGGATATGAGTGCGCATCCTTAAAACATTGAAGATTTTCTTTTATGTTAGAAGAAACCTTGGGGTCTAACATGCTATTTTTCCGTATAGATTCATTAGATCTATGACCACTAAATTCGACCAAAAAAATCACTTGTTATAATATTTTTGGAATAAATATATGTATATGGTCATTCAATTTTAGAATTTTACAAATTTTACGTCTGAATATATATCTAAAAAATTTCTTAACAAAATTTCTTAGATTCATAAAGAAGAAAATTAATGAAAAATCCAAATTACAAAGGAAATAAAGGCTGTAAAGCAGAACAGCACAGTGACCAAAAAGACATATCACTAATCGTTTAGTTTCCACGTAGATTATTACATGACCAGATGGTTAACACATGTCGCTGATTCGCTGTCCAGAGACAATGCTTTGTCTTAAGTCAGCATCTTTCTTTCTTCAAAATCCTGTGGTTGCCCTTCTTCTTTTTCTTTATCATTTTTTTTTTGTAATACATTTTTTCATTTCTCAAATCGCTCCATAGAGTAGATGGTATAAAATACACCACAGTGAAACTCTCTCACTCTCTCTGGCCTCCGCCTTTACCCTAAAAAGGGGCACTCATTTGCTTCTTAAAACCCTCTCTCAGTAGGCAGTCTTTTCAGCCTCCAGGCCCCAGGTTTGAGATTGAGATTGAGATTGAGAGAGGCAAGCTGAGATTTTTAAGACTCTCTAGTGTTTTTTGTTCTTATTATATATACCCTCACAATCCCATTCTTTGTTCTTCAATTCTTTGCTTTTTCATTACAAACACAAACCAAACCAAACAAGAAAACTACATCTTCCTCTTGTTTTTTCGTTTCTTGATTATTTGAGGACTGTGTAATGGCACCAAGTTTTGACCATGCGGTTTCGAGCCTTCTGTGTGCTGAAGAGGACAGCAGTGTTTTCGATGATATCAATGGGTCTGCGGTGGAGGAGTTTAATGTTGATGCCACGTGGCATCATCGGAATAATCGAACACGACATCGGAGCCGGAGGTTTGATGATGGTGGAGATATGTTATTATCGCTGCCATTGCAGAGTGATGAGTGTTTGGCTTTGTTGCTAGAAAAAGAATGCCAGCATTTGCCTAATAACGATTACCTGAAGAGGATTCAAACTGGGGATTTGGACTTGGCGGCTAGACAAGAGGCTGTTGATTGGATTGCCAAGGTGTGTTCTTTTAAATCAATATGATATTAACTTATTTACTTCATTTTTGGTTCTGTCATTGATTCAGTGAATGTTTAGATATGAATTGCAGTGATGTTTTTCGTGTTTAATGAGTTCGGCGGGTTCTTTCTTTTCCGCTTTTTGGATTGATACTAATATGTGAATGTATTTAATTATGTGTTCTTTTATGCAATTATTACCAATGCGTATTAGTTGTTTATTGCTGGCTGCTGTTCTCTGTTTCATTCAATTGTGTGGCTGATTCCTTCCTAATAAGCTTTTCATTTATGATCGATGCTAATTGCCTTGGTTCAACAGGTTCATTCTCATTTCGGTTTTGGACCTCTTTGTTTATATTTATCCATAAACTATCTGGACAGATTTCTCTCTGCCTATGAATTACCCGTAAGTCATCGAAGATTGAGACTAATTTGCCATTCATTTTGGTTCATATCAATCAAAATCGCTTTTTATTGCATCTAATCTTTGGATTGTTTTGCAATCTACAGAGGGGTAAAGTTTGGATGATGCAACTATTTGCTGTGGCATGTTTGTCTCTGGCAGCCAAAATGGAGGAGACTGAAGTTCCGTTTTGTCTAGATCTACAGGTTCATGTTCCTCCAATACATATTGCTTTAGAATGATTCCTTTTTTCTAATAGATATATGTCCTCATGACAATGAGTATGTTGTTAACAGGTGGGAGAATCAAAGTTTTTATTTGAAGCTAAAACCATACAGAGAATGGAGCTTTTGGTGCTGAGCACCTTGAAATGGAGAATGCAAGCAATTACCCCATTTTCCTTCCTAGACTATTTCACTTGCAAGATCGCTGATGATGATGATGATGATCATCATCAGACCCCACTCAGAGCTTTAATTTTTAGATCAATGCAAATAATATCAAGCACCATAAAAGGTCCCCTCTCAATTTACACATTGCCTATGTACTTGCACTATTCATAATGATATCTCTGTGGCATCTGCAATGTAACAATAATGACAGAGATATTTGATTAAAAGGGTCTGATGTTTTTGGTTTTGGTGGGTGGGAATTGAATGCAGGGATTGACTTGTTGGAATTCAAGCCCTCTGAGATTGCAGCAGCGGTGGCAATATCTGTTGCAGGGGAAACCAAAACAGTTGTTGATACTGAGAAAGCAATTTCTCTTCTTACTCAACATGTAAAAAAGGTGAAGTTAGTGGTCCATAACCCATCATAAAGTGAAGATTTATAAATGATAGTTTTTACTTTTGCAGTTACCATCATTTTGAGTTTGATTACCAACAAATAAGAGGAATCGAGACATGCTTTTTTATTTATTAACTCTAAATACAATTTGTTTCTTTTACTTTTCTGCAGGAGAGGGTGCTTAAGTGTATAAAAATGATAAATGATTCTTTCATTTGTGGGTCAGTGAAGAGTGCAACAAGTGCTTCCCTAGCAACATCTTTCCCCCATAGTCCAATTGGGGTACTGGATGCCGCATGCTTGAGCTATAAAAGTGATGAATCAACGGTTGGCTCATGTGCAAACTCTTCACACAATGCCCCGGATAACAAAAGGAGAAAGCTAAACACACCTTATGAAGTGGAACCATAAATAAAGCGTGGATGGATGGGCCATTCACAGAATCATTGTGTTCTTGTTTCTTGCATAGATGTTTTATTTTGTTTTTGAGGATGCCTCCCAATACAAGGTCAAGAAACCAAAATGAGAACACAGAGAGAAAATGGAGCCAAAAATAAAAAAGGAGAGGAATGACCGAATGAGATGTTGGTTAATGGGATGTTGCTAAACACACCTTATGCAATACAAATATTTCATGCTAGCTGTTGAATAAATATTAGACTTCTTAAACGGCTTAAGAGGCTAGCAGTTGGGAGGATGCGAAAAATACAAAAGAAAAAAAGAG
The DNA here is from genome assembly GCA_030449905.1 of Luvunga scandens. Classification (NCBI taxonomy): domain Eukaryota; kingdom Viridiplantae; phylum Streptophyta; class Magnoliopsida; order Sapindales; family Rutaceae; genus Luvunga; species Luvunga scandens. The sequence continues at coordinate 4,460,874 of JASUUG010000798.1, read as the reverse complement.
AATTCTGCTTGTGAGATACAGTTTTTAATGATGTTTTGTTATGTTGCTTTCGTGGAGGACAGAACAGAGGGTCATGGAATTCCATTCCGGGAATAAAAAAAAAATGAAATAAGAAAATATTTCATGCACAAGTGACAAAATCAGTGCAGTTAAAATATTAAAATTTTCTCTTAGTCTCGCTAACTGATGATTTAGTTTTAAAAAAGTTCAAAAGCTCTGTCAGAATTTAACAACTCTTTGTTTGACTATTTGTCCGGTTAGACTGTAACGCATTCATTTGCGTATGTGAATATAATGCAATGGAGCTTTCTTTAACAAACCAATAAACACTGATGGAACATTGAGATGGGCGACGAACATTCAACTTATTGAACATGACTGCATGAGGCATCTTGTCCTAATAAAAAAAACCAATAAAAAACAAATATTGAGAATTATGTATGACGTGAGCCCGTAACCAGTTGAACCCAAATTTTCACTTCCCAAAATATATGCGTCGAACAAACTTTATGTCTAATAGGGCCCGCCAGATTTCATATTTGCTAATAAAGGCATTTTGTGGCTGGTTCCCCTGATAAAAAGATGTGGTTTATGTAATTAAAGATAAATATCAATTGAGCCAATCGCATGGGACCCTAATTACTGATTATGTATGCTTCTGTTTAAAGCCAGTAACAGTCTTATTTGTTGGCATTCAGCATTAAAACTATATTAAGAAGATGCTTCGGAGTACAACCAAAGAACATTCATAATGAATTAGGAGGATTTGTAAGAGTGGTAAATTCTTGAAAAAAAAATAAATAAGAAAGGAAGCACCGGCTAAAAAAACAAAAATGGAAGTGGCATCAATGATAACTTGAACTCTGCAAAAGATGTTATCACATAGATAAATGTTACTAAATACCACCGAGGCAGCAATGACAAAATGATTAAGAGTGCATTTGAGATTAAGGTTGGATAGATTAAAATGTTTAATAAACACTGACTGTTATAGTTTGAAAACTATGCTAATATAATTTTTTATTTATATGATAAAAAATCTATTATATTTTTAATAATTTTATTAAAATTATTATTTAAAATTTATATTTACTACATATTATTAATTTTTATTTTATACTTACAGTTTTTTTTTCACAACAACTGTAATTTAAAAATTACATCACCTTAATCCCTAACGCACGCTAAGTTGGATGCTTAAAGTTGTCCGGATTTCAAGATTCTGAAAAATCAGAAGGTCGAGCTCTCATGAAAATATGGTATTAAGCAAGAGGAAAAAAAATGGAGGCATTCGATGAGTGGACCCTAGACAAGTCCTATTGTGAGTTTTGAGTCCCTCTTTAAGCGTGTCCCTTCAATTTTTTAATGTTCTTTATATCCGTATTTCACATTATTGTCTTCTTATACAAGACCAAGTACAAGATGATTTTGCATTTAAGTCTTGTATGTATGATAAAGTGCAAGAGAGAGTCTTATATACATGACATTTTTCTACAAGATAATTTTTAAATGTAAAATGATAAATTTATTATAATAAGGACATTATCGTTTTTAGGGTTGGTAAAATTTGGATTCAAGTCTAAGTATTGCAATACGTAGACTTAATTCATATGTAAATTTTTTACACTTAAACAGGATTTTTTAAGCTGGGTACCGGACTAGGTTTTAATCTGGGTATTCGGATTTTGTATTTTTAATATGACAATATTTATTTTTTTATTTTTTGTAATTTTATAAGTTTTAAATTTATTTCAATAAAATTTGACATGAAATTATAAACTTTAAATGCTTAAAAATTTATGTTTTTGTAATAGATAAGTCAAATAAATATAAATATTTAAAATAATATATATTTATAATTTTTTTTAATAAAATCCAGGTTTCAAGCTGGGTCCCGGGTTTATAACACAATGCGCTGGATAGATCCACCTCCACATCGCCTAAGTCCGGACTGGACAAGTATTTTTACCACCCTTAATCATTTTTTTCTTTTTACACTAATAGATGCCCAAAAAATAATTTTGTTTAAATGGGTTAAGAGGCTAAAAAAGTCATTCTAACCTAAATAATACATAAAAAATAGAAGATAATGGATGTACATTATATCCTTTACTTATATAATATCAGTAGATTATAAAATAACAAAAAGGATATTATGTCTAACGCTCCTTAGTTTTGTTTTCCATATTGCTTGATTTTTTTTATCACATCACAGCCCCACTCTTACAATAAAAACTCGCCACGTAAACTGTCCTCATCTGAAGAGAAATTATAAAATACATCAAAGGTACTATATCAGTCATATAGTAAGTAGATGATACCATAACATATATGTATTTATTTTGAAAAAACATAACGTAAGTGATGGTTGTATTAAATTCAATAACGCATGTCTTACATGCATGAATTAGTTATATTATTTTTTATGTATTCTAAAATTCTTATATGGTTATATTATCTTTAATATATTTTAGAATTTCTTGCGATCAGCTCTCTCCGTATATATGTTAACTTTGTTTATGCCGTAACTGTATTGACAGTAGATAGCAGTTAAAGTAATCTCACACCATTAATACATAATTAATGGTGGAACATCGCCGCATTCTGGCATTATAGGAAAATTAAAAAAGGAGGAAAAGAGACAAGAGTCTTGAAACTATAAAATAACCACGCCCATAAGTCAAATAATCAATTTAAACGAACAAATAAGTAATTTTACGGCTCAAAAGACATTTTATTTCAATTTCGTCTTTACCCCCGAATGTTGGTTTTATTGACAATTGCAGCAGCTGCTTACTGCATAGGCATGTAAATATTTGCAGAGGTGACTGTCTGCATCCAGTAACATTGCTTAAAACGTATGTCACGTGAGAAGCATTGCGATAACAATTAGTTACTAACACTAGAAACTGCATTGTTTAAGTACAATTCTTTTTTTGAAAAATAAATTCAATGGACGACCAAAAATGAAAGAGAAATCGATATTATCTTGCATAAAACAAACAGAAGAGGCCGAGGGTATATTGTGATGGAGGTGCTGTTGCTTTTGAACTAAGCTATTTCAAAATGAAATCATAGATATCAAACATAAGTTAAAGTGTGTGTACTAAATGCCTGGCCATAACTCTTGAACATACACAATTATAAAGTGTATAAGTGGTGTGAGATCTTTGAAAAATATTAGCTCACTTGTTTTAACGCTGGATCTAAATTTCTAATAAATACCAAAGTCATTTTAAAGGCATCTGACAATTTTAATTTCGGCACACTCTTCCAGTTCCTATCAAAACCTCCACTCTATCATTAAAATTCATTAAAGTAGGGATGGTAGGTAAAGCTTACTTGATCCTAAGTAGCCGGATCTCAACCCAAAACCCAAGAAATGCTTTAAAAAATTAAAATATAAATTATTTTAATTAAAATACACATTTTTTAAATATATTTTTAACCTACGTGTCCACGTGGAATATATATTTATAGTTTTAAATCTTATAATTCTAACTTTCAAGGCTTAATCTAATAAAAAATTAAGTTTTATAAATTATAAATTAATAAAACATAGTGAAAAAAGTTTTTTAAAAATGTAGGATGTAAAATTTGAGTTTTTTGGTCCAACCCGAAAAAAGTCGAATCCAAACCCTACCGATCAAAAAATATGCTAGAGCCACGCTCAGGCTTTGTCATATTTATCCTTTTATGTAATTTCAAATAATAATAGAATTGTGATTGCAAAAGTGAGGTGATATAAAGATATGTAAAGGGGTGAGAAAAGCATCGCTGTGTTTGACAATAATTCAAAAAATAGCTGACAAGTTGGGGAAGGCAGCCCTCAAAACAAAGTTCTGCTTGGGCGCCCAACTTGCTTAATGTGGAACTTGTGGGCCTAAACGGAATATTATTGAGACCTCAGAGTGGCGCTTTTAACACTCCTTTATAACTCTCGAGAAACCACTCCTCATTTTTCTATCTCTTTCCTTTATGAGCTTATAAAAATGGACATAAAAATAAGAATCAATTAATTGAATTATAACCATAGTATTTTATGTAATTTATTTCTTCATAATTTTGATTTTACAAGAAAAATTAATTTATCATATATTAGGATTGAGAAATGATTAGGGGTTCATGATTTGTCAAGATATTATAGCCTAATTAAATTTATATTTACCCTTTTATGTAATTTTCAGTAACAATAAAATTATGATTAACAGAAAAATGGGGTGCTATGAGGATGTTAAAAGGGTGTGAAAAGCATTGTCACAAAGAAAATGCAGATGGACCGCCAATATGGAGATATAGCTCAATCAAATCTAACCCAAAGAGGCAAGATGAGTATTTGTTAGTTGTTACAGCTCGAACGACTTCAAAGTTCAAAACCAAAGTTTCTGAGAGACAAGAAAAGAAAAAAATAAATAAATAAAGGCATTGACTACAAACATTATTTGTGCCTGGTTATTTTACAGACTATTCAAAGTTGACGACTCAACAAAAAAACCAACCCAAACCCGTTGCATTTACAGCTAAAACGCTGCGTACTCTGCGAATTGTACTCGTTGTTTCCAAGAAATGGACATTTTGAGTCTTTGACCCCACGCGCAACACCATCTTTTATTTGACTGCTGCCCCAACAATTGAGCACAATCCTGTTTCCACTTACCCAACCATTTTGTATTTTCTCATTAAGCACCCATTCTTCCTTAATTGTGCGATTCAATCTAATGGAACCATCAAGTCCAACGTCTGCTCCCCAAAGTCATGCTTCAGCCCATAAAAGTTGACTTTTCTTCCAAGCTCCAAATCTCCAATAGGGTGGTTACGGAATCAACAGTGTTTATACGAATCAAGACATAGAAGCAAATTGTCTTAATTTAATTGCCCCTCAAGATATTTATTTTCTTTCGAGCAATTTGGCGTGAAGTAGCCAAGTGTGGAGGGTGCACGCCTTCTCTTGAAACTTACACCTATGACCTAATGTGTGTGTGAAATGAAATTTCACTTTAACAACCTTCGAAAGTTTTACTAGGATGCCCAGACATGTGCAGTAAATTTTGCGTGAATAGTATTTTCTTAGATACGTTGGTGTACGTGCGCGGATTAATTTTGAATATAAAGTCAATTTATGAATCGATCACACACATAAAAGGCTATAATGGCAACTGCTGCACAGCCTACCTCGTTTATAGTTGAGGCGGTTCTTGAAATTGTTGTAATAATAGATGATTGCTTCAAAGGAATTATAGATTATTGAAAAAAAAAAAAAACTAAATACTTTTGGTTTGCACGATGACTTTCAAAGAAACAGGAAAATTTTCTCTCAATGATAAATGAAATTTTTATAATGAAAACTTCATTAAAGAGAACTAGTATGACGCGGGGCTAATTAGTTCTACTATACAACACCTCTCGTGATGGCACAAGAAGTTATGGTTTGGAACCTGGTCCGCACAAGGACAACAAGTATTGAGTTACGATTAGAGATTAAAAAAATAAAAAGAAAAAATGAATTATCATGATGAAAAATTATTTAAATCGCTAAAAAGTAGTGGAAGTATCTCGTTCTCTTTTAATATTAATCTTTTCAGAATTTTTATTGCCATTATGAAATAAATTTAGTACCGCAATGTTTGTTGGAATTTGCCTTTTTTAAAAAAGAAATTTTAAGGAGAATTACTCTGTTTTACAACATGCAATTACAAATGAAAATGCAAGGACGAAACTGTTAAAACAATAACAATACTGGCCCAAACACAAATACATCAAATACGAAGCACTAGCACCCCTAATCACGGGAAACAATGTTGAAAAATAAAAAAAGGAAATAAAGAAAAATGGCCAGAGAAACTCCGGTTAAAAAGTAAAAACTGGCCACCGAGCACGCCACTGGCGGCTACGCGTCCGGAAAAGCCGCTATTTGCGTGGTCCCCGACGTCGATAAACTTATCTTCACGTGTCACGTGTCGCACATCCGAGAGTCCACGGATATGAATCGTCTTAAAAACTCGCTTTGGCTTGTCCCGTACGCCCGGCTGTCACCCAAAGCCTCGCGTGCATGGTAGGCCACTTAAGTAATACTTTGACCAAAGAAACAAAATGTTAAAATAAAATAAAAGCACCACTCTGTAATCCGTTCCTTTTAGTTTTCTTATTGAAGCAAGAGCCAAAGCGTGCGACTAATGCATGCGCCCCCCGCTATAAGATCCCGACGGTGATGCGATAGGCCAACAGTTACGAGTGTTTACCTCTTTTCACGCTCATCATTTGTTTCCTCTCTTTTATTTTTATCGATTATCCATTCAGCACCGTCCTTTAAGATTCCGCCACGTGTATCTTTAAGAGTCTCCAGTCCACAAATCAGACGGGGTTTTTGTCGTCTGACGTTCGTACGCGTGGGATGGATGATGTAAATGTTATAATTAATTAATTAAAGATTTGCGAGTCGCATCGCGTGAGTGACTTTTGTAATAAAGTGCTGCTGTTTCTCACTGTTCCGGAGATTTTGTGGTCGGGATTTGCAAGATTTTCTTTCCCCCAATTTTTTATTTTCAATTATATTTACTAAACCCGAATTTACTATTTTATTTTTATTTGAGATGACTGGTTTGTCCCTCTGCTATGGGCGACCTACCCGTCCCTGCACTGCCGACGGGGAAAAGTGTGACTAATAATATCAACGGGGAAAGTATTGTATACTTGAAAATTGCCCATTTTTCACTCACACGTCAGGCCAAGTATATATCCCCAAAATAATAATAACAATAATTATTCAGCTAAGGTAGGTTAACGTATAATTATAATATAATTTCACTTCCTAAGTACAATTCAATTTGCCGTAAATAAATTTGTGCTGGCAATCCCCTAGGTTCTGATTATTTTATTTTATTTTTTTAATTATTATCATTTTACTTGTTCTTTTTTTTTTTGTTTTGGTGTGAGGTATTAAATGTGGGTAATTCATGTTAATAAAATTAAAGTAACATGTCAAATTCCAAAGAATTTTGTTCTTGAACTAAGAGTAAAAGTTTTTTTTCAAAATTAATATTCATAAGTTAAAAAATAGAGTGAATTATTTTTGAAAAACTTTTGGGTCCCTGAGGTTCTACACCAGTTCCCTTAATTATTGATTGCAATAAATTGATAAAAAGCAATCCTCCCAAAATTTCAAAAACTCTCTCTATGAACCCAGTCTTTTGTTTGCTTAGGTTAGCTGCAGGTTTTATCCTGAATCTTGCCTAACAAAAAGGAAGAAAATGGAAAACAAAGATAAAATTCAAACTTTTGTGCTCGAGGTGCTTTGATCTTAATCATGTTTGGTTGGTTATATATAAATGTTGACTGGCGTCGCATATTTTGTTGCCTAATTAATGGTTACTTATTTATTTGTGTCTTTCAACAGGAAGCATATGTTGGGCATTGATGTAAAAAATTTTACTTTCGTGTTATTTAATTTATGCTTTTGCGTTTATATGCATAGGTGAAATTATTTAGATCCACTACCTACTTGAAAATGTATTTTAAAAAATACATTTATTATTATAAATTTTAATTTTTCAAAATTTAAAAGTTTACCCTTATTAATATCTTTCTTCCTCAGCCTCACCTAACAAATTTCTTTCTCGATCATAGTTTTCTATAAACAGAACTTTCTTAACTTCAAACAGATATTAAAATGGAGACATTTGTTAAATTAATGCAAATTAGGAGATGTTAGTTTTTCATTCTGGAAATAGACGTGGAAGAGAAAATCGTAAAGAATATGTGAAGATTGCATGTAGATGGTTGGTTTTGTTATTCTTCGTTTTAAATAGATTATAACAATATTTATTTTAATTTTAAGCAGTTTGTCTCATCTCTCAAAGTCACTTGTAATCTGTCACCAAAATGAAATATAAAAATTAGAGAAAAACTAAAGGAACGGACAGAAAAAAAAAAAATAGGGTTAGTGAGAGAAAAAAAAAATATGGTTAGTTAGGTAATTTTATCAAAAAATTATTAATAATAAAAGATTAATTGAGAAGAGAGTGGAGAAAGAAAATTAATAGGTTTAACTAACTCTCCCCATATGCACGTTGTAATATTATTTGATAAATCTCCTATTTATAGTTGTAAATCGATTAGAACTTTCTAGATTAGTTTTGCAGTAGCTCAGTTCCGATACAAGGCTTATCAGCAAAGATCTAATTAATTTTAAGTATTAAAAAAAATTCAACAGTTAGTAATAATATATGCACAGAACTGAAACACGTTTCCACTTGTGGTTATTTAATTACGAGGGTGTTAGGTGGCTCGCAACAACACTTTTAATATTGTTGAATATGTGCATATTTATCATGGATATGTCATTTGTATGAACATCGCGACTTTTTGGTGCCTCGAGCAAGAAAAACCTAAACGCTTGATCTCTCGTAGAATAACTTTTATTATGTCATTGATAATGACCATCACTTAATTGTTGAACCATAAGAGCCATGATTGAAAAGTTCAATAAACTATTCATCGGTCTACCTAATGCAAATTAACCTTACTGAAGTCCAACTTACCCACTGAAGTACGAATTTAATAACGATGAAATGCACTAACGCACGCACAGATCATTATTTTTACACGGGAATAGGAAATAAGTGTGATTCAATTTATTAGCCTTAAAGTCAATATGATTATGGCATTACTGTTATGGGTGGATAATTTTGACTTCCAAATCTTAACAGAGCGAAAGAAAAAAAAAAGTACTCGCCCGTGTTCAATATATGTATATGTGTTACGAAAAATCGTTCCATTGGTCTGATTACAAGTTGGAGAAAGAGCAAGAGTAATTATTCATCTTCCTTTTTGAACTTTTTAACAGAGAGAAGAGTAATGAGAAAGCTGAAAGTCATTTTGTGGGTGGATTATTAATTGATTTTCATATAATTACTACAAAACGGACGCACGAATTACTCATTTAAAGTTGAAAACTTTCGTGTTCTTATAGCTCATAAATTAATTAATTAATTAATTAATTAATTTGTCTTCCACTAGATTGCTGCCATAAAATATTGCGACAACGGTCTTTATTTCATTGAATCTGAATTAAAGTTCATTGCGCATCCACAAATCGCTCAAAAAGAAAAAGAATGAGGGTATAAACATTATGATTATGGTCACATACATTTTTAATTTCGATCGTGAGTTGCAAGTACGTTCGTGTGCATAGTGATCTCCGCGTCAAATGCAAATTGAAATATGGCTTAAAGAACAAAACAATGAACTCACCGCCCGTTTGTTAGTTTGTCCACAAAAATTTTTTTATGTAAGTGTTGCGTCTATTTCAAATTAAGCTTACTTGTACTTGGTAAGACCTTAAGCATAAATGTTTTTCTTGTAACTCAAAAACGCGTTTGGGTGTGTAGTTTCACTTCACGAAAATTCAGAACACCCCCATTACATTAAAAAAAAAACAATAATAATAAAACTAAATTAAAAAAAAAAAGAAAGACAAAAAAATTGGTGTTAGTGGATATCAAATAGTTCCACAACCGCATGGGGGATAGGGTTGACTTGCGTATATAGTGTCTCCATATTGGAGTATTGCCATGATTTAAGATCTTCAGATTCACCAAATGTGTCTGGTAATAAAAACCCATTTCGAGTTACAAGATATGAGAGGGAAAGTCTCGGCGCCATTCATGGTGGTGGAGAAATTAAAATTAAACAGATCATGAATTCCGAAGTTACCTTCACCGTCACATCTGCAAGATTATGATGGGATTTTGATTCTGCTTTCTTGTTTTCCAAGGGACATGAACTTGCAACGACCGTCACAGTGTGATGCATTTCTATCACTACGAATATGATGTCTTTCTTGCAATATATATATATATATATAAAGGACATCCCACCAATCATGACGTCAAAACCTCCCCTTTTAGAACTTGATTGCTCATTTGAAAATCGTTTTTGAAAATTTAATCTAATTTTTTAGCTTAAAATTGAATTTATATGTGGTATTCATGAGCCATCCTGTCTTAAAATGTCAAAATGTGAAGAGTATTCTTGAGGTTTTTGTTTTTTTTTCTCTGTTTGAAAACAACAAATCAAACTGCAAGTCCTTCAGAAGAAAGAAATAATCCCATATTCACGAGTATTGTACAAACCCTTTTGATTAAAAACATGCCCATCATGCTAGGATGATCTTGCTATGGAAAATAGAAATCATAAGAGAAGACCCAATTGCACGTGTTTGATAATGGAAGTAGTGTCAGGCCTAGCTGGCTAATTTACTCTACAGAAAAATTTTTTCGATCTCGAGCCACTAAAACAAACTTCCAAACAACCCCTTAAATGAAGTACGATAAAAAGAGAGTTGACACTTTCTAATGGACCAATTCTTTTTTCATTGAAAAAACAAAATTAAAAAGAGTACGAAATAATAAATACAAAGCAGGGTGGGGAGAAAGTCTCTCAAAGTGGGTGGTATTTATGCAGCAATTTTATATATAATATTTGTGACGGGCATGGATTCCCTCCCTCTTTTGGTTTCTGATTGTGGGCATTTCTTTTCTATTTTCTTTTGCTAAAGCATAACGTATGATCTTTTGAGTGCGGGCATTGTTTTGTAATAAGCTTTTTAGCTTTCCAAGCGTGGATGTTTTTGTTGGAGAATCCACAACCAAAATGGCTCCATGGCCTTATGTCCCACGCTTCCCCACCAAAACTCAATTGCATACATGTTTTATGCTGATGGCCGCTCCAAAATCTCTTAGCTTTATAAAAGAAATAAGGAAAAATAAATATTGATTTCAATTTCGGCCAATGCTGCCTTGGCACGTGTTGCATTCTACGGCACCCGATTGGCTGACGCCCTTCTTTTTTTTTTTTTTTTTCAACTTTTATTTTTGGTGGGCTGGGAACAAATTGTAGTGGCTTAAACACATGGGAGAAAGTTTTTGATTTTTGATTTTTTTTTTTAGCAGGTTTGACTCATATTCTCTCGTCTTTGCATTTTTGGTGTTGTATACTTGCAGTTTCTTGCTCTCGACTATTTTGTGTTTTAGAAAAGTCAAACAAATTAAATGATTCTATTCGTACATTTCCAGCTAGACCCAAATATACGATCATACTACATTCCAACTGTTTTATGCCATGATACGTGCAAATATTTAAGTTTTCTTGTATCGTGTATCAAATTATTTGGTATATCATCAAACTCGGGTCGACGATTTAAAAAATAAAAGAGCACAGTTAGGAGCCCAGCAAAAGTATTAAGGCAGTCTTACTCAAGGTCCCCATCTTTCCAACTCCTTTTATATATATATATATATATATGCCTCTCTTTGCATACTGTTAATTGAATATAATTTTCAGAATTTTGGGTAATGAGAGAATTAAGAAATTCCAAAATTATCTTAAAATATTTAAAAGAAAATAAATTCGATGAACAAAAATTAGATCCATAGAATATTGATCATGTAGGGTCCACTAGAATAAACGAATATGCAACTCAAATGGTGAATATTATGGCATGGGTTTGGTGCGTTACACAGAATCATCCATTCTTCTCCCCTTGGTGGGTTAGCTACTATGCTTCAAATTTGAGGAAAAAGAAAAAGGGTCAGTTAAGTGGTCAATCCACAACCACCATTTCCGATCCCACGACATTTCTCAAGGCTTTATCCGATCATTTCATTTGACACCATCATTGAAAAAAAAAAAAAAAACAAACAAAAACATGATGATATGAGTCTTGGAAATTAATTAAGTATTAAATATGCGACTAAAGTGAGATATTATTGAAATAATCAGGTATTAAATATGGTAAGTAAAGTGAGGAAAGGATGATGATTATAAATAATTTAATTATAAAACCGCGGATACGCAAGTGTGCGGAGGAATCCTCTTGCTTTGCTATTTGCTTTACTTTACATCTCATATCGATAATGTAATCGTATATTGGAGAGTAATTTAGTTTTGAGTGCTACCAAAAGTGAAGACTCAATGGGGTTGCTAAGGCAGTGAAGGCCTCGATTGGGCGTGGCTATTGTTCCCTCCACTCCAAACAATACGGCATGAAAGTATGCATTTTATTTTTATTTTTATTTTTTAATTGTTTAAATTTTAAATAATTTGGGGCATTAGATCTTCTTGCCTGTGCATAAGATCTCTTTCAGGTGATTAAATCATGGGTTTTTGTTATTTTATTAGTATTTTCTTTACTGTGGGAGCCATACCCTCACTTGGCTTCATCCAATTCTTTTAATTAATTAATTAACCAAATCGGGGTTCTGTTTGGTCCGTTTGCTTTAAGACAACCGGGGAAGAAGATAACTTTCAGAAGCCATTCTCATGAGTATCCGATTAAGGCTCTAATGAACCCAATTCATTATTGTTGTGTGTGTGTGTGTGTGTATTTTCCTAAAGGCTATTATTGGGCAGTACTAGAAGAGTTTACATGGACCGAAACAAACAATAATAAGGATATATGTTTGATATGAACAAAATGCTTTTTCTTTTTTAAATTTGAAAAGAGACAAACATTTTTTACACTTGCATGAAAACATATTATTATTATTATTATTTTATAAAGCGACCAAGACGGCAGGCGCATTCAAAGACGTACGGTTTATGTATCCTTAAAAAAAATGAAGCTTTTACACTTCTGTGGAATAGAAAAATTTCAATATCACATTGGATTTTTTTTTTTAAATAACTTAATTAATCGGTTGTTTACTGTGTAAATTATTTGTGCATCGATTTGTTACTACGGACATGTAATTGCATATCATACATTTGGTTTAATCAAATCTTTGTTTGCTTGGAAAACAAAAAATTGACAGAAAAAGCTAGCATTTGAAACGTAACCAAATGATCAGTACCAATGATAAAAATAAGCATTGTAAATTTGTAATTGGGACGAAAAATCAAGTTTAACCAAACATCCTGTGTTGTGTCCACGAGTCGGGCCATTCCCGGACGGCCGTATTTATGGCTTATTCGCGTCCATAATATCAAATCAAATCACATCAACAAAAAGTACTATTGTGTATTCTATGATTATGACAGACGGATGGGGCCCGTTTGGCTAGAAATTTTCATTATAACTGTTTTACCCTCTCTCTTTATATATATATATATATATATATATGTAGGCTTAATGGAACTGCTTTACTCTTCAATATTGATAATATGAGATATAAATACTTTCAGGCAGAAGTGTGAGGATTAGAACGATGTATCCAACGGTGATGAGTGGGGCCACATCATCTTTTGTATAATTCTTTGTTTGAATGGTCAAGCAACAAATAATTGGTATTCATGCTAAACATAGGATACCAACCCCTTTTTAATCGTATGATTTTTATTATCATTTCAATTCTCTTATTTATTTGCCTTCGCAATTTTATCCATCCACGATGTCTATTTTTGGAAAAGCGTTCACAAGTTTGGAACATGCTAAATTCATTAAAATGAAAAAAGCTGGAAAAAATGCTAAAAATGAATTTTGCTAAGGACTCATATTTTTTTTTTTTGGGTGTAAGGAATTATTCACAACCCATAAAATTATTTTTATATTTAAGTGAATTTACATATTTCATTTTACAAATTTTTTAAAGGATCTAAAAGCATTCAGAAGATGGATAACACTTGATAATTTATAATTTTGTATTACCACAATGAGTATTGTCCATTAAATTTTGTTTTGCTTTTTATGTTTTATTTTTCTAAGTGTTGCATGCTAGAACTCAAATCTCTTTTTCATTAATTGCCTAAATTCTAAATCTAGACATCTTAGTTTACTCTTTATGATATTTTACTGATTGAAGCAAATCACCATTATTCACCAAATATATAATCATGAAAAACCAAGTTTTAACTCAAAACACTTAATTGGTCAACGTGTTTACTATTTGTAATTTCTAAAGGAGAAAAAAAAGAATGAAAATTGATTTTTGTACTATGCCTATTAACCAAAAGGATGATATTGCATAAAAATAAAAATACGGAGTCATATATAATAGAGCCATAAAAAGATGGTTTGCCACTTAGGCCTTGCCCGAATGATGAACCAAGATTGTTAGAGCTTTAGTTTGAGTCTCCATAAACTTACCTCTTGAATTAAACATAATTGAAGAATTAATTTAAAAAAAAAAATTCTCTCTCTTATGAAATGTTAATAGAGTAGTGATATTTTTTTATTGCGAGAGTTATTTAAATATAAGTATATCCATCCGCTGTAATAGTAATTATTATAAATATCTAATGTAATTTAATAAATTAATATATAACCAATATAAAAAATAAAAAATAAAAAGAATGTTTAAAAAGAACAAAAAAATTGAAAAAAATGAGGGCAATGGCATGAATGATGATGACACATTAGTACATTACAACGGGCAAAGATTCGTCCGTGAACATATACCAGGCGTGAGCTCGTACTAACAGACACACACAGTGACGCAGTTAATTTAACGAATGAGCTAACCCCAACGAGACCAGACACGGTTAAGCTTAACCAGAGAGCATGGTTTTGATTTGGTTTGGTTAGGTTTAGTTCGGTCGGTCAACAGGACATTGACTAAATACCCGCAAGCGGCCCAACCGAAGGTCATGATACAACCACCCCCACACGGAGAGAGAAACCTTACTGTGTTTCATCATTGTACACTTATACCTTGCGTGCACTCTTCACACGCGCACGTATCATATCAAACTCTCCGCACTTTTTTTTTTTTTTTATGATCGATCCCATCCCGGGGATATTTTTGTCAATTTAGTCTCTATATAATCTTATCTCCCGTGCATTCCCCAAATTTCGACTTTGACTGCACACACACACGCACTCTCTCTCTCTCTCACGAGCCATACACACGCAGACACAGTGAAACCTTTTACAAGTCTTTGTATCTGTGAGCGTTCAATTCGATCTGGGTCTTCAGTTTGAGGATTTAACTGTTTGAAGTTGGCCTTGTCCCTTTTCTGTAACTGGGTACCGTCTCCTATAATTTTTCTGTAAGTTTCTAGCTCAAACAAGCGATTTTTTTTCCTCTTTCGTTATCACCTGCTGTGAAGTTGGTTTCCTTCTGTGAGTCTATTTGGGGATCTAAAAGATTTGTCTGCTCCTTGTTGTGGCTCGTTTAATCTTCCCCTTTGAATTTCTTAGCTTAAAATCTTCATCTGTTCTTAGCTTCACGTAATTTATGCGCTGTTAATCTCATCGTTTGATTATTTTGTATTTGTTTCCAAGATATGAAATTCAGGATCTCGGATGCGTTTCTGTAAGATATTGTGCGCCAGTTTTTCTTATCGAGCAATTTTTTTTTTTTTTGGCGTGCGATCTTGCTTTGAGCAATATCTTCTCTCATAAAGTTTAATTCTTTTGGTTATGCTGTTAATTGCTCTCACATTCTAGTCTGGTTTTAGGAGTGACTTGTTGTGTTAGTGGAAATGATCCGTTAATTTGTGCAGGTTCTTGTTTCTAATGTGATACCCTTTTGCAGGATCCTTGAATTGGCTGTGGAGTGTGGTTACAGCCGTGGCTATCGAATTGTGGATACGAGAACAGCATGCGGTGGTGGCTCACTCTTTCTGTTGACGTGTATCGAAAAGTCATCTCCTTGAACCTCTATTGTAGAGTTATTCTGTAATTCTGTTAATTAATCTTCACCCTTGATTTTCTCAATTTTGTTGCTTATCTCTTTTCAATGGGATCCACCTTTTTCATTGTCGTCCCCTGCTACGTCCGCCAGATTAGCTGAATACTGTCTAACCGACTTCCTCAACATTTTCCCTTTAGCTCTCATTTCCTTCTTAGTTATCATTTCAGTTTGATTTTTTTTTCTTTTGGAATCATTGGTTATTGGTCTGTCAGTCTCTCCAGTTACGCATTTTTGGTATTTCTTCGTTGGCGGTAGATTTGAGTCCTTGTTTTCCAATTCACATCATCCTGGTTCACGTGTTACTAGTATCGAATCAATCGACCTGTGGAAGATTGTGTTGTTCATCGTATATCGAAGGGTTGGGAAGTAGTTATGGTGTGCCAAGCAGCAAGCCAAACGAGATTCCGGGCATTGAAATATGAACATGGGATTGCAGGGAGGGCCGCCATAGTTGTTAGAATCATAGCATGCTTTCAACCTCTTAAGTTTTGTCAGGTTTGCGGACAATATGCTTATCATTCTTTTATTAGCTTTCATTCAGTTTAATTAGCAAGAAATTCATTGTTCTGTTGTTATATCATCTACAAAGAAGATGTAAACCCATTTACTGAAACTGTTTTTTTTCTTGTGTGCTTTGCAGGCTGAATATTTCCGTCATTTGCTTAAACCTGTCACGTAGATAGATTATTTTCGATCGTTTTGACTTCAAGTTTAGCTGGAGTTTTTACTTTTTCCCTTACTATTGACATAAACAGCAAATAACAGATTTACATACTATAGACGTTCTTTTGGTATGTATGGCAATGTCTGGATTTTTTAAGACAATCTTCATTCTTTAATTTATTTCAAAGTTTTGAATTATAAAGAAGTATCTCTATCTTAAAATGTTAGGTGATTGTTGTGGTTGGATGGGAGAAGGCCGTGGATCCTGGTTTCCTCGGCAGCAATTCGATTGGAAATTGCCCTATTCGAATTATTCGAGTGGTACTATTCACGCAGGGCAAAATTGTATTCCTACAATTATGAATCATGGAACTAATATCGTTTCAACAAATGGAAAACTGCCAGTTAATGCATATCCTGTGCAACCTCACTCCCAGGTTTCCCAAGCAATTGAACCTCATGGTTGGTTTTATTGTTTGCCTCACTTCAGACAGGCAGTTATGCCTGCTTCACTCTCTATTTTGAAAGAGCAATTACCTGCTGGTCCATTTGTGAATCAGGGTGAGACTACCAAAACCAAGGCAGGATCTGGGTGTGCACAGAAGAGATTTCTTGTTTTTGATCAATCAGGAGATCAAACAACTTTCATGTTCAGCTCTGGAATTGGAAATCCTGTCCAATGCTTGACTCCTTGGAGTCCAAAGCCACTTGGTGGATACAATTTGGGTCCTGAAATTCCAGTAGCAAAAGCAGATACAAATGTACTCTCTGGGCCAAATTTAATTGATGACTTCGATGAAACTAATGGGGCTGATATGCAAAGTGAAATGCATGAGGACACTGAAGAACTCAATGCACTACTGTACTCGGATGATGATGGTGATTATACTGATGACGATGACGATGATGAAGTTACAAGTACTGGTCATTCCCCTAGTACGATGACAGCTCATGAGAAGCAAGATTGGTTTCATGGGAGCACAGAAGAGGTTGCTAGCTCAGCTGGACCTATAAAAAAGCGAAAACTTTTTGATGGAGTGTATGCTGATGTGCCCTTACCCGTCCGTTCTAGTTATGTCAAATGTAATTTACACCTTGACGATGAGGATGATGCAGAATCTAGTTGTGCCAACGGTCTGAATCCCGGGTCAGGTGAATTTGGTTATGTATCAACCAACAAGAGAATGAGAAAGGAGAAAATACGGGAAACGGTGAGTGTTCTTCGGAGTATTATTCCTGATGGAGAAGGCAAGGATGCCATGCTGGTTCTGGATGAAGCTATTGATTACTTGAAATCCCTGAGGCTTAAAGCCAAAGCCTTTGGACTTGATTCTCTATGAATTGCGTTCTCTTTTACTGGTAGTTTTCATTATAGTACTTGTCATTATCATTTCTCCTATATTAGAAGTTGTCGATAGAGTGTGCTGAATAAAAGTATGGTACATATTGGCTGGGTGTGGGATCGCAGAAAATGGGGAGTTTCTAGCAATGGAGGAAAATTTGTAGTGGAAAGCGAGCTCGTGTTTTTCCTCATTAAGTGTTGCTTCAATGATTTGGAAATCAGCAGAATTGGCTTGGTCAAATTTCTCTCTCTAGTCTCTAGAGAAAAGAAGATAGTGCAGATATTAAGCTCTTATTAAAGAGAAATGAAATTATGACTGTCTTGGGGTTTAGAGAAAATGACACTCATGGGAGCGGAGATGGCTCTGTGGGTGTGAATGAGAAGACTAGTTATTCCGGCGGGACCCAATGAAAGAAAACAGAGTGCACGCGCCATGGGTGTTTTGGGACCCAGCTCACATTCTTTCTCCTTTTGTTTGTGTTCTTGTCAAGTTTTTATTATCTCTTGTTGTGGGGTTATTAGCTTTTTGTTGATGTAGATCAAAGGGACTTGGCCATTTCATGTTGCAACTTGCCAGCTTAAAGGGCCCCCAAATCATCACCATTCCACGTATCCGCTATTGTCTATTGGCCTACACATCGCATTTGCTCTCGAGTGAAAGTGCGATGCTCCGCTGTTGATCTTTTTGTTACTCTTGTTCGGTATTGTGGCCGTGGGTGGGCTAGGCTTCCCTTTTCACGGCTATTGGTGTAATTTAAATTCTGAACAAAAACTTTTTATTGTACGTACGTTCGCTCGCTGGTAATCGTGACTGTTTGGACTCGGTAGCGACTGGAGATGATGAAACTTTGTTGGGACGTTATCTATTTGGTTGGTGTTATTTGTTGTCTTAACGCTTATGTTTTTACGTCGCATGCACGCATTTATGATTTGGGACAGTGATGTATTATATATATAATATATTAGTGTATGATTCCTTTGCTCTCTCATATGGTGCAAAAATTTCTGTCCGTATTTATTGGGATGATGGTTTCGTGGGACCACAAGCGTTGCATTTATTCGTCTCGGAGAATACCATAACATGTGCATGAGCCCTGGGTTGATCAGAAACCGGGCCAAGAATAATTTTGCTTCTACAAGTTTTCTTTTGCTAACGAGTTTAATTCCCTTGTAATTATTTGGGGTTAAATTAGAGTTGAATTAAAAAATGATAAAGGAGTTATTTTGAGATGAATTGAACAGGAAATTTGGGGTTCAACATACAAATAAGTATAACTTGGAGGCCTGATCGAAAATATGTAACTTGGGAGGGCGTGCGTGGGTGGGTTCGTCATTGATTCGTTGTACTCTTTTACCCCTTGCATATGCATTGACGATGGAGGAGAACGGGAGAGGGAATATATTCTATTGTTACATCAGTTTGTCCGGACGGTGTCCATGCCCAATATGTTTTTTGACGTTTCAGGCTCAACAACAAACTCCTTTCCTTAAAGTCAAACATTTTTGTACTTTGTTTAAGAGCAAGGGAATAGGCAACTTTCCGTATATAATGAAGACTTATTCACGAGTGCTTATGTTTCAAAAAGAACCTCACTTCTCTAAACTTTTCTTCCGTAATTTTCGATTGATTAATGTTGGGTTTTTTATAATCTTATACCCAAAGTGAATTTATGGTCGCGTATAGTGAAGATTTAATTATATATTATGTTGGCGGTAAAAAATTAATAGGCCAATGAAGGAGTGACATGCGTAGAAGACAGTATTTTGGCAATAAAGCACTTGACAAGCCTAAAATGAGAATTCAAAGGTTGGGGGCTTATGAGAAAAATGGAGAGGGCATGAGCCACTCTAATACTAGGGCTGGGCATTTTCAGGTTCAGATCTGATTCAGATCAACCCAATCGGATTTCTAGTTGATCGGGTTGGAAAAAAGTTCATTCGAACTTATAACCTGATTTGAATATATTCCAGTCGGATCATAAAATCAAGTTAATTTCGGATTGGATCAGTTTCCAATTAGATTGCGTTAGGTTCGATTTGCGGAGCTTCTAAATTTAAGTCTGCAAATTTTAGATCTACATTTTAAACAGGTGACACACTTTCACAAATTTCTTAACAACTAAATATATTCATGCATAATCTTCTCTAAATGCTTATAAAAACTTAGTTTCCTATTCAATGATCAATATCCAAAACAAGTAACACATAACAAAAACAAACACTTATACAAACCAGCATATTCAATTGCAACAGGTCTAGTCGCAAATTCGGTCGCAGCAGGTATGGTCGTGGGTTGCAGAGCAATAGATCCGATTGCAGTGTTGAGTCCTACAAAGTGTATATTTATAAGGGAGAAAATTATCATTTTACACTCCAAGTCTCACTAACATCCATACTTTTAGAGCTGGCAAAATTTAACACGATTATTAAATGGGTCGGGTCCTGGTTGACACGATTTTTTTCCGTGACGGGTTAGGATTAAAGTTCTTAACCCATTTACCCGATCAATGGCTCGATTATATTTTCTATTTTAAAACAAATTGCACATTCTTATCATCAAAACTCAAATATTAGAGATAATTTTCTCTTTTATTTCTATTTTTTGAAATGATGAATATAAACAGTGTTTTATTTATAAAATTTTATATACATTTAGAGCTTCAATAGTATAAATATGTAAAATATTGATAGACATGTATATTTTATAATATCGATATATAATTAAAACTTCATAATAGTGTAAATGTATAATATTTTGGTACATATGTATATTTTATAATATCGATAAAGTATGTACGCGTGTATGAATGACAACGTATAAATGTTTGATGTAAAATTTGTTTAATATATAGATATTAAGCGGGTTATTGGATAACTCGATTATTTTTCTGTGTCGGGTTTGAGTCTCAATATTTTGACACGATTATTAAATGGGTCGGGTTTGGGTAGACTTAAATTTGACACGACACGAAACTAACCCGACACGAACACGTGCCTCCAAATTTGACTTTAAGATACGAATACTTAGACTCCAAGTATTCGTATCTTAAAGTTAATCGTATTCTAGAACCCCTTTTCAAATTTAAAAAATACACAAGAGTTGGCATTTGATTCCATATACCTAATTATGTCCCCCTCGCCGAATCACCCCGTTTTTTAGAAATCTTTTTTTTTTTTTTTCTATTCCTTTTCGTTATTTCGTTATCATTATCCACCAGACTACAATCAAAATAGACGAATTCATTGGGGTGAATCATTGCATCGAACTAAATATCAGTATTTGATTGAGGTACGGCCTATTATATTAATATTCTCTTTTGGTCAATCGTTGAGTTGAAGAATTGACTAAAATCAACTAAAAGGGGAATCATTTTATAAAGCATCTTTCTTTTCTTTTTTTTTAATCACCATCACCCGCCTGTGATACTATAAAAATTTTTATTCAAATTATCACTCTTGGTATTTGCTATTTGAATTGAATGAACAAAAATGAACAAAACAATATAAAGAAAATATTAATTGGCGGGGAGAGGGGGGGGGGGAATGATATAATAAGGCCAAAGAGGAATTTGAGGAAAAAGATCCCTTAGATCTCTTTTCTACAATTCCCCAATATCGTAATTTTTTTTTCTACAACTCTTGATCGTATATGCTGTATTTGTAGATTTATGTTTGGATATGTATTTTTCCTAAGTAGATTATCTTGAGTTATGCATACATTGCCTTTGTTCTAAGCTACAAAAAAAGACTATTTCGAAAACGAGTCAATGATGTCCCTCCATAGATTCGCCTATATAAGCCGCAGCTAAAGTTGCAAAAATAAGAGCTTGAATACCGCTTGTAAATAATCCAAGGAACATGACGGGTATAGGAACCACTAAAGGTACTAAAGAAACAAGAACAACAACTACTAATTCATCGGCTAATATATTCCCAAAAAGTTGAAAACTAAGTGATAGAGGTTTTGTGAAATCTTCTAAAATGTTAATGGGTAAAAGAATTGGAGTCGATTGAATGTATTTACTGAAATAGCCTAATCCCTTTTTTGGAAAGACCTGCATAGAAGTATGCTATTGACGTGAGCAAAGCTAAAGCAACGGTAGTATTTATATCATTCGTGGGTGCGGCTAACTCCCCATGAGGTAACTCTATGATTTTCCAAGGTAAAAGAGCACCTGACCAATTAGAAAAAAAAATAAAAAGAAACAGAGTTCCAATAAAAGGAACCCATGGGCCATATTCTTCTCAAATCTGAGTTTTGCTCACGTCTCGAATGAATTCAAGGACATATTCGAAGAAATTTTAAGTGGCAGTAGGAATGGTTTGTGGATTCCGAACGGCTATAAAGGCTGAACCTAATAAGATAGCAATTACAACCCAAGAAGTAATAAATACTTGGGCATGGACCTAGAACCTACCTATTTGCCAATAGAAATGTTGGCCTACTTCCACACCGAATATATCGTATAACCCCCTTAGTGTATTCATGGAACATGATAGAACATTCATATTGCCCTCTGACCGAAATAGAAATTGAAAAAGAATTATTTTGATTCAACCATCTTCTTTTCGACTTGTCTACTTGAATTGTATATTTAGAATATCTGTTAATTGTATAATATCCACCATGTTTGTCTTTTTTCTTTTGTGCGATTCAGGAATAGTACCCAATCCATAAATCTATGGAGTTACCAAAATAATTTATTTATCTTATTATTAATCAACGATTTCGTATATAGCTAGAGCGACCCTCACAAATTGCGAATACTAATTTATTAAGAATTAATCGGATTGAGGCTATCGCGTCATCGTTTGCTGGAATCCAAATATTTGCGAGATCGGGGTCACAATTTGTATTGATTAAACAAATTGTTGGAATTCCCAAAGTGATACATTCTCGAAGAGCCGTATATTCTTCTTGCTGATCAACGATGATTACAATATTGGGTACCCTCGTCATATATTTAATCCTGCCCAGATACGTTTGCAGACGCGATAATTATCTCTTAAAAATAGCGGCATCCCTTTTGGGAAGACTGTCGAGTCTCTCCCCTTTTTGTTCCGTTCTCAAATCCCTGAACTTGTGAAGTCGAGTTTCTGTAGTGGACTAATTGGTTAACATACCGCCGAGCCATTTTTAATTAACATAATGGCACCGACCCCTTATTGCAGCTCGCGCGACTAAATCAGCTGCTTTATTTTTAGTACCAACAATTAAGAATTGTTTTCCCCTACTTGCTGCATCAAACACTAAATCACAAGCTTCTGATAAAAATTGAGCAGTTCGAGTCAGATTTATAATATGAATACCTTTATGTTTTGTAGATATATAAGGTGCCATTCTAGGATTCCATTTTCGAGTACCATGACCAAAATGAATTCCTGCTTCCATCATCTCTTCCAAATGGATGTTCCAATACCTTCTTGCCATTTCTCCCCCACTTGCTCTTTTTTTTTTTTTTCAAAGAGACGAGGTGCCCTGAAATAAATAATTGTTCCGAGGGAACCTGCTCTTCTACCAGAGAGTGACCATTGATACACGTCCCAGGCCATTCATTACTTTCTATTCACTATTATCCTTCGTTCTATTCATTATTATCTTTTTTTTCTTACCATTAAGAAATCAAATGATCACAAATAGTTAAAAGAAGTCGCTCCTAGGACTCATTAAACCCTCTAAGCAATTGTGCTCTGATGTATCGTGGAAAGTCGTTGAAATGCACGAGTCAAATAATTCTCTATGGTGTAAGAAAATATCTCTCATTTCCCCCCCGAATAAATTCCCTTTTTGTCGTTCCAAAAGAATGTTGCTATGCTGCCTTGAACAGTGGACTAATCCTTTGAATCCGGTACCGACTGGTATTATCCCCCCTAGAACAACGTTTTCTTTCAGGCCTTTCAACCAATCGATACGACCTCGGAGAGCAGCTTTTGCTAAAACTCGCGTGGTTTCTTGAAAACTTGCTTCGGATATAAAAATTTGAGTATTCAGAGACGCTCTCGTTATTCCCAATAAGATAACTCGATAACAGATCACTTCTTCCAAAGCGCACCCTATTCGTTCCGCTCGTAACAATCCAATCAGTTCACCGGGTAAAAAAATATTAGACATTCCATCTTCGGAAACCACAACTTTTGATGTTATTTGACGTACAATAATTTCTATATGCCTATTATGGATCTGCACCCTCTACGATCGATAAACTTTTTGGATCTTATTAACCAAAGAGATATGACTTTGCATTATAGTTAACTCAGCACCAATCAAGCATCCCTAGAGAATCCCAAGAATTCTTGTTATACTCATGTTCTAACCCTCAACTTTCTTTTCTAGGTTTATCGATATTGAATCAAGCGAACACACTTCTAACACTTGTTCTACTTTTGGAAGACCATGCATTATATCACCAGATCTCGATTTTTCATATATAAATGTAACTAATGTATCCCCTTCGTAAAGGATTGCTCCATAATGCCCATGAACAGTTGCTCCAGGAGTAGCCAAATAAGGCTTAGCTGATCGTATTACTACAGAGTTAACTTGAACAATTAAAACATGACCGGATTTTAGGTATGGTCCCTTTTTGGTTATACGTACATTTTCACAAAGAAACTGCCCAAGACTAATTATCGGGGACATTTCCTCACAATAATTAGGTTGGAGAAAATACCAATTCAAATTAAATGGATGCAAAAGGATCTTACTATCTGTATCAGGATTATAAATTTCCCCGTTTTCGTCCATTAAATAATATTTAAATACTTGAAAAGGCTGTTTTAAATTGTCAAGTTTCAAATATTTAGTTACTGAGATATGATTATGAGTTTTGAAATAGTAAAATGAATAAAAATTCGCAATTTGAAGGAATGTTCCTAAGGGTCCCAACGAAGTCTTAATTGGAGTTAGCGAATCTTTTTGAATTGGAATTGATTGTTTTATCACATTGTGATATTTTACATCATTCAATGGACCCATTCGAAAATAATTATATGATGACAAAATTATTAAAGATTGGCATTCCTTATTTTTATTCAACAACGTACGAATAGTTTCTTTATTTTGTTTAAGCGATTGTTCAACCCCTGCCTTGCCAAAAACGGAATAAAACAGATTGCTATTGGTGCGAGCTGAACCATTATCAGAAATTAATCCTGAACCCGACGGATGATCCTTTTTTCTAAGATACGAAATATTGGATTTCACTAAGTTGATTCTTAGGAAATCTCGAATCAGACCATTTGTACGTACTTCAACAAAGGAAGCACAAACCTCTTCGACAAAAGAACTTTTGTTGTCTTGGTCCCAATTCAACACTAAAAACGTCCGAACTAATTGAAGACTTGTATCAGAAACTGCCCCAGCGGCTTTGCCCTTCCCATAAAGGACATAATCGACAACTCGAAATTGCATATTATCCTTTTCCCGCAGCGGATCCTGGGAGAAGAGTGTTGCTAAATTTATACCGTCCGCTATTTCATATGTGACGACGGGTCTAACAAAAACAAAAGACTTTTTCTTGGTAGGTGTGATCCGTTGAACATAGATCCACTTTTCTATTGACCTAAAAAGGGGGGAGGGCGAGGGACATTCTTACACGTGCCAGCTTCAAAGAGACTAAATAAATTGAGTTAAATAATTAAATTACTCAAAGACTGTAATTTGAGGGAGGAGCAATTTATTATGGCCTATCACTTGTCCAAAAAGAATCAATGACGTTCTCAAAGGTATTCCTTTGCAAACAATTAATTACATTTCATCACAAAGAAGGTCTCTCTTCACTTTTTCACTTCTTCTTCATATTTGCAATAGGGGTTTCACATAAAACGACTCCTCTCCACCATATAATACAAAATGACAACAGTGGATTGCTAATCCTTAGGTTTTATTTTTAAAGTTCCTATTTCTTAGTAATTGAAGCCCAAAAATCTATGAACTAGCCTATACTTCACCAGCCAAACAACCAAATGAGCGTGCATCCTTTTTATCTATCCCACGTTTTTATTTTGATAAATATTTCACATTCACGAAGTTTTTTTCCCACATTTTGATTTTGATAAATATTTCATATTTATGATGAATTTTTGAATTTATGAAGGTTAATTCACTCTTTCTTATTCTATACAAATGAATCTTCTTGCCTAATTAATGAATATGGGCGAAGATATTGAACTTTTGAATTTTCTTAGGCAGGATTTCTAATATAGATGGTGGTTGATAATGTAGTCGTTACTATCTTGATTGAAAGATTCTATATATCTGCCTTTTCTCGATGCATTTCTTTAGATAAAGACTACACTTTTTACTCTTTCTCTTTTCAAATGTCTGTGATAAGGATGGCAAATTATGGATCTGGATTCGAAAAAAAATGTGGATCCGGATGATGGTAAGATCTGCACGAATTACAGGCAGATTTTTTGGTTATCCGGATCTGCATATTTTTAAATTTAAATATAATTTTAAATTTAATAATTTACTTAATAGTATCAAATAAAATTCAATTATAATATAACAATTAACAATTTAACATCAATTCAATATAAATAATGTACAATACCACCATAAATTCACAAATGATAATTTCACAACATAAATCAAAAATAAAAAATAAAAAAATCTAAGGTAAACCGATTCATTACAATATTCTCTAATTATTATTATTAATTTTTTAACATACTTTTCATTGTCAATGAAGATTATAGAATTAATTATGCTTATAAATATTTTAATTTATATATTTTTCAATTGAAATTTAATTAAATAAATAATTTAATTATATAATAATACAAATTCGGATATCCGATTTTTCGGATGTACTTGCATCTGAATCTGGATCCAGATCCACATGGATATTAAAAGTTAAGATTTAGATCCTCATTTTTTAACATGCGGATCCAGATTTTTCCAGATCCGAATCTTTCGAATCTTTGTGAATCTAGGCTGGCTTCGTAGTTTATTGCCAACCGTAGTCTGTGATGCTTCTAACAAACATTTTTGTCTTTTTCAAGTTCTACGTGAGTTTATCCTCCAAGTCCTTCCTAAAAATCCCCCAATAAATCATTCTTAATAGCAAGTCCTTGAATATTTTGGACAAGATAATGACTTCACTAGAATTTTATCAAAACATATTATTTCTTATTTATAACTCGCAATCATAATATTATATTATAAAAAGATTAGCTTGAAGCTCAACTGACCACCGAATTAAAATCCTGTTCAGTTATGTTCCATTGGTATGCATGTAATAATATGTTGGCATACTGCGTGCGATACAATTATTTTTTTAAAAAAAAAATCAATAAAGGTTGGAGGAATTGAGTTGGGCTTCACAGAAAGTAAAAAAAATCAATAAAGGTTGGAGGAATTGAGTTGGGCTTCACAGAAAGTGGGCTAGTTTTGTTCTCTTCAAACACTAAATACGCTTGTTGTTTTGTTGTTTATCTCATATGCCTCAGTGTGTAATAGACTAAGCCCAACGGTTCAAGCTCGTAAACGGCATGCATCCAGTGCTTCGCAGACCACTGTAACAACTAATCACACCAGTACGTAGCACTTGATAAAAGTATTTCATTAAATCAAGCGGCGTTAAATCCACGCAACGTTATAAACCGTACAAGTGAGTCCACAGCTCGACTCCCCCACTTATTTGTTAAAAGAATTAAAAATTGTTGTCCGTGGAGAAGTGTAGAAGTAGAATCAAAGGACTTTGAGTCTAGAGCGCACGAAAAAGAACATAAACATAACCCATCATGGCGTCAAAAGCGAAAGCATAATATATATGATAGAAGCTCAAGTGCAAAGCCGAGGCGTTACGTGCAGCATTCAATCGAATTCACGTCGTTTCTTGAAAATGGAGAATTTTCCTTTTCACGATGGCAGTATTTATGATTTGCTTGACACCAGACACACCAACACTCGGCCCGTAATTTTCATTTTCTCTGATCAATTTTCTTATTTTTTGTTTTAATTCAAATTTTAATTTATTTTTATTATTATTACTTTAATTTAATTTGTTCCTTTAAAAAAAAAATTGCATGCCTTCTGGTTTGATTTTGCTTAAATTTGTTTAGGCTTCTAATTTGAGGATTGTTCAATCAAGTCTTTATAGGTTAGTTAAGTGAAAATGAATTTGATGCTGGTGCTTGAAATGAACAGTTATGATTGGCTTGTATTGATGGTTGGGGAAGTGCAAATCGAACATAAACATCCAATTGTGAACCTTAATTTTGTTGATAATGAGTTCCAAACGGGAAAATTGGCGGCATGTCACATGAAGTAGAGATCATCCGAGCTGGAACCATTCTATGAATGAAATGATAAATTGGATAAGGTGCTTGAATAATACATGCAATTGAATAATATATGCAACTTAGGATTTCATGCTTTTCTAACTCTGATGACAGTCTTGTTAGTTGTAACAGAATAAATATTCTGCATATGATAGAGTTGAGAGTGGACTTTCCCAGCTGTTACCTTTGTAATTCCATTAACACTGTGTCATCTTAGGCAGCTGCATTATGTTTTCTTATTATGAATCTTTTAGTGACTTACAAGATTTTTATACAAAATGTGCTTTGCAAGTAGAATAAATAAGCTAAGAAAGAGAAAGAAGCATAAAAAGGTAAATGATATCTTCATGCTGGAGGAACGTTTCTTTGGTGAGCTTGAATCATTAAGTTTACAGCTTAAGATGCCTTTGAACTGAATCTATAGATCCATCCATCTTTTATCTGCCTGCAGATTTTCCCTGTCCGTTGTCCTCTATTATGCTTTTGTTTTTTGCTTTTTCCTCTAATGGCGAACTTATTATGAATTGCATGCTTCTTATCCAACATGATGTGTTTGGCTAGGCAAAAGATAATGCCTTTCCAATATTTTACTTGAGGAGTGAGTGCTTGCCTCTCTCATTAATCTCTAACATGTTTCATGGTAATATTTTTCTTCATTCTAGATGTAACTTGACTTGGAGAATATTTTTGCTGTTTATGTAGGATGTCAATCACAGTTTGCAAATGCACTCGTCTTTGGTACGGAGGCTTTCTCAAGAAAGAGAATTGGAGGTTTGTTTTGGTTTTAGATTTTGTTAGCACAAATCCTCTAATACATTCTTGTTTTTTCTTTCCTTTGTTTATTTCTTATTTTTTTTGGGGGTACTCCATTCCTTTACAATTAATTAGCTTAAGTTCTTTTTAATCTCTGAACAGGGGCATCAGGGTTGTGTGAATGCCATTTCTTGGAACTCCAAAGGCTCTCTTTTGATATCTGGATCAGATGACACACAAGTAAGGGATTCCTGTACTTGTCATGTGGATTTTAAAGTTCATTTCAGATATTAGATAGCATTGAAAGAACTGAAATGTAGCTCCGAGAAGGAAACATGAAGTTTTGAAGCATAGTTGATTATTTAATTGTTATCTGCAGATCAATATTTGGAGCTATTCTAGTAGAAAACTTTTGCATTCCATAGAGACCGGGCACTCTGCAAACATATTCTGTACTAAGTTTGTTCCTGAAACTTCGGATGAGCTTGTTGTCTCTGGAGCTGGAGATGCAGAAGTAATGTCTTGATTATTTTTATTTTTCTTTTTGGCAGTGGATGCTATTTGTGAACCTAGTTAAATGTTGTTGTTAAGCTACACTTACTGATGTTTTTGTAGGTCCGGTTATTTAATCTGTCTCGATTTAGTGGGAGCGGACTTGATGATAATGCTATTACTCCATCGGCGCTGTATCAGTGTCATACCAGAAGAGTAAAAAAGTTGGCTGTAAGATCTGACAACATAAGTATCTGAATATGTGTATAGATCAGATATCAAAGTGTGTTGTCTTACATTTGCCTCTCATTGTTTTTATCTGCTTTGAGGCAGGTTGAAGCTGGAAATCCACATGTGGTCTGGAGTGCAAGTGAAGATGGGACTTTGAGGCAGCATGATTTTCGAGAGGGTTCTTCTTGTCCCCCTGCCGGGGCTTCTCATCAAGAATGTCGTAATATTCTAGTGAGTCATAGTTGCTGTTATGTTAGTTCTTGTTGAAATCAAATGGCATCACAAGTATTCACATTCTATATGCTTTTTAACAGTAGTTTAATTTACATTAAAGGTTATCTGCCTTGATTGGCATTGAAGTATTTTTATTTTGAAATGATTTGGCGGTTTGGTTAATGTAATGATCATTATTTGTTATCTCTTGGTAGGTCTTTTTTTTTTCTTTCTTTTATAATTTTAATCCAGTCCTCCTGCATCATTTTTCCTTTTTTCTTTTTCCTCATTTCAGCTTGATTTACGATGTGGAGCAAAGAGGTCACTAGCTGATCCCCCAAAACAAACTCTTGCTCTCAAATCTTGTGATATCGGTTCTACCAGGCCTCATTTACTCCTGGTTGGTGGGAGGTACATGGCTAAAAGTATATGCATTTGTTTGTTTGTGTTTACTTTGTATTCCTTTTTCCTCTAACTTCTCATCGCAAATCTTTTCAGTGATGCATTTGCTCGTCTGTATGATAGAAGGATGCTGCCTCCACTAACTTCCTGTCAGAAAAGGATGTCGCCACCACCTTGTGTTAACTATTTCTGCCCTATGCATCTTTCTGAACATGTTAGTTTAATGTTTGTCTGTTGACTCTTTGCTGCTTTATTAGTTCTTTTATCAGTCACAATCTCATGTCCTTCTTGGTTGGAAATTGCAAAAGTTATCTGTTCTTTTACGAGAGTTTTCAGGGAAGCAGATTGAAACTTGTTTTGAAAGTTGTGTGGTTTAATTTCATGATATTTTAAAACATGTTGTTTTGGGACTTTATGCTATGGGTCTGAAATCTAAAATTTTGGTTGATACCCTTGAGCATGCGTAAATAATCCGTGTCTTTCGTACTATTTCATTTAGATTTGATGTTCTAAAAAGTTCTATAATTACTTATCAATTCTTTAGTGTTGTTTTATAATGTCGATAATGTTCCTTCCTCTTCTTTTAGGGACGCTCAAGCTTGCACCTGACTCATGTTACATTTAGTCCCAATGGAGAAGAGGTTCTCCTTAGTTATAGCGGAGAGCATGTGTATCTAATGGATGTAAATCATGGTATGTTTAGTCTTGCTGAAGCTTTTGCTTCCATTGTATGCATCTCAATTCTGATCGCTGTTGGTTGACCTTTGTGTTAATCTAAGTATCTATAAATCTATGGTTCTCTCTTTGTAAAGTTCAGGGAATCACCTTAAATGTGATTAGGCTGGTAGGTTGCAATAGGGACTATTTCCTGTTGTCAAGAGTGGGTATTTTATCAGTTGAATGCTTTATCTCAACGAACGTTTAAGCTCGATGCACAGTGAAGCTATTTCTTCAGTTCTTCAAGAGTGGGTAACATTTGGGTGTTGTGTAAATTTGTTTGGATGTACTCAGTAGTTTTCTACTTTATTTTGCAGCTAGTGGGCGTGCCATGCGATATACTGTAGGTGACGCTTCAAAAATTATGAGCTTTACACCAACACTCAATGGGTTAGAATTGCAGCCACCAATACATGATTTTCTCCAAAATAATCTTCCTATCAAGGGGAAAGTGGCCACAAGGGTGGGAATCTTTATTTATTTTATTTTATTTTTGGATAACCTAGCGGTGCAGATTTGGGTAATTTGATGAGATTTGGGATTATTCTTGCATGTAATTTCTCATTCTTATATGCTTAGCTAGTCCATCGTTGTTACAGCTTGGAAAGTGCAGAATGTTCGTTGAAATTGCTAGAAATTCGTTGGAAGAGGGGAAGCATCCTTACTGTGGAATTGAGGCATGCAATGAGGTTTTGGAGGGGCATCTCAGTGGTATTGGACCCATGCTGAGGCATGAATGTCTTTGCATACGTGCAGCCTTGTTGCTTAAGGTTCCTTGGAAACTGTTTTATGTTAGATGTTGAGATTTCTCTTTCCTTCATATGAAATAAGTTTCTTATTAGTCATTTACCTTTATTTTACAGCGCAAGTGGAAAAATGATGCCCAGATGGCCATAAGAGATTGTTACAATGCTCGGCGAATTGACAGTTCTTCCTTTAGAGCTCACCTCTACATGTCTGAAGCTCTAGAGCAGGTAAGTCAACTCATTCTAGTTCTGGTTGGTTTTTTAGTTGATACTGAACAAAGGCTGTTAGTATCTGCATTGTTGGCATTCTATATTATCAACAGCATATCATATTGTCTTGCATTGGCCACAGTGGTCTGCTGTTCCCTTTTAAATGATTGTACTGGCTACAATTTTTCAAGGTAAAAATTTTTAGCTTAAATGCTATGATGCCTTTAGAGTTTAGACTATCAACTATAGAGTAATTCTATAATATTTTCTTTTTGTCTTCCTGATAAGAAGTACTTTTATTGTTATAAAAGTAAGAAGTGAGATGGAGTAGAGCTCCACCGCTAGATTTACAAAAGATCTATTAGACAAAACATTTTATGGTACAACTATAATCCCATGCAAAAACAGCAACATCGAGCATTAGCGCAAAACCGTCAAATGGGTTTTATTTGGATTTATTTTTGAATTTTTCATTTTATCTGTTTTCTGGGAGAACTTTGTAAAGAGTACTGAAAAAGTATGTAACATTTATCCAAGAATTAGATATTCTAGAATATATCATCCAAACTCTTTCTTTTATTAAGAATTGAAGATGATCCATTATATCTTATTAACTCGGCATGCAAAGTTGAAGGTACTGAAACGTTCCCTATATTTCTTTTACTTACTATTGTCACTTCCTAATTGTTAGTTTTCTGCAGCTTTGCAAATATAAAGAAGCTTTAGATTTTGCCATAGCTGCCCAATGTCTGGACCCATCCAATTCTGCAGTGGCAGAAAAGGTCGAAAATATAAAGAAGCATATTGCTGCAGGTTTGTGTCTATCCATTGTTGTGTACCATTTTTGTGTTCTCCGTACTGGAGTTTACTATCAATTGGCTGTTACTTTCATGGTGGTATGTTCATGGAGGAGCTGAAGTTTTTCTTTGTTATTCTATGTGTCTATTAATAATGGCTACATTTAAAGATATTGTGTGTGTCAGTTTTTGTACAGTAATGTTATGGTGGTATTTCATCTCAATTTTGAATGATTTTTTACTTTTCATGTCACTTGTAATATCCTTGCCCAACAAAGGTCAACTGGTGATTGGACGTGTGTAGGATGTCTTATAAAATTTGAGTACCTTTTGTATAAGATATAAATATAAAATTGCTCATCAATTAATGCTTGAATGAGAAGCTATTGCGGAGACTGTTCCACTTTTAGGGAAGCATGGATGTGTAATGCATTTGTGTTACCAACCAATTGTGTTTTAGTCCTGCTTGTTTCTAGAATATTTGTTAGTCTGATTTTTAGTTTTAGGTGAAGGGTAAAATAGTTTATTGTACTATTTCATAATCCACATGATGAGTGTCATCTCAGTGGGATAAATCTTTTGGAATATATTTTGGGATAAGTCGCATTATTATTGTTGTATTGTCACAAAGATCGGATGTCAGAATCCATTTTTATTATTTCAACTCTCAGATAATTGAAAGCATGCTACCGTAGATCTACTTGAATGGATAGTAGAAGGATTTAGTTAGCACTTGCACTATAGTGATAGTATAATCAAACTAAGCCCTATTCATTTGCAGATATTCTTGCCACAAAATTTACTGAGTACATCTCAATATCTCATTGGAGTGGCAGAGATTGTCTCATTTCTCATGACCTGAGGTCTAGAGAACACCTATTGACCATACCCCTTATACACACACACGCATGCATAGTTTCACTTGATTTATTTTTGGTTGTAATACCTTTTTTTTCAAGATCATCCGGACACCTATTTGCTCAGCATTTAAGGTGAATGGCTTAATATGTAAGTAACTGCCACTTGGTAAATGTAAAATTAGTGGCTAAAGGCTTGTATGGACTTTTTTTTCCTGCAGAGTTTTAGCTATTTTATTAATCTAATTGTATTGTTGCATAAATAGCTGAAACAGAGAAAAATAATAAGGCAAATGATGGAGGAGCAAGGTCTGAACCTCGAACTGGAAGAGTACTTTCACTGAGCGATATAATCTACCGGTCAGAGGCTAATAGCGATGCTTCGCAAGATGGTCCAAGGTCTGAAAGAGAAGATTCTGACTATGATGAGGAGGTGGAGTTGGATTTTCAAACATCTGTGCCAGGTGATGAAGGGCGTGATGTAGAAGCCAATTTTCTGCATGGAAGTTTGAATGTGAGAATCCACCGAAGACGTGATTTGGCTAGAGAAACTGGCGATGCAAATGCCTCCTGTGGATCACCTTCGTCTTCGTCACAAAATGATAGGATTCCTTATCAGGTTCGCATTCATGTTTTAATTCAAAGGGTAAATTTCGGATTACCCCCCGTCAATTGACTATCTTGAAATCTTTCCCTTACTTTTGAAAACATCAAATTATCCCTGTTTTTGTTCAAAAGAGAAAAATTGGGGTAGGTTGATGAATTGTTTTTGGTCTTCTTAACAAAAATGGGGGATAAATTGAGGTTTTTAAAAGTAAGGGGGGCTATTTGAAAGATAGTCAATTCATGGGGGGTAATCCGAAGTTAACCCAAGTTAGAATTATCTGAACATTACAAAGATGGGGATTCTCAATCTAGCTTCTGGTTCTCCAATATTAGATAACGTGTTTGACATTTAGATATTTTTGATCATGCTACTCATTGGTCTCTGGCCTTTTTGGATGAGGGACTTATTGGCTTGCTATTCTCAATGAAAATATATACTGTCTGTTTGATTGTTTATCTAGACGCAAAATATCGGAGAAGGAAAGAGAGATCAAATAATGAAATGGTATAGAAAAGTAGTTAATCAAATAGTGTAATACAATTTTCCTTATTTATCGGATTACTCCACTCGTGAAATGACAATCTAGAAAATACCTTCCAAACTATTTTAAACCTCAACTTACCTCTACTTTTGTTCAAAAGATAAGAGAAAAATGGAGGTGCATTGATGAAACGTTTTTTTGCCTTGTTAACAAAAAATGAGGGGTAAGTGGAGATTTACAATAGTTTGGAGGGTATTTGGGGATTATCATTTCGCTGGGGGGGGGGGAGAGGGAGGGATCCAGAATTGGCACTTCTTTTTTAATTGTTACCATGGGCCTCACCCCATCCCACCCCAAATAAAACTAATCCCTCTCCAAGGTTGGTGTGATCCCTTGACTTCTTGCATTGCTACAAGAGGCCGGACCAGCTGGGTTGTCCTATTGTGGCAATAATACTGCCTTTTTTATTTTTTTGAATAATACTATCTGTATCAATCAACAAGCACAGAAACATGGTCTTGGTTTTCACCACATCGGAATTTTAGTATTTCTGTTCATCCATATTGGGTACTCCTTTTCATTCAATCATCGTCCTTTTACCAATTATGCTATCCTTTTGTTTTATTGCAGCCTGAGACAGTTATTGACATGAAGCAGAGATACGTTGGCCATTGTAATGTTGGAACTGACATTAAGCAAGCTAGTTTTCTTGGTCAAAGAGGTAACTTTCTCTTAATTTTTCGTGTTTGCTTGACATTTAGATCACAGTGATAATGAGACATCCTATTATTAATTTACAGGTGATTACATAGCTAGTGGGAGTGATGATGGTAGATGGTTTATTTGGGAAAAGCAAACAGGTAGACTGATTAAAATGCTCCTTGGAGATGAAGCTGGTAATGTTATTTCCAGTATGGAAGAGTGTGGGTTGCTGCTGTATTTGTCAATTCTCATCTTAAGCAATTAAGATCTCTTCTTGTCCCTCTACAGTTGTGAACTGCGTGCAGTGTCATCCCTTTGATTGTGTGGTGGCAACCAGTGGCATTGATAGCACAATAAAGGTGAGTTTGGTGAGAGGGATTAGATTCAAGTGCTGCATTACAGTTATTTTAACCTTCACCGTCCTTGGTTTAGATATGGACTCCAAGTGCCTCTGTTCCAACAATTGTTTCTGGAGGAGCAGCAGGACCGGATACAGCAGATGTATTGGAAGCCATGGAAAGCAATCAAAGGAAATTATCCCGTAATCGTGAACACAGCTTGTAAGACTTGTGAATGTACTTTTTATACATCTAATATGATTGTTTTGATCTCGTAAGCATTATATTTTTATTTAGGGTTTATGGTTTTTATTCTTATTTTTATTATTTGCGTGCTAAAATACATTAAATCTGGTGAGGTGGGCTTATCTAGTGAATACTGGTAGGTATTGCATTATGACATGTGCAAGAAGTTAGTCTGCGCTCATCTGCAAGGATATATTATTATTTTTCAGGTCCTATGAACTTCTGGAGCGGTTTCACATGCATGAGTTGTCTGAAAGGGCCCTGCATCCATTTGAGTGTGCTCAGAGCTAATTCATCAAGTGCATGGTTCGTATAGAGGTGTACAGGTAACTCGGCTTTATTTATATTGACATTGTCCGTGATAAATTAGTTTATGGGTTTCAAATAATATGACAAGAAGATGATCTTTGCTAGAATGTGCCCTGTTGGAAACTTATAATCTAACAGATAATGGTGTTAATTGTTATCATATTACAATCTTAGTGTTGTAACCTGAAGCTTTAGTCGTGATACAGATAACGTGTCAATAATCAATAGGTGTGAACTTTTGTCTGATAGCTGCTTCTGGATGATTCAAGTTTCTTCTTAAGAAGAGAATATTTCTAAGAATATTTTTAACCGTCTTGTCCGTTACAGGCCTCACCTCACTGGCTATGAGAATTGAGAAAGTCAGGAAGGGAGGTACAGGCAAATAAAATAATCTTGGCTGGTGGATGTTGATTGACCATGTAAAAAGCCTTTGGGTTCCACCAAAATTAGTTGTAAATTGAATAAAGCAAACCACAGCCTTAGCCCCTTATTACCATTAAATTAAACTTTCCGGCTTTTGGTTCTTTTCTTTTAAATTTTTTTATTAAAAGCATTTGATTTGTTAATACATTGTTAAAATTATTTATTTATTTTTTGAGTGTACATGTTAGTTTCTTCACCTGTCGCATCCTTTAATTGTTTCTTATTTGATCTCATCCTCTCTAGTTCATTTCCCATTTATGGTGTTGCTTTCAATTTCTTGAAATTTTCAATAACATAGAGAAGCGCCAGCATATTTTAGGTTAACCTGAATTCATGACTCATCAACGCGGACCACTTTGAAACTAATGCTGAGGGATGTTGAAATTGAAAGTTCCTGCGACGAACACGCAATGCAGGGATCCAATTGATGTTTTTAATACACAAGATTAGAGTAGAAAATGGCCTTATATGTAGGTCACTGTCTTATGGTTTCGACTAAAAATGTTAGTGAAATTGGATCTGCGATGCCGAATTTTTTTTTTTATATTTAATTTTCAGCATTAAAAAATTATTGAAACGTACAAGTAAGATGACACTGTCGGTTGAAACTCTATATTGGACCCATCATAATCAAATTGGAACTGCGTTGCTGATCTGTGGTTGTAATTTTTCAACATATTAAAACAATCATTGAAATGGACAAGTGAAATGAGACGGTCGGTTGAAACTCCTTTTATTTTGTATGAGGGTTCCCTAAGTTATGATTAATATAACTTATAATTAAGTGAAATTTACCTATTTGACCTATTTAGTCCAACTAATATGTTGCACAATTTTGCACTGAAAAGGTTAATTATAACTTACAAATATAAAACCTACATGCAATGTTTGAATGGAAGCAGTCCGTGGATTTGTGATTCACCTCATTAGCTTTCTTGTGTGGCCTGCATCCCCTGATTCTATTTTTAAGAAATCTGAAACTATAGGTGAGATATATATATATATATATATATATATATATATATATATATATATATATATATATATATATATATATATATATATATATATATATATATATATATATCTGTAAGAACAATATTAAATTTCTTGGGAGTACGAATTCCTCGAATTCTAATAGGTTGGTGGCTGCCCTGCATTTCTGAGCAGCAAATGTGGGACAGGTAGGGGGCTCTCCTCCCTAAATAAATGGTTCGATATTTCCTTCCAAGGCATGGTGCCACTGCGGTGGGTTGTTCATTAGGTTATATGAATATATATCATTCACAAATAATAAAAAATGAAAAAAGAAAATAAAGGAGCACGTATGTAGAATTTTGGGGAGAGAGAGAGGGGGGCAGTGGAATCGGGTTGTTTGTTTCTCAGAAGAAAACTATAAGTAAAAATAATTGGAGGGGACCAGGCTTAGACTCAGGGTCGGGCTGAGGCATGGCTCCTCCTCCTCAGCCTCAACGTGAAGTTGATGAAACATAAACCTCCGTTGTGAAATTGTGATGCGCGCACGCACGTTGTGCACGTACGCCCTCAAGTCCGTGTGGTCCAGTTGATCGTGACCGCGACATCCATCAATCATCTATTACCGTATAAAGAAAGATTAAAGCAAAATTCCATGGCACGGTTATAACTGCGTCTCCAACTCGAAACGTGCTAGCTAGGCCTAAGCCTAGGCGTAGGCGTGTCTCCTTCAACCTTCTCTTTTTCCACTCCAGGTCTTTGATTCCCATCTCAATTTCCCATTTTAAGAAATCTTAATCGTATCATTGTATCTAACAAACGGAGTCTTGGCTGGTACCAGACTTTGTATTTCAAGCTATTTCTCTAAAAAAAAAAAAAAAAAAAAAAAAAAAAAGGGATTAAACGAAGGTATCTTCTGTTTTTCTTTTTCAAACAATCTAGAATGCTCTATAAATTTCCCGTTCCACACGTTAGAATATCAACATAGCATTAAATAAATATAAATAGTCTGCACCTTTGAGGAACCGAGTTACACGAGAAGCCAGTCTCACATCTTTAGTAGAATGTAACATTTGACTCTTATATCAATTTATTTCTTCTTCCTTTTTTTTTTTATTTTTTTTTATTTTGAGCTAGTTTGTATAGCATAGGAATAAATAAGAGGTTGACTAACCACAGTGCAACTACAGCATGGTAATATGCTTTCTTCCCTGGCAAAAAAAGAAAAGACACCCACAATAAATGGTAGCAAGCAAAAGAAACGGTCAATAACATGAAATATTGTCCGTCCCAAGATTACAACAACAATTTCAATTACCACCATGAATGTTAGTAAAGCTAAAGCATCAGTTGATTGTGATTTGATTTGATGTGCATAGTGCACAATTTAGTACAAATACATATTAAAATAAGAAAAAAAAAATTGAGCCCAATTGACGATGATGATGATGGTGATCATGATCATGATCGCGATCACACATTCACATCACACGATCGATTCATTCATGATATGATTCTTTGCGTGATGTGGCATCCAAACCAATCCTGTTTATTCATGTTTAGCTTGTACAGCGAATCTCCAATTTGTGTCTGGCCCATTTTGTTTATATTTTTCCATATTCGATATTATTTTCTTCCGTCTGCCATCCTATTACCATCTACTGTCTTTTCCAAAATAATATAAATATACATATACTATGTATATTGAATAAACTATCTTCGAACAAACACATAAAGAATACATATTTACCGGCCCACACCGAGCTAACCTCAATTATGAATTCCTTTCTGGGCAACAAAACAATTTGATATTAATACAATTGTCTTTTCACGCACGCGACAGAGAAAATGATATCCACCTCAGTTTGAATTAAATTAAACCGCAGTATATGTATATCTAATTCGATATAAATACCTGGGTTTATTTTATTTTATTTTATTTTTTCCCCTATCTTTTGGCTGTGTGGCCGTCGGGGCTGCTGCTATCTGCTATTATATATACTTCCATTTCTCTCTCTCTTTTTTTCCCGTCCTTCTCTTTCTATCTTTCACACAAATGAAAACAGTATGACAACAAACAAAGAAGCTAACGGTGATATTATTGCCTCAATATCAACAAAAGATTCACAATCACAAGCAAGCTGCCCCGCCGAGTGTTGCATGTGTGGTGATTATGGCGTTTCCAACGAGCTTTTTCAGTGCAAAGTTTGCCAATTCAGATCCCAACACAGGTAATAAATTTTCATTCATTACTTGCTACCAGTCAATCTCTTCTGCAAAGTTTTTGTTTCTGCGCATATATGTGTGTGTGTGCGTGTGTGTGTTTAATTCATTTAATTGCTTACGCTTCCATCTTCTTATTTTCAGATATTGTAGCAATCTGTACCCGAAAGCTGAATCATACAAAGTTTGCAACTGGTGCATGAGCCAGAGGTATGAAAAAGATAAGTCACAAAATTCATCGAATTCTTCTTCCTCAAGCAAAATCAATGGCCCAGAACAAGATGATAGCAAGAACGTCAAGAACAAGGAAAAGAATAACGGTAGTGATGATAATAATAATAATAGAGTACTACTTATGAAAAGCCAAAGAAGCATTAATTTGAAGCTGCAACAGCTCAACAATAAACCCATCAAGAAACAAAGACCACCGGAGAGATTGCCACCGCCTCCAAAGCCGACGCCGACTCCGAGGACCCGAAAAAGGATCATAACAAATGGAGCTTTAGAGGCGAAGAAGCTTATTAAGAGAAAAAAGTCAGAAGAGATATCAAACAATAATAATAATACTAATAATACAGTGACCACCATCAGACGGCCATTTTTTAGGAATAAGGTAAGAAGATACAAGCTTCTGGATGAGGTGTCAAGCTAGCTAAAAATAAGACGATACGCTCTATCTATATCTTCTTAATTCATATGCACGCACAACACAAATGGTCATTGTGTTTGTTTTCTTGTGGGATTTTTTTCTTTCTTTTGGTCCCAAAATCATGATCGCATGGACAGTGATTAGGGTTTAATATTGAAGAAGAGTATTTGTTTTGATCACAATAAACATGGAAGAAATTAACGCAGAAGAAAATCTGAAATGATGAATGGAGCGATGATTATCGATCGTAAGTTATGATCATGGCATTGTTCCGTTTCCGTTCGTCCATGTCCTACAAGCATATATATATATGTGTGTGTGTGTGTGTGTGGTGGCCCTTCATTAATTTGAAATTGTGTATCTTGAGTCATAGTATTGAGATCTAATTATAATTACATTTTGAAATTTTTTTTATCCTCTTTAAAATATTTGAAGTAAATAAATAAATAAGTTGTCTCATGGAAAGCTACAATGTGGCATAACATTGAGTATTAGTTAGGTCATGGATTTTCCATATGCTTCCCAATCAATCACAGTGAAATAATATCTCAGATCTGTTCCCAGATTGTTTCTGCAGCCAGAATATTTCTCATTAAAAAAATATTTTATATATATATCTGTGATTGGGTTGAGGAGAAGTTCGATATTCCAGGAGGAAGAGCAGAAAGCGATTTCTAAAAATACACTTAACTTTCAGGAAAGTTTTAATGCTAAAATAATATTAAAGTAAAAAAAAGTAATCATCAGAATAAGTTGACTGGGCAAAGGCAACGGTTGTTACTTAAGCTACACGTTCAATTTTATATACATTTTTAAGCATATGATCTTCAATTCAATATCAACTTAATTAATTTCTCAGTAATGCCAAAACCCTTCCTCACGGCATCGCGTGAGAATTTTTTTTTCTGTTTTCTCCAAATTTGTGGACTATTTTGCCCTGCTTTCTCACTGTAGCATAACGTGTGTCGCGGGCTGACGACTTGACTTCGATCTTTAAGTGGTTGAATCAAACATAATATTATACAAAGACGCACGTCTTTATCAATTATCATAATATGACATTAATGGGTCCTCGCTGGCGTTTCTGGTTCAGCGTAATTGTGGGATTAAATGTGATCACGATTGAGTTCCAATCGTTCATGTAGTATTAGTGAGCTGTTAGTGAGATGGTTCTTATCGTAAGCAGTCCAGCTGGTAGAATTAATGATAATTAAAGCCCACATCTTGGCTTTCAGTATTTTGTACGAGTGAATGGGACCCATTTGCACATTGGCTGCCACTTCATTTTTTTATTACAAAACTTGGGGATTAGGAAAGCCAATAAATAATGATGCATGCCACTACCCGCGCGGTTTCCTCTGACAA
Source organism: Luvunga scandens (assembly GCA_030449905.1). Classification (NCBI taxonomy): domain Eukaryota; kingdom Viridiplantae; phylum Streptophyta; class Magnoliopsida; order Sapindales; family Rutaceae; genus Luvunga; species Luvunga scandens. The sequence goes on along the minus strand of JASUUG010000798.1, from coordinate 4,419,217 downwards.
GAAAAGACCTTGTAAAATTTTGCAAAAAAAATAATAATAATGAAATAGTAATCATAACTAAAAGAACACGAGTACTAAAACTTGTGTTTTGTTTCACTACTGTTTGTATTATAGAATTTATTTTGTAAAAAATGAATTCGAGAGCTTCTAATCTTGTTACTAAAGAAAAAAAACATAAATCTCAAGTATCGTTACTTTCAAAATAATAATAATAATAATAATAATAATAATAAGTCAGTAAATAACACTGCATCTCTCTCATTTCTCCCACAAGTTCTTGTCTTATCCCTTTTTATTTTTTCACATTTAAAAATGAAAATCAGAAGGGGTTTACTTTGGGCTTTCACGAAACTAAGCAGGCGCGAACTGGTTGGACCTAGTGATGCTAAATTTTTGGCACCCCTCTATTGCTCACTTAAGACCCTTTGCATATCGACACCCACATATACATTGCATGTTGACCGTCTTCAACGTCTCTGATTATATTAATAGACCGCGCTGCCTCTGTTGAATTCCAGCTTCCAAGCTCAAAATAAAATGGAGCAAAATGAATATCTAAGCTTCAGAAAGGCAACTCATGGTCAAAGCTGTCCCTTTGTTCGTTGCTCGTGTAACAAACTCAATTGATTATTATCAAATATAAAAAAAGTTTTCTTTTCTCCGGCAATGAATAAGAGAGAAATTTTAAAGAATGATTGTTTGTTAGGATTTTTTTTTAATCTTAAGTTCTTTACAATCCATTGATATATGTAGTTTGAAATTTTTTGAGAATTTGGATACATACACTTGTAATACAACTTCGAGACGTGCCAAACATTAACTTAAAAAAATCTATGAGTGGCGATATTTGATCCCTCAATTTATCTCAGTAGCTCCCGCTTTTCAATTTATCCCGTATATTTTAAAAAATACACTTATTAATGATGAATGTTATTTTTGCTTGTTTCTTTTGTCTCTGCGCCCTATCTCTTCCCCTCTGCTTGTCAGCGATAAAGGTCGGTCTATTACTCCATTCCCAGTTTCCCACTTCTTTTGCTAATGCACTCCCGGAACCATGCAAGTGAAATCAAGGATATAGTTGTCTATGTAACCTGCAAGGGGCTTTATTGTTTGGCAACCTTCCGAAGATGGAAAGTTGTCTCTTGCTTTGGCATGTTCTCATTTTCTTCTTGATTGCTGTTCATGGAGCTTGTTTTCCAGCTAAAATTTCTTTTCATGTCCGTAAATTAACTGTCTATTTGGCACTGTATTCCCGACCTTGGGCAATTTGGAAGTTCTTCGCGGGGGGCTGTCCGATGAGTGTCCTTTATCCTGTAATATTCTGCCACCATTTTTTTCCTCTTTGGTGGCTCACACGATTTATAGCCTTCTATTAATATTTGGAAGTGCAAAACTTTATTGCAATTTGAAGATACGTATACGTCTTTATCATCCTTTGTGTGCGATGCATGGCGGTGGTGGTGGACGAGTATAATATGATATTGAGAGAGCACGTGGGAGAAGGCAAAAGCTTACTGTTGATTATCTTTTAAATTTATAATGAGAGTAATTTTAAAAATAAGTGAATTAATTAAAAAAAAGTGAGAGTTGACTATATAAATTAAAAGGTCAAATATCATCCCTCAAAATCTATTTCTATTAATATTTGAAGAGAAATCCTAATCTCATTTCCAATGGGCCACACGGTGCGGTGGTAAGAAAGAGACAGAGAGTTATAAAAAGTTGCTCTATTTTTTTTTAAGAAAATAAATATATGTTAAAAGTTTTTTTTTAATGAAATTAAGTTAATGTTGACAGAAAAAATTTGATGTCCGAAAGACACGAGTAGAGGTGGCAAAACGGGTCATCGGGTTGTGTTTGTGTCGTGTCAAATTTAGGTCGACCCAAACCCAACTCATTTAATAATAATGTCAAAATATTGGGACCCAAATCTAACACAAAAAAATAATCGCATTACCTAATAACCCGCTTAATATCTATATATTAAATAAAATTTACATCAAATATTTATACACTATCATCCATACATGCGTACATATTTTATCGATGTTATAAAATATACATATGTACCAAAATATTACACATTTATACCATTAAAATTTTTATTTTATATATATATATAATATTATATATCGATACTATAAAATATACATGTCTACCAAAATTTTACACATTTATACTATTGAAACTCTAAATGTGTATAAAATTTTATAAATAAAATACTGTGTTTATATTCATCATTTCAAAAAATAGAAATAAAAGATAAAATTATCTCTAATATAAATAAAAGATAAAATTATCTATAGTATTTGAGTTTTGATGATAAGAACCTACAAATTATTTTAAAATAGAAAATATAATTGGGTTATTAATTTGGTAAATGAGTCAAGAACTTTAATCCTAACCCGATATGAAAAAAAATCGTATCAACCCAGACCCGACCTATTTAATAATCGTGTTAAATTTGATAATTCATACCCATTTATTTGTGTCATGTTTGTATCAAATAATCAGATCGTGTTAAATTTTATCATCTCCATACATAAGCTTTATAACGGGTTTACTTTGCAAATGAAAGCAGTGCCTATACCCATCCCGGCCCGAAGAATTTGTTTTTTTATCCGATAATAATATTTAGATCCCCTGAATTTTTGTGCTTTATGAAAAAAGAATATGATTTGTAATTTTTCTCAAATATATCCCAGATCAACAGTGATAAGTGATCCGATCTGGCGATCGCCACTAAACTACGGTCAAGGCACTCTTATCAGATAGGAGCCCACAAAGCTCATTTGTTTTTTTTTATATAAGAGTAATTTTTGAATTGGAAAATCTGGACCTGTTTTATTCAAAAATAACCCTTTTTTCAATAGAGAAAAATGTGAAACCCAAATGTTATTGATAAAGCGATGATAATTCCACACCTCTTTTTGCGTAATGATGTCACATTTCATAAATTTTTTATTATAATTACAATTTTATCCTAAATTCTTATCGAATTCTTATTGGTTGTAGTATTAAAATGGCGCCCACCAGCAGAATTTATTTCATACGTTAAATCAATTATGCCATTTGAACTATCAAACCTAAATAAATTTGAAATATGTGGCTTATAATTCACGAGTTGTACAATTTAAGAGTATGAAGACACCACTCTTTGTTCTTTCGAGTCAAATTTCACGCGTCCACTACTCCCGCAAGTCAATTTCCCGCATCCACAGGAGTTTAATTTTGTTGACCTCTCTTTGGAGCTCTCAAGTTCTCCCTCACTAATCAAACTCAATTTACCAAATTAATCAAGGGTTTTGAAGGTTAGTTCGGTCAAAACGGGAAGTTTTCCTGAGTGCGATGCTTCTTTTTCCAACTTTGGATGAAGAAAGCATGATGGGTGAAAATAATTAAGAAGATACAAATATTAAGAAAGCTATTATGTTAGGGGTAAATTTAATATTAACATTCACATTATGAAAAATCAATAAATTTATAATTTAAGTCAAACTAATGAAAAATCTCAAGTCCATCCCGTGATCGAAGGGAATGTAAGATAAGACCAAGCGATTTCCTTATAATCATTCATACTCAACTTGAGATCTCACGTTCCTCTTGTGACGGACAAGCAGATGTTGCGAAGAAACAACCGATTGTGTGTGTGATTATGTAAAGTCAACACATATATTCTCTCTCCGAAGTTAGGATAAAGTATAAATACAGATTTGACCCTTGATTTACAAGTTATTTTGTTTTTCGGGGGGGAAAAAAAGTTGATCGCATTGTGCCTAAACCAATCCAATCAATTCCCAATTCTAATAAATATTAGTGAATCTTTTATTTATTCCATCTAAAATGATAATTAAATATTGTGATGAATTTTAAAATCCAAATAAAGTTCTTTTTGGTATAACTTTTTAATTAGAGAATTATTTAACTCGAGTTTTTGTGTACGGAGTTTTATTAAAAAGATATTTTAATTCTTTGATTGTTAATGAGAGTTTTTATTAAAAATTATAGTATTATTTTAATAGATAAAGTTTTTAAAATTATATTATGAAGGTAATGAAACAAGAATATGAAATAGATAAATAGTATTTTAGAGAATTTAATTGTTTGACATAACTCTACAATATCTACTCTCAAAATTTTGAAATTTGAGTTTCACTAATAAAAAAAAAACATATTTAATTCTTATAAGCTCTACTCAAATACAAATAAATAATACAAAAAAATTCAAAAAAATTAAAAGACTAAATAAGTTATACTAGATATGCTCTAAATATTATTGAATAATTAATTAATTCTATCTATAGCACTAAATTGATTAACATCGTGATGTACTACATCCGACTAAATATTAGTGAATCCTTGAATTTTTTTTTTTTAAATTAACAAAATCTATACCGGGGAAGATTTTGTATTTTCGGATCTTGTAAAATAGTCTGAATTCAGAATTTCTGTCCCTATTTTAAACAAAATTATTCAACGTCCGCCATTTGGAAATTATTTGCAGCCGCTGAGGTTGCCTTTAATAATAAATGGCTAACGCTATCTAAGCCCACCGAAGCAGTGGCCATGGCGATTGGATTCACGACCGCGTCGGGACAATTTTATTTTAATTCCATTTGGTATTCGATCTGTCTATTGCGACTTTTGCTCAATCTTTAATTGTGGCCATGCCCTTATCTTCTCCACCACTATCAGTTGCCAAGATTCCAAACTCACCAATCCTGCTGCTCAATCTCTTAATAGTAGCCATCATTAATTATTTTACAACATTTATTTTAATTTATATTATTTAGCCGGGTCGATAGAACTTAGCGGTCATCATCATAAAATGTAATCAACTTTCAATTAGTTGCTAGATAAAACTACTAATTGGATGTTTTCATTTCTTAAAGTTCCTTCGTGCGAATTAAAAATTTAAAAGCTTTAAACTGCCTCATTGAGAAGAAGGATTCGCAACGCATGCGCTGTCCAGCAAAATTATTACAAGCTTTTAGATGATCGGTGCCAAATACAACAATGCCGCGGCTCTTTCTTGCCGCATTTCATAATTATTTGCCCGCAGCTTTATTATTATTATTTCTCCCATCGTTTCAAAAAAATAAAAAATTAAACACTTGAAATAAATTAACTAAAGAATTAGACAAAAGGGGCACGTGTAAATATTGTAATTGCTTGCTTTATGTTGTATCGTTTATTCCCTCCACTTTTTGCCCAACTCACTTTAATTAAGTTGTTTGGCACACTTTAAAAACAAATAATTATTTCCTAAAACCCAGTTAAATATTGTAATTGCTTGCGTTGTTGATCATATTTAACAATTCAGACATTGATCAAACAACACGCAACTCATCACGCACAATAACGCACACGACGACGTGCAATTAATCAATTTTCTTTTTTTTTTTTTTCATTCATAAAATTCTTTTGTTCTGGGATCTCCTCAATGTGTAATAAATAAGAGTCAACAAATCTGATTTTAATATTTCTCCAACCATTAACCAACTTTATCGCCACTGATTGATTTCTTTACTTTCCCCCACGTTATTAGGAATAATAAGAAAAGTATCCCAAATTCAAAATTATTCGGACATTATTCGTATTAGTTTAGAACCGAACACTGGAGCATGAGTGTAAAAGGCAAATATCATCATGGAAGTCGAGTTGAATTTTTTTTTATTTTTTTTAAGAGATAATATAAGTTTCATTCAAACACAAGAAAGAGTATAATACATGAGAGAAATTGGTGTACTCAAAGTATCAACAGAAAATACCTAAATCCAGTGTGTACATAACGAATTCGTGCTCTATTCAGCATCACTTAATTCTTTTAATATATTCTTCATAAGAAATTAAGAATTGGTCTTACCAACTTGTATCGTAGCAGATATGGTACAAATATCTATGTACAATAACAATTTTTTTTAAAAAAAAAAATCTGAAATATGCACAATTTAGATCTAGAGAAATAACCCTGTGAATAACAAGAAATAACAAAAATACTATAAAACCATCACAAATTAAGATCTAGATGAATAAAAAGTTATCATAAATTAAAATTAAGATAGATACAAAACATCATTACAGATCAAGATCCTGATGGTGAGAACTTTTTTTTTTTTTTCACCCGGCCCATAGAAGGAGGAAATTGCCCACTATATGAAAGCACGGGGGAATTGCTTTTTGTTTTTGAGATTTTTTACTGTGGCCACTGGCTTGGCTTTGAATGGAACTGATACCCGAGTTTTAAGTCGAGTCGAACAAATCATGTCGATATCACCGATGCCATTTCGAAACAAACCATGGTGTAAAAGAAAATAAAAAATCAAATCAATTATGTAATAACTCGACCGTGTGAATGTGGGCTAGGTTAGTGATAGTGATCCAACGCGGACTTGTGACAAACATGTCGTTGATTTGCTCCATATTTGGATCCCACACCTACTGGGCTATAGATCTCCTAGAACCAAATAAAACCATAGGTATGTCTGTCCTTTTCTCGATGAATCGTTAAACGACGTCATCTACATTATTGTGAGCATTTGAATTTCTTCTGTAAGTGATTATATAAATATATAATTAAAAAAAAAAAAAGAAAAGTCAAAGTTACCGTTGTTGGCACTTGGCGGCAAAATTGGAGTCAAATGTGAACAAGCTCCAGAGTAAACCAATAAACCGATGGAGACTGATCTTAATAATCTTGCCTCTCACACCATCTGTATTTTGGCGTGCCCTTGAAGCCAACCGGATCAAGAGGCTGCTTCTCCACGCTGATGTTTCTTCTTGTTTTTGTTTTCTCTGGGACTGGGAGGAGATCTAGTCCTATTAATTAACTTGTTCCTTCCTATTTTGAGATACTAATTTTGCTTGCGCCAACATGGAGCAAAGTTATCCAATTATAAATAATTTAATAATTTTAAAAAAAAATTTAAGAAATATTTACTTTCATTGATCAACTTGGTGAACAGACATAATTTGAGAGGAAAATGTTCCCTCCACCACCGACCCCCTCCCCCCCAAAAAAAAAGTTAAGACAGATGTATATAACTTTCGAGTCTTGCTCAAGCGTAAGAAATTTCATGCAGTGTGGGCGAGCAAAAGAAATTTTACAGTTACAGGTTTCTAACAATTTGGTCAAAAAAGCGCATTTATGCGGAGTCCACACCTCAACATTTTCTCATAAGCAGTCCCGGTATTTTTAGAATAAGAAGGTGATTCCCGCATTCACGCCCAATTCTCATAGAAATTCATTTATAAGTCTGACCAATCATACTAAAGAATAGCGCTTTTAAGAAAACGGGAAAACAATAAACTGTAAAAGCCTAAAATGTTGTTGAACTTTTTTTTTTACCTGATTAGATTAGAACTCGTATTTACACGAGACTATTATTGAGATTAATATACATAAATTTTTATGAAATACTGTATAGGTTTTTAACCCTTACTAATATTCGAGAAACACTTACTTCACTCACATTAATAAAAAAGAAGAGTACTTTCACTTAATTAAAAAAATATTAAAGCTCCTACAATATTTTCATAAAGACTTGAACGGATACTCTCCTGATTGGAGTTGTGAGAACACCACTTAACCCACTCAGTCAAAAGGCCAAGTGCTAAAATGTTGTTGAACTTAAGGAATTGGCAAATCACTTCGGTTCACCGTTCACCCAACAGTGCTGTGTCTATCATTCCCATGTGCACTATCTCACGCTAAACTCCAAGTTTGTCAATACCAAGTACTGGCGCGGTAGCATTTGTTGGCTAATAATATTCTTATATATGATTAACATTTGTTGGCCTTTCTCCATTTATCGATTGATTACGGAAATAATTAATTCAATATTCAGATACCATCATCATTCTCGAAAAAAAAAGAAAAAGAGAAGAATCGGATAACGTCTCGGATGAAAAAAACAAAAACTTTGAACTGTCCTTATCTATCATTCATAATTATCATCATCGTTTCTAAAAACATCACATAACATAACATCTCACTGCGACAAACAGAAATATAAAGACGAAAGGGATACTATTATTTAAAAGTTGACAAAGACAAATTGGCGCTCGAATCAAATGCAAAATGTTCAAAGATGCAAAGTCGATGCCTTCTAATCAACCAAATGTCACCTTAACAATTCACACATTGATCCACATCGAGATTGTAATTAATTTAGTGGTTATCATAAAGTATGAAAGAAGAGATCAGGTCATAGATTCATGGACCCCTCTACCCCACATGGGCACACCTTTAAGACCAACCCCGAGAAATGCCCTCTCAAAGTTGCATGCGGTTGCATGTAAAATACTAATATAATTAATCATGTTGGCAGCTAGAATTAACCACCGCCTTCGACGATTTTGGAAAATTGAACAATAATGTTTCATTTCAAATCAAAGCTGTAAAACACTGTACTCTACCGATCCCACGACTTTAATTATTCTCTTTACACACCACCCCAATTCATCTTTTTCGCCTTTTAACAGTAATGGCTTGCTTTTGTCTCTCTCGTTTCCCACCAACACCGCCTCGGCGCCTCCTCTGTTAAAAGGCAATCTGTATCTGTATTTGATTACTAAGAGTGAGCTAGCTAGTGAATGACTAGTACTATCACTTATTCTCTCTTAAACCTCGACTTTGCTTTTACCTAAGATTAATCATGGGCTACCTTTCTTGCAATGCAGAATCTGCAATCGCTACATGCGATACTTACAACTGGGATCTTCGAAAGAAGAAGAAAACTAAAAACAAGCGTATCATCTGCATCCGAGAGTTTTCTTTCCACGACCTCACCACCGCTACTAATAGTTTCTCTGCTGACTGTTTTCTTGGCAAGGGCAGCCACGGCAGCGTTTACAAAGCCGTTCTGGATGACGGGAAACTCGTCGCCGCCGTTAAGAAGACAACCTTCTTCAACAGACCGTCTGTTAACTGTACCAACTGTAGTACCACCAGTCCGGCGGAGAACGAGATTGAAATCCTCTCCCGGGTGCAAAGCCGAAGGCTGGTCAATCTCATTGGCTTTTGCGTTGACTCCAAGCACGGTAATAAAAAGCTACTCGTCGTTGAGTACATGCCGAACGGCTCGTTATACGATTTGCTTCACTCTGCATCCAGACCACCCGGTTGGAGCACGCGGGTCCGGTTCGCGCTGCAGATAGCGAAAGCAATCCGTACGCTGCACTCGTCTAACCCGCCGGTGATTCACCGAGATGTCAAGTCCTCCAACATTTTGATAGACGAGAATTACAATGCGCGGTTGAGCGATTTCGGTCTCGCTCTGAGAGGACACGTGGAGGACGTTAAGATCAAGAGCACGCCACCCGCCGGGACGTTAGGGTACCTCGACCCGCGCTATCTTGCGCCGGCGGATCTCAGCACCAAGAGCGACGTCTTCAGTTTCGGCATTCTGCTGTTAGAAATCATCAGCGGTAGAAACGCTATTGATTTGAACTACAGCCCGCCGTCCGTGGTGGACTGGGCCGTGCCGATGATCAAGCACGGAGACTTCGACGGAATATGCGACCGTCGAGTCGGGCCGCCACCCGACCCCTCCGTCGTCCGGCAGATAGCGGTGCTTGCGGCGCGTTGCGTGAGATCTTCGGTTGAGAAGCGGCCCGAGATTTCGGAGGTAGTTGAGTATTTAAAAGTAGTTAGAAAGCGCGTGCAGTCGCCTCGTATTTGGAGTAATATTCAGCGGCGCGTGAGGTGCGCGGAGAAATCATCCGCGCAGCAGGTGGTTGAAATTAAACGTCAAGTATTGGATGCAAGCGAGGAGGTTGTTAAGACCACTAGTAATAGCAGAGTAAGTAGAGTTGGAAGTAGGAGGAATAGGCGGGTATCCAGTGTTTCGGGTGCAGAATACGGGAGTAGTGCAACTACTACTTGTACGGCTGGTGACCGGGTGATGAGATCAAAATCGATTGGTTCCGTTAGTGAGATCCGAGCGGGACCTGAGCTTCCCTTGGTGAAAAGAAGGCCTGGAGTGGCAGTAAAAATGCCAGTGATGAGGCTGAGCAAGTCGAGGTCAATGGGGGTGCTTCGAAGTCCCCAACTTGTGCGTTGTAACAATAAAGGGAATGGGGGGTATGTGTTCGAGTTTAATGGGAAGAGCTCAGAAGATGCAAGAGAGACTAGTGATGTGTCCAAGTTGCTGATTAGTTTTGATGAGAAATCAGAGAGGAAGATGCTTGAGAAACCCATTCTTTCCTTTTAAATTGATTTATTGCAGCTTTTTCAAGTTTATGGTAATTAATTTTAAGCGAGTTAAATGTGTGTTCTTTCAATGGAGGGAGCCCATAACTTGATGTGTTGTAAGATGATGGATTCCAAAAAAAAAGGTATGCTTTCTTTTGACTACATTTTGATTACAAAGAGGTTAAAGTAGGGGGAATGATTAAGGATTCTAATCACTTTTGTGTTTGTCCAACTTTTTCGTTTAGTCGTTTGCATTATTTCTGTGATGATTTATATGGTACTTAGCTCCCAATTTTACCCCCCAAAAAAAAAAGATCGAACGAAGATGATTTGAAAGGAAGCATGTTCACTGGAATCCATCAACTGGCAACATATTGTTATGGCATTAAAAGTGTTTCATTGTATTTGTTATGCCATATAATTAAATTGAAGTTTTAGTTGATTTGTTCTCTCTTTCATGCTCAGGTGCGTCGCGATAAGATCTCATTTGTTTGTCGATAGAAATATTATGATTTCTGTCTCCATTTTATGATCCATCTTTATGTGGAGGCTGGTATATATGTTAATATTGTTTGAAGAGGAATGCTGCGTAAATGTGCAGTTCCCGATACGAAAAGAATGTTGATAATTATAAACGTGCCAAATCACCAACGACCTGTGTGTGGTTCTTGAGAAAACAGGGGATGCAGATAACACCAGACTCTTTCTAGCACAAGCAATTCATCCCCAGCCGCATGACACTATACTTTCTTTCCCAAGAGTTATGATCAATTTCTCTTTATGTTTGTAGCGTGAGATGGTATTATCCCGTATCTCTGTCAACACGATGGAAGAATTTTGATAGCCCTTCCATTTTCCACCTCTATTTGCGGTGAGAATTCTTACGGAGCTAGCCACCACTAGCGTCCATGTTATGAACCTGTGGGTTTAATGACTGATTCATACATTCTATTATAACTTGGATCTCCCATATATCAGTCGTTTTTGTTGATAGCTAAATCCCAAAAGCATTTAATGCTGGATGCTATCACTAGAATGATGCTGCTTCCTCTGTCGTGGGGGGTTTTGTATATAGCATACGTGTTTGTTTGCATTATTTGTGCCCCCATGAAGCCGGATGTGGTTCACATCATCAATTAAGTAAAAGTTTGACGGGAGTTAGCAACATCGTTCATCTACCGGCCCCATGAGTAATGAGTGAAGACGACATTGACATTTTGCTTAAAATCTTAAATCTCAGTAATGAAGTCGTGTATGAAACATAGTGTATAATTAGCTTATGCTTCTGGAAGCCGAATGCTTTCAGGTTCTGAACATCATTTTCGGTCATATTTTTGCAGGGCAGTTTGTTTTAATTTATTTATTTTGTATCTCGGTCAGCAATTACAGGAAAATTTCCACTGTGAGAAAGATACCACACAGTGAATGAATGAATGGAGTCTTTGGATGCCATGTCGAGAGCCCTGCATCATTTAATGATATGTGGCTTCTGAAGCTCGTCGTCGCCTTAAAGTCCCACAACATTAAATGATTGTTTGAGGCAAAAAAATTCACCGAGCCACGTGTCGCAAGAACTCGCAAGAACAAGTTCTTTCTAGAATTGGGGCTTTATTAGGAACTTGAACTGAACGAAGATCCGTTTGATCTCATTAGTAGTTCGAAGAATAAGATTCAAAAGCACATTTGGGTGTTGATATGGCTCAAATAAGTTCTTATTATAATTTTGACTTGGGTTTGAATAATTACAGATACTAGTATATATAAAATCAGGGATGTTTACGGATTCGACATTAATTCATATCTAATCCACAGTTTTATAAATTATAATTTTTTAATTCAATCCAATCCACGGATTGATTGACTTCAATTCAAATCCAATCTATATATCTGCAGATAGAATGCGGATTTAACTCAATTCATATCTAATTCATACGTATGCGGATCAGATGCAGATTTGACTTAATTCATATCTAATCCATCATTTTTCTCATTAGTTTACAGATTAAAAATTTTTAGATCTTTCCAATCCATGAACTAATGAAATAAATCTAATATATAAATAATTTTAATAAATTAATTGTTTAAATAAAGTTAAAATAATATATTCAAAGTTTTAAAATATAATATACCGAGATTAATTATTCAAATAAAGCTACAATAATATGTTCAAAGTTTCAAAATATAACACACCAAGATTAATTATTCAAATAGAGCTACAATAATACATTCAAAATTTTAAAATATAACACCGAAATTAATTGTTCAAATAAAACTAAAATAATACATTTAAAGTTTCAAAATAAAACACATCGAAAAGAAAAACACCCACCTCCAATTTGTGCTTCGTATTTTAACATAAACAAAATAAACATAATTGAAATAAATAATAAATAAAAATTTTATTTAATAAAAAATTAATTAATATTTACCCTTACCATCCCATCAAATGCTATCAAGCTTTATCAAATATGTTTTTATCAGCTCCCAAAATCTATGTACGTGTAAGACAAGAAAAATGTCAATTTTTAAAATAGAATAACAATATAAAGTCAAATAATAATCAATAAATAAAATTAAAGTTAAATTGTTATATTTTACCTGTCTCAATATGTTCAATCTCATCTATTGCTTCATCAAGATTTATCGAAATTTAGTGTAACCAATTTTGTGTGCAAATTAGTGCCTTCAAATTTTTTATTTACTTATGACTTTTTGTTTTGTATATTTCATTATTTAACAATCTTTTTATTTTATATTATTTTTGAATAGTTACTGTCGGTGGATTCACTTGATTGGCGCTAAATGACAAATTTTTTGTTTGCTTATGACTTTTTGTTTTGTATATTTCATTATTTAACAATCTTTTTATTTTATATTATTTTTAAATAGTTACTGTCGGTGGATTCACTTGATTGGCGCTAAATGACAAATTTTTTATTTGCTTATGACTTTTTGTTTTGTATATTTAATTATTTAATAATCTTTTTATTTTATATTATTTTTGAATAATGGATAAAGTATATTAATATTATGGTGTTAATGTAAGTATGTAAAAATTATCACATAATTACTTATTTATTAGTAATGTCACATTTATAAAATTTTTTTATTTTATATATATATATTTACGGATTTTTGTGAATTTACAAAAGTAAATCCATATTCAATCCACCAACTGTGGATTTTCAAATTTTCAATCTATTTAATCCATAGATTGGATTTTTACAAATCGAACGGATTAAGCAGATCAGATTGGATTCTAAACACCCCTACATGAAATTACACACCAAGAAATTTATCAGGAAAGACTAGAGGGGTTACAAAAGTTCCACTTAAAATTCAGACCCCTTAGGTTCTTATTGTCTTAGTGACATAACTTGCCTAGACATGTGCAAAACCATACAGTAGCTCCACTCTGGCCTTCGACCGCTCCTGTTGTGAATAGTCTCATATAGGTGAATAGTGCCTTTTTTCCAAATAATTATAGTTGATGGCTTTGATATTACTACTAGCAAGTGATGTAGATACATGGTTAAAATGAAAGTTAGAAATAAATATCACATAAGAGACACAAGATTTTGTGTGATTTAACTTTTAGCCTACGTCCACACGAAAAGATGAGATGAGATGTTTTATTAGTTGTGTAGAGTTACAAGTATTAAAGTATTTTATCTCACAACCCAAGACTCCAATACACCAAAACTCTCAAATTACTAAAGTAAAAACTTAAAATACTTAAAATACTCTTTCAATTCTCAATTTTCTTACTCTTTTAGGTGATGATCTTCTATGCTCGCAACCCCTTTATTTATAAGACAAGTCAAGCCTAAAATGTCAATTTGGTTAACTTTTAAATAACTTATTTGTATAAAAAATAATTTATTTGTATTATCAAAATAGGTGGGCTTTAAAATAATAATTTATTTGTTGTTAGAGTTAAATTATTTTAATAAAATAATTTATTTTATCAAAATTTGTTAAAAAAATTTTATTTTATTGCCACTATTTTATTATATATTTACTGTAAGAATAAATACTGCCGCTGAATGTCTTAAATAATTAATTTGACTAAAATTTATGTTTTCTTCACATATTTCATCGGACAATATCCTGTACGAATTTTGAGAAACATATAACATATCTTATACCTAAATCTTATGGTTGAACTGATCATTCGGCCTACTATCAATTTTTAGAAGTAACAATAATGGAATAATATTATCTGGAATTCCGATCACATGCTACTTGCATGGCACCAAAACGTCTAGAATTTCCATCAACGTCAGTCAATTCTTGGCTTGCCAGCTTTTTTGTAGACTGACAGGCGACGCAACATGCGAATGCTTAAGTGAAAATTTGGGATGTGGTATAACAGAAATATTGTCTTGGCTAATCCGAGTAGTTCTCTAATTCTAAATTAAATTAAAAAAAAAAGATGAAAAACCTTTATTTTCTTATTTACATAATCGTCTAAATAATTTTTCTTTTATATTTCTCATATGCAATACATATAAAAAGCTGAATCATTCTGCGTTCAATGTGTGCAACATGACGCCGATTTCGGATGAGAATTTTTATTTGGGCTTTAGTTTATTTAGCTGCATCCTACTTGTGGTTGCGCATGTCCTCCCCTGCGTGTTTCAAGAGTTTCGAGTAATAATTTTTTACATTATTATATTAAATTTTTCATACTTTATTACTACACTATGGTTAATTATATTAAAAAAATTAAAAATGAGTGTAAAAAAGTACAGTTTGGGTGTAAATGGCCTCACTCCTCTATTTATTGTTTTGAGTTGGGCCAAATTAAGATTTCCAGTTTCGCACCCGGTCAGCCCGAGAAGTCGTCAAGCTAGCAATATGGTCCAGGCCGAACGATTATTTGCCCTTTTTGCACTCGGCCCAACGATTTTTCCCCCTTTTCTTTTTGGTAACGAAATCTCGTTATAAAGCAACTTAACGACACAAATTAACTTCAATGTTTGATTGTATACGGGAAGGAATTGTGTACAAGTGAAAATATGAACTTTTGGAATCCCTAATGATTGAGCTTCGTTCCTCCCGCGGTTCTTTTCTCTAAACTGTGCGTGGCGGAAAAGGCGACATTTGTTTTCTAATAAGCACTCCATAATAGACTAATTAATGAATCTTTTTATCTTCAATAAATCAAAGGCTGATTTTGGGTGTTAGCACATTAATTCGAAACATTAACTAAGGAGGGTCATTAGACTATGAAGTTCAATCAATCCCATGAATCCATGATAGTATATAAAAAGCAACTCCGGGCCCATGGCGTCATGTTGAGACTGGTAGGTGAAAGAGAAGGACCCACGTCAATTTGCCATGAAATTAAGCCCGGCGAAGAGGCGATGCCCTTCCTTTTTTCTTTTTTTCTTTCCTTCTTTCTTTCTTTCTTTCTTTCTTTCTTTCTTTCTTTCTTTCTTTCTCGGAGAAGAGATGGTGCTCTTAATAATAATAACAGAAGAAAATTTTATATCACAAGCAAAAGAAGAGCCAAAAAAAAAAAAGGCTGCCAAAAAATATGGAAAAGGCAACCAAAGGGTCCAAGGTCAGAACTCCCACCCACACCCACACCTACGTCTCTTTTTCTCGTTTTGTCACTGTCAATGTTTTCTTTTTTACCACCTAAATTCTATCTCTCACACAAGAGAGAGTCTTCAGTAGTTGAATCAACGAGGTTAAGAATAAGAAATTAACCCGAAAACAGAGAAACTAGTGTTCATGATACTGATGCCACAGTAAAAAAGATACACTATAACCTACATAGCTTTTTTTGCAAAGAAGAAAAGTGAAAAAAAGGAAACTCTTCTTGATTAAGTTTTTACTCCAAATGCACGCATTAGGATTAGGGTTTGACTGTTTGTTAAGATTTTGGTAGTAAGTATTTATCAGTAGAATCAAGGGGTTTAATTGTTTTATAATCGAAAGGGTAATTGGTTGGTCATGGTTCCCCGCCAGCTGACATGAGAGTGACATGAATGAAGGGTCAGCCGTCGTGTCAGATATGCTCGGATTCAATTGGCTTTTGGGTGCGGGTGGGGCTTAATGCTGATGCCTCTGCACATTTTGCCCTGGCTAATGGCTGTCACATGGCTCACTGCTGCTGCCGGAAGAGAAATTTCTCTGAATTGCTAGCTGGATGCGGTGGTTTTTACCTTTATGCATTCATTTTTTATTTATCGTTTTGTATGAATATGTGCAAGTATTTGCATTACCATAAAAAAAAAGAAGAAAAGAAATCCATGATCTTATGTTAATGGGTTTATGTCTTTTTTCTTCCCGTATTGTCTTTTCTTTTGGACTTTTTCTTCTCTCTTCAAGTTCCTAGGCGCAACCTCTCCCCCTACTCTCTCCTCCTCTTCACTACATTCTGTATCCTGTGACTCAGCCATTTTATTCTCCGTGTATGTTTACCTACATTTTCTTTTCTTTCTTTCTTTCTTTCTTTTTTTTTTAAAAAATAAAATTAAACATGCATAGGGCTCACATATAGCCTTATCCTATTGTCCCCATTAGCAGTAGGGAGAAGAGGCCAGCACAAATTGCAGCCTTGAAGAGGGACACAATTTCACTGTAATGTTACATGCACGTATACGGCGTACTCACTGCGAATAATTTATATTAATATAAAAGCGATGGCTCTAATTAATTACTGTTGCAGGAGATGGAGGGCACGTAGGCAGCTCGGCTGGTATCAGTGCCGACAATTTATTTTTTCCCTCTTTGTTTTAGTCTGAATAGTATAGTATAGCAGTTCCCTCTTTCTCCCTCATCTCCGTCATCTGCTTCCAAATTTTGAAGCAATGACCACCTCTGTTATCTTTTATGCCTATCATCCTTGAGTTGTAAAATGCGTCCGCACATTTCATTTGTACATACGCATTAAATCCAGTCGATCTCCATTCTCCAAATCCAATCGTGTGTGTGTATGTATATATATATATGCTGCGTATCATTACAAGGGTGGAGACATGAGATATAAATCAAGTACAGACGGTGTGTAGTATATGGTGTTAACTTAATTGGATATTATTAGTTAGTGAAATGGGAAATTTGAGTTGGGTCACATGAGTTGTTTCAAACGATTGAAAGATCCAAATTGTGAAATTGAAGCATGGCCGATGGCTTGTCGAATAATTTGATGAAATGACTATTAATGGAGGGAGAGATGAGAAGTGAGAAAGGTTAAAGCAGCACACATGACACACGTCTAAGTTGTCCCATGTTCCCAAACACCATCTCTCTTATCTAGCTCTCCCATTCCATGACACTATTTACGTCACCTTTTGGCACATCCCACACGCGACCTTCTCCCCTTCCCTACCCGTGCCATTACTGCTTTTACTTTCTCTTCCCCCCCCCCAATTTTGTCCGATGCGTAACACTTTTTTTACTTTCACTGTTACTCACAGCACTCCACTCAGCAAAGATCTAGCAAAAACAAAAGACGACGCGACACAGTAATTAGGTTTTAACTTTTTGTTTTATTTTATTTTATTTTACTTTTTTTCCACCGTGCATGACTGCATGCTGATAATGAAATTGAAACCTCCTATATGGTTTAATTTATTAGAGGAAAAGTAAGAGAATTACGTAATTTTCACAAAATGGAAAGCATAAGAAAGGCTTTCGAGTAAGACATGTCTTTTTTGCAACGATCGATGGCCACACTCTCATCGGCCTCTTATCCCCTCTTCTGCTGACCCAGTTTCTCACAAACCAAAAAATATATAAATATACTTGGCTTGTACTCATATTTTATTATATTTATATTATTATCAATAACAACACACACATAAGAGTTATTACGGTATTTGTGTTTAGGTTAGGTTAGCTTATTATTAGAGCTTAGAGCTTAGAAGTGGATCTGCTTAGTAGTAAGCAGTAACCCCCGGCCATGTAGATCTTCTCCACCAAGAATTAACAGAAATTAAAGAAAACAAACAAAAATTAAAGAGATTGAAGATTATTAATTAAGAGAGGAGGGGATGGAATTTGAGGAGCAGGAAGAGCAAGAAGTAGAGGAAATGGGGGCAGCGGAGTACGGGTCAATGGCCAACACATCAAATGCAACGGGCCCCACAGCAGGAGGAGAAGGTGCACCGACGGCGGCCAGAAAATCCATCAGGTACCGGGAGTGTCTTAAGAATCACGCTATCAGCATCGGTGGACACGCGGTTGACGGATGCGGGGAGTTCATGGCAGCTGGCGACGAAGGCACCCTCGAATCCCTCAAATGCGCCGCGTGTAACTGCCACAGGAATTTCCACCGTAAGGAAACCGACGGCGCCTCGCCGTTGGCGTACCATCATCATCAGCAGCAATTCTCGCCTTACTATAGGGGGCCTCCGCCTCCTCCTCCAGCTGGGTACTTGCACTTGACAGCTGCCCAGCCGAGGCCGTTAGCGCTGCCGTCGTCGTCAGCCGGTGGTTATAGTAGAGAAGAGGAAGATGTGTCGAATCCAAGTAGCAGCGGCGGTGGAAGTGGTGGAACGAAGAAAAGGTACAGAACGAAGTTCACAGCTGAGCAAAAGGAGAAGATGCTAGGGTTTGCCGAGCAGCTGGGCTGGAGAATCCAGAAGCACGATGAGGCTTCTGTGGAGGAGTTTTGCGCTGAGACTGGTGTCAAAAGGCATGTGCTTAAGGTTTGGATGCATAATAACAAGCACACTCTTGGTAAGAAACCCTAATGATTTCTCCAAGAAATAACAACCCCGATCGAAGAAACAGTATCATTGGGACTGAACAAACAAAATTCTATTCCATTGACTTCAATTTAGCAGAGATATATATTATATATATTAGACAGGTTTCTTAATTAATTGATTACCCCCTTTTTGCTTTTCAATTTGGTTTTCGTTTTTTTTTTTGTTTAATTAATTATGATCAATGCTGAGTGTAGTGTAGCTGCTAGCTAGAGGATGGAGATGGAGGATGATGTTTCTTAATTATTAATTAGTACATTGCCGTTGCCGATGGGTCATTGCTCAACTTTAAGAATAGCTTCTTCTTCTTCTTCTTCTTCTTCTTCTTCTTCTAACTGTAGTAGTTTCTTTAATCTTAAATTTTTAATTAAAAGTTTATTACTGTTTATTAATTGCATATATATCTGCTATTTCAGAAAACCTAATCAATTTCAGTGCCAAAATGGAGTGCTGCTTAACGACGAATTTGGTTAATTTTGTCTTCTATTTCTTGGTTAATTAAAATACCGCAATACGAAGTTAAACTTAAATTAGAATCATGTGATGCTGGGATGAAGACGAAGACGGAGATCGAGGGAGTTCCAATGGGAAGAATCAAACGTGTTTAGCATGCAAAGCTTTATGATTTTTGTGTGCACACACAACTGTCATCTTCTCCTTCTTTCACTCCATCACACCGCCTTAGCCTTTAGATTTGGCTTTTACATAATGATATGCTTACTGGTCAAATTGTATGAATGCATCAAAAATATAATACTATCTGAACTTTCTTTGTTGCTTCTGTCTCTCTCTCCTATTAATTTCGTTCAACTTCCGTTTTTGTATAGTCTAGAGACTTGGAGCTTGCGGTTGCTGATGAATAATATAATAAATTAATGAGCTCAAAGTCACCGATCGATCCTTATCGAAGCTATTAATGATATTGGACTAATGTTGGCATACTTGGATCGATGACCAGTTGAGCGAAGAGGTGGTGAATGAATAAAATTAATAGTGCGTTATTAATGTAATCAGCGAGGAAGCTCTTGATCATCATTTGTCACTTCACTTGTATGGGAAGGAAATGGGACTCCATGTAACATACTGCCGTACATGATACTCACACTGTATGCTATCTCTCTATCTTCTGAGTCGTCTCTGTGGTGTATGGTGTGTGCTGCACTCTTCTATTATATACGCGCCTCATGTTTCATCCTAGCTCCTCCCACCTCTGGTAACTTTTCCTTTTAATTTGGTTACTTCTGCTGGACACAAACGAAACGCAACGGCCAATGCTGTTTGTATAATTAAACAATCCAATTTGTACGTTACAGTCTTGCAGATAATTAATGAAGGAAATTTATTAAAATTCCCTTGGAAAGCCGACGGTCGTCATTGATTAAGCTCAAGTATTTGAAATTTAGGAGAAAGAAGGGTGTGTGGGGAAACTATTCAACAAGCTGATGTTGAAGGATGGATTAATTGTTAGCAGTCTCGAAGGTGTCGGAAACAATAATCAATAAGTCGGTCGCTCTTTAACTCATGTCGCTGCCGCTTTTATTCCATTCCTGTTTAGAATTAGAGAAATGTGATGATGAGGGGGCCGGGCAGAAAAATGGGACAATATTACTATGATTATTATTAATGAGACTCACATTACACCCATGACATGTTAATCAGCCCAGGAACAGCCAAGGCTTTGCTCTTGTTGGTGGTGTTTGGGGTTGGGGGATTTGCCAAATGCAAAGGGAGAGAGAATCATTTTTTGTAGTGATTTTTTGTGCAGACGTAGGGCTACAAGATTTGACGGATGTAGAGGGTATGGTCGGGAATATAAACAAGAACCTTTTGTTGGTGAAGCAAATAAGTAAGACCTTTTTTTTTTTGGGGGGGTAAAAACTGAAAACGCAGAGAAGCTGCATCACAATAAGTACTTTCTTTATTTGGGCTGACAAATAAATTAGGTGAATGATTTTGTAAGTAAATCGAGTTGGCCCATGCTATGAATGAATTCTCAGTAGTCAGTAGTCCTTTCTGACAAATTTTTTCGCCAGGAGCGGTGGGGGGCCGCGGGCCTGGGACTAGTGATGGTCCCTCTCGTCGCGCCGGTCGACGTTTCCATTTGGGATGTAGACACAGTACAGTTTTTCAGAAATCATACTAGGCCGATCTTGGACCCTACTTGGGTCGAGATTGGTCAACCTTTGCTTTGGACACTTTCTTGGGCCGGTCCAAGCTTTTGTTAACGCGTTTCCGCCAGTCTGTTAACTGGGGCTGGGCTAACATTGCTAAGGACATTATTGGCAGAAATTTATTTAATACAAAAAGAGAAAGAAATTACCTGATTTGAGCCAAATGATAACTAACTTTATTTGTTTACTTATTTTATTTAGCCCGACAGCCCAATTCCCTCCATGTGAGTAGGGTTAAAATTCCAGACTTCTTATTTTCAACAAAAAAGTTTTACTGTCTGAACCAAATGGCAATCACTAGCTACGCTCTACTTATTGTAACCAGATAGTAGTAATTAGCAATTATTTTTGTACTAAAGATGATAATTAGTTACCGCAGTCTATTACTCCAACTCAAATAATAATCGTAAGAATTTTCATTTGTGTTTATCGTATATAAGACTCTTTATATGCTTGTAATGCTGTCATAAATCAAGACTAGTTTCATGGGTATTGATGTTGCCGTTGTGAGATTTTCGTGGAACAAACGTCTCTTTTTAAGTGGATTAAGACTGTATCGAGAAAATGGAGGAAGTTGGAGAACATGGTGCTTGGAAGCAAGTACATTCCACCTGTGTACCAATTACTAAAAGCACAAAGCCAGGCCCAACAATGTGGAAATCTCAATTGATGCGGATTAACATGGAAAGTGTTTGTGACTCACCACGCAACAATGCAAGACCAAAACAAAGGAAAATGGACCCCGGACACTTGAGATCACTCGCAAAAGAAATAGCTGAAATCACATCATAAATACAACAAACTGCTAATTCTCACCGGTTACAAAGTTCAAACCAACAAAATCCCATCCAACAACAATAGGAATCACACGGTGACTAACAGATGAATACAACATATGTAACCTGTCTCAAATACTCAATAATTTACACATGATTATTTGTCTACCTAGTAATACTAGCCACCACGAAAACTTATCCTAAGAAATGCATCCCATAATGTGGCGTTCATGATGTTGAGAACAAAATATGATTTGAAAATTGTGCAAAGCCACGATCCACTCCATGAATGCCATGTCACATGACATCTCACTTGGCATACACTTTTTTTAAATTTTGCAACGACAAGCAATATTGTTTATCTACATTAACAATTGGTCACATGAGACTCTCCATGACATTTGACCCCAAACGAGTCATAGGCTACGAGGCCCCATTGCTTCTAGAAGATGTTTCACCGCACCATCATAATGCACAAAGCCCATGAACCAAAACTCATGGTTGTCGACAGAGATGACCTGGATATATTTCTCAGCTGGGTTGGCTTTGCTTGTTGAGGGATTGACTGCCTTCAGCTGCCCCAATGGAATAACCACCTGTGTAAGAGAGAAAAAGAAATAACAATATCAACAACATTAAGGGTCACTTTGGTATAACTTTTCGAATAGTGTTTTTTCAAAGAGATTTACAAGTATAGCTTTTAACAAAAAGCTTTTAGTTATTTGGCCGTCAATAAAAGCTTTTATTAAAATTTGTAAAATTATTTCAAGAGACAAGTTCCTTAAAATTACTTTGTAAAAGAAATGAAATACAATTGTGAAGGGGGGGGGGGGGGGGGGAGAAGTAAGGGTATTCTAGACAATTGAACTCTTTAAAAAGGCTCTACAGTCTCTACTACAAAAAGCCTAAAATTTGAGCATCAAAAACAAAATAGATTTTTTAATCCTTGAAAAGATTTACTCCAGTTGCAATTAAATGACTTAGAACAAAAAAAATTAACTAAACAGAGTTTCCAACACTTAGAAAGCTCTTTGAGCCAGGGAGAAGCCATACCACACACACACACACACACACAAAAAGGAAGGAAAGATGTGCATGTTCATGCACAATGAGAAAGAGTAGGAAGAATGTAATAAAATATGAGTGAGCAATCTGTAAAAGACATCTTAAAATGACTCATTCATCCTAAAGCAATTGTGGTAAGTTGTTGGTCATGTGAGTACGCTCGAAGAGAGAAAAATGTGGGCAGACTGACTTGCTAGCAAAGGCACAGATTGGCGAAGACTTTAACAGTACAGAATGATCTGCAAGACCAGTTCTTTCTATAAAAGCATGATAATTCAACAAATCATGAACAGCTATTGAACTGGCCTGGATCATTGTGAAGCCGGGTATCAATTTATTGACTAAACAAAGGACGCAAATGTGGAAAACTGCTCCCACAGTTTTAAATGACCATAACCTGACTCCTGATCAAATATCAAAATATACTTGGTCTTTAAAATTCCCTTTTCGGCAAACTTTGAACCAAATATCTGCCCAACTCCCACCACCTTAATAATTGAGCCAAAGCTGAGGGAACATTGGAACAATTTACTATCATTTTAGGGCAATTAAATTAACTCTGCTTCAAACACACAAAGCTTACGTACTGGCAGAGGTCACCAGAATTTCTTTGGTGGAAAACTTGGTGGAAATCAGTGAAATTCATTAATTTAGAAGCTGATGAAGATATTTGCATAAAAAAAGAAAACTCTCTTTAAGCAGAATCAATGAAAGTAAATAGCTAGGGACAGTGAGATATAGAAGCAGATACCTATGGTCCTAACATGAGCATTTATTTATTTGACACAAGTTCACATAACTGGTAAACACTAACTTAGCATTTCAGAACTCAGGGTACTGCCACTAGGAATTAACAGTTCTCTATCAATGTAAATAGCTTCATAGAAATATAATCATCACTGTATACAGGATAACGGATTACAATAAGGAAAAAGGCAGTAGCTGCTGATCACAACAATAGAGCGAGGAAAACAAAGACACAAATATAAAAAAAAAAAAAAAACAAGAATTTGTAATGTTTAATTGGGAGCAGTAGTAACTAATTAAAGAATAACTTGGCCAAAAGTTTCAATCATATCTCAAATATTAAGTCAAACCCAAATAACATATCACCAACAAGAAATGCACATAAAATTGAACTTAAAATTTATAGGAGCACTAAAGACTGGAAATATCTAATGGGTGATCATCTAATCAAAAAAATCCTATATTTGATGTGATCTTTAGAGGTACTTTCTTTGAGGACTTCTTGTTCAGTTTTTAGTAAATGTAAGTCTTTTTGATATAAGTTTCTTTGATTACTATCAATTTAAAAAAAAAAAAAAAAAAAAGCTTCGGAAACACTTAATGAAATGTACTTGTTGTACAAGAAAGATAAAATCAACTGTATGTACTCCTGTCCCAAGAAACATAAGTGCTATAGTATATAACACTGACAGGCAGGTAATACTAATAGTGATTATACCTTATAATAGCTCCACTGCGTTTGATCACCGGCTTTGTAAGACAAAGGGTCATCACTACAAAATGCAAGCTTTGCAGTCGACAAATATAAAACTCCCACCACGGGACCAGCAGATGTGGATAGGTAGCATGCATAAGTCTTCAGAAGTTGTTCCTCGGGAACAGTGTCGAAACTTTGTCGAAAGATCTTCTCATATCCACCTTCAGCAAGAACTTTTGTTCTCTGAGCAATTCTTCCCACGGCAGCATCGGCAAAACTAGGGCCAGTTTTCACTACAAAACAAAGATACAAAGGTTAGCGCATTGATAATTAGCAAACAGGCCTAAAAAAAATTAAAACTAAAAGTAAATTAGAAATAGTTACAGTGCTGCCACATATTGCCAGCGAGATCCTCTGCTCTCTTCGTAGCCTCCGCTGCCTTCTTCCCCCAATTTGACAACACGCCCTTCACTGACTCCAGCTTATCTAATAATAATAATCCCAAACAACCAATATTTGAAAACAAAAATCTCACTTTTTCTATATTTATTATTTTAAATAAATAAATAATGAAAAACTAGAACATACTCTTTGACGAGGACGGCGAAACCGGAGACGGGGACACGTAGGGATTGGATTCTGCAGGCATGGTGGTGGCGGCACTCTCGTTGATAGGCGCTGGCCCCGTGGCTGTGGACACGTTCGACCAATTTTGAGGAGGTGGTGCGACGTCGTTTGGGTCAATCTTAGGGTAAGGAGCGTAGTCAGATGAGTGAGGTTCTTGCTGCATATGGCGGGTGTCTGAGGAAGCTTTGGTTTCAATTTGATGTTCGGCTTGCTGCTGATTCATCCTTTAGGACTCCTTCTAAGTACCAATTTTCCGTAGAACCGAACTGAAAACCGAAATTTTTAGGTGATTTTGAATATCTCGATTGTATGCTTTTGTTTTATTGTGTTTAATTCGTAGCAACGGTTGCAGCTGCAATTGATTTGTCCGATTTAATTGACGAGCGGGACTATTAGCACCGCGGTAACCTCCTCATCAAACCCTTTAATTGTCAATGCTTGTTTAGTGCGGCATACGGTTTTAATTTACCAAGGCCTTTGATGTGACTATGATATTCAGGGGGTTTTCAAGAATATAAAAGGGTGCTCATAGTTCAATGCCTAGTCCAAACATGAGGTTTCATGGCCCAATAATACTTCTAGTCCACAAGGGCCAATATCCTACTTATTTGGGTTAGGTCCAGTTGGCTCTGATTTTGGGCTATAATGAGTTAAACGTATGAGAATGATCGAACACCAAGTGGAGCTTTTAACACCCCTCTAAATCCTTATAACACCTCTTTTGAGTTTATTCACTATAAATATCTCAGTTTAATTTATAAAATACAAATCCATGCATCAAATATAATTATCTTCCCATAAAATTTCACCTTAAAATGGTATTTGTTTAATTTTTTTTTATAAATTACATACAAACCCTAAAATTTTAAAATATTTTCTTCTTATTATCTAGTTTTTATCGTCACGGTAATAGACTCTTTTGAATTTTCAATAAAAAATATTTTTCAATTTAAAATTTATAATATAAATACAAACTATGAAATGAGGTAAGTGTAAACGTTTGTTACAAAAAAAAATTGTTTAAGTGTTTAACTAAATTTTTATTCTTTAATCATAAATGAATTAATTTATTTTTTGATTGTTTAGGTAATTTCAATAAAAAAAGATGGTATAATGAATTTTAAAAGTGTCAAATGGCCTAATCACGTGCAAAAATTAAGATGTGGGCATATACTGTGAAATAGTGTCAGTGATTCTAACAATTTGATCTATAATGTGACTTTATCAATTTATTAATTATCAATAGCATGCTTGTTATTATATCTTGTTACATTTTTACAACTTCATAACAATTTTTTATGAGGGCCATACTATTTAGTTATTTTTCAACATTGTAAGTATAGTAGAAATACTCTTTGGAACCAATTTAGGGTTACGGTGGCTAATGAAATAAATTGTATCTGCTATGTTGATGAAATAAGTTACTAATTGAAAAAAATAACTTGATATTTGATAAATTATGTTATTATAGTTGCTTTGAGTTTAAAGTAAAGTATATGTATTTGATAAATTTTATTACAAATGTACCATTTTGTTATATTATGACCAAAATAGACATAAGTTTAAAATGTATTTTATTTAAATATTAGAGTTTATATAAAAATAAGACATAATTTTCTTTTTGTTAAAATATTAAAGTTAAAGTGAGAACTTTAATGAAGCATTGTACCTTATTTAATAAGCTACTGATAAAAAACAACCTCTTTTATACTTCTAAAAATTGTTGTCAAAATTGAGAACCTTATGAAATAAGCAACTTTTAAATTTTTTACTAAAATTTGTTTGTAAACACTTATAAAATAAATTATTTCTAGCATTTCAACCCTAATCCTAAAAAGGATCTTAGTTACTTTTACATTTGATGTAATTTGACCGAAATTTCACATATATTAAGATTATGTTAGACAGTTAGACTTTTTAGAAAGCTTTTATTTTGATAGCAATATTTTTAATTATTTTAAATGTGCTTAATAAAATTTAAAACCGTCCAAAATTGTTTGATTTATGCACCAAAGACGACGATATTCCAACGGTGTGGCCCTATAATAGATGAGTTAGATGAAATAATATCTTGCCATTTTCATGTTTTTGCTCTTCGTTGTTGGATTGGAGTAACCTATGAACTTTATCCGCATACACATTCTCGAGAAAATTTTAGAAGCAAAAAAAAAAAAAAAAGTTACTTGCTCCTAAGATTCCTCGAGTTAGCATTAGCATTAGTACTTCTGCAGGACATAGACCACCAAGAAGTGGAGAGAGAGTCGGAGGTGGCCATTCGCGAGCGTTTAAGTTTATATCTCGGTCAATTTTAGAGAAATCGAGTCAACTACTCATTTAATCTAATGATCAACGCCTCTTAATCTCATCTTTGAGGTCAATAGTTTAAGTCTTTCTTATGATTATGGGAGTGAAATTTATCATAATTAGAAGTAGGCTTCTCAATTCTTTTATGAAGCAAATTTCGAAAATAGGTTTGAGACGAGCCACATCAAAATGTGTGTCAGCAAATTTCTTTGTTCTAATTATTTGTAAAATGTTGTATTGCGATAGGAAAAAAGAATGTCCTGAAGAGACGACACCAGCAAGACACTGTTTATAGTGAGAAATAATTTGAACATTCAACTCAACATCTGGACAAAATTTAAAACAATTCGCGGAAGTTTCTTTCAATCTTTCCCCGTTTCCTGGACCTACACAGTGACGTTGTGTCACCCATTTGTCTGATTTTTGTGCAGCTCCTGTCTTTAACCACCGTAGCTGGAAAAGCCTACCTATTCCCCATAAAATTAAAGATTTTTTTTTTTTGTCTTTCAACTTTTTTCCCCACAAATTAGACCATGCAGTTCTTCAAGTAGCCTATTGCTTGGCGGAAAAATGAGATTTACTCTCTTTTCTCTTTAGTCGTTATGCCTATTTGGAATCAAAGGCTTTATAGAAACCTTCACAAGTATGTTGGCAAAGAATCATTTTGAAAAGCAACCACACTTGTTCCTTTTTTTTTTTTTGTTTTGCTTTTGTTTGAATTTACGTTGCCACGCTCTTGCTTCAATTACAATTCATATTGTTCATGTACATATGTGTAAATAATTAACAGAAAAAAAAGTATAATATGGATGGTGAAAAGTCATGAAATTCATGTAATTAATATTTATTATCAATGTAATGAACCTATCATATTCTAATGTTGTTTTTTGCTTTATCTTTTGGACTTTTTTTTTTTTTTAAAAAATTTAACTAACGCATTAATTGAAACTCGAACGAGAGTTTGAAACTTAGGGAGGCCGCTTCTTTTTAGAAGTTTAACTTTTCAATTTAGACCTAACTAATAACATCAATGAATATTTGTCTTTTGCTATATAAATATTTGCCGCTGATCATGTAACAAGATTTGTACATCGAGCTTAAGTTTACTTTCCTTAAGTTGGTTAAAAAGGGGAAAGAAAAAAAAATAAAAACAAGCACCCCATTCCCACAATTAAAATCAGAATCTTTTTTCTTCTCTCTTTTTCTCTGGAAATGACATAATTTTTTAACCTGTTAAAATATCGTATTTTTCAATCAAACGACATGCCCTTAACTGTTTATATTTACCATTTACGTAAATCGTTTCGTAGTTAATTTACACGAGTTAAAATTATGATATGATGCCAGACTGGAAATTTTAAATGGCGGCTATAACACATGGGTATTTCTTGGAGGTGTTTGCTTAAACCTGCCGAATTAACAGGACTCGATTAATTTAAACATCAACATTATCTCACAAATTCGATGTATCGTACGTCATATTATTACTCTAATCCAACGCACAAATGAACAACACGAACCAAATGTGATGTTGATTAATAAACGGCTTAAAGATTCTGCTTGAGTTGTCATGTTAATGTATTGAATTTGAATCCATCCAAATTTCCAAGTCACTTGTAGTCGTTCTAAATTGCTCGAAACACGGATCTTCGAAAACGCAGCAACTCGTTGTACAAAACAGAGCGCATGTCTAAGATGGGCCAGTTATGAGATGATTCTCGCTACATATGTGTACATTCAGCATCATACCAAAAATGATTTTCACCGTAATGATAAGATGCCTCTTTCAAAATAATAATAATAATAAGGTACCTTTTTTCTATTCTACTCAACTCAAAGCTTTTACTGTTTGTTGACTGTCCGTATTCCGTACGTAGTTTATACCCTATTGAGGAAAACGTATCCACACCATTCTTGATACGGTGAAAGCAACCGCACTAGCACTAAGTATTAGATCCCATCAATACTACGCATTAAAGGTGTTTGGACGAGAGTAATATTTAATATTGAGATGCCTGACCTTTTTAAGAAGTCTTTGTATTACACATTTATTTATTAAAAGAAAAAAATCTTTTGTATGGTTTATCTATGCTATTGGCTTTTATTATTTATTTTTTAAAAAAAATAAATAAATTTATCTATGCTATTGAAATTGTCATATTGATTATTGAAGTATGACTCAATTTAAATCTCTAAATTCTTCTATCAATTTTATGTTTGAAGCATTGAGAAAATGTATGTTTGGATTGCTAAGGACTAATAGATTTCTGCACAATAATGTAAGATACAAAATTTGTGTTATTTTTTTTTAACCGACGAAACGAGTGTGTGAGTTTTTTCTTATGTTAAATAATCAAACAAATTAAATTTATTATTTTGTTTTCTTCAGTGAATGATAGAGAAATATTATCAAAAGAGAGAGGAATTGTTTTTTTTTTTTGGCGGGGGGGGCTAGAGTTACGAGAGATCAAGGGCCAAAACATTAAGCAGAAGCCCTTAAGATACAAAACGGAACTCAAATATTCGCCAAGCATTATTGACTTTAATTAAATTTTACTTAAAAAGCGATAGAAGTTAATTTTGAGGGAACAAAAAAAAAAAAGAAAAACGACAAATCATGAGCAATCAAAGATGGTCTCACACTAGAGTCAACAGCGAGGTGGCAAAATTAACCAAAAATAACCATTGAGTCTGAACTTATAAATGGGCTTGATTTGGAGTGGAATTTCACAAAAGATTAAAAAGAGATGATTATGAGTATTATTTACAAAATAAGTAAAAATGACAAGATATGACATTTCTAAAGATTAGATCCAATCCAAGAATATATATGTGTGTGTGTATCAAAAACAAATGATGCAAACCTCAGCGAAGCCTAAAGAAGGAGAGTGAATGAGTTCAATTACATCCACTCTCATTTAACCTTTTTTTTTTTTTTTTTAACTTTTTTAACAATTATTAGCATTATCTAGATTTATTTTCTTTTATATTTTCTTCACAAAAACACCACGGGAAAGCGAAAGAGAAGGGAGAGTCTGCTGCAGCCGGCTTCCGCTTCTTGCTGAGTTATTATGTATATATAGATTAAAGAGAACCAGTGGAAGTGATGGTCACGCGAATGTACGACGCGTGTATAAAATAATCCATCGAGTCCATTGACTGAGCAAAACAGTGTTTCCCAGGTTTTGCCCAAAGTAGCCTCTGTCTAGTCTCTCCTCCTGAAGCTTCAGTAACTAACAATTGTTTACTTCTCTTTCATTGGTCCGTGCAATTTACTTTCCTTTCAACAGCGTAGAGATAAACATAAGCCCCTCTTTATCTGTTGATAAAACAAATTAACAACGGATATTTGCTGAAAGATCCACCACTTTAGATATATTTCATATTTAACCGAAAAGGTTGTCTGATTTAACAGTGCCGCCTGTGACTTCGAAAATGGAATGGAATGGAATGTTATTGAAGGAGACAAGAAACATGTTAGGCTTGCCATACCCATACCCTATGTTTAGTTACACACATGGCATGATGGCTTGCACACCAAATACAAGTTTCATGTAATTATATATATGAAATTCCTAAACTAATTATAGAGATTTGAAAAAAAGAGTTCATATTTTATTGATTTGTTTTATTGGTAAGCTTTTAAAAATAATCATAGATAAATAATTTATATGAATAAAAAAAGCTTATTAGAAAATTGAGAATAAGCCTGAGAAGAATACATTGACATGTTTGTTTTGACGAAAATTGATTAAGGTCTCTATTTTTTAAAATTTCTTTTCTACAGGACGACTTTAATTAATAACGAAATTTAATATAATCACTCCGATAATTTTGATCTTAATAGATTGTGATCTTGGATTTATGCACTTGTTATTTTAAGATATTGTATTTATGTTATTATTACTAATGGAATATCTAATTTATGACTTAGGCATTGAATTTTATTTTTTTTAACTGCTTTGACAACCTTTATTATTTATGTGTTACAAATTTTGTGAGAACAATGTTTACTTTTATTGATAAGTGAGCAATTTTATTAACTTTAAGTCTTAGGTTTGATCAATATATATATATTTTTAAAAAAAAAAAGTCTTGCAAATAAGCAAATAGCTAAAAAACGAAAGGAGTCAATTGACCCAATACGAAAAGTGTCAACTGCTTCGGTCTAGAAGTTCAAGCATACAACTAGATTTTGGCGTCAATAAGGTCAAATAATGTCCTGGTGTAAATTTAAGGATCTTTTAAGGGGTATCTACGAATAACACATACCGAAGGGGGGCCATTTTGATTCTTTCAAGTTTCAATCATGTAATTTTTTTAAAAGAAAAATAAAAAGGCAGAATAAAAAAAGAGGAAAAAAAAAAGACAAAAGCTCGCAAAAGGAAAACCCCAAATAATGGAGGAGAAGTGTGGAGAGCCATTGGATGTTGCAGTGCAGCAGCAGCAGCAACAGCAGCAGCAGCGGATGAAAGAGAAATAAAAGAAATTGACTAATGGAGGATCCCAATGCTCACTATTTACAATCACTCACACCGTTCCCCCTCCCATTTTTTCTCTTTCCTCTAAATCCCTAAATTCACTTACTTTCAGTTCCCTCTCTCTCTCTCTCTCTCTGATGATCTATCCATTTATTCAATCCTAAATCTTCGCCACCAAATTTTTTTTTTTTTTAGGGAAAAAATCCGACATCGATTACAAACAGTGAAAGGAGCGCTTTTTAAATTTAATCGCACATCTCATGCGGCAGGATCTTACCGTACAACAAATGTCCGAAGACGACGACCGATCTCCGCCGTTGGATCTCCGCTGTGCTGCTGCTCCTTCTATCAACAAAACTCGTAATTGCTCCGGAGGAGCTGTTTCCGGGTCCGGATCCTCCACCACTTCATCATCATCCATAGCCGTGTCCGTACCCGTTACCGTTGCCGAGTACCATTCCCAGTATCCGGACCAAGTCCTCGAGATCGTTCTCGAAAACGTGCTTCAATTCTTAACCTCTCGCCGCGACCGGAACGCCGCCTCATTGGTGTGCAAGTCATGGTGGCGTGCGGAGGCCCTCACCCGATCCGAGCTCTTCATCGGGAACTGCTACGCTGTCTCTCCGGACCGGGCCAGGGGCCGGTTCAGGCGAGTTCGGTCAGTGGTGTTGAAAGGGAAGCCGAGGTTTGCTGACTTTAATCTGATGCCGCCTGACTGGGGGGCCCACTTTAGGCCGTGGGTATGCGTCATGGCTAGTGCTTATCCATGGCTTGAAAAGGTTTACCTGAAGCGCATGTCCGTCACGGATGATGATCTGGCGCTGCTTGCCGACTCGTTTTCGGGGTTTAAGGAGCTGACGCTTGTTTGCTGTGAAGGGTTTGGAACCTGTGGACTTGCTTTCATCGCTAGCAAGTGCAGGTAGATTTTTTCCCCTTCCCCCCCAAAAAAAAATTTCAAAACTTAGTGTTTGAGATTGAATCACTTGCTGAAGCTTTTTGTTTGATCTGGAAGAAATGCTTAGATCTGTTATTATTATTGGTTTAGTGTGAGTTAAGTTTGCTGCTTTTTTTGGTGATTGTATATAAAGTAA
This sequence comes from Luvunga scandens, assembly GCA_030449905.1. Classification (NCBI taxonomy): domain Eukaryota; kingdom Viridiplantae; phylum Streptophyta; class Magnoliopsida; order Sapindales; family Rutaceae; genus Luvunga; species Luvunga scandens. Next base: position 4,386,337 of record JASUUG010000798.1, on the reverse strand, counting down.
TGTTGTACTGAAGTACAAAGCATATGAATCTAAGTAGTGGTTGTTTGAATTGATATTAGGAGAAAATAGAATGCGGCGAAGCATATAAATATTTGATTGATATTTTTATGTTTCAGGAAACTAAGAGCGCTCGATCTGATTGAAGCGGAGGTCACTGATGATGAGGTAGATTGGATATCGCTTTTTCCAGAGGGTGAAACTTGTCTGGAATCATTGATTTTTGATTGCGTAGATTGTGCAATAAATTTTGAGGCTTTGGAGAAACTGGTGGCAAGGTCTCCTTTTCTGAGGAAACTTAGATTGAACCGTCATGTTTCAATTGGACAGTTGTACCGCCTGATGGTTAGAGCTCCCCAGCTTACACATCTTGGCACAGGGAAGTATGGTCCATCAGAGATGGCTCAGAGACAGGGTGATGCTGAGCCGGATTATATATCTGCTTTTGCTGCTTGCAAATCCTTAGTTTGTCTGTCTGGTTTCAGGGAAATCACTCCTGATTATTTGTCTGCGATTTATCCAGTTTGTGCTAATCTAACATCACTGAATTTCAGTTATGCCAATATCACTGCTGACCAACTCAAACCAATCATATGCAACTGTCACAAACTTCAAAATTTTTGGGTAGGTGTTCCTTGTGTTGTTGATTATCAATGTTCTGAAGAAATATGGGTTTTGAAGCTTATCTTGGCTGTCATTATGCAGGCCCTTGATTCAATATGTGATGAAGGACTTCAGGCTGTGGCTGCAACGTGCAAAGAACTTCGTGAACTTCGGGTTTTTCCTATCAATGCTCGGGAGGATGTTGAGGGCCCTGTCTCTGAAGTGGGTCTCCAAGCAATTTCTGAGGGTTGTAGGAAGCTGCAATCTATTTTATATTTCTGTCAACGGATGACAAATGCAGCTGTTATAGCAATGTCTACCAACTGTCCAGAACTGGAGGTCTTTCGGCTATGTATAATGGGGCGACATAGTCCTGATCATGCTACTGGAGAACCTATGGATGAAGGATTTGGAGCCATTGTCAGGAACTGTAAGAAGCTCACCAGGCTCGCCGTTTCTGGTTTATTAACCGATAGAGCTTTTGGTTATATTGGAAAATATGGGAAACTGATAAGGACTCTTTCAGTTGCTTTTGCTGGAGACAGTGATATGGGTCTGAAGTATATGCTTGAGGGATGCCCCAAGTTACAGAAGCTTGAGATTAGAGATAGCCCATTCGGTGATGCTGCTTTACATTCTGGCTTACACCACTACTACAACATGAGGTTCCTCTGGATGTCTTCTTGTAGATTGACTCACCAAGGTTGCCAGGAGATTGCTCGAGCAATGCCTCGCCTGGTTGTGGAAGTGTTTAGGTCTGACGATGAGCAGGAAACGGATAATTATGTTGGGACATTATACATGTATCCGTCTCTTGAAGGACCAAGGAATGATGCTCCAAAATTTGTAACTATCTTAAGGTGAAACCATAATTTGGTTACGCTCTTGTAGGCATTTGCTATGGAGAACCAAAGTTGTTTCAGCTGTGTTCTTCTGGTGGCTGTTGATCAAGTTACGGGTTATTTTTTGTTTGAAATTGATTACAGTGGGTGCCTTTTATATAAGCCCGCAAGAAGGTCCTCTGCAAATTTGTCGAACAATTACAATGATAGAGTGCCGAACTTCTATTGTTATGGACTGTTGCTATGCAATTAAAGGAGGAGCAATGCGGAGGACCACACTTATTTTTTGCTAGGGTTATTTCAATGAAGATGGGAGGACTGAGGCTAATGAGCAAGATGGATGTCTTTGTTACTTTACTGGCCCGTAGAATATTGTTCTATCGGTACGATTCTAGATTTCATGTTACTTTTTGTTTTCATATTCATTTTATCATAAGAGAAGGCTCTGCCAGAGAAGGGAGGGGGTTGTTGTTCAACTGTCCAACATCAAGAATTGATTGAACATCCATGTTTTGCACTTGGATCACATGGAGATGGAGCTTGAGGAATTGGATGGAGATATTGAATGGTGAATCGATGAACAATATTTTCATGCCACCGGCTGAGAATCAGAAAGGAAAAAGCTAGTGTCCAATGCTGAGAGACGTGGGTCGCTCATTTTGAATCAATTTTAGTTTAGATTAAGCTGTAGCTGGTGGAAACTAAATGCCCTTTAGTCCGATACAACACTCTCTTCTTTTCTCTTACTTTCCATGTTTGTTTTTGTCTTCAGATGTGTTGGTGTAGCACCTGACTGTTGAATTTATTGTTGTTGTTGTTAGCAATTTGAGAGGGGGAAATAAATGTCAAATCTCGATTGACACTGATGAGGTCCATTAAGTATGCGTGGAAAGTGGTGTTGTACGAGTACACAGACAAATCCAGGACCCTCACCACGTGGGGTTTCTCTTCAATAGAATCCCAAATCTCAAAAGGGATGATGGATGGTCCTGATCATTTTGTGTGTCCTGCGTATTGTACTCTCTGCTGCATAGAATTATAAAACCAAGCCTCACGCTCATTCAAATCAAGTTCGAGGAACGGTCTGATGTGTGTTAAAAGTAGGGTCGGGGTGCTAAGTCTAGTAGATACTAGATATTATTGTATTATGTGAAATGAATCGACGAATGGTGCGGAATTGCGCTCTGTTTATGCTCTGACTTAATGCTTGTATTGTATGGATGGATATCTACTTTCTAAAAGTTAAAGGTGGGACCATTTAAATTTCGATGATTTGTCACACCCCTGCGTCTGCGTTATAAAGCAGCCAAGTGAAGTCCACCAATCTCTCTCTTATAATTAGGAGGATAGAAGTCTATCCGCCCTCTTTGTTGCCATTCTTTCTGGCAGGATTCAAAAAGCAAAGCTTATCATCGAAGTGGGATCTGACTGTACAGTTACAAATGAATACAGTGACTATCATGGGAAGCAAAGCTTGGTTTTTCTTTTCTTGTCTATCCATTTTTAGCCCTAGCTAAGCAAGTGGCCGAGAATGGCCATAATATTAATGCCCCCGACATGGTTTCTTCTATCCTTTGCCGCATAGACTTAACTCGTTCAAGTTTGTGTGAACAGTAATAAAACTGTGGAGTAATGGGATAACATCGCACCACAAGGTCAGTATTGTTGCGTATTACGACGTAAGCAAGTAATACAGAGCCCGCAGTGATTAGAAGAAAAAAAAAAGACAACGGATGATAAAGCTACAGTGATTTCAGCGGCTTATCCATTTTGCTTAAGGTTAGTGTGGGGTGACCAATTGCCAATACCCACGCAACGGTGAATGGCAGCCTCTGCTTTTTGATTCTATCTTTAGAGTTTCGCCTTTTGTTTTTCTTTTTCGGCAACCATCCTTGTCCTCGAGAAAAAAAATAAAAGTGAAAGAAACAAACTGATAATGACCCAACACGACGCAAGAGCAAGGGTTGAGAAATCTTAGCCTTTGAAGACGTGAAATTGCCCCTTTTGATGGACCTATCTTACCTACTGCCCGCTGGACATGTCCATATCTATCCATCATTTGATAGAGAGACTTTCATTTAATTGAATGGTCCTGATTGATTGTGAACAAACAAGAACATCAACCCAAAGTTTGATTACCACCTTCTTAGCACATGCATTAGAATCATACTGTTCCTAAAACAACAAAACTTTAGAAAAAAAAAAATTTTAAAAATTGCCCATACAAAAGCTAAGCTGCTTTGAGGCTGATTGGTGGACACCCATCTCAAAGGGAGAGGGCCCCACCATCGGATTAAATGACAATGTGGGCCACGTGTACGGTATGGGAGGTGGGATACATGAATGCCTTTTTATCAAATTTAAAAACGTTATCGAACTCACATAATCACTCATTTAATTATAATATCATTGTTGATAAAAAAAAAAAATTAGTGGATCGCCAGAGAGCAGCAGCTAACGTACAAGTAACAAACGACGAAGTCTAAGTGGGATGGTCTGATGGCAAAATAAAAAAGTAAAAAGAAAAGAAAAAAGGGTCGGTGAAGCCGTGAAGCAAGCTATCAAAGGAGGGAAAAAAAAGGTTAAATTTGAGTTCTGATGCAGAGTTTTTAAATTATAGTTATTGTAAAAAAGTTATAATTATAAAATAAAAATAAATAATATATAGTAAATAAAATGTTTAAATAATAATTTTAATAAAATTAATAAAAATATAATAAATTTTTTATTATATAAATATAAAATTAAATCAACTTAATTTTTAAAATACAATAATTAAAATTTATTAAATATTTTATTATTATAACTTAAAAATTACAACCGCTCAATCTCAAATCTCAATCTTAAATAGGATTTAAACACACGTTAAAAAAAATAAAAATAAAAAGTTGTTTTGAATTTTTGGGGTTTTTTTTTTTTTGGGGTGGGGGGTTAGTTTTGCATTGTTTAATTGCTTTTGTCTGTTAAGCACATTCACAGGTGAACTAAGCACGAGGTCAACCACTAAAGTATGTTCTTTCCTCCTCTGGCATGCTCAGGCTCAACCACTTAATTTAAATTTTGCCCCATATGCTCAGCTGCTTATTATTGCGATTATTATAAATTGAACCCTTTTCCCAGCTACTTCCAGGATTGATTTTGCTTTTCCGCAAATGAAAACCTGTCGTGTTTTATTCGGAAAATTTTAGCCAATTTAACACGCAGACAAAATGAAGCTTCGTTCCGTGTAGTAGGAAATTCACTGAGAGGGTAGTAATAATAATCATGCGAGTGCCTTAACCGTAAAGCTTATATTAAAAAATCTTGAGGATTTACATGGCCGGCAATTAATTCAAAGGCGTTTGGTAGAAATAACTAGATATTGTGACTTTGTGAGAGAATTTACTTAAAAAGAGTTAGGCTTTTGGCTTTTCACGAGTAACAAAGAGCGAGCTGGCGGCCAAACATGGCTTGCTAAGAGGTTCTGTTACGTGTATCATCCGATCACGGGCTCTTGAGGAACTTGTGGGGATAACAATCGCGTACAAACAAAAAGCAAATGGTTTTGACACAAACCAAACAATGTTGGACTGCGCAATCACTTGCATAACTTGGATGACATGTGACGTTTCTATACTGTTATTAGATATTAGTCACCGGGTGCCCAAATTTATCAGGAAAGTACATGTGACTCTCACTCTTATTGCTTGCATCATTTGGGTAATTCACTGTCAAATATCGAAGTGAAAGCTATCTCCGTGTTTGCATACATATTGAATTAAGATCTATTTCTGTATGAATTATGATGTGAGCGGGAGTTGTTCTTTTTGCCAAGCGAAGCACAAAGTCATCCTTGCAGACATCTAAGTGTCAAACTAAGAATGGTTCGTAGCATATATATATATATATATATATATATATATATATATATATATATATATATATTATTGTTTTGGTAAAATCAGATGTCAAGAGTAGGCAAAAGGTTAATTCATAATATGGTTCGTTATTAAAATTAATGATTATAAATATTCCATTTCTCTAATGGGCTCAACTACTAAGTTACAACACCCCCCAACTTTTCTCCCCCAGCCAACAAGAGGAGGATAAATGAAGTATGGTTGAGAAGCTAAATTAAAAGGAAAAAGTTATTCCAAAACAATGATCGCTAGTTGGCAAAAGTTTTGAAAGCACAAAGATGGAATCTGGGTTCAGTTTGAGAAAATCTGAGAAGATATTCTGAGCCAGCACTTGGCAAGTTAATATTGTTCTAATGATCTTTTATTAATAACAATAATAATAATAATAATAATAATAATGATAATAGGTTATAGGTTGTCTGCATACAGATACAAACACATCTGGCTTAAACCAAATCCAAATGCCAGGACCATCCACTACAAACTAACTTTAATCCGCAATCCTCTCGATCTAATTCACTGGTCACTAAAGTTTCTTAATAGTTGAGCATTTCTAAAGAGTAAAGAATACAACTTTTTGCAAATGGGTGAAAGAAAAAGAGGACTTACTGCTCATCATTTTGTTCGGAAAACCCTGATACTAGCTTATAAATGTCAAATCTACGAACTAACCCCACTGCCTCGCCAAGAGACCAATCAAATCAAAACTACAAGTCATCATTGGGTATTTAGTTGATTTATTATTTTAAGCTCTCATTAAAACACATCGCATTGCACAAAGTCAAGAGGCTAGTAAGTACCAGCTCTACTGTTGATCACAAACATTGTTTCCATAACCACGCAGGACTCTGCGTGCCGTTTTCACAATCTTCCTCCATTTCCATATGCTGGTTGAGGGACTGAAGCTCAGGGGAAACATATTGAGAGGAACTGTGACAATATTCCAATAAGCTGTCATCGATACATTAAACTAAGACCCGAGACTGAGTTAATCTCAGAATTTCATCTCAATGATGAGTAACTGAGAGCCTTGTGACTCCCGGTGCATTGCACCTCTTCTATTAGATTCTTACATGCAATTGGGCACATTATCCTCCATTAAGTTCCAATAATCCATAGAAAGATCTATCGAAATCGATTTATGATTTATACAACAAAGCTAAATGAAGGCAGATTCCCATTTTCGCCATATGGGAGAATTTGCAACAAAAGGATGCAATGAGTCTGTTAGTTGTTTTCACAGGGTAGCTTCAGGATATATTCACCACCGAAATTGACAAAAGTCATTAAAACTTGGCCTCACTATATATGATAAAAGTACTGATAAGATGGAAGATTCTTCTTCTTTTCAATAATTCTGACCTGAGAGCTAAATTCTTCATCTACGACGTTCAAAGGGGGGAGATGATGTGCGGAAAACAACAACGTTCTCAAAGAATTATTTTTCCAATGAATAACAACAATTTCAACTTGGTCAGGCCGTGGCCACTTGTTTCACAAATCAATCGGCCATCAGGCCGACCTCAATTGATTTTTTTTTTTTTTTTTTTTTTAAAATCAAATTGGCTATTCAAGAGTGGTACTACTCTCTGAGTCATTTGGTCTTCAGAGGGAACCCCTACTTATCACTGTTTGAAAAATGCTTAGAAGTAATGAAATGAGGGATAATAAAACCACAGGCTCCAAGGGTCATTAACCTTTTAGATGCACTGCAATGACTTAAAAAGAGAGTAGGGGAATCTTCCAATCATTTCTCCTTTAGAACTAAAAATATTTTCCTCACCTCAAGTACTTCGATCATTTTGAGTGATTTTGTAAGAAGCACGGTGTCTTCGAATTCCACCACAAACCCCTGAGATCTTTGATATTCCCACTCATTGAAAATAAAGTGGTTCGATCACTTTGCACTATCTTGGCCTTTCGACCCAAAAAAAAAAGAGGAAAAAAAAAAAAGGATAGTCTCAGCATTTAGCATGAGGTGGTCAAAAGAACCTTGAAAAAAGAAACTCACTGATTTTCTTTCATGGTGGTGGGGCCAGTTTGGTCAGGATGGACATTAACATGACCCAACTAACGAACATCCATTGAACTTACACAAGCTTGACTAGGTACACGGATTTGATGAAAGAGGAAGCAGTATAACAGAACTCCAGAAGGCTTCATCTCACTAGCGTAAAAAGAAATAATAATAATAAATAAATAAATACCAGACAGGCTACTCTCTATAGACATTTAGTCATTGCAAAATTGCACAAACTGATTTTGGCGATGCCAAAAAACCTTAATAATGAAAACGGCATTTATTTGCAGCTATCAAATGTAGACACTCACTTCAGTCCAAATCATGAAGTTGGGATGTAACAAGGAAAGTTAAGATCCACTAATAAAGTGACTTGCCATCATACTATCAAGCCAAAAAGAAAACTCATTGTAGCAACTGCTCTGAAGCCCACACAAAAAGGGTGCATGGGTTGAATGGATAGGCAGCCAATACAATTTCCGGTCAAAACCTTTATCAACAGCAATCTTGAAAGTCTGTAATCTTGTATGTAGGGTCTCTAGTGTACAAAACTCATATCATCATCAGAACTTTCTTTGTAGGGTGGGGGGGAGGGAGGGGGTTTATTGATTGAAGCCTCACACTTCCAACATAGCAGAACTTTCATAAGCAAAACTAAAAATTTTGCTATCCTGTCGAAAACCCAAGACTTATTTGGAAAACCAAAGAAGAAACTGGCTTATAAGTGGAAAGGCCAGTACCCGCCAGTTAAGTTACAAGCTAATGGCAACAATATCCTTTCAACAGAAAAATTTTTCATACATGATGTCCTGTCAACAAATAGGGATTTATTGCTCTTAAGAGTCTGAATGCTATTATGCTAAGATAACATTACATATTACAACAACAATAGTACCGAATCTCTGAGTAGCAGTAATAATTAGAAGAGACAGTTCGACACAAGCGATAATAGTGTCCCAGTTCATTTCTGTTTTCCAGAGAGTAATTACCAGTTGAATATATCTTAACAACTAGTCTTGTACATATGTTAAAGAATGAGACAGTTGTATGGGACTTTAAAACACTTAAAAAAAAAAAACTGTTTTACATCCTTATTTAGTGTGTTTATGGTAATAAATTATTCACCATAGGTTACCAACATACTTGAGAGTGGCACCAACATATTTCGCTGAACCCCTAAATGTAATTTATCATTTTGTTACATGCATATTGCCACTCAAACACATTATATGTGAATTCACTGCAACAAGTTGCAGAATACCATGGATAATGAATTCACAATGAGGAAGCAGAGAATACTAGTCACGGAGACAAGCGGTTGATTTTCCATACCCGTTTTCCATCGACTTCCTGAGGAGAATATTGCAACCTGTCATGAAAACATACATTACCAATGAGGCTTACAAGTCTTTGATTAACCACATTTATCCAGAACTCTTAAGGCCATGCACCCACTTAAGTTCATTCATTTGCCAAAAACAATGGAAATCCTCTTTTTGACATTGAAGAAAACATTTCATTTCAGAAAACTTTTCAGATTTGCCTAAGAATATGTGAAAGACAATATTTTAATTATAAGAGTTCATTTGAAACTTCAAATAGAATAAGGTTTCTAAACTCTTCATAACAACCTAGGGAAGAGTGTCAATTTCATAAAGCATTGAACAGTAAGAAGTTATCCGATGTAAATTTAGATTAAAAACCACATTATTCTGCAGAGAGTCATATGTAGATTCAAATTTAACACCTTTTTTTTCTCCATCTTTGGTGTAGCCAATCAAACCAAGCATGCACAGAGGAATTGACACTCAAATATATTTGTAACTTGAGTTTATTTCAACACCACAGCACAAAGACGGTGATTCAAAAGTTGCAAATTAATCATATTAATTGTCAACAGAATGAAGGGGAAAAAAAAACCATGAAAAGTAAAGCACTCTTCCTATTTCATTTTTTTTTTTTCAGCTGAACCTCGACAAGAAAATGTGGATAAATTAAAGAAAAGAAAACTGCACCCTTTCGTATTCCTAAACACATGCATTGTAAGGGTCGTACCATATTCAGAAAAAGGATGTAATCAGGATATCTTTGAGGTGACTTTTTCATCACTCAACAAAAGATCCAAAGATCTACAAAAATCTGAACTGCTTGTGGATCCAATCCAAACACAATTGAAATATCATTGTTAAGGTCCATACCTAACCACTTCCATTACATCCAAACCAGAATGACTTTGGCCCAAAGCAGAGCTCTCCAATCTTTACAGACAAATTATTGCAACTATCAATGGAGAAAAGAGATGAAAAATCACCTATCATGCAAACGAGACTTCTGTCCTTGCCAGAATTCGAAAAGCTCTGGTTTAAGCCTGTATCCTCCCCAGTATTCTGGTTTTGGAATCAAACTCCTGTCAAAACATATGAAATTTACAAAGGATTTAAAAGCAAATTTCTCTCCTGGAGTCTTTTCTTTATCTTCTTTTTTCTAATTAGGGAATAGGATTAGGCAATTTCCTGTCATCGGTGAAATAGCAAATTAATCTAACCTTAATTTTGAATATATGCAACTTCACAAATAATGTTGAATTAGGACAAATGCATTTATAGTGAACTGGAAAAAGGCTGATAATCGTCTAAAGGATATTAAATATTAATACACAAATCAAATCATCAAGGTAAAAAAATAGATATCAAGAATCACGAAAACTGAAAATAAAGTATGAAATATCTGAAATTCTGAGCCCATACCCATCAGAGAATTTTTCCTCTAATTCTTTGTATTGCTGGTACAGAACATGCCTTCCAGGGATCACAGAACTCTGAATGAAGCAAGAAGTGGTAGTTATAGTATCTGCAAACATATCATTATTATGCACATCTATGAATTATACAACAGTTGGTCAAACAAACCTGTTTGCTAACTATTGCTCCAATCTGACTTCCTTTGGGACGGCTATGGAAGTACAGCTCAGATTCCTCATCAGAAACTTTTTCAACAGAGCCTTCCACTCTTACCTACTCATCACAGTTCACATTAACATGGCCTTAAGACAGGAAGATTGTCCACAAGAAATGCTTTTGCAGCACATCAGCTCATTAAATTCTATTATTGCTAGCTACAAATCTTCAATTTTGGTCTAACTATAGTAGATTGGTAAGTAAAAATTGAAGCATCTACAGCTACAGGCAACCAGCACTAGCACCAACCTTTAACTTGTCCAGTACTGGTAGAATACCAAAAACAATTTTGATAGCATGTCTCTGGGTACTATTCACAATCCTAGACTTACCATCATAATATAGAAGGCACTTCTATTCTGTCAATGTCTTCTTTTTTAATTTTCACTTAATTTTATTTTTTATTCAGCAGGGAATTGGGATAACCGAACACAAAATGTGCACCACAAGCAAGAATACCACCCACCTGTACCAGCTACCAAATGGAGAGAAACCTCAATCCCTTGAACCCCTAACCATGGGGCACAGGAAGTAATCAGTAGGTTGTAATTAATTACTGTCTTCTTATACACAGAAATTTTACACTCTAATCAAGTGTATTGCTTAGTGGCTAAAAAGTTCAGCAAACAAGATTACTTCACATATCAGACAAACTACTTGGTTCGGTTTTTGGCATCCAGCAAATAAGATTCCAGCTTAGACAAGGAAGGTAAAAATAGAGGAACCATTTTCAAAGAAGCTGTGGATAATGTCAACAGACGGAACAAAGTTAATCAGAGAAATATTGATACCTGCCGATTCAGACCATCCCAGTAGAAAAGAAGAGATGCATTAGGATTTTCACATAATTCACATGACTTTCTACTTTCATAATTGGTGTACCTGCATTCAGAAAAGATTGCAGCATAGGGGACAAAAACATTTTCCAAAAAACACTTTTGATTGCAGCACCGCCATTATAATAAAAGAACATTACTGACCAGACAAAACCATCCCTATCAACTCCCTTGAGTAATACCATTCGAGATGAGCTGTAGCAAAGTGACATGAGGTTGAGTGGATTAGAAAAGGAAAATTATAACCACACACATTTCAACTTCAAAGATCATCAATTGGTATCTATGCTAGTACACTGCAAACTGTAGACCCAATTTAAAAAATTTTACAACTTCAATTAACTACATATTTTATGTAATTGGTGCAGTGAAAATTAGAATAATTTAACCATGACCTCCCATCTTACTGTATTAAGTATCAATTTTGAGGATACCTGGTCCACCTCTGGGGTTCTCCTTGTTTTCACATTTAATGGATCTTTCTTAGTTTTCTCTCAAAAAACAAGTGATAAAAGGACATGGTGATGTTTGAGATACAATGTTAACAATTTTTATTTATTTATTATTATTATTATTATTATTTTTGGTGTGTAAATGGCATTGAATGCCTAAGATTCTTCTAATGGACTTTATTAAGGGCCGTGTTTAAAATGACAAGATGCAAATTCAGATGAATGTACTGAACATAATATTGTTGATGAATGAAAAAGAAATCAAAAGAATAGAAAGTACGGTTTTCCATCCTTGCCAACAGTTGATAAGGCCATTGCATTTGGTTCCCTCAATCCTGCAGCAATTGCATCATCAAACCATTTCTGAAACTGCAAGATAACCAAATCGCTCAGTTCAGATGCAAAGGACAGTTTTCTTTACTTATTGGGACAAAAACATGGCTAAAACTCATGGATCAATGATAAAGACATGGATATTAAATAAACAACCTGCCGCACAGCTTTACTTGATTCATACCTGATTAATGGGGTCAGATCCAACTTGCTCCTCAAGGAACTCTGGAGAAATATAATTCTCTCGTAGAGCTGATATATCAATGCTCGGTGGCTTTCCAATTCGTACACACATTGAAGTACCGGGATAAGGTGGAAGACGAAGCTTATATTTATCCGCAATAACCGGCGGGACAAATCTACCACCTAGAAAGTGGTGAGGACCGCTGAATTTCTTTGCACACAGTTTGGGAGCAGTTAAAGAAACCTAGAAAGCACCAAAGTTGCATGATTCGGGGAAAAAAGGAGAGAGGGAGAGAGAGAGGACATGCAATTCAAAGGTACACCCTCAAAAGTTTTTGGCAGGAAAAGGAAACATTAAAGGCCCCATTAAAAACCCACCAGCATGTCAGGTTTTATGCCTTCATCCCCAATATCCCCTTCTTCAACATGCCAACCAGATGGAATATCTATAGAGACAATATGTGGGCGTCTTTGGCGTGTTTGATCATAACCATGTGGACAAAGTCTCTTAATCAGATCATCAAATGGTGGCCTTGGGGTGCCTGAAGGATTTTAAGAAGATAAATCAGATTACACTGAGGATTTGACAAGGCAATCCTGAAGAAGTTGTATGGTCACAATCTATCCAGGTCCTGTAATCTTTCTGATTTTCATAAAATTTATATATTGCTTAGGCACAATGAGTAAAAATTATTAGAAGGATTCAAGTAGCCATGACCCATTGAGTTGCATCTGGAAGATAATTTTATGTGGTTTCATACTTTTTTCTAGTTGTACAAATATAGAGCTGTTAGCCTGTACTAATGAAGGAACCTTCAATCATTTCCAGCCAGGAGTTTTGGAACTTGCGTTACAACCAAATAATTGAGCCTCTAAGTTAAAAACACTGGAGAATGAAACAGTAAAAAGATGTATAGTGAAGGTTAAATATATGTAAAAAGAGAAAGACTAAAAGCAGTGTAGAATGATTGTTTTGTGTTTTTGTTATAACAATACAAAAATACATAAATATTAAATTTCTAAGCAAGCAACATGAGTTATGGTTTCTAATGATAGTGAAACAAACAAGATCTGGTACTGCAATGAGGACATGATTTTCATGGGGGACAATAGCATAACAGTACTTGCATCCAATTATTACAAGTGGGACTACATAAATAATGAACTCACTTCATTAAAGTATATATACAAACCACATTACATCAACAGAAACAGCAAAGTATTATTGCATGATCAATTGATTCAATCCATGACACATGCAATTTCCTTTTGCTCTTTGATGTTCAATAGGAATGCACAAAGAAATTACCATGAAAAGAGAACCCAAACATTGCATCTACGACGATATCAAAGTCCTTTGAAAAGTCCAAAGGTAGATCTTCCACCGACAGGAAAGGGACTGATAGAGATTCAAGCTGAAAATTTATCACATCAAACAAGACTCCATACAAACTCTATCTGCCAACACTTGAAAAACAATTTACCTCATTTATACCTGTGTAACCAGGCCAGCATAAAGTGGCTTTTGAGTGCGCTTTGGATAACAAACAAACAGCTTGTATCCAAAATGATACAGGTGTCGAGCAGCTACCAGACCATCACCTCCATTGTTCCCCGGCCCGCAAATTGCAAGCACACGATCATATTCACTTGGTTTGTAAACCTGTCAATTATATATTTCCAACACCAAAATTCATTATATAATCTAATCTCAGCACTAAAAACAAAACCTGACAAAATGTTGCTACACGTCAAAACCTAACATAATTACCTCTGCTATGGATGTCGCTACACTCAAACCAGCCAATTCCTGCAAGCGAGAGAAATTTTAATGAGCGGGAGAAAAAGAAAATTGGTAGGAAGATAAGCTAAGAAATACCATAAGCTGATCGACGCTGAATCCAAGCGGTCCCATGAGAGTCTCATCAATTTCGGCAGCTTCTCGCTGAGTGAGATGAGATACGGAATTTGAATTTTGTGGCGACGACATTGCGTCTGATTTTGAGCAAAACGCACGAACTGCAGGAGCTGAAACTGGACGGAGGAAAACCTTATAGAACGAGTTATGTTATTACTAGTTTGTTATAATTCAATTCATATACGAGAGGAGAAGAGAGAATGTAACCGTACCGAGGAGGAGGAGTGGTTGGAGAGGAGAGGAGAGGAGGGATTGTAAGTGGATTTGATTGCTGGAGACGAGTTATAGTGGTAAGCGAGAGTGAGCGACTGTGCCAGAAGCGAGCAGGTCATGCTCATTCTTCTGCTTTTGCGTATCACTGACCACATTCTTCTAGAGTTCTAGTTACGTTCCACATTTTCCCCCGACTTTTTTATTTCTTGTATTTTTAAATTTCGGCCTGCCGTGTGGCTACTCTAAAGTTTAAAGGGAGGTTTCGGATAATTTTACTAAAAAGTAATTTAGTATTTTTAAAAGAAAAAATACTAAATAATTAAGAGAGAAAAATGAAATTTTTTGCATTGCCATGAATTTCAGAATTTGGGATAAATTTGTGAAAAAAAAAAAAAGTTAAATAAACAAAGAATACGGCAAATAATATAAACCAAAGGGAATGGCTTCGATATGAATGTTGCGTACTCACACAGGTTCGCGACAATGCCATGGTTTTTCTAATTTGGATTTACGTATTCCTTTCCTAACCAACCAAGCCTTGCTTCCGATGATTTTTGGTCTTCTTAGTTTTCCACAAAAATAGAAAACCAAGTTTGGTCTTTTTTTATTCGCTTTCTATCAAGGCATAAATAAATCAACGGACAGCGACCAACCTCACAACATGTGCACACAAAAAAAAAAAATTAATATGCTACAATAAATATGATTTTTAAATAATAATTTTAATAAAAAATAATAAAATTATTATAAATTTTTTATTACACAAGCGGATGGATTAAAATAACTTAATTTCTAAACCACTATCATAATAAATAGTGTTTATGAAAAAAAAAAAAAACTATAGTCTAATAAACCTTAATACTGCTGAACAGGACTTAAAACATAATTTTCGACTAATTTGGAAATATTATGTCTTTTGAGAAAATTAATGTGGCCTTATGGCTTGTGATGAAAATTTTGAGATAAATTTTGGGATCACCAAATGCCGACAATTAATGGAATGCAAAGACCAGGTTCGCTAGCGCTGATTGCATCGAAACATTGTGCCTCTTATACGTTAAGGTCGCAGTTGACTAGCCATTGCTGAATAACAGAGCTCTGAGAATACGTTAAAAAGTTGATTCCATCATAAAATAAATTAATGAGCAGTTACATAAACCACTGGCAAATAATTTCTCCCACTGGCTACTGGCTCTACATTTGAAAAGTTAAAACGAATAAAATTTCAATTTCAAATCACATTCTTTTCTTGTGCTACTCCAAGCGTGTAGTTAGTTTTCTTCTTTATCGAGCAAAGTCTTTTGAATCCTCTCAATGAAGCTCAACATTGTTTCTAGACCCTTTTCATCTGCAAACAATTGTAAATATATATATATCCCGATCCTATGAATAAATCATAAATTGAAAACAAAGTCGATAGACAGAGGAAGTAATGATTCAGTAAGTTAATTACCAAGCCTTGGTATTGTGTGCCCCTTGGGATGATGAATTACAAAAGGGTCTAGACATTTTTCCAATAGTTCCAAACCATAAGGCTTTAAGAAATCCGTCTCCCCTGCAACCAAACCAAAATCCACAGTTGTATATGTATAAACTATTTATAAGTCCTATTTACTAAATACATTCAACTTTTATTACACAACGTCTCAATACCAGACAGACACTTATTTTATTAATTTATAAAACTGAACAAGTTTGTATATTGACAAATGATGCCAATAAACCAGTTCCAATGTTCTAGAACAAGATTTGCTCTCTAGTAATCCGGACACGGGAACAAAGAAGTTGAGATCATGATATGATACAATTTGCAAATTTGCAGTGAACTTGTTTCAATTAACTTTAAGAATTGCTCATCCTAACACCAACCCATATTGGAGACGCGACGCCTATGCAATTGCCATACATATTCAAGATGCATTCATATTGCAACAAATTACTAGCCAAACCAAATTGAAGATAAAATGAATTTTATTGCGATAGATGTGCTTGAAATTAACCTTTGTCACCCTGTCACCGAGTCAAAGGAATCCTTGAGCACACCTACTTTGAAGGATGGGGAGCTTTAGTTCAACACCTAACGCTTTATTTTTTTTTTTTCCGACTCCACGTAGCTCAGATTAATTAATACTAAAGATTCTAACACTAAAATCATTGAAAACAAGTTGCAAGACAACTGCCATGAATTTGACAAGCAGCACAAATTAGAAAATAACTCATGGGATTACAAAATTCAATCACGTTCACAGGATCCGAAGCAGCAAAGCTATTAAATGTTTTAAAAGAAGGAACAGGGAAGGAGATGATACCTAAGAAGTGGAGTGATGGGCATCGAATAGGCGACGAATATGCGTTCTCAGCCACGGATGGCGCCATGAACATGGCCCCCCCAACGATAATCAAGAACTTTATTTTTGGAACTTTTGTAAGAGCCACGCCCTGCAAGCAAAACAACACCACAACACCAACAAACTAACTAATTGATAATTTTATGAACTTCCGTTTCTCGAACTGGAAAAATACAAACAAAAGTTAACAGCCTAAATGCACCTTCGCTTGCATACCCGCCAACCCCGCCGAGAGTATCGCCCCCTGTTATTGCCTTTTAACGATCCGTGAATTAATCATGAGAAATTAACAAGTCAAAGATTAATAGTCGACGAACCTGCGAGAATCCCAGAAGCCCATCAAACGGGCCATGTTTGATTATGTAATCTTCAATGTATGCAAGGCACTCGTCAAAGTTTGCGTACTCTGTGAATTCCTGTAATAACAATGATTTAAAACAAAAAAAAAAAAATCAGAAGTTGTGAACTTGGTAATGAGAGAAGGTGAAAGTGAAAATGAAAGAAATAGAGTTCAGACCTTGTTGAACTGGAACCACTCGTAATAAGGAGGATCAAAGATGCCTTCCACGTCAGATTTCCCATGGGCAGGGTGGGCACCATTCGGGAAAACAAGATCGAGATTGTCGAGTACTTGTTGAGGCCATTTTCCTATCTGTTTCTTGAGAATTTCTCCGCTTGTTCTGAATCCATGTAGACAAAGAACTCTTGGTTTCCTCACAATCTCAGCTCCACTTCCCATCTCTTCTAAATTTTCTGAAGAAAATTTATGGAACTCTTTATAATTTGAGGCTTTTTCTGTTCCGCTCTGTTTGGAGGTTTTTAAACGTTAAGAGCCCCTCTTTTTATGTGGGGACCTGAAATTTACTTCTCGGACTCTGCGCGTTTGTAAGGATGCCCCAGAAGGCCATATGCCGCGCTGTGTATAATAGTTACACGTGCTCTTCTAGTTCTAGAATGATTGGTACGTAATGGACGGTGAAGACGGTATAGATTGTCTATCTCAACGGCTGTGATCTGCTATGTGAATCTTGTGTCGTCTGTCCCGTAGTTGGGTTTTATTGACTTACGGGTAGTGGGTAGAGAACGCGTTCAAGAGCTTAATGTGCTCATCAATTACGTTAAACCGCACCCTCCGCCTCTTGATGGTCCGCTGCCTTAATTGGAAGTTTTATGCTTTTTAACATATCTTCTGGTTGTTGTAAATTTCAATTTATTTTTATTTTTATTCAAACAATAAAGAAAAATTTACGACAGATTGATGAAAATTTTATTATCTTCCTAATAAAATTGATAGATAAGTTGAGGTTATAATAATTTAGGGAGTATTTGAAACATTATTGTTTCATGAGAGATAATTGTTCAATTATCTCTCTCGCTAAATGACATTTTTCAAAATACACTTCAAATTATTATAAACTTCAACTTATTCCATTTTTATTCGAAAGATAAGGAAAAAAAATAGGGGTGCATTGATGAATATTCGTTTTATCTTTTGTTTGAGTTTGTTTTGTGTGGGTTCTAATCCTTTTTTTTTTGTGGATTAATTTGCCTCTCCGTCCGTTTTTAGCTTTTTTAAGGTACTCTTTTGATTATTGTTCAAGGGTACTCTTTCTACAATTTCCATTTCCTCCTAGAATCAATGTCTAACTGAAATGTAAAGGTTAGATGCGTAAAGATAATCATTAGTTGCATAATATGTAAGGAAATTTAGATTAGTCCACATTGGCGTAATACACCATTTGTTTATTCCTTATCAGGAGGTGAACGCTTGGATTTTCCTTAGCCTTACTCATAGGTAAGTCAAGTAAAGTCCGGAATGACATAAGAAAAGTAAAAATAAAATGTGTTAATATGTTAGATGCAGAATCATAATTATTAAGTTAGAACGTAAAGTTATATTAATCCACGTCAGCCTAACATCCTACATATATTCCCTCGGATAAAGTGAATACTCGAGTTTTCCTTAACTTCATTCATGAGAAAAATAAAAAAGTACCATAAAAATAACAGAATGGTAGAAATGTAAATAAGTCAGTATAACTATAAGGGAAAAAGCATAATTAAAAATAAAATGAAGATAAAATAAAATAAACGGTAAATTAGTCTTAGGTTTAGTTGTAGAGACAATTTTAAGCCTTTTTTTTACTATTATTGACTTTTTATTTTTTGTCAAAATTTTATATTGACCAAATAGGTTTTGAATCTTCTTTATTATTCTCTCAGTCTCTCTCTTTTTCCCAATAAGTCATTTGAAGAAGTCTCCATTTTTGCCCTTAGATTTTTAGTTTTAATACCTTTTTTTTTCAACAAATCATTGAGGTTTGGGTCTCACATATAATCCCATTTTTCATAAGAATGTGTGAGTGTTCACCTTTTTTTTCAACTATACACAAACATATCTAATGTAGAAAGATGACAGTGAAGTAGTGTTCATGTGTGTTTTAGTGAGAGAATTTTTTTTTAGCAAGCTTCTTCTCCACAGATGGTGCTAATGAAGGGGCTGGAAATTTTTACCTTCACACATATTTGTATTTTGTGGAAAACTTGTCATAATTGTTGGCCTCAAATCCAATGAGATTAGTACTTGAAAAAAACATTCGGATACCTAAGTTAGTGTTGGATTAAGATTAAAGAAAAAAAATAGAGAAAATGAGTTTTCTCTCTCTAAGTATAAACAGTATTTTTGGAGGCTAAAGACCCATTTTTCATAGAAATAAGTATCTATTTATAGATGATGAATGATGTGAATTTAATATTTTGCTTTGAACCCTCAATTTAATGACATGTGTCACCCATCATTTTTGTACATGTAGAAGTGAATTTAATTATAGAGAATTATTCTAACATGTATATTTTCATAGATGATGAATGATGTGAATTTAATATTTTGCTTTGAACCCTCAATTTAATGACATGTGTCACCCATCATTTTTGTACATGTAGAAGTGAATTTAATTATAGAGAATTATTCTAACATGTATATTTTCATGTTGTTATGACTCCTGGTATGATTTCTTAGATTAATAGATTATGAAACCAATTCCTCCTTTTTTCTATCTTTATGAGCTTTTGAGGAATTTTTCCTTGTGTGTTATGTTATTTCCTTAAAATAATTTGAGTGTTATTTTTTTAGAATAACTTCTTTTACTTGAGAGGATAGACACGTGGCATGGTTTGCTGTTTTTTGAAATATGTCACCAACAAAAAATATAACAAAATAGTTTATTTAATTCTCTCGACATGCTACATTATTGTCTAGTAAAATAGGAATATGGGAGGCGCAATTATTTGGTTGATAACTTAACAAGAAAGATAAGCCGTCGATTTTCATGATTTTGTTTTGTTTTCTCAATTTTTTTACCTCCCATATTTCATTATTTTCATTTAAGGTGTTATTCATGTTGCATTCTCACCGTAACGCTATGTCAAGCTAAAACCAAAATTGGAAATGCGATGGCCCGAAAGTCCAAAGCAATGTTCGGTTGGGGGTAAACGACGTGGGAGATGAGAGGTTTTTGTTTTCTCTTGGCTTTCCAATGGTGCGAAAATTGACCGAAAATCAAATTCCGTTTAAACTCTAATTTCTACTATTTGAGATATTTAATTTCTTTATTCAAAAGTAAGGAAATTCGGATTCCACACAATTAAAAAGTCTCGTTTTTCTATTTTACCTCATTTAATTATTGATTTCCAATTTTACCAGTAAACAAATCTAAATTTAAAAAAAAAAAAAACTAATTCTCTATTTTTTTTTCGAATGTCAAAGTCCTTCACACAAAATCGGCAGATTCTTTAAACTTCTGGCAAATCTCACAGGTTATAAGAGCATCGGTGATAGCATTTGAGTATAAGTGGCTATTCAAAGTTTCAAATTCATCCCATCTATCTTGCTTTCGTGAAATCATTTAGGTGAGGTTTGGTTGGGAGGAGAGGATGTAGGAGAGGAAAGTTATTTAAATTTTATTTTTATTTTTATTGTTTGGTTAGACAAAATGTATAAGAATCTAATTTACATTAGAATTTAATATCCATCATAATGTGGAATTTGAATTCCACCTCAAGGAGTGAAGAATTCAAATTTCTTTTATATTGCAAACCCAAACTTTTCAAATTACCTTTCAATTTTTTAACTTATTGAATGCTATTAATAATTATTATTTATAATTTTATTTTATCTATTTAATATTATAAATAATTTATATTAATTAAATTTAATGAATGGTTTAAGAAACTTAACAAAATAAATAGACTTATTTATTTATTTATTTATTCAATATGAAAATATAGACATATAAATTACCAATACAAGAGAGATGTAATTACAGAAATAGAAACTTTAGATTTTCACTTAATTAATTAATCTTTTTTTTTGAAAAAACAAAGACAAAAGCAATTGAGGAAAGAAAACTAGAATTTCATTATTTTAATGTTGAAAACTAGCAATTGAAGAAAGAAAATTAGAATTCCATTATTTTAATGTTGAAAACTAAATGAAGATTATCTTCTATATGATGTATATTTATTTATATTTTTATTTGTAAATTATAAACGCAGAAAAATTAACAAAGGTCAAATCAGTTCATAATAAATTTTCTTTCAATTCTACTTGTTTTAATTTTCTATTTTTAGATTAAGTTAATTTATAATTTAATATTTTTTCAAAAAAATTTTCAAATCCCTAGATAATATAATTGAATAATAATTTAGACTTTTTTCTTATTATGATTTTGTAGATTTATTTTGATTTTTTAACTTCACTTAATATCAAATATTAAAATCTTAACACAAATGGTTAAACTCTCCAAGTAAAAAATAATCAATCCATTTTCATTTAAAATTCCTTATCAAACCAAACAATGAAATTTGAATTCACTCTCCTCTCTTATCCACTTCTCTCCCCTCTAATCATTTCTTCAAACTAAACACTACCTTAAAACCCCTTTCCTTTTTTTCAATCCAGTCAAATATTCAAAGGCCTCTCAAGTCTCAACACCCCTCTGAATGACAGTATTAACCTCGTACTACATCCATAACCCTATTCGCCCAACCTTTCATTTTTCATTTTTATTTTTTGAAGCTCCATACTGACGTCAAGTTTTGTTGCCCTTGCTCTTAGATTTTCTGTATAAAAATAAGTATTTTTTCTTCTCTACTTCTCAGCTTCCAATAATACAAGAATTTCAAGATTTTGAACAAAATATTGTTTCTATGTGTTTATCAAAGTTCTTTTGTTTTATTAAAAAAAAACTCCATAACTTTATTTTCCATAGATTCCAAATATAAATTAGGAAATCTGTAAAATGTTCACTTTTTTATTGGTACCGCTGCTGGCGTCGCTAAATCAAATGAGCATTTTATTGTAAAGATAATGATGAAGTGCTAATGATGTTCAGTGATGAGAATTTCGAATGACTGTTCGATAATACAGAGAAAGAAATTTACAAATTATATTATTGAACAGATTTACAAATTAATATGAAATTATTAATCTAGGTGTAAATAGAAAAATAACGTCAGGTAAGTCTCTTATTTTTAATTTTTTGTATTTTAATTAGATGTAGTCCTTAAATGTAATTTTAAATAAGGTTAAAATGGTAAATATACAGAAGGTATTTTAAAAGGATTTTCAAGAGGTGGTCAATAGTTTAACTCTAGGTAGATTTGAGGTTGAGGTTGGATAACTGTAGTTTAAAAGGTATAGTACTAAAATATTTAACAAATAATAATGGTTATAAATTAAAAGATATGTTGATATAATTTTTTATTTATATAAAAAAAATATCTTATATCTTTAATAATTTATCAATATTATTATTTAAATTTTATATTTATTATATATTATTAATTTTTATTTTATAATTATAATATATTTTTTATTGTTTTAATTTAAAATAATTTTTATAGTTGAGCCCAACATGAAGACGAGAAGACAACCAAATCAACTTCGGATCTCCCTTTATCTCCAATAGGTCTGACCCATGCGTCATTTCAAGCAAGGGCCCAAAGCTATATAAGGAATTTATTAGTTCACACAAGTCAAAGCGATCTTTTGAATAACTAACGACACCGCCACTTGGCCTTTAGCTAAGTAGTTAACCCATGCTCTCACAACTGTGAGAGTATGGGCTCGAGTCCTTATGGACTCAACTCTCAATTAAATATGTTTTTTTTTTTTTGTACAATGTAAGTAGAGTGAATACATCACTCACATGCGAGAGTTATTTATCTAGGTAAATACTTCATACAATATCATGTAATATTATAAGTTTTAGTTATATATTTGATTGTAAATATCGGTGTATATGTGTATCACTTCATATAATATTATGTAATATTATAAATCTCAATTGTATATCTGATTATAAATACTATTATATATGTGTATATGTCTGTTGTCATAGCAGTTTATAAATATCTGATGTAATTCAATACTTTATAAATATCTGATATAATTTAATATTTTATAAATATCTTATGTAATTCAATACCTTAATATGTCATAACAGTATATGTATATATGTTTGATATTATAATAATTATAAATATCTAATGTAATTCAGTATAAATATTTAATATAATTAAGTAGAAAAAAAAAAAAACAATATCTTTATCAATATGACACATAAGAAGCCAAGTTGCCTAAGGGGAGCGTTCAAACCATGCGATCTCAACCAAAAACGATTTGAGAACAAAAACATAGAACCTTCCAGCACCGTCCGATTTAAAAAACCAACCGTGATCCCTCACTCGAACACGTCATTTCACATTCCTTGAGAAATTCCCTAGAAGCGATTCTGTCGTCATATTGTGGCTCGCTGATTCCCCCTGTCAAATTTCCGATCGATAAAGTCTTATTCGGCTTGGTCAATTTCGTGATGGCTTCCAGTTCTCACAGAGGCGGTGCCGGCGGGCCATTTTACGGCGGTGCCGCTCCTTACAGATCAAGGTATGATAAATTATTCAAACAATTACTAGAACCAAATTTTTCGAAAAGAAAAAAGAAAAGAATTAAATAAGTTTTATTTGTTTGATTGTTGTTGGTGCATATAGAGAGGGCCTCAGCACTAGACCGGTTGCCGGTTCAGATGAAATACAGTTGCGGATCGATCCTATGAATGCTGACCTGGACGATGAGATCACTGGTCTCCGTAGCCAAGTTAAGCAGCTGAGAAATGTACGTTTTTTGAAATTCGCAAAGTAAATTATTAATGACAATTTTATCACGTAGCCTTTTGGAAAATTTATCAATCTTTTTTCTAATGAATTTGGATTTTTATTGATGATTGTTGGGAATATCGACTAGGATTTGCACAAAAAATAATTGATCAATTCTTCTTTTAACATGGTTGATTGATGATTAGGGTGTGTTTGGGAGTATAAAGCGCTTTGAGTGTTGCTAGCAATTCCTTTGTTAGTAACTTAATTCGAGCTATATTAGTTAAATATCATATTTTCGAATAACACTAAGGTTTGTCTGCTGAAATTCTGTGTGCGGACATCTGTCTTCGGCTCTTAGCTTATTAAAGTTTATAATGAATCTTTTGATGTTATAGATTGATTTATTGCAATTAAATTGGGAAATTTCTGAGCGAGAGCCATGTGACTTCAATGATACAACCAATGCAAGAGTTGAATCTGGAAGACTTCTCTTTCTTGGGATTAGTAAAATGAAATTTGAAGATTATTACAAATGCAAATAGATCCCAGGAAACAAAATTGTCAATTTTTTTTTTTTTTGCAATTTGCATTTGTTAAGAGCAATTCTTCCCATCACCAAAGAAACTGAGAAGAATAAGCTATTCCACACACCTTCTCTTTCTTTATCAGTCTTTAGTTATTATGTCTGTTTAAATTGCTTATATAGTTGAAGAAGGCTTCGAGAATGGGAGAGAATGATATAGAGAGAACAATAAAATTTGTGTAGTTTTGTACTAAGACAGTCATGGTGATGATTACTTGAAACTTCCAAAAAACTCAAATGTGGAAGGACTTGCTCTCTAAGTTTTGTTGTGCATAATAGAGCTGTTGCCTAGTGAGCTTGTTGTAGATTCAGCTGGGAATATATTTTGTATGCGTAATTGGACTTTTCATATATAATCAACTTAATTGCTAGTCTGTCGTAGATTTAAATTTTTTATTTGGTTTTATGTTTCTCTTGTTTTATACCTTAATGGAGCATGGTGGTGCAGGTTGCTCAAGAGATACATTCGGAAGCATCATTTCAGAAGGATTTTTTAGATCAGTTGGTATGCTATTAAACCTCGATACATCCTTGCTTCACAAAGCATTTATATTTTGATTTATGTTTTGGTGAATTTTGTTCTTATCATATGGTGGCTTCTGTGGCTCAACTACGTTAAATTTCAAGCTTAAATGTGATCCAATGGAAAAGAGAAATGACTAAATGAGAGTTATGAATTAAACCTATAAAATGAAGTCATAATGCAAAAATGTAGAGATAACAAATATACAATCGATGTGATCCAAGCAAGTGTTTACGATTTTATTTATTCCGAATAATGATAAAATTTCCTGCTGGTTTGTATCCCAAATTTTGGGAGGTAGTAAAACAGATTTACATTCTGAGCATTGTCCCCGAATTGCCCATACTGTTCTCCCATAGAGAATATTGGTATTATTAGGTTGTCATTTTAGGCTGTGTTTTACATTTTCATGTGGTACATATACTAGAAATAATCAGAAAATTAATGCCTTCAGCTAATATCAGGAAAAACAAAGATGTCACCATTTAAGACATTTTTCAGACACTTAAACTGAATGAGAAAGGGAAGCCCTGTTTCTTTTATTTCTGCTGTATGTTTGGCTCTAATTGACAAGATAAGATTACTCGTTATTTCGTGTTACTGTGAATCTTTCCTAGTCTTTCCTGCTAACAAAGTTGCAAAAGATTATGACTGCCTACTAAAAGCTCAGTATTATATCATTACAGCAAATGACTCTGACCAAAGCTCAAGCGGGTGTGAAGAACAACATGAGGAGATTAAACAAGAGCATCGTCAAACATGGTTCTAACCATATAATGCATGTGGTTCTTTTTGCATTATTTCTTTTCTTCATTCTCTACATGTGGTCCAAAATGTTCAGACGATGAAGTTAGAATGCCTGGTGTGCACCATGCTAAGAATTTGATGACTGAAGGTGAAAGTTCCCTGGTTCTGCACAAGGTTTTAAGACTGAAGTGCTAGCACTTCATTTCCTGATGATGTTGCAGATGTGATGACTTTTTTGAAATTGTTTGTTTTAGGTGTTTCATATATATCATAACAAGTTGTCAGCTTCTGTGTGAATGATGGGACATTAGCGGTTAAAAGTATTCTATAGGTTTTGAAGAATTATCTCTATAATAGAGAGAACCGAGTCTGATTTCCATTCAAGCTTGTAAATTTTTGTAATTACCATCCTTGTGAAATGGTAATTGAGTGAATTGAATGACGTGCTAGCATACACAGTCTCCTAAATTTGAGTGGCTCCTTGTGGCTTGTTCTAATTTACTGATTCTCACTTGGTTGAGGATGGATCTTGCCCACTCTGCAAAGTAGGTTTCGTTGTGGCCAACCTGACCATTCTTATAGAACTTGAAACACTCAAGATCGTTTTGAGGAGACGGACACTCTTTCTGGCTGAGTGGGTCCCACCAGGCACCGCGATGTCTCATCCCAGATTGGTCCGCCATCCAGTGATGTGCATACTGGCCAACACCTGCGAGCTCCAACCATCCTCTGGGGAAGAATTCCACTACACTGCTGTTTCTATCCATGAAGAGCATGTTTGTCAATTGAGCTCCATGTGGAGATGCAACAACGTCTGTTCCAGTCATTACTTTTACCTGAAAGAAAGGCACCAAAAATTATGGACGATCGAGTATAGCTTCTAGGAGTTAGAAATTGCTTAATAGGGGATGTCAGTTGTGTGAAAATTCTCTGAAATTGGTGGACTTAAAAGGATCGCTCGAACCTGGTCACAGAAGCTTAGATCTTCTGACTGTACTACCTTCAGTATGCAGCCCTCCACCATCGCACACTCCTTGGCAAATATCTCGGTCACGGCTGTGGCATTCTTGAACGATCTTGAACCTCTTCTCATTAGCAAAGTTAGCCTTATAATCGGCTGCCCTTTTTCACTGAATTCTTGTCCTTTACGTGCGGGGTTTATACCGCAGAAACCTCTGGCTTTGCATCTCAACAAGTCAAAAACCTGAAGCTTCCTTGCCTTGCCCATGCTCCCTTCATTATGCCGCATCACTACAGCCTTTTCGAAACAGTAAGGCCCGTTTGCTCGTCCTTCAAAACCTTCGATTTCAACTTCTCCGAAGTTGGTTTGCATGAGATGATAGAGCCACGATCCCATTTGATCCCTGAGCTCACCCCAATGAAACAGTAACCATCTATTTGGCCTTAGGCACCTGTTCTTAATGGACCAGCCAACAAAAGGAGCCATAGCAGTCAATCCGTGCCACAAATTTTCGTAGTCATAGTAAGTGTCTGACACAAAGGTTAAGCCTTTTAAGAGTGTTGCTGATTCTGGAAGACTTTCAGGCCACGCAAAGCCATATGA
This sequence comes from Luvunga scandens, assembly GCA_030449905.1. NCBI lineage: Eukaryota > Viridiplantae > Streptophyta > Magnoliopsida > Sapindales > Rutaceae > Luvunga > Luvunga scandens. Next base: position 4,359,161 of record JASUUG010000798.1, on the reverse strand, counting down.
ATTCTTGGTGCCATCTTCTTTGTTGCGACCCTTCATGCATAGAAGCCGTCCTTTTGATGCTGCTGAAGGGAAGTACAGATGTTCAGCTTCGTTTTCTTCGTAGATGTCATTCATGGAGCTTATAAACCAAGTGTGTCCTAACATGGCTGTTTCAACAAAGCGTAGATCCTTGAGAGGGAGGAAAGTGACAGAGTCTCTGAGCCTTGATATTAAAGCTTCAGTGTTTTTGGAGTGATCTTGAGCACTGCTGCTGCTTGAATCGATTGCCAATACTTTCCATTTATTTAAAAAACCCCGAGAAGGAGAAGAAGTTGGAGAATATGAATGTGAAGAATTGAAAGAAGTTTGTAAATGGAAAAGGATGAGGATCATGACTAACAGTGAGGTGCAGCATATCATGAGTTCTGTGGATCGACATGAACTCTTAAGTTTGGTTAGTACTTTGAGACTGCTCTGAGTCTCCATAGGCTTCTTGAGATGAAAATGAAAGCTTACCAAGAACCTCTTTTAGTTTTAGAGGAATTAACGAACTGACCTCGAGAGTGAGACACCTTTAATGTTAAACAAAATGGAATATTTAATAAATAGCAAAGTCAATGCGAATGCAAATAGAAAATGTGCGGGTTAGTTTCATACGTAGCCCCATTTTGGGTTTGATTTGTTTTGATTTTTGTAAATGTATTCGGTTGGATTCTTGATTGAATGGACAAAGCTTTTGACAGTTGCACTCGGGAGATGGGATATAATAATTGATACCGGCGTCCGCGCGTGAATGTGTAGGCACCCTTCGCCATTTTGACGAGCCAATATTATCGTGAATCAGCATTGATTGCGTGGGAGACATTTCGACTTATCTTTGGATTTATTAGACTCACAAACAGTGAGTCGTGTTTAGATCCCCCATTGACGGTGTTTCATGTGGAACGATATTGTGAAATTAAAGAATGAGATAACCTGAATATGGCAAATCTAATCAGGATTCAGTCCTGAGAGGAATACACATCTTGCGACGACAAGGGACGCATAACTACTCACTAATCTTAGGATTCAGACACCTCAATGCTTCAAAAACTTAGCAATCACTTGGAGAAGAACAGAAGGAGAACCAGAAAAATCCAATAATATACTAACAAACATTCTATTTACATATTCTGTACAGGAATCTCTGTTAACCAGCCTAAAATGATTATTAGGTAAGCAAAGTAAATACAGAAACGAAAAAGTGTAAACATTAGTCATATCTATTGTCATTGATAAGAGATGACACCATAGTTACCAGAGTGGTTATATTGACCTGTAAGCACCGTCTGCCACTGAAGATTGTACCAGTGCAGGTTAAAAACTCAAAACCCCAGCTCAAAAAACATTGGAGATGAAGATGTTATCAGTGTCAGTTTGTCAGCAGGATCAAAATGCTCTACACAGAGTGTTAGCCGTCAAATTAGATGAACACTGCTGCTCTGTTGGGCCAGAGGGACCACAAAGTCTGCTCCTCTTTGGCCCTGAAATTCTCACATTGGAGATGGCCACTGCTAGTGCATCCACAAAACCACCTTCATCTTGCTCCTCTGACTCAGTATTCAAACTTTCGGATGATGAAAGCGCATGCGATTCATCATTGCGAGAGTCATGATCTATCTTGTTTTCATCCAACTCCACTCCAGGAAGAATGGCTAGTTGGTGGTGAGATGCTCCAACTTGGTTCTTCAACTTTGACTTGATGGTTAATGTTCTTAATGTGCGTTCTGTGTAGAACAATATCCACGGATGCCCTGAAAAGAGTTTTGTTGTCAATCAAATGAGCGACAACTTACTAATCCAGAATTCAGCTATCACTCAGAATTAGGAATTGTTTATGAATATAATGATGAAACAAAGTAAGTGGTAAATGAGAGAAGTTGCAATAATAGGTTGGCATAAACTTGCAAGGGCAGATAATTCAGTAAATATCTGGAATGATAAGACAAACAGAGCATATGACAATAAAGTGAGGAAAAGCAAATGCCTTCAATATATTTTTTGGCATGGAGAACACTTGAGATTAGCAATCATTAATTGGATCGCTGAAGTATGGAAGATAAATCAGTTCAAGTAATGCTAATAAAGATAGTCAAAATTTTTTTTTCTGGAAATTGAACAGCAACAGGGGCTTACTTAGCACTTCATCAGCTGTTATCCTAGCTGATACATCCCGTGTCAGCATTCTTGCCATCAGGTCTCTTGCAGGTTTTGATACTGTCTCCCATATCCCTGAGTGGAAATCTAGTTTTACATTCTTGATAGCGTCAAAAACTGCTTCTAAGGAGTCTCCTTTAAAAGGTAGAGCAGCAATCAAGAGAGCATGTAGGAGAACACCAGCACTCCATATATCAACCTTCTCAGAGTAATTTCCAGACAGAACTTCAGGAGCAACATAAGCAGGACTTCCAGCCAAACCAGACAAAGTCTGACCTGCAGAAATAGTAAATGTGTCAATTCATAACCATGGGCCAAAATTTTCAGCTTGTAGGCTACTGACCTGTAGAGAGAGAAAATGACTTTCAACTAAAAATTCCAACACAATAAGCCATTAATTCACATTTTTATTCATATGTTCTGCCAAGTTCTAATCAACAGTTAAGCAACATGAAGAAAAGCACTCTGAACTTTTATACTTCAAACATATCATAAAAAACCTGTGGCTAGGACATTGTTTGTAATATACCCAGGCAGATTTAAGAAATCCACGAAAGCATTAAAAGTTTCAACTTTATTGTAACAATATTCATATTCATAAGTGTGAGGTAGAATTTGGAACTCACTCATAAATGATCAAAACATGCACATTTTTATAGCAAGTTCGAAAGTATTCATCTTTTTGTTGTCATATCAACATTATCAAAGCCGGATGCACATACAGGCTGAAGTATTTGATATGTAAAGGTAATGCCTGTCTAGTCCGAACTAAACTAAATTTCACATAATTCATATAACAAAATTTCACATACTGAAGCCTAATACTTCATATTAGAGACAACAAAATATCTTTTGAAGCAGGTTTGTCAACATAATCTAGCATATGTACAACCGTACCATCTCCACTTCTATCTATCTCTCTATCTATCTATCTATCTATATATATATATATATATATGCGTTCTTTATCACTGTATTGCTGATCTGGATGTCTTGTTGCTTTCCTGAACATTTGTTCAGACCACATGAATTTTAACTCCAATTCCTCAAACTTTAAAAGAATATAACATAGAAAGAAGTGAACATGTAATGATAGTAACTACAACAGAAAAGTGAATTCTGGTGAAGCAGGTATTGAATCATTTACCATTTGAAATTCTCATGGCCAAGCCAAAATCTGCAAGCTTTATTTTCCCTGAGGTAGTTAGAAGAATATTCTCAGGCTTTATATCTCTGTGCACAACCCCCATGTCATGACAATACTTTATAACCAACATCACATCCTTGAATATATTGGCAGCACGTTGTTCTGAGTACTGACCCACCTCCACCATTTGATCGATCAACCGGCCCCCAGAGCACAACTCCATCACAAGATGAAAACAATCTGCTTCCTCATACACTGAATGCAATGTCACAACCCCAGGATGACCAGATAAGTGCTGCATTATCTCCACCTCCCTGTGAACAGTCTCCTCTCCCTTACGCAAAGTCTTACATGCAAACTCTGCTCCACTAGCCTGAGACCTACACAACCAAACAGACCCAAACTTCCCATGCCCAATTACCTCTACTTTAGTATGGTCATCTTCTATCTTATTCTTCCTACCCATTTGAGTATGCACATCTATGCACCCTATCTTCCTCTTAAGTCCCCGCCCGGGTGGCACCAAAGACGATGAGGCACCACAAGGTGGGGCAGTTGCAATACCTGCGAGCCTACTCTTAAATGAGCCAATAGGTTGGGTGCTTGTATCTTCTTTGCACCTCTTTTTTAGCCTACTGTAATCCTCTAATGAATAATGAGACCTAATAATTGATGTCCGCGAATCGTGGCCTTGTTTCAATTCATCCTCATTCGCATCAGTTTCACTTCCTTTCCTCTTCTTCCTCATCACATCAAATCAAAGACAACAACTTTATCTAAAATAATGCCTAGAGTACGTCAAAACTTTAATCCGAAACCATGATTGGACTACATTCAAGTAAATTGGACAAAAAACAATCCCCTTTGCTGCAAAATTCACATCCGAGACTGCTAACTGTAACAAAAATTAAGCGATCGGTCAATTCAAAACGCACAATATCTCAATATGCCCTCTGATCGCTCATCCCATAATAAATATTAAATAAAACAACAACATTCTATTTAAAATTAAAAGTAAAAAATTTCACCCCGACCGAACTACCAAAACATAACACAATCTTAACTAAACTAATCCATTCTTTAGATACCTTTCCACGAAAAAAAAAAAATCTATGCTTTAGATACATTAACACAAAAACTTTACAGATTTGTTTCTGTTTAAAGATCAAATAATTAAAGAACGAAAAAATTAGAAAGAGAACTCACCTTGGAACTGAATCCATTTTCGTCGTGAATTAGTAAATTTCACTGAACAAAAACCCGAATCAACATTAAAGGTGGGCGAATACTAGCAGTTAAGAACAACCAGAACGGAATATTGACGAATCCAGAACCCAAATGCATAGGATCGAGTCGAACTAGAAACCCTAGCAATCTCGGGTCATACGATTTGGGGATTAAATTATATTTTTAACGATCAAAGAAATAACTATATTATTTTATAAGTGCGGAGGAAAAGAGGCTTGGGGGTTTTAGTGCTTTTAATTTTTTCTTTCATTGTTGTTGCCTTTAGCCCTTTTTCCCTAACCAACGTGTTTCGTTTATAAACAATCTGTTTCCGAATACGGGTGTAACCCGGGACCTCTAACGAGGGAGATTATCTCGTGTGTGAGAGTGCATTGTAAAATTTAATAAGGTCTGGGACTCTATTACGTTGAGTTTCTGTGATATCACGAGAAGGCTTGAGTTTCCCTGTCTTGAGATTGGCGCAAAGAAATGACACTGACACGGGACCAATTTAAGTAGTGATGTGATTGATTTGATGGTACGCTTAGAGTCATACATTATTACACGCGTCAAAAAATATGCACGTGGGATTGGAGATCTGCATGATTTTAAGTAGAGTAGATTTTGATCGATACGGTTCTGTTATGGCTGATTCACTGCCTGCACGGACTTTTGTACTCGTCAAAATCTGGCAAAGCTAATCTTATAACAAACATTCAATATATATAAACCATTAATTTTAATATTCTTTAAATTCAATGAATAAAAATAATTTTAATTTTAATATAAAATAAGATACAGACATAACAGTAATTTATAAGAAATTCTATTTTTAATTATATATTTATTTTTTAAAATAAATCCTTATTAATTTTATATAATTAAATAATTTTATCGTTCATCTCTTTTACATTTATTTTTAAAATTTTATAAAATTTTTACTATATTTAAATAATTATTATATTCATAAAGATCTACAAATTTTGAATATATTTTTTGTATCTACATTTATAATTTTTTTTGTCTCTCTTTAGACATAAACTAGATTTTTCTTCTAACACACACTCACACATATTCAATCTATTTTCGCATCTTAATACATACCATCAGTGTTGTTATATATATTTTGTAATTTAAATTTAGTATCCTAATTATAAGAGATATTACATGTGATAAATATGTTATGAGTTCAATGAATTATTATAAACATGGTACAATGAATAAATTACCAAAACCTCTAATAATTTCATAAAATATATAAACTAATCAGTTACCACCTTCTAGTTATAGGCAAAAAGAATTTTCTATAAAAGATTTCAAACATTTGATCTTATCAATAATTCAGATATGTGGAAAAATAATCAATTAAATTGAATGTCACTATATTTATTAAATAAATTAGGAAATCTAAATTTATCTATAAACGATATAGAAAGTGTAAATAAAATATTAGAAATTAATAATTTCAATGAAGAAAATAAAAAATAAATTAAAAAGTTGAGATTAATTGAGTAAATAATTTAATAAAGTTAAATAATTAATCAAAAACTTCAACATTAAAGACCATGATTTATTAAAGTAAAAGATCATTAATATAATGAATAAAAATTTAATAGATATAAGATAAAAAAAAAGTTAGAGATTCAATTAAATAAAATAAAAACAATCATTGAACAATGTAATACTAAATTTGCTATATATATAATCAGAAAATTTCAATAAAAAAATGAAGTTCTAAAAGTATTATTGCTTGGTTGTAGCTTAGGGTTTAAAGTGAAATTTAAAAATTTATTGACGTTTTTAATGATTTTTATTTTTTTAAAGGATTTAAAAATTTTTAGCTGTAAGATAAGATAAGCTTTGCCTCAAATTCTACAATTTTAACGAACATTTTCAGAATGTAGCCAACATTTTGATTCAACTGGGGCACGTTTAAAATTAAACATGATTAAGGTACGCGAATGTGTTTGTGGTAAGTTTTTATTGGGGTGATGTGTTGAAGATCCTGCGACGCAGCTGTGTTCTTAATGGAGTGCGACTGTAGGCATTTAATTAGCACCCCATTTTAAATTTAATACAATTTTAAAAATTTAGATGGTAAGATAAAATATTACAACTATAATAGACTTTGATAATAAATTTATTTATTACAAATTATTCTCGTCGAAGACTCCTTGACAGTATTTCATATGTTAAAAATAGTGTAATAATTTTATTATTAATATAATTAAAAACATCTTTTCCAATATACATAACTAACTTATCACTTAATTTGTTCTTAAAATCAATCCATAATAGTACAAATATTCAAATAATGCAACCAAATAGCAAACTTAATACATGATAAAATTAAGAATTTTGGAACTAGATAAAAAATCAATTGGAAAATTTAAACATTAGAATTAACTAAGCTTACAACTTATGAACCGATGTTGAAAGACTAAATAATTGTACAAAATTACTTTTGACTTAGGGAAGTAGAATGAAATCCATACACTGAATCCATGACAAACGAATAGACTAGTGTGCTTCTGGTTCAAAGCACTAGAAAGAGATGACAAAGACAAAAAGAGTAAAGCAAATCTTTTTTAATTTTATCTTGGTAATCCCTTGTCTTTTTTCTTTATTTGAGTTTTATAATGTTTTAATAATTAATCAAATTATTTAGGATTAGACTTTTAAAATGGGGCCAACACGAAATCTTTTAAAATTAACTTGAGCACTTTCAATACTCTCCTCTTGTCCGGCTTCTCTTTGCTCCATCTTCAACTGCTCCTCTGTTTCATTGGAAAAAAGCCGCAGTTGGCTCCTCAGCCAATGGGAATCTTATATGTTGTAGTTTTATTTTTTTATTTTTATCTCTTCACTACGTGTAAGAGTATGTATTCACCACCTAGATCTTGTTTTGGCGCGTCTTTATCTTTTACACCCAGATCTTAATCTGATGTGTGTTTATCTTTCATGCCCAGATTTTAATTTGGCGTGTATGGTTTTATTTATTGCTTTGTATGTTATGGTATGTTTGTTGTTCTCTAGTTTTGTAGATTCCTATCTTTAAAACTAGAGGATTTCATGTTATAACAAATGGGTCAAAGCAGAAAATATGTTCTCGTACAAATTGAAATAATTAAATTTAAAGATAAGAGGTATTATAAAAGAGTTTTATCTCGTCAATGGCTCTCTGTTGGATGCTTGTTCTTAGTTGAAAGAGACAAGTCGCTCAAGTATTTTTAATGCACAGTTTTTTTCCTCTTATCCTTCAATTGTATACTTGTAATATATATCTGTTGAGATCATTTGTATAATTCTATGTACTTACTAGAAGTGACAATGTACTAATTTTCACTTATGGAGAATGGAATTTTTTTTTTAAACACTATGGCACTTTCATAAAATTAAGTATGGCAAATGCTAGATACGTCCCTGAACATTTTCATCTCTAGTTAATGTGATTTTTTAAGTGAAATTGCTTTTACTTTTACCATAAATATGATGCCTTATTCAACATAAATATTTTAATTTTAACATCCTAATTCTGTTACGCGTTTAGTATATGTTATATCTCTTTGGTACGTGCAAAATTCCTTGAGATTTTTTGTTTTGCACAAACTTTTTATTTTGGACCCACGCTTCATAAGGTAAAATAAATAATTAATTGTCCAAAATCGATTGTGTTTTTAAATTTTTAATCCTTATCATCTCAATTTATAAAAGCAAATATAACAATGGTTAATTAGAATCACAATTTCCATAAAATTATTTTTATGTTAAAAATTGTGAATGTTTTAATATTACAGTATTCGCAACCTTTGAGATAAGAGAAAATTTAAATCAAAGAAATTTTTTTCTACATTCAATTTAAAAGATTTAATTTTAAAATAATAGTTATTTTTTTAAATATTAAAAATAATAGTTATTTTTTTAAATTTTAAAAATCTTCTCTTTCAATTCAATTGATATATCATTTGATTTTTGGACCACTAATAGTCATAGTTGAAAATTTTTTAAGTTTCTCTCATTATGTTGTCTCATATTTTTATTATAATTTTCAATTTAACATTTTTAAATCATTTAATAAATTTAAACATTAATTTGAGATATTGCTTAACAGATGGAATACAAATTTTGGACAGGATTAAAAGAAACTTGTCACAAAAAGGGGAAAAACAACCCACCATGGAAAATAAAACCAAAAAAAGCAGAAAAAAGGAGACAGCTTCAATACAACGCAGCCAAACAGGGCCTTAGAAGCCGAAGAGCAACAAAGCACAAAGCCTCTGAAACCTCACGATATGTCCGTTTATTCAGTCACTTGAGAGTCACCGTAGACACAAAATTTCAAAGCAGCAATGGCTGAGTGTATACGTACAACCTTAAGCCCTCCAGAAACCTCACTTCACGGCAACAAAATCTCAGCTCCAAAACTCTCATTCTCATCTTCTTTCTCTTCATTTGGAACAAAACCCAATTCTTCTAAATCAAACAATTATCCAAAAATCTCTCTATCTGTCATGTCGAACAAGAACAAGAACCAGAACCAGAACCAGAACCAGAACCAGAATCAGAATCACCACCACCAACAACACTTGTCTCTTGACGCTTTGATTAGCAGCAATCGCAAAGCAGAGCTTCTTGGTGACATCAAAGGCTCGCTTTCGAACCGTCTCTCCGAGACAAATCTTCACTTGACCGTTCCCGGTCTCAAATCCAAAACCAGGGGCAAGGTATTTTGCTTTTACTCATCTCTAAAGTTGGTTTCTTTGTTCACATGGATAAAATATATTTTTTCTTTTTGGAGGATGGTAAATGGGATGAAATTAAAATTGTACTTTGTAGGTGAGAGATATTTATGATGGCGGGGATTATCTTGTTCTGGTGACAACGGACCGCCAAAGTGCGTTCGATAGAATTCTTGCTTCTATTCCCTTCAAAGGCCAGGTTAGTGTTCTTTCTTGTCGTTTTTAACTGAATGGGCTTATCTGATTACCACGTGAATAAAGATCATGACTGAAAATGTATGGTTTTCTGAATTTTAGGTTCTTAATGAAACGAGTTTGTGGTGGTTTGATCAAACTAGGCACATAACTCCAAATGCAGTCATTTCATCTCCGGATAAAAATGTTACAATTGCGAAGAAGTGTTCTGTTATCCCTGTTGAATTTGTAGGTGAGTGGCATTGCTTCTCATTTTCACTTGACTCACCGACAGTTTCTTACCTGTGGTTTATGTTGCCAAATTATATAAATATTGTTTAGTGCTGGATGAACACAGTATGATGTCCTGGAATTCTATTGTTGTGTAAACAATGTGGACCATTTGTGCTGAAACTGATGAAGCATGTCATGTGGCAGCTGTATTCAAAGGTCCTGATTATCTTAGTGAATACAAACTTATCTGTGTAGAGAACACACACACACACACACACACACACACACACACACACACACACAGGTTTACTTATATAATTAGAGGCTGTATTTGGTGTGCTAAAAAAGAATCATGTTTTTAAGTTGTTATATAATAATGCAGGGATGCTTAGGTGAATTCTCTTTGAGGGATAAGCCTCCATTTCATTAATTTGGTTTATTAAGAACTCAATGACTGTCTGTCTTCTTCTTTTTCTTATTATTTTTAATTAAACGAACTTGGGGAGATATTTATTGATGGCCCGTGGGACGAAGATTCGGTTGGCCGCCTGTCAAAAGTAATGATTGTTCTAGAAATCAACTTGCTGTGCAAATGTTAGCAGCTCAAAACTTGTGGTTAGAATTGTTTTTCCATGCTCATTGACTGCATTTTTGGTATCTGATGGGAAGATAGTATTGTTTTTAAGTAGACAAATGATGGTGAAATCTTCACTTTCCAGTGTCAATCATCATGTATATAATTTTCATTCTGAAACATTTACAAAGTTTTTGCGGCCACCTGGTGTCAATTTACCAATTCTTCAATTCTGAAACTGATCTTATTTATGTTGGTGTTTTGAAGTCAGAGGTTTTTTGACTGGAAGTACTGATACCTCTCTGTGGACGGTTTACAATAAAGGCATTCGAAATTATTGTGGCAATGCTCTCCCAGATGGTGTGTTTTCCATTTGATCAGTGACCATTTGTTCCCGTGTAAATTTTTACTATTTGATGCCCTATTAATGTGTTATAGGCTTGGTGAAAAATCAAAAACTTCCTGCAAATATACTCACTCCAACTACGAAGGCCGAAGATCATGATATTCCTGTAACTCCAGATGAGGTTTGATCTTATGCTTCTGACAGACTTTATAACAATTGTGAAAATAGTGGTATCAAAACTCCATTTCTAGCAAAATGGTTGGACTTGTTTGGTCTTCTTTCATCTACTCAGCAAGTTGGTTCATATGATGTGTTTTCCTTGCAGATAGTTAAACTTGGATTAATGACTGAAGCTGAATTTGATGAAGCAAGTAGGAAAGCATTAAGCCTGTTTGAATATGGACAGGTGATAAAATTGCTGCTTAAAATTCTTGTCATTATGAGTTTGCTGAAGTTTGATTAGCACAGTAGTTTACCTAGAAGTTTCTTAAAATAGAGTCCATTCTTAATAATGCATTTGAAGAGAGTATCAATGAATCAAGAAAGAATATATTGGCTTTAGATCCAACTATGAAAAGTTCTGAAAGTTAATAATTGGATCTAACCTGTCAATGCTGATGTTTCTTTTTATCTTTCTCATGAGGAGGATTGCTCGATGAGCCTCTTCATACTGTCTGTAACTGACTTTATTGTCTTTGAAATTGCAGCGAGTAGCTTTAGAGAATGGCCTAATATTAGTAGACACAAAATATGAATTTGGAAAGAGCTCTGATGATTCAATTCTTTTAATTGATGAGGTTAGTAATCATTGTCGGGAAAACATTCATTGCTCTCTCTCTCTCTCTCTCTTCACTGCACAGACACACATTGCTCACGTGGCACGCTGATATATAATGATAAATTATTGCAATTCTAGGTGCATACACCTGACTCAAGCAGGTATTGGATTGCCCATTCTTATGAAGAACGCTTTCAGAGTGGTCTTGAACCTGAAAATGTAGATAAGGTCAGTTGCTCATTCGATGCTTGCTTGTTGTTCTCATTTGCTTATGTGTATGATCCTGCTTCTCTACTGTTATTTTTTACCATTTGCACAAATGTTTCATGTTTAATGTGTTTTTTCATTTTTAGTAGTTTGGAACAACTGAAGTTATGCCGAATGTAAACAATTTCCTAACCTCGAAAATTTTGACATTTTTAGGAGTTTTTGAGGTTGTGGTTCAAAGATCACTGCAATCCATATGAAGATGAGGTAAACTCACATGAAATCTTCCAGCTATATTTGCTTTAGAGTTGCGTTTCTAGGCTATATATAAATCTCATAGATGATGCAATTTTAGGTCCTCCCTGATGCACCTGAAGAGCTTATTTGCGAGTTAGCATGGCGGTACGTGTTTCCTGCCTAGCATTGGTGTCACATTATTAAAATTAACAGGAATTAAACGAACAAAAAATGCCTTTTTTGATGCATTCTAAGCTAATATTAACAATTTTTGCCTCATGTTATTCCCTACTTTTGGAAAGTTTTTCTTGCTTAAAAAGGACAAAAAAAGCAAGGGTTCTATGGAACTGTGCTGTCTTGGCTATTTTTTGGGTGGTGCGGAATGAAAGAAATCAAAGAATCTTTGATAACAAAACTGGAGAAGATCCTTCACACCTATGGGACAAAGTCAAGTTCTGGGCTTCCCTCTGGGCATCCATTACTACTGAATTCAAAGACATCTCTTTCTTTTTTATTTTGCTTAATTGGGAAGCTTCTGTATCTTAAGAGGGTTGCATTCTTAGTGAGCTAGTGTTTTTGGGTTTTGGGATATTTTGATTTGTGCAGTTTTTTAGTGTTCTATTTAGATTGGGACTTCTCGTCCTTTTTTTGTCGATATGTAGTCCTACCGATCCTTGTACATGTTTCTTTTGTTTTATATATTTTGGTTCTTAGCAAAAAAAAATATTATCAATTTTTGCAATGTTAACTACTGAATATCTGTGACCTTTATGTTCTTTCTCATAGTTCTAAAATAATTTGTATGAATCACATGTGAACTTAAAGGCACCACATCCCATTGCAAAGTCTCTCTAGCTGGATAACCTTTATGTTCTTCCTCATAGTCATTTGAAAATTACTAATTGATTTTGACATTTTGTCCTAGAAGTATTTGGTATTAGATTTATATTTTATGTTGGGATGCTCGTTGTTGCTCCCATGTAGCTTCTTTTTTCTGTTTCTGAGACTTGTTAGATCATACGGAAGCTACATTTAAGAACAAGATTTTGAATCCTGAGCTGTGGAATTGCTATTAGATTTTCTCTTAATAAGGTTTCAGGCATTTTTTGTCATTTTGACAGTACACGCATCGATTATTTAGTTGCCTCTAATGTTAGCTTTGAATGACAGATACATATTTTTGTACGAGGCAATAACAAAATCAAGATTTGATGTGCCATCGACTAAGGTAAGATTAAATTCAGGTGCACTCTTCGGTAGCTGCGTGATAGATTAACTGTGTTCTGTCTCCTATCTTGTTATAATGGTTTTCCTTTTTTTTTTTTTGGGTGACATCAAGTAACAAATTTGGTTTGGTCACACAGGAGCCAATACATGACCGTATTTCAAGGAATGTTTCGTCGGTACTATCAGCTTTACAGTAGCTATAAATCTGTCACTTAAATGTTTCTGTGAGGAAAATTACAGTGAGAAATTAATACCAAAGGTGAGACGTTCATTCTGTTGATGCTACATGAATTGTTATTCAATGGTGGATTTTGTTCGAAGTAATGATTTTTCAGTATGCCGAATTTTTGCATGACACAAGTGAAGTGGGCAGGACAAGCCAAGTTTTTGGAATCCAACTCGGCTATTACCGATGTGCATTACAAAATTACAAATTGGTCTGTCTATTTTTTACTGGTGTTGGTGCTGGTGCTATAAACCCTTTGTAAGATGCAAGAATGCAATGCTCTCAGATAATTTTTAACTTTTCTCAGTAGACATTTGGGGGAGAACCAGCTAGCTCTGGGTTCGTGACTCGTTTCAATCCACCGGCTGAAGAATATACTTTTGGAAATTGGATGACATGACATTTATTGTATGGTAATGGTTCTGGATGTTCAAGTCGCTGAGTTTAGTCATTTTCATGTCACACACATGAATTAATAAGATTAGGATGCTCTCTTGATGTGAGTATTTCAAGACTTTTAACAATTTTATGTCGTGTTATGTAATAATAGTGTATAATAGTGTATAAATAAGTTTTAACTTCTTTATATCTTAAATTTATTAACTATTAAATTAACACATGAATTTTTGCTCGAGAAGAGTTCTGACCAAAATAGGATCTTAATTAATTAATTACTTAATTAATTAATAATAATGATAATGATAATAATAAAATTACTATGTAGCCCATGTTTGTGATTGCTGCTCAGCTGTTGGGCTGTTTTAAACCCTGCTGATTCATTTTTATTTGCGTTGACCTATTGGCATCCTTCCATATTCTTCATATAAGTACTCTTCAACTATAATTACATTGAAGGAAAAAAATAAATTTATTTAAACTCTTATATTTCTCTCTCTATAAGTTTTTTTCTCTAACTCTTTACACACAATATGGCAAAGTCTTTTACATTTTTTATTTCCTCATAAATACTTTGCATTCTAATTTTTTTTCATAATTTTCTCCATTATTAGTTTTTTATTTAAAAAAAATTACATAATAACTGTTTGAGTCCATTTGTAACTTTACTTGATTCATATTCACACACACACGCACACATATTTCAAAAATTCGTAAAAAAACTGTAATTGGATTTTTTTTAAATCAATTGTAATTCGAGTTGAATGGAAAAAATTGAAATAGTATTTTATTTTTTTAATCAGAAAGAAACAGAAAAATTAGAAAAGCATTTTTTGACGGCCAGCTGAGAATTTTTTTTTAAAAATTTTTTGTTAACATAAGTTTATTGAATTGTAATAAATATGTTGAAAAACGTTATAATATTTTTATCCTACAACGGGTGATATACCAAACATCGCAAGCAGGCCCGTCATTACAACTGTCATTCTGGACCACGAGAAATTGAACAGAAATATCTAAACCCAAAGAAGTGGAAAGAAAAATCAATGGGTCAATTTAAAGATATAAAAATATGGAACCTTAGAATATATATGCTTCAACTAAACCTGATGCTAAAAGTGTTCTGGATGATGTCCTAACTTTGTGTGATGTTGGCACTTTCTCGTTCGACAACCAACAAATGAGGTTGCAAAACACTAACGAAACAAGCAATACCAAAAATCTAACCGCTTGACTTTTAGACTGGCATATACGTCAAATCAAAAACCAATAAATGTACGTGGTCACGAAATGCAAAATAACAACTGAAACCATTCATTTAGATATTATCAGGGGCTGCTTTTGCTTGGCGAGCAATAATGGCTGAAGAAAGTGTGAAGTTGCTGGGCTACTGGGCAAGCCCCTTTGCTCTTAGAGTTAAGTGGGCACTCAAACTGAAGGGACTTCACTACGAATACGTTGAAGAGAATCTCCCCAACAAGAGTCCCTTGCTGTTGCGATACAATCCTGTTTATCAGAAGATCCCAGTTCTTGTACACAATGGGAAACCATTGGCAGAATCACTGCTGATCATCGAATACATTGATGAAGCGTGGAAACAAAACCCCCTCCTCCCAGAAGATCCTTACGAACGGGCCAATGCACGTTTTTGGGCAAAATTCTTTGATGAGAAGGTAAGCTAAGAAGCTGCTGTAAAGCTTGAAGCTTAATTATTTATTTGAATACTACCCTTTTTTAATTTCCAGTCGTAGAGATGATATGGCTTGAGTTGCCTTGACAAAGAATTTTTATCAGAATTATCAAGCACATAGACAGCATCTCTTGTCTACTCACTTCTTACTAATACATTAATCAATATTTTCTTCAGTGTGTATCTGAAGTCATGGGAGCATTTGCCTCAAAAGGGGAGGAACAAGAGAAAGCTGCAAAAGCTCGAGAGAATCTGAAGATGCTGGAAAGGGATCTCGAGGGGAAGCCCTTTTTTGGTGGTGACACGATAGGATTTCTGGACATTGCTGTGGGCTGGATTGGAATCTGGGGTCGAATTGTTGAGGAAATTGCAGGTGTGAACCTGATTGATGCAGAGACGATGCCTTTGCTCACTGCTTGGTTGAACAATTTTCTTGAAGTTCCCGTTATCAAGGCATGCATACCATCTTGGCACGAATTGCTTGAGCACAATAGAGGCTTCCACAAGATCTTGACAGGTTCTTCAACTTGAAGTCTCTACCATCATTAGCCCTTGCCCATGCATGAAGGTTTCTCTATGTGATTTATAAATACTGCTTTTAGACTAAATATCATCATATGTAAGGCACGATCCTTCATAGGTTTGTATGAATTTCTTCTAGACTATATATATGTTAACTGTTGCCACTGCTCAAGCGACATCCATAAAACCAGAAGCTGCACAACCATGGCAAAATGCTTTGTTTCCATTTAAATACTGTTGCTCACGTTTCGAACAACCAATAAAATTTCCTCAGACCTCTGGTCATGGTGTAGATTTCACGGCTCCTTTGCTCACCTGGTTTTGGAAAACAAACCCAGTAAAGATTTTAATTGCTTTTCTCCAGTCTCTGCAGGAAGCCAGTAGGTTTGAGTCCATAGTTTTCTTACAAGTTAAAGGCTTGGACAAGGGTAGAAGTCTCATCATCCATCTCAATTTTATCCTTCTCCATCATTTTAAGGATGTCAGAAGCAGGTTTCTGGGCATTTAGGTGCATTCTAAGCAATGATTTATACAATGGTAAACTTGAAAGACCAAAACGATGGATAACTCTAAGATATTGGTTTGCATCTTCTATATTCCCATGCTTTTCTAAGTACTCAGCAATGGCTAATAAAGTAACATGTGGCGGCCTCCAATCACAATGATTCAACATAGAAAACCCTTTCTCCATGGCATCCAAAGCTTTGTCCATATTCTTGCTTTTCACCCATCCCTCCATGAGAATCTCCCATGTCTTATAATTTGGGCAACCACCTCTCGACAATGTGTGGGTATGTAATGTCTCAGCTTCTTTTATCAGTCCAAGCCGCATGTAAGCACCTAAAAGAACATTAGAAACTCTAATGTCATAATTCCGACAGTTGGATTCCCATTCTAAAAAAATCCTTTTTGCTTCAATGAGATCACCTAGCTTCACCAAGCACGACAGTACACAGATGTAACTGGCACAGGGGATTCTCCCACCTATTGCTTTACTAGCCTCCCAAAGCCGGAGAACTCCCTTCTTATCATTCAAAGAAGCATAGAGTGTAATAAGGAAGAAATAACCTAGGCGGTTACAGGTAGATAGTTTCTTCTCTGCATGTTTCAGTGCCAGAAGAGCTTTACTACCCAGGCCTGCTTTTATATAAGCATTGGCTAAGCTACACAGGGAACTCCAGCCCACTTCGACATTTTTATCACTCAGCATTTCTTGATAAACCATTTCCACTGAAGAGACCCCAGTACTGTTGGCACAAGCATTCATCCAAAGGTTGTAGGAGAGAACATTCCTGGGTATTTTGTTTAGCTTCATTTGCATAATAACAAGGGGTACTTTATCATACTGAGATGTGGCCATATAAAGCTTCATCATCTCGTTAAATGGATGCGGGCTCACAATCAGCCCGAAGCCACTTAAACTTTTCATGAGAGCCTCAGCTTTGTCTACGGCCCTTTCTTTCACATAACCATGAAGAAGAGGCAGACAGGCCGCTTTCCGTGATGCACTGTTGCTTATACTGTTGAAATACTCCTCAGCCTCCGTTATATTGTGGACTTTGATTATTAACTCCAATCTGATGGCGTGATCAGTGGCCGACATTCGGGTTCCGTTTTGAGTTTCCATCCATGTTAATATCTGTATAATTAACATAAAGATATCCAATGCAATTGAACAAACACAATTGGGATAAACTAGTCGTAAAAATATAATTGACAATGTGGAAACTGAAACCTCGAGAGAACAAATTTTAGGCAGCAGAAAAAGGAGCAATAAAGAGAGCAGGGAGAAAAAAGAAAATGAAACCTCGAGTGCGTGTTTGTAACGCTTGAACTTGAGGAGCCGCCTGGAGATGGATCGGAGCTCCGAAACGTCGACCTTGTGGCCCGAATTGACCCAATTTTCAATCAATGTGACTGCGCTGCGCCTTGGAGATTTCATTCTCAAAATATAACTTCCAAGGTCCTCGTCCTTGCTAATATTAATATATGATTTTGACAGCGGTTTCATCTCTGAAACGCGTGAGGTTATGAACCGCCCTGCAGATGTAGTTAATGGTTCCAACTGAACCTTGTTGCTGTAATTCAGTGGGAACTAATAAGAAGAAAAGTTTTACGCAACATAAACAGACAAAGTGTTGAAACTCACCGTTTTAGATTTGCACAAAGCGAGCGGATGGCCATAATAGACGATGATGATAGGACAGCGTCACAGATCACACTTGACAGAAGAGAGTGTTCCAGAAATGCAAGTTCATTGTTTTCTTAAAAGGTTCACCGGGCGCGCCTAGACCGTTCGTTCGGGTGGGTCCCGCAGGGGCAATGGTCCAGATGCATTCAATTGACAATTTAAACATTACATGTAGGTCAAACGAACGGTACCATGTCAAAATATTCGTTAAGCCCCACATAAACCCCCCAGAACCTCCCAGCGCGAAGGATTCATCTCTGGTTTCGTACTTTCCATTTTTATTCATCGCTTTCTCCAAAACGATATACGTTAAGTCCCAAATAAGGCCCAAGCCGCCGGTGCAAAACTTTCGTCTTGATTTATTTATTTATTTATTTCTTTGATTATTCATTTCTTGCTTATCACGACAAACTTTTGCTATGACCTATCAAATTCCTTCAATTTGGCGGATAATAAACTGAAGAGAATTGCCAGCTCTTTTATCTACGGAAAATGAGCAGATTTAGCTGGCTACGGCTGGTCAGTTCATGAACCGCTAATTAATCAGTAGTTACTTTTCTTTCCTATTATTGGATGTCAATTTTAATTAATTGTCAATTGCTTTGCAGTATCGACGGCGATTGCTTTCATCTACGGCTGTGGGATCGCCGATTAATAAAGCTCATTGCCTTCAAAAAGCTGCTACATTGCCTCAATCAATACTTAATAAACGAGGTAAGCTGTTTTTTTGTTTTGTTTGGAGATGCTAAGTAATCTATGGAATATTATTTATTTATTTTTCCTTTGTTCTCTTTTGGTTTGGATAAGGTTTGCACTATTGCAGTTCGGTTACTGGGAGACTTGCTGATTTTGGTACCACTGGAATGTTTTTGGCTAGGAGGTGTATTCATGCTACAGGTTTTGATTTGATCCTTCACAAACTTTTTATTCTTTGTTTTCTAAAATTGAGCAAGCTATAGCTGTTTAGTTTTTGTTATTATATCTTAGTATACTTGTTCAGGATCATGCTACTCCAGTCAGCGAGATCCCTATGAATTACTTGGTGTTCCTGAAAATGCCAGCCAGGATGAGATAAAAAAGGCATTTCATGTGGTGAGTATAGTTTAGACATTAGGCATTTGGTATCAGTCCATGTTAGATTGTAGACTAGTCAGTGATGCATTTTTTGCCACTTAAACAGATATGTTGTTGTTCTCTGTTTGATGTTTATGTTGCCAAGTTTCTGTTAATTGGTGCAGCTTGCAAAGAAGTATCATCCAGATGCAAATAAGAATAATCCTTCTGCAAAGAGAAAATTTCAAGAGATAAGAGATGCCTACGAGGTTTGTAATTCTGGTTAGCTTGTGGAGTATACATTTTTCTTTTAAAGAATTTTCTCATGTCTCAAGCATTTTCTTTTTCCACAACCATCTTTTTCTTCCAATTAAAGAAGAAAAATTATCATGTTTCACAATGGTTCCCAACTTGCCTTGATTATGTATGATAATTTTGCTTATCCCGGTATATTGCAGACTTTGCGGGATTCAGAGAGGAGGGCACAATATGACCAGGTAACAACTATTTTCTTCTTAGTCCTTCTTTCTTCTTTTTAGCTGCTTACTTTGCCACTTCTTGTGATTCTGCAGCCAATAGGTGTGTGTTTGGTCTGTATGTATTATTGTTTGGTCCTTTGATGGTGCAACAGTGCAAACTTATAGACGGTTAAAGATTTCAAAATATGTTCTTTTATTTCCCATGGCCCCTGTGGAAGGTTTTTCAAACTAACTTTGTTATTCTTGTTATACGTTTGTTAATTGAAGAGGCAAAGTAGAGGCTCAGAGAATGAGAAATATAGCACTGGTGATGCAGAGGGATTTAGATATGCTGGTGATCCAGAGGGGTTCAGATATGCTTATCAAACTCACTTCTCTGATTCTTTCCATAAAATATTCTCTGAGGTATTTTTACTGTACTCTTTTCATTTTGTATTTTAATGTAGTCTATTGTTGTGTCCTTTTAATAGTGAATTTAAAAGTCATTGATGGCTTACAGATTTTTGAAGATGAGACCAGTCATTTTGCACCTGACATTCAGGTGAGCTTGTTTGCTTCTGATCACCATTTGTATATCAAAACTGGACTAATTCTGAGCTAAATAATTGAGCCACGTTTTCTTTCAAATTCTACAGGTGGAGCTGGTTCTCTCTTTTGCTGAAGCTGCTAAAGGATGTACAAAACATGTGTCTTTTGATGCATTTGTGCCGTGCGATTCTTGCCGTGAGTAAAACTGATATCTCTTGGAATCATGCATATTTAGGAAATCAAGAAGAACAAAGCCTTAGTTGCTTATATGAGTCTTTTCATTCTTTTCCTTCAGTTGTGTACAAATTCGTTCATTTAAATGTCACAAATGCTTGAGTTCTCTCTTGTCCCTTGGCTATTGACGCAGATGGGCGTGGCTTTCCAGCTGATGCCAAAACAAAAGTCTGTTCAACATGCAGAGGCATAGGGAGAGTAAGTGACTTGAAGATCTATACTGATGATGAGTAGTGGATAAATCGTTCTGAGTGGGCTCACTTTGTGAGGATAAATCTTTTGCTTGTTATTTTAGTATTGGTTATCAAATTATACACTCTTTTAATATTGTTCAACTATTAACCAGGTCACTATTCCTCCGTTTACATCAACTTGCAGCACTTGTAAGGGGTTGGGAAGGATCATTAAGGTGCAGCGTGAATTCAAGTAAAAAGTTGCATGGAACGTTATATGTTGTGCAGTTGTGGTAACTGATGTAAGTCGTTTTCTTTTTGTCCTTATTCTCCAGGAACACTGTATGACTTGTAAAGGATCAGGGGTGGTTGATGGCATTAAGGAAGTTAAAGTTACAATTCCAGCAGGTTTGATTTATAATGCTTTCTGTTGACACCACTTTAGCTTTTCCTCAGGTGGTCAGATGATGGTTAGGGAAGGTTCTAGGTTTGAACTTTTTGCATCTAAAGAAAATTAATTAATGTTTGAAGGAGAAAGATGAGAGGGCAAATTGATTGGTTTGATTTTGTCATGTGTCTTGGTTCATGTTAATAAGTCAAATTCTGTACATGGGGATGCCTTAGCTATTTGAGCTATATAATGTCTCAAATGAAGGACTATTTCCAACCATAATCAGTGCTTGCTTCATAAAAATGTGAGTATCATACGAAAGGGTTTATGACCTACGGAGTTATTTTGATGGGTAGGAAAGGTTACATGACTTATGAAGTTATTTGGATGGGTGTTGAGTAATACATAACTCTGGTTTGCTGTATTGAGAAAATCCTCTTGATTAGGGATGCAAATGAATTGAGCGTCAAGCTTGGGTGAACAAGAATCTTATAACTTGAGCTTGTACAAGCTTCTTAATCTTTCATTTGAGCTTGGCTAAATGTGTAGTAAGAAGAGCTCAATAGAAGTTCATGGGCTTGCTTGACATTCACCAAATTTATGACCAAGTTAGGCTGGAAACTCAAATCTCAGTCAGATAATGTATAGCAATTGCTACTTTTCTTTTTTAACTCAACTAAAATCTGTTGAACTTTGGCAGTTGACTTTGCAGTAGGTATTGACATGGGTTTTATTGGGATCTTTCCATGAAGGGTGGGAGATTAAGATTGACATATATCCCTCTGAGCTTTCAGATGTGGGATTGCAAAAAATGTGGTATACAGTAGTTGAAGGCCTACTAAACCAATCACTTTATATATTGCTTACTAGGAAGTTTGACTTGAGCCTGTAAAAGAACAGGCTTATGAGCCCACTGAAAAAAACTGAAATATTGTCTTATTTGACTGGTATGGTGAATGCCTATGCTTAATATTTAAATCTGTATCCATAATCATATCTCTGATTTATCTTTGATGATAAAATTAGATTAGTTATGCTTCATCATTATTCATCTTTTTATTTTTTTATCCCCTTTTTTTTTAAATAAATTGATTAGGTGTGGACTCTGGGGATACAATACGTGTACCAGAGGCTGGCAATGCCGGGGGACGAGGACGTCAACATGGGAACTTATTTATTAAATTAAAGGCATGATTTATTCTATTTATTCCTTGACTAGAGTGGCCGTATTTATCATGAGATCTTTCATTCACCTTTGTGTGAAAATTTGATTATCAAAATATTTTAATGTGATTCAAAGAAGGTTTGTGCATTCAAAGACTTGTCATTAAAGAAGCTAATGTTAATTGTTGGAACGAAGAGGAACCAATGTTCTCTTTACGGAACGAAATTGAATCTTCTCTTTCTTAAAGAGTAATTCTCTTCATTGAATGGAGTCTTTGGTTGAGATGCTTATTCTCTTTATTTCTAAAAAATCATTTCTTTTGTTAATGTAGGTTGCTGATGATCCTATTTTTTCTAGAGATGGCGCAGATGTATATGTGGACTCTAATATCAGCTTTACTCAAGTGAGAACTGAATCATTATGTAAAATCTTTGTGTCATTTGTCTAGTTTTCCATCTGGTCTGATCTATGTAGTACACAATCAAGTTCTCCACTCAACATGATGATGTATCACCATTTTTAGCCATTTTTTAAAATAAAATTTTAGCTTAATTTTGTTAATTTATCCTTACCTTCTTAATCCATTTACAGATTCATAGCTTCTAAGCTCGTACTATATACTAAAGTTTTAATTTTCTTACAGGCCATTCTTGGTGGAAAGGTTGATGTTCCAACTTTGTCAGGGAAGGTGCAAGTAAAAGTAATAGTTCTGTCTTTATTATTATTATTATTATTATTATTATTGTTGTTTAATTCCTTGATATATAGTCATAAACATAGTGTTACATCTCATTTTAACTGAAGGAAGCTGCTTGTATGTTGTCTCAGAGTAAAGTGATCTATTATGTTTGAATTTGATCGTTGTTCCAAACCCAATCAGAAACAGTGCCAGACTAGAGAAACTAGAATCAGGAACAAAAAGTGTTAAGTGAAGTTATAGTTTATTGGTGTGTGAGGAGCATGTTTAGTCAGGTTCACAAACACTGCAATTTTCAGAAGTGGATGGTTTATATTGTGAACCTGGGCTTGGGGGCCACATTCCTTACATGATACTCAAATTGATTTGACGAAAATCTTGATAACATTGTTTTGACATGGGGGAAATTCAATAGGGAGAGATCATCAACTGTTGGAGTAAAGGAAAATTCTGACTTTAAATCCTATTTTTCATTTGTTAGAATTTCCTGCCAGCATTTCACTCAAAACTTTACAAGTTCTATTTTGGAAGGTAAAGAGGGAACAAAATTCCTAGTGAATGATTTGCATGCCATATTTTTCGATATCCACGTTGTTCAGACCCATGTTTGGAGTTGAACCTCCTCATACATACATCTGTTTCTGTGAAGTTTTGGCCTGCTTCATACTGCTGTGATGCTAACTATGCAATTGTGGCCATAGCAGATACCAAAGGGGGTTCAACCTGGACAACTTCTGGTGCTAAGAGGGAAAGGTATGTCGAATCTCATATTGTCATGCTTTGAAGTTACTCCCATCCTTTGAAGTACACTTAACCTTTAAGTTCCGGTAGGACTTGCAAAGAATGGTCTCTTTTTGGACCATGGAGATCAATATGTGCGCTTCCGAGTCAACTTCCCCATGTAAGCTTTCCCATCCTACATTACAGCATAATTTATCCTTAAAGAATGCTTGCATAACTGAAATTTTTTGACATCCATTTGGTTGCATGTCCAATTATATTGCTAAGAACGATTATGGCTGAAGGTGTTCGTGGAGGAGATTACATCTGTTGAACAAGGATGAGTGTGTGGTGTTTGGAATGATTATCTGTTTGTTGGTGTGTTTCTTGATTCCTTTCAAATGTGGTGTGTTTGGAACTTTACATAAGAAAACTGAGCTTAATTTTCAGAGATACAAGAACTGAGGGATCAACTATTGCATAATGGGATATTTGGCAAAAGTGCATTGTGTTTTTGCTTCCAGGATCATGAAATAAATGTGGAAATGGATTTCTTGCTATGATTACCTTTAGTACTTGGATGAAATTGACTGTGGTTTGTGGAAACACATGCACCAACTCATTTGTTTCTGTATCTCTTTGTCTGAATTTTGGCTAGTGCATTAAATGAACGCCAACGTACTATTTTAGAAGAATTTGCAGAGGAAGAAATTAATAATGAAAACAACACCTCTGCTGAAGAAAATTGGTAAGTGCGTTTTCTTTCATAATGCATGCCCTTCCTAGAACTTCTCATTCTTGCATATGTTGATTCCTGCTTGATTAATTAATCCTTTGTTTTAGTTTAAACTAATTCTATGTATAAGATAAGTTGTATGCATGATTCTTTTTTGGAGCTTTTTCATACGGTGTTGTGCAAACGGATAAGTGTCTCCTGAATTGTATGTTTCAGTGTAAAATTAATTGAGGACAGTTTTTCCAGGTTTTTCTACCTTCTTAGACAATATATTGGTTCAATAAATTACCAGCTTCAAAACCATGCATGTTGATCGACATTAATATATACTCTACAGGATTACCACATTTCCTGACTTTTATCCTGGTGTTTGATTTATGGAATTTGTTCAGTTGGTCTTTCCATGTGCCAGAAAAGTCTCTTGTTTATTAAATCAACAAGTTCTAAAACTGATCCTGAACCTTGTGATCGTGAAATAAATATGCTGTTTACTTTATTTGCACTGAAGCTAGCAAAACAAATTAGTATTTTTTGGAAGCAATTCGCTCGCATAATGTCATTAGTTTGATGCGATTTAATACCAACTTGATATGATTGGTCCTTTAGTCTTTCTTATGTTTGTAATGAAGATCCTGAAATGGACAACAGGCTTTATCAGCAGCTATCTACTGGTTGAACTTTCAGGTGGCAGCGAATTGTTGAACGTGTGACGGCTCCTAAGTTCATGCTTGAGTTATCTCTGTTCTTACTAATCTTATTGTTCTTGAATAAAAGCATGGGCTGATATAAGACAAGAATCCAGATTATTTTGATGGAGATACAAGTGCCGACCCTCAATGATATTGGAAGTGCTGCCTCCTCTGCACTGAAGGATTTCTATAGACGGAAGTTAGCAGTTAATTAACACGATCACCATCTTGATGCACCCCCATTCTTTTGCAGCAATTCACTGACCAATTTTGGTTTCCATAGAGTTTTCTACCATTTTACCAATTGTAATCGTTGTATAGAAAACAGTTTCAGAGTTTTAATGGTAAATACCAATAAATTTCTCTGTATCTTTTTTCCCCCACTTTGAACCGTGGCTTTTTTTATCAAATATTTAGCAGTACAGCAAAAATTCATCGAATACATCGTCGGCTACATAGTTTTCAAGGTCCATTTTTTTTAGGGGGGGAAGAAGTAAAAATTATGTTGAAGAACTGTGGGCATTTCGGCTGTTATCAACTTATCATGGTGGATTCTTGTTGAGTCACAACATTAGTGTTCTTTGTATTCATCTTCATTGGCAGCTTCTGGAGGTGTTTCCAGAGTACGCAACTGGAGTTACGTTACATAAATTTGGATTATTTGAGTAATAAATTTAAAGGTGTGTTTGACATTTATTATTTTAGTAATAAATTTAAATTTATTAAATATTAATCTACATTTATATTTAAATAAAATTTTAATTAAATAATAATATAAGATAGTAATAAGCCTACATATTTAATAAATAAATGATGATAAATTATTTTATTTTTATTTTATAAAATCAATTTAATTATTTTACTTTAAATATGAGAGAAAATTTTAATTTTATTACTAAAATAATAAATTTAAACTAAACAATTATATTCGATATTAATAAATAAACTAAAGTTTATAATTTAATATTATATTATATAACTATATGGTATTATATTTTTTAAGAATAAAATATTAAATTGTACTATATTATAATAAGTAACATATAGAAATGTATTATATTATAATATAATACTATTAATAATACAACATAATACTGTAATATTTTATTATTTAATAATAGTATATTATTAAATCATTTTATTAGAAAATTAATATATAAAATAGTTATTTAATACTTAATTTCAAAAATTAATAATATATTTAAATATTATTAATTTAATATTAATATAAAATAATATTATTTTATATAATACAATCTATACTACACTAACATAATATTATATTATATTATAATACAATCCAACTAATATAGTAAAATATAATCTAATATGTCAAAGACGCCTTTACGTATTAGGGTTCCGGCAGCTCTTTTGGACAAATATATAACTGTACTGATCTTGAGCTCAAAGGTATGAAAGTACTTGTGATTTATAAAAGATGTGGCCACGAACTTTAGAAGCAATTGCTTGCGAGCATTCCCACAATAATACAATATAAGGGAATTTTAATATGAAGTTAAAAATATATAGTATTCATATTCAAAAGTAATATGTATATAAAAAATAACATAAAAAGCAACATATCATCATTAGAATATACGAGCATAGAACCCCAGCAAGGCCAAAAATGCATCAGTAGTGAGTAAATTTGTCGTTGTTGGTTTGTGATGATGCAACTCGAAAGGACTTTGTTGCCGCCTACAGTTTTGCATTTGTAAGTTTATTATTGATGTAATTCAATGATGACTCTAACAGTTTATCATCTCCCACATTAATGATCTCCCAATATCATTGATTAGCTGACCGAATATAAGATTCCCAATATTATTTTCATATGATTCTCATTCTCTCACCTATAGAGTAAATTTTTCGATAGAAGTACTGTTAAAATAATAAATTAACAATCAGCTAAACATTTAATAAATTTTAATTTTAGAAATATTATGATAGTATATATGTAAGACATATAAAATATTAAACTGATATAATAATATAATTGAATAAAATAAAAATAATATTAAATATATTATAAGATAAAACTGCCTTAAAAAACATGTTAAAGAATGAAGTGACTTTACTATAAGTAATTTTTAAATAAATTTATCAAAATTAAAATTAATTTTAATTTCTCAAAATCACCTTTTTATGATTTAAAAGAAAATAAGAAAAATATAGTGTGACCCAACATTTTTTTTAACAAATACGGATTTTATTACTAGCAATATATCAATATAGTTAATAGTTGATCCATGTGGACTTCATTCATATACACAATTACACACCCATATAATACACAATCACTGAAACCATTAACCTCTCATTCAAGAATAAGGAAGACAAAGTGTACATGAACATGAGTAACTTTAGAAAAAAGGGAAAATTGATCGTGCACTTGAACAATAATAAAGCAATTCTATAACACTTTTAAAATATCATGTTAGTCATACAGTAAGCAAATAATATAATTACTTGTGTACATTTATTTTGAAGATCAACATATAATTAGTAATTATTTAAAATCTAACTACACATATCATACATACATTAATCATCAATTAGTTGTATTACTATGACATATTTTATAATTCCTTCATCACCAGAGATGTTTCCTTGGCCTGCCCTATACACACTAATAACCCGTTGTTGCATATTTACAGCCCACCGTTAATCAGCCGCATCATCGTAAATATTATTGCCGGCGAGTATCTCAGCAGAACCGTAACAACAGATGAGCATCTCAGCAGAATCAGCATCAAGGATCTCGCACGCTAGACGCAATCAGCATCAAGGATTTCGAACAATCTTCGTGTGTGTTCATATTTTTATGCAATTATTATCATCTAAAATTTGAGTAAGCTACGTTCACATTGTTGTTCGGACGAAATAGATATGATGGCATATATATCCGTGTCTATTCAATTTAAGAGAGCAAGATGCAATGAACAGCATGTGATGGTGATTGACGTGAATCATGAGTCAACGAGTATGGTCGCAATAATCTGAAGACAAATAAATAAACAAAGTGGAGTGGGGACAAACTCATTTACTTTTACATGCTTTAATGAATTTACAATACGTCAGTGGGCAAGTTGATTATAACGTGTAGCACATGAGACACACGAAATTAACGGTCGAAAATAATGAAAACTCTACAAAATTTATTTTGATCTCTATCAATCTATTAATAAATTGATCAGAAACTTTTTTTTTTTTCAAGCGAACAGGAATTATTTTTTTTTTGGGTGGTTCTCTTGAAAAAAGTCGAGATTGAAATACAGTAATCCTAAATAATTTGTATCGAAATAAAACTTGCTATGGTAGCCAGCCAATTAACTGCATTCCAATGGTTGTACTAGTTATCATGGATTAGGAATTGGCATTTCTGTTTCCGGAAGCTGCTTCTGCTTCTTCAACTTCTTGTTATTTTTAATCTCACCATAGAAATACGAAGCAAATCCCCAGAGAGAAAGTGCAAGGGAGACCCCCTTTTCAGCTTGAAAGTTTTCCTTGTAGAAAACGACTGCTAGAATCTCAGTAACTGGTAGCAGAACTGCGATTATGATTGCGGAAAGCAAAGACGAGCCGCAGTAAATGACTCCAATAGCTCCTAAGAAGAAGCACTGCCAAGTTAATGCACTCATCACCACCACCGCATAGTACTTGCCTTCGCCTAGCGTGTACGCTCTTGCTTCTTTTCCGATTGCCTGCACCAATTAATTTGTTCCATTAACTGTTTTATTTTTGCTTTAACCTTTCATTACCTTAACTCGTTTTTCTTAATTAACGGACAAGCGTTGAATTTTGACGAGATATCCACTAATATTTTAAAAACAATAGGTTGTTAAAGGCATATATTTGGAGAAAACATATATAGCAAGATAATGATTTTGTTTCTCCCTTTTATCCACTAAGTGTGCTGTGTCGTGACTGGATTGAAACCGATGAATTATGATGAGCTCGCCCACTATTAGGTCCATTTCATCATAACATTGTCGTTCATCCAGCAAAGCTGATTCATTATCTCAAATAATCATTAAAAGACAAAAAAACAAAAACGATAAATTTCAAGCTAGCGCGTGGTGTTTAGAGAAGAAAGTAAAAGAATACAGTATGTACGACGGGAAGTCATGTGGATTTTCGCTGCGCATTGCAGACAGCCTCCTAAACCAATTAAGTAATGCATTAATATATATATCTATATATAGAAACATTTATTGTTTCGGAAATTTGACCCATCCAATTTTGTTGCATTTTATACCATGACGCGAAGATGACTTGGTCAATTTTTTTTTCTCTATACATTTGACCATATGTATTAGAGTAACTTATTGTATGATTACATGAGTTTTAATTGATGTGTTTGATCATATCTTAGTCACCTTATAATGTCATTAATTTTCATATGCTAATTTGTGCATGAATAATATTGTAATAACAAAGGAATCCGATCGAATCCGATGATAATTATATGAAAAAAAAGAAAAATGGACTGGCCGGCAAAAGAAAGAGAGAAAATAAAGTGATAGTTAAGAGAAATGAAACCTGGAAATCTTTGTTGACGACCATTCCCACGGAACAAAAAAGTGTTGCAAAAAGACACATGACCATCTGAATCTCCAAAACAAGAGCGTAGGTGATTTCTTGCCTGGCCTTCTTGTAAGTCCACTCCATCAACGGCAAAATAAACCCATACAAGAACGCGGCTCCGACCGTCATCAGAAACCCTACCAGATACTGTCTTGCCGACTCATTATTCGGCCGGTCACCGTTGGCGTGTAAACCCAAAACGACTGCCCCAAGCGTCAACAAGAAGACGGCGTTGAGTGAATAGGAAGTAAGCTTTTGCTTGACCAACAAGAAGGCGAAAGCGGCGGTGAAAGCCAGCTGCGAGGCGATGATCAAGGAAGAAGTTGAGACGGGCAAACGAGCGACGCCGTAAGCGTAGAGGTAATTGTCCAAGCCGGTGAGGATTCCAATGACCGCTGAGGCCAAGAACACGGGAGGTCTCATCGAGAACAACTTATTATTATCGTTATTGGACGGCTGTGATGATGTCGACGATTCGTGATCAGTAGTAGTGCTACTGCGGCGCCGCTGCAGGTAGCATATTGTGATGGGAATGAGAATGACAGGGCAGCCGGCGGTTTCGAGCCAGCTTGAGAACCAAATCCTTTTGCCTCCACGGAGGAAATATAGGCGCATGATCAAAGGGCCAGCGCAGTTGCCTATAGCCAAGAGGATGGTGTTCAATATTAGCAGAGCAATTTTCATGGTGGATTTTTTCGAGTTAGTAGTCTCCATCATCCCCGTCATGTTAAATTCGTCGGTAAAGACTCGAAAGTTTGAAACTGAGCTGGATGTTCGGTGTGCGGGCAGTGGAGTTGAATTTATAGCTTAATTTTCTCAGATTTCTTTTCTTTTCTTTCCTTAATTATGAAAACAAATGTCAAATTAAGCAGCAAGAAGTCACAACTACTCTGTATGTTTAATATAAAGACAAACTACGTTTGACGATATGATTAATTCTTATTATGTATTACCGTAAATGACTTTTCTCATTGACGTGCGTATGAGGAGCCACAAAAATTGAAATATGAAATCGAAAATATGGGAGGGGCGATCGCTGTAGATCTGCGTATATTGTATATGATCAGTTTTTAATGAACATGACAAAAATTGAGAGGATGCCCATTTTTGTCACTGTGCGTTTGAAATTAGAGTTTTAGTTGAACAAAACAACAGAGCGTGTGTTTTTTGAATTAACAATTAATTAGCATACAAGAAAATATATTTCACTGTTTAATATTAGGGGTCATTCTATAATGGCATGATTAAAATCACAACATCAATGCCATAATTAAACATAAATTATGTACGTAAAACATAAGATATATAAATTTAACATAAAACTTGTATATCAACATTAAATGTAAACCAAAACATCAATTATGTAAATGGAACATAAGACTTATAAATGAAAGGTAAAATAAGATAAGCGATTTTACATCTTTCTAAACCTCCTTGACGGCAACCCCAAATTATCTTTTAGAATAAGTAGAAAGCAAAGTTAAAAACCACATGAAATATGTATAAAACTAAAATTTAGATCTAACTTTATTGATATTTCATATACGTCTAATAATATAAGAATGTATTTTTATTTTGTTTTGGCTTGATCCTCATCAAGAAAAATAATCTTAATTTATTAACTTGTATAGTAAACAAATACTATGATAGAAAATGGGAAAAAAAAAAATTATAAGTGTTCTAGCATGAATATAGAATTTATGGTTAATCAATTTAATAAAACTTATTCTAATGTTTTTAATACAAATTTTTTTTTTTATTTTCAATTGATCAGTAATTTTTTCCTTGATTAGATAAATAAATTATTTTTCTACCAATGTTCATACAGAAGTTAATAGAGACTAAAAGAAAGAGAACAACACTACAAGAAGAGTACTCGGGACTCTCTTACTAATCTCCCTATTTTCACGAGCTTACTTGGATAAAGTACATAGTGTAGAAATATTAAAAATCAACTTTGAAATAAAATTGATGTAGTGAGACTGGTGGCCTGTAAACCTAAAAAACAAAAAATGGGATCAATTAAAAAGCAAGGAAATATATGAAGGACGTCATTCTGACTTGTTGTATGACTAATTATTTTTATTTTCATAACATCCCTCACTCTTACAAGGTTCATTTGGGAAAAGAAGAAGCCTATTGGGATGCTATTTCTATTTCATTGGATGAATTTTTTTTATATCCAATTCAACACGTATTTGTTTGACTTGATCACTTAGATGATGTACGACTATCTTATGTTTTAAAGTTTTAATTAAGTCGGATCGACAACATTTGTTAGATATTTTAAGGGTAAGGGCAATTAGTTGTGATCTTGCAATCTTATACTTGTCCTTAACAAAATAAAAGTTTAATTACTTTTTCTTCATGATTTGATATTTATTTTGTACCCATCCGAGTCCTATAATTATGAAAGACTTACACCATCTAACTCAGTAGATAAAGAGAAGATATGTTAACCAACTTAAATATCTATTTACCTTCAATTCACACTATTACTTTTAAGAGAATTACTTAAATGTAATGCCAATAGCACTTTTAAATAATTAATTATTATCGTTTGGATTCTGTAATATAAAGAGGCGTGCGGAAATGAAAAGCGATAAAAACCAAAATTGTCAGACCACGACCACGTTAATAATTGGAGGGTCATACCGTCGCAGGCACTATATATGTGGAGGGTCAATCATATAAAGTTCTAAAAGCAAACGTGCAACTAGTGGCTCTAGATGAAAGCCCATCATAAAGAAGACGCTCGCGTGTCTTTTAATTTATTGCCAGTACCACTTTGAAATAATTAATTATTATAGATGCTGATCTCTCGGTCTCTACATGTAACGGTCCCCACTCCTTCACTATATGTCACAAAAAGCTTTTGATAAGATTGGATTTTATTCGATTTGAATATTGAAAGCAGATTTTCGCCCAGAAATTCATTCGTCTTCGTTAGATTGTTGCGTCATTTCATGCGGCAGTAGATGTGACCCGAAACATTAACTTTTAAACAAACACGATAACGAAATAATTAAAACCTTGCTGATCGAAGTAAAATTAACGTGGCATGGCAATATATATCACTTGCCCTAGGAGCGCCAACTAAAGCTGTAAATTAATGTGCCATCAAAATCGAGGTTGTCGACACACAGTGTGTATGGCAAGTGGCAGATAGCAGCTTGGACATATCCACTGGCAAATTTGTTTCTTTATTCACTCTTCTTTGTGCCAGTGAGTACGTGCCGGTCGGTGTAGGTCCCAAGCGACAAAGTCGTTTACATTTTGGCCAAAACTCCCATTATTGGCTGGTTAACATTTGCTGTGTTTGAACTTTGACACTTTGACTTGAAGCTGTGGTTGATGATTTTGGGTTAAAAGAAATGTCGTCGGCAATATATCTAGTTGCGACGGGATCTTTGACTCTTTGATTGTTGCCCTATTTTAAATTGGTAGGTTGTGACGTTTTTGCATTTTACGAAGAAGAGAGTGTTGGGTGGTGCCATGATCCTGTGTCAAAATATTTCTACCATTCAATTACATTTCGCTATGCATCGATAATGCACTTACTCTTCGCCACATTTCTATTTTGCATATATGTTTAATTAAAAAAATAAGTTTGTACCGTACAAAATTTTATGTCTATTCAGTTAAAATACCTAGTTAGTTAATAAATGAACCAATCAATTTTCTTTCTCCAACTCCGATTTGAATTTCTTCCAATCCAAAATATCTCTTGCACTTTCTTATCATCTTTCCCAAGTCTCCTGTGTTACAGGACTTCCACCACAAAACTCCATTATTATTATTTATTTTTTTCTCCTAAGATTTGTCAGAGTTGTAGGGCCAGATTGTCGCGGAGCAAATTATTATTATCATTATTAGAGAGAGGCCTAGTTAGAGCACACATAACAAATCGGAGTCGTTGGATCATTGCAAAAAAGGCAGCGGCCCTGCGGACTAGATTTCCAATCTGATTACAAGTAATTAAAGCGTGACACGTATACAAGATAATAAAAACGACATCATTATTATTACAGAAATTAAAGTGCGTTTCCGAAAATACCCTTTCTAAAGGTGTTTTGAGGATTTCAGATGGCCACCCTATATCTATTTGACCGCTTGCATACAATCCGATGTGAGCGAATCCTAATAGGTCCGGCCCAATTATCGAAACAATGGGTCAAGAAAGCCATCTTAACCGGACCTAGTTACCAGGGCAATTTTTTAATTCTCATTCTTTCTTATCCTCATGGACGAGTGGTTGAATCTTCGGACAGAGAACCGAGTCATTTTACTTTAAAATTCTATTTTCAGTTTTCCCTCATTTTGAATTGGGTCGCTTGCGGTCCATTTTCTTTGATTCAACTGGAGGTGAATTGGGTCGCTTGCGGTCCATTTTCTTTGATTCAACTGGAGGTGATGCAAGGCCCTGAATTCCCATCTCTTTTAAACTGCTTGTATTTAGTCCAACGCAAGTCAGCTGTTATCAACGTAATGGTGTCTAACCTCCTCAATTTCTCTATCTTTTC
Organism: Luvunga scandens; assembly: GCA_030449905.1. Lineage (NCBI taxonomy): Eukaryota > Viridiplantae > Streptophyta > Magnoliopsida > Sapindales > Rutaceae > Luvunga > Luvunga scandens. Next base: position 4,325,096 of record JASUUG010000798.1, on the reverse strand, counting down.
AAATAAAAACATTTTCTTCCTCATTTTATAAATTAACTTTCTTCCTCATTTTATAAATTAACGGACTGATAATTGTGATAAAGAATTTTGTCGGGAAGTAGACTCATCCAATCCTCCATAAATATTCATAATATTCGCATCCAACTGATGAGAAATTAAATTAAAAAAACAAAATTAACAGATTCAGGATTCAGCATAGGAGAATAACCGCTCCGTGGAAGGCTGTCCCATTTTCACCAGGTGAAAAATTGAGTGCGAGTGAAGGCGGCTGTTAAATTGGATTTGCTCAATTAGGAATGCCAGAATCTGTGGAGAAATAAAAAAGAAAAAGAAAAAATCATGAAACCACCGAAAAAAACACAGAAAATAACAGCACATCGTTTACAAATATCAATTTCTACTATACATAACGAATGGAATTGTTTTTGTTGTTACTTCTGTAAATTGATCAATAATAGTAACTTAAGCGAGGCTAACGAAATAAATTGAGAGAGTTAAAAATTTCATTACTCTTTTCATTGATCCCTCCCTCTTCTTACACAGGCAGTGTATTGTGAAGCCAGCCCCCAATTCAGGGGTAGAGGAGAATCTTTATTAACTATTATGTACAAAATTACAATAGTATTAACTGTAACAGCAGTGCAGTGACCAGTTAAGTTGATGTCGAAGTCTTATTAAAGAAAAAAAAAGTTGGATGTCCTTCAATCCTTACATCACCACAGCCATAAGTAAGTTATGGGCATCGGAGAAGAAGAGAACCCTCTGTTACTCTCAAGCAACGATGGAAACGAAACCCCACCTCATCTCCAAGAAATATCAAACGACGATTCACTGGTGAGCAAAACATGGAAAGAATCAAAGAAATTATGGCAAATTGCAGGTCCCTCTATCTTCAGTCGCCTTGCTATGTTCTCCATGACTGTCCTTACTCAGGCATTCGCTGGCCATCTCGGTGACCTCAATCTTGCTGCCATCTCCATTGCCACCACCGTCATTATTTCCATCAGTTTTGGCTTCTTGGTAACCCAAATCTAAACTTTGAAAAACTATTTTATTTCGCCCTCTACCAGGACCTAATTAAGTTTTTTGTTCCCCTTCTTTTAGTTAGGCATGGCTAGTGCGCTAGGGACATTATGTGGCCAAGCCTACGGGGCAAAGCAGTACCACATGCTAGGCATTTACATGCAAAGATCGTGGATTGTTTTGTTCATATGTTCATTTCTGTTGATACCCATGTTTGTTTTTGCATCTCCTTTATTGAAGCTCATTGGACAGCGAACGTCAGTGGCAGAGCAGACTGGTATTTTTGCTGTATGGTTGATACCATTTCACTTGTGTTTACCATTTCAGTTTACTTTGCAAAGGTTCTTGCAGAGCCAATTAAAGACTGCAGTCATTGCTTGGGTCTCTGGTTGTGCTCTTCTGGTTCATGTGATTGTGAGTTGGGTTTTTGTTTATAAGCTGAGAGTTGGACTTGTTGGGACCGCTATTACTCTTGATTTTTCGTTGTGGCTCTCGGTTTTGGGTCTTTTGTTGTACACTGTTTGCGGCGGGTGTCCTCTCGCTTGGACCGGTTTCTCTGCTCAGGCCTTTGTTGGGCTTTGGGAATTCTTTAAACTCTCTGTGGCTTCTGGGGTTATGCTCTTGTATAGTTTTGCTCTCTCTTGAATTTTTGATTTACCGAATTTTTAGATTTATTAGATAGAGGAGTTGATCAACTGAGTTTGTGTTTTGTGACTACTGTTTAGGTTGGAGAACATTTACTACAGGGTATTGATAATAGCGTCTGGCTACATGCAAAACACTGAGGTTGCTGTTGATGCCCTTTCCATCTGGTAGGTTCCTGATCCTTGACTTTGTTTCTGCAACCTCCATTTATTTGTTTGTTTGTACGAGTTTCATTTCCATTGAATTTTCACTTTTTTTTTTCTTTATTAATTTTCAGTGTAACTATATATGGCTGGGAATCCATGATTCCTCTTGGATTTTTGGCTGCCACCGGGTATGTCTTTATTCATAAGTTTCCCTTGCCTTCCTTCTCCTAAATCCAGAATTAATTGTAATAATCAACAGCAAATAAAGAAGAAAGATTACTATTTGAACCAAGAGAAGGTACTGAGCTAAGTTCTATAATACAGAGCATCAGGGTCCCGAATGCTGGTCTCGTGGTTATTGTTCTTAAGTGTCCACTGCATTCCTAACAAATAGTATTAAATAGCTTTTCCAAATAGGAGGGCTTGTTAAACAGTGGAATATCTCATTATCTCCAGACATAGTATTTTTATTAGGATAGGGAATAGTCTATTCAGCTGACAATTCAGCAAAAATTGAGTATCATGTACTTTAGGTGATTAGTAAGTAACTTTAGTTGGCTTGAATTGAATCATGACGAACATTCTTTCCATCTCTTGTATATTTAGTTTTGTATTTATTTATTTTATTTGTTTTTGGGAGTGTTGATAGTGCAATTCTCTTCTACGAGCTTTGTTTACAGTTACCGTTTAAAAAAATATTTAGGAAATGTAAAGAAATTTACTCCTCTTATTTGGTGATGTCCCCATTATTTATATCATATCATCAACCTCTGGTGATGGATTAGAACCTCATTTATGGTTTAGAATATGGACATAACTTTAATATGGTTGTCAAAATGATAAGGCATGAACCTTCGCCTGCCAACAATTGGGTTTGGACTAGACCTACAGCTGTTCCATTCCAATGAACGTGGATATACTTTTAGCTAATCAAATCCAACATTTGTTTGCAATTTTCTACTTTTTGTAACTTTTGTGTCAAGATACTTTTCTGACCAGTTGACTGGCTTGACTAGCTTGTCTTTGGTCGACCATTTTCTGTTTTTTTTTTTTTGGATGGTTCCCATTTTTCTTCCCCTATTCACTCTACTACCATTCAAATTCTGTTACCATAAACTTTTGACTTGTGAATTCTGATTAGATTATCAGGGAATATGATCCCCGAGAACAAAATTGAGTAGGAGTTGAAGAAAGCTGAAACCATATCTCCTTTCCTATTTTTTTTTGGATTGGAGACTGTTACTCTTAAATATGCCTCTGAAGTAACTAGCCTCATCTAGCTTTTCCTGTGCTCTTTTTCTTACCATGTGCTAATGCATCTTTATACAGAGTTCGTGTAGCAAATGAACTTGGTGCTGGCAATGCAAATGGTGCCAAATTTGCAGCCATTGTTTCAGTGCTGAACTCCCTATTGGTTGGACTTTGCTTTCTGTCAATTATAATAGCCACCCCTGAGAAGCTTGCTATGATCTTTACCTCAAGCTCTGCTGTTATTGCAATGGTTAATGAATTAGCTATTTTGCTCGGATTCACCATTCTTCTTAATTGCATTCACCCGGTTCTCGCAGGTTAGAAGCTCCAAGTGACTTTGCTCTTTGCAGTGTCAAATGTGGTTCTTGTGATATGGTTTGATGATTGTGTCTTGTTTTTCCAGGTGTTGCAGTTGGATGTGGATGGCAAGCATTGGTGGCATTTATAAACATTGGCAGCTACAACATAGTTGGAGTGCCTCTCGGGGTTTTCTTGGGATGGCTGCTTCATTTTGATATAAGGGTAATAATGATTGCTTTGTCATAAACACTTGGGCATGTTAGGATTTACTACTTAACTTGAGAATGATGAAAATGTTTTACCCTATTAGAGTTCTCAAACCTACCATATTGGTATTCATCTTTAGAATGTATGATGTGCTTTTTCCGATGTCGAGTCTAGCAATTAACCGTATTTTTGTGCTTTTTTTCCGCCTGGCTTATGATTCATGCAGGGTATGTGGACAGGAATGATCAGCGGAACTCTTGTTCAAACTTCAATACTATGTATCATCACCATAAAGTGCGAATGGCAGAAAGAGGTAATTTACGGAACTACTTTGTGAACATATTCACGAACTTTTGATGGGCTAGGAATGTTAAAGTTTCTTGTGTTTCAAAAGCACATTCACAGGCTCAGAGGGCTCGGGTTCACATATCGAATGAGGTAGCATCCAATTGATGATCTTAATTTTGCCATAAATCAGAGATCATCATGGTTTCCCGGGGCACGAGTTTTGAAAGAAATATACTTGTAGCATTACCCTCGGAAGGAACACCCAAATCTCATTTAATTAGCCTGCCGGCCGGGCCCATACCAGGAAAACTATTTTTTCTCTAGCAAAAAAAAGGCGGCAAGATTATTTTTAAGTTAATTTACAAAAGTTATCTCCATCAGACTGATTTACTTATTTCTAATTTATTCTTAAATTTGTTCGAGAATATGCAGCCATATTTAATTTGATCCATTTTCGCTGTTTTAATAGTACTGCCGTACTGATACCAAAATTAATTGAGTAAAAAGAAAAAAGGTAAGAACAAAAAGATGATGACAATAAGATTATGGAAACTGTATAAAAATGCCCTAAATATAAATAAATGATTTGAAGGAAGGAATATTATTTTGGTTGACCTGCTTAAAATGTTCTACAAACATTGCGACATTTTTAAGTCCTGTTTGGTTTAGGTGAAATAGCAGTGCATAATAACAAACGGTAAAACCGACCGAAAGAATGTTCGCGTAGGACCAAATTGATGACTCCATCGGCGCTTAGGCGCATGGCATTGTGTGATAGGCAGACGGAAAATCCGCACCACACTTTTATCCAATTGAAATAGGCTCTTCGGCTCTTCCCTTGATCTACTCTAACTTTTAAAGATTTTTTATTATGTATATTTTAATAATAGTATACGGATAAATTTTAATTTTTTTTATATTTTATTTATTAATTATCAATCAATAATGAATAATTTACTTAGATAATGATCAAATCAAGAAACAATCTCCATTCCAATTCTTACAATTACCACAAACAAGAATTTTAGCAGCTTTAATTGAATCTCAAACACAAACATCAGAGGGATAAGTATATCCAACACTGAAATCACGTTCCCGCAATCTGATCGTGCCACGTGGTTATATTTAATAATGGATCCCACGGTTTCCATCGATGTCGCAGTCATGATCATTTTTTTTTTTGACATTTTACCCTTCGCGGAGCGAGTAATTTTTAAATTCATGCAATAGGCAAAATTCCAGTGCTTTTAAAAGTTGAGATAAGACAGGTCCAGCTTGCTAAACCACTCGCCCTGTGCGTTGGGTATTTTCATTTTTTGTATTTTTTCCGTTTATTTTATGTTTTATGAGACTGAAATAAATAAGTGTACGATAAATTATTATTTTTCAAATAGAAAAAATTATATGCTGAGGAGCTTTTACTCTTAGACAGGACTTCAAATATGATATACAGAAACAACACTTAATTAACTTGTAATGCATGTATTACCAAATGCATTCTCAATTTTATTTTAACTTTTAATTTAATGTCTTTAAATTAATCTACCAAACATTTTAACTGTTTGAGAAACAATACCAAAGCGCAGCATAACAACTTTAGTTTGTTTCTCTCTGGGTTTAAAGTATTATTAAAAAAAAAAAATTAATCACCTTTCGTTTTCAAATTGGCATATTTATAAATCTCATTAGATTTTTGTAAGACTATCATTTGAGTAATACTAACAGTTGTAAACGAGAACTGCCCTTTCAAACGTATCGGTGAATGGTGAAAGATTTTTCATTTGAGATTTCATAACAATATAAAACTTTTTGCCTGGTTAATCAATTTCAGCGTGCTCATCGCTTCAACGGAAATCTAATTTTTTATTTGATAGGGCAGCGCAGCTATCTTGATTGCGAGTGTCCACGAGTGGAAGTATACTGCGGGGACAGGTATATGTCTCATCCTAGCTGCCAAGCGATCAATTTTTGTAAAATTTGGACTTCGGCATATGAGAGAGATTTCGTACTTTCTTAATATCATTATCTTATACTTCGATGTTACAAATAAAGGGAAAAAAAAACGTGTCGCATTATTGAATTATCCATTATATAATCCAATTCAGTATAAAATCTCATGCTTTTTGTTTTTTTTAAAGCTTCAATAAAATGTGTAATCTTCTTTTACTCAAAACAAAGCTGAAAAGCGTGACCTCTGCTGATTGCCAATTTTTCTTCATGGAAACTGCTTCAAACTTTGAATGGCTCCCACTTTGTATTCAACATTTGGTGAATCTATCTAAATGTAAAAATTAAACGTGTGTGTATATAAAACAGGCATGAAATATATAGAATATTAAAAGATACACTGCATGATTGTAAAAGATACCGGCATAAAAAAGAGATATTTAAAAAGTTTTGATGGTTCAATAATAATATTATTATGCTAATTGGGAGTTCTTAGTTATTTCGGTTGGGTTAAGTCTAGTAACAGAATAATTAAGTCATAATTTACTAGATGATTGTATCATTAACAATTTCTTTAGTTTTTTTTTTTAGTTTTTCTTTATTTTAGTGTGAGAGACTTATCATAAATCCACTGATTTATGCTGCTTCTGTTATTACGACTGGGTTGGTCATTGAACTTACTTCTATTGAATTTGGAATTGGGCAAAGTACTGTTGCAGGCCAGGTAGTAGAAGGGATCACGAGACAGCCTGAGCCTGAGGCGGAGGAAAAAATACAGGGTACTTTATTGTTTAGTCTGATTTTTATGAAAGATTTAACAATTTATGGGCTGATTATAGCATTAGCATCTTTATTTGCAATCCTTTTGTTTGATTCCCCGAAATAGGAAGGGCAATTTACTTTTTTTTTTTTTCTCTTATTTATTATATTTGTGTTTTTGACTTTTTCAAATTCTATCAAAATTTAACTCCTCCAATTGGAAGAACTAATTAAAGGATGGCGAATTAGGATAGGCATACCACTTCACCTTTTTTTTTCCCTTAGTCTAAAGGAAACTCTCTTTTTAAGTGATGCTGCAATAAATGAGAAGTTTTGCAATTGACAGGAGTCCCGACCTCTAATACTAATAAGTCTAATAATTATCCCTCTTATCGGAAATCTCCCATTACCAATTCAAAGAAAGGATTTCAAAATTAAAATTTTGACTTTGTTTCGAAATAGGTAAACTTTTTAGATTCATTGCACGAATCATAGCACCAATAAAAAATAAGAATCCAATGCAATTTATTTACTCTTTTTGTGCACCTTTTCCATAGCTTGAATAAGGCCGACCGGTGGGATGTTCGAATCACCATTAACCCAATATTTTTTTAATTATATAATTGTGTGGAGGTAGAGTGTTTATGCAAGTATAGTAGATATTCTTTGAATATTAATGAGAGTAGAAATTTGGGCTTTACTTCATAAATTTAATTTAGAGTATTCTCAATAAATACATGATTATAAAATTTAATGAATTTTTGATAATTAGGTATGTTAATTTTATCTATGGGTATTCGATCTAAACGGGTATCCGTAGTAAACAGGTTTAATTTTAATTATTTTTGTAGGTGCAGATACGAGTATAGGTAAGAATTTATCCTTCGTTTAATTAATGAGTATGGGTTTTATAAAATATTTCAATATTTGTTTAGTATTCGAACTCGGTTATTTTGAGTATAAAAACAAATTTATTATGTTCATATTTGTCCTACATTCATTTTAAATCTAAAAAATTATTTTTAATTTAATCAATTAAATCAATTTAGCTAACACGCTTTCACAATATTGTAATGTAATATAATATAAATTTATATATTATTCTATAATAATTATTTAAATTAATAAAATTTTTAAAAACTTAATTTGAAGATAGAAGTCATAAAAAAGGAAAATATTGATTCTTTAAAAAATAAACACTTATAGTCTGCACAATTATTTTATGAGAGATTTTTCAAAGACAATTTTCCTTCATCATCTCGTGACGTGATATGCATAAATTTAGCCTAACATTACCCACATAGTAAATAGTTTACGAATTATGATTGATGTTAATTTTTAACTACTTTTATGCATGTAATTTAGATAATGTAAAATATTCAAATTTATTTGGGGGAGTTGGTGATATATATTTTGTGTGCATTTAATTAGATATTATAATTTATAAATGATGTGCAAATTTATATAATAAATTTTGAAGAAGTGACTAGTGAGAATTACCCTAAAAATTCATTGGTATTCAACAGATTTAGTATTACTAAAAATTTAATGGATAATGGGTAAGGGTTTGAAAATATCACTACCTATTTGAATCTACCCCGTCATTCCTGAGCGTAAAAATACATATCGATGTTAAAAAAAATTGAACTAATAGAAAAAATTGAATCAATAAAGCATCACCATAAAACTATTTTAATGAAATTTTACTTTTTATTTGAAAAGTCACATAAATATTAAAGGGTTTAAAAGACTTTTCAAATAAGATTGCTCAAATGAAATAGTGATTCTCTTTCCAACATTGAAAAGTTACTTCTCCTTCTTTAATTGATATTATATTATTTTTTATGTTATCATATGGAAGAGAGAAGTGCTAGAATTGTTTTTTTTTTTGGTGAAAGAAAAAATTTAATTAAGATAATATTAACTTATTTTAGTTTAAGGGTCTTTTATATAAAATTTATTTTTCACTCCGGGAGGTAAGTAAATAAATAGATATTTAAATAATAAAATGAGAAGAGTGTTTTGGCGATCTTTTAGTGTTTCCATAATAACTAGTGAAAACTAACAACTAATTCTACTTATGTGGCAATAAATTTTCTATCAAGCGGAGCTTTCTAACTAATCTTTTAATACGGCCACTCGGTTGTGAGAGCATTGGTTCAAGTCTTAATGGATTCAGAATTTTTCTTTAATTAAGTATGATTGTGTAGAGTTAATTTACAGTCTTTTTTTCCTTAGAAAATGTGAGTGGAAGAATATATTCCTTGAATATTTATAAAAATTATTTATTTGGGTAAGAGTTTTATAAAATTTAATGTAAAAATATAATATCATTTATTTATTTAATTATAAATATTAATAATTGTTATAAGTTTGTAAGTTTATTTATAAGTTTGTCTAATTGTATGATGTGACCATATGATAAATTATCAATTCTTAAAAAACAAAAAGAAAAACTAATCTTGTAATATCACTTGTCCACCCGACAAACAGCAGAATTTGATCCGAAAGCGCTGTATGATTTGTGACCGCTAGTTCGCCACTTCAAATAAAATCACTCGCGTAAACGTAACATTACATTCCTGACATACCCTGCAAGAAACCGACTTCCCTCTTTTTTCTCTCTTTCTTCCAAAGCAGCCAAAAAATCATCTTTTCTCATGGGGGACACGGCAGATCAGAATCAGCGGCCCTTGTTAACAGATAAAGATGATGATGGTGAAAATAACAATAAAGATTTGACATCAAGGGTGTGGATTGAATCAAAGAAGCTATGGCAAATAGTGGGTCCCGCAATATTCAGCCGGATTTCTTCTTACACCATGAACATCATCACTCAAGCCTTTGCTGGCCACCTTGGTGATGTTGAGCTCGCTGCCATCTCTATAGCCAACACGGTCATTGTTGGGTTCAATTTCGGCCTTTTGGTAACCACTATTATGAAAGTTATTTGTTAATTTTCTCTGTATTACAATAATTGGGTAGCTAGCTAATCAAAACTATAATTGAATAGTTGGGAATGGCAAGCGCGCTAGAGACACTTTGTGGGCAAGCATTTGGAGCCAAAAGGTACCACATGTTGGGCATATACATGCAAAGATCATGGATAGTCCTTTTTCTATTCTGCTTCTTGTTACTGCCGTTTTACGTATTTGCCACCCCGCTTTTGAAATTACTGGGGCAGCCCGATGACGTGGCGGAGCTGTCGGGGACTGTGGCTGTGTGGATGATACCACTGCATTTTAGCTTTGCGTTTCAGTTTCCGTTGACAAGGTTCCTGCAGTGCCAGCTGAAAAATCAAGTGATAGCGTGGGTTTCACTCGTGGGTTTGTTGGTGAATGTTTTGACGAGCTGGCTATTCGTTTATGTCCTAGATTTTGGTGTTATTGGTGCGGCTCTGTCTCTCGATATTTCCTGGTGGCTTTTGTGTTTTGGGCTTTATGGATACACTGCTTTTGGCGGCTGCCCTCTGACTTGGTCAGGTTTATCAACGCAAGCATTTTCTGGCCTCTGGGAATATACCAAACTCTCTGTAGCTGCCGGAGTTATGCTGTGGTATCATGCGATCACTGTCACTGTGATTATTATAATTCTCGTTCTCGTTCTCGTTCTCATTCTCATTCTCATTATCATTCTTAGGTGGTTGGTTTTGCTTATTTCCACGTCACAATAAAAAACAATAATGATTGATGCATACAAATACCGTTGGATTTCAGACCCCATAAGTACCACAGCCTAATCCATTAACTAAAGTCACTTGATCGGTTTTCAATATTTTAATTTTTATTGTTAACTTTATATCACTTATACAATTGTCGTTGGTGTAAATCCTGTCTTATCTATTTGTGTTTGTGCAGTTTAGAGAATTGGTATTATAGAATATTGATACTTATGACTGGGTACTTGAAGAATGCCACGTTAGCGGTGGATGCACTATCTGTCTGGTAGTAAATTATTTTTACTCAAACTGTTTTTTTTTCTTTTTCTTTTTTTCCCTCCGACTCCAGTTTTGTAGTATGTTTATCAGGAAAACAACTCCACATTTAGTACATGGTTTAACAATTTTATGACATTTTGATGCAGCATGAGTATCAATGGATGGCAAATGATGATTCCTCTAGCCTTCTTGGCCGCCACCGGGTAATAAATCTCAATCATTATTCGCATTTTGCATAAATTTACTAAAATGCGCTTAAGCATTTTAAAAGTTTATAATAATTTTTACTATTTATTTGAATTTAAGAACAAACAGAGTTATAAAATTAAAAAATCCAAAAAGCACCTTTTTTTTTTTTTTAATTTTTACTTTTGGTGATCAAAACTTTTTTTTTTCCCTTCAATTGATAATTTCTATGGCATACAATTTCCAGAGTAAGAGTAGCAAATGAGCTAGGAGCAGGGAATGGTAAGGGAGCACAATTTGCAACCATTGTGTCTGTGGCACAATCGACATTGATTGGTCTCTTCTTTTGTGTAATCATCATGATTCTCCACGATAAGGTCGCATTAATATTCACATCAAGTAATGATGTGCTTGCGGAAGTTGATAAACTCTCGTTTCTCTTAGCCATCACCATTCTGTTTAACAGCGTTCAACCAGTTTTATCAGGTGAATTTCCAACAGCATATATACATTATGTTTAATTTCATCAACTTTTTGTTAGAAAAATGGTACGTGTATGCATCAGTAGCCACACTAGCCAGTGATTTCATTGTGGCAGGAGTCGCCATTGGATCTGGATGGCAAGCAACAGTTGCATATGTAAATCTTGGCTGCTATTACATTATAGGACTCCCGCTGGGATTTCTGATGGGATGGATTTTCAAATTGAGTGTTGGGGTAACTTCAGTTGTTCTTTTTTCTTCTATTGTTACATCACAATTCACATGACTATGCTACTTGGTTTTGAAAATGCAGCAGCATAATCTAAGTAATGGTTCATTGATGCACTAGGGTATCTGGGGTGGGATGATCTTTGGTGGAACTTTTGTTCAAACTGTGATTTTGGCCATCATAACGGCACGATGCGATTGGGAAAAGGAGGTAGGATTTAACATTGTTATATTTCCGTTTTCTTTTTTCTTTTTTTCTATTGAAATGCACGTCCCTGTGAGGTTTTTTTTTTTTTTTTTTTTTTTTACCATTCTGGTGGATTTACAGGCTGGAATAGCTAAGCAGCGTCTACAGAGGTGGTCCAATCCCGAGCCAGATGATAAAAGAGAGGACCGAAGCTGACGACAATTTATCTTAATGGATTTTGTACCAGTGGACTACCTCGTATTTTGTGATTTTTTGTTTCTTTGTTATTTGAAATTGATTTGAAATTGAAGTGTTATAAGTTTTAAATTATAATTACGGTAAAAAAAATTGTGATTATAAAATAAAAATTAATAATATATAGTAAATATAAATTTTAAATAATAATTTTAATAAAATTATTAACGATATAATAATTTTTTTATCATACAAGTAAAAAATTATATTAAAATAGTTTCTAATTTACAATAGTTATTGTTTACCGAACACCTTAATACTATAATTTTTAAGTTACAATTACCTAATCTCAATTTTAAACGCACTCTCAGTTTTCAATGATTTATTATTTGATGCAATTTCATGTTGAAAACAAATAAAGCATTCCTTTCATCCATCATCAATTTTTGTCAATTTTAAGTTTAAATTCTAATGTCAGAACTGTTAACCCCTGGTTATTCCTATCATGTGTTAGCTCATGTGAACCATAATTTGGTCGTACTAAAAACATTTAAATTCATGAGCTTTCGGTTGTAAAGCAAAGTCAACACTTTTTCATAAGTTCTATGACTTCCGGTTATATGAAAATCTCAATACTTCTCAATAAGTATAAGACGTAACATTCAAGATGAAATTATGAACTTCTTGTTCAAACATAGTACATTGATGCATCATATTATCTATATAAAGAAATATTTGATCTTCAGTTTGTAAGGAACTCTCAATTATAAGATCTTTTATGTCAGGCTGCCCACACTTGATAAGACAAGAATTGCAAATGCAACAGTTCACATCTATATTCCATACTCGCCCAGTGCCCACGAAACCACTGTAATTCAAGCAAGCAACAAATACATCACTACAAATAAATATGACCATCAACTTAAAAAATGGTGATTGACATAAAGCAATTACAGACTTGGTAGCTGTAATTAATGATCTAGAAAAGCAAATGCAGTCACTTCAGTTCATTAATAATTCAATGATAAACAATGGGCACATAAAAGAGGAAAATGGGCACATATAGTGATTAACATGCAAGGCTTGTTCATCTACTTTTTATTTATAGGTATCGTAGGAATCAGAAACTTCCCTGACTTTCAATTGAGAGCTTATAAATTTTCTTATGGTGTTATAATTACTCTTTCTAGAACATACGGCACTCTAAATCTATCCTTGTCTGATAGAATTGGAGTACACCAAGGATGAAAAATTTATGAATGTACAAAAAACTCTTCTCTCCCTTCTCTCCTCTATATCAATGTGCAAAAATTGTTGGACAATACTTAGGTTAAAAACATCAATGATAATATTTAAACTATGACACATTTAGATAAAAGTGGACATAACATAAACATCATATCCCCTAAAAATTTCAAAAAGCACCATCCACCAAAGTTACAAAAACCAATTGTGCACTGGCTTATATGAAAATAGCCCAAGATTCCTAACTCATAAAAGAAGTAAAGGGGAATATCCTCTACGTATGTCTAAATTAAGAGGAACCTTGATAAATGAAAGCGAACCAAGAGAGGGGAAAAAAACTAGGAACTATAAACAGAAGTGACAAAATTTAAAGTGATATCTTAACAATCTATTCTATGAAATTTGTAGACATGCATGGCTTGAATACAAAGATAACCTTAAGTTTTCAATTTCATTGGATACTCCAAGAAATTGCTTTACATGAATATACCAATGAGTGTCAAAATCAACTTTATAGTGAAAGCTGACAGACCATGGACATGGAGCATTCAACTACAAGAATGAAATACTAACTTTCAGCTAATTCTTGAAATCTTATTTCTTTTTGGGTAAACAACAGTAGCACACCAAGAGATCCTCAAGCAAGGGAAATTTTGAGATAAGGCAATGAAACTCTTATACAGAAATTAACGGCATGTAGCATTTTCAATTGTAGAGACTGCTCTACCTTAATTACGAGTGGCCTCGCTCCCCATTAAATTGAAGGGTTAGCTGTTGAAGACTTGGAACAACAATTTTAACAATTTCAATTTCATCAGCAGATGAGTAAATCTGCGTAATCTTGAGTTTAAAAGCCTTAGAAGCACTGACTAGTAATCTTGAGTTTAAAAGCCTCACAAATGCCTCAAAGCCCAACAAAAAGAAAGACACAAATCTTTATGTAAGGAGCACTGACTAGTAAACTTTTGTACCATTTATTCATTTATATAGACTCTGAAGAGGGTTAGCCATTTGAGAGAATATAACCTTATATTATCATAGGTCTGCTCCAACCTACATCAAACTAGCTGTTGATGCAGAAATATGGTAATGATCTTGAATCTGCAAAAACACTTCTCTTGGACTCAAATCTCGTGAGCTGTAAGAACAATTTTGCTCTGTTTCTACTCGAACTAGCAGATAGCTCGACCACGACTAGGATAGCACACGTATATCTGCACCCACAACTTCACTGTTAGAGGGCGCTGGATGTTTTTCAAACGAAAACCCTCCGACTCTCAAGTTAGTATTAAGGTTCTTTCTCTTGGAAAAACTCTGGTTACCTCTCAAGGGCCTTATTTTTTTTTTCTATTAAAATAACTAATTTGATGGGCAAAAAGAATGCAATCTAAGAATTAAAGTAAAGAACTAAAGAGCAACAAGTTTATTGTCTCAGTTTCTGAAAAATTTTGTCCAAACCTTTTACCTTTGTTTTCCACCCTCATTCTTTTCCTCTCGGGGCCTTATCCATCGTAGGAGAATGAGAGTTAACTGCCCTTGCATAGGTGTCATGCCCATATTTCTTGGAGGATACCCACGTTTTAGTAACAGTTGTTGACCATCACTTTGGACTTGCTCGAGACCAATATTCCTGGTCGACTTGACCAACCATGGAGAGAGTTCAAGTGACTAGAAAACCTGAACGCTGGTTACTGTCGAATCCATTCTTCCTTGCCACAAGAATTAGCTGAGTGGATTAACCAGATATATGGACTTGTATGCCACAATTTTTTCTGCTCAATCACTAGTTATAAAGTTATTTCTGAATTACCATAAAAGACTATCGAGGCATAGTGTGCAAAGAAATTTCATGAGACATGACCTGAAAATGTAACTCCCTCACCTCATCTTTTATGGCTAATCTTATCTATTTATCAAAGAAATTTCTTCAGGAAAGTTTTCTTATTGCATCCTTATGTTAAAATTTGGGTAATCGAATCTGCTTTATCCTATGAAGAAGTAATTTACATTGAAAATTAAAAGGGGAATGAAATATGCAATCAGTTCCATCTCCTTGATAGAATTCTAATTCGAGCTACCTATTTTGAGTAGAGGTAAGACATCATATGATGAATGATAAAAGTAGACAGTTTTGATATTTGATCCATGGCAATATGGCATCAATTGTGTCATTTACAATCTTCAACTTCAGAATAATGTGTTCACATTCATCATAGGAAATAAAATGAGTCATATATAAAAAAAGAAAAATAATTGGTTAAAAAATGTTTTGAACAAATGAACCTTAAAACGGAACAACTAAACAGAGTTGATAAAAAAAATAAAGGACAAAATGGTCTTCAAAGATTCTGATTAGAACAACGAATGAACTCAATTTCATTGTAGCTTGTGTTGAAATATCTGATGAAACTAAACCAGATTCTACTCGCATTGGATTATCAGCGGTGATGTGCTTAGCAACTGATTCAACGGCTCATTCAAGAGTGGCATTGTTCTCCACACATGACAAATTAGATTGTTCTAGATGGTAGAATAGTTTTGTAGAAATTCCCATGCAACTAAGTCATGAAATTAGTTAGTTACATAAATATCGTGTGTATTAATAATTTGACGTAAGTGAGAGTTTAAAGTTTGTTATTCTGTTATAGTTGTAAACAAAATGTTTAGATTCTAGAAAACTAAGTCTAGAATATTCTTATAACTATTATAAATATGTTGAGCTGAGTATCATTGAAATATTTTGCTGAAATAATAAAAATGTTTCTTCATTTTTATCTTTGAATCTCAAATTCCAACTTGGTATCAGAGCCTTGTTTCAATGGCTAGTAAAGAGTATCAAGCCACTGGCAATCAAGCTTCAAGCTCAACCATAAATCCAACCTCTGATTCAAACAATAATTTCTCTGTTCTTAATTCTCTGGTTTTTAACACACTTATTAAACTCACAAACAATAATTATCTATTATGGAGATCTCAAGTCATAGCTTCAATCAATGCTAATGAGCTTGAAGATC
This sequence comes from Luvunga scandens, assembly GCA_030449905.1. Classification (NCBI taxonomy): domain Eukaryota; kingdom Viridiplantae; phylum Streptophyta; class Magnoliopsida; order Sapindales; family Rutaceae; genus Luvunga; species Luvunga scandens. The sequence goes on along the minus strand of JASUUG010000798.1, from coordinate 4,309,056 downwards.
TAATTGATAACACAAATAATCCTCCAAATTGAGTTATAATCAATGTTGACACAGATCAAACGGTGGTTACATCACCAAATCCACAGTTTTAGATCTAGAGAAGAAATGATTAGTAACTTATGAGCTGGTTGCTTTCAACTTTAAGTGAAAAGGTATTAAGTGTTGTTGTTGAAGCAAAATCATCACTGGAGGTATGGCAAACACTCTTTAAACAATTTGGTACTAAATCCAGATCTAGAGTTCTTCATTTGAGAACTCAGATTCAAACAACAAGAAAATGATCATTGAGCATTCATGAATACTATACTAAGATGAAGATGACATTGGATTTTTTTATAGCTGCTGGAAATAATATGAGTGATGATGATTTTCTGTTATGCTTACTTACTAGACTTGCACCTGAATATGACTCAATTGTTGCAACCATTAATGCAAAATCAGACAGTACAATTCTATAAGATGTTTATGACATGCTGCTAAGTCAAGAAAATAGAATTGAATATCAAAACTTTGTCAACAGCATAGACTATCAAGCCAATATTGCTTATCATAGAGAAAATCAAAGGAGAAATTGGCAGTCAAAATTTAATTACAATGGTAAGCAATTTGGAAAGTCAAATGAAAACAATACTGGTGCAAATCCAAATTAGTTTAATGATAAAGCAAAAGGCAACATTCTAGTTGATGAAGAGGTATCTAAAGGTCCTTGTCAAATTTGCTTAAAAAAGAATCACACTGCTATAAATTGCTGGCACAAGTTCAAGAAAATTTTATGCTAAATATTAAACCAAATAAAAGAAATGCCTATGTTGCTGAAGGTGGAGAATCTAAAGATGGAGGTTGATATCTTAATAATGAAGCCACTGATCATGTTTCAAATGATTTCAGTAATCTCAGCATCAGCACTGAATACAAAGGTAACAATCAGCTTGCAATAGGTAATGGCTCTAAACTTAAAATTACATCTATTGGTCATACATTACTCAGCACACTTGAACCACAAGTCTTATAATACATTAAACTCAATCATATACTCTAAGTGCCTGAAATAACCAAAAACCTAATTAGCATATTAAAACTTTTACTTGAATAAATGCTCATGTGTTGTCAAAGATAAGAGAATGAGGGACATTCTCATGAAAGGTATGGCTAAAGATGGATTGTACAAGCTGCTGAGTTTGCCTCACAACACTTATAAAACCAAGTCAATTATGCTTTCTTCATCTTTAATTTCTAGTCTAATTCCAGTCAACACAATAAACAAACCATAGTCCATGTTATATGTTAACTCAAAAGAAGATTGTACAAGCAATAAGAATCTAAGAGTAAATGAAACACTTGATTTATGGCATATGAGATTAGGCCATCTAAATGTTGTTGCTCTTAGAAAAACTCTATCAGCTTGTAATATTTCCTTTGGTAATAAAGTGTCTAAGCTGTCATTCTGCAAAGCTTGCCAATATGGGAAACAACATAGATTAACATTCAAAAGTAGTGAGTCAAAGACTTTTACTGCACTTAAGATCATTCATAGTGACCTTTGGGGTCTTACACCTACAACATCAAACCAAGGTTTCAAGTATTACATAGTATTCATTGATGATAAAGCCAACTATAGATGGATTTATAGTTTAACTCATAAATCACAAGCACTTTCAGCTTTCATATTCTTTAAAAAGTAGATTGAAAAAAGACTGGAATTAAAAATAAAAACATTGTAAGGTGATATGAGAGGAGAATACAAAGCTTTTGAACCTTACCTAAAAAATAAAGCTTGAGATATTCTTGTCTTTATACTTATAACCAAAATGGAAAAGCAGTGAGAAAGTATATACACCTTGTTGAAACTGGTTTTACCTTATTTGCACAAGCTGAACTTCCTTTTACATTTTAGTAGGAAGCCTTTTATCATGCAACCTATCTTATTAATAGAACTAACACATCCACCTTGAAAAATAAAACACATTTTGAAATTTTGTATTCAAAGAAGCCTAGTTATTCCCAAATAAAAATTTTTGGTTGTGACTACTATTCATTTCTAAGACCTTACAACAATCATAAATTTGACTTTCATATATTAAAATGGGTACACCTTGGTTTCAGTAATATACATAAAGGTTATCTATGTATGAACTCAAGTGGAAGAATTTACATTGCAGCTCATGTCAACTTTAATGAAAACTCTTTTCTTTTCAAAAATGATTCAGAGTTTATGATTTCAAAATCTGTCTATGAACCAAAGTCTACCAACACTTTTAGTAAGTTCATTACCATTTCATTTCCTTTAGTGAGTTAAAATAATGATGCATCAGTAGCTAACTTAAATCCTTTTGGAACCATAATTAGTCCACATACTCTCCATAATGATCAAAATCCTGATAACAACAACAGTGAGACACCAAACGAAATTGATAATGTTTCAAATTTAAATGAATCAACTGAAATCTCATCAAGCCAACCTGAGCCTGAAAACTATCAACTTATACTTAGATACATATCCACACATCCCATGATAACCAGAGCCAAAGCTAGAATATTCAAACCTAAGATATACAACACTGAAAAAGCCACCTTACTAGAAACACCTTCAAATGTTGCTGAAGCTTTGAATGACACTAGATGGAGAAATGCAATGTAGGATGAATTTAGTGCCCTGATAAAGAAGTAGACCTAATGTTTAGTTCCTCCAAATCAAAATATGAAACTTATGGGAAACAAATGAATTTTTAGAGTAAAATAGAACTCAGATGGTTCCATTAATAAATGCAAAGCCAGGCTTGTAGTAAAGGGTTTCCTACAAACTGAAGGTTTAAACTGCTAAAAAACTTTTAGTTCAGTTATTAAAGCAGCAACCATTAGAATTGTATTAACTCTAACTGTTATGAACAACTAGAAACTTAGGCAAGTAGATATTAACAATGCCTTTTTAAATGGGGAGCTGACAGAAATAATGTACATGCCTCAACCAAAAGGTTTTGAGGATTCAATTCATCTACAATATATTTATAAGTTGAATAAGGCTCTTTACAGAAAGAAACAAGCACTAAGAGCTTGGTTTGAAAAACTCAAGTCAATACTTGAGTCATGGTAATTCAATAGAGCAAAATCAAACATATCTTTATTCTTCAAAAGGAATGGTAGAGATTTGACTCTATTATTAATTTATATTGATGATATTATTGTAACTGAAAGTAGCAGTGTTGAAGTTGAAAAACTCATTGATAATCTAGGCAACACATTTGTTCTTAAAGATTTATGAGAACTTAACTTTTTTCTTGGAATTGAAGTGATTAGAAACAAAAATACTTTGGTTCTGTCTCAGACCAGGTATATTAAATATCTACTTTCCAAATTTGATTTGAAAAATTGCAATAGAGCTGATACACCATTGGCTACTATAAAAAAATTGAACAAAAATATAAGGCAAGTTTTTACAGATTCAACTCAATATAGAAGAGCAATTGAAGGATTACAATATGCTGTCTTGACCAGACCAGAAATAACATATGCAGTGAACAAGTTGAGTCAATTTATGCCTAATCCTTTACAACATCATCGGGTAGCTTGCAAATTGATGGTGAGGTATCTAAAAGAAACTATTTATTATAGGCTGATGTTCAATCAATCTGATTGTCAGGATTTAATAATTTACTCAGATGCTGACTGGGGTAGTGACTTAGATGATAGAAGATCAACCAGTTGATATTGTGTGTTTTTTTGTGGAAATCTAATCAGTTGGAGCTTAAAGAAACAAAGTATAATCTCTAAGTCAATTATAGAGTCTGAATGCAGAGCTATGGCTTTATCTTGCTCAGAAATAACCTGGATTTGCTTTGCTTTAAGAGAACTAGATATAAAACTTTAGAATACTCCCATGCTGTTAAGTGATAGCACAACTGCTGCTACTATAGCTACAAATCCAGTGCTTCATTCTAAGATAAACATATAGAAATAGATATTCATTTTGTCAGAGATAAAGTTGAGAGGAAAGAAGTTGAAATTACTTTTGTTTCTAGCAATGATCAAACTGCTGATGTTCTAACTAAACCTCTTACTTATCCAAAGTTCAGCTTCTTTAGAAGCAAACTTAAAGTCTTTTTAAAAAATTTAAGTTTAAGAAGGGGTGTTGAAATATCCGATGAAACTGAACTTGGTTCTGCTCACGTTGGAGTATCAATAGTGATGTGCTCAACAACTCATTTAATAGCTCATTCAAGAATGGCATTGTTCTCCACACATGACAAATTAGATTGTTCTAGATGGTAGAATAGTTTTGTAGAAATTCCCATGCAGCTGAGTCATGAAATCAATTAGTTACATAAATACCATGTGCATTAATAGTTTGACTTAAGTGAGAGTGTAAAGTTTGTTATTCTATTATAATTGTAAACAAAATGTTTAGATTCTAGAAAATTAAGTCTAGAATATTCTTGTAACTGATATAAATATGCTGAGCTAAGTATCATTGAAAGCTTTTGCTGAAATAATAAAAATGTTTCTTCATCTTCATCTTTGAATCTCAAATTCCAACTGCTTGGCCCTAATTTTTACAAAATGTGGGAAACAATTAAACAAATAGTCAAATATGATACCATAAAAATTCGAAGAAACTGAACTGAAATTTCAGGAATTGATAACAAAACAGTAATAATAAAATATGATAGAACAATGCATGGTAGTTCTTTTGCCGAGCATATCGAAGAATGGTGGCAATCTCATTAGAAAAAGAGAGAGAATCAGAAAGTGGTAGATGGGAAGTGCAAAAAGGCCTGAATGCAATGAAAGCCTGACTTTGGAAAAACTTGAAAACAGTGTGAATGAACTGTCATACAATGTATATGAATTATTACGGCTTGTCATATATATTATTTATATGTAAACGACGGGTCATATTATTTTTCTACTCTGGAGTGAAAAATTGTGCGACTGTTTTCAATATGCTGAAATTATAGCAAAATGTCATATATATTATACAACCTGGTACCGCATATCATCTATACGATGAAATAATATATGTCAGTTCGCACATCAATGTGCAAACTTTTGTTTCTTTTTTCTTTATCCTCTTCTAAATTAATTTAAATTAGCAAAAATTCATTGGTTAAGTGGTGAGCATCTCTTCACTTTATTTTTTAAGTCCGTTCTAACAATTCTTCAACTTTGATGAAATCTGGATTGAATCAAAGTAAGGTATGGTTCATAGCCGGGCCGGCCCTCTTAGCTGCCGACTGTCCTAACATCTTCCTCCAAGCTTTTGGCGGTTACTTGTTGATGTTCAACTCGCTGCCGTTTCCATAGCCAACACTGTCGTCGTCGGCTTCAATTTCGGCCTCGTGGTAAACTGTTTTTTATTAATATTATTATCACCCACCTCTCTAACTCTATACAGATTATACACACACACACTTGAATCTTGTATTCTCCAATATGCCATCGTTTTTTTTTGTTTTTTTTTATTTTTCTACACTAGCTCGGAATGGCAAGCGCATTGGACAAACTTTGCAGACAAGCTTTTGGGGCCAGCAAGTATCACATGTTAGGCATTTAAGTGAAAGATCTTGGATTGTACTACTCTTATGTTGAATCTTTGTAATACGTTCTGCCGCAGCAATCTTGAAATATCCAAGCCAGCGAGATGAAGTGTCGGAGTTTTCAGGGTATGCAGGGGCAGCAGGGCTGGCCCTAATAGTTCGGAGGACTTTAGCAAACTGTTTTTTAAGTTCTTTTTACATTAAACAACATGATCAAATATCTCAAATTTTAACAATCATTAATAATATCTTAAATTTTAATAATTATGGACAAAATCCAAAAAAATAATAATACTAATAAAAAGACATCTATTTATTTCCAAAATAAATTAATTACGTTCACCATATTTATTAAATCTTATTCAATTATCAACATTTATACTATTTAAATCACAAACTTCATAGTTGATTCAAGCCATATATCAATACAACATATAAAAATAAAATAAATTTAAGAAAATAAGAATAATAATAATTTAAAATAGTTAGAATGATAGCACATACAAAGTTGACTAGTTAAGATGAATATAGTGGTTAAATGTCATATGATTACATTGAATTTTGGAGAAAATAAGAAGGATTTTCTTTACAGATACAAAAGCAAAAATGTTTTTAGTTGAGTATCGTTGACTGAACATCTATTATTTTTGTGGTTTTAAATAGAGTTAATAGAATACTAAAAGTCTTACAATCTAAAATAAATAATTTTGATAGAGTAATTATTTTTTAAAAAAAGTGATGAACTTTTTTCTTATAATTATTAATAAAATACAGTCTCAAAGGATTAAAATCATTATTATACCATAAAAATCATATTTTTATTAAAAAAATTACTTTCAAGGTAAACATTATCGAATATAGGGATAATTATAAAGGAAAGTAATAATAAGGAAATGCCTAAAAAAGAAAATTTCCTACCATATATACGTAACTTAAAAAATTTAAAATTTTAAAATAATTATTATTATTGTATTAATAAATAAATATTTAAAATTTAAAACTTTCCTAAATATAAAATTCTAGACCACTGCCTAATTTGCTTAGTTCTAAAGTCACTTGTGAGGATATGTGTCTGTTATTTATACCATCCATCTCAGGGCGGGTTTGAGTGTTTGGGATGTTTGGATACAGCATCTTTGGTGGCTGTCGTTTAACTTGAAATGGTTTCTCAATGCAAGCCTTTTATGGGATCTGCGACTTTGTCAGAGTGGGGTCATGCTCTGGTGTGTGTAGGGTTCTTTTGTACCGGGTGTCCTCGTTTTCTTTAATGCAGAGATATTTCGCATTAAAAAAAATATGAAGGCGCCGTGCTTGAGGGTAAATGCACTCTAATTGTTTACACATGCATACACAAACACACACACTATAGGATTTCAAATCACAGTATCATTTTATGTTTTGATCTTGTTGCGTTGCAGTTATGGAAAATTGGTACTGTAGATCACTGATAATGAGTCTGGTATGTGCATCATCTTCTTTCTTTTTTTGGGTATATGGATTAATTAAATTATAATGTACGTGCACTACACGGTTGATTAATTAACTAGTTTCTAATTTCTTTATCCTTCTCTGCTTCTACGAAATTGTAGTACGAATGGATGGCGGATGATCATTCCTATTGCTTGCTTTGCTGCTACAGATTACAAATTTTAGACTCAAACAAATCTTTCTTTCCGAATTTACTGATTAACAGTTATTGATCCTCTGATTTCATTTCTTTTATAAGTTTCCTTGCAGTAATTTTGCGGAGTTTGGATAGCTAATGGGCTAGGAGGTGGGAATGGTAAGGCAGCAAAATTTGCAACCAAAGCGACATTTATTTCATTTAAATTTGCAACCAAAATTTGTTTCTCATGAATGAAAAATTATGATAATTCTTTCAATTTTTTTCATCTTGCATATAAAGATGACATAAATCAAAGCGACATTTTTTATGAAGGAGATGCAGCTGGATACATGGGATCCCGATGCACTAACTTAATTTTTCATTCTTTGTTTTCGCTTAATCCAGTGATGTAGAAATAGTATTTATGTCTCAGTAATCACATGTCAATTTACATTAAAGTTTTAAGATTTATTATTATTCTATTGTCCCCTATAGGCCAATTTTTTGACTCCAATCGTCCATTTGATATCAATATTAACATCAATAATTAATAATACAAACCGTATTACATTAATACTTCAATAATTACACAAGAGACATGCAGACTGTTTATACTAAACAACATACGATGATAATACAATCCACATCCAGAAATACTCAGCAAATTAAGCAATCTGGTACAGACCATAAAGATAATGCTCACACATACAACATGATCATTAATAACATAATTATCAATTAATATAAAAGAACAAAGCTTTAGCCACTGCCACCTGCATGAAATTGACTCCTGGGAATACCGTGGTGGTTATTCAGATCGATTGCAGGCGCCTCAGATTTCACATTCTGGTAGTTCTCCTCCGCCAGTACCCGGCCGCTATTCCACTGCACGTCATAGGAATATGTTTCGGCATCTAAAGCCCTTCCGTTTGCAGCTACGTAAGAGCTCAGCAGTATCGCGAGCACCACAGCAAGCCCTAGAAGCCTCATTCTTCTACCCATTTGATCCCTTCTCCGATCCCTGTTATATAAATTTCGGACAAAATTCAAGTTTGATAATGCATCTGAGTCTCATTTATATATACCATAAACTTTATGACAATTTATTTTTTTTCCAAAAAAAAAAACAAGAAGATTATAGATGGTCGAGATAATAACAATATCTATGCTTAGTTGGAGATGCATTTAGACTATTTACTTACCTAGCTAAAGATCGAGAGCTATGAGTTTGGTGATGACTTGTGCGGAGGAATGAGAAGTTTGAACTCTTTATATAGAGGCACATGCTAGGGTTTGTGTAATCGACGGATATAATATAAATTAACTCGGTGGAAAACGTTGTAGGTGTTCCTGGTGCATGCTCTCTCATTCATTGATTCTTGGTAGGAGTGCATTTGCTTCGACATAATTAAGTGAGACATACACGTGCTAAGAATCTAACGGATAATTGAGTATAAACAAGAAATACTCAAGAGTTTCTCAATTTAGTGATAAATTTGTACACTAAAAAAGGCAATATTAAGTGGGATATATGACCATATTATCTCATAAAAATTATATTTTTAAAACTAATGATAAAAGTTAAGCAAAACATCTTCTCCATATCAGCACTATAAATAGGAATTTTCCACGTTAGAACAAATAGATAATTATAAACCAAAAGTCAACTAGGCACATTGGCGAAGCTGTTGCATTGTGATGTCAAACCATATAAGTAACTCTTACCTCTACAAACCTTCCTCACGACTTAACATTTGTAACGCGGGTTTAATTCTGGCGAGATATTTAGAGGTCGTTTTGGATTAAAGATCAAGCACTTATTGTCAAATTAGTTAAACTATAATAGAATATACAGGACTTGTTTGGTATTGTGGTTGAATAATTGTAATTTAAAAATTAGTGTTTAAAGTATTTGATAAATATTCACTGTCGAAATTTAAAAGTTAGGTTAATTTTATTACAATATGATCTTTACCATTTCTGTTAATTTTTTTTTTTGACAGCAAATTGGTTTTAAAAAATGTTATCTTAATTAATCTTTGAGTATTTTTCAATGCCCATAGCCATAAAATCAAAATTGTGAGTCCATTTGACAACTCGATATGCTACAACATGTATATTTCCTCAACCAAGGAGTTATTAATTCTTTATTTGTTTATTTTGCTATTATAATATTAACTATAAAGCAAGAAGACTTTACTACGGTTAACTTTCTCTATCATTCGTTTGTAATTGCTCGCATTAACTATGATAAATTTAGCAAACAAATGGCCGCTGAAAGTGCTGTAGGAAGATCAACTTTCTGATTGAAAACTCTTGCTCCACTACTGGTTAATCAAATTCAATTTCTAGTAATTACAAAAGATAGCATTCCCAATTTGATAAATATTGCTTACATATGTGTGCTTATCGTTATCGAGTTGTGTCTTCATCGTTTATTAGTACCACTGATGGCAAATTGCAATGCTAGGCACCAAGCTATCAACTAATTATTGGTTCAAATTTCATCCCAGTAATTATGATTTTAATATTTGACTGTTTACGCAATTATTATAGCTGCACCCACCAATAGAAATTAGAAAAGCTAGTAAATGCCTAAATGGTTTGGATTATGGTAGTAAAAATCATTTAATTTCTTTCTATATCCATATACCAATTCATATATAGCGCTAGATTGAGTGCCACCTGGCGGGTATTTTAATTATTAATATTTAGATTTTTAAGAAATGACAAAAAATGAAAATCTAAAACAGATTTTTGAATCACAATACAATAGTTTTCTGATCTTGCATCTCAATCTCGTGCAATTGGTGTTTCTTCTTCCTTTTTTTTTAATTAAATAATGCTAGGGGGCTAAAATTTGAGTCTTCAATAGTATGTACCACTTGTTTATTAGATGACAAGATTCATAAGTTATAAAATTACTATTCTACCATCCAAAAAAATGAATAACACACTATTTGAGATTTAAATGTTGAGATCTCTAACATTACTCTTTTTGTTTTGTCAATAAAATTATGTAGTTATCCTCTCGTAATTTAAATCTTGAGATTAAAAGTCTGTTTGGGATTGCTTTTGAGAGACTCAAAAGCGATTTTGAAAAATTAAAAGATAATTTTGATGTTTGGTAAATTTTTCTGATAATTACTTTTAGCAAAATCATCTATTCTACAGCAAATTTTGAAAAAAAAGGAGGAGTAGGTTTTCAAAATCTAATTTTTGAGATTCATTTTTATAATCAATACAATTCCATATATATCCTCACATATATTATAAAAATTCAAAATTATCCTCATTTAATTAGGAAATAAAATTATTAAACTAAAGAATTATTATTGATATTACCAATTATATTGAGATAAAAAAATAAAAAAATTAACAAAATAAATATTTATTTTAGTTATTAAGTATTATATATACACAATAAAAAAATTAAATATACATATTTATAAATATGTAAATAAATTTATTCAACATTATATTTATTTTAGTCATTTTTATTTTGACGGCAGTTCAATAATAAGATTTATAACTCATAACAGGTCAACACATATGACAACTTTTAAAATTCACATCACTTGTAAAATTAAATTTTATCAAACTTTTAATTGATTATCTTCGCACTTGATTATTTTTGTTTTTAAAAGTTATATCATTACTAAAAAAAGCCCAAGTGTTATTAGAAATTTTATTCTTGTCTTTAAAAAATATATATATTAATTAATCAACATGGCTTTTTGAGTTCAGATGGAAGTCGATACTTTAGTTTTTTATTCTAACCAAAATCTTTACACGTAAAAATTTAGCCGGCAAGGGATCTTGGTGGAAAAAAAAAACACCTTCAGCAATTTCTTGAAAATGCAGGGGAGATGTTGGATATTAGACAAAGTGAAAGGAAAAAAAAGTGCTATTGTCAATTTTCCTTTCAATATTCTATATGATAAAGTCCATACCAAGCATCTGAAGAGAATTTCATATGATCTTAAACAAAAGGAAAAACCAAAAGTCTCCCTAGTTTTTTTTTTTTTTTTTTTAAATTACAACTTCTAAAAGTAAAGTAAATATAAGGTATTGGCCCCATATGGCCCACTTGCATGTTACTTACTTTTGCATTATTTTTGTTAGTTATAAGTTAAAAAAAAAAATGTAACTTAGAGATCACATTAAAAAAACACTTGACGAATTTTGAATAATGCCACTAAATTTTCGAATCATGGATGTTGTTGATGCTTCCAACATTAAATTATTTGGTTGGTTTACAGTGCATAAAAAGAAAAAAAAATTGTGTGAGATAGTTCAATAATATTTTATCATGTAGTAAAATAGTAAATCTTATTGTGGGGTTCATTGATGTTTTGATATTAAATTTAGTAGTTCCATAATAAGATGCACAATTTTTCTCAATAAAATTTACCATGCTATGATAAAACATTATTAGATTGTTCCATTAAGCTGGTAGAATAGTCCCACACAAGTCATTCTCACATAAAAGAGATAAAGTTCTTGTTTAGGATTGAGGTTAGAAAGGTATAATATCAAAGTATTTGATAAATACTAGATGTTGTAGTTTGAAAGTTAAATTAATTTAATTTTACACTTGTATAATTAAAAATATGTTATATCTTTATTAATTTTTATCAAAATCATTATTTAATAATTATATTTACTATATACTATTAACTTTTATTTTATAATTACAGTTTTTTTTATAAATTAAAAACTATAGTACCTCAATACTAAGAAAGGCCTAAAGAGATCAATTAGGTGCCGAAAGTCCATGTAGACTTTTGGTTGCCTTGTTATAATTTTGTTATTTACTTTATAGTAATAGTTCAAACCATTTATTTTTAAAATGGAAACACTCTTTGACTAATTAGATATGAAATTATGTGTGGATTTTGCCATTTATTACTATGCTCCAAGCTTGGTTAATTAATTATTAATCCATAAACCTATAAATAATACAATAGTTTCTAATATTGGAGTATTAGAATTACTTATTACTCTATTCTATTATCTAATGATGAATATCACATAACACTTAAAATACCAATTAAAAAGTGTATCATTACTCCAAAATTATTATCCAATCTCTCGTTTCAATTTTCCAAAACAAATAGTTGATTTAATGTAAATCAACTAAGATGTGGATCAATAATTTATATCAAAATTATCTTAATTTACAAGGAGACATTTATTTTCTAAGTATTTTTTCTTTTTAAGGTTGGAGTAGGTAAAATATAAATTGATTTTTTTTAAGGTTGGAGTAGGCAAAATATAAATTGATTTTTTAGTCCCTAATTAATTTGAACTAATTAAAAACAAAATTGCTTAGAATCTCTAAGTTAAGTCGTGACGAACAAAAAGGCATTTGATTACCCATCTTATTTAGTTTATGTATCATCAATTCAACTATAATAAGTTCGGATGAAAAAAAAATGTTGGATATGTTAAGTTAATGGATGCTTGATTCATTCCCAACCACACCAACACCCCCCCCCCCCCCCCCCCCCTCCCCTCGATTTGATAAGCCAAGGCATGCTTGATAGTATTTTTCTTAATGAAAGATTCTGTTCCTTCAGAAAATATAGCAAATCGGGTCACAGGACGGTCTAACCTCCATAATGCAATAATATAATTTGTAAGGGTGCATTTCCAAATACAAAATTTAGAACAACTACACAATAAAATATCTACATCAACAAAAGAGCACTTAAAAAGGAAAAAAATAAAAACAAAAACATAAAGAGCAAAGCTCAGAGATGCTTAACAAAAAGTATGGAAGACTTAATATGGTCAAATTATGACCACCGTCGATATCAACTATTAAACAAATTTAAATTTGGTCATTAACCAAAAGTAACTCACAGAAATTGTTGAAACAAATGGAACATATAAAGGCATTGTTTTATAACTCTCATCTTATTACTCACCATATCAATAATATATGAGTATGGCTAATTTAATATTTCTCTGTATTTTGAGATAATAGATTAACTAAATATTTTACACAAAACAAAATAAATAAAACAGATTGAACCAGTTTTTTGACGCTTCCTTAATTTTAAATTAAAAACAAAATCCATAAAAGATAATGACAAGTGATTATTATATTACTGAATTGTATTGTTTTATAATACAGAACCGACAAGGACAAACGTCAAAATTTAGATTTTTCTGGTTCTATGCTTTTTGTGGGAGATGTGATTTTTATTCACTTATATAAGATTTTACATTTCCTGCAAATTTTCGATCTTTAATTACTTATTCAAACTGTTGGGGATGGCAAGAATGAACCCGATAATGCATCCACTTAACAAACAAATAAATCTCCAAATTAACCTTCTAATGTTGTTGTTGCATATAACCCTAAATTCGTCATCGGAGACCATAGTCAATTGGAAGGATACACAAGATTCTTTGCTATAATATGGTTAGCATGCCACTTATGATACCGCTAGGTAAAATGGGTTACCTTCGAAAAGAATTACTCAGAAAATTCTTTTTTATTATAATAAAGAAACATTTAGTGCATTCGTAGCGGAATGGAGGCTATATAAGCAGAGAAGCTCTGATAACTAGTGCACAGTTAATCAAATACATGTGTTAAGTAAGTCTCGAAAAGCTTAAAACAAAAATGGAGAAACTTGCAACCCAGCTCTTGTTTTATCGTTTCTTTGCAGTCATTCTTTTGCTTTCGGGCTCAGCAATATCTAAAGAAGTTGGTAAGGATTAGGTTGGCCACAAAGTTGAAATTAAGTTTAGATCAATTCTTTTCTTTTCCTTTTTCCTACAATTACTATTTAAAAAATAGCAGCTATCGGACAACCTTTATTGATCATTTTGTTACGTGCAACTATATGCAATGTGTATGCTGATCTTTGTGTTTTAGTAATCTATTGCATACATGGTGCATATATACATACAGCAATCTCTCTCTTTTTCTTTCTATTGTTTGCTTTCAAATGATTTTATGATGCGCATCGAGATGATGAGAAGGAGTTCAATTATGAAAAAGGAGGAGAGCATGGGCCGGATCGATGGGGAGAGATTCATAGCGAATGGAGGGCTTGTAAAAATGGAACAATGCAGTCTCCTATCGATCTGTTGAATGAAAGAGTTGAAGTAGTTTCCGATTTAGGAAGGCTTAAAAGAAGTTACAAGCCCTCTAATGCCACTCTCAGGAATCGAGGCCATGATATTATGGTAATATAAATTAAATTAGAATGCACAAAAATGAAAAACATATTTTTTTATTTATCATTATTTGAATTGAATTTCGTGAAATAAAATAAATTATAGCTAGGAAGGTTAATTAATCCCTTTGAATTATTATTTTTGGATGCAGTTACAATGGAAAGGTGGTGCAGGAACTATTTTGATAAATGGAACTAGATATGTACCGCAACAGTGCCACTGGCTCGCACCTTCGGAGCACACCATCGATGGCAATAGGTACCTTTTTTTTCTTTTTCTTTTTTTGTTTTAAAAAATCAATGTTCACAATACATATAACAACTTAAACATCAACTGGTTGTACACTTAATAAAATGGGAGAACAATTTTCTTTAACATCTTTCCAATATAATCAAACTGCAGATTTGCTCTAGAGGCTCACACGGTTCATGAGAGCCATGATGGCAAAGTTGCTGTCTTAGGAATTGTGTACAAGATCGGAAGTCCTGATTCTTTCTTGGCATCGGTAGATTACCAAAGAACCAAATCGTGCCGTTTTAAATTTTAGTTTGGCTTGCCCATGCAGTTTTCGCGCTTATTTTTCTCTCAATTATCCTATTCTTGTGGACCCACTTTGTTTTTCATATTTAATCAGATATCGGATCGTTTAAGAAACATTTCGGGTTCAAATAAAGGAAATGCAACAGTTGGTGTTATTGATCCAAGGGCAATAAAGATTGGCCGCGCAACATATTACAGATACTTGGGTTCTCTTACAGTTCCTCCCTGCACAGAAAATGTTACTTGGACTGTTGTGAGAAAGGTTTGCCATAATTATAACTTTTTTCAAATTAATTAATCATCAAGATGTAGTTTGTTGTTAACGTTTATTTAATTTTAATTATAGTTAATTAATTGTATCCTATTTCACTGAAGTCTCATTTCAGGAGAGGAGTGTTACAAGACAGCAAGTGAGACTACTTCATGTAACTGTACATGATGTGAGTTCGTTTTGCAGAACAAATTAATATTTACTTATATTTTATAGCTAGTGAATAAAATTGCATCTACACCTTTAATGTATGAAACCTTTTGTCTCTCATTTTTGTAGGAATCGAATACTACTGCAAGACTAGTACAGCCTATAAACATGCGATTCGTGAAACTTTACAAACCAGATGGAGAAAATGAAAATTGGTAATGCTTTAAAGTTTAAGTAGCTCTTTTTGATGTTCTTCTATTATTAAAACTGGATTGTGTGACGATCTTCAATATGCAGGGAGTCAATTAGTAATTAATTAGCCTGCGGAAACTAATTTATAGTCATTTTTCATGTAATTTTTCATTTATTTTCCTCTTGCATGGTTTAAGCTATAGCAAGATGGATTTACTGCTTTCAGCTCGTTATGTTTTATTTATTGCGGCTGTTGTATTTATTGTTGAGGAGATGATCTTATATAAATAAACCAAATTTTAAATTCAATTATAAAAAGCCTAATTTTTTAGCCATATTTCAAATATTTAGATCCAATTATCTTGTGATCATCCTCTTAATTTCTTAAATGTATTAAACACATTTATTTGAATATTAATCAATTACTATTTACTACAGTAATAGTGAAAAATTAAAAATAAAAATAAAAACAGTTGGTACGATTTTATTAAATTGGCTCATAAGTTGAGATAGTTTATTGTGAACTTATCTTTAGAAATTACGATTGAAGGTTGATAAGTGGTATAATTTTGAGTGGAGCTTTTGACACCTCTTTAATCCATAGAAAACTCTTTTTGGATGTTATTTCCTAAAAGATCTTCAGTTTTATTAATAAAATATAAATTAACACATTAAAATTAATTACCTGTTTATAAAATTTTACCCAAATAATATTTCTTTAAATTATATACAAATCCTAAAATATTAAATTTATCTTAATTTTTCTTCATATTATATGATTTCTATCTTCATAACTCTAAACTTCTGTAATTTTTTTAAAAAATATTTTTAATTAAAATTTGAAATATAAATATAAATTATGAAAGTGTGTGGTTTGTAAAAAAATTGCTCAAAGAATAACATATTTAATGTTTAATTGAATTCTCATTTAAAAAAAATGAATTAATTTGTATTAAATTATTTAAGTAATTTCAAATAAAATAAAGAGTTTTAAGTAGAATTTTGAGGAGACAGACCTACTCTGTTTAATTATTTGTTGGTGGGTTTGTTTCCTAGGCCATTTGGTTACAATTTGTTGGCCCTTGACGGGGACTGGATTCTAGAGGCAAGCCTTTTTTGGGATCAAACTCTCGGTCTTAGCTAGCTTCGGTGTCATGCTACCGTATATATTTGGTTTCTTCCTCTCTGAAATTCTCATCGTGCGTCCAGAATTATCAGGAATCATTTGCATTTCAACACTTTATTGACAGCATTCAAAATCAATGTTTATTTGCTAAAAGATTGCGTTGCGGGTAAATACTCCTTTAGGCCATATTTGGTTTGAAGAAGGGGGAGGAGAGGGAAAGAGTGGAATGAGGAAGAAGGGAGCAAAAAAGAGTGGAGGAAAATAATGAAATTAAACTTTATTATTTGATTTGATATAAAATATGATGGGGAAAGGAATTACAATTTTTTTTCCTTAAGACAAATTTATCCTTTACTTTAAATACTAAACTATCTATATTAACAATCAAATATAATTTAATATCAATGCCAAATTTTTCTAATATTAAAAAGTCTTAAAATAATTCATGATTTATTAGAATTATATATATGTGTGTGTGTGTGTGTGTGTGTGTGGCAACAGTTTGGCGGATGTTCGACCACTTCCGATGATGGTCTAACGATGGTTTAACAACGTTTCGAATATGATTAATTTATATTTTTATATTTTCATATTAAATAAATAAATAAATAAGTTTATTTATTTCTGTTAAGTTTCTTAAATCATTCTGTAAATTTAATTAATATTAAATTGATAAAATAAAATTATAAATAATTATTATTAATGGCATTAAACAAGTTAAAAAATTGAAGGGTAATTTTAGAAGCTTTGGTTTGCAACATAAGAGAAATTTAAATTCTTCACTCCGCAGTGTGAAATTCAAATTCTATATTATAATAGATATTAAATTCTAATAAAAATTAAATTCTTATATATTTTGTCTAACCTGATGTAGGGAGCATATTAAATAAAATAAATTAGAATTTATTAGGAATTATAATATTTCGGTATTTCGTATCTTATTCGGATTATCTTATTTTATTAAGCTTATTTCAGTTATATTTGTAATTCTAGTCCAATTAGGATTTTAGATTATCTTATTTTATTAGAAATATGATAAAAACTAATTAGTATAAATACGCTTGCTATGCTTATTTCTAGATAGAAGTTTTCTTATTAATAATATTCAATATTTCTCAATTGAGATATTTTCTCTATTTTGAGAGTTCTCTTTCTTGAATTTTAGAAAACGTACACTGGAATGAAATTTAGTATCGTTTCCGCGCTACGTCAAGTGGTATTAGAGCTTTTATCTGAACCAGACAGAGCGTTTTTTACCATCACCTTCCCTCCATACAGAAATCCTCCCTCCACCATCCATTAATTCCATATATTAAAAAAAAAATCCTAAAATCAAAGTTAAATTTTTTTGAAGTCACCAATACTGCCAACGTGTACGATTGCCATTGCCGCCTTTATTCATCTTTTTTCGTCAACCTCTACTGCCAACAACACCAGAATAAGCTACCCAACTCGACCTAACACATCTCACCACCAATCAACCGCCGTAAGCCACCAGAAAAAGCTCAAAACAGGCGCTGAACCATTGCGCATTCGTTGCTCCATTTGTTGCAATAGGCCGCGATTCACCGGCCTCCACCACCACCAATCCATTCAGCATCATCTGCCTTCTCTTTTCAGCCCACTTCGGCTTTCGATAGATGGTTCACTGAAAATCGAAACAACCTCCAACCGCAACTTAGATTCAATTTTTCGGCCAAGTTATAATTATTTGAGTCAAACCACCACCACCATCACACTCATCAACCTCAAATCTTCTAGATCCACCTATCCTTGGTTATTTTTTTATCACCGTTGCTGGTAACACAAACTTTTACTTATTTATAATTTTACCCTATTACTTTTCTCTAATTATAGTATTTCTTATAATTTCTTATTCTTTTAAAAAAAAACCCAAAAAATGAAAATTAAAGAAAGGTACAATGAGACATATAGAAGATGATGATGATTTTTTCTATTATGATGGGTTTGCTAATCCTAAGGATATTTTTTAGTGGATCTTCAAAATTGAAGATACTCTTGAAGATATTCCAAAAGATAAACATATCAACTATGTATCCTCTAAATTATTGAGACATGCATCACAATGGTAGACAAATCTACCAGCAACACAAATTCAACATGGAAAAGGCAAGATTCGAACTTGGCATAACATGAAAAGGAAGATAAAAGCTTATTTTATTCCTCATGAGTATTTTCAAACGATCCATCGAAAATTTGATAAGTGTCAACAAGGTACAAATTCTGTTCAATTTTTATGAATCTCAACTTCGAAATTATCATTGTCGGGGTGAATCTCTCTAAAGATGATGAAGATACAATCTCAATATTTGTGAAAGGATTACTTGCTGATATTAAGGAATGAGTTTTGTTACAAATTGTTGCTACACATGAATATTGGGATGTCGTTAAAATTGCTTTCGAAGTTGAATTGCAAATCAATAGAGAGAGAAAACAAGCAATGAAAAGATTTGAATGAGTACAATAGCATCAAGAGAGCCAAAGAAAAAAAGATCAAGAGTTTGATAGGTTCATTCCGCCAAAGCTACAACAAGAGAGTTCGTTATCAAAATGAGATCCTATCATGGACTTTTCTTTATAGAAGGATTCTAATGTCGAAAAGCGATCTTCTTTTACTAATAAAGATCATAACTAGTCAATGAAAGGAGATACTATGCTTGAAAATTCTAAAGTTACTGAAGATGTATTAATTAATTAAGATCCAACCAATACACTCACCAGTGACAGAGAGTTTATCCAAGATTTTGAAGTTGAAGATATAATTATGGAAGAACAAGTTACTGCTGATCTCATCAATGGCAAAAAAGAATGTCACAAAAGCTTCTTTTGAAGAGATTTCAAATAAGCATAATGTTTCCGATAAAGAGATACAATCTATTCTCAATTTCAATTTTATATCTAATGATATGGTTGAAATTGTGCAAGACTCTCAAGTTGAAGAGACACCAATTGTTCTTGAAGATGATAAAGTTGAAATGGTTTTACCAATTATTCATAAAGCCAAGCAAATTGATCTTGAAATAATTAATATGATTTTGCCTATTCGTAATGGAGAAAAGAAAGTTATTCTCAAAGAATATATGACTGCCAAGATAAAGTTAATTGGTGAGAACATTGAGAGAGTTTTGACAAAAGACTTTAAAGGTCTAGAAGTTAGTTGTTCATACAAGACTCTACCTTTTCGTACAATGACTAACAAGGTCAAGAAGAAGATAAAGAATAGAGCATTTAGATTTTCAAGAAAGATTGATATGAAAGATTATGAGTTCGAGCTTCAAGATATTGATACGAAAGATTATGAGTTCGAGCTTCAAGATTCATTGCTACTCTCTTACAAGTTTCATCCTTCAAATTGTCTTTGTTTTCAACAAAACTTGAGGACGAGTTTTTTCGAAGAGGGAGAGATTGATTTAGGGAGCATATTAGATAAAATAAATTAGAATTTATTAGGAATTATAATATTTGGTTATTTAGTATTTTATTAGAATTATTTTATTAAGCTTATTTGAGTTATATTTGTAATTCTAGTCTAATTAAGATTTTAGATTATTCATCTTATGTTATTAGAAATAGGATAAAACTAATTAGTATAAATAAGTTTGTTATGCTTGTTTCTGGACAAAAGTTTTCTTATCAATAATATTCAATATTTCTCAATTGAGATGTTTTCTCTGTTATGAGAGCTCTCTTTCTTGAATTTTCAAGAGCGTACGCTAAAAGGAAATTTAGTATCGCTTCCGCGTTGCATGACAACCAAACAATAAAAATAAAGATAGAATTTAAATTACTTTTCTCTCCTCCATTCTCTCCTCCCAACTAAACACCATCTTAGTTTCTAAGAGTTTGAGCTTATTATCAATTAATTTATATATTTTCAAGAAAAACGCTATATGTATAAAAGTTAGATCAATCATAAGGATTTACTCCATAGTTGGCACAAGCCTCCTAATACACTAAAAAATAAATTACTTTTACCTCATTCTTATATATTTTGTTGAGATTTATTTCCAATTAATTTGGCAATAATATCTCTATAACATAAAATAATGAAAATAAATATTTTGGAAAGCATAACATCAACATTCAAGAATGAACTAACCTTTAGAGTAATTTTTTAATGAAAAAAATAAGAAAACTATGAGAAATCAGTGATGTACACACATTAAAATTTAGAGCGCCACAAAAAGCTCAATAGCAAGAACTGTGAACAAATTCTCATTCTATTATATTAGGGAAACCCGATTCCGTCCACATTATATTTTCCATTAACAATGTATTATTTTTTCACACATAAATTAACATAAAATTCAGTCAAACAAAATAACCAATGTATGCAACACCAAAATGAGAAACCGGATTCATTAGTACAGGTCATCTAGCTGTAGATACAGTTAAAGAAACCCGGTCCAAGTCCAACCATGAACCGTCGGATGTGAACCGGGACGGCTGTCGTCCCCACTCCCTTGTATCGTCCCTTTTCATTACTCTCACTAACGACATCTCCTCTGCCATTTATTCATCATCGTCTCGATTTTCATCTTTGTTTCGCCAATCAGGTCCCATAGCCCATCATCCTTCTTCCTATTCACAAACAATAACGACAATCTCTCTTTACAATCTTCAAATTTCTTCAAAGCACTCATGAACAAAGTCAACTCGTCAACACTCAAACTATCATTCTCTCGCCGAGTTCAACAACTCGGAGGGAGATTTCACGTTATACTAATCTGCAATTTTTTGACCAATCTCACAATCTCGTACACCAGATTGTTCCTTTGAAGATGCAACGAGTTGGGCACGTTGCTTATCTCGTGAGCAAACCCTACAAGAGTTTCTAGCTCTATCAAGAAATCTGAGCTTAACAAAGCAAAAATCTTCTCTTCTTTGTCCGTATCATTCTTTTTTGAATCAGAAGAAGAAAGGTAATAACTAAAACCCTAGACACCGTTAAATTTTGCTCCAAAACGGTTGCGTACCATCTTATCCATGCAGACAGCTCCCACGTTTCTGGGTCCGAATCATCACGAATCTCCGACAGAATAAGAAAGTTTCGGCCGCCGAAAGTTGGAAACATGGAAAGCTGACCTTTTAAAATAAACGAATCCTTTGTAATGATATTATGGATTGTGTACAGACACTTTAGGGCAACAAAAGTATTGTGTGTGCCATGCGGGCGGTACGTGAGAGCTTGGATGCTTGTGCATGCCCTAGGGCGCGACCCGTTGCCGGAGGATATTACGGCGTCGATGCGATTATTACCAGACGGTGGAGAAGACGAGCTGTGGGTGGTGGCTAGGAGGATTGCAAGGCGGATGACGGTGGTCTGGCGTTTTGTTGATAATGTTGTTTTGATTACGGAGGCTTTGTCTTTGACAATGCCATTGAAAATTCTTAGCTGCTTTAGGTGGCCCATCAGTTCAATGGAAAAAGGTGGACTTGGAAGAATTTATTGATGTAAAATTAAATGAACACGAGTTGAAAAGAAGATGCTTAAAGGCATATATATTCGACATTTCTTTTTTTCTTGTTTGATTTCCTATTAACATTCAAGATACGCGTAACAACCGTATGAAGATTGCTTAATAATGTTGTCTATGGTTGAGCCAGTCCATTTTCAAGTGTCAACGTTTACACCTGTTTAATTAACAAATTGCAAATTGAATATTAAAGAATATTTAATACTAATTATTGACTTTTTGTTCAATAACTGTGTAATAGAAGAAAAATGTTGGACGCCATTGTTCAAGTATGGCGTATATGATTATATACGTGTAAACTAAAATGCTCCAATATATGTCTATTTGAGAAAGTATTATTACAATTATCATCATCATCATCATCATCATCATCATCATCATCATCATCATCATCATCATTATTATTATTATTATTATTATTATTATCATCATCATCATCATCATCATTATTATTATTGCTACCCACAATATTGATTTGATTAATAATAATCAATATTATTATAATAAATAATGATAATAATCACCTAAGGTCATTTAGTAACTTGTAATAATTCATTCTGATTCTAAGATAAAATAAACACATCAATAGTAATATAGCTACGATTCCAATATCATGTAGCTAAAATAAATAATTTATTATGATTTTTATTCTCCCATTCCGATTCTCATCCCTTCCACTATTAAATCTATTCCAATTATTGAGTGATTAATGCAACATAAGTGTTTCACAATTTCTTTTCCCTATTTGAAATCAACCTCAAGCAGCAAGACAATTCATAATGAAAGCGTCTTGTGCGTTATTGATGTACAAAAAACATATAGAGTAAATATATGAAGGGTTAACTGTTGAAGACTTAGAAACACACAGATGCTTCAAAGCCCAACAAAAAGAAAAACACAAATCTTCAACTAAGGGGTAGTGACTAGTAAACTTTTGGTACATTTACTCATTTATACAATCTCTGAACAGAGTTAGCCATTTGAGAGAATGTAACCTTATAGTATCAGAGGGCTGTTCCAACCTACACCAAACTCACTATAAAGTTGTTTCTGAATTACCACAAAGGATTGTCTGAGGCATAGTGTACAAAGAAATTTCAGGTGACATGACCTGAAAATGTAACTCGTTCAACTCATTCCCCATGGCTAATCCTCTCCATCTATCAAAGAAATTTCAACATCCACAAGACTTACTAATAGTTTCAACTTATGCGTGAAAAGCTTAAGCTTGCGGAATTGAACCAGGGAAGTATCTAGAAATTCCTTGAATTTCTTTATAGTTTTAAGAAAATTTTCTTGTTGCATCCTCGAACTAAAATTTGGGTAATCCAACCTGCTTACTCCCATGAAGAAGTAATTTACGTTGAAAACCAAGATGAGGAATGAAATGCGAAATTAGTTCCATCTCCTTGACAAAAGACTAGTTCGAGCTATCTGTTTTGGGGAGAGGTAGGACATCATATGACGAATGATAAAAGTAGGCAGTTCCGATATTCGATCGATGGCAATATGCCATCGACTGTCTCACCCACAATCTTCAACTCCGTAATATCGTGTTCACATTCATCATATTAAAGGAAATAAAATGAATCATATTTTTTTAAAAAAGGAAATATAATTAGTTCAAAAATGTTCTGAACAAATGAATCCTAAAAAGTACAACTACATGGAGCTGATAAATAAAATAGGGGACAAAAAGATCCTCAAAAGATTCTAATTAGAGCAACGAATGAACTCAATTTCATTGTAGTTTAGCCCTAATTTTTTGCAAAATGAGGGAACCAATTAAACAGATAATCAAATATGATAGCATAGAAATAACAAGAAACTGAACTGGAATTTCAGGAATTGATAACAAGGCAGTAATAATAGCATATGATAGACCAAAGCATCACCAGTCGAGTAGTTCATTTGCAGAGCATGTAGAAGAATGGTCGCAATCTCATTAAAATCAAAAAGAGAGAGAGAGAATGAGAAAGTGCTAAATAGGAAATCTAAAAAGGCCTGAATGAACAATTGAGGCTCGACTCCGAAAAAGTTGAAAACAGTGTGAAGGAAATGTCATACAACCTATTTGCATTATTACGACATGTCATCTAATTTATTAATATGTAAACGACGGATCATTAATTATTATTATTATTTTTTATTTTACTCTGGAGTTAAACATTGTGCGGCCGTTTTAATATGTTGAAGTTATAAACAAAATGTCATATATGTTATACAATCTAGTACAACGTATAATCTATATGATGAAATCATGATATCAGTTCATACGTCAATGTACAAACATTTATTGCTTTTTTTTTTATCCTCTGCTAAATTAATTTCAATTAGCAAACCACTCACTGGTTAAGTGGTGAGCATATTTTCACTTTATTCCTTAAGTCTGTTCTAACAATGCTTCACCTTTGAAGAAATCTGGATTGGGAAAGGCAAGCGCGTTGAATAAACTTTTCGGACAAGCTTTTGGGGCCAAGAAGTATCACATGTTAGGGCATTTACATGCAAAGATCTTGGATTGTACTGCTCTTATGTTGCATCTTGGTAATACGTTCTGGCCACACCAATTTTGAAATATCTAGGCCAGCCATATGAAGTGGCAGAGCTTTCAGGATATGTGGCATCGCACTTCAGCTTCGCATTTTCGTTTCCACTGCCGACATTCCTGCAGAGCCAGCTCAAGAATCGAGTGGTAGCTTGGAGTTTTCTTGTTGCGTTCTGTTCAATGTTTTGTCACGTTGTGTACTTGTTTATATGCCAGATTTTGCTGTTTTAATTTTGTGCTGCTTTTGATAACTCAGGATGGGTTTCAATGTTTGGGATGTTTGGATACAGTGCGTTTGGTGGCTGTCCTTTAACTTCGAAAGGTTTCTCAAAGCTAGCCTTTTCTGGGATCTGGGAGTTTGTCAAACTCTCTGCAGCTTCTGCGGTCATGCTCTGGGGTGTGTTTGTGTATCTGTCATTGGTTTCAAGTTTTTCAATTTCTGTATTGGAGGATTTCCAACCACAGTACCATTTTTTGTTTTGATCTTGTTGTATTGCAGCTTGGAAAATTGGTACTACAGAATACTGATGCTGATGACTGCATTTAAGGAATGCCACATCAGCTGTAGATGCTTTTTCATGAGTCTGGTACGTGCATCATCTTTTTCTCTTTCTTCTTCTTCTTTTTTTTTTTTGGCATATAGATTGATTAAATTATAATGCACGACTACTGCACGGTTAATTAATTAACTATTTTCCAATTTCTTTATCGATCTCTGCTTTTACGAAATTGTAGTATGAGTATCACTGGCGGGCATATAATGATTCTCATTGCTTTCTTTGCTGCTACAGGGTACAAATTTTGGACTCAAACATATCTTTCTTCCCGAATTTACTAATTAACAGTTATTGATCCATTGATTTCATTTTCTTTTATTAGTTTTCTTTTATAATTCCTAAATTTTGATTTCATTTTCTTTTATTAGTTTTCTTTTATAATTCCTAAATTTTAACTTTTATGAGTTCATAAATTTATCGAAACTATTCTAATAGATTTAATGCGGGCCAATTGGAAACCTAAAATATGTTTTTCTTTTATTCTTAATATTTTTTAAGCCATGGATTTAATGGGGGCCAATTAGAAACTTAAAATATGTTTTTCTTTTATTCTTAATTTTTTTTAAGCCAGTGGGGGCTGTAACATGCTGCGTCCACCACCGAGTCATCCACTAAACTATTGGTTGCTGTTCGGAGGATGTCAGATAGGTCGTTAGATTTTTTAATATAAAAACAAAAAAAAATTATCACTTGATACCCTTAAATTGTCCTCTTATCAAACATAATACAACACTTTCAGATTGTATCATTTGTCTACCTAAAATTGAGAAAATGTATTTATTATCCACTAAATTGTTACCGCGCTAATATGTATCCACCACGGCGAGTTGACATTCATCGCCACCACCAATGTACTCCTCACCACTCCAAGCCATAGCCACCAATCGCTGGCTATTTGGATGAACCCTGGCCTTACGAATTGTAAAATTTGTGGACAAAACAACTGTGGGAGCCAATTATTGGGAAGAAGAAATCAATTAATCGGTTGGTCTTTTTTTTCTTTTAGGACAAATGCTTGGATGCAGCTTTTTAAGTTGAAGTATTTTTGCAAGCGTATGAAAAACATAGGACGGATGCCAAGATAGGGCTCTTTATCTTTCTTATTTAGCATGTGCAAACAAGTAGATCTCAAGGGTCCTTTTGATGTTTAATTAATTAAGAGATATTTTTTATATTAAAAGACCAAATTACCCCTCTAACATCATCACATTCAAATGACAGCTAGCGATTTAAAGGATGAGAGATTGTTATGTCAACTTCGGGTTCATGAATGGTACAGGCTGAAAGTGTTGTAATATATTTGATAACATGACAATTTAAGGGGATATGAATAATAATTTTCCTTTACCTTAATTTGATTTTAAAGGGCAAAATTATCAATTTATTATAGTTTTGTTAATATTCAAATGGCAACTAATAGTTTAATAGATAACAGAAACATTTTTTTAAATTAAGGTGAATGACTGATTCATGTTAAAATAATGTAGTACATGTGATAACAAAATAATTTAAGGATATATGAGTGATAAATTCTCTTATTATTATTCTGTTGTCTCCTACAGGCAAATGTTGTGACTCCAATCATCCATTTGATGTCAATATTAACGTCAATAGTTTACAAACTGTATTACATTGATACTTCAATAATTATACAAGAGACATACAGACTACTTGTACTAAAAATTTCACCAACGATGATAATACAATCCACATCCAGAAATACTCAACAAATTAAGCAATATGATACAGACCACAATGATAATCCTGACGCATATAATATAATCATTAATTACATAATTATCAATTAATATAAAAGAACAAAGCTTCAGCCACTGCCACCTGCACTAAATTGGCTCCTGGGAATACCGTGGTGATTAGTCAAATCGATTGCAGGGGCCCCAGCATTAACATTCTGATCGTCCTCTTCGGCCAGTACCCGGCCGCTATTCCACTGCACGTCATAGGAATAGATTTCGGCGTTTAAAGCCCGTCCGTTTGCAGCCAACCAAGAGCTCAGCAGTGTCGT
The DNA here is from genome assembly GCA_030449905.1 of Luvunga scandens. Taxonomy (NCBI): domain Eukaryota; kingdom Viridiplantae; phylum Streptophyta; class Magnoliopsida; order Sapindales; family Rutaceae; genus Luvunga; species Luvunga scandens. Next base: position 4,281,814 of record JASUUG010000798.1, on the reverse strand, counting down.
GAGCACCAAAGCAAGACCTAGAAGCCTCATTCTTCCACTCATTTGATCCCTTCTCCGATCCCTGTTATATAAATTTCAGACAAAATTCAAGTTTAATAATGCATCTGATTCTCGTACATATACACCATAAAGTTCATAATAATTTAATTTTTTTCTTTTCAAGAAAGAAAAAAACAATAATAAGAATATTATAGACGGTCCAGATAGTAACAATATCTATGCTTAGTTGGAGATACATTTAGAATATTTACTTACCTAGCTAAAGATCGAGCGCTAAGAATTTGGTGGTGATTTGTGCGGACGAATGAGAAGTTGAACTCTTTATATAGAGGCATATGCTAGGGTTTGTGTAATCGACGGATTTAATATAAATTAACTTGGTGGCAAACATTTTGGGTGTTCCTGGTGCATGCTCTCTCATCCGGTTGATTCTTGATATGCGTGTATTTGTTCTGACATAATTAAATGAGAGATCCACATGTTAAAAATCTAACAAATAATTGGGTATAAACAAGAAATATCCAAGATTTTCTTAATTTATTGATAAATTTATCCACCAAGAGACGCAATATTAAGTGGGATGGCCATATTATCTAATAAAAATTATTTTTAAAACTATGATTGATAGAGTTGAGCAAAACGATTTCTCCATGTGAGCACTATAAATAGGAAATTTCCATATTAGCAAATAGACAATTTTAAACCAAAATTCAACTTGGCACAATGGAGAAGCTGTTGCTTTGTGATGTCAAACCATACTTAGTAACTCATACATCTACAAACTTTCCTTAGAACTTAACAATTGTGAAGAGGGTTTAATTTTGGCGAGATATTTGGAGGTCGTTCTGGATTAAAGATTAAGCACTTATTGCCGAGTTAATTAAATTATAGCAAAGCATATAAAACTTGTTTGGTGTTGTGGTTGAATAATTGTAACTTAAAAGTTACTATCTTAAATAGTTTGGTAAATAATCATTATTGAAGTTTGAAAATTAGGCTAATTTTATTATAATATCTTTATTATTTTTGTTAAAATTCTTCTTTTTTTTTGTACAATAAATATGGATTAAAAAAGAGCATCTTAATTAATTTTGAGTATTTTTGAATGCCCGTACCTGTAAAATCAAAATTGTATGTTTATTTGACAACTCAATATGCTGCAACACATTTCGTCAACCAATGAATTCTTCTTTATTTGTGTATTTTTCCGTTATAAGATTAACTACAAAGCTAAAAGACTTGACATCGTTAACTTTCTTTATCATTCGTTTGTAATTGCTCGCATTAACTTTGATAAATTTAGCAAACAAATGGCCGCTGAAAGTGCTGTAGGAAGATAAACTTTCTGATTGAAAACTCTTGCTCCACTACTAGTGAATCAAATTCAATTTCTAGTAATTACAAAAGATAGCATTCCCAATTTGATAAATATTGCTTACATATGTGTGCTTATCGATATCGAGTTGTATCTTCGTCCTTTATTAGTATCACTGATGGCAAATTGCAATGCTAAGCACCACGCTATCAACTAATTATTATGGTTCAAATTTCATGCCAGTAATTATGATTTTAATATTTTATTGTTTAAGCAATTATTATAGCCGCACTCACCAATAGAGGCCTATGGTCTGGATTACGGTAGTAAAAATATCGGGAAATTGGTAAAAATAGCCAAAAAAATTATGTATTTATCAAAGTTAGTCACTCAAACTTTTTTCTATCATAATTAATAAAAAACTTATGTGTTTGACGAAATTGCCCTCATTATTTCATCAAATTTTCAAATCGTGCTATTCTCACAACTCAAAACGGTAAGTTAAGTTAAACACATTCCAACACAATTAACACCCAAAAAAATCTGAACACTCAATAGATCTCAGCACTTCCAACAAAAGAGAAGCATAAAATCATCAATTGGAGAGGATATTGAAGGTTAGTTTATGTGCTTACACAAAATAGATTTTTAATGTTTTAAGGCTAGTGTTTAAGTTAAAAATTGACGTAGATTTTGTTGTAAATGTTGTTATTTTTTTGTATAAAGTAATGTAATTTGTTAAAAGTACAGTTATTTGAGTTGAGAAATAAAAAAAAAAGTTAAAAACAGTTAAAACTCGACTGAGAATCGAAACCCAGATTTTGGGCGACAGGCTGGGCGACAGGTGCATGTCGCACATAAATATGAACTGTCGCCCAAAATCTGGCTTGTCGTACAAAAATACAGCATGTGCGACAGGTTCATATTTTTGGGCGACAGGTGCCTGTCGCCTATAATTGAGCCTGTCGCACAAAAATACAGCATGTGCGATGGGTATATGTTTTGACATGATAAATTTGGCTACATGTGTTCATTTTTTTTGTATAATATACTGTTTTAAAGCTTGTGACGAGACGAATAAAGCTCAACTTTTTCGCCGATGTTGTCCATAGTTAAATAGAAAATTTACCTCGATTTAAGAGTGACACACACTTGTTATCCATGTAAAATGTATGGTATATTAACTTTAACATGTTTTGTAGTGTGTAACTACATTTGATTTTTTAAAATATTTTTCAGGTTTAATGGATTTAGTTGTGCTTCAATTGTGTTACAACGGTTGCTGGGAGACGTTGGCAGATGGGCATATGGAGTACGTGAATGGCAATAATACAGCTTTTCTAGTTCATAAAGATTGTTCATTTGATCAATTTGTGGCAAGGGTTTATGATGTTTTGCAAATAGATCGTAATGAATGGAATATCACGATGAAGACAACTCTGAGATCTAGTAATACAATGTATCGTACATGTGCTCTACCTATGGACATATTTAATGACGAAATGATCAAGGTTGTGTTACATATGGCTTTTGATGTGGTCAATTACGAATGCATCCCTATATTTGTTACCACATCTCCTCGAGTTCAGAACGAAGATGGTGAGCCACTTGTACATACTGAAACTTCTTATAGAGCAAACATTTCTGGTCCGGATATTGAAGAAGAGGTAATACCACAGACAGTATCCTTCCAGCAACGTTACTCTCCACTCCACGAGTACAATAACACCATTAATGACAATGGCATAACAGTAGGAGATGTTGAAGAAGAGGAGTTACCACTAGCAATGCCGTCAGAGCAACATTACTCTCCATTCTACAACAATGATTTCCGCAACAATGATGATCCTATTAATGATATCGGCAACACAGAAGCAAATAATGTTTGTAGGGAACTATATAATAATACCACATATAATCATTTTAATTGTTCAGATCATGATGGGGGTGTCGGTCCTTTCAGTATTCTTACTAATGATGAAGATGAGGATCCAAACGATATTTCCACTAATAACAGAGACAGCCCACCCATTCCTTCAATGGCCCGTTCGAGAAGAAGGACAACAGGTGACCACCTAGCAACTTTTGCTCCAGTATTGGCTTTGAACTTGGTTGCTCCAGATATTATTAGAAATTATAATCATGATGATATTAGTGTGGGAATGTTGTTTGTTGAGAAGAATGAGTTAATACTAGAACTGCGCAAAGTTGCCTTGAAGGGTAAGTTTGATTTTAGGATCACACGGTCCACAACGAAACGCTTCGAGGCCCAGTGTTCTTCGGAATCATGTAAATGGCGTCTCCGAGCAATAAGGGCTTCAAGTGAGCAAAATGTTCCGTGGTTAGTCAGCAGAGTTGACAATGTACACACTTGTTGTAACGAGGTGATGGCGGATGGTGTTCGTCAAGTGAGGAGCCGAGTTGTTGGTCATATCATTGCAGACAAGTTTATTCAGGAAAAACGGATATACACTCCGAATGACATCAGAGCTGATATACAACAGGAATACTGTGTCCAGTTATCATATCAGCAGGCACATAGGGCAAAGGAAGTTGGTCTTCAAATAGTACGAAGGAATCCTGCAGAGTCATACAACTTACTTTCTAAGTACTCATACATTTTGATTAAAGCAAATGAAGGTATCATTACTCACCTCGAACGAGATGTAAATGACAATTTTCTATACTACTTTGTTTCTCTTGGATCTTCCATCAAGGATTTCATGCAGTGCATCAGGCCAGTGATTGCTGTAAATGGCACTCATCTGAAGGGGCAATATCGCGGAAGTATGTTTGTGGCAACATGCCTAGATGGAAACAATCAACTGTATCCGTTGGCTATTGGGATCATGGATTCCGAAAATAATGATGCTTGGGAATGGTTTATGATGAAATTACATGGAGTGATTGGTGATAAACCAGATTTAGTGTTTATATCTGATCGATGCATTGCCATCAAAAGAGTTGTTTTGACAGTATTTCGCACTGCTGGCCATGGAGTTTGCTTTTATCATGTGAAAGGTAATATAAAGGCAAAATTCAAGATGTCCAAAGTTGTATGGGATCAATTTGAGCCTGCTTTCATAAACGCAGCAAAAACATATGGACATGAAGAATTTAAAAACCAACTTAAGGGGTTGTGGCTGCTCCATATGGGTGCGGCAGACTATTTAGAGAATAATGTCGTCATATGTAATTGGGCAAGGTCTGAGTTTGACGGTCAGCGGTACAGTATTCTGACCACCAATATTGCAGAGAGTGTGAACTCTTTCATGAGGGAACCGCGGAAATTTCCGATTACTCATCTTATCGATCACTTTAGAAAAATACTGCAGCAATGGTTTTATGATAGAACAAATGTTGCTGAATCGATGAGTACCCGTCTAACAACATGGGCAGACGAAATAGTCTCCGACCGGAGAACTGTGGCCGAAAGATTGACTGTTCGTCCTGTGTCCCAGTTTCGATTTCATGTTCTGGATGGTGGTATTAAGGAAGGGATTGTTGACATACGTGAGAAGACTTGCTCCTGTAGAGTTTTCCAACTTAATCAGCTTGTCTGTGCACATGCAATTGCTGTTTGCCTAACCGTTCGAGTCAATTATATAAGTCTTTGTTCTCCTTTTTACACCAAGGATTCATTAGTGAAGGCTTACGCACAACCAGTCGAGCCAGTTGGCGACATGACAGATTGGGAGATTCCGGAGGAAATCGAAAGGATTAGAGTTAACCCGCCAATTGAAGCACCATCATCTGGTCGTCGTCCTGAGTGCAGGATACCCTCCGTTGGTGAGGATGGAAATAGGAGAACTGTACGATGTGTGCGGTGCAATGAAACGGGGCATAATCGCAAGAAATATAAGAATCTCATTGCGTCGAATCAAAACTAATTGTATCATGATAAATACATTTGTGTTTTCAGCATTTATTATTTATTTATTGCAACATTATATCTGGTGAGGCATCTAGTCTCCATTATATTATATGAATTATCTATACAAAAGAAAAAATCCACATGCACAAAAATTCAAATGATAACAATGGCCTAAAGTGTAATATTACCATTAAATATGTCAACAGTAATCTTTTTCCTAAAGTATTGTCCATGGCTACTATTAAAATTATGTTTGAGCCCAATCATTAAATACATTGTAAACACCAAAACACTCCGCAATCCCCAGTTCCAGGCTCTTGTTGAGGCACATTTTTTACTACTTTCACCTTCCATTGTTTGGCACTTCGTAACTCCTGTCGGATGTCGTAAAATCCAACATCTTCTAACCAGCGAGAAAAACAACTTCAAATGGCCTGAAGTTGTGCGCATACATTTTATCATCCCGAGACTCTGTCAACGAATCATAAATCCAGACATTCTTTTTTCGAAAGTCCACTCGGGCTACTATCTAGTGGTCACTACCCAAATTGACAGGAACAAATACCTGAGTAAACACATCAACATAAAAAAAAATTCTTAGATAATTACTAACAAAATGAGATAACTTTAATATTATATAATAATTCTTACCATATCAACGTCGGTGAACCGTTTGGACATGATGTCCGACCGCCCATCAATATAGCTATTGAAGTTGTAGCTATATTATAATGAATTCAAATCACAATCACCGTCGTTCCATAATTACTTCAAGAACACCTAGTACATATATATTACGTGGAATGAGTATGAAATTAAAGATTGAAGGCATTAAGAGATATAATATTGTAATCAAATATTGTAAGCTTTGTGATCTCATTACCCAAAAAAAAGAATCTGTGTGCGTGACACGTTGAGGTAAGGCATTTGGGTATTGTCTTTGCTTTGCACTAATTAACCGGAAGTACTCATGGATATGCTGTAGATAAAAAAAAGACAATTGTTAATAATAGCAGATAGCACAAAGAAGTTGAAAAAGTAAATACCAACATCACTTACCTCATCCCCTAGCCATTTAAGTGACGCATGACCCAACAGAATTTGAAAAAATTCGTGTGACTGTTGGATTGTGCGATCGACTGTGATTTCACCGGCAAACCACTTATCGAACTCATGAAAATGTGTTGGATCCTCTAGTCCTCTAAGTAGATTTATATCCACACTTGTTTTTTCGTCAATGTCATGGTCACTTATTTCGATTCTGGACTGTGGATTCACGTTCCTTCCTCTTTTGAAAGGAGGAATCATGTATGGACTATTAACCATATATGACGGCCGATAAGGACGGCCGAACTGACTTATGCACGGTGGTGCCTTTGTCAAAATTTGAATGCTATCACCACTTAGGTCACCGTAAAAGCTGTACAATGTCAAAAGACTGTAAGAAGGATGGCTAACATTAGTATGAACTCCAACGTCATCTGGGGCCTGTCAAATGGTCAATATAAACATATTCAACTCCTGTCGACTTCAAAGATAAAGAATCACAAAATACAAGGCGATTAATTTGCTCACTGTGTACGAGCGTCCAATCGGGGAATTGTCGTGCGACCATTAGATGTACTCTTGCTATTTGAACCAAAAAGTCTCATGACGAGTTTTCTAAACTCCCTTTGTTCTTTGTGCTTTGCCTCAAATGCGGACTTAAGCTCTAAGAGGTTGCGATTAATACTGTTATCTGCGTAATGAAATACTCATCACATAACTTTGGCCTTGACTGTTATCAACAAACACAGATGCAACGAGACTGTGTTAAACGTGATCATCAATTTGCAAATAAAATTTTAATGATCGTTCATGAGGATGTTACCTCCACCTCATGTCGATGAGTCTTTTCATGTGATCGATCGTCATTTTGAGCGGCAGCTGGCTCTTGTAGTGGGTCTTGCTGCTCATGATCGTCATTTCCGTCAAGGAGTTAGTCTTGCTGCTCAGGCTCTTGAACTCTGCTTGGAATAGCTGTCGCATTGATTGTAGGTTCATACTGCACAGAAAAGATATAAAAAAAACCACTGAGGATATCGTATTGAGTAAAAATGTTATTTGTAAATTAGTACTGAAGGATACTTACGTTAAGAACCCATCTTGGGACGTAAGACACACTATCCTCCACGGCTTTCCAATACCCTTTTGCCATCTCCTTTGTACTTGGCTTGCTGGTTTGTATAATATTCCCCTTGCGTACAGTAGACAGAATTTTATGTTCGAATAATGATATAGTCCTTAATCATATTATTGTTTATTTTATTAATTTAATACTTACAATACGAGTGTTGTCACTGAGATATGCATATACGACCCCATAACTTATTTTCGACGAAGAAAATGCTTTCCATTTTAATATGAGGGGAATTTTCTTCATTGTCTGGACGGCCCACTCTGATGGCACCCTCTCGATAACTTCATAAAGCCAAGCTTGCAACAAATAAAAATACTAAGTTATATAAAATTACTTCGTGAATATATTAGTACACAAACGAACTTAAATTTCTTTTCCTACCCACCTGGACTCCGTGACTGAAGTCGTAGATATTATATTTCTCAATATTATGAGAAGGATCTTTCTCGTGCTGGTCCTGAAATTTCTCAGTCTTTTGGTTCAATGCATTATCAATGTTGTTGTATACTGTTTCCCATGATATTCGACCCCACGGAAGACTTCGAAACTGCTCGACATCATCAACGTAATTCAACATTCGGAAATCAGCCTGACTGTTATCCTTTCTACCATTCAGCACCCTATCGGCAAAGTAATACAATGCGATTTTCAAGGCATCACCGTCGTCCATGACATCAAAGTTCAAATTGGCAAAAGCAATATCCAATTCTTTTAGATTCAAATGTTTAAATCTACCATCAAAATACTGACGGAGTAACCTATGATGCACTGGTGGAGCACGTGGTATGATGTTTTTACCATCTAACAGTCCCATAACTAAACACCACTCCCCAATCGATAAGCTTGTTAATTGCTCTCCTATTTGAAACCACAATTGATTCTCATCGATTTTATTATGTGCCACTTGTCTAAGCAATAAATTGTGGATTATAACACCACTAAAGGCATAACTCTCTAAATTCAAAAACTGCCCGAAAACATCATTCTTGAATAATGACAATTGTTTTTTCGTTAACTTACTACGGATTGCTTCGATGACTCTTTTAAATTTTGAGGTCTCTGTAATACGGCTCGGAAAATGATTATTAAATCCTAACTTCATTACGCCTGGATCCTTCCTCGGGCCTGGCGGATTACGCTTCGCAAAACTCTTTTTCGCCATGTATCTATAACAAAATAAAATTTCGATCAATTATTAGAATTCATAACAATGACCTAAAAAAACATAACAAAATTTATTGAAACTACAAATTGCGCAGTGGAAACATGATCACACAGTCTCTGTGTTTTGGTATGCAGCACATAGAGCGCCTCTCTCCCATCACACATTATTGTATGGGACGGCCAAAAAAAGTAGAAACATAGTTCCTGTTTTTTTGTGCGACAGGCATCCGTCGCCCAAAAGTTTGGGCGACGGACAGCCCGTCGCACAAAATTACAGCAACCATGTACAATATTTTTTTGGCCGTCGCACAAAATAACGTGAGATAGGTGAGAGGCGCTCTCTGAAATATTGTTCGACGGGCCGTCCATCGCACAAAATTTTGGGCGACAGGTGTCCGTCACACAAAAACACAGCCGAACCCCGAAGGCTATACCCGCCCGCGCGCGAGGCTCGCGTAATCCTCGTGGCGAGTATCGCACACGCCTCACGCGCGCGGGCGACAGCCCGGCCTCTCGCCCACTGCACGCGAAGCTGGGCAACCCTAGCCTCCCTCCCTCCCACCATAATTTCTTTTCCTCCCTCCCACCCAAATTCCTTCTCTTCTCCTTCAACCCTCCACCAAAACAACATCAAACAACATGAAACAGCAACAACACACATCCACAAAACAAGGAAACACAACACAACAACATAAATCATTTATTCCGAATCTTTGATTTTTGATTTCTTCACTTCTATTGGACTTGATTTTGGTGTGATTGATGTTGTTCGACATCAGATCTAGTGATTGCCGCTGATGCTTGACGCCGTCGTTCTTCTCCGGTGTCGTCGATTGGTGAGGAAGTTGTTGAGAGATGCTTCCGTTTGCCAAAATTTGGGTGAGAATGAGAGGGCTAGAATGGTCCAAAATTTTATTATTTGGCTAATATTGAAAGAAAAAAAGTTGTGTGGTTATTTGTGTATTTTGTAAAAGTTATTTGGCTAGTATTGTAAATTTCCCAAAAATATCTAGAGCCAGATTGAGTGCCAGACGGTGAGTATTTTAATTATTAATACTTAGAGAAAAAAAAAAGAGAAAATGTAAAACAGCTTTTTGAATCACAGCATAATAGTTTTCTGATCTTGTATCTTAATATCGACTAATTGGTATTTCTTCTTTTTTTTTTATTAAATAATGCTAGGGACTCAATATTTGAGTCTCAATTAGTATGTGCTACTCATTTATTGGATGACAAATTTCATAAAGTTATAAAATTATTATTCTACCATCCAAATAAATGAATACCACACTAATTGATAATCAAATGTTGAGATTTCTAGCGTTACTCTTTTTTTTTTTGTCAATAAAATTATATTACCTTTCTCATAATCTAACTCTTGGGCCATGTTTGGTTTGAAGAAAGGGAAGGACAGGAAAAGACTGGAATGGAGAGGAAGGGAGAAGAAAGAAGAGGAGGAGAATAGTGAAATTAAATTTCATTGTTTGGTTTCACATAAAATTTTATAGTGAAAGGAATGATAATTTTTTTCTTTGGATAAATTTATCATTTGCCTTAAATACTAAACTATTTATATTAGTAATGAAATAAAATTTAATATCAATACCAAACTTTTTTAATGTCAAAAAGTCTTAAAACAATTCATGATTTATTAAAATTATATATATATATATATATATATATATATATATAGTTTTATTAAAATATATATATAAAAAATAAAATAGTAGTCCGATGGTAGTTCGATGGCCGCCTGGCGATGTTCGGAAGAGTTCCTGCAACGGTTAATTTATGTTTCTATATTTTCATATTAAATAAATAAGTCTATTTATTTTGTTAAGTTTCTTAAAACATTCATTAAATTTAATTAATATAAAATTATTTATAATATTAAATTGATAAAATAAAATTATAAATAATAATTATTAATGGCATTCAATAAATTAAAAAGTTGAAGGGTAATTTGAAAAGTTTTGGTTTTCAACATAAGAGGAATTTGAATTCTTCACTCCTTGGGGTGGAATTTAAATTCCACATTATGATGGATATTAAATTCTAATAGAAATTAGATTCTTATACATTTTGTCTAACCAAACAATAAAAATAAAAATAGAATTTAAATTATTTTCCTCTCCTCCATTCTCTCCTCCCAACCAAACATCACCTTGGGTTTAAGGGCTGGTTTGAGATTACTTTTGAGAGACTCAATAGTGATTTTAAAAATTTAAAAGGTAATTTTGATATTTGGTAAAAATTTTTAAAATCATTTTTAGCAAAATCATCTATTCTATAGCAAATTGTGAAAAGTAAGGAAGTAATAGCTTATCAAAATCTGATTTTTTAAAAATAAGTTTTATAATTAATATAATTCTAAATATATCCTGACATATATTATAGAAATATAAAATTATCCTCATTCAATAGAAAATAAAAATATTAAATTAAAATATATTATTATTAACAATTATATTGAGATAAAAAAATAAATAAATAAAAAGTTTTATTTTAGTTATCAAGCATTATATTTATAAATGTCTAAAAAAATAATTCAAAATTATGTTTATTCTAATCATTTGAATTTTCATAGCCATTCATCAATAAGATTTACAACTCACAATAGGTCAACATATATGACTATTTTTAAAATTTATCTCTTTTAAAATTAAATTTTATTAAACTTTTAACTGATTCTCTTTATTTTTACTTTAACAAATTACAACATTACCAAAAACCATATAAATTAATTAATTGATGTTGGCCTTTTGAGTTCAGATGGAAGTCAATATTTTAATTTTATATTCTAATCAAAATCTTCATTTCGTAAAAATTTAGTTGGCAGGGGATCTTGGAGTACTTAAAAAAAAAAAAAAAAATCTTGAGCTGTTTCTGAAAAAAGCGGGGGAGAAGTTGGATTTAGACCCAAAAAACAGAAAAAAAAAATGGTGTTACTGTCAATTTCCCCTTTAATATTCTATATGATAAAGTCCGTGTCGGGCATCTTAAGAGAATTCCATATGAATTAAAAAATGAGTATCCTACAATCCTTAAGTTACATTTTAGACTTTTAGTGGAACTGACTTCCATCAAAAGCACCCAAAAAAAAAAGATCTCAGGTATGTATGGCCCACGTATATGTTGCCCATAATTTCATTGTTTTTATTAGTTATAAGTTATAAAAAATATAACTTAAAGATTGCCTTAAAAAAAATACGACGAAGTCTGAATAATTCATTAAATTTTACAGGCATGGACGTTCCAGATACTTCCAACATTAAATTATTTGGTTATTTTACAATGCATAAGATCGAAAAAAATTTTTTTTGAGACAGTTCAATAATTTTATCATGCAGTAAAATAGTGAATATTATTGTAGGATCTATTGATATTTTAATATTAAATTTTGGTGTCCTATAACGAGACTCATTGTTGGTCTCAATAAAACTCACCATTCTACCTCGACTAAATATTATTAGATTGTTCCACTAAGAGCCCACGCAAATAATCGTTGCATAAAAGATTTTAAATAGATCGACAAGGGGCCAAAAGTCCATCTTGACTTTTGTTTACCATGCTGCATTTTTATTAATTACTTTATGGTGATAGATCAAACCATTTATTTTTAAAACGGAAACACTCTTTTACTTATTAGACATGATAGCCCGCGATGGTTTTGCCATTTATCGCTGTGCTTCGCACTTGGTTAATTAAGTATTAATCCGTAAAATTATAAATACTACAATATATAGTTTCTAACATTGGAGTTTCAAAATTACTTGTTACTCTATTTTATCATCTAATAGATGAATACACATAAGACTTGAAATAATAATTAAAAAATATATTTTCAAAACAAGTAGTTGATTTAATACAAATCATCTGAGACATGGATCAATAATTTAGATCAAAATTATCTTAATTTTCAAGGAGAATTTTTTTGTTATTTTAATATTGGAGTAGGCAAAATATAAAATTAATTTTTTAGTCCTCTACTTCTTAATTTGAATTTATTTAAAAACCAGTAAGTTAAGTCCTCAAGGACAAGAAGGCATTTGATTGCCAATTTTATTTAGTTTATATAACATCAATTCAAATATAATAAGTTCGGGTGAAAAAAACATGCTGGATATATTTAAGTTGAGGAATGCTTGATTCAATTTTTTTTTTTTCTTTTTCCTCAATTTCTTAAGCCAAGACGTGCTAGGCAGCCATTTCTCTTAACGAAAGATTCTGCTTCTTCAGACAATTTCACGGAGCAAATCAGGTCACTGAACAGTCTAACCTCCATAATGCAATAATTGATTTTGTAAGGGTGCATTTCCGAATACAAAGTTACAACAACTATAAAATAAAATATCTATATCAACAACATAAAGAGAGCTTAAAATAAATAAATAAATAATGAGTAAAATTCAGAGATACCTGATAGAAAATATGGGAGCCTCAGTATGGTCAAATTATGACCACCATCAATATCAACTATTAAACAATCTTAAATTTGGTCATTTAACCAAAAGTAACTCACAAAAGTGGTTGAAACAAACGGGACAAATTAAGGCATTGTTTTATAACTCTCATCTTATTACTCACCATATTAATAATCTATTGGTATAGCTAATTTAATATTTTTGTGTATTTTTATCAAAAAATATATATTTTGTGTATTTCGAGATAATACAAAACCGATTTTTTAGCGTCTGCTTAATTTGACCTTAAAAAAAATCCATAAAAGATAATGACAAGTGATTATTGTATTGCTGAATTGTATTGTTTTATAATGCAAACCCGACCAGGACAAACGTCAAATTTTAGATTTTTCTTGTTCCAAGTTCTTTTGTGCGACATGTGATTTTTATTTAATTATACAAGATTTTACATTTCCTCCAAGTTATCGATATTCAATTACCTTATTCAAACGGTCGGGGATGGCAATAATGAACCCGATAATGCATCCACTTAACAAACAAATTAATCTCCAAATTAACCTTCTAATGTTGTTGTTTCATACAACCCTAAATTCGTCATCAGAGACCTTAGTCAATTGGAAGGATACACAAGATTGTTTGCTATAATATGGTTAGCATGCCACTTCTGATACCGCTCTCTTGTATCTAAAATTGCTAGGTAAAATGGGTTACCGTCGAAAAGAATTACTCAGAAAATTCTTTTTTATTATAATAAAGAAACATTTAGTGCATCCGTAGCGGAATGGAGGCTATATAAGTAGAGAAGCTCTGATAACCAGTGCACAGTTAATCAAATACACGTGTTAAGTAAGTCTTGAAAAGCTTAAAGAAAAAATGGAGAAACTTGCAACCCAGCTCTTGTTTTATCGTCTCTTTGCAGTCATTCTTTTGCTTTCGGGCTCAGCAATATCTAAAGAAGTTGGTAAGGATTAGGTTGGCCACAAAGTTGAAATTAAGTTTAGATCAATTCCTTTCTTTTCCTTTTTTACTACAATTAGTATTTAAAAAATAGCAGCTATCGGACAACCTTTATTGATCATTTTGTTACGTGCAACTATATGCAATGCGTATGCTGATCTTTGTGTTTTAGTAATCTATTGCATACATGGTGCATATATACATACAGCAATCTCTCTCTTTTTCTTTCTATTGTTTGCTTTCAAATTTAAAAATGATTTTATGATGCGCATCCAGATGATGAGAAGGAGTTCAATTATGAAAAAGGAGGAGAGCATGGGCCGGATCGATGGGAAGAGATTCATAGCGAATGGAGGGCTTGTAAAAATGGAACAATGCAGTCTCCTATCGATCTGTTGAATGAAAGAGTTGAAGTAGTTTCCCATTTAGGAAGGCTTAAAAGAAGTTACAAGCCCTCTAATGCCACTCTCAGGAATCGAGGCCATGATATTATGGTAATATAAATTAAATTAGAATGCACAAAAGTGAAAACATAATTTTTTTTATTTATTATTATTTGAATTGAATTCGGTGAAATAAAATAAATTATAGCTAGGAAGGTTAATTAATCCCTTTGAATTATTATTTTTGGATGCAGTTACAATGGAAAGGTGGTGCAGGAACTATTTTGATAAATGGAACTAGATACGTACTGCAACAGTGCCACTGGCACTCACCTTCGGAGCACACCATCGATGGCAATAGGTACCTTCTTTTCTTTCTAATGTTTTTTTGGTTTAAAAAAAATGTTCACAATACATATAAAAACTTAAACATCAACTAGTTATGCACTTGATAAAATGGGAGAACAATTTTCTTTAACATCTTTCCAATCCAATTAAACTGCAGATTTGCCCTAGAGGCTCACATGGTACATGAGAGCCATGATGGCAAAGTTGCCGTCGTAGGAATCGTGTACAAGATTGGAAGACCTGATTCTTTCTTGGCATCGGTAGATTACCAAAGGACCAATTGCTCATGCAGCTTTTTTCGCTTATTTTCTCTTTCAATTATCCGATCCTTATAGGCCCACTTTGTTTTTCATTTTTAATCAGATATCGGATCATTTGAGAAACATTTCGGGTTCAAATGAAAGAAATGCAACAGTTGGTGTTCTTAATCCAAGGGCGATAAAGATAGGCAGCACAAATTATTACAGATACATTGGCTCTCTTACGGTTCCTCCCTGCACAGAAAATGTTACGTGGACTATTGTTAGAAAGGTTTGCCACAGTTATAACTTTTTGAAATTAATTAATCATCAAGATTTAGTTTGTTGTTAAAGGTTTAATTAATTATAATTAATTATTTGCATCTTATTTCACTGAACTCTCATTTCAGGTGAGAAGTGTCACAAGAGAGCAAGTGAGACTACTTCGTGCAGCTGTACATGATGTAAGTTCGTTTTGCGTAGCAAGTTAATATTTACCCACTTATATTTTATAACTAGGGAATAAAATTGTATCTACACCTTTAATACATAAAAACTTTTGTCGGTCAACTTTGCAGGAATCAAATACTAATGCAAGACCGTTACAGCCAATAAACAAGCGATCTGTGAAACTTTACAAACCAGATGGAGAGAAAGAAAATTGTTAATGCTTTAAAGTTTAATTAGCTCATTTTAGTATTCTTCTACTATTAAAATTGGATTGTCTGACGATCTCCGATATGCGGGGAGTCAATTAATAATTGATTAGTCTGTGAAAATTAATTTATAATCACGTTTTCGTGTAATTTTTTATTTATTTTTCTCCCACATAATTTAAGTTCAGGCAAACTAAATTCACTGCTTTCTGCTCGTTATCTTTTATTTACTGCGGCTATTGTATTTGTTGTTAAGGACATGATCTCATATAAATAAGTCCAAATTTAAATTAAATTCAATTATGAAAACCTGATTTTTTAGTGAAATTTCAAACATTTAGATCCAATTAACTTGTGAGCAATAGTTGGCAAAATGAAAATTAAAAATTAAGATTCTAAAATAATGTTCGTAGGGTGGAAGCGCGGAACCAGAGGCGGAGCTATTTTTGAAAAATTTACAAAAATATCATTGCCCAAATTTACAAAATTGTCATTGCTTTACACATTTATTTACAACTTTACCATTCTATTAATTTACAACTCTGTCATTCATATAAATAGATAAAAAAAGTGAGCATTTACTTTATTCTGCCTGCCGTGCTCTCTTTGCTTCTTGGCGTCTTCGTGCTGACGTGCTTTGCTTCTTCTTTAGTTATTTGTCTTCTCTTGGTAAGCATACATAACATGTTTATTTTTAATTTAATCATTAACAATATATTTATTAATAGTAAATATTAAAGACTAAACATTATATTTTTTAGTTAGTTTAGGGATGGCAATGGGATGGGGAGGGGAGGGGTGGGGAGGGGACTAATATTCTCATATTTATCTCTGATATTTTGAATATATCTTCATCCCCTCTTTATTCTTGTTAAAATTACTTAAAGGGATCTTCGTCCTCTCCCTAGATAATAATAGAGGATTAATGAGTGTTTACAATCCCTGAATAACCTTAATCGATATATTTTTAATATTCAAATTTTATTTAATTATATTAAAATAAAAAATTAAAATAAAAGTAAATTTTTATAATATATCTTAATAAAATTTGGATGTTATAGCTTTAGTTTTTGCTTTAGCTTTAATTTTTTTTATTAAATAAAAGTTTAAAAGAAATATTTTCAACCAAGGCCTTTTGAATAAGACCTGATCGAATAATAATTCAGGATTATAACTAGTTAACTAACTCTGAAAGTCTCATAATATATTTGTATAAATATTTTATTATTTATTATTTATACTAATATTTATAATTTATTATTTATTCATTAATAATTCTAAAAAATTAAAATTAAAATTAAAATTAAAACAAAAAAATAGGGAATCAGGTGGGGATGGTTTAAGTTCAGGCAAGCTAAATTTACTGCTTTCAGCTCGTTATCTTTTATTTAGTGTGGCTATTGTATTTGTTATTGAGGACATAATCTCATATAAATAAGTCCAAATTTAAATTAAATTAAATTATAAAAGCCTGATTTTTTAGTGAAATTTCAAACATTTAGATCCAATTAACTTGTGATCAAAAGTTGGCAAAATGAAAATTAAAAATTAATATTCTAAAATAATGTTCATAGAGTGGAAGCGTGAAACCAGGGGCGGGGCTATTTTTGAAAAATTTACAAAAATATCATTGCCCAAATTTACAAAATTGTCATTGCCTTACACTTTTATTTACAATTTTATTCACGTGCTGTTTTGTGTGTGGTGTAACTTACGGCAGCTGTAAGTTAGGGAAATCCTTATATTAATTTACAACTCTCTCATTCATACAAATAGATAAAAAAAATGAGCATTTACTTTATCCTTCCTGCCGTGCTCTCTTTGTTTCTTGGCGTCTTCATGCTGACCTGCTCTGCTTCTTTAGTTATTTGTCTTCTCTTGGTAAGCATACATAACATATTTATTTTTATTTAATCATTAATTATTTATTAATTGTAAATAGTAAAGACTAAACATCATATTCTTTAGTTAGTTTAGGGATGGGAATAGGGAGGAGAGGGGTGGGATGGGGACGGACATTGTAGTATCTATCTCCGATATTTTGCATATATTCTTATCCACTCCCTATTCCCATTAAAATTATTTAAAGGGATCTTCGTCCTCTCCCCAAATAATAACAAAGGATTCATGAGGGTTTTCAATCCTTGAATAACTTTTGATTAATCGATATATTTTTAATATTCAATTTTTTTAATTATATTAAAATAAAAAATTTAAATAAAAGTAAATTTTTATAATATATCTTAATAAAATTTAGATGTCATAGCTTTAGTTTTTGCTTTAGCTTTAATTTTTTTTTATTAAATAAAAGTTTAAAGGAAATATTTTCAACCAAGACCTTTTGAATAAGACCTAATCGAATAATAATTCAGCACTATAACCAGTTAACTAACCCTGAAAGTCTCATAATATATTTGTATAAATATTTTATTAATTTTTATTTCTACTAATATTTATAATTTATAATTTATTATTTATTCATTAATAATTCTAAAAATTAAAAATAAAATTAAAAATTAAAACAAAAAAAATGGGGAATTGGGGTGGGGATGGGGATTCCAGCTTGTCTCTGTTCCTTCTCCGAAAAAGAAATTGGGTAAAAAAATGTTCTCTATCCCTTCCCTGAATAAAAAATTGGGTATAAAATTGTCTCCGTACTCTCCCCAAATGAGAAAAATCCCTGAGAGGCCTTGTCCCCATGTGGATTTCTACCATCCCTAAATTAGTTCATGTTATAATTTTATTATGTAAGATTAAATTAATGTTAGGTCAAATCATTGAATTCTAGCAATTAAATTTTTAAATTGATTATTAATAGATCATAAATTAGAAATAGTTATTTTTGTGAAAGAGAAGAAGAAATGCTAAAGCTTATCAAGACACTTTTTTGAAATAAGATTGAGAAGGAGTTTATATCAAATTGTATAGTTATCTACATTGAAAGAGAATTTATATATATTATCGATTTAAATTCGATAATAGATGAATTTAATTCTTGAAAGTATAGCAAGGCCCAACTTAAATAATATTTAATTGTAATCGAATTCCGTGTTGGATATGATTTATTTTCTTATGTATTAATGAAATTTTCATTAGGATTTATATTCTTAATTGCGATAATATTTAGACTTGGAAAAAATTTAGCCCACCCAAAAAAAATTTTGTGGCTTCGCCCTTGAGTGGAACCTTCCTAAGTTCGTCCTCTAAATTTCTTAAATGCCAATATATGCACATTTGTTTGAATATTAATCAATTACTATTTATTACAGAGATAGTGCAAGAAAAATAAAAATAAAAACGGGTGATACGATTTTATTAAATTGCCTCATATGTTGAGACCGTTTCATGTAAACTTATCTTTAGAAATTACAATTGAAAATTGATATGCAGTATAATTAATTGAGTGGGGCTTTTAACACCTCTCTAATTCTTATAAAAGTCGTTTTGGATGATATTTCCCAAAATACCTTCAGTTTTATTAATAAAATATAAATTTATATATTAAAATTAATTACCTTTTTATAAAATTTTACCCAAACAATATTTCTTTAAATTTCATACAAATCCTAAAACATTAAATTTATCCTAAATTTTTTCTTCTTATTATATGATTTCTATCATCATAACTCTAAACTGCTATAATTTTTTAAAAAGAATATTGTTTAATTAAAAATTAAAATATAAATATAAATTATGAAATTGGGTGGATTATAAAAAAAAAAGTTGCTAAAAGAATAAGATATTTAATTTTTAATTGAACTGTCATTAAAAGTAAGAAATGAATTAATTTGTGTTAGGTTGTTTAAGTAATTTCAATTAAAAGAGAGTTTTAAGTGGAATTTTGAGGAGTGTGAAAAGATGTACCCTAATAAATTATTTGTTGTGGGCTTGCTTCTTGGGCTTTTTGTTTACAAATGTGTTGGGTTGGTGCCCTCTGACATGGACTGGATTCTAGAGGCAAGCCTTTTTTGGGATCAAACTCCCAGTCTCATCTGGCTTCGGGGTCCGGCGTTTGTGCATATCAAGAATGAACTCACCTTTGGGGTAATATTTTAGGGAGGGAAGAAAAACACAAATAAGAAAATATGAGAAATCGGTGATATGCACACATTAAAATTTAGATGACCAAAAAGCTCAATATCAAGAACTATGAACAAATTCTCATTGTCTAATATTAGGGAAACCCGATTCCGTCCATATTCTTTTTTTTTTTATTAACAAGTATCATTTTTTCACACATAAATTAACATAAAATTCAGTCAAACAAGATAACCAATCTATGCAACAACAAAATGAGAAACCGGATTCAGTTGAGCAGGTCATCTAACTGTAGATACTATTAAGGAAACCCGGTCCAAGCCCAACGATGAACCATCGGATATGAACCGGAACGGCTGTCGTCCCCACCCCCTTGTCTCGTCCCTTTTCATTACTCTCACTAACGCCATCTCCTCTGCCTTTTTATTCATCATCGTCTCGATTTTCATCTTTGTTTCGCCAATCAGGTCCCACAGTCTATCATTCTTCTTCCTATTCACAAACAACAATGACAGTCTCTCTTTACAATCTTCAAATTTCTTCAAAGCACTCATGAACATAGTCAACTCATCAACACTCAAACTAATTATTCTCTCCCCCAGTTCAACAACTCGGAGGGAGATTTCACGTTGTATTAATCTGTAATCTTCACTGACCAATCTTACTATCTCGTACACCAGATTGTTCCTTTGAAGATGCAACGAATTGGGCACGTTGCTTATCTCTTGAACAAACCCTACAAGAGCTTCTATCTCTATCAACAAATCTGAGCTTAACAAAGCAAAAATCTTCTCTTCCTTGGCCGTATCATTCTTCTTGGAATCAGAAGAAGAAAGGTAATAACCTAAAACCCTAGACACCGTTAAATTTTGCTCCAAAACGGTCGCGTACCATCTTGTCCATGCAGACAGCTCCCACTTTTCTGGGTCCGAATCATCATGAAACTCAGACAGATTAAGAAAGTTTCGGCCGCCGAAAGTTGGAAATATGGAAAGCTGATCTTTTAAAATAAACGAGTCCTTTGTAATGATATTATGGATTGTGTACAGACACTTTAGGGCAACAAAAGTATCGTGTGTGCCATGCAGGCGGTCCATGAGAGCTTGGATGCATGTGCATGCCCTAGGGCGGGACCCGTTGCCGGAGGATATTACGGCGTCGATGCGATTACCAGACGGTGGAGATGACGTGCTGTAGGTGGTGGCTCGGAGAATTGCACGGCGGATGAAGGAGGTCTGGCGTTTGGTTGATAATGTTGTTTTGATTAAGGCGGCTTTGTCTTTGAGGATGCCATTGAAAATTCTTAGCTGCTTTAGGCGGCCCATCAATTCAATGGAGATGGGTGGACCTGGGAGAATTTAGTGATCTAAATAGACAAGTGAAAAGGAGATGCTTAAAGGCATATATGTTAAATATTTCTTTTTTCTTGTTTAATTTCCCATTAACATTCAAAATACACACGTAAGAAACGTATAAAGATTGCTTAATAATGTGGTCTATGGTTGAGCCAGTCTATTGCAAACTGTCAACGTTTACACCAGTTTAAAACAAATTGCAAAATGAATGTTAAAGAATATTTAATACTAATTATTGACTTTTTATTCAATAATTGAGTAATATAAGAAAAATATTGTACACTATTGTTTAGCTCATTACAATTATAGATTAGTAAGCTCACCATAAGCATTTTAAATTTTTTTTTTCTTCTTGTTTGAAATCAATCTCAACTAGCAAGATAATTTATAATGAAAATGTCTTGTGCGTTCTTAATCTATAAAAAAACATATACATAAATATGTGTGTGAAAGAATACAAGAAAAAGTATGTACTTAAAAGCGCCTTTCTACTGACAATTTCTTAATTACTTTTAGAAATCCTCGAGGTGGATCGCGGATAAGAACCATTTTGACTGCTTCAACTACTTATGTACATCAAACTCAATCATGTGTGCCTTAGACCACTTGATTGAGCCCCTGGAAAATTGAAGAAACAAAAAGGCCGAGTACTTTTGATGCAATTGGACAATGTTAATGGGGTTGTTGAGCTTTCATTTTCGGAAGGAAATGACCGTATTGCATAAATTTGAAAAATAAGGGAGGGGAAATAATAAATATGACAAAATCAAAGCTCAGAGCCGGCCACATCCAATTATATGTTGAGTTTAATCAATTATCTTTCATTAACATAATAAGTAATAGAATTTATTTAATTTACATCTCTTATAGTAATTAAATTATAAAGCTGAACATCACAATCATCTGATCTGGAAAGTAATAATTAAACAAATTTATTTGCAGCACGCATCATTGATGTTGACTTTGACGTGGTCCAAGCAAGATTTCCCATTAAGTTGATTGCTCCGCTGAAGCTGCATATACTCTCTATATTTGATCCCACGATACAACGCGGGTCGGTTCTCATTGTCAAGCAAATCCGGGGCAGGGCCTACGACCGCGTCAAGAGGAGGTCCGTGTGCTGTTGCAACGGAGATTCTTGTTGCTTTGGCGTTCGCCACTGCTCTGTGCAGCACGCTTTTGTACTTTCCGTTACTTAGTATCTATATCCAAAACACAATTTGAAGTGGTTATACACACACACACACGATACAATTAGCCATCATTAAATGTTATTTTAATTTTCAATATACATACTATTGAATTGTTTGAAATTAATAGTTCAAATTTTTTTAAAAAATTTAAGTCGAAATAATTCCATCCCAATTAAAAATTTGGACGGTTGCTCTAATAAAGATGGTACATAAATTTTGTTAACTTGGGTATTTTATTCCATACTTACCTTAGTTACTTTAAACCCTTTAGACGTGTCACACATTCGAATATTAAAGCACCTCAATTAGATTGGACTAAAATAGCCTTAAATCTCATTAGTTTTTATAACTGTGAAAATTTGTTTAGAACTTTAATGAAACAAAATGTAAATAATAAGGAGGCCAACTTAAGTTGAGAAATTTTAGAATATCTCAGGGGTAATATAATTAATCGATAAATGTGTGACATGTGTAATTTAATTTAATATTATGATATTTTTTAAAATAAATGCACACCTACTGTAATATCAGTAACTTGTTGTATGATTGACACATCACCTCTAATGTATTATAGAATTTCTCACTTAAGTGATACATATTTTTAAAACCGTATGCCTATTTATTTCTGTTTTCAAACATCAACGACTGGGGTGATTAAAACCCTAAATATTATTGAATAATTGATGCAAAGCAAGAAATTAAAAATATCTCAATTAGATTGAACTTTATAATGTTTAGGAATATCTTAATTTATTTGTATTATAGTCTAATTTGGTTTCCTATTTAAAATTTCATTGCTTAGGCATAGCTTATTTAAGTTATATTGCTAATTTAGGTGTGAGTCTTATTAAAAACAAGTTTTTAGTCAAATTAAGATAAGTCATAGTTAGTATAAATAAATGTCTTTTGTAGGTTTTACAAGAGTGCCTTGATTATTTATTATTGATTATTTCTTAGCATAAGCTCTTGCTTTGAGTTCTATTCTTGTTATTTCTCGGCACGTTGTAGAATCAATGCATTTTAACACTTAGATTCGTGGGTATTCTTAGAATCAATATTAATTTAATTTATTACTGTATTTCAGTATTCTCAAGAATTAACCGAGTATTGAAAAATATCCCTATGTATCTATCACCTACATCTTTCATCCTTTCGTTGTGTCAATTTTGTTGCAGAGTTTTCTGTTGTGGACCGCACTACATCAATAATTGTATTTGACTTTTTATTGTTGGACTTTATACACACACATACATAGGGAGAGAGAGAGAGAGATCACACACACAAAATTTGTTGAGTGAAGATATAAATAATGGTTTGAAAGAAGTACCTCCATGTGGTCTCCTATGTTTACTACGAAAGAGCTGGCTGGAGGATTGACGGGAATCCATTTGCCATTGTGCCGTACGTGAAGACCTACAAGGTCATTCTGCATTAAGATAGTTAAGAGGCCATGATCCGAATGAGGGGGCAGCCCCATCACTACTTCTGGCCGTGGACAAGGAGGGTATAAATTGACGACAAGCAACTGATGAGAGTCTGTTTCAAGATCCATTGTCTTTTGTATGTAGCGTTCTTTCAATCCTAAGCTTTCCATAATCCCTTTCAGTAATTCATTGGCCAACTCTCTAACTCTTTTGCAATATTCTTGTATGGTTTCACTGTAAGAATAAAATCATTAAAAGAAAATCATAAATGGCTAGAAAGCAAATTAAATCAACCAAATTAAGTAACCTATTTTTAAATTAAAAGCAAACATAAATTATATAATTCCCACCAACAGGTGTGTAGCTACATCTTGTACCAGGACATATATGTTTATTTATTTTACAAATGATATATGTAATTAGAGGTGAGCAAAAATGCTCAAATTGATCCCAATCGCTTTGAGTTAGGTTCAAAATTTGAACCAATCAATTTTTAGTTTGGCGATCATGATGTTGAGAGCCTGACAATTGCCTACCCAGATTTCTAAATTTAATCAGTAAAATAATTAAATATTTTACCTATATTTACATACTTATTTTAGATTTCGGGCCTCAAAAGTTTTACCTTTGCTGACTTACTAACTTGGATGGGGATCATCTCTTAGTGTTCCCTCCAATAAATTTAGTGAATGAGGCTTGATTTTTAATATCAAAATGTAAAATATAATTTTAGCCATTTGTTTTATTAGAAAAGGATAGGAGAGAAAAAGAATTAGGAAAGGATACTTACCTCACAAACTTTTAATTTTGGCTGGACTCCCCACCAAGAAATGGGGAAGGATCCTCAAACACTATTACTATTTCAAGAGATCTAGCCAATACTACCATCCCTTGAGGAGGGATGGCAAATACATGGATATTATTCGTCCATGTGCAAGTCGATAATTATCATAAGATAAACACGTCCATTTCCATATCTAGTTGTAGATAATAAATATGGATATGGATTTTATCTATATGGATATAGATGTTTATGGACATGAGTACTGTTAATATTAAAAAATATTATTATATTAAGCTAATTTTTAAAATTTGTGTTAGCATATATTAATATTGAATACATTTAAATTTTAACTATTAATTCATTAGTTACAATTTATTATAAACTAAATAAAAAAAGTAAACAGAAAATTTGCAGCAGGTTATTGTCGCTGGTGACTCACCAAAAAAATATAGCAGGTGGCTGACTGCTGTTGACAACACAATTGGCATTGTTGAACTCTATTTCTCGCAATCTATATGACGGTGTCATCATTGACGTCAAAGGAGTAGCAAAGATGCCAGAAGCATCGGCTAAAGGATAACACCATACCGCCGCTGTCAAAAAGCAGCGAGTTACGGTGCATTATCTATTGATTTGGAGAGGACTTCGCACCAATTGCCTAATTAGTAGGCGACGCACTGTAACTAGGCGCCATCAAGGGTGCAATCATGACTTTGGCTGGCACCTCCGCTACTCCTCTGACACCGATGATGCCACCATCGAATAGGTCTTGAGAAATAAAATTCAACGATGTCGAACGTGTCTTCAACGGCTGTAATTAACTATTTTCATAAATATTAAAATTAAAATTATATTTATTAATTACAAAAATAAAAAAAATAAAATATTACAATTTATAAGTATATTATTATACTTTCAGCAAAGGCTAGTGAGGACATGTCCCTCTATTTTAAGTAATTGATGGATTTCAGGTGAAAAGTAATACTCATGTCCACGATAGATAGTACTTAAAATATCCATACGTTCATCCCAAATATTTTGGATGGATATCTACTAAGGACGACCAAATTAATTACTATGTTATGCCAATGGATGTGCAATATATATGTGTGGGAAAATTAAGATCAGAAGTTTCAACATAGAGGCTTGAGAAAGCCTCAAATACGTACAAAAGAATTCAAGATTAATTTTGAGATATATACCTGAAGCCAAGAGGGTTTTGGGGAGCATTGAACTGGGGATGGACGTGGATCTTCAGATAATCCCTCCAGAATAATGTCTTGTCGACATCAACATTGAAGCTTGTCCCCCATCTTATTGGATCAAACAGTTTCTTTCCTGCATACTCCCTCTTTTGCTCGTCCGACAGATCGAAGAAACTTTCACTTGCCCTTATCATCTCATCTCGCAACGTGTTCGGTACTCCATGATTAATTACCTAGTATTAATTATAGTATGAATATCATCAAAACTTAATTATATATGCATAATACCTGTATTAACTTACACACTTATATATTCAAGAGCATACATATATATACCGCTGCTGTAATCTGTATAGTTGACAATAATATATATTTTACCTCAAAGAACCCCCATTTGAGGCATGCGTTGCCGATGGCTTCGATTGTCTTGTAACGTTGTTCCGGAGAACCAGAAGTAAGCATGGAAAAGTCTATGACGGGGATTGTTTCTGCTTCTGAGATTATGCAATCATCATCAAGATCTTTTTCAAAGAAATAACGAGAGGGAACAGATGTGAGACGACCTGATTCGATTAATCCTTTCACACAAAACATTTTTCATATATATGTATTTCAAGGTGTGAAGACTTCTGTATAAATATTATGAAACTTCCTATAGAATTTGTTAGTCCTGTATAATAAGAGGGAGCAAGTAAAGTGGTTCTTTCATTTTACAAGATGCCCTTTTAAATACTGAAAAATGAGGCACAGCTGATGCCAAACATGTGGATGTCAAATTTTTAGCAAGCTACTACGATTAAAGTGCTCAGACGTTTCATAAAACTTGCCCTGTACGTGTTACCTCACTCTCCATCTTCAGCCACATTAATAAGCTGGCTGGTCACCCTCAACAATTTAATATCATCTTTTCCTCAGCTAACCCTGGCCGAAGAACAATTTTGGTGCTTGTCCATGTGGGACCATGATGGTGGTGCATCATAAAATTGATCAAAAGAAATTAAAACGGTCCTTGTGAATTTGTGACCACTGGACAGGATGGTCAGGATGATATCATCCTAAACCATCGAATTACATGAAATCAAGCTCACAATTATTGGTACCGGTATTGGAGTATTCATTAAGGCTTTCCCTCTCATATTAATTAATTTGTAGCTGCATATTTGCAATTTTGCCGAAGTCTGAACACATGTTATTTAATGGCTATTTTTTCTATGGATGTATTTATGTTTGTACTATCCTTTTCCAAATTGAGAGGATTATTATTATTTCAAAACCAGCTGCGATGATTGCGTAGAAAACGAACATAGTTATGCCATTCAATACGAAAGGTGATTGAGTCGGAATATGATTCTCTTCTGATTTGAACACTCTTAATTTTTTACAAATTTTATGCCATTTGTATTTAAATATTAATATGAAATTAGAATTTAATTTTTTTAAATTTATTAATTATCAATTATGTTAATAAAATTTTACTCGGAAAATAATTAAATTGAGAGAGGATCCTGATCGGACTGAGTCCATTGCTTATTGCATTTTTTTTTATGGAAGACGTGAAAAACGAAACTTGTGGTATTTAGCACAGCAAGCTATCTGGGATTATTCTTCAAAAGTATCATTAATGTTGAAGTTGTGTCCTATGTAATAGGCAGTAGCCACATTTTTCTGTTGAAAGGCCCTCATCAAGTCTCTGGGTAGGTTGCCGACATGCGACATCATTAAAAAGTTGTGGTGATCACTGATGATTGTTATGGGACTAGGAATCGTGTCCACAGCTAGACGCACATTGTTTGTAGTTTTGTGACGCCTGTTGCTCGTGTGGCTCCGTGAGGTCCGAGCTTGGGGATAGGATATCAGCACTAATGCAAATTTCTAAGGTGGTTGAAGTTTTCTGGACCACATTGGTACCAAAAACTAAACAAAAGGTACATTTTATTTAAGGTTTTCCATTTTTTTGGTTTTAATTATTATTATAGAATTAACCTCGGCAGATCTTGAGGAAAATATGTTTGAAGGAAAAAAAGAATAATGATACAACTAATTAGGGGAAGACATGGCAAGGTTTAATAAGTAGAGATCAACAATATACTTAAAGAACTAGCACAAGAAATATATGGAAAGTGGACCAGAAACCACAAAATATATTTATGGATTTTGATTTTTTATCGATCTTGAATTTTACTATTTTTTTCAAATTTTTTAACATGTGTCATGTATTACTTTGGATGATCAAATCTATTAATCTAATGTTTAATTTAACAACCACTCAATTTTTGAGTCCTCAAATACTTCAAAGAGTAGTGCTACATATCCTCAATTTTTTATTCAAAAAATTTGTGATATCTATCATTACTCTACTTTAATGAATTGATATTTAATCTCTCTCCTTCACCCGCGCACACACACACACACACACACACTCTCTCTCTCTCTCTCTCTCTCTCTCTCTCTCTCTCTCTAAGGTTCCATTATCCATTTTCAACATTAAAATAAAAAAGGGGCATGAAGACTTTTGCAAAATTATGAAGACTTTTTTGGATACAAGATTTTTTTTTTTTTTTTTGCTTGAAATTGTTGAAATGCAATTAAATGGTTAGGTGCTTGTGCATGCTTGAAGCTTATATATAGAGGGCATTTCTTCATTCTATATCATCCTAAAATTTGAGAGAAACAATTCAAGTGAAAAATTATTGAGAGTGAGCAATTGGAGAATATGAGCAATTGAGAGGTTCTTTTTTTTCATCTTTTTTTTCAAGTGTGTGTAAGAATACTATGTGTATTTGGATTCTAAGAAGTGGGGTTTATTTACTCAAATAATTGTTAGTAATATAATTTTTTTCTTTTGCACCTATAGATGTAGGCATAGTTGTTGAATCACATTAAATTCTTATGTCATTTATTTTTTCATGATTATTTAATGTATTTAATCCTGCATTTCACGCACAACAAATGGTATCAGAGTTGATGGTTCATAGGTGAGGTAAATGGTACTATTCATGTATATGAAAATGTTCATATATACAAAATTGTTTATGGATATGGTGGAGCTAATAGTTCGTATTTAGGATGATCAACCACTTGTGTAGTAGTGTAGATTTGTGCATGTCTTGGAAAATTATATCATAAAGTTGATAAGAGTCTAAAGAATCTGGATTTTAAGTGAAACTAGTGTGATCTCTCCAATCTTTCTTGAAAACTTTCCTAGTGTATTTTCTCATACATATTGATCTCTCATATGGGAATAGTTCATTGGAAAAATGGTAGAAGGTGAAACTTCCAGAAGTAAGGAGATTTACCTAGACTATTCCAAAGAACACTTTAAATGGGAAATAAGACTTGTCATATCGCCATTGAGCACCTATTATAAAAGGGCAAAAGATTGATTTTGAAAAGTTTGATGGGAAAATCAACTTTAGCATGTAGAGGCATGAAGTTATGAATGCTTTTATTCAAATCGATCCTGATGTTGTTCTAAAAAATAAAAGACACTTATATGACAAAGAAACTTAGGATCACATGAACAAGAAAGCTTATGGTTTGATCAGATCTTACTTAACCAAGAAGGTGAAATATCTAGTGAAAGATTAGGAGTATATAATGACTTTATAGCATACATTGGAGGAAAAGTACTTGCTGAAAAATCCTGAAAATTACCTTCATGTAATGAGCCGGGTATATAGCTTTCGAATGAAGCCCTGGGTGTCAATGCACAATCGTGTCTAAAGATTTGAAAAGTTACTCACAAATTTGAACAATTTTGATGAAGATATTGAGGATGAAGTGAAGGCTATGATTTTACTACACTCACTACTCAAAGAATATAGTCATTTTGTGACCTTGTTATATAAGAAAATCATAATTATTTTCAAGGATATTTGCATAGCATTGACTAAATTGTAAATTTAGAATAATGATAAACATTTCGAAATGATATCGTCTAAAGATTTGTTAGCTACAGAAAAGATGATGGAGAAAAAGAAAAAGTGCAGTGGAGAGAAATCTCTGTCCAAATCAAGAAAGAAAAATATAGTTCGAGATGAGTGTGTCTTTTATCATAAAAAGGTTATTAGAGGAAAGATTGTCCAAAGGCTTAGAAGAGAAATGGGAATAAACCAATAACAATGAATATAGCATGTAAAGATAAAGACTCTGACTATTCATTAAGTATTACACTTACAGCATATATGGCTAATTCAAGTAAGGGGATACTTGATACTGGAGCAACCTATCATTTATGTCTCATAAGAAAATAGTTTACTAATTTTCACAATTTAAAATCTGGTGCAGTTATTGATAATGAATGATAAACCTTGTCGCACAATGGGGATAGGAACAATTTGGCTCCAAATGCTTGATGGAATAGTCCAAGAACTGAAAAAAGTTAGATATCTTTCAACATTAAAGAAAAATTTAATTTATGTAGATACTTTGGAAGTTAAATACTACAAAGTTACTATTGAAGATGACACAATAAAGTTCACATATTGGATTATGGTTATTTTGTAAAGGGTTCAATGTCACAATTTGTACTATTTTTAAAAGAGGTATAATTTATGAAGCTAATGTTTCTGAGGTGCATAGTGAAACCACCAAGTTATAGCACGTATGATTGAGCCATACTAAACAAAAGTTTCTGCAAACTCTGATGAAATATGGACTTTTGAAAAGTACTAATACCTACAAAATAAATTTTTATGAGCATTGTGTTGTATGCAAGAAATAAGGGTCAAGTTTGATACAACTAATTACGATACTCGTGAGATCTTTGAATCTGTTCATAACACTGTCTAAGGACCAACCAAAGCTGCATTAATTGGTGAAAGCCATTATTTTGTTTTATTATTGATGATTTCTCTAAACATGTGTAGGTGTACACCATGCGAGTAAAGGATGAGGTTCTAGAGATTTTTTGTGAAATGAAAGAAATTAGTAGAGACTCGAAATGGTAGAAAGATCAAAGTATTATGATTTGATAATAAGGATGAATATACTCTTTATCTATTCTTGCAAGTATGCTAGAGTAAGGGTATAAAAAAACATTTACAGTGAGAAACTTTGCAACAAAATAGTATGGCTAAGCATATGAATTATACTTTGCTAAATAAAGTACGACATATATTATATAATGCTAGTTTAGATAAAAAGTTTTAGATTGAGGTTATGAGCTATGTGAGTCACTTAATAAACTAGTCACCTTATGTTGCAATTAAAGATAAAAATCCTATACAAATAATGTCTGGAAAGCATTTACAAGACTACAACTTCGTTAGAGTATTTAGGTGTCCAACTTACTATCATTTAAGGTATCTTTGTAAGATTCAAAGATAGAGTTAAAAGTTTAAAGCTTTGGGATCACAAAAATAAAAAATTTGTGTATAATAAAGATGTCATTTTTTATAAAGCTTTTATATTGAAGGCTTCAAGTTCTCAGTATATGGAGAACAAGAACAATGAGATATTACAGAGAGTGAAGCTTGATGCAACTCCATATGTACTAGTTAGTTTTACATAAAAAAAGAATTTAACTTTGAAGGTAACCCTAAGAGTTAAAGAAGAAGTTATTTATGTTGATGTCTTACAATAGGAAAAGAAAACAATTAAAGATGTAGAATATGATAATGACAATATAGTAATAAGGAGACCAAAATGAGTAAAAAAGAATTTGAATGGCTTACTAAAGACCTGGTGGTCGTTTATGTACTTTTTAATTATTGATGATGATATCTCCAACACTTTCAATGAAGCTATGTACAACAAGGAAAATGGTTAATAGAAGTTACCCATAGAAGAAGAAATGAAGTCTCTTCATTAAAATTAGACTTAGGAATTTTTAGAGTTACCTAAGGGGAAAATGACTATTGGCAAAAGGTTTTGATTAGAAAGAAGGTATTAAGTATAATGAGGTGCTCTCTCCAGTTGTAAATCATACTTCTCTTGATATCCTACTTGTCTTGGTAACTAAATATGAGTTAGAGTTGGCCAAATTGGATGTTCAAATAATATTCTTACATGAAGATTTAGAAAAGGAAATCTATATGACTCAGCCTTATTGTTTCAAAGTTGCTGGAAAGAAAAATCATGTATGTAGATTGATTACATCTTTATATGGATTGAAACAATCACTAAGGCAGAGGTATAAGATCATTGCGTTTACTTTAAAAGATTATAAAGTAAGGCAGTGCTTTTATTTATTTGTTACTCTATATTGACAATATGCTTATAGCTTTGAAAAATAGAGGTGAGATTGAAAGATTAAAGAAGTAGTTGGCTTCTAAGTTTAAGATGGAGACTTGGGTAATAATAAAGAATACTTTGGACGGATATTCATAAAAACAAAAGGAATAAGAGTGTATGGTTCATTGAAAAGTCTTATTTGAAGAAAATGCTAGAAAGGTTTAGTGTGAATGACAAAATTAAACCAATTTTTACTTTTCTAACTGTTCATTTTAAATTAAGTTATTCTTCAGGTCCTACTTCTTAAGAGAAGTGCAACTACATGGCTTGTGTTTGATATGCCAACAGTGTGGGTAGTCTTATGTATGTTATAATGTGCACAAGGCCCAATATATCTCAAGTTATGAGTATAGTTAGTCGATACATGCATAATCTAAGCAAAAACCATTGGCTTACGGTGAAGTAGATTCTCTGATATCTATATAGGACAGTTGATGTTAGATTATCGTTCAAGAATGATTGTGGTTAACCATGTATTGGGTATTATGATTCGGATTTCGTTAGAGACCTTAAAAAGTGAAAATCAACAATGGGCTACGTGTTCACATTAGGTGGAGGTTGATTTTACAATCGACAATTGCTCTATCTATTATAGAAGCAGAGTACATGGCAGCAACAAAGCCTATAAAGGAAGCTAGTTGGTCGAAAGGCTTGTTAGATGATTTCAGAGTAATCCAAGAGAACATTCAAGTCTTTTATGATAACCAAAGCACAATATTCCTAGCAAAAAACCAAACATATCATGTTAAAACCAAACACAATGATGTGAAGTATCATTATGTAAGGGAGGTTATTGAGAGTAGCATAATGTTATTAAAAAATATCGATATCAAAGATAATCCATCAGATATGTTGACAAAAGGTGATTTATGAAGTTAAGTTTCAACATTGTTTGAAACTAATTCAAATCATTTGTATGTGTTAAGTTTGGAAAATTTTTTGAACTATGGTTGACTTGATCCTAAAGTTTAAGTATGTAGGTAATCATATAGATGCAATTAGTTTTGGAAATAAAGTATTATGGTCCACAAGTACTCAACTTGGATTTAAGTAAAAATTTTCGCTGAGATGAAGATTTGTTAAAATCTAAAGGGAAACGAAGTTTTTTGCAAAATTATGAAGACTTTTATGGATACAAGATTTTTTTTTTCTTTGGTCGAAATTATTGAAATGCATTTAAAGGTGCACGAGATTGTTGAAATGCAATTAAAAGGTTAAGTGCAATAGTACAAGCTTAAAGCTTATAAATAAAAGGCATTTCTTCATTGCATATCATCCCAAAATTTGAGAGAAACAATTCAAGTGAAGAATTGTTCAAAGCGAGCAATTGGAGACTGTGAGCAATTGATTGGTTCTTTCTTTTCAAATATATGTACGAGTACTGAGTGTATTTGGATTCCGAGAAGTAAGGTTTCTTTATTCAAATATTATACTCAAATGATTGTTAATAATAAAATTTTTTCATCTTGCTTCCATAAATATAGGTATAATTATAGAACCACGTTAAATTCTTTTTTTCTTTATTTTTCTATAATTATTTAGCGTGTTTGATTCCGCATTTCATTCACAACAAGTGGTATCAGAGCACAACATTTAAATCCTCTATTAGATTGTTTTCTTAAAGGTTTTATGCATATGGAAAGAGCAAAGGCTTTGATTATAATTAAGATTCTTAAACAAAACAAAGAAGATCATAATTAAGATTCTTAAACAAAACAAAGAAGATCATAATTAAGATTCTTAAACAAAACAAAGATACACATTTTCTAAAGTGATATTTAAGAAGAAATTAACATTTTTTTTCATGTGTGTGTGTGAGAGCTTTTTAACATTGTTCAAACATAAATGTTAACAAGACTGATTAATAACTCATGTTTCTCTGTATCTATTTTCTCAGTTCTCATGTCTGACATCATTGCCATTACATATCAATCTCTAGATCCATGGCTTGAATCTACCGAAGCTTTAACAAAATTCTTCACTAAAACTAAAAATCCAACCTTAATGAAGATGACAATTCTATCCTCAAAAAGCTAGTAAAAATTTTCAATGTATGCCAACTGATAGTTCAATCACTAAAAAAATGATTGAAAATGCTTCAAAGAAACTGAAAAATTTGGCAATGAATCTGATGGTGATGATTTGAAGGTGCTGACTACCAAGTTTTGCTAGCCGTTAAAAAAGAGTTAAGAGATTCAATATTAAGCAATTTACTTCAGTTAATAAGTATTAAGGAAAAGTGTACATACATATACATATGTATGTATGTGTATGTATATTTAAATGTGTTAGAGATGGTTGCTGATCATTGAACAAGGAAAAATGGGCATATGTCGCCCATGCAAAGGAAAAAGGAAAAAGAAGCCAAAATTTGGCTATAAATAAAGGGGCTCTCCCCCTTATTTTTGTATCCAATTTTTAGTGAGAAGCAATCCAAATTAAGAGCGAAGAAATGGTCTTAAGCATGTAGATATGTTGCAACAACATTTGGCTCCTCAATATGGGTATTATGGGTTTGCTTTGTTAAAGAATATTTCTTGAGATCATGTATTTGGGGCTTGGGTGAGAGAAAATTATTTCCGAGAATGTGGTTGTAACAATTTTTTACTAGGAGTGAGAAAAATTGGGTTTAGATTAGATTCAGATCAACCCAATTAGATTTCGGGTTGAGCAAAAAATAATCTGAATTCAATCCCAATATATAATTCTATCCGATCCAATCCCATCCAAATATTATTCGAATTAGATAGGGTTATAAGTTTGGGTCAAATCAGGTCAAGTAAAATCAGCATCTATAATGTTGTAAGAATCATTATCTCATAGATGCCTACTACCTCTAATCAAGATTTAAAAACAAGAAATGAAGTTATCACCACCGTTAGAACCAAAAATGGTCAAAAATCGTAATGTGCAAGTGGGGAAAAAATATTTCACCAAATTCATCAAAAATTTATATGTATGTACACAGTTACACACACACACAGAAGGAAAATTGAAAAATTTAGGTTGCAGCTTGGAGGACCTTGGTGATGGTGGCTGTCGGTCAAGGTGAAGGGAGCAACCTACAACAACTGTCATGGTGGAGCAAACAGCACTAGCAGCGGTGGTCGAGCTGTAGTAGATCGCGTCGGCCCGTCGTGGGCTTGCGATGGACTTAAGCTGCAACAGATTGAGTCAGCTACTGCGTTGTCTATACTGTTGTGCCATCTTTGATCTCTAGTGTGTAGTGTGTTGCTACTACTTTAGTGTTGTGTGTGTGAAGATGAAGCGATGTCAGTTGCCGTTGTTGTAATATTATGTGTGTAAAGATGAAGACGATGCAAATGCAATTAGTCAAATTAGATTTTGCCATTTTTTTTTACTTATTAACTTTTTTTTGTTAACCAATCCAATCAGATTTAATCTGATCCGATCATAATCCGATCTGATTCGAACCCAATTTTTTTTTTATTGGATTGGGTCGAATTGAATCATTTGCCCACCCTTATTTTTCACATAGTGAATATTTTTCTCTTGTTGTCTTTTCACAACAACCGTGGTTTTTCTTCGGATTTGGAGTTTTTCACATAAATCTTGTATTGTGTGATTAATGTATTCTCCATTTATTTTTTTCTTTCTATTTATTTGTTACTTGACAAATTACTTGGAGTAATCTTAGGAGGAAGCTCAATTTCCTAAACAACATGTACATGTGTGTGTGTCTATATATATATATATATATATATATATATATATATATATATATATATATATATATATATATATATATATATATATACATAAGTATTTGTAGATCAAAACAAAGAGTTTGATATATGTTTGATGAATATTTGCTAAAGCAAATTATAGAATAAACTATAAAATACGTAAAACAGAAGGCATTTGACAAAAATAAACTAGAAAACAACTTTGACAAGTTTTGGCCATTGTATAAAATAAGTTGCGGAATAAATTATGAAACTGATTCTGCACTTTTTCTTCCTCACTCTATCAGCACGGATTCTTCTTCGTCTCCATATCCCATCTTCTTCATCTTTCAAAACCAAATTTCACTCTAATTTCTTTTTTTCTCATACATAGCTTCTACTTAATTTTTTGAGTGCATCTAACATCTTCTCTCATAACCCACCTTTATGTTTTCAGCTCTTAAACAAGAAAGTTTTGAAATCATTGCATTCAAATCCACACTATTATTTATAGATTACATAAATGTGTGTTACTTTCAGCATGTTATCTTAAACTCTCTCCCAAGGAGACAAGTTGGATATTCATCTCAGGTCCTGTATATTCTTAGTTTTATTTTTTCTTCCTTCCCCTCTCCTTAAAAGCATGTGGGTGAGAGTTGTGGGGTTCTTGCACATCAAAGTATGTCTGCCTGCCTGCCTGCCTGTCTGTCTGGCCGGCCATATTGAGTTGATGCACTTGTTTTTTTAAATAACCGAAAATATATGAATTACAAGCAACTGAAATTTTAATGCATATTTTATTTGCTTGTTATGGAGAGACATAACAAGAAAATAATTGGAGAAGACAGCGTGTAATTATG
Source organism: Luvunga scandens (assembly GCA_030449905.1). Classification (NCBI taxonomy): domain Eukaryota; kingdom Viridiplantae; phylum Streptophyta; class Magnoliopsida; order Sapindales; family Rutaceae; genus Luvunga; species Luvunga scandens. Next base: position 4,245,496 of record JASUUG010000798.1, on the reverse strand, counting down.
GCTATATTATCTATTTTAAAATTGTATTAATAAATTATTTATGGTAAATCTATGTTTATTTAAAAATTTAATTGTAGCTATGGAGTTTAAACTAATTAGTTTTGTATTGTTTTTCATTATTTCAACTTTTTAACTAGAATTATGACTTGTAAGTTTACTAAAAATTATTTCTAAAAATAATATAACCGAATACATATTTAGATATTTTTAGAAATTTCAATTGGCAACTGAATATGTATTATTGTTTTTGTTTTTTTTTTAAAAATATAAGATACAGAAAATAATACAAAAATGTATTCAATTTTAAAACAAAGTGATTTCAAATCACCGTTTTTATTATTTTTTTTTATATTATGAAAATGTCATTTGAAATACACTAGCGAATGTGTCCTTAATTATTATTAAATTAGAATAAAGCTAAATGCATTGAAAATGACACAAAATCTAATATAAAGAAAACAAAAAAATAAAAATAAAATTTTTTGTCCTATAATTAATTTCTTTTTTATTCAAGCAATGGTGTGTTATTTTTTATGCGCACATTACTGTTGGCTAAATTAAAATTTAAATGAACAAATTCTAACCGTCCAAGTTAATAAATAATACATGTCAAAAGATAAAAGTTAAGATCAATTCTTTATTAAAAGCCGGCCAATAACTGGGGAGGCCTCAAACATCATTCTTATGACACTGCCAATTCCCAACCTGAATCAGTCCGAGTTACTTTCATGATAGAAAGTATTATTTCTCTAAATTATTGCTTCAATGTGATGGGTAAGCACCAAGTAACTCGACAAAATGCATACTGCACTACTGTATATATATGATGGGTCACTATTTTTTACACTGGGAGAGTTATGCCGGGTTTGCGGTGCCAAATTTGCGTGGCCAAACCGGACACGTGTCAGGAGCAGACAACCAAGCGTAGAAGCAACCCATGCGAAACGCGCGGCCACACTTCGATATCAAACGCAGCGTTTCTTCATCTTCGAACGGGTTGCCGGGTAGTCCAAGGACCGCCGCCGAAAGTGCCGATTTTAAAATAACTCTTCTTATTATCATTTAATTAACTAGTAGGAGGATTCAAGTTGAAATCAAATCGTTTATTGTTTTCAATAAATCATTATGATAATTACTCTTATAGTTATCATTCAATTACTTTCGATAAATCTTGAAGAAAATGTTTTGGGAGGAAAAAAAGATAAATTGAACTACTAGTAAAAGGAGGACTAGCAGAAAAGACATAATATAAAACGAGCAAAAAAAACTCAAAAATATGTTTAATTAAAAACCATGAGTCAATACATTTTAGAGCAGATAATGCCGGGAAGTACAACAACAGGTCCAAGCATCAATATGAACTTCTGCAAAATTTTATTTTGGAGGATCATCACGCGAAGTATAACACTGTGTTCGCAACCTAAACCAATATATGTTACGCTCACGATAGATAATAGGATCTTTGCGCTGCACATAATGTGCACGTAAGAATGCAAAAATCACTGCATTGTTTTGTGTATAAATTCAATGTAAATTTCATTCCTCCTTATTCCTTATCACACATTTAGACTAAGAGATCATAAATATAAACAATTCACGGGCAGAAGACAGCAGATTTAAATAACTTATCAAGGGGGTGAGCAGTTCATGGAAAGTGTCAGACGCCGTCCAACTAGCTTAAATTTTTAAGGCCAGCACGCACGAGTCTCGTGCTGGGCTGTTATAGTAAGCGATTTTACTCAAATTAATTTACACCGAAAAAAACAAAAAAGAAAAAATACAGGTAGTATCTGAAAATTGTTGTCCGAAGAAAATTTAGCATCCTTAGCATTTTGGAGGAATTTTTTATTATGTACCAAAGCCCAAGTGTGTGTTCTCAAATTCAAGAACGCCTATGATAAATCAAAGGCATTACAAGTAATTATTACATGTGTTATCTATAATTAAATTTAATATACCTATGGTTTTTTCAAAATAAATAAATAGATAATATAACATTATTTATTTATTACACGACAAATACAATACCTCCACCGTATTCTAGAATTCCTCCTCACTGAAAAAAAATTTTAGGAGCTACTACCGTAGACTATTGTATTTACAAACTATAACATCCCTTTTATTTTCTGTTAACAGTCAATGCAAGGGATGTGGTCGGATCCTTTTTTTTTTTTTTTGGAGTTTTGAGGGAAGAAAAAATATTAAAGGTCAAAAAAAAACGAAAACAAAGGTATATACACTAAAATCTCAGTGGGTCGAGCCCATGTAAATCAAACCCAAACAAGAATTCAAACTTGATTATCGGGTCGGAGCCTATCAGATGATCGTTCACCTTTTCTGTCATCTTCGAACGATGATGATTTTACAGAATTAAATAAATTTTTTGATGGGAGACAAGATACCTCAACACCATCACCCGTTGCTCTTGGAGTCCGAACCGAGCCGGCTCTTGAAATAAAAGGCGGAGTCAAACTAAGCCCCCAATTGCCGGATCGAGACGCTTGGCCGAACCGCTCGTACAAATGGTGATTGTGATTCCTTCCAAGCACAAACCCTCCGCTTCCACTTCGAAAACCCCTTCTCGAACTCCTCACACGAGGAAACGCCACGCAACTCTGGCTCCTATTCAAAGAAGAGTTCATTAGTTGACTCCGTACCTCCGCCGGTAACCTTAGCGTAAACTTCTCACAATCTTGACCCGGTTGGACCAACGAGTGACCGGTCGAGTGTGAACGTGGAAACCAACCGGAGGGCCTCCTCCACCCTATCGATCTTGATCTAGGTGGCCTATTCTGATTGATCAGGATCATGTCGGGAGCCTCTTCATCTCTCGTCTGCTCATCACTCGGTGAAATCTCTTGGATATTATCCGAACCTTGTTCTAATTGACTCGAGTCAACATCCGGGTTAAGAACTGGAATGAAGCGGGAGGGAGTTTCGCCCGGTTGCGGCACCAAATTTGCGCGGCAAACGGGACACGTGTTATGAGCAGACAACCAAGCGTCGATGCAATCCATGTGAAACACGTGGCTACATTTTGGTATCAAACGCAGCGTTTCCTCATCTTCAAATTCATTTAAGCAAACCGCGCATTCTAAAGAACTCTTGCCGATTTTAAGTTCTTTGACTGCCGAGTAGAGGAAGGTGGGAAAAGTGTTGATAACAGAATCGTCAAGCCCTCGCCCGCCTCTGCGGGACCGTTGGTTGATTCCTCCAATTATAGTGGCAAAAGCGTCAGGGTTGTTTCGGCCTAAACGCCGTTCAGTGCACTGACGGATGTAAATGGAGAAGAAGCCCAAGATGAAGAAAACGCTGACCAATATTACCGTTACTATGGCCATAGTACCGTTGAATTTGGGCCCCGTAACAGAAAACCCGTCCGGTGGCGGCGGTGGAGTTTCTGCGGTGACATCCGGTAAGGCGTAGAGAAAGAGAAGGAGAAAAAGAAAGTTGACCACGCCATGATCGCATATCATAGGATTGAAAATTGAACGGCTCGGATTAGGGGTTAGAACAGTCATCACTTCAAGTAAAGTATTTGTAGTTGTTTTTCATGATCATGAGCGGTTCTTTTGCTCTGAGCTCTGAAGATTTGTTCCTAAGACAAAGCAAAAGTATATGGAAAAACGAAAGAAATGAGAATGAATATGGCAGGTTGACGGCGGCCAAGCCAGGGCATGTGATTGTTGACTTTGAAAGCGCCGACGGACCCACAAGAGAACAAAACTCGACGGAGAAATAGATGTCAAAGTCTTTTGTATGATTATGACGTGGACGCCAAGTGGCAGTTAGAGTATCCGTGATTGGTCGTGTTTTGATTACTAACGAGGATCTTGAATGAGTGTCGTACATATGTCACCTTTTTTTTTTTTATGGAAAATAAATTTTGACAAAATGTTAAAAAAAAAAAACTGCAATTTTATGCAATGTTAAGGAAAAAACAGATAAAATAATTAATCAATCGGATGACACCACATGTTGTTATAGTTTATTTTGTCAGCCGAGTCTCTTTCACATTTTTCTTTTTGTTCTTTATTTTAATTAAGATATATGATCCCATCAATCTATTTACATCAACAATTGTGATTTAAAATTATTTTATTCTATTTTTTATTTTTATTTTTGAAAGGGATTGAAGATTGTTAAAGATAATACGATTTCACCATTGAGCTTCTAGATGTGCCATAATATATCTATTGTTGCAATTTAAGCAAGCAAGCGGTGTTAAAATGTTATTTAACAAGTAAACAAATTCACACAACATCCTTAAGGTGTTGTCGTGCGTGTGGCTTGCGGTATCGATGCGGTGTGCGTGCATACGTGCACGTGTGTAGTTCTGAACTTCATCATCTGTTGTGTTGAATGGTCGTCATAATTTAATCTCAGGTAGTTTTCAGCTAAAAGGATAATCTACGTTCATCCGTCATTATGTTATAATTTTAAAGGAATAGGACCTTTAATTACAAGTAAACGATATTATCATTTATTTAATTAAATTCATTTATATCCAATAATTATTCTCACTGACGACATCTAAGAAAAAAAAACAATATTAAAAAAATTGATAAAGATTGCTCATTGTTCGTGCCTTCATTGTATCTTCACATGTTCTCATTTCATAGTGATACTCAACAACTTAAAAGAAAGTAAAAGGGTTATTCAAGAGCAGGACTAAGGATGAGACGAAGAGCCAGAAGAAATTTAATTTTGATTGTAAGTCAAATATCATATCTATATCGTTCACTATAGTCACTCCTCTTATCAATTCAAGAAATTAAGCTTGAATTTTGTATAGCCCGCAATAACAAGTCTTTTTCATACACGCGGATCGTGGATGGTTCAATTAATTTTTATTACAAGAAATTTACCAAAATCAACCGCGCTTAGACACACACATATATAATCATTTTTAAGTGTAGTAGTTCTTAATTTTTTTAATGGGGACATGTTGTTAAGTCATGTAGTTTAATATAGTTAACTTTTAATAGACTATAAAGCCATGCAGTTTAATAGCATAAAAAACTGATTCTATTAAACTCTACAGCCTAAAAATTTGTCAGCATAAAAAAGAAAAATAAAAAGAAGGCGTCCGCATTAAAAAATGATACTATATATATCTATAATTTTTTTATAGTGAAGGTATTCTCACTTTGTTAAAGTGACGGTGTATACTAAAATATAAAAATATTATAAAGTCATGTAGTTTAATAGTATTAAAAACTGAATCTATTGAACTTCACGGTTTAAAAATTTATCCGCATAAAAAAAAAGAAAAGAAAAAGAGGACTTTCACACTAAAAAATGACGCTATATATAGCTATAGTTTTTTTTTTTTTAAGTGAAGGTGTCATCACTTTAATAAAATGAGAATGCACACTAAAATATAAAAAATTATAAATTTTAAGATATTAAATATTATATTTTTTTAATTTATTTATGGTATATGAAGATGTTCTTATTAGAAAATAATATATATATACCGCGCGCACATTTTTGTGTGTGTACATTTGTGTATATATATAAGATTTATGCACACATGGGAACATGCATGTAAATAAAGCTCCAAAACTAATCAATTTTATCCCTATTGCCAATTAATTTTTCATATTTTTTTTATGTTGAATGGACAAGGGAAAAACATGAGTTGACTTGTTAAACTCCATCAAACTAATCTTCACTCATTAACTAGCGTTAATTAATTCAAATATGGTTTACATACAATATTTCAAGAAAAATAAACCTATTAGGCTTTGATAGATATGAAAAGGCTACGAAGAAAAAAAAGAAATTAGTCGCGAGTTGTCATTATTAACCAAAATTTTTTCTCTATTCTCCTCGTCCAGGCGTGCCTCATGAGTCTGACTTTGTCGTCTAATTAATGCGCCTTTAATTTCACATTTGCAGAAGGCTGATATTCCAGTCCTCCAAACCTAATTATTCTTGAAGAAAACGCTTGTCTGGAAGCTTTGACTTGTACTTTGTAGCTGTTCCGAAATTCGAATGACAATTTCGGTACGTAAAATCTTGGAAAAAGAAAGGGAAGGGGGGGGGGGGGGGGGGTGGTTTGGTTCATCATTCAATTTGGTTTACGTGTAATCAATTTATTTTAGAAAATAAAATAATAATAAATATCTTAAATTTTTTTATTTTAAATAATAAATGTTACTTATTGAGTGGTTTGTAATTTTTATAAAATTCAAGTGTATTTTTTCACAAACTATTTTAAATAATTTTTTAAAATAAAAAATTTAAGATTTATAACACTATTTTTATTTAAAAAAATTTATTTCTTAAATAATATTATATTATTTGTGCTGCTTTCTGACTTGTCTACATATTCAATGTCGGTTATGATTGAGATGGGGAAAAAAAATCCGATCATAAGAAAAGACTTTGCGCTAGTTTTTTTCTTGATTTCTCTCACATTTGAATAAAAAAAATCTTCGAGTATGTTTGGTTACAATTTTATTTATACAAAGTACTTTTCACTAATTTTTTTTGTCGGGTGTGTAACTCATCCATCGGAATTATATTTATATCGCATCCTTATCTTGTAAATTTTTTTTTTTTGTTTTTATTTGGAAGGATATGTTCTTGCTTGCTTTGAAAACACAAATTCTTAAGGCGGGCGTTCTCTCATTTGATTATGTTCTTTATATCAATGAGACTATGAGAGAAATTCTTTTTAAGAAAAAATGAAAAGACTTTCTCTTAAAAAGAAGAGATTACACGATAAGGTGGAATTATGTAACGAATCAGAGCAACTTTCAACAAATCTTATCTGATTATATGGGCTATACCCAAACGTGAAGAAAAATGCTATGTTGCAATACAATGTACTTTATTATATATAAAAAAAAATAGATATACCACATACCGTTCACTGATTTAAATATTTAATTCTAATGTAGTGTACACTATTACATTGAAACAAGTTTCACATGATGTTACTTTACGAGCTTACGTGTCACGTAATCTCTGATGTTGTGCATCTCTAAATTTGAATAGAATAAAATCACGAACTTGTACGCTATTACACTATAATGCATGTAATTTTTTCCAGAAAAGTAAACTTAATGATTTTATTCCATTTCGGGTAAATAATATCATAAACAACGTCGGTTTACTGTCCATGCAGTACCATACCACATATATGATTGCGCAAACCAAAAACAAAAAATTATGGCGAGCATAATGGAAAATTAATGATTGAAAGAGATCATCTTTAAAAGAAGTGGGTGCATAAAAAAATGTTACGACTGTATTTAGTAATGGCAAACCACGATCCGATCATTCAGCCCACCCAGTTGAAGGCCCATATTTCAAAATTGAGAAAATGAGAAGTCACGCCTGCGCATAAGTGGTTGTGGGCTACAACCACTACATATAATGAGCCTCTTCGCAGACAGCGACGAGGGGTGGACAGTACGCGGTTCAACTCGGTTCTAAACTGATCGGTTCTCAAGAAATAGAACTGAAACTGAACTGAACTAAACCGAATATATTTTGCTTCGATTCGATTCACAGATTTGCGAAGTTCTACCTAAACTGAATCTGTGAGACCACTAGCTCCATGCCTCCATATCCTTTGAATTGGGGAACAAATCAGGCTCTGCATAACCAAGCTCTACAAAAAAGCATCCAGCCATATTAAGTGCAAGAAAACCAGTAAAAAACTCAAGCTTCCTTGTAAAACAAGAACACAAACAATTAAGGTTTTCCAAATTACTTTAATAAAGTAATTTCCCTCTGATGATTGATTATAAACCATTGATTTATAAGTGTCCTAGATCTATAGTATATGGAAAATGAATCAAGATACCCATTATTGATGCAATCGTCGAGTGTCTTTTAAATATAAAAAAAAAAAATTTCTGAAACAAGCTTAGAAACATATATTACGAATGTTCCATTACGACTGCATAGTTCTCATATGTTAAAAGACTCTTTTTTATTTCGTTAATATACTCAAATTAATTTTTTTTAACTTACTTATAATAAAAAAATCTATTTTTTAGGCATCTCTTTAATTGATAATTATCTTACTATAAAAATTTTTTGCAACAAATTTTATATTTGATAACTTTAATGTTAAAGAACTATAATTAATAGTATTAACTATTAATTCATTATTTTTTCTTAGAAAAATATTAAAAAATTATTTATCTATTTAAAATAACCTTAATTATTTAACATTTTAAAATTTCTTGCACTCTTCTCTATAAAGAAAATTATTACATTTATTTGTTTACTTTTGAAGTAAAAAAAAAAATAATTTCTTGAAATAATAATCTTAGGGAGTTGAAAAAAAATATCTTCTTGATTACTTTTTTTAAAAAAATTTCTTATTACCTTATTGACTATTAATATTTAATATATAATTAAAAACTTATTAAATTTTGAACATTTTTATATTTTTTTTAATATTAAAACTACTAAAAATAAAGAGACCTAATAAAAATATTCTGACTAAGACCCCTAATATTCTATAGCCGACCTTGGCTGCAATGTTAGAAGCTTCAAAGTACTCAACCCAGTTAGAAGAACACCAAATCTACAGTGGAATTTTGAAGAGCATATTCAATGCAAAGGCTGTTCTGATCAAAGTATATGAGTGGCGGCTACAGTGGTGGATGCTTGAATCGTGAGTGAGTGATGATCGTCGACTGACAAAGATGACGGCTGGAGACAAGCAAGTGGCTGACTATGGCGACGGCTTGAATCGTGACTGCTGGTTGGTTGATGCTTGAATCGTGAGTGACAAGCAGCAGTTGGTGAAGATGACCGCAGGAGACAGCGGCAATTGGTGGTGAGTTCGCGACAGTGAGTGTGAGAGTGTGACTATGTAAAAACTTGTTTGCTGTCGAGTGCCAATCTAAGGTTAGAAAATTAGGAATTACCAAATTGATTTTGATTTTCCCCAATTGATTTTTCAGTTTAGTTCGATTTTGAGTATATTAGAATCGTTTGGTTTTTGCCTTCCAAACTAAACCGATTCGGCAAAAACCAAACTGTACGCCCATCCCTACTTTTAGTGATAAATGATGATTACTATGAAATAAAAAAGTTAAAATTATTAACTAAAGACTAGTTTGGTAATATTGTAGTTTTTGAAATAATTATTGTTAGTTATACTGTAAAAATAATAAATTGTAAATAGAATCAATTAAACGTTTAGTAAAAAAAATTTTTAAAAGTGTTGTGAGTTTTAAAAATAATTATATGTGTTTGATAAATTTTATTGTTAAATTATTATAAAAATATAAATAACTGAATTGAATATAATGTTGAATAAAATTTATTCAAATATTTACATACGTACATACATACATATATATTGATACATATAGTAATTAATAAATAAAAATAATTATTTTATATTATTAATTCTATTTTTTATTTTGTTATCTCAATATAATCAGTAATAATAATAATATTTTTAAAGTTAATCATTTAATTTCTTAATTAATAAGGACAATTTTAGATTTTTATAATGTAGATGAGGATATATAAGGAATTATAATAAATATAAAAGTTATTTTTAAAATCTAATTTTAAAAAGCTACTACTTCCTTACTTTTTAAAATATAATATAGAATAAGATGATTTTATCAAATTTGACTTTCAAAAAATTTTACCAAATATTAAAATTAGTTTTATCTTTTTAAAATGACTTTTTAACTTCCAAAAATAATTCCAAAGGGTCCTAAAACCTTTGAGAGTCATGTGAATCCACCTGTCAATATTTCTTTTGGCTTCGGTGGCTACAATAATAACAAACCATAAATAGAGTCTTTTATTTTTCTTAACAACTTTGTGAAACCAACCGAATGTGACATTAAAATCACCAATCTAAGAATAAGAAAGGACGTAACGACTGGTCATAAAAACATTAATTCTGGGGGAAAAAAATATTAATCTGCAAATCTAATATAAAATCTTGTACCTGGGACTCTCGAAAATAGATCATTCAGATTATATGTCTTGATGTCTACACTAATAAGAACATTAATTCAGAATTAAAAAAAATAATAATAATAATTTTGATTATAATTTATTTATGGTTGCTTCTCAACAAGGAATTAATCAAATACGGCCCCTGGTATTCGCAGGAGACCCGCGGTTTCGTTGCGCTTCAATTCCTGACCCTGACAGGAATCGGGGATTCTTGTAGTTGGGCTTAGAGAAACACGTGTACGGTTTCTAATTGCCAACTTGTTCACTGTCCAATCGAATTGGACGAATCAGATGTCACACCAATTCTACTGCTTCTGCTTCTAGACTCTTTCCACACTCCTGTATTGTTTTGGGCGGACCTGTTTGTTTTTTCTATTTTAGCTCGACAGCAAATCAGCAATTAGCTTCTTTTGGCCAAAAAGGAGTAAAAAACAAGTTATTTGATTAAGAAAAAGTTATTTTATTTAAATATACAAATTGAATTACAGAATGATGTTTTTTTTTTAAGTGGTTTATTTTTCCTACAAAAATAAAAAAGTACCTTTATTTTACTCAATTTATATTCATTCAGATTTAAAACCAAAAACCATCTAAATGAAAATGATCCTCTTAATCAATTATTTTCGACTCATCACACAACACAAGACGGTGGTACATGTTCTTTTCTTCTTTGATTGGTTAGATTAATTAATGGACCAATTTCCTCTAAAAGAAATTAATTGATTAATTTATATGAAAAGACAAAGACCACTGGAATTTAGCTAACATGCAAAGCATTATGAAAAAAAAAAGATTTTATAGTGGTACCAGGAAGCATTTTTCTATACATCAAGATAAAATTATAATTATTAATTTATATTACATGTGAGGGAATTTTTCCTTACTAAACTAGGAAGGAGGAGAAACTTAGAAGCAATTAATGCAGATGTTAAATAAATCTTATAAGAGACAACAAGCATCCTATAAATTTTTGTGCACAAAGTTTTGTGGTGGCTACCATTAGATAAATTAATGTTTACTCATTGAGTTGCGTCCGAAAGAAAGAAAGAAAGAAGAAAAAATGGATCCGGCTAAATGAATACATTTTTAATACGTAATAGATTCATAAGCTAATGCGTTGTTGAATATCAATTTGTTTTCACATCCTACAAAATGACCCAAAGACAAAACACCTTTTGGAAGTTTGAAAATGTTTGTCTTTTAAATATCCTGTTCCCAATACTAAACATGCACTAAATGCTAAGATTATATGTAATGAAATAAATAACTATGATGGTGCCTCTTTTGCACTCTATTGGTTTTGTGGTAGAGGGGTTTAGATTCATTGCACTTAATTAGTTAATTTGCAGTTTCGATTGTTTTGGTGTGGGGAGATGACGTCTTGATAGTGCACGTTGGTGTTGGGATATGATTGTGAGCTGTGACAATGATCTCATAGTCATAATCATAATCATTTGGGAAGATGCGCCAACAGCAGCTTAATTAATATTGTGGGCAAGATTAATAGATACGGTCTTTTAATTTTATGGTGATAATTAATTAACAAGACAATGTTAGAGCTGTAATTGAACAACATAAAATTGTTTAGGTTTCGATCATTTTATACGTCATATGGAAATGTCGTTTAGTTGAATCATCATCATAACAATGATATTGATATCTGTTATGTTATATGCACTTCATCTCATCACAGGAGTAGGATAAGAGGAATCAATACTTAATACTCATTCGGTATGATTTCTCCATTGATCAAATGAGTTTTTCCGTAGTTTAAAGGTTTAATCAAAATTTTCAATACTTTTTAAAATTTATTGTTGGATGCAATGATTTTATTATAAGTTAATCGCTAAATTTTTAACGTTTAATTTCTCCCAATCATTCATGAAAATTCCAACAACAATATTTCGAAAATGCTCTTAGTAAAAGCTAAATTTAATGAACAAACAACTAATTTTTGTTTTATTTTATTTTGTTAAATGCCTCTCACCCTTACTAAAAGCTCCTTTATTAATATAGCTCGCGAAATTAACTTTGCATCACGTCACTTCTGGCAAAAATTCATGTTCTTACTACTTACCAAGAAACTTTAACAACGGCTACAAATCACCTGAGCTTTGCTTTTTGACTTTTTGTATTAACCAACTATTTTGTCATTAATATCATTAGGAGCGATGAAAGAATATGCGCTAAAAGATTATTTTACCCCTAAAACAGTTTCTTGATCTCTCTAAGCATCGATAAAAGTTAGAAAAGATTAAAAAAAAAAGCAAAATAAAAGGAAAACAAAATCAATTTTGGGTCTTAATTAAGGTTTAATTTGTTTAAACTATGAAATTTTTTATTTAGGGTTTAGGGTTGTTGACAGGGCGGGGGGTATATAAGGCTAGAGGGTGCCATGGCGCCTGTAGAGTTTGAAAAAAATTTGGGGTGATTAAATAAAATATGAAAATTTAGTGTAAAAAATCTATATTGACCTTGCACATTAATATATGAACTTTATATATTGGATAATAAGTAACATAAGAGTTTTGCTGAAGCGCACTAATGTTTGATAGAATAGTACTTTAAGGCTTGGAAATTTTATATGGATGGGGGTTCTTTTGCTTTGTAATTATTTTCCTTCATAAATTATAAAGTCTTAGCATTTTTTTATATTTTTAGTGATTTGGTTTCGTGATTTTATTATTTTAAGAACTTGAAAATTGAAAGTTTAAATTTGACCCTATATAGAATTCTCCGCTGAGCTCCGCTCCTGGCTGTTGAAACGACATAATTGATGCTATGACCACAACAAATTCTTATTAGTATTAACGGGACAATGATTATTAATCGATACAAAATGTAAACTGAGGAGCTATAGAGTCATTATCAGAATTCTTTAGTGACTACATGAACTTTTAACCAGAATGAGGTGGTGGAGAATAATTTCCAATATATCTACCTAAAAGACACAAAATGCCCCGGCCCCCTAAAGACTTTTGGTTGCTTGCCACTAGCTATTTGCTTCCATTGTAGAAGGCGTCATCAACTTGGAAACGAATTAGGGACAAACTTGAATAGGCCTACGGGGACCAGACAATCTTGGAGTTGATGTAACTACAAGCTTCAGAATTCACGAACACTTAAAGTAGTGAGTGAAATCCTTCATGTCTGAATGCAGAATTGCGTATTGAATTATTCAGTAGTTTCCATCTTTTGTTTAATCAATTTCCAAGTTGGAAAGAAGTTGGATGTAGATGTTAATTAGCCCATGCATGAGCATGGTGCATGTCTCTTGTGCGTGTGTTGGGGGGGGGGGGGGTGTTTGCAAAATTGTGCTAAATTCAAGGCTCTGGAATCTGAATATTGGCCCATCAGCTAGCCACCTTTGCGTTCACAGGTTGTGCAACCGTGATTGGTGCAGCTTCCCAGTTGCAATGGCTTTACAGTATGCCGACTGTGTAAGAGCAGAACTCATTGTGAGAATCTGAAATATGTCAGATAGCAACAAAAGGAAATAGTAAGCAAGTTCCCAGAATTTAAGGTCCATATCCGCGGTTTCTTGAACAAGTCAACAAAACCGACCCAGTTCCTGTAATATATATAATCGTAATATATATACACGAGAGCCGGACCAGTACATTGAGCCCACATGCCCAGGTTAGAATTTTTAGTAGCGTACTTCGCGCTTTGAATCACATGCTACGATGAACGACAGAATGATTGTTAATTATGTATAAATCATTTGTTAAACATATTTAATCAAAGACTAATCTTGGTGTTTTGTTAGGTGCTGAGCTGTGAAACTAGCTAGGACATAAATTCTTATTTGCAACTTGTTCTATTTCTCGACAGCCAAAGCCTTCGGCATCGAGAGACTTGTATTAATACTGCCATATGTTAATCTCATTCTGTGAATCAATCAGCTGATGACAAGTCAATTAAGGTGTCTTCTAAAAACATAAAATTAAATTAAATTAAGGTACATTAGGTGAAGTTAATTAATTTTCTACACATGATAGATATAAGGGATGGTACATATTTCGTCATTTTCTAGTGTGGATATGGTGCACACAGCAAATCCATTTTTTAAAAGTTGCATACATTTGTACTTGAGAATAATGGGTGTGTGTACCTATTGATAAATGCGAATTATAAAATTATACAATCAATTTCACTTGCTTGAGAAATTTCTTCTTGCTAGCTATGGAAGAAAACTGGAGATAGAAACTGTGATGCGTGAGTAATGTATTAAAATGGAATCTGAAACTGCGATACTAAAAATAGTGAATTGATTACAAATCCATTTTAATATGTGAAGCGAACATTAATAATAGATCCACAAGCGAGCTATATCTTTCCGAAAAGATCTTAAGGAAGAAAATGAGTGGATTAAAGAAATAACATTAGCCAAATTGCATTTCTAAATTATAATTAATCAGTCACAGGAATCGCATATGTATTAACTACAATTTCGGTGATACATTCAAAGGAATGCCAGTTGGACGTCGATTTTCCTTCTATTTTAATCCTTGCATCGATATTTTCAAATTGCACAATACTATAGAAATTCCCAAGCTCATTACTCACAAATTCATCACATAGATAAAAATAAATATATAATAAGTCGGTGTAGTCAATATTCCATGGGAAGCAGAACGCCCCAGAAAGAAGGGAAGAAACCCTAGAGAATGTCTTATTGATGTGAGTTAATTATCATTTTTAATACAAGTTAGGTACCATTACATAAATAAGAATAAAGGTAGAGATAATTTCACCCAATTATATTTGTAAACGGACCTCACTTCTATAAGATAATCATAATAATTTCACAATATTTTACAAAATTACAACCTAACAATAAGTTTAAATAATTAATTAATTAAAATCATTCTTTTAATATATACATTTTTTTCTTTTCTGATTTAGGTCTTTTAACAATCTTTGACCATTTAAATTACTGTAAAATAAGTTTAATTTGATTATTTCACTGTTATAATAGAAAATAACCAAATTGCTCCAAGAAACATATATTAGTATAAGTAATAGTTTACACATGTAGTCTTATGCTTTATAATCTACTATGTTATAAATAAAATTTAATAACTTTCAATATGCTACATGCCATAAAAATATTTTGTTAGCTTACTTGAATATTAATAATCATACTAATAAACTATTATTTATAAATACATTATTTAAAGATAACAAATTTTGTATTTAAAAAATTATTGAAGTTAAAGTAAGTTTTTATGTATTTTGGTACTTTTAGCTTATGAGGCTAAAAATAGCCATATTATATTTACACTGAAAGCAACTTCAATAGTCAAATATAAATAAGAAAATATAGTAAAAAAAATGAAGATAGATTTAATTGATAAGTTCTCCAAATTTATTCTTTATTTAAAATTTTTAAAAATAATATAAATTTACTGTAATAATTTTTTGAAAGTAGAGTGGATTTATAAAAATTGTGGGATGAAATTATCACCATCCAAAAAAATAGTAAATGATTTTAATATTGGTGAACGTGCAATTAACCAAAACCTTCTTTAAAAAAGAAATGAAAAGAAAAATTAACCATTCTTCTTCATGTTTTAAAATTCATCTGAGTTCACTTATGTTAAGATATTAAAAAGACCAATACTCGTGTTGGAGGACACTTCCATCCCTCGCACAAATTTAAAAGCGGAAAAATAAATGAACTTCAACGGTAAATTTGCAGCAAAATTATTGACATTAACGTCTGGACGATTGAGGCGGATTTGAAATAATGAAAGGAAAATGATTAATTTTGCTAAAGATTAAAGAAGAAGGGGTGGGCGGTGGGCCTATTCTGCGGCGAACGTAGTAGGAAGAGGAGAAAGAGGACCGTAACAGTAGTATGTCTTGGGAAGGAGAGTTTGCGAGGAGGCACATGAGTTTGCGAGTAGGCACATAGTCTTCATCGTAGATGATTACAGAGTGGCTGTTTATGGAGGGTCACATGGATTCCTCTGAACATGTGCAGACACCTGAACTAAGCTGAATCATCAATTGTGTAGACTGGCACTCTTCACTTTTTATTTCTTATACATCTTCCATCGGAATCTCAATGCTGCTAGCTACTTTCACCTTTTCGTCTCCTTTCCCCTTTTAGCGTCCATGTGTCCTACCCAGGCCATTATTAACTCCATTATTAATTATTACCCAATGAAACAACACCCCTTCACCCCATCGTCACATCTGATTAGGCATGATGCACACCTCTGTTTCAATAGTAAATAGCATAATAGTTTTGGACTAGTCTCCTCCCATGATTTGAGTTCTTTTGAATTTTTTATAAATTTTATGTTACCTATATTTTAATATTAGTGGAATATTAAAATTTGATTATTTTTATTTTTTTTAATTTATTAACTACCAATTACATTAATAAATTTTTGTTCAAAAGAAGCTAAGATTAAGAGAGAATTTGGATCTATTTTTTTAACCCGACTGGCGGAAAGACAATTTTGACCTTTATCTGATTGCACCAACAAATATTTTTCACCAAGGAGACGACTGTCATTCCACTAAAATTGGTGCTCATTTCACCGAATGGGATATGCCTTTGGACCCACGACACCACTTCCATAATTTTCAAATTATTTTTATT
This sequence comes from Luvunga scandens, assembly GCA_030449905.1. Taxonomy (NCBI): domain Eukaryota; kingdom Viridiplantae; phylum Streptophyta; class Magnoliopsida; order Sapindales; family Rutaceae; genus Luvunga; species Luvunga scandens. The sequence continues at coordinate 4,228,923 of JASUUG010000798.1, read as the reverse complement.
TTTTGTTTCATTTTTTTTTTCCTTCTCTCTGTAAGTACTTGGCCATTATGGTGTATGTTATTAGTTTGCAAATTTTGAGGACAATCGTGAAACAGTATGACTAGCTTATAGCTCCAATTGCCAAGAGAATCTCTCTGTCTGTGTGGTCTAAGTGACTACTAGTCTACAGTGCAATCTCACGTGCAACACGCTGTAGCTTTTGTTTGTTATCTCTCTTAGATTAAAACATCTATAAAGTCGCTTAATCTTCCTCACAGGGAGATATCTATCATACATAAAAGGGCAACTTTGTTTGGTCTTTTGGGAATGTAGTGCTTTGCTTGCCAATTAGCTTATCTCAAACTCAAAAAGCCCAGTTTCTTTCACTGGGATTTCTTTAAAGGAAACAGTTTCACCTTCAACAAGCTTTTATTCACCACAACTTTTCTCCTTTATGGCTTTAGAAGCCGTAGTTTACCCAAAACCACAAGACCCATTTGGTTATTCTTGTAATAAGGACATTTACTCTTTACCAGGAGAAGGAGGAGGAGCTTGGGGCTATGATTTTTGCTTTCAACAAGAAGACAGAACCCTTCTTGGAATCATTGATACTAACATCATAGAGCAAGGCCTCCATGCAAATTGGGACTCATCATCATCTCCTTCAACTATGCAACATGCTAACGAATCATGGGGTCCCAATTCTTCTCCTGACGCCTACGCAGCTGACCAAACTCTCTCTGCAGGATCATTTTCTCCAGCAGCAGCAGTAGCAACAACAACAGGAGGTAGACGAAAGCGAAGGCGCACGAAGAGCAGCAAAAACAAAGAAGAACTAGAGAATCAGAGGATGACTCATATTGCTGTTGAGCGCAACCGCCGTAAGCAGATGAATGAATACCTAGCCATCCTCCGATCTCTTATGCCTCCTTCTTATGTTCAAAGGGTAAGTATTTACCATCTCTTAACAGGAATTCGGATCTAGTGATGATTTGAACAGTGTGTGCAGTTGAAAGTTTGTTGTATATTAGTCATCAATCATAGTCCTTACAAAATGATTAGCTCTTTACTTAGAAAAATTGTTTTCACTTTTTGAATTAAATGCAAATAATTTTATCATGTCTGCAGGGTGACCAAGCGTCAGTAATTGGAGGCTCCATTAATTTTGTTAAGGAGCTAGAGCAGCTCTTGCAGTCCATGGAGGCACAAAAGAGAAATACCCTTCAATTATTAAAAGCAGGCGACAATCGCGTCTCATCCCCATTTGCCGATTTCTTCACCTTCCCACAGTACTCAACACGTGCAAGTCAGAGCAACAATTTGGCAACAGATCTTGATACGAATATAACCGAAAATGTAGCAGACATAGAAGTGAACATGGCGGAGAGCCATGCCAACATTAAGATACTTACAAAGAAACGACCTAGGCAGCTCTTGAAAATGGTTGCTAGTTTCCAAAATCTCAGGCTCAGCGTTCTTCATTTAAATGTCTCCACCGTTGATCAAATGGTCCTGTATTCAGTTAGTGTTAAGGTCAGTGATGCGCTGATATATACAAATACAATTTTGCTCCTCTACAGTAATTTCCTTTTTTTTTTAAATTAAGATTTTCTCTTGATCTGAATTTCTTTGATGCAAAATTTACACGTAGATTATTAAGAAGAATATAAGAATAGTTAAATCTCAACCATATACTAGTACACAAAATTTTTATAATATCATGAAAGTTTAAATTAAGAAAAGATCTTAAATTATTATTGTTGATTTTTTTTAACTAATCCTTATTTTGTGTGAAACTAATAGGTTGAGGAAGGGAGCCAGCTGAATACAGTGGACGAAATTGCAACTGCTGTTCATGAAATACTACTGGAAATTGAAGAGGAAGCAACAGCTTTTAGCTAGTTGAAACTCAAACAACCCTAATTTGTGTTTGTGTGTGTGTTTTTAATATTATGTGAATGGGGTTATTTCTCTATCATATATATAATTAAACGCAATGTTTCCCTTTCATTGTTGCTACGTGTCATTTTGGGTCCTTTGCGTATCTTGTGTAGTTGTAGTTTTGTACGACATTATTTGCCCAAACTGACTGATGGTCTTGGAGACGTGGATAAACTGGACATTATTTCAAAGCTTATGCCGTAAATCTATATATGATAGGCTATTCTATATTATAGACATCTCTCAATACTTGAAGCTCATTACTAGCGACTTCCTAATTTTATAATTAATAAGACAAAAATGTCGAAATCATCTCGGTTATGATAAATTTGTTATTATATCTTCAAGATTTTTTTTTCCTTTTGTTAGTCTTTTTCTTGAAAAAAGAATTACCTTTCAGTGTGTCCGAAATGAATAAGGATCCTCAATAAAAAAATGATAAGGATCCTTATTTAAAATAACAAAAAACAAGAATAAGGACCCTCCTCTTGTTTTTTTTGCCCCTCTCATTGCTTTCATAGTCTTAGTAAAAAAACTGGCTTGATTATAATTAAAAAAAAAAAACCAGTTGGACTCTATCGTAGCCACTCATTACATAAGGAGAGACAAGAAGAAAAAAAAAAGGAAAAGATCCTAATGCATGTCAGAAATAGTTAAATTGATTGATTCTTTTACTACAAGATTTAAGGTCTTTGCTAACAAGTGTTTTAGTGATAAAATTGTTTTCGTTGCCTTAAGTGTGTTATGGCAACGTAAAAAATATTTCTTTACCAAATATTTAAGAAATAAACAAATATTTAATTATTACTTTTAGTGATGAATATTTGTAGCTAAGGACATACATTAGCGACAAATTAACTTTTTGTTGCCAAAATTTTTAGTGCCAAACTAAAAGTGTAAGCGACAGAACATTAATCAGCAAGTAGTTTTATCACAAAAGAGTGACCAATAGCGACAAAAATTAATTTGATTTTTTGACTTTTTGTGACAAAATTCAAATTCCATTGTTAAATGTGTATTTGTAGCTACGAATTCCAATTTTGTCACAGAAAGTCAATTTTTAAGAGTGAAAGGCTGGTGGTTTTTTGGCAAATCAAGTTTTAGTGATAAAAATTTTAATTTTGACGTTAAAAACTCTTAACTCTCTATTTGTATCTCATGTAATTCATTTCTTGCAATAATTCATTCTTTCATTCTCTAACTTTTATTCTTTAATTCTCTCATCTTTAAGTTTCTTTAACTTTCGTTCTCTCGTGTCTAATGTACAATTGTCATACTCTTATTCTTTAACTCGATCTCTATCTTCTTATCTCTTCTGCTTTCCTTCAATATGGTGTAATTTCTTTCCTTTTTTTTTTAATTTTTTTTTATTATAATCTTACATGATTATACTTAGAAGTTAACTAATTACTATTTGTGCCTGTTTGTAAAAGTTATTGAAGTTCAATTATGCTACGAGAGGAAGAAAGTCAAGAAAGTTTTATTCATTTGTAATTAAAAAAAATAGATATTACATTTTGTAATTGTATTTATCTATTTGTCACCAAAAAAGATAATTCTTTTAAATTAACTGATTCTTTTTTTGCCTCATAACGATGTTAACCATCATTGTATTTAATTTTAAAAATTGTGATAAAGTAATTTTGTTGCAAAGAAAATTGATTTCTACACTTGTAAAATTATTTGTTTTATTTCTTAGTAACAAAATAATTTCGTTATAAGAAAACAATTAGCGCAAGTGTAACAAATTAAAAGAGTTTGTTGCAAAATAATTTCTTAAAAAAGTTGGACACTCTTTTGTCAAGAATCTATTTTGTTTTAAAATGATACTTAGGGCAAGAAAACTTTTGTTTTGTAGTTAAATATAGAGTGACACAAAGCCAGGCAGATGACCTTGCAGCAAACGTATTTTTGTTGCAACAGTTTTAGACAACAAAAATTTGTACTTTCAGCTATAAATCGTTTTCGTTGCAAAAGGTCATTATTGTTGTGGTGTAATTTCAAGCCAAATTTATAGTGTGTGTGTGTGTGTGTGTATCGTAAAGTGCTAATTAAATTCACGCTGCAAGTGAAGTGAGCCTAGAAATCTGTTCACATGGATGGGTAAGAGATATTTTTCTTCCCTTTTTCTAACCATGCCAGAGATCTTTCCGAAACTGAAAGAGAAATAATTGTGAAGGGCTTTGTTTATCTGATCACATCCCTAAGTTCAAATCAGCCATGGCCTCATGGCATGCACGTTGTTGTCAGATTTTATCGGTAATTACTACGAACTAATGTATTCTCCTGAATATTTTTCCATGTACTTTTGTGAGTTCACATGCTTAACATTTAGTTATTTCCACTTATTATTACTTAATAACTACAATAGAAAACACATATACTTGTATTTTGCTAAAAAAGAAAAAGATAATCATGTCCAATTATATATTAATTTATAAATTTTTTTTTGGGTGACATTTCGTTCCCAATATATATACAAATTAGAAACATGCAGGGTCCAACCCTCAATCATCAGCACAACGACCAATAATTTCTCAAAAAGTTATTAGCTGTTCACGCAACTAAGGGAACTTGAACTTTCAAGCATATACCTCCAGACCTTTTATTGAATCTTCTTCATATGTATATAGAATTGTTTGATTTTATGCTCATTAATCGAATTATCAACTCGTTTACCTGATTACTTCCTTCACGATCTCACCCTGTAACAATAATCTCTATGCATTTGTTGGCACTGCAAAATAAAATATATATTTATATATATATATATATGTGTGTGTGTGTGTGTGTGTATGTATGATTAGATTCTTCTGTTGGCACTCAAATGGATATATAATATCTATTTTTGAAAAGACATAACCAACCCAAAAAGAAAACCATAATAACAAAAATAACAATTTGATGAAATGATAATCTTGATGACCTCTCTGGTGATTCCTCTAGCTAGTAGCTGGTTAGAATGATACACAACGTTGACAAAATGTGGGGAATCATGTGAGCTGTAACATATCTGCATGACGAGGCACAATATGAATAAATTTAAAAAATTCGGGACAATTTGTCCATCACAAGGATCCATTAGATTCTTGCTTACACTTTAGGGGAAAAGGAGGAGCTATAAAAGGCAGCTAGAGGACGAAAAAAGGATTAGCTAACTATTCTCTTGTCTAGAAATTTTTTAAATAAAAATAGAGGTGTTATATTAATCATACAATAAATAAATGATATTATGATATATATATATATTTATTTTTAAAAATATATATATTATGTAAGTGATGGTTATATTAAATTTAAATACACGTATTTTTTATTCAGTAAGTAGATGTAATCTCTTATGTATTCTAAAGAAAGCCAAAAAAATTTTATTGATAAATAGTCCCTTAGCTCTCCAGAATTATTGGCATTAATGATTCATTCATGGCCCCACTTTTTGATAGATAGAGCTTAAATTTCTTTGTGTTGTATATATGATAAGTGATGGTTATATTAAATTTAAATACATATATTTTCTATTCATTAAGTAGTTATAACCTCTTATGTATTATAAAGAAAGCCAAAAAAATTTTATTAATAAATAGTCTCTTAGCTCCAGAATTATTGGCATTAATGATTCATACATGGATCATGGCCCCACTTTTTGATATACAGAGCTTAAATTTCTCTGTGTTATATATATATATATATATGATAAGAGAGGTCTCACCCACAAAGACAAAGACCGTTTTAGAGGTGACATTTCCCGTGCGTCCGATAAGCAAATAATTTTTCAATTGTTAATCCAAAATTAAGTGTACATAGGATAAAATGACAAATATAAATTCCACTCTTTGTAAAAGTAAAAGGCGTGTGTGTATCTCAAACCAATTAACCAAAAGACAAAATTGCTTTTACGCGGAGAGTGCTAACGAGAGAGGTAGCATCAATAAATTTCATGAATGGCTTGGAATGGTTGCAAATCGAAAAAATAATCACGTGTTTTCAGTGATAAGATAACAGATAAACCCACCCACAACGAAGTGTAGTGTTTTTACCATTATCATTTCATTTGCTTATATAGTTAAGGGGTCATGTTACACGTTACTCATCGGTAACTTAATTTACAACAATTCAAAATCAATCTTTTTTTATATGACTTAGTTGTTGCTCGTCAAGTAACTGCAAGTAGCTGTCATAATTTCAGAGTGAATTATGCTTTTTAGAGGACATTGTTTGTGTCATTATCTAAAACATTTATTTACTTTTTTCCTTGTTCTAACAATAATTAACCCTGCCTCTTACCAATCAACATTGTCTTTTAAGGTTATGGAGATATATAATTCTTCGGACAATTAATTGATTTATTTTTAAAGACACTGAAATTTGATTATTATTCTAGGAAACTTATTAAAACTCATAAAATCTCATGAGGAGGATTTTTTTTTTTTTTTGGTTTTATTTACGGAATGTTGTCTCTTCTATTGCACCAATTAGGTTTGATCATCAAATATTTCTGGAAGAAAAGTTTTCTATTCCTGATCAACAAATGGTTTTATGAGCAATGTCTCTCGTGGAATAGAAATCAAATGAAGAAAAAGATTCTCCAACGGATTAATTATTAACTATAACCTCTTAATTCTTAATTAAACAATGAATTTGTAAATCATTAAGAAATACTTGGTGACAGGTTGACCACAAGACAAAGTACCGGCCAGCAATGAGTTTATAATGAATAAATAGTTTTGGGCCTCATTGCTTGTGATAACACCCAGACAACACAAAAAGATTTGTATCCGTCATTGTCAATGTTTTTGGGCTTGGGCTACTATTGTGAGACACCCCAGAGCAGTACTGAGTTACGTCAAGTGTTGTTTATTTTTTTAACAATAATGTTTATGAGAAATTCTTAAACACGTTGGATCGTTGTGATTTTTCCTCTTTCTTTCGAACGTATAATCACATAGTACCGTAAATCCACGTATAAATTCATTCGACAAAGTTTATCCGAATGTAAAACCGATAGAATCTATGTTGATCTATCGAAATTTTAGCTCGAAAAAGTCGTTCATAGAAGAGCAAAAAACTTATACACCCACAAATGTACAAAAAGATTCAAATTCTCAACCTTCATATTATTAATTGTAACAACTCAATAGTTCGAAACGCAAATACATCCATATTTTAAAGAGCTCATCTTCTCTTGCTAAGAATATGGGATGTCGCATTCTTATTTTTGCTCATTATTGAAACTTAACTACCGTAAGTGTTCTAAGGAGTAGGCGATAATTAATATTTAACTTGGTTTCATTCGTTGGCTAATGGAGTATGTGAGACAATTAAGTCACTGTCGACTTGAGATAGCGTTAAGCGGTTAAGGTAAAATATCCAATCCAAAAGGTGGGGGACTTGACCATCATCTTAAGAGTAAAGATGAAGGATATGATTGAAAGATTAATTGATTGCTTCAATATCACGTCAGAAAACCAAACTCATCCCAAATTTGAAAAGTGTTTGCTTGTTACTTGACACTGCCATCTTCTGGAAGGCCAGAGATCTGGGCTGGGATTTGCAGAATCCTGCTTAGTGTCGAGGGAGGGATAAAAGGAGGAAAAAAAAAACAAAGACTGGACAAGTAGAAATAAATTGTTGTGCAGATCATCACTGTAAGTAGAAATAACTGGTCATTCTTTCTCGCCAAGGGATGATAAATCACCGTAAGTTTTGCTCAAAGTAATCTAGAACGTCTTGAGTCAAAATTCTTATCATGATTCAAGACAAGAGATAAAAAGTTTTGCCCAACGTAAGATAGAACGTCCTGAGTCAATAGAACCACCAATTTCATTGAATAGACGAAGGGCTGGAAGGTACATTCTTTTGAAAAAGAAAAAAAAAAAATTGCAATCAAAGCTGGAATCACATGTTTCATTTGAGCAAAAAAACATTTCTTACATATACACCAACTCTAAATTTCATTCAACCATCGATTACATAGCCCAAAAACAACGATATGGCATAGTAGGGTTTTTGAGTGGGGACATTACCTCTCTCCTCAAGACAGGCTCAGCTGAGTGATGCAGGATCTTATTCTAGTTATACTTCACAACTTGAAACCATTTAAAGCCAATACTTTCACCTTATATATATTCTTCTGATGTCGGCTTCTTCGTCATAAAAAAAAAAAAAAAAAAAGACCCTCCACTTCTTGTGAGTAATAAGCTCCCAACTTATCAGGACAGAATGAACCATCTTGGTCTCGAAGCTATATATGCAAAATAATTTAGATCTTTACAAGGGAAGGATTGCATTTGGGTTCCTGCTGCTGTTGCATATAGGCGACAAAAACCTCCCACTGCATGAGAATGATCTTTTCATAGACGCAGAATCTTTATGCAGACTTTGCGCAATCGAAGAATTCCCCATCAGCCTAAACGAGCTTGAATATGCACCATCTTGCTTCGCAACAATAGCTGAATTAGAATGAGAATCAGATTTCTTAGCAGCTTTCGTAATTTGATCATATGATAATTCATCAGATTCAACAAGACCGAAATCTGCCAAACCAAGGCATATAGTCTCAGCCAATGAAGAATCCAGTGAAACAGAAACAGACCTCCTTGTTTTTTGTGCTTGTAATGCCTGATTATCGTCACCCGAATCATCAATTAACTGTAAAGCTTCATTCTCATCAGCATTCACATTATCCTTCAAAATTCTATCAGCCTCTGTTTCTGTCCTGTTTTCACAATCCTCGCAATTTCTCTCCCCATTCTCACCCAACTCGCGATCATTTTCCCTTTGCTCAGTATGATTATCCACAGCTAAAGAAGAGCTATCCGAATTCTGGTTCGCAATAGTAGCCAAAGGAGCAGTGACAGTCTCATGAACTATATGCGCGCGACACATTGGACAATTAATATGAGAACTTAGCCAAGTATCAATGCAAGAGATATGAAAAGCATGGTTACACTTGGGCAGCAGCCTAACAGTCTCGTCTTCTTGAAACTCATTCAAGCAAACAGAACACTCGGTTCCTTCAATCAACCCCTCGCCCTTCTTGTACGTGCAAACCGTAATTGAATTAATAACCGACTGCTGCAAACCAACCGTGTGAATCAACCAAATGGGGTGATCAATTCTATTTTCATCAACAAAGTCTTCATCTTCACCGTCAGATTGAGCTTGTTGGTGTCCTTCGTTGGTCTCTGAATTGCACCAACCAGTCTTGGATTTAATAACATAGAAAGCAAGAAAAAGGATGAGGCTGAGTACTAACGTAACAAAGACGATCGCATAAGGTGAGGTTGAATGACTTTTATGAGCCAGTGGAGGTGGAGGTGGTTCTGGGTAGTAAATGTCTGGCAAAGGGACACAATTGTAATTAAAAGCACAATTTGGGTCACAGTAATATAAGCAACTTGTAGTTCCATTTGATTCTGAAGCTGGGAAGAGTTTCCTGTGTCTCATTGCTGGGGGGAGAAAGTGCAAGAAACTGAGAGAAAATTGAAGAAATTTCAGAGAAATGAGGTGTCTTTGGTTGAATTGCAAGAGAAGAAATCAACGAGGCTAAGACATTAGTACTCTGTCACTTTCAAAGGTTTAGTTAAGAGTGAAGAATCGTGTTTGATATGTTTTGGCAGCCAGTGATCTAGAAGTTCCATTTCTGTGTCCACGCTGTATAATAAACAATCGTGTATTGCAACAAAATCTAATCTCGGTACAAATTATCAAATTTATTCATATTCTAATTGATGTAGCATGCATGTGAAAATGCGTCATTAATTGATAATTGACAATGATTACCCTGTTAATTATGAGATAATATAATGAATTTTTTTTAAACATATAGTTGTCATTAACACCGTCATCATTGTTATTGCTATAGATACAACATAATTTTTATTTTAAAAAAAATGTTAAAGTAATGTATAGTAATGTGTATTACTGCGTTACATCTGTAGTAAGTCACTGCGTTTGATTAAAATAACTACTGGAATCACTCAAATTTTTTGCACAGGACCTCTTTATAGGCATGATAAATTTTAGATCAATATAAACAGATAATGTGGTAAGTCAAACTCCTACTATAATTAAAAAATGTAAAGCAGAGAAAGAAGATAAAAAAACGAAAGAGCAATGAACAATGGGCATGCAATTTGAAATGATTAAAAAAATGTGTTCGAAAGTAAATTTTCAGTAAAATATTGGGATCAAGCGGCGAAGTTGTCCTACACTCCTATAGGCTACTGCTTTAGAGATTAAAAAAATAATGTAAAATCTAACGCCTCTAGAGATTTAAAAACAATTTTAACAAATTAAAAGTTAATTTTAATATTTTGTAATTTTTTTTTATAAATCACTTTTAGTAAAACTATCCACTCTTACAGTAGTTTTTGAAAAATAAGAGAGGAGTAGCTTTCAAAATCTAATTTTGATAATGACTTTTATATTTAATACAATCCTAGGTATATATCTTTCTATACATTTTAAAAAAGTAATAATAAACATCCCAAATAATATGACATTCATTAATTAGTTAATAATTCTTTACAAAATCTAAGTAAGTTAATTGTATTACTTCACCAACCAATTGATGAACACTACATTATTTTGGATAGTTATTTGGATTAAAAAATTTGGGATGTGTGGCACTACTTATTTTAAAAATCTAAAATTATTCTTATTAATGAGGAAATAAAATCTTTAAATTTAAGAAAATTATTATTATTACGAATTATATTGAGATAACAAAATAAAAAATAAAATTATTAATGTAAAATATTTATTCTTGCTATGAATTATTATATAAGTACAATAAAAAATATTTTATATGCATACTTATGAATGAGTAAACAAATTTGATATAACATTATGTCTAATTTAACCATTTACATTATTACAATAATTTAACAATAAGATTTACCAAACATAACAATCGTTTTTAAAACTCATAACACTTTTGAAAATAAATTTTTTCAAACATTTAATTAATTCTCTTCACAACTATTATTTCTGCAGTACAGTTAGTAATAAATATTTTGAAATTTAGAGTATTACCAAACTGACTTTAAAACTTGCACATTGATTAAAATAAGATTCTACATCTAATCATTTTTTTTTCTCTAAGTGGATGCAAGTGTGTACAAATGCAATACGAAAGGGAGGAATTATCTTGCAAATATGGGTAGTTTTGGTTGTCCTAATCGTGATGATATATCATACCTTAAAAGTTGGTGAAATTAACATTATCTCTAATTAAGCTGCCGTGGAGTCACAGTCGGGGTAGCATTTATTTACATATCCTTCTATCTGTAAGAAAATGAAATGGACCTCGTATCAACTATATTTTATTAAGATTTTTATATTAAGTTTGTTGGAACGTTTGGTGGGTGGGCAAAACTGGGTAATTATGCCTGCTTAAATAATAATGTTATACTTAATTAATTTAACTTAGATGTGAACCTATATCATACTTATAAAAATTTTGTAAATCTAAATCGAGGGTGTTTTGAATCAGAGCTGTTCCTTATTGGAGCGGACAACATCTGTTTAGGTAAAGCTAAAGCCTCCGAGGGAGACGGATTTATGTCTCATCATATAATGCAATAGTTTAATAAAATGATTCAAGCGCATTTATTAGTATTTTGTAAATGTTGTTGAAGACTTTTTTTCATAATATTTTTTACCTGATTTAGATATATTTGAAAACATTATTCATGTTATCTGAGAAAAAGCTATCATAAAATATACCTTAAACAACTATTCACAAAATATTGTGCATGAAAAAGTATAGCATTTTTGACAATTAAGCGGCATCTTACTCTCAAATAAGAAGCTGCTGCATTACTCTTGGGTTGATGTGGTAGATAGTCTCGTGTCTAGATCTCATTAGAAGAACTTTGGTTATTGCTGATCATAAGGTGAGCAATAGTGTCCACCGGATCAGTTCTCATTACTCTTACTTTTAATGTTATGATTTGTCTTAAACACTTTTATTGAATCCTTACTTATTAGCTTAACTTTTAGCCAAACAATTTTTTTGAACATGACATAGTCAAGCTCTTAATTTTGATTTCTCATATGTGTAAATTTTTTTAACTATTTCTTCAAATTTCCAACTCACTATTGATCTCTTATCTATTGGTTGGGCTACAAGTTTTTATCTTAAACTTAATTAACTTTCACTTCAAGGGCCTATTAAAACTTGTCTTAAATTAAATACTATTGCTAGACCTTTATCTATAACACGGCATATTTTATCCTAAAAATCATATATCATATGATCCAATAATGATTCGAGAAATAAAAAAAAGACAAGGGTAATCTTTTGAAAAATGACTTCGGAAAATAGCCGATGAGCAAATCAAAATAAACGCTCAATTTTGCCATATGATTCAAGATTTTGACGTCGAATTTGACAATAGAGACCAACGGACGCATGCATTGAGCCTAAATAATTTTTTTTTTCCCTATAAAGTAAGCCTTATAAACTTAATATCTATTCTTTTATCCAGGCAACGATTTTTTGGATGTTGGTATATCTTGAAATACGGGTCGAGCTCTGCGTCCTAATATACAAGTATATGCTAAATAACGATGCATAGTGGTTTAACAACGGTGTATAAATAATTAAACAACAATCTATAAGCCAGTTAAACATGAAATGCGGACATTTACATTTTTTCCAAAGTAATTTATTCAAAACAAATGCTGAATATGTATCATTACTCGCAAATCTTAGTTCTATAACTAACTAAGTTAGTAGCATTTATGTTTTATTCCGATTAGATTCAAGGATTTTAAGTTTTATTATCATTTCTTACCATTAAAAACAACAAATGATGAGCTATGTTATGCTACTCTGAATTAAGTCTACTTCTTTGGACTTAAACCCTTAACTTCTTGCTTCAATAGATGACGTCAAATGATTGGAATATTCTTTTATAAAATAAATAAGAAAAGACGTTGACGGAATGAAAACAACCCATGAATCAAATAATCAACACGGTTGAAGAACAACAATAATGTTTGTTTACTCAGAAAATAAAAGAAAATAAAAGAGAATTAAGAATCATATATGAGAAGCTTCTAGTATTTCATTCATTTATCAAATCACACATAAAGTGTGTTGAATGTTGCTTATATACAAGCGTTGAGATCCAGTTTAACATTAGTTATAATTAATTATCACTATTTAACAAGTATAGTAACAATTATATAATAAAATCTACTAATTAATATGTGTACACTTAATTACATAATCACGTGGCGCATTTAATTGCCGCGTACGCCACGTCATCAATACGAATCAACGCCAATCTTTACTGCTACTGCTGCAGTCATCCTTTGCTGTGCTGATTTTGCTTCAAATGTGAGCTTCCTTAACAAACACCAGCTACAAAAGCCAGATTAGAAGATGCAAGACGCCAATTTGTTTATATTTTTGCTTGTAGCATGACAGTTCATTTGTTTATTTTGTTCTAACTGCAAAACGGTTGCTTCAAGTACTCAGACGAATAAAGTTTTAAAACAACTGTTACAATCACATTCAAAAATTGGGCCGGGCTTTCATTGGGCCAATGAGACCAACACAAGACACTTGTATCTGCCACGTGTTCTGCACGGACGAAAATCACATTTATAAACGCGCCCAACGGCTAGGCCTACTCACTTTTAATTTCAAATCCCAAACCGAAATCCAGCAGCGAGGCGGAGCACAAAGAGCGAAGAATAAAGAATTTCCTTTTTGTTGTTATTTCAAAATAAAATCGAAGCTAGGGTTTTGAATTTGAATGGAGATCCCTGAAGAAATCGACAATTACATAAAAGAATCAATCGATCACACACTAGGCCTCCCAGTCTCCACTAAAACCCTTCAATTGAAACTCCTTGCCTACGAAGAATCACTTCAACGTGTTCGCAATGAGTGTTTCTCTTTACTCTCAAAAAGCAAAGAAAAAGATGAAATCATCGAGCGCGCTAGGGTTCGTATTTCTAATTCTTCATCCGTTTTGGTATCTTGCTTCAATTTTTCCAATTTTGGTTTGTGATTTTTGTATTTAATAGGCAGAGGCGAGTATGAACGCGCAGGCAGTGAAACGATTTGTGGAGGAGAACCAAAGATTGGCGGAGGAGTGTAAGAGATTGTTGAGTGACTGCAGCAAATGGGAGAGAGAATGCTCTTTGTACGATCATGACAGAGAGGCGTTGATGGATTTCGGGAACGAGGCTGATGAGAGAGCTAAGGAGGCCGAAATTAGGGTTCAAGAATTGGAAGTTGAATTGGGGAAAGCTTTAGACGAATTGAATTTCTACAAGCACCAAGATGAAACTTGTGGGGTAATTAAAATGCTTTCTTTTCTTCAAAACTGTTATTACTTGTTTCATTTGAGCTTTTGTCGCTTGTACGTTATAATTTGGTTTGGTCTGAATTTATCATTTGCTTTGCTTGTAAGTTATAATTTGGTTTGGTCTGAATTTATCATTTGCTTTTTCTGCTTTATGAGTATCTAACAGAAGTTATGGAAACTGAAATCCGATCATTGAAAGTTTACTGATAAGGAATTTATTAGCACAATTGAAAATGTATGTGAACTATCAAGTTGTAGGTAATAGTGTTTAGTATATCAAATAAGAGTTCATAACTGAAGATCTTGTTATCAATCCAAATGGATATTTTTATATTTGAGGCAATAATGCTTGTGCATATTGATTCTTGGAGGTTACACAAGGCAGATCCAATAGTGAAAATTATCAGCAGAAATACAGTGGTGTATGAGATTGTATCCTGATGGAAATAGTTGTTTACACAACTTTTAAGTAGATTCCCTTCCAGATTAGTTCTGTGATTAGATAAGAAAATAATCATATCAGATGCTATTAAGAATAAATTTCCTTTATTTCATGAACTCATCACATATAATTGTTACTTGTGGAAAAGACAGTTGGTGGTTTCTTAATGTTTATGATTGATTGAAAGCACTTGCCTAGACTTTAGTTGTCCTTTACGTTTCTTCTTATATCTTGTTTTGTCTTATAATGAATTGTGGTAATAGCATCTGGTTAGATTGTGACATTTTTAAGAAGTTTAATGAGTGTTCTTCTTTACTTCAAAGGTTGATTCTTCTACGGCGGGCACATCTACTGAAGAAGCTTTTCTTGAGTCCATTTTGACATTGGTTTTTAAAGAGGAAGTTATGTCTGGCCGTGCATTCTTGGAGGCAAATAGGGGACACGAGCCATGTCATTCGCTTCTGAGAATGTGGAATAGGTGAAGAGCTTTTCCAACATTTTGGGCATTGTCTTTACTTAGCTTTCTTGGTTGAGGGTGATGTGTTAATGAATTACCAGCACTTTACATTTCCACTTATCAAACCATGTGTCACGGATTTTAGTTGGAAGATTTGTTGATTTATTTCTTGAAATGTCGTTATCCTTTGTTGTGGCAGCTTGAAGCCATCAACTCAAAGAGTTCTATCTTTAGCTGCTGAATTCAAGACCCTTGAGAAAGATAAGGAACATCTTAGGGTGAACCTTGACAGAGCGGAAGAGGAGGTGAGATTGCTCTTCAAACAAAACAAAACATTGGATATGGAGAACAAGAGGTTACTGAGGCAACTTCAGAAAGAAAGAAACTCTAACGGTTCTGGTGGAAAGCAAAGCGGTAGTGCATCTGCAAAGGTAAGAGGGGAAAATGGTCAAAGAAAGACATGATTGCTGAAAACCTTTCATGCTCTGCCTGTGTGTGTATGCATATATACATTTACTGCATCGGTGATTCCAGAAGTACGAGTTAAATCATTTGCCAGAGTAGACCGTTAATATGACTTTAATTCTAACTTTCATGCCTTTCTCGCAGACAAACAAGCGGAAATCCAGCCCCAAGTTGAGCAGTCCGACTGAGAAGAAGGTTGATTTTGATCTGGATTCAGCAGCAAGACAGCCTCTATCGCCCTTAAGATACAACTCACCGGACTCTAGAATGCATAAGAAGTGATGGCTTTTTTATTTTCATTGTCCAGATTTCATACTTTTCCTTCTTGGAAACCATTGTATACATGATGTTGTTAGAAACTAATTCAAAGATAGCGTTTTTGAAGCCACAAAGTCTAAATATGTAATCCTGTAACTGATTCTGACGACTTCATGTAATACAAAATCACTTTAGCTAGTGACGGTGGGCTTACATATTCTTTTTAAAGTCTTAATAATTTATATCCTCCTAAGATTAATTGTTATCCTAAGCTCTCACATTAGAAGAGAATTCGAAATCAAACTGTCGTTGGAACTCGTTTGAACAATTTGATTATGCTAACGTATGTGGAGTGTATTACGAGTTATCCACTTATCGTGATACCGTATAGGTAATCCATCCAAAGAGTCCAATGCTCATGAACGACGTCGTTTACTACATCCTCCGAAGTCCCTTTTGCAGAACGGCCAAGGTGGAAAAATCTACAGCTCAAGTCTCTTCTTATCCAAATTGTTCAAACAACATACTCTCAGACTCGGTCTCTCTCTTCCAAAGTGGGTAGTGGCTATGTCTCTTCTTCGTCTTTACTGTTGTTTCCCGTCAACCTCGTACTTGCACACTGAACCACAGCAACAACAATTACATGTAGGCCCTTCTGTATCCCTCCTCCAAAAACAACAAAAACAACATTACAACTATTTTTTCCCCCTTTCTTCGTCTTCCTTTCATGCTTACACATTCCCAATTAGCCCCAAAAAAGTTAACCCTTTTGTTTTCGATTTCTCAGCCACCACTCAAGACCCAATTGCTGATTCTTCTTCGTCTGCTGCCGCAAATACTGAGCAACGGGAAGAAGAATATTCTAAGACGAGATTGATTGCCCAGAACGTCCCTTGGACTTCTACTCACGAAGACATTCGTGCTTTGTTTGAGCAACACGGGACAGTTCTAGACGTTGAGGTTTCTTTTTGCGTCGTCGGGGTTTATTTTCTGTTTTGTGATATGGGTTTTGGTTTTAGATTGGTTTGTTGATGTCGGTTTTTGTTGTTTGGTTCTTGTGATTTTAGCTTTCGATGCATTCCAAGAACAGGAACAGGGGTTTGGCTTTCGTCACGATGGGTTCCCCCGACGAGGCTATTGCTGCTCTCAATAATCTCGAATCGTATGTAAGCATATAAAAGTTTAATTCTTTAATGAGTTTTTCATGCGTTCGTAAAAATTTTGATCATTCTATTGGAAATGCGTGGAAGTGAAGTAATGATTAGATGGCTTTAATCATTTGGGACAACTCCCTGTTAACCAAGTTTAAAATAACTATGTAGCTTATTTTTTTAATTTTTTTTAATTAAATTTTGTTGGCATATTTACGGTGAGGAAGTTAGTGAAGGGAATGCATATGATCGATGGAAAATAAATTTAATCTTCTTTATTTTCTTACCAACTATGCCTAGGCTTAGTTTTTCTGTGTTTCATGCCATTTTTTCAACTTGGAAATGTTCTTCCTATGATTAGTTTTAGCTTTATTTCTTAAGGAATTTGAGGGTCGTACTTTAAAGGTCAATTATGCAAAGATAAAAAAGAAGAATCCTGCCCCACCTGTTCAGCCTAAGCCAGTTCCAACCTTCAACCTGTTCATTGCAAATCTGTCATTTGAAGCAAGGGCTAAAGATCTTAGGGAGTTCTTCATATCAGAAGGCTGGGATATTGTTTCTTCTGAAGTTATTTTCCATGATAATCCAAGAAGGTCTGCAGGGTATGGATTTGTGTCCTTCAAATCCAAGAAAGGGGCTGAGGCAGCCATTTCTGCTTTCCAAGGGAAGGTAATCATGTGTTTAGTGATTGCACTTAGTTATTTGTACCTAGAATATGTTTTTATTTTGGTGTTTATCAATACTTTAGATAATCTTGCTGTTTGAATAAGACAGTTTTGAAGTGAAGAACTCTGAGAGGCGTTTGTCTTGCAGCTATTTAAGGGAAGGCCTCTTCGAGTGGCTCCTAGTAGACAGTTTGTTAAACTTCAAACAAAAGCGGGTCTGCATTCTGATGAAACATCAGAGGACTTGAACATTAATGCAGAGGAAGCAGACACGGCCAATGGAAGCTGAAAATGAACTGCTTCTGAGGGCACCTAAATTTCTTCATTTGCTTGACTTGTAATTGTGCAGGTAAATTTTCATATATTCACACAGACTTAAAAGATTTGTGATCATTAAGGCAAAAGAAAATGCTGTACACAGCTATATTTTTGTGCAATCTGGATGATGAAGTACCTCTGTGTGGTCCTCCATTATTGTGCTTCTGACCCAGCTGTGACCAAATTATGCATTAAGACCTGTGTGGTCCTCCATTATTATCTGTGTGGTCCTCCATTATTATGCATTAAGTTAAAAAAAATGAAAAAAGAAAAAGATATTCATTTCTATGCATTGTGCCAACTCTGATGTAAGTGTCATTTGATCTCAAGATCTGTACTCCTAGAAGCTCCAGCTTTACCTGCTAAGACAGCTAGTACTATTGGCTTAACTGAATGCATAATAAGATTCTCATAAGTCTGGCATAACGAATAAAGTATTTGACAGTTATGAGGTATAGAATTGACATGCACGTTAACATTTCTTAGCCTGAAGGCACCGTCTGGTGATAAAGCTATAGACTTCAAGTCTCATTTTGGTCTTCAGTATCATCCCTTATTGGAATTCTGGCTGTGAACATATGGTGAACGTGCTGGTTTTCTAACTTCAGCATGCTCCATGAACATTCTAGAGTGACTAAGGCCTGGCTTCTGACCCAGCTGTGACCAAACTCTGGACATGAGAGAAATTTTGGTTGCTTTTCTCCCGCATATATCTCATTAAATTTCTGTCTTCTGTCCCTTCTTTGATTAAATGGTTTGACTACATCCAGTCATGTATTTTCGTGCTGATAGTCACAAAACCTGAGAAGAGAAGGTTAAATTCATTATACACATAATAATTTTTAAATTTTAAACCTTATTATCACCAAAGATGTCAAGCAGTCAACTGAACATAGAGTAGTGATTAGGAACATATGCCAACGGTAGTCTGTCAAGTGCCAACTTTTGTACATTCTGCTTCAACCACTTTTTGATACTGTGGGATAATTACTCTCCCTCGCCCATGCATGGCGTCTGCATCTTGTGCTGCTTGAGTGTGATCCTCGTATCGATGGTGAATCAGGTAAAGTAGAGGCAAGTTAGTAAGAGACCGAGTTTGGACAAGTTTGCGATGTTGCATCTAGGTGGGTTGGCCAACTTGAACCTGTTCTTGTTTGTGCATTTTGTGCTTAGGTTAGGAAGAAGTTGCTCTCCAGGAAATAAACCATGGCTTAGAAAATGGTAGAAATGTGACCTGGGACTTACATAAACTGAATTCTGTTCTATCTTATGTATCCTCTGTTACCACTTACCAGTCAAAATCATTACACTCGAACATGTTCAGAGCCCATGGCAAAATCTGTCTCTTATTTCTACGTGTCTCATCTCAAAATCCTTGCGTATAGACTGCATACTTGAAAAGTTATTTTTATCTGTTTTATTATACTTGATCAAAGTAGACGAAGATATTGTTTAACCGAGAAGCATTTTGAAGTGTTCTGTAAACATACTTCGATATAGAGCTATTGTTACGTAAGAATGCTATTAGAAGGGAAAAAAAAATCGGAAACGCATCATTCTTCATTAAATGCTTGCGAAAGGGGAAGGAATATTTGCAGTCCACTTTCCAGAAAGGTCGTGGGGTAAGAGCCTACGGGACCCTTCTTAAATCGGCGCAGTTGGTGACGAGTGCAGGAGTGGTTGGGCGGAAACAATAGGACCCAAAACGGCCCAACTAAAACTCAGATCATCCAAATCTAAAAGTACACGATAGGATTCATGACTTTGTCGAGCTTGTCATGAGATGGGAGTGGGACCCTACTTACTTTGCTTTCAGCCGTGCAATAATGCAACATTTCAATTTAATCTATTCATTGACATGTCATCCTAATTCACCTGCTGATAATCATGTCCGTCATGACTCTCGTACCATTTTTGTTGGGGGGATGTTATGTATCAAAATTGAGACGTTAAAGTCGTGGGTGCTTTAGCCAATACATTTTTATTGGCTCATCTCTTGTCGCTATCTCTTAATTAATACTGAAATTGTAAATACAAGCAAAAATGGAATTCAATAATCAATTGAAGACGCTCAAGATTTTCTTAATAACACTTTAATTTATGGGATATTATTATTTTTTTCACCAAATTTTTTTTAATATATCAAATCAGTATCATAATTTGGTAAAAATTATATTTTATCACTAAACCCTTACGCTGTTAGCATTTTGCCATCATTTCGTTAAAAATATGTTGATATCAAACTGAATATTAGTTGAAAGTCGATTTTGTCTTTAGAGCATAAAAGATAATCTTATCCTTCAAAAATAAAGAAATTACATAATAGAGAAATTTATTATTTACCCACCAAAAGTTTTCTAACATATCAATACAGTATTAAGATTTTTTAAAAATTATAGTTTACCACCTAATATTTAAGTTGTTATCACTTTATCACTAAAATATTAAAAATAATTAAATATTTAACCTGTAATATAAAAGATGATTATATCATTTGCAAAGAAAGAAATTACATAAGAAAAATTATCCTAGAAAAGTAGCCGCTATATTAAAAAGAAAAAAAAAAGATTACTTTTTTTATTATATAAACACGTTGTTGTGCATTTAAATATCAAATTCTAAGTAATACAAGCCAAACACTTCAGCTTTGATAATATTATTAAACGCCAACAACTCTAAGCTCTTTCAAACACTACAATGGTAACCAAATACTCCAAATTTAATACTTTATCATTCAACAATTGCGTTAACATTTTGGCTTCAACATAAAATTTCTTAAATGCCCTTATGATACCAGTAATTTTTTTTTAGTGTTAATTTTTCGATGGTAAAGTGATATCAGTTTAAGAATTAGGTGGTAAAATATAGCTTCTACGAAATCTTAGTATTGAATTGATATGTCAAAATTTTTTTGATAGACAAATAATAATATAGCTTTCATAATTAAAAAGTGCGTTTTGGCTTTAACGTAAAATTTCTTAAATGCCTTTATGATATCCGCATTTTTTTTTGTGTTAATATTTTGGTGGTAAAGTGATCATAGTTTAAACATTATCTGCTAAAATGTGGCTTTTTAGAAATTTTAGTATTGAATTGATATATCAAAAAACTTGTGAAGAACAAATGATATTATTTATTTCATAATTGAATCATGCATTTTGGCTTTAATATAAAATTTCAATAAATTTTTAACTGCGTTAATAGAATGGTGGTAAAGTACTAACAATGTAAATATTTGGTATTAAAATATAATTTTCACCAAATTATAGTACTAACTTGATTTGTCAGAAAAACTTAAGTCCAAAAATTATAATATCCCTTAATTTAGTGCTTTCACCTCACTGAAAGATGTTAAGGCATATCTCCTTTGCTTCGTTCCTCTCTGCATAGTATTGGCTAAACTCGAGGAGTTTCTCTGTAATAAAAAGCCTCTCTTTGGCTAGTCCAAAAGAATTATAATATTTGAAAAAGGGATAAAAATTTCCCTGTTTGCATTGAGTAGGCTTTAAGTGAGTTACGTCCTTTGTCTCCATAATAAAATCATGCCTATATATTGAGTTGTGATGTTCATAGACTCCTAAGTTTGACAAATTTTCATCTTTTTCAAGAATTACCAATCCTACTATAATATCAGCATCACATGAACAGGAATTAGCTCTTACTTCATTTACAATCCATCATTGAAATAGAGACAAATAAGGGACAACTAACAAAAACATCACTTGTAAATTTTAAAGACATTAATAAGATATGCCTTTTTGGTGCCTCCTAATGCTAATATGAACTGGCAGGTGTCCACTCAAAACACATTATTGATAACAGAAAAAGTCATCTAATGTAACAACCATTTCTATCTAATTGAAGCAATTAGAAGAAACACAGAAGAAAGAATCCACTTGGTATTGTATTAGGTATGGAGTTTGGTTGAAGTAATACTCATGAGATAAAGTCCTTTTCTGAATTTCAGAGATCACATGATAATTAAGTGGACCAAACTTTACTGATACCAGTCCCTTTACATCGTTATATAAACAAGCCCTCCTTCTTCTAACAACTATCCCCAAAGCATCTTCAAATCATTTTGCTTTCTCTTTATACATACTCTCTCAAAATGGCAGGAGCTTTTTCTGGGGTGTTTGTTTGTGCAGTTTTAGTCTTCTGTATGGTGGTTCCAAGCTTTGCTACAGTTTACAATGTAGGAGATTCCTCAGGCTGGGCTATGGGCAGTGACTATAGCACTTGGACCGGTGGCAAGGCCTTTGTTGTTGGTGACAGCCTTGGTGAGTTAATTTCGTCAAATGTTTGATATGTTTCTTATCCTTAACATGGCTATACAAACTTATTATGTTGAATTTTGTTTGATAGTTTTCAACTATGGAAGTGGGCACACTGTTGATGAAGTGAGTGGTAGTGACTACAACTCGTGCACTGTGGGAAATGCAATCACGTCGGACAGTTCAGGTGCCACCACCATCACTCTAAAGACTGCCGGGACACATTACTTCATTTGTGGTGTCCCTGGTCATTGCGGCAGCGGCATGAAGCTTGCCGTCACTGTGGGATCAGGGTCACCAACCGCTTCTCCATCGGGCTCAGGCCCAGGTTCAGGTTCATCATCTCCAGGTGGCTCTGGCGCTTCTTCGCCGCCTTCCGGCAGCAATACGACAACCACCACAACTTCATCTTATACACCTGAATTATCTTCATCAGGGCCTAATTTCTCTCCATTTGTTGCTCTAGTAACGACTTGTGTTGCATTCTTCATGTTGGTTCTCTCATAAGCTTCTCCTTGCTTATGACCAGGATAGAGGCAGTGCTTTTTATCCATTACGTTATGCATTTCTAGTTTGTATTCATGAGGTCTGGTTTTATCAATTAGTAGGTTGTTTCCTTGAAAGAAAAAAAATGTGTGTGTTATTGTTTTAGGGCCATAGCTTTTCGGTTCACAATCACAGGGGATTTGATCCTTAATATCATGAATCAAATTCTCACCTATGTTTGCCCTTAAGGTGCGATGATAAGAATATCAAGTATAGGTGGGTATATAGTCGTTATCCATTAACTTTTAAACAAAAAAGGCTATTTACCAGAAGCTTCAGATGTAAAATAAGCAGTTGTTACACCAAAAAGAAAAAGAAAATTTCACTGAAAAGAACTCTATCACAGTTGGACTTTCGACACATGAAGAACCTATGGATAAGGCAATTCATAGTTAAACTTGCAAAAATTTTAATTTTTGACACGTATATAGATCTATAACTAGATGTTCCCCTCTAGTTTCCACCTCCAGCAAAATTTTACTCATACTTCCGCATTTTTGGCTCAAGATAAACAAAAGCTTGAATCTTGACTTGAATTTCAGTTTGTTTCCGTTCACAAGTCCATTACCGTAAGTAACATAACGACAACTAATTCGTAATTCAATTCAATAACATCTGCGCACCAGAAAAATCACAATTCTTCGTGCCTGCATATTTTAAGAAATTTTATACAACATGTCAATTAATGTACGACGAATCGGATACCTATTTAAATTTTGTGTGAATTGTCCTAGAGGTTTTTCTTCGCAGAAAAATTACTACGAGTGGCGGTGATCTTATAAACACTGTACTACATGTCAGTTTTAAATGTTATTACGATACGACAAGTATGCTAATTCTTAAAATTTTGTACAACTCAGTCCCAAAATTTACTTTGCGGTTGTTGGCTTGTTGCTGATCTTCGAAAATAATACGACAAGTAGGTTTTTTAATTTTCTGTTGTACGACTTGTCATAGTAAGGAAAACCCAGCCGAACTTGGCAACTTGCAAAGTTTTTCTTCAGAGTTACCCTGGCAATCAGTGAATCACAACACAATAATGATAAGAGTAGTAAGGTTAAAAACACAGAAATGGAAAACCCAAGGTTCCAAAATGCGGGGAATTGCATGGAGTTCGCTCTTGCCTCTCATCATAGTCACTTCTCTAATCATCTACGACGAGTGGGTTTCCACTCCTTCCTGCAAAATCATACCTTCCGCGGATCCTAATGATTGCGAACCGGGTCCAAATTCGGGTTCGGGGGTTGATCTGAAGATAATGATGGTTGCTAATTTGTTACTAGTCGGGTCGGATTCTGGTTTCGTCAACCGCCATTTTAGAGACTATTACATGGCAAAATTTTTCAGAGTAAGTTCGTCAATCTGCTTATATATTAATATATTTTTATGCAATGAAGCTTTGTTTGCAATAATTCCACTTTTTATCTGATGACCTTGAGCATGAGCTGGATCTGGAAGCGGAAATGAATTTAGTCTCCTTAGAAGCATTATAGGCTTCAATTACATAAAGCTGCTATTGGAGCTCATGCAAATAGGAGAATGAGAAATGATGCCAAGATTGGATTTTGTTCAATGTGAATGTGTTACCTTGATATTCTTTGTTATTTTACTAAAATAAAGCATCTGTTGTTCTTATACGTGAAGCAGAAATCTTTTCATTCTCTGAACCCTGATATGCTGCTAGTCTTGGGAGATGTTTCCGCAAAAGGGTCAGAGTTGAGGAGAAGTGATTGGTTACCCGTGCTGGATCGATTTCATCAAATGTTGGGACCCTTTCTTGGTGTTCCTTTTCATGTGCTTTTAGGTGATAGGGATGTAGGAGAATGCAGTGGACTTGACAGGAGGTCTGTCGATTGGATAGCTGGGAACTTTCCTGGTATGGATTCATCTGGTTGTGGTGCATTTGAAATTAGTAACATCAGCTTTCTCTCTCTTAATGCTGTGGCGTTGCTCTGTGGCAATAATAAACTAAGGTTTAGTGTTGAAAAGGTTATAGAGACAGAGAGTATAGATCTTAGAATGGAAGCCAAAGGCACAGCTGAAGCAGTTGATGACTTTGGTAATTTTGTTTGGGGAGAAAAAGCTATGTCTTCCAAGTCTGGTCCTGTCTTATTACTTCATTTTCCTTTGCACCGAACAACCGAAACCAAGTGTGCATCGCGGATTTCAATTACACATGAAAACAGGTAGCCATGAATCTCACTGTAATATAAGATTGATTTCCATGAAGTAGACAAGTACATAACCTCAGTTTTCAACTTTAAATAATGCATATTTGTATGGGTAGCTGAGGGGATGCTCTGAAGCCTGTTATGTTAAAGTCGGGTAGCAAGGGCTAAGTCATTTGACTTAGGCCTGAATTCTCATGTTTATCTATTTTATTGATCTATGTCCTCCATTTTTTTTTTTTAAACTTTAGATTTGTTTTCTTAGAGAAGTTGTAGGAACTGGAAAATTATATTTGTATTCAGTAATTTGCATCAGTGTGGCATTAGTTCATCTTGCCATTTGAAATTCTGATTCATGTACTTGATTTTATGATCTGAACTTGCTCGGTATCAGTTGATGCATTGTATTTCTGTTGAATTTATTCTTTCAGGGGGTTCTCTGAACCTGGACCCTATGGTTTACTGCACACCATCCCCCTCAATGCTACAGAATACATTTTCCAGGCTCTCAAGCCAAAGTAAGTCCATGTTTTTTTTTCCCAGTATATGTGGATGATTTAATACATGCTTCACTGCTTTTAATAGATTCTAAAAAGTGCTTACATATGCAAACTGATGTAGGACAGAAAATGAACAAAAGAAGACAGAAGAAGCTAATTAGGATTTGGTAGAATAAAGAGAAAGAGGAGAAAAAGCAAAATAATCGTTATCAATGATTAACTGATGTTTTAGCCAGGTCAGAGAAACATTATGATGAACATACACTATACCTGATCCAGGTTTTTGATCATCAGTCTTTGTTAGACAAACACAAACACAATCAAACATAATAGGACCCAATGAATCCTCAAAGGCATAGGATAGTGTAATTTGGACAGAGGTTTGCTCCAATCTTGCTAATTCTAATATCAGGGATCCAATGTATAACAATGTTTATCTAAATATCTTGTAGTCTTTAAGTCTCTTTTCTCTTCATGGTAAAGTTGCTTAAGTAGTGTAATAAATGATGTTGCTACCTGTAATTGCAATATTTCTTCTTAGCACAATTTCTTTCTCCAATCTGTTGGTTTATTAATGCACTTTTTCTCTACATTTACAGGATTATTTTCAGTGCCCACACCCATGAATTTTGTGATTACACACACTCAGATGGAACTCGCGAAGTAACTGTCTCAGCCATGACTTGGAAGGCAAGGGATGATCCAGGTTTTGTCCTTGCAAATTTCCATGGGAACGGAAGGGGAGTTAGCATCAGCTATTGCTCTCTTGCTAGAGAATCTCATTTGCTAATCGCCTATGGTTTTGCTCTAATTTCATTACTGTCGATAATGCTCGTAGCAAATATAACTCAATTGAGATGTTCAAGACGATGATTTTGGAATACCTCCAAAGTCATAACGTGTTGTGCACTATTTTTTGTAAAAAATTTTGTTGTATCGTTGATGAAGCTAAGCTTTTCATTCTTTCCACTAGAAGAAAATATTCTTGTGTTTTTTTGTTTCGGGTTTGCTTCTTTCTTTCGTTCTTCTCTCTCTAGATATATCAATTTAATGGGAGTTCTATATAAGGTTCATTGGTGAATTAAGATCACCTAAACTCTTATTTAGAAAAATGAATTAATAAATAAATAAACCCTGGGCTAAACTAAATGCTTTGATTTATGGGCAAACAAGATTTGGGCATAATTATTGAAACCACAGTCCCATCAAGAAAGAGAATGACTTAGTGTGCTTCTGGCGGGGTTCGTAACAAATTATGTAATAAATGACAGCAAATCAGCAATGAACAGCAAGCTGTATTAAGAAATCTTCCTTGTGATGATATTACCACAGAATACGAAACAAAATAATGTCCTAGTAGATTAACAAAAAAAAAAACCGTATCGTAATCCTGAAATGTTAACTTAAAATCATGAATACAACACATTTACCATTTGCACCGAATTTTACAGTAACATGATCAGCAAGCAACTCGTTTTATATCTTAGCAATCTATCAAAGACAACATTTTAGACTGACTCTTAAGCATTTTTTAACAAAGCATTGTAATATTCCTAACCCAACAAAAAAAAAAAAGGACAAAAGAAAACAAAGCATTGTAATTGGTAGTAAACCATTACAATCAGAGCTTACCGAACGTCCAGACCCGAATCCTGATCGTACGGCGCCAGAGTAACATCCAGGTACTACTGGAATTGAGCCCAATGTCATGGGCTTATTTCTCCTATTTTGGCGGCGGATAAGGCCGAGGTTTTTCTCTGTTATACCCTAACTTTAATCTGTACAAACCCATTGATATTTTTACAAAAAAGCTTTGTGAAAGTTTCCAAATGAACGTGGGGTCGGATTGAACGTAAAGTATCCCAATCTGGTAAGGCTCTTTTTTCCCCTCATCTCTAATCTGATATTTCTTGAGCATTTAGATAATTGATGACACGCATACTTTATTAGGCAATTGATGAGCCACTGAATGTATTATGCATTCTCTAAAGATCTCAGGTTTTATACTCTAGCATATACTGCTGACATACCTAGTGCATGAGATCTAGAGTTCAGCTAACTCTGCACTGGTGCTCTAACTTCTCTGGACCTTATAAGAGAATGTGTGGGGTTGAATTTACCGGTCCATCTTCGTCTTAGAAAATTAAAATTCTAAGATTCATTCTATTTTATTCCCCCACTGTAATTGTTCAGTTTAAAAAGATAGTTCGTTCGTAAATAAAAGTTGGAAGAATATGTTCGGCTTTAGGACAAACACAACTGTGGTTAATACAAGCCATAAATAATGACATTCTTAATTTCATACTAAATCTTAGAAAGTAAAGCCAAGATTTGGCGTATGAACCTTTAGAAAAAGCCAATGTCAGTCGCATCGGAAAAGAAAGAGCTGCTGCTTATTGGCTCATCTCATCAGTAATGAATTTGCTGCCAAATTTCATCTAGTATACAAGCGTCAAGCCATCAACCGAATCTCTCATCTCTGATTAAGAACGAGAGCCGAGAGCGGATTAATAGCAACTACGGCATGCATTTTGCTTAAAGTAATGTATTAATTAATTATCTAATTAGACTTCAAAAAGAGAGAGAGAGAGAGAGAGAGGTCTCTCTTTGAGTCTTTGAGACTCTCTTTCTTGTTGTGTCTGTGAAAGGCGCACAGCCGCACATGGGGGCCTCTCTGTAATGAGAAGTCCGATAACAGCTGTAACCACGTGACACCTGTTAAAGCTAAAAATGCCTATTCTATTCTCCACTTCTTCTTTTCTCCTCCTATATATGGCTTATATATATTATTCTATTCTGTTCTACACTGACAACAAAACCCAATCCGGCATCCTTAAAACAGAAAAAATGATCATAAATAATGAATATATCCTCAACTCCATAAAATAAAAAAGACAAGACCAGTTCCAGCTGTCCTCAACACGTTACAGCAATTCCTCGCGAAACGACACCGCACAGATCTGACACCACTCCCTCTCCCATCCCTCCGCCCCCCACCGTCATCTCTCTCTCTCTCTCTCTAACTCAGGAGTCAGTGACCCGTCTCTTCACACATCATTTTAAACAACTTGGACATGGATATTAATAAAACGTGAGTATATTTTATTAATAGGAACAAAAAGAAAAATAATATGTGGATGCAATTAATTAAACGAGATTAAAACTCAGGAAATTATAAGAAAATTTATAAATAAATAAAAAAACAAAACTAGATATACTACTAATCATACGTCAAACCGTCAAACTATCATCATCAGGATCCATCACAATCAAATATAAAATTAATTAACAAAATATTGAAAAAAAAATAAACTCCTAAAGGAAAATCAACATAACGATGAACTATAGATCTACATGAACAAAGCAACAGCAGCAACGAATCCCGACAAGTAACCGCCAACAGAAACTCTGTTCAAAGCGACGCCGTTCCCTGGAGTGGAAGTAGGGGCACCAGTTGGAGGGAGAGGAACACCCCCTGGGGAGACAGGAGCGCTACTGGGAGCCTCGGAGATAGGCGGGGACGGCGGTGAGAGAGTCGGTGCGGCGACGGGAGTAGGAGTGGCGGTAACGGGAGATGGAGACTGAGCATGAGATTTGGAAGGAGAAGGAGCTGCAGCCTTGGGAGCCGGAGAAGGTGGTTTGGTGGCTGGTGGGCGAGTCGGCGCCGGACCGGGAGCCTGAGCCACTGCTGAGCCGGCGATGAGAGCCAAAAGCACGATAACGACGAAGCCTGAGCGGGCCATTGCTGTCGTCGTTGATGCCGCGAGAGCTTTAAGCGAGAAAGAGAAAGCAAAGAGACAAAAGAGAGAGAAGAGAAAGAGTTTGTTTGAAAGAAAAGAGAGAGGAAGTGGGCATTTATATAGTAGTGGAGGGTTGGAACTCGGAAGAGATCACTATTCCTGCTACTCTTCTTGCTCTTTTTGCGTTGCCCTGGTTACTTTTGTTTGATTTAATTTCCAATTTTGTCCTTTTTAATTAATGCCCAAGATTTTAAATTTTTTGTTTCGATTTCCCTTTTTTAGTTCTTCTTTTCATTAACTAAACACTAGTTTCATGTCAAAAAAAGAAAACTAAACACTAGTTTCCCCTTTTTCTTAATTTCCCGTAACACAGAAAGAATTGTTATTTTGGGAATTTCATAGAGCTATAGGAAGTGTTTGATATTTAATTTGATACGATTCTTTGATTTCCAATTATATATAATAAGCGCACAATTTTTGCAAAAATAAAACGCTTCCTTTCTTTCTTTTTTTTTTTTTTGTAATCTATATGAAAAATTAATTGTTTCGAAATAACTTTTAGTTTCGTTTTTAAAAAAATATTTAACCTTTGAAAAAGTTAATCTTAATTTCGAATTATATTTATTATAATTGTCTTCTAATTAGCAAACATTTACTCTGAAATCTTACCATGGCGAGTTGTGTGGTGCAATGTAACTTTAATGTTGGACATTTCTTCCTTCTGTACATATAAATATGGATAAACTACATGTCATTTTCTGATAAAACATAAAAGTGCAGGGACCCTGATGTTATGCGCATCCTTTTACAAGTAGGCCCATAATTTTTCCATGTTACAAGTACGCACATATTTGCGCTTTACAGAAAAGATTGGCAAATGCAACAGCTGGCAGTGACGATCATAAATTTATGTGATGGAAGAAATCTCGGCCGTTCAATGTGTGACAACTCGAAACATGTTCAATTTAAGGCCATGATTATGACTCGACAGTGTCTGATGGTTTATTTGTTTTCGCAGACAGGTTCTCGCCACACCATGCAGTTTACAATTAATTAACAACAAAAATTCCACTAACCGTTATGATTCGCACGTTGTTGCTTCTAATTTTTGTTTTACTTTATTTTATTTTTTAGAGTGGACGACCTTTTTCATTATTGAAAATCATCGGATCATAGTTTAATTTAATATTAACTTAATGTGTTGCTAATATTTAATTATAGAGGCTCCATCTACATCATTGGGTGATTAGTTTGAGCGCCTTGGATTCCAATCATAAATTGCTATTGGAGTTTTGTGTTGTATTTATCAATTTTATTTTTACTTTTCAATAATTTAAGGCCGATCATTAAGAGTAGCTAGATATAACTAAGTTCACTATGTTTGTGCTTCAAATGGACCGTCGTAATTAGTAAGTTAAAAACAGCGATTAATGAACCATAAACATAAATAAATTATTTAATGATACGAGGGACATGTGATGCATTCGATCGTTGGAAACGGTTAAATATTTTAAAACTTGATAGATCAAGCCATTACTTAGGTAATAGATCGAAAAACTTGCAAACAATCCATAAACATACACGATAATTATGAATTTCAAATTACTGAAAATGGCTTTCATCTTGGTCAATCATGTAAACCACCTAACAAACAAATCATATTTCTAAAATCTATTTATTTCCATTTTGGGATTATATAAATCGCGTTAACATGAGAAAATTTTTGCTCTGATTCAATAAAATTTCGACATAAAACTTGTCCAGCACTCACCGGAATTATCCAGCTGAATTTGGTATGAAAATAGAAAACGCCGGGTCCATAATGACGCGACACTCAAATGACCCAAACAAAATTTGCGATTTGGCACTAGCAACCCGCGTAGACGCACCATCAACTAACAAATGCAATGCTAATGTTTTCTTTTACCTCCCATCATAGGATCAATTTCTGTTTTCTAGGGTGGAGAATCTTATACAAAATTTTATCTGCGTAACTGGCATAATAGACATAACACCGTTTTGGAGAACTTAATTATTTGTGGCACAATTGACAACATATTACCGGACGGTTTCACCACGTGGTGGCTTGATAGTATTGTCTTGTTAAAGTCTTTTCACTTATTTTAATCTGTTTTGCACGACGCCAATGAACATAACTCAAATACCCACTCCGTCTTCTTTCTCAAAAATAAAGCTTAGAAGTCACACTTTAGAAGTCTACTCCAATATTAGGTTCTCACTTCTCAGTCTTTGTGAGTGCATTTGATTAATTCGCTTAAAGATGCTCAAAATATGAAGTACTTGACTTCCAACATAATTCATGTACATGTGGTTTGACTTGTTAACATTACTCGAATTTAGAATATCAAGGGTTTTTTTTTTTTTTTTTGGTTCAAGTTTTAAAGTAAAACAAAATATTATTAAAATAGATAGTAGGCAAGGCTAATTCTGTCCCATTACGTTCTTTTCACGTAAACCATGGTAAAAAAATAATAATAAATGAGATTTGCTTACTTGACCGTTAGACCAATCTACGGTTGATGGGGAATAGCGTGTGGTCAACAGCCGGCTATGAATTCACCATATGCTCCCCTACACCGTATTTCATAAAAATTATGCTCTTCTATTATCTTTTCGTCTACGTTACTTTTGACTCATTTGCCGCTTCATCCGCTCTTTACAGGTCACTCGTGGATGGAGTACATGGGTTCCACGTCTTTAATCAGACTTCACCATCCACGAACTTTAAGTCTGGTCATTTCCTGAAAAATGTAACCGTGTCGTGGAAGCATAGAACATGAACACTTTCCGAAGCTCCGATCTACCTGCCCCATAACCCGAATTTAGACATTTAAGAATGTTCATCTACAGGCTGTTTCTGAGGCTATTGTTATTTTATTTAGCTTCAAGCAGAATTGAAGAGTACGGAGACATATTGTAAGTGCTTCCGATGCCCGCAACACCTCCGGGAACAATGTCATCAGGAGACTCCAGACTGGTGTCCACCTGCCAATCAACAAATTGACAATGGTTGTGACCTTCAAATAAGATTTAAGCAAGTGAAATAGACAAATAATGAATGAATAGTGAAATTAACAGGAATGTCAATCAAGCCATTAATCCAAGCAAAAAATTCTTCCCTTTTCAATTTCCTAAACATAATCGATTCATTAATGCAGCTCAGTCTTATCATTGTCCCTCTGACAAATAAATTAGTTTTTTGTCAGGGCCTATATATACAGTTCTATATGCAGGTGGTTATAGTTTTACAGTGGGTACAACTGTACAAGTAGCAAAATCAAGAGAGCACCAGAAAGGGTTAGGAAAGTATTGTCAGTACAATAAGAGTTTAAAAACAAAATAATTCACATGTAATGTCATCTCTCTCTTGCATTCTGGTCTACGGTGCTGACCTCTTACTAAAAAGCATCAAAATCTTCTACACAAGTGTTAATGATCTGGCATGGCAATGCAATTCCGGTCAACAGATCGAGTTAGCAATAGTCATATCACCAATTAGAAGTCATCAACTTCACTACTAAACTGAATTTTAAAGACAAATCACAAAACTCGAATACGCGGTTGACATGCATATTGCTTGAACAAACACAATATGTAGCATCTAAATTGCATTTGTTAGCACAACAGTTATCAAAGAATGAAAAACTGAAAACTCCACAAACTTTAGAATAAGGAAATACTAACCACACGAAACCATTGCCTCTTCAGAGGTGGTGGGGGTACTGAAACTTTAACAAAGAAGTCATGAGCATTGAATGCTAAATAGATATCAGCTCCATTGTTGTCGTGAAGCCTGCAAAACAGATATATTGATAAACATGCTTCTCATGGAGCCATTGCGCATTCAATTGTATAAGTCTTGCTACATCAGTTCTATTTTTCTTGGAAAAGCAACTATATTTTGTTAAATTGTTGAGTTTATTGGATAGTCATTGTATACCATGGAACTGGTTAAGAAAACTACTGTACACAGAAGACGACAGTGTTGATGAGAACAAGAGTAGCAAAAAGCACTCTTAGGGAAGCACAAAAAAAAAGATAAATCTACATTGACCATAAGAGCAATGTACAAGCATGTCAAACATTTATATATGATTTAAATCATCACAAACTGCTGATATAGTTGTTCCAATATCTCTTACGTAAATGCAAGGAATTTGCTCTCATAATTGTCCCAGTTGTCCTCATGCCATGTTACATCATTCTGCATCAGTAGAAACTTGTGTGAGCGCGAACTACTTTTAGAGCACATTTACTAGATGAACTTCATTCTATTAGGGAGACGAAAGAAAAGAAAATTTACTATATTTAGAAAATCTTCACGACCAAATACTCTGTGAGATTGTCGGAATTTTATGACCTCGGAGAAAAACCTGAAGTGACTGTTCTTCTTTGTTTCCAACTGCCACCCCAAAAGATTTAGCCATTCAGCCATTACCTGAATAAAAGCTATCAAGAAATAAAAAGTCAAATGAAAAACGTACCTGCCCCCACTGGAAATTGTTAATAGCAGTATCATGTCCGTAACTGTTGTTATTTCCATATCGAGTATGTCCGTATTCATCTCCCATTAGCATCATTGGGGTTCCCTGTTTGTATCACTTGAAAGAATTAACATTGCCAGAAGTTTCATAAGTAGTATAAAGCAAACAATTGAAATCTTATGGTGGATCAGGCTATAACAGTTGTATTTGGTCAGAAACAGAAGTAGGAGCTTTTGAAACATACAGAAGAAATACGACAAAATCTGTAACGTGCAAAAGATGAAAAATGACATTTCCAAACTTCAAATAGTCAGTGCAACCACAAAGTTAGAAAGTGAAAATAAGAAGTGAAACTGTTTCTGAAGTGAACAGTCTCAATCTCATTCTGTGCACACGAGCAGGTAAAACAAATATTTGGTAGCAATATGCTATCATAAAACAGTTTACCTGAGACACCATTAATGCTAGATGGAAGTTTTTCATTTGCCGGGAACGCAATGCTTTAATACTGGCATCATCAGTTTCTCCTGTCCAAAGAGAAATACTCTGCATTTCAGGAATGGGAAAAAGATCATAACAATCATTCACTTTCTCATAGATTATTTCCTTGCAACTGAAGAACCCCAATGAAAGGAACCTTAATCATTTGTCATAAACTGCTATAAGTTTTGACATCAATTTAGGTTTCAAGATCTGCATCCATCAAATTAAGAAAGCCTAAAAGTAATAAAGCGAACCACACCCATGATATGGTGCTTGAAGCACATTAAATGAGGTAAATTCTTTGTAAAATTTCTCACTTTTTCAAAATGATATTTGTTTCAATATTATCTTGAAACACAGGGCACTAATGGCTAATAAGTTGCAATAACACTCACACATTGATCAAAACAAGCTTGGTCATACAAGCATTAGTACTGTGCAAAGAACACTACCTTCAAAGCCACAATTCCAGCTAAAATTATCATTGCACCCATCATTTCCTCCTTCTCCATTAGCCTCATTGTGCTACAAAAACAACAATTTTAGAGAACAATTGAATAAATATGATAATAATGAAATTAAATTGATGGCTAGAAATTATTTTGTACCTTGCCATTGTATGAAACCAGATCGTACAGTGTGAACCCATCATGTGCAATTATAAAATTAATACCATGATAAGGCTTCCGCTTATTAACCTGAAAGATGAGCAAAATTTACATGCACATAAGTTAATTATGTACAGCAGTAACACCAAATTTTGAGGGGTAAGAAGTAAATTTTCACCAATTTCAGCTGATTTCATCTTTCCTTGACATGTCCCTTACCGTTTACAAATTACTAAACCTATACCTACAGCTTTGCTCATTCAAAAACATTTCATATTTCAAATCAATTCAAGGTTTTTTTTTTTTTTTTGTGGGGAGGGGGGCGGTGAAGGTTATCCTTTGTAAGTTCAAATATCGTTCAGTTATTTTTAAAACCGACTAATTCTCACTGTACCCAATGGTATCGTATTCCAATTAAGATTTTCTCAAAGCACTCCAGCTGTAGGTGGAGCTTTCAACCAATAAAATAAGCTTATGGCAGCAAAAATCTTTAACTCATTTCAATTTTGAGATGAGCTTATGATCATGTTGTTTTTTCTTTTAAGCAGCTATTCAATGGTTTTGAACCTTGTTTGTAGGTTCCATAACCTGAAAGTATAAAACCTTAAAACAAATGATTGAACATGAGAAGAATAGTTGAAATAGAAATATATTGATGCATACTCTGTAAAGGTCGGAAGATCCAGAGACACGAGTTGCCAAAATCCCCTTCATGCCAGGATCACCCTATATCATGAAAATTTCAATAAGAAACAGAAATAAGAGAGTAAGTGTTACTACTTGCAAAAGGACTTGATCAAATCTAACAAGGCCGAAATAAGATATTTATGATGTTAAATGTGTGGTTCCTCCAAAAAATAAATAAATAAATAAAAAGAGCACATGAGATGTTCACTTAATAAACAAAAGTTGAGCACATATTATCCGATTTGGATGCTAGCAGAAATACCAATAAAATAGACATTCTTAGCATCCATCTCTATTTAACTCACAATCAGTTATACACTGAGTTTAAATTGTGAACTGTGTCCTCAATATAGTAACATTACAATAGCAATTTCCATCACAGCTGGTTCAGCTATTTTCTACCTTTTGGGCCCACCAGCCCATTTTTGGGTAAGGCAAAATTAAGAGATCGCACCTTCATAAACTTTCTTAGGTCATCACGGTACTTCCCATTCCACTCAGCCCATCTGCACAAAATGGATCTCATAAGTGATGGAGGTGAGGTGAGCATGTTTCCATGAGAAACTTTCCAAAAGAAATAAGTGATGGAGGTGAGGTGACCATGTTTCCTCTAGAAACTTTATAAAAGACATCCATATTAAAAAAGAACACCAACTATCAAGCACTCATGACTAAGAATCTGATTTTTCTAATTCAACAAGCTCATTCAACTAAAAATAACAATGTGAAATGGAGTTACCTATCCCAATTTGGAAATCGTCCAACAAGATAAAGCCCTCTGCAGTCCCAAGGTTCTGCAATTATTTTACACCTAGATAGAATAGCATCTTTGGCAATTGCCTGGAATTTCAAACAATAGTAAGTCACTAGACCAAACAACACTATCGATCTAAAAAATAAAATCAA
Source organism: Luvunga scandens (assembly GCA_030449905.1). Taxonomy (NCBI): domain Eukaryota; kingdom Viridiplantae; phylum Streptophyta; class Magnoliopsida; order Sapindales; family Rutaceae; genus Luvunga; species Luvunga scandens. The sequence continues at coordinate 4,192,501 of JASUUG010000798.1, read as the reverse complement.
TTCCCCCCCCCCCCCCCAAAAAAAAAAAAGCTGATGTGTTGCCCTGGAGAAAGTTCATTTTTCTGATTACCAGCAAAAACTGCACAATTTCTTTAAGTTAAAGGCTACATCTGAAAAATATTTAGCTAGCATTACCAAAATTCTAGACAACCTTACAACAGTATATTGAATTCAATTTTTTTAAAGGTACAACATTATAGTAACAAATACTTTTGTTGCAAAAATATTCTGGTGTGCAATTATTCACTTGCATCATAGAATAATCCTAAAATTAACGAGGATGAAGAGAATAAAGAAGTTTCTTCATACTGGTGAGTCTAGAGATCCTGTCTTTTAGTCATATGAACCCACTTAATACCAAACGAAAACAGAAGCAATAATTTCACATTTACAGAGCCATAAAAATAATTTCAACTTTACATTTATTCTTTCAACTCAATATGTGTTCACATTCAATGTTCCAAGGAAAGCTATGTTAAACACTCAATATCTGCCTGTATAAATCCAGATGCATGTAAATTACTTACCCTAATCAGTGGTGGAGCATTAAGAGGAGAACCATCTGTTCCTCGACACAGTACACTGGCAAGGTCAAATCGAAAACCATCCACGTGATACTCAACAACCCTGCAATTTAAGTTAAAGAGAAAAAAGAAAATCACAATTCTTCATTAGAAAGCCAAATCCAAAAGCAGAGCAATACAATGATATTAAACTAGCATAAATCTTCTTTATAATATCCAGTAAGAAACTCAGTTAAAACAAAGGTTACCAACATCAGTGACGTACATCTAATTAAAATACAGTCGAAATCATCCCCCCCCCCCCCCCCCAACACCCAAAAAAAAATAATAATATAAGTAAAGTTGTCTAATTCTCAGAGATGAAGAATATTGACCAACTTGGATCTAAAAAATCAAGAATATTTTTCTCAAACAGTTCAAACCACAAAGAGAATCTCGATATAACATGTGCTTTCTGATTTACAGTTAACATCATATTCTAGTTTATTAAATGATTAAAAATATGGCTCCAGGTAACTTTTAAAGATCGTGAGGACAGGATAAATTCAACACCACATAAAATGCTAATTCTTTTTAGAGACAGTATAGCTCTTATATGTTCACCCTTAATTTTCGGCAATGAATTTAATCCATACCAGTGTCTTAAGCTATCCAGGATGAGTTCCATGACCACTGGATGATTACAGTTTAATGTGTTTCCTGAAGACCAAGAAATGCAAATTAGAAACCTTCAATATCAAATTAAAAGATCAAGAATTTTAAAAGATAAAAACTGCTTAAAGCTGACACGTTGAGTAGTGCTTGGGATCACAAGAAGACCGTGATAAGTTCCTACATTACATGAAGTAAAAAAATTATTCAGGAAAGTAAACAAGAAACAGTTGACAAGGGCAGGAGTACCACAGCCAGCGTAGTTGAGCAACTGGCCATCACCATCCACCATGTAATAAACCTGCAAAATGATTTGTAGGATAATATGACTAACTGAAAAATATAAAAAAGAGAAAGGCACGCATAGCTGAAAAGAAAGCTTTGCATCCTACATAAATTGCCAAGGTACCAGATTAAAATTAAAACCAGAGTAGTAATTACGGTAAGCTAAGTTCTAAAATAATTATGAGAAAAATGCATATTAGAAAGATAGAGAGAAAAGGGGAGAAAAAATCCTTGCACTCTATTTCATTGTTGATTAAATAACCCTTATAAGATCAGTCTAAGTATCCGAACATAGAACGTGCACTTGCCTGACTTCTATTATCTCGCATAACTATAGAAGTGTAACTTCACCTTATTATCTATGCCTCGGAATGAGGTGGTATAAGGGTTAGCATCATCTGCCTCATTTGTATGATTATAGACAACATCCAAAATGACCTGTTGAAAAGTAAAAGCTCAGTGCAATTTTCTAAGTTTTCAAACTTTTAAAAAAGGAAAAATTACTTCCAACCAAGAACATGCAATACTAACTCCAAAGTCAGAATACATACGATTTACCTCTATGCCAGCACCATGCAATGCTTTGACCATTTCCTTGAACTCCCAGGAAGCTTTAAGAGGTCCTCCACCACCACCAGCATAGCGACTCATAGGAGAAAAGAAATTTATTGTTGAGTAGCCCCAAGTATTGACCTTCCATAGAAAATGAAACATAATAATCATCGATGGTGTCAATAAACACATCAGAAGGGAAGAAATCTGTCAAACTGTTATTTCACCATGGTATAAAGTACTTCGGACCTTTTTTTTTTTTTTAACTTTTAAAGGATACCATATTATGCATGCAAAGGCAAGCAACTAGCACGCCCTTCAAGCATTGACTTGATTTTAGTTGTCACACACAGAACACAACTCGTAACTCATTTATGCTTAGTTATAAGAGCTCAAATTGTCAATTCTTCTGTTCAAAATATTCACTCCACTGCAAACCTTCTCAAACTTCCCAATTCGATCATCTCTGAGATATATACATATATATATATATATATATATTACAAGTTGGGATTTGTGCTAGTTAGCTGTCAAATTATCAGTCTAGTAACTTGGAATATGGACAGTATTATATTTTCAATTAAAGAATTGAAAGGTAAAATGAGTTTCATGCAAGAGGTCTACAACTTCAATGACTGAGTATGCAGTACAGTGTTCTGCTGAAAGGAAATATTAAGTCAAGCAAGTCAAAAAATATTAAAAGAAGAGAAATTTAAGAAGGGAAAACCCAAGGAAAGCAATACTAGTGTTTCACATCAATGATCCAAAATGTCATGCAATATAACTGCAAGAAGAAACAGTTTTCAAAAAAAGCAACACAACAAAAGAAATTTTTTGTGGTGAAAAGTTTATTAGGTATGACAACTGGAGGCTTTACTATACGAAGCATTTTCCAGCTTTAATGCTCGTTAGGGTATTTGATACTTTACCATGTGATCTCTAGGGTTATGGCGCCTTTGAAACTCCATCTCATCAAACTCAAAGACTGGCAATAACTCCACTGCATTGATGCCAAGCTCTAGAAGATGTGGAATCTTCAATGTAATTCCAAAAACAGAAAAGTTATTTTCAGCTATATACAATAAATATTGATCATTTAACCAACCAACAAAAAAAAATGTTGTAATGACAGAATTCTGAAAGTGTCGAATTTTCAAATTGGTTGATAATTAATACATACATATCATCAAGAATATCAAGCAAAATATTAGTCTCTTCACATGTCAGAATCAACCAATAAGTCAGTTAACTGCTTATGTCAAATTTTTGAAGCATTAAGCATTACACTCCATCTTTTCTTTCCCTCATATCTCCATACTTCTGAGTTTCTTTAACATCAGCAATTAATTGTTATGTTAGTTTATTCATTTGTCAAATTTCATATAAGTGTAAAACCAAAGCATTATACTCCACTCATGTATGATTCTAATATATCCTCTGTAATTGATTTTTAACATTACAATTACCAAGAAGAAAACCCACTGATCCAGTATATATTCACATAATCAAATTTATACAAAGTCAAACCCAATTCATCCAGTGAAACGCAAATTAATTATTTTCCAATGTCACTATTACTTTCGTCACTACAAAGAGGGTCTTTTTTTCATCAACCCACAGACTTACACTTGCGGTCTTTGTATTACCTCTCTTTTTGGAATCTGGATGATGAGCATTAATACATTGGTGATTGGTGTGAGAAAATCGTGATTCTATGCTATGAAGTGTTAATTTAAACTGACCTTGCAAAGGAAACTCCCATGGCATCTGAAGTTTTCTCTGCGGAGGAGGTAGTATTTAACTTAAATTGGGAGATGAGAAACCCTTACATCTAAACCTGAAACTCAGTGTTATCTAACCGTTTCTTACTTCATAACTTGTCCAAAAATCTAAAGGTTTTCACAGATACATAAGCCCACTAGGGACCAAAAAACCTTTGGATGCTCATAATTTTCCAATACAGAACTCCATGTCCTTCCATGATTTAGTTCCAATCTACATCCAAAAATCATAATCCATTAAAGACCTTATATCCAAAATGAACATATACACACACTTGTGCCATCATTAAACTAGATCTCTTGATCAGTCACATCAACTGAATGATGCTCAAGTCAATGGAAGCCTTATTAAAAACCGCAATGAACAAAATCAGGAACTGGAACTTTCACAAGAAAATTAAGAGTTTCCATCCAGAATTCTAAAGTTTTTGTCCAAGAGAGAGTGCTCAAAGGCCATCTATCGGACATTGATTCAGTTTAATACCATAAAGTATCTACCTTCTCTATCAAACCCAGGTAGCTGCCACGTATTTCTGGATCCAGCCCACTAGATTCATCCACTGTAAATGCTCGAACATTCATTTCATATATAACGAGATCTTTCTGCAAAGACAGTTACAGTTATATAAAAAGGTTGAACTACAAAAAGATATTGCAAATGCAAATTAGAAACATGGCGCAGAATCTATTATCGCCTAAACAGTAACAATGAAATTTTAGAACCATCTAGCATCAGGCAAATGTGCATTGGACATATACCAAATAATAGAAATGCATTCCATCATGATACAAGGGGAAATCAAAATTTTAATCTACATGATAAATTGTAGGAAAATAGAGGAAAAAAAATCCTCCTCATAACCAAACACTTACATAAATGAACTGCGTACCTCAGGTATATTTGGAAGCTTGTAGTTATCTCCCCAATCAAAAGGCAAGCTTTGAAAATCATAAGTTCCAAGAAATTTAGACAATTTACCACTAGCATCTCCGAAATGCCGCCGACCATCAACTAATTTTGCATAAGGATCAATAAGCACAATGCTACTGTCAAATCGATGTCCTTCATGCCAATCTCGAGGACCATCAACACGATAACCATAGAGAACTTTGCTCCGAGGCAGATCCTGCAATTACAGGAGCATCTTAATAGCATGAAAGAAGAATATGCCCAGGAAACAGCATCATAATAGGACATATTTGGATAGCTATCAAAGTTAACCCCAAAAATAAAGGTTTTCATATAAGTAAACCAATAGCAAGACTACCTCAATACATATGTGCCAGATGTCTCCAGTTTTATTTACACGAGAATCCAAAGGTAGCTCAATTATTCCACCATCTTGCCAGTCAAGCTTTTCTCTGGGGAAAATATTGCATCATACAGTATTCAAATGAATCAAATCAACCATAAATAATATCTTAGAGATTTTTCCTCATACTAGATAAGAAAAATATTGATACACAGCCTCCCCTACTTCAAAGAGAGCATTAAGTAGAGGGATTAACAGCGTAAGGATTCAAGCAAATTCATACCGTGCATTCACGTGCCACCTACCAAATTCCTTCTATAATACCTCAATTCCATTATAACAAAATCATAAAACAATCAATCACAAGAAAGACATGCATCAACTGCATCCAAAGCAATTTGTTTAAAAAGCTGTACTATACCACAAAGGTTATCTGAATGCCAGATCACTGGTCCTCATAAAAGACAAATCACTACTCAGAAATATCCATGATTCAAATCCAAGGTTCTTCCCAAGACGCCTCTACTAGTTCATACTACTATTTCCTTCCCAATTTTGAAAATTTTACCATCATATAAAAATAGGACATTCAATTTATTTCTTTCGCTGCTCACAGCAGAAGACCACAAACTAATGTGCCTCCAAGGCAGTATGCATGTTGCATGTATATGAAAGGAAATAGTATATCTTTTATATAAACTAAGAAATTTTTTAAGAAAAGACTGTTATAACTAAAAGAACACAAACCCGCTTCAAATACATCACAAACAAAGAATCCTGTTGAACCAGTATGCTTAATAGATAATTCCCAATAGCACTTTTACCTATAAATGAGAAAAGGAAATGCATTGTCACCTCTTGGGAAGTGATAGGCAAAGTGTGACTGCAGTCGCATGCTGAGAAAAAATTGCAAAATTGATCCCATTTTCAACTTCTGATACACCTATAGGATATGCCTGACCTTGGGAAGTTTTCAGTGGCAGGGTGGTTTCCAATATTTGATCGGCTTCTTCCTAGATCGCAAGCAGAGGGTACAAAGTTGTGAGAATTAATCAAAAATTTTAGATGCAGAATATATTTACAAGCAAGCACTTCACGGTGAAATGCAGTTTAGTAAAAGAACAATATGAACCCGCACATTGGAGAATAAAAGAAGCGTCAAACAATTTTCTTTTTTTTTTTTAGCTTCGTAGTCTTACATAATTTAGAAGTTCATACGATAAGCAAGCATAAAGAAAAGATAAATTTAAGAAGAGATTGAAAACAGGCAATCACCTCGAGCACACGCTCTTGAGTTCGCTTATTATAAGCATTTGGTGTTGTATGCTTGACGCTGCTGCTTGTCTAACCTATGCAAAATTTTAAATCATATCTCTTACTGGCAATAAGAAACTCAAAACAAAAATAGAAAATGATATTAACATGCCTTATTGAAATTGCCCGGAGTGTTTCCGCCTGACGCCTTTTTACTCAGTCTCAATCTAATAGAGGATCACCGGGGGTCACACAATTAGCCGAGTAAATAAATGATATGGAAAATAGAGTTGATAAAGAAATGTACCCCATCTCGTGAGCTGGAGAAGCAGCGGAAAACGAACGGCAGAGATTGTGGGATAAGGTGGAAGCAAACAAAACTAATTTAGTAGAGTTGGAGAGTGCAGGAAGTGGCCGATGTATCATCATGGTTCCTTCGAAGGCTTTCATGAGGAGCAAAGTATAAGATTCAAAGTGATTTTTTTAGTTTTTCTTTTTGAGACTCAAAGAGAGTACTTTTGGTTTTGTTGCTTGATTGAGTGGTAAGTCAGACGCAGAGAGAGCCTTGCTACTTCCAAGGAAAGTGAAGCGTGAGACTTTTCGGTTATCGTTTGGAGTGACTCGTGATTCGAGAGCGGCATTCGCAGGGGGGACTGCCTCCTTTTCTCTCTGCCACGTGAACGGACACGCTCAGTTTAAGTCTTGACATTACACGTGTTAGTTCTGGAAAGTATATATCGTTCAATCGCTAGATTGTGTAATAATATTTCTCGAAAGTTTGAGGCACTTCTCTTTTTTTGTTAACGAAAAGAAGAAGGCCGATGCTCCTTTTTCTCCTTTAGTTTAATAGGAGGATTCTTAAGTTTATTATAATAATAAGAGTAAGGATTTAAGTTTTTATAATAATTTTATGAAAGTTAGTTTTAATTTTTTTAATTATTAATTAATTAAGTAAAAATAATTTTTTTTATTAAATATAAGTACAATAAATATTAATTGAGTATTAAAGGGAGTTTAAAGAGTAGAGATAATCTCTTTTTTATAAAATACAAATAGAGTAAATATCTTTAAATATTAAAAAATATTTAAAGAATTTGTACAATATTTAATTTCTCCTTTATAATGAAATATATAAGGAGTCAATATTTCTCAAATATTAAAGAAGATTTTAAGGATTTGAGAAAAACGAAAAAGAAAAATATTTAATTAAGAGCAGTTGCTTACTGCAATTCAAAAGAAGTTATTTAATATTAAAAAATAATAACACACAAAATAAGTGAGAGGTCTTAAATTATTTATGATACAACTTAACAAGATTTTAATTAACTTTTTTTTAATTATTTTTTATTAAAATATTATCCTGCTTGGACTTGGTTCACTTCTCTAAGATTCAGTGTGTTTATTACAATTTTATTTCGGATTTTACTTCCATTTCGGCAGGATAAAACAGACGCCTTAGGATTCATATGCGGTACACCATGTATCTGGGAATTTGCTGTAAGGCCATTTAATACAAAGAATAAAAGGAGAAAGAAAGCTGGATAAGGTAAAGATTAAGGAAAGATTTAAATTGAACTTGGAAAATTCCATTTCAGTTAACACAAAACGGCAATCACAAGCTACATGAACATTGCATGTCGAACCATCCTAACTCGCAAAGTTCTTCGATCGAGGGTTCTGAAAAATTCCCGCCAATCCTTCACAATTCAAAGGCCCAAACTTTAAATTTTCAATTTCAAGACACGCCGTCAGAGGTGGCAGTAATTTCACCAAAGCCAGAAATTCAAAATGTATAACCCATCGACCATCTACAAAATATATTTCTGTCATGGGAAAAGGCTAAAGTGCTAAACCCTAAGCATAACCACTTACAATATAATAAGCGAAAATGAATCTCTGTTTAATTTCTTTTATAAGCTGAAATGAATTCCACAGCAATTTAATGTATACACAATCAGTATAAATAAATAAATAAACAAATAATCACCATTTCATTAAAATGGCGAACCGCAATAACTGATATTATAATGGCAATCCCTTTCACTTTGACTAAATCAACAACCAGGGAAAAAAAACACTGAACTTCCCATTACTTTTGTTGTAACATTTCATCATTTTCATGTAATGATTGTTCCACTCACTCCTTGCAAAAGTGCGAGCACATGCCCTCCAGTTCCCTATATACCTCTCAATTTTTTTATTTTTTTTGAAGTCCATCATTGTTAGTATTGGACAAATTCTTCTATACAAATCCAAGCAAGATTGTCAAAATCCTATTTACTAGCAACAGATGCAGAGGCTGCAGCAGCCTCTGCTATCAAGGAGATTGGCTGGCGAGCTTGCAGGCAAGCACCAATGTCAAAGGGGTGCAATTCAGTTCCATCAAAAATAAGATTAACGCCCGGAAGGACTACTTCTTGGCTCTCAGCTTCATCCAGTTCAGGTTTTATCACACTCACAGAAGAGGATTCTTCAACAGGCCTTGTTGCAGCTTCATACACAGGAGTTAGAGCATATGATCTGCAAACATGATGGTAAAATTATGGTTTTGCGGGTCGCATTTACTGCAGGTTTGAATCACATCATAATAGAAGCAAATACATTGACAGACTATAACCAATATTTTGAAGTAAAAATAATAATAATAATTGATTTTCACCATCATAGACCGAATGAAGTTTCAAATTGGACACTCCCTTTCAACTTGAACCACTAAAATTAAATTTCATAATCATTTCTGTCATAAAGCCAGTAATTCTCATTTGTTGAAGTGACTGAAACAACAATCCTATTCATCTCTTGACACTTTTGCAAAAGAAATATATGTAAACAAAAATCACAGTTAATCCAAAAGTCCCAAACCATGAATAAAATTGTCATACGACAGTTACAAGCACAAACTTCTTCCACTTTAACTAACAAAAATTAGTTTTGGCAACAATGAACTATTTTGAAGGTGTTGAAGTGTAATTAAACCTGGTTCAGCTTAAGATATGTATTCCATGCAAACCTATGTGAAAAAAGTACATCCAGTTACACAGAACCAACCTCCACTTCCTTGGAAATCCTACCTAGTACTAACTACATCTTATTAGTTACAAAACAGATTGTGTTAAAAGAGAAAGTAAATGGGAAAAGCTTATAAACAAACCTGCCCACCAAACATGGTTTAAAAAATAAATCATTGACGAGCAAAAAGCAGTTAAACACAAGAGGTTGAAGGAAGCAAACTAAGGATGCACGTATGTGATAAAGACGGACCTCAGAATGCTACCATCAAAGCTCAGAACTTCAGTCCGGCAACGCTGTCGATTAGCAAGCTTTAATCTCTGATACTCGCTTGTGGCTCCTGATATAGGAGAAGAAGGGTCTACCAACGGATTCCACCTTCCACTTGCGTAGTTCATCAGTTGCCGAGATGAGTCCTTTGATTGCTCTTTCTGGTAAAGAAGTTTCGCTGCAGGACCTGTTGCATGGTACTCTGCACAAACATCCCGCAACCTTTTTCTTAAGCCTTGCATTGCGTCATGATGTTCAGTGAGAGAATCAGCTTGAAGTAATTGTGACGACACGACCCTTTTACAAATATTGTTGCATAATTTTGGACTAAAAAGTGGCATTCCAAATTCAACACTTAGAGGCACCCAGTCATACTTCTCATCATCAGGTGAAAAGGATTCTGATTCACTTTCTTTAAAAAGTTTTAACAGGCGGATATAGCCAATTGTCCACAATTCTATCTTGTTTGCCCAATCAGTCAACAGACAATTCAGTCTCGAACTTTCTTCTTCACACAATCCCAATTCATTTCCTATTCTAGCAATTGAGCCATCAGAGTTCCTTAGGGGCAAGGGTATATCCAAAGTAACAACTCTGCCGGACTCATCAAGATCATACTTGCTTAGGGGCTGCACTATCACAGCTGAGTGTTTGAGAAGTGAATTTAAACAATGTAAGAGAAAACATCCCTTAACTAAGTTTCCTTCAAACTTGCCTCCCAAACCACCAATTGTCGAACCATCCCACGACCACATAAGGGCTTTCTCACAACCAGCCAAAGGTGCCGGAAGCATGCGTAGGCATTGTCCTTTCATCAGAACAACTGTTATAGGCCCACTAGAAACAGTTGAATATAGTAACAATTTCATCCATGGTGTCATAGATGAATACGACGGGGGACCAAAATGGATAGGACCTTTTGGTCCAGGAAGAACCGATGAACAAGGAAGAGGAATCATTGAGACAACAATATCATAGTCACGAAGAAACAACCGATCTAAAGTTGCTGGGGCCAGAGCAGCCAAGCTTTCACAGCGGAGAATATCCACTTGATATTTCTTTTTCTTCCTCAAAGTACCTTTACTAACATCAGATTCTTCAATAGGTATCTGTTTGTCATCATTCAGGAAATTTGGGTCTGGTTTAGAGACCTCATTTAACAAACTACTATCTTCTGATAAATTAAGAAAAGATGTCTCATCTTCAGTACTTCCAGAAAGGGGTTCATCCAAAATATGCACATTCTGAAGCCTCGAATTCATGGAATCATCAATAATGTGTCTGGCTTCATGGCTAACAAAGGGTTCCGATTTGTCAGTCAATGTTGTATCAGCTATCAGAGAAGCTGCCTCGTCAGTACTTGAAGCTGACATGTCCAATTTATCACAAATTTCCACTGCTTTAACATCAGTGGAAACACCACCTGAAAGAAGGCATTCCAAGACACAACAAAGACTAAATGCATGATTTGCAAATTCCTGCAGTTCCCCCTCAAATTTTGCTCCCTGTAATGTACTCAGATCCTTGCACAGATCTGCAATGCTAGCATGACCCAGCTTCCCTGCTTCGTACAATGTTACAGCATGAGATTTCAAGCCTGAAATATTACATGAAATATACAAGTTACTTTTAGATAATAGAAAGAAACAATGTAGACTTGTATAACACAAGCAATTGTATACATGAAAGATGACATAGATAAAATACAATTCCAAATCTTTAACATCCAACTCTAACTATTTTAGATTCCCCATGCACAATATTTTGACAAAAAATGAGTTTGACTATTTGTTCTTTCATACTACTCTCAATAGGGAATATAAAACACAGTATCCAACAACCCAACTTCAAAAACAGCAATCAGGAAGTAATAGATTCGACTCCGAGAGACCAAGAAATGCTTCATATCTAAATTCTCTCGGAAGATGATCATAAAAAGGATGCTTAACGTGCAACTTATACCAGGCATACTCCAATCCTAGTTCTTCCTAATACTAATCTCCTTTGGTTTTAGTCTGTCATGCTAATTGAAATGTCCAATGCTAGTCACATGACTATCCTATAGAAACAGAATAAAGGAAAATGAAGATTAAGCCAGACATAAAGATAAAATCCATCCAGAGTTTCCTTAAACTATCCAGTCCAAATTGGAATAGTGGAACAGCTTTGCCTAGGAATGATGCTTAGATACTCCTGCCCCATAGGAAATACAAATATACACATGAATGATAACAAAAGTGAATTGAAAAGGCTATTCAGGAGAACTATCATAAGAATTCCCACAGGATTAAGGCCACTTAGGGGGAGGTGCTAAACATGCAGCTCAACTTATATCCACTTATGGTTACCACTATTGTGATAACTAATCCAACTCTTTTCAAGAGAAGGTCAGGTCATCCTACCACTATCATAAATTACAATTTATGCCCTCAAAACGGAGAAGTAACTCTCCTGGGACTTCATCCAATCTTAAAAAAAACTTCCATTGGTGAAATGGATTCGTTCCTTTTTTTGACCTCTCTTGGGGAGTGTGCTCAGGACCCCCTTCCGTAAAAGTTGTGGGATGGGGTCCTTTGGTACAAGAAGAGAGTCATAGACATGGTAAGGCCGTACAAGGAGGTAAAGGGTCAAGGAGAGAACTCTGCATCTGCCCATTCCATTATAAACAACCATATTTAACAAAAGTATTAACCTGATTCTGGTCCATGAATTATGAATCCAAGAGAATTGGAGTTTTTTCAAATGGCTGCAATGTCAATCACATAAAAATGGTTGTATTTGACAGTCAAGAAAAGGGGGACAAAAAAGAGGAGGAAAAGACCTGGTGAAACAGAACCCATCATAAGATAGGATGTTATATTGGCATCTACAATAAAAGCAACACGGGCGAGGCCAGCACATGGTCCATAGTTCTCTGTCCCCGTACTATCTCCTTGTTGACTATAATCACCATCACCAGACATGACCCCTGAGCCTATGCTAGCACGATATGCCTCATCTTCCTCACTGAGAGTCACTCTTGGTGAATTGGGTATGCTTGTATCTTGAAGAATGGAAGCGGGATCAATTACTTTTATTGCCCATCCCAATCGACAAGCAAAAGATGCAGCTGCTTGCAGTTGAGAAAGGTCAGCCTGTAACGTTGATGCCAGTTCAGCAACAGTGGCATTCTCACTTGAAACAACAAAAACTGCATACAGCAACCTGAATAATGCGTTTAATAGTGTTAAAATCTGAGTTTTCTACAGCAAGTAAACAACTTTCAAATGACCGAACATGAATCATTAGCCAAAACAACTTCCTTACTCCTCAATCGGATCTTCGTAGGACTGCTCCCTGTTGGAAACAAACCCTTCAAGCCTGGAAACTGAATCATCACAAATACTTGTTACTTAAAATAAAAAATAAATGAGAAAAGCAAAGAAAGGTTGGATCAGTTACATCATCATCCAGAACACAAAGTAAGAACAAAGAAAGCAGTTGTATCTAATTGCATTATACAATTAAGAAAATTCAGCTATGTGGACAATGGAATCAACTCTAATATTCCTGAGACAGCAGTTACTTAGAAATTCAATTACCAGAAAGGCAGACAAAAATCCCAAAAAAAGGAACAAGGAAAAATGTATATCCCAGAGACTCAAGTCATTATAAATTCAATAAAAGGTTTGTGAAATCTTCTGCTTCTCCAGTATTTCATTTACCCCTGATAAAATGAGATTCACCCAGAAACGAACCACATATTTCATCTATTTATTAGACAGCATTATTTGGCAAGAAAATTCTGCACATAAACAGCCTACCCTTAAATCGGTCATCAGGAAATACAGGAACATCAAAGTAGATCAGTCCCCGTCGATGAAGACCCTTTATAATCTCAGGATCAAACAGGATAAATGAATTGGCCTCCTCTTTACATACTTTATCTATCATTGCCATTTCTTCTTCTGTGAGTTTCTGTAGCACGAAGGGAAAACAACATGAGCTCATGTAAACCATTTGAAGCTTCAACAGCAATTATATGGATAAGTATCTGTGTGTCTCAGAAATATGCATTTAAATAAAACCAAAGAGGTGAACACTGTTTAGAGTCATAAAAAAATACTACTTTTGATCTCTTACCTTAAATTCTTCCAAGGTAAAATTGACAAGACAAACCCCCCACCATGGTTCAATTACAAAGTCCGCTGGTTGAGTAGGCAACAGCTCTTTGGCAATTGACTTGTTAAGCTTCCACATAATTTTCTGAATAGCTCAAGATGAGTAGATCATAAGTTAAATGCTATAACTTTATTTCATCTATAAAGATGAATCGCAAATTAAGCTGAGACACTATTAAATCTAATAAATCTTTACATAGATTTATGAAGCCAGCAAAAGTTTACAAAGCGATATCTATCTTGTCAGGTAACAGCATGATGCCTCAGGGAAATCACCAACGCAAAATGTTTCGGCAAGCTTGTCTAAAATTATATTGGGTCCATTAGACATGACTTTATCAACTGATTCTGATAACATCTATCAGAAATCAAGTAAAGACAATTCAATTGTTTTAGGTTTAGATTTGGTTTTCAAGTCTTAATATTCTTTTCAACTTCATGGTGCCACTATGAGTAGTCAGAATAATTTCTTTAGCCAGTCATAATATCAGTCAGTGAACAATCCATTGCATGGATGAGACACCCAAACACCTGCACAAAAACATTTGTGCATACAGATAGACACGCTATACGAATATGTGCCCATACAGGCAATTGATTCAGCACCTTAGATCTGCACTTGTTCATAATATCGATAAATTCATTTCTCCCAATTCCGGTAAGGCGCAAGGCATCTGCTGCGCTGAAGTTTGGTATGCTATCATAGGGTTGCTCTGTTAACAATAATACACAAGAGGAGTTCTAAAAATTATTTAAGTATATAATAGTGGAAAATTATGGTAAATTCAATGGTAACAGTGTAGCATGCTTAAATTTGATTTCTTCTAATAAGGCAAACTATTACCATTTTTCATAACCTCGAATATCATATCACAGTAATATCTGAAAGGAGATAGCCTCATAACACGGCAAACATACTCTGCAAGGTGATAAGGAAATAACTGTAGAAAAGGAAGTCAACAACAAGTTAATTGCGCAAACATGAAAAAGAAGACTAAAAATTATAAACTGCAGAAGGGGTAACAAACGAGCAACTCTGTAGCAGAATGAAAACTCTTTTGCAAAATGTAACATGTACGTTACATATAATTAAAGAGTTTCCCAAGTGCTTTCACATAACACGCACCGCCAGATTTTTCCGCAAGTAACGCATCATGTCTTCATAATATTCACCTTCTTTGCATACTCTGCGTGCAAAACATTTGTTCCAAGGGAGTCTCTTCTTAATGCAATGCTCAATGACCCTGCATATCACTCCCATAGAATAGACGTCACGTACATATTTGCAACAAGTTCATAAGAAAGAATTTTGAAATTCACCTCCACAAATGACCTCATGCACTCTAGCCAAATTTAATACCCATTTCACATAGTTGGAAAATAAAGCAAGGATAACAAGTAGAAGCAACTAATAACCTTCTGTGCCATTCTTCCTTAGAAGTAAGTGTAGCCTGGAGCCGCTTTGGGAGATTCTCCCATGGACATTCTTCATTAATTGCTTTCAAGAGCAACTGTTCCTCGATTGTAGTCGGAACGTGCTGCATCTTTTTTTTTTTTTTGCCTTTTACCTAATCACTTGATCCAGTCAACAAACAGCTGCTTCTGAAACACTCAAAAACAAGCCAGAATGAGCGTTTTAACAGGAACTTCGAAATTGCGATCAAAAAACAAAGAAGCATCAACTTGGCTACAGGTTTACGAAATTAACAAAGGAGAAGCATTGTTGGTTGCTACACAAACCGTACAGTTATTTTGATTTTTTTCATTCTAGGAGCAATTTAGAGGACATTTTGGAAATAGCTAATGTCTATGAATAAAATTCAAAGTGGAAAGAATTGATCAGACCTGAAAATGTTTCTCCAGATCCTGGTGGCACTGGTAGGGTTTTTAAATCGGGAACGAGATCTACAAAAGAGTTTGAATTGCATGCATTACTAACGACTTATGAGCAATGACTGCTATTATTATTACTACTACTTGCTACAAGCCTAACCAATCTTTTTTATTTTGTGCGTTCGTCATTCAAGGCGGAGTTGTTTTATTTATTTGTTTGTTTATTTAATGGGTTATTCAAGTTGTCAAACCCGTAACACAACTGGGACCTGACCGGGATCCGCCAATGTCACCATTTTTTCAATTTTAACCTGCTTATTAGCACCCTTTTTTTTCTCTTAATTACAGTATTTAATGTCTAAATTCTTTACAAACGAAAATATTTTTGATAACAACTTGTACAAAAAATTATAAAATACATCAAACATAATACATTAATTATATAATAAATAAATAATATTAAATCATTTGTTCACTTATTTTAAAAAATCAATAAATAATAATAATTATTTTATATTTAACTATACATGTCGTACTTACAATAACTGGCATTACCTTTGATACCAACGACCGGTTTTCTGGTTAGTCGGGTCGCGGGTTGTTCAAATCCGACAATGGAAGAGAGAGGTATGGGCGTGACCCATTTAGAAAAAGGCCCAAGCTCGCCCAATTACAAAGCGCGAAAGGTAGACAACCAAGTAAAAAACCCGCGTGCCGGCATCATCTACAAGCAAACGCAGCCACCAAGGAAGAAGACTCAAAAAGTCTCAGACCTGGTGTTCGCCGGTTCTATTTTCTCTCTGTCTTTTCTTTTATATCATTTCTTTTCTTTTTTGATCGTTAGCCCCTCTTGTGTCATTTTTAATGCCACAGATAGGCTGCTAAAGCAACAGAGAAAAAGGAAAGACTTGGTATAATGGCTCTTCGTTTTGAGGTAAGGCATTGAATTTTTGTTGTTGCTTTTATTTTCTTTTGGTGAAGATTATTATATCTGCTTCACTCAGACGCAAACACACTCACGTAATGCACAAGCTGAGAGTACTTTTGTGGAAGCAGTGTGCAATATGGCATGGTGCCAATTTTTGGCTATTGTAAATAATGTGAGAAAAATTGAACATATGTGTTTTAAAATGTTAACATTTGGAGCTATTTTGATGTGGAAGTTTATTCTTGGAGCTTCTTTGTTAGCAACTTAGCATTATATGAATTCATTTATTTGCACATCCTGTTGTATGGAGCACTGCTTTCTGTAGTGTTTCCAGTGTTTAACTATTTGCTACTGATTCAGTGATTTATATATGTTTGTTGCTTTTTAGGTTTTGGGGAGGTTTAATCGCGCCCGTGCAGCTCAATTGACACTTCCTCACTTTGTATGCCAGACACCTTTGTTTATGCCCGTGGGAACACAAGGTTAGAGTTTCATTTATTAAATATATATCTAAGACAGCAGATTTCTGAGTAAATTTTTCTTTAACTTTACATGTTCAAGCCAAAGAAAAGAAGGCGTGTCAGGAATTAAAATGGAAAACACCTTTTTACAAGACATTGTTCATATCACACTCCTTTCAATTGTTGATCACATTATTTGGCTTTCATTTAGATGTTTTCTGGATAAAATAATGCATTTGTAGATGGATGCGAGTGCATATAGACAATTTACTTTCATACGTGTATTTAATCATATATTTTTATAAGGCAAGGTCGGTCTTCCTGATCACAGGGACAATAAAAGGTTTGACAACCAATCAGCTCGAGGAGATCGGCTGTCAAATTATTCTTGGAAATACATATCATTTGGCACTCCGTCCTACTTCCGAACTTATTGATCAATTGGGTGGCCTACACAAATTTATGAACTGGCCTAGAGCACTGCTTACTGACTCTGGTGGCTTTCAGATGGTTATCTTAATATTCCATATAGTGCTATGGTTTTATTCTTTTAATAGTTGTATTCTTGGTTTGTTCCAGATTTTCTTCCTTAGCATAGAGTTGGACGTGTTTGGTTTATTTTTATTAGCATACATATCTGCTACGTTTATTTTAATTTGCTTAAGGTCTCCTGCATCACGAATCTATAGGTAGCTGGAATTTTTTACGCTCAAGGGCACTTTGCTTATATTTTTCAGGTCTCTCTTTTGCATTTAGCTGACATCACTGAAAAGGGAGTAACATTTCAGGTAATTATTATTTCTTTGGTTAATGAAATGACTTCAAAGCCTATGAAATTTGGTTCGGACTGTGATATTTTTCCCACGAGATTCAGTGTTGAATTTGTACAATCACTATCTCGGAGAAAATTGAAACTATTGACTTAACTTATATGCTTAGGTGTCGATATGTGTTTGTGATTGTGGATGTGCATGCACAAGTCTTTGTCGCTGTTGCTGGCAAAAGGGAAGTGACTGATATTATTGCTTAATCCCCAATAATTTTCTGTTGATCTCTCTTCTCGTTTCTTTCTTTGTGTCCCTGCAGCTGCCAGACGGTGTTAGTTTAATTGGATGTTGACTGCTGTAAAACTAGACTTTTAATTAACAAATTAAGACCATGTTCTATCTCAAATTCTTTTTGATAATTGTTTCTAGATTTAGGAAACATTTTTTTTCCTTTTATCACACCAATTTCTCTTTTTTTAGCCAATAATATTTTGTCCACTAGTAGTACAGTGTGCCTCGGGTGAATGCCCATCTACTGTCCTATTTTGTATATTTGTGCTCTTCCGCTTAAGATTATTCTGTTTCCTTCTTGTGAAAATATTGAAATATGTTGCTATTTTCTTGTTGATTGTGATTCAGTCACCAGTTGATGGAAAGCCTATGCTCTTAACACCAGAGGAATCAATTCAAATTCAAGTATGTGCATTCATTTTGTGCAAGTTTATTATTCTGTTGCTTGCTATAATGTCCGGGGTTTCCCTGTTTGACATGTAATTTTCAGTATTATGATTACTATAATTTATAGCTGGTATGTATGATCTTCTGAAAGCCTTATCATTTTGTGTTGAGTACCCTTTTTTTTTGTTAAAACAGATGTATGGTCTCCCCAAGATCTTATCATTTGATGCAGTGCCTTCTACAATTATCCTCCAATAAAAGATAATAACAACAGCAATAACAATAACTATAAATGAGTAAAATAGTGCATATGGATGACCAGGTTCAACAGTATCCATATGCTTGTTCAAATCTCATTTACTTTTCTACCTCTATAGGCAAAATATCCTTTAAGTTGAAGTATAGTGGTCACAGTAAATGCCTTAGTTTAACAGAATTGAGTGCTTTTTTCTTCTTTTATTAAGTGCCTTTTTTCTTTTCTCTTGCTAAAAGAGCCTTTTCTGCCTATCTTTTGCTATATGGCACTGAGTAGGCACGAAGAGTCCGGTGCAACAATAGGTGTCGCTGGATAAAAGAATAAATTATTGTGCTTACCACATGTATCTTCTGGTCTGCTTATGATTCTGCAGAACAGAATTGGAGCAGATATAATTATGGCTCTTGATGATGTAGTGAGAACCACCATTACTGGTCCACGAATTGAGGAGGCTATGTATCGCACGCTTCGTTGGATAGACAGATGTATAGCAGGCAATATATCTAATGCTCAATGTCTCATGCTTTTCGTTCTGATGGGTTTAAATTGCAAATAAACAAGTTATAAATTTACTAATGAGGCAGTGTCCTTGGTGCACTCGTTAGTCTGAGCTTGTTGACCTTGAGTTATTCTTAGCCTTAGCAGCTTAAGTTTAGCGTATCATGTTGTGTAAATTGACTAGTAAATGGGAATGATGCAGTATGCAATGCTTGATGTCATTTATTTAAAAATATTCATATGACATGTGTCAACTGAACTCTCTGCAATCATATCTCAGCATTAATGTTTTTGATCTAGTTGCTTAGAATTTTTTGCTGTTTATTTTTTTCCCTGGACAGCTCACAAAAGACCACATGAACAGAACTTATTTGGTATTGTACAAGGTGGTTTAGATCCTGTGCTAAGGTGAATCTCAATTGAAATATCATTTTGCTAATTTTAATTTCCTGCACATGAATGCTTCTTTTTTGTATTAATAGGCACCTCTTTTTACTGACACTAGTTGTTTGTCACCATTCTTTTTTCATTTAATCAGGGATATATGTGTTAGAGGCTTGGTGGATCGCAATTTACCTGGGTATGTATGCTTAACACTCGCATACTTAAGTTTAAGTTTCTTATCTTTTGCTATATAAAATTTTAAAAGGTTGAAATCTTCTCGAGGTCATGAATAATTTTCCATCTTTTCCATTATTAGAGTTTGCGACATTTAATTTTCTTCGACCATTTTGTTTTGTTCTTCCCCTGCAATTTTCCTAGTGGTTCATTCTTTCCCTTAATATGTGAGTTAACTGTGAAACTATTTGCAGTTTCCAGTTTAAATCTCTTGTCATTTCATTTAAGATTAGATTGATTCTTATGGCTTTTGCTTTCAGAGATCAAGGAGTTGAATTGACCGAGTTTACTTCTGTGACAGCTATGCTATTGGTGGTCTTGCTGGTGGTGAAGATAAGGATTCTTTTTGGCGTGTTGTTGCTCAGTGTACTGCTGCACTGCCTGAAGATAAACCACGATATGTTATGGTACAAATGGCTTATGCCATTTTATCTCTGCATCTTTCAAACCACCTCATTTACTGAATTCTGTGCTTCTTCTCTTTGATATTCTATATGATGTGTGCATGCACTATATTTCAGGGCGTTGGTTATCCACTGGATATTGTAGTTTGCAGTGCTTTGGGTGCCGATATGTACGACTGTGTTTATCCCACTCGAACTGCTCGTTTTGGCACTGCTCTTGTACCTGAGGTGATAGATTCTGCTTTGAAATCATTTGAAAGCTTTTTTGGTCACAATTGTTTGAACAAAACTTTTCTAAATCGTAACCTTTTCTGGAAGGATCGTAATAATAAAATGAAAGAAAGAAAAGAACCTATGGTATTGTCATGCACAATGTAATTCACTTGGAACATCCAGGTTAATGTTTTAGTTGTGGTATCTTTGGGATTTTTTTAGAATTAGTTTATCTTTCTCACAATATAATGACAAATGAAGTATTTTATGATGGATTTTGACAAAGCTACAGGATATGTTTCCACAAAATGGTGAAATCCGCATATGAGGTTTACAGAACCTTACTACATACATGTGAATATTCGATCCTTTTTATTTTTTTGGGGTATGGAATGGAGGCATGATTGTGTAGTCTGATCACTGGAAAGAATCCCATGTATTGCAACTTAATATTAAATATATAATGCAGGGAGTGCTAAAACTCAAACACAATGCAATGGTTAATGATACTCGCCCTATTGATCCCACATGTGCTTGTACGGTATGCTTCTAACTGAAAGTTCCTTTGTCTTAGATATTAATCTATTATTTCTGTTGTATTCTATCTGTGCAGTAGTCTGTTTGTCATTGTAGGTTTGTAAGAACTATACAAGGGCCTACATTCATTGCCTTGTTACAAAGGACGCTATGGGATCTCAGCTTCTGTCATATCATAATTTGTATTATATGATGCAGGTACAAACTGTTTGATCTATGATGAGAATATTCTCCTAAACTTTGCTCTTCTTTTGTTTGTGATTAAAAGTTATTTCTCTTATGAATGCAGCTTAGCAGAAATCTACACTCATCAATAGTTGAAGGAAGGTTTCCAGAGTATGTTTGTGATCAGCTTTGTTCATATTACACCCCTCCGCTCCCCTCCCCTAAGCTGTTTTGCCTCTCTTATTTGTTTTGAATGAAGAATTTATGGCTGATCAAGATGTTATGCATTATTCCTGACTCAAATCTATGTGCTAGCAGCAATTTTAATGTTGTTCCCTTTCTTCTTGGACAGGTTTGTCTGTGATTTTCTGCAGAAAATGGTAATTTCTAGCATTAAAATTGGCTTTTGAATCTCACCTAGTATTGAAGAGAAATAGTATTTATCACATGGTGAATACTAACTAAGCTGTTGAAACTTATGATGGCTTTATTGTCTTGTAGTTTCCGAAGGGTGATGTCCCCGAATGGGTCTGCAATGCCATGGATGTTGCTGGAATTGATATCTCTTCCTGTTGTTCATCCTAGTATTAGAGTTAGAAATACACGCTTAACAAATTATTGAGGTTGGACCTTGCATATCCACTCCAAAGATTAAACTGAAGAAATCTAATTTACAGGTAACAACAGGGCGGCATAAATTTTGTATCTCATATGCTTCCTCCTTGGAAATTATATATCCCATCGGAAGATCTCTTTTTGTGTTCCTTATCTCAGTTGTTGTACAATAGCTAGGAATTATGTCTCGGTGGAAAATCTCTTTTGTCATGTTACTTCTGCCTTCACCATCCCACACCCCCCCCCCACCCCCCAAACGATTTATTTGTGTGCAATTTACTGGAAAAATTTTGATGTTACTTATACTTAATCATTAATGAAATTCTTCTACTGATAATTTCATTTGTTCACACCTTGTATGTTCTTCAGCAATAATACTTCATTGTCATAAGTCAATAACAGTGATTTTATTGCCCCATCCTATTTAGCCTCCAGGTCTGAATCTTAAATTATTTCTTTAGTAATGTTGTTTTTATGATGGTACTCACAACCATACTTCGGCATAGCTAATGCCTTTTAGGAAGCCATTTATTATGCCTGATTTATGGAACTAACAGTGAAAGCCAAGAATCTGTAAAAGTAAAACAAGTTGATGACAGGTGAAAAAAAGAAAAAAAAAATGCCTGCTTTGCTCTATTGGTCATTGTAGCTTTTGTTATTGGCTGTAACACATTACGGTAAAGATGAACAGCTTTATGTTGCGTCTGCCTAACTTTTCTGGATCAGCTGTAGAAATTAAGTACCTGTAGCCAACCAACTCCAAAGTGCCATAATTGAGGGTGATTTCTGCAGAATCTGGAGCACTTTTTCCACTTAGGACAGCAAAGGTCTATTAAGTCATCAGATTTTGGCAATGTGAAATGTGCATTTGTATTCCACCTTGTCAATACACACGTTCACTTAACAGTAACCAATCTTTTGAAACATCAAATATGTTCACACAATCCTACCAAACTCGAAAGTGCCATACTTACTGTATTTGACAAGCTTGGAGAGCACAATAAAGTCAAGAGATCCCCAATCCCCTTTACTTTCCAACCTATCCTCGATATTGCCTTCCAAAATAGAAAAAGAAATATGAAAGCTTAAAGTAAAGTTGCTTTCTCTTGGGAGAACAGTCAATAGCCTAGCGGTGAATCACTTTTCTTCTTACTGGAAAGAAATATGAGTCCTTCCATTTGAATTCGTATGGATATAAATGTGTCACATATAGGGTTTGCTTGGCATGCGGTCGGTATTGCATTATTTTTTGTGCACCACGTTTAGTGAGCGCACGGATCTAGATAAATTGGCCGCCTTTTGGAGCCAAAATGAGACTTACGCTTCCCTCGGGTGTCACCTAGTCTATATTCTTTCTTTTTTTTTTTTAAATTATTTATTAAATGTATTTTAATAGTTTTAGTTGATAACATGTAATCCCCCAGCAATGCATCACTGACCACCATTGTCTGTCATCATCAAAATTTTTCTGAGACCTTTTGAAGTCAAGTTTAGTGCTGTTAGATTTATCGAGATCTAGACAATGATACAAAGAGCATCTCTAAAAAAAAATTAAATTTTACTTTTTAAATATTAATTTATTTACTTATATAGTAAATAAGAAAATAAAAAAATATAATTTTCTCTAAAAGATTCATCAAATAAGAACAAATTAATATTATTTTAATAAATAATTGTTGAATTATTATTATTATTTAAAAGAAAATATAAGTAATAATTGTAGCTATTTTATCTTTTCAATAAATAATAATAAAATATTAATAGAAGAGGGAGAAACTCACTTACCAATATTTAAAAATAAAAAATAAATCTTATTTAAAGAATCTAAGTTAATATGTCTTTTGGAGTATTTAATATCGATATGGCTCTTTAAATAAAAAGTATAATCTTATTTAAAGAGTTTTTTGAAGATGTTCTAATATCATTGGTAATGGAACTTTTTTTCGTGGTAGATTTATAGATGATATTTTAAATTTCAAAAATTTCAAATGTATATACACAACGAACGAGAGCTCCATTGCCGACGTCATTAGTACCATTGTCTAGAGTTCAAGAAAAGGATTCCAATGATACTAAATTTAACTTAAACAAAGAAAGTTCATAATTTCATATGGTGATTGGCAGTGGCCTGTAGTGGCTACCTGTGGTTATTTAATTTTTTTAATAAATAAAAATATAACACTCTAATATTATTAATAATATAAAATATTATCTAATATAATACAATCCATGTCATACCAAACACGATACTATATTAAGTATACCAAATAATAATAGTAATACATTAGTTTCTAATCCAATTCAATTCAATCTAATACAAATGCGCCCTTACAGTTTAGATGTTCGGACTGCGCCATTGCTTTAAAGCTCTCTTGCCCCCAAAGTCACAAGGACAGTTCCCCACCAACTCAGCTGGGAATCCTTTCTCCCAATTACTGTATTTTGACACTTATCTTTATTTCCCATTTGTGTTAGTGTCCCCGAGGCACAAGTAAACAAAGCACCCATCACTTTCCTTGCACAAAACGGAAACTTAATAGACGTTACAAGTAATTTAGTCTGTTTGTTATCGGTCAAATTTTCCAACACGCAACTAAAATTTGTCGATACCCTTTGACAAAAATTGGACAACAAGCTCCAAACAAAAGCCATGTGATGATATTGCCATATATCGATACGGGTTGCTGCGCTCTTGTATGATCTCCCTTTTGGGATTTGGAGGGTACAGAATTGCGGGCATGCCTTTCCTTGTGGAGTTAAAACAAATGGACGTGTACCTACAAAAAGCTACATGTGTAATTGGTTTTTTATCTAGTTATGCCCTGGATATCAAGATCAATGAGATTATGAGAACCCAAAACCCGCAACACGTATCCCCATCGACGTCATGTATTGAATAAATTGAACAGCTACTATTGTTGCAGCGGAAGAAATCGGATGGCTGGCTTTCATTGGTGAGCTTGACCGCCGACATGCTTTGAGTGCTGCCAAAGTCTCATAATAGTTACCCGTTTGTTATTTGCTCTCAAATCTTGACATTGTCATTGGTCTTTTTTTAAAAAAAAATATTAAAATAAACGTTCCAAATCCAAATTTAAATATTCTCACAAACACGTGGAATCGCACATATTGTAGGCTGACCGGTGGTAAAAGCGACTGTTTATCAAACATCTTTAACGAATTCTTGAAATTAAGAAGTAGCAGAATCCAAGGATTCAGCAGTCTATTAAAATTTGTCATTGCGAATTTCTATCATTCTGTAAAATAATTCTAATAATCAGGTCACTTTTCGTTTATGGTGTGCATGGGATGAATCATCTTTAAAAAGTTCCGCGATAATAAAAGGTCGCATTTTTTTCACACGATTCACGAGGCCCTTTTTCCCCCGAATTCATTGATGCTGGCAAAAATGTTTAAAATATGTAATATAATATAATAATAAATTGAAGGATTTTGCAATCATGACGTTTCAAAAGCGGGGGTTCCGTACTTCTTCCGCTGAAGGGGAAGGGCAGCGACGTAATAAATTGAAATAGTGAATGTACTCACTGCTCGATTTCTCATGGCTTCTGCCTGCAATCGCCATCTTTCTAATTCAATGATGATGAACGAACCTAATAAATTGGGAAAAGTCCCAAAAAGAATTTTTTATTTTCCGGGAAAATTCTGACAAAGGCAGGTGAAGTTTACGACCAAGTATAGAGGTACTTTGAAGTTTCTCCCAATCATTACGGGACAATTGTTTAGTGTTAGACAACTTATTGCACACTTGACCATGGACGGCTGCACATTTCTTACAATAAAATCACACCATTCCAATGTCAACTGTTGAAAAATTTTTTGCGGGTTGAATTTTTTTGGATTCCATTCTCACTATTCCCCTTTCAATGTTTCTTATTCTCTAACAACTCATTTTTAGTTGTGAATCTTGTTAGAATTAGAGAGTTTACCGAGTTATATATATTTTTCTTGAATTCTTTTATCTACTCGCTTGATGATTCAATCTTTTTAACACCCAAATATTTCAATATCTCTAAATGGCCTTTAAATTGTTTTCCAAAAGGGAAAGTTTCTTCAACCTCTTTGTTGCCTTAGTATATGATTGAGTACTTGCGTAGAAAATAAGTGGAACAATTATAATTGAGCCATTCAATAAACTTATGCCACCCGTTTTAGTGTTTTTTTCCCCCCTTAAGAGATATCACTATATTTTTAGTGAATATCAACGCAAAATGTATATCTTGCAAGATTTTATTGTATACACTCCTAAATGATATTATAAAGTCTCATGCTTAAATGTTTCTCATTTAAAAAAAATCTTAAATACTCATGATGTATTTCCGTCAGCCATTGAATTCTTATCTTTTGTACTTACTTAATTGGTTAAATATACTTGTGTCAACAATCTAAATAAATGGAGAAAAATTTTGAGATCATGATTTTTTTTTTCCCGATCTAAACAATCACAATTATCTGACGGGTAATTATTAAATAAAAATAAAATAAAAAATAAATATTGATCTTCTATGAATAAAAATACACGTGTAAAAAGATTTTTCAAAACTCTGAAGATAAGCTGAGTGTTCCAATTCCAAAAACTTGACTTTGTGTCACACTTCGATCACCTTGACAGTTCTCATAGAGTTGGAGCGTTTATAAATAACTGCTCTTTCTTATCCTTAACCAAGTTCACTGCGTGAGATTCTTTCCCTACTCTCCATCTTTTCCACTTATAAATTGATTCAAATAAAAGACCCTTAAAAGGGATTTTGATTCCATGGGTTTGGATGTTGAACTTATAAGGCAAAGCTCAAAAGCATAAGCAAAAAACCTCTTTTACAGCATTTTAAATTCTGGGTTATCTTGTAAACTCTTGTAGTTCTATTCCAGTAAGCCTAAAAGCCTCTGCTTAGTGTCTTAGCTTTAAGCATGAAGCGTTTCGGCTCTTCCGA
The DNA here is from genome assembly GCA_030449905.1 of Luvunga scandens. Classification (NCBI taxonomy): domain Eukaryota; kingdom Viridiplantae; phylum Streptophyta; class Magnoliopsida; order Sapindales; family Rutaceae; genus Luvunga; species Luvunga scandens. Next base: position 4,165,837 of record JASUUG010000798.1, on the reverse strand, counting down.
TTCCTTTGATGCTCTGACCACTGTCTATAAATCTACAGGTAAGCGCAATTCAACTACAGATTTATCCTGAAGTTAAGTATTTTTGTTTATGAGTTCTGAGACTGTTGATCATTTTCATGAAGACAAGACGAGTACAAAGAGAAAGCAAATTTACAGTAGAGAGTTTCAGACCATGATGGATAGCTTAGAAGAAGAAGACTGCAGAGAGGAAGCCAGTCAAGCTACAGAAAAGAAACGGCGATTAACTGTGGATCAAGTTAAAGCCTTGGAGAAGAATTTTGAGGTCGATAACAAGCTAGAACCTGATAGGAAAGTTAAATTAGCTGAAGAATTGGGACTGCAACCGCGACAAATTGCTGTTTGGTTCCAAAACCGGCGCGCTCGTTTGAAGAGCAAAGAATTAGAGAGAGACTATGGCCTTCTCAAAGCTAACTATGATGCTTTAAGGCTTGATTACAATAACCTTGAACAAGAAAATGAAGCACTAACTGCTGAGGTACCATACTATTATGTTCACTTAAGTGGCAAGAAGTTAACAGCATTAATTGATTTCACATTCATCAAATTATGTACTATTGGGTGTTTGATTTGCAGTTAAGGGAATTGAAAGCTAAGCTTTGCCAAGAAAATGAAGAGACCAGTCATGCTGTTGAGGCAGAGGCCCCTGTTTCAGAACAGAGCAAAAACCACGTTTCTACTGAAAATGCAAATGCTCAACTATTGACATCCCCACCTTCTTTTTCTTCTCTTTTCACTGGCTCTTCTTCCTCTTCGCATCCATCAATGAACTGGGTTCAGCTTTCTGATTCGAGAACAATATTGAGTAATGTCTATCAGCAGCCTCAACTTGTGAAAGTTGAAGAGCAAAGCCTGTGGTTTAATCCTGAGGATTCATGCAATATCTTTTCAGTTGATCAAGCTCCTACTCTGCAGTGGTACTTCACTGGGCACTGAAACTACCGAACTTGCAAGTTCTTTAAAAGGAATAATTTAGTTTCAGTTTTTGTAATTTGGGATGTTTAAGTTATTTCTCTACAATGGGCAGTGGCAAAAGAGTGTTCTTCATTATCACTGGTCACTAGTCACTGGTGAACTTATTGTAAAAACTAATATTACTTACAGCTAATGCCAAGCAAGCGGGCATGTAATGTCTCTTATTAGAGTGAGTAAAAATTGCTGCACCTCTGTGCTAAGGAACTGATATTTTTAACACTTTGCATGATTTGATCTCATAATTAATTCTATTATCTCATTCAAACTTTTGATGCTGGAAATTATAGACCTTTACATGGTTGTGGGCGGCAATACGGTACTGAAATGGTAAAAGTCGTGTGGATACCCGAATTGAAGAATAACTCCAGCACGAGGGTGGGGGTTGCATATATCCAGAGCGCCAAATACTTTTCCTTAATAACATGGATTGTAATTTGCCTTTTCTTTGCAGAATATCAATGCTTTAAAGAACGATACTGAAAGATTGCGATCGGCAAGAATTGTTTTTCCATTTGAGTTCAGAAATATTCTGTTGTGGTTTATGTGCACCTATCAACCCATGTGGTTGGTAAAAAGCAGAAACTGAACGGCAAGGCCATAACTGGCCGAAGAAATTTGCCAGACTCCGTAACAAATTCAAGATCTTTTAGGGGCACCTCTCTCTCAATTCACGTGTCTATCTAGGTGCGCCTAATATAAGACACCACCGTCCATCAGCAGCTTTATCTTTTCATTGCCCTACAGTGGTTCTATTCACAGCTGAACTTTAATGTGTTTCTCGGCATATTTTCACTTCGTGAAAAAATTTTTTTAAGGCCTTGTTTATTTCCGCCGTTTGAATTTTCTCTTAACCACTAAGGATGTTTACTAACGAAGCGGCGACGCACCGACTTTCACTCAACAGCTAAGACTGTCCCAATTGCATAGCCACAAGCACCAGACAATACTAAACGAAACATCGAAAACTTGGCGTCAAAAGCACACAACCAGCGATAAGCCCAAAAAGCCGAAAGCTGAACTGTAGATTAACAATGTCGATTGACGATGCGATCAAACTTCGGTGTCCTGAGTTGAAATAAGTGGAGGTGAAGAGGAGGCAAGTCCCTTTCAAAATTTCATAATTATGTGGTGGGAAAGAGACAGATCAAAAAGCTGCAGAGACTCTTTGCTCATTTTCCAAAGTCTTTTGTTGTGTCAGAAGTGGGACCCACTTGTCATCAATCTTTGACTCTTTTACTGCCCTATGGGGAATCTAGCTATAGCTATCCCTCTCCTTTTGCGTAAATATGACGTTTGCTTTTTGTTTGTGTGGGCTAAAATCCCAAAATACCTATCAAATCTATCTTAAATCACGAATCGTTTCTTTCATCAATCATCAATCCTTTGTTCATGTGAAAGCTCCAAAAGCACGGCACCAATGCGCCAATTACCACGTTTGCATGGGACAAGTGCTCATCCGGATCATAAATTCAGTCTTTTATTATGCGATGATTTTGTGACGAATGGTTCGGATTGGAGGGTATACTACTGCTGCTTCTATGTTAACTTTGTAATAGGATATTCTAGATTCCTGATCTAAAAGAAGACGGGCTATTAGTCGGGAAGGGCAAAATTACCCATTTAAATGTGATTGTAAAATCCGCCCGGTACGGATAAATTTATAGGTTCGGAATAGATTTAGTATTATAAATTTAAATTTATTGCGGGTTGTGGGTGAATTTGTTATTGAAAAAAAAAATCTACAAAGTATTTGTGTGAGTATCCACCATCTTGCATTTTTTATTTTAATTATTTATATTTTTAATATTAATCATAAAAATTACACTAAAAATTTTATAATTTTCATGTTTAATATTACTAATATTTTATTTTAATTTGATTGATTTTGTTTGTTTTACCTTAATAACTTGAACCTAATGATTGCTTACTAAAGATTGGTTTTTATTTGTTTAATTAATTGTTAACAATAGTTGTATAAATTTTATTTGTTAATATTATTAATAATACTTGTATATTGATTAAAAGATGGGGCAAAGCATTGATATTGGTGATGATGATTTACCTACAATAGAAGTATTTTGTGTTAGATCAATATATTTTGTGTATTTGTGTTAATGTTAAAATTTTAATTTCTTATTTACATTGATGAAATCTAGAATTGAGTATTGTTTGCAGATCTTTTAAAGCTATTATTATATATTTATAGTTTTATTATATAATTTAAGTTTTTATCTATTATTAAATTATATTTTTTATATTTATGATTTTAAATGGGAAAAATCGTAAAAAAATTTCTATTAGTTGCTGGTGGATTTGATAACTATTAAAACATGTAGCAAGTGAGTTTTTCTTAAAAAATAAAAATATGTTGCGGGTTACAAAAATAATTTGATAATTTTAAATTTTTACATATATAGGTTTAATAATAACAAACCTGAAGGCGAACAGTGCCCATTACCATCCGTACTATTACCTAACTATCATAAGAAACTTGATACTGTTAAGATGATAGCATCCAAAGAAATTTGTTTTTGAAATAAAGAAATTTTATGCCCACAATCCACACAAAAAGATTCAAACTCTGTCTGAGAACAAGGTGAAACTATTATTGTTATTTGAACGTATGACAAGTGGGAAATCATTGAATTTATTCTTCTAATTCTAAGAGCCATTTTCTGGTTTGTTTTATTTATTTGTTTGTTTATTGGCTTAACTTGTTGTTTGGGCTAACCAGTCACCAGTGGGGTTTTTCAGTGACTCAAGAAAGCTATCATTTCTTGTCGATTTGTTGTTCTAATGCTGATAACGGTGCTAATATTGATGGTGCTAAAATAGAGATGTGACCTCACTAGAAATGAGTTGAAAATCGCAGCGGGGCTGCTACTGACCACGCAACACACTTTATGGAAGACACATTAGTTAATTAATCAACATCAATCGTTAGTCATTCAATTATTTGAAAAATAATAATAATTTTAAGGACGGATTATGGAATCCCGAAAAAACTTCTTGAACACACGATTTTCAATAAAATTTTCTATTAATAAAATATCACTAAACTATTTTACTATCAAAGAACGATTATGGTTTTTTTTTTAAATAAGAAAGAAGAATTGTGTTTACGAGTATTGATATTTTGGATATTACCAAAATACTACGAAAATAATAAAAAACAAATTATGTTCATACTACAGCATTATAGTACACAAAATAACAATACTATTTAAACTAGAGTACTGTTACTTTCATCATTCAGATATTTTATTGGTTGTCAAATATCATTTTTCTTACATTTAAACAAATTTCAGAACAAGAAAATCTCTACACGTGTATGCAACAGGGGCTTCACTGTAAATGGGGATTCAGCAGAAAAAAAAAAAACAAGAGATTGCTATATAAACCCCTCAGTTTATCTTTTTACTTCCATGTCGGCTTGGGCTCAGAAGGCCAACTGAGTTTTTGGGCATTTCTGTTTGGGCTGAAGAAAATTATTTGGGGAAAATTTAATGTCCCACCATAATACTAAATTTTTGTGCATTTCTCCATTCTTCTTCTACGCCGTGGAGCAAGCTTCGGCGCCGCCCTCGATCGCCTCAATTTTCGCCTTTGAAACGAGCAGTGAGTTCTTGGAACGTCTTTGAATAAATAGATTTCAGTGCAATGGAGTCGAATTTTCGGCATAGAAAGTGAAAAAACGGCATTGGGACTTACATTTGGGATAGGAAGAGCATATCGCAGAAAGCGTACATCGTCGCTTGACATTCCATCAACCAAAACGAGCACCTCCAGATTATTACAAGAGAAAGAAATTGCAAGTCCACTGGCTTCCGTACTCGCAAAGATTACCTTCAATCGCCTATTTTGCCCCCCACAATTTCGACTTCCTTGAGCATTAATGTGTGTGCTATATATGGGAGATTTAACTAGATTAATTGCCGCTTCAAAAAAACAAAAAAAAAAAAAAAACGGCATGAGGTTTTGGGTCCTCAGAGTTTCCAATGAATCGGCAGAAAGTTGAGTATACTCAAGTGGTAGAGACCGAGACAAACCATTGCATGAAAGATATCATTTACGTGATTTGAGCATATATATGAACATAGCTACGTTGTTTATGAATCAACTAATCAATTGATTGCAGGTGGGAATGTCGTGTTGCAAGAGAAGCTGCCAGACTATGGCCGTTCCTGATTTGACTCTCTTCAAGGTTATTGCCTCCTTTTTTTCCATTTTTCTAATTTTCTTTTTCAGTTTTTTTTTTTTTTTGGTCATTCTGTTTCTTCAAATTTGCATTTGACTTGGGTTCCAAGATAGGGTGTTATTTGGAAATATACAAGTATATTTTAAGAAGTTTGTGAGATATAGTTAAATTAGAGACATTGAAGTAACCACATTCTCATTAGGAGGTGAACCGATTGAGACAAAGTTTCAACTCCTTGTTGACATATGCAGAATAGGGATTTTCTGCCTGCCTTCCCTCGCCTATAGTAAGAACTTCAAAACGTTTATCAATTCTCATTGTTGTTTTAAAAGGTTGGCAAGATGTGTGTGTCTTTTCACGGGTGGTATGTCGGTTCCCTGTCTTTAGTTAAGGCTGAGAGAGAAATGCTTCGCAATAGACGGTGAAAACTCTTTCAGTAGTTCATCTTTAATTCTTGAGGAAAGGATTTTGTAAAATGCCTAAAGACATATAGCCTATTTGGTATTGAAGTACTTCAGCATTTAAGTTGTAATTGTTAAGAAAAAAAAAATATGTAACTGGAATATAAAAATATATCATGTTTGATAAATATGATTTATAAAAATAGTATTTTTAATAAAAAAAAATACTTAGTGTCTAAAATCTTGAGAGGAGGGTGAGAGAAACGGCAGCACGAGCTGTCATTTCACCTCTCTCCCTCTCTTAAGGTTCTACACATCTTTTAATGTATAAAATATTAAAGAAAATAGTGAAAAAATTAATGGAGATAAAAAAAAGTAAAAAAATTACCTATAAGAGATGGTATTGTAATAATTTTTAATATTAAAAAAATTTAAAAAAAAAAATAGAAAAGGACAAAAGAGATCACATGCATCACTCTCTCCTTTACTCAAACTTACTGTCTCTCCTTCACTCATCCTCGTTCATGCTCCTGCTTTACTCATCTAAGGCATCCACAACCAACATCATATTTCACGCAAATACAAAAGTGCATTTTGCTTAATACTATTTAGTAATTCTACACAAATTCTCCTAGTGTCTAATCTAGATCCAGAAGTAGAATCCAAAGTTGGTATTGGCTTGATTATAAAGAGTGGTTTTTTTTTTTGAATATTATTTTTTATTATATCAATAATAATAAAAAATATACTTGCATGTTGCTTAATACTCTTGAAATCAATTTACTAGTTAAATGATAATGATAAATAATAATAGAAATGATTTGATTATAAAAAGTGATTTTTTTGTTTTGAATATTATTTTCTATTATATCAATAATAATAGAAATATACCTGCATGATGTTTAATACTCTTGGAAGCAGTTTAGAAACTTAATTCATACAAAAGTTAATTATTTTGTTAAAATAGAAAATTTAGATAATGAGGCTAGAGTCGAATATGTGCAACCAAAAAAATATAAGTCAACTCTTGGGATGTTATTTAATAATCATGAAGAAATGTGGGCGTTTTACAAAGCCTACGCAAATAATTCCTGTGAAGAAGATAACTAGCAAGAAAGGAAATGATGGGATTGTAAAATATGTGACATTCACGTGTGGTCGTAGTGGTAAGTTAGAAAATAAATCTACTAATGTGTTGAAGTCAAAACCTAGTGTGAAAACTTATTGTGATGCTAGAATTGGAGGTTGCATAAATGAAAATAGAAAATGGATTCTTAGAACTTTAAACCTTTTAACACAATCACGGATTGAGTCCGAACAAAGTTAAGTATTTTCCTTGTAACAATAGCATTAGTGCAAGTGCAAAAAACATATTGAAATGAGTGATTGTGCGGGAATTAACATTGCGCAGAATTTTAATTCTATTGTTGTCGAAACTGATGGATATGAAAATGTCTTATTTTTAAAAAAAGATTGTAGAAATTTTGTTGACAAAACTTGGTGATTACAACTTGGTGAAGGAGATGCTATGACAATTCTAAATTATTTCTAGAAAAAGCAATCAGAATGCAAGATTTTTTTTCAGTCTTTATTTGGATAAATATGATCGATTAAAGAATGTATTTTGGACAGATCCAAAGAGTAGGGCAACTTACAAATATTTTGGAGATGTCATCACATTTAACACCACATATCTTACCAACAAGTATGACATGCCATTCGCTCATTTTGTTAGAGTTAATCATTATGACCAATTTATTTTGGTAGGATACAAATTGATAAATATTGCACACTTTATCCATTCAATAGGAAAGATATAACAAAATGTGTATTGCTTTCTCTGAAGTTGCAGACATAATTGTTGATGAAAGTAGTTACCAATTTGTATTAGATTAGATTAAAAAGGCACACTGCCTAAGCAAATTTCATGTACAAGTGTGAAAATAACTGTTTCACCAACAACAGTTACAAGTAAAGTAAGTTACAGCAACAACATTATTTTTTAAGATGTAATCAATGATCCAAAAGTAGCATGTCGTAAAAATTGTCCTCTTTGTTTAAGAAAATAATTTGCAAATTGTAAAAAACCTACCCAAAAGAAGAAGACTAAAAAACAAAAGATTGGTTGAAATACAAATATATGTTTTCTAATTTAATTTTGTCTTCATTTAATTGCCTGTCATAATTTTACAGGATGTACAAGAAGATGTCCTATCGTCTTATAAAATGACTAATGAAATCTCCACACAACAGAACAATGTGACCATCGTAAGTTTGTGAATTTTTATGTTAAACTTTTCTTTTATTTTTGAAAATATGTAATTAAGTATATTATTGATCATGTGTAGATGTTCTAAGAAAGAAGTATTATTAATGCAAAATTCAATTAATACAAGACTTTAGGCTGTTATAATATAAGAATTAAATTCAAATTTATGTGCAAATTTTAAATTTAAATTTTATTACAAATTATATATATATATATATATATATATATATATATATATATATATATTTTGGCCCAAGTACCTATATGCCCAACCTAAGTTAGTGTAAATAATATTTATCAATAATTTCCTTATAATTGGCATACAGTAAGTTATCGTATTAAAATCATAATTTCTTAATGTAAAGTTATATTTTTAAATTTCTAAAATGTAATATAATGCTTTAATTTTTGTGTATTATAGCAATCAATCCCACTATATACTTTGCAATCATATTATTCTTCTCCTTCGATGATATACAAAGGATTTGGAAGTAGGAATTTCCAATAATTGCTATATTAACAATGTAGTGAAAGATAACAACTATTGTGATTGATGTTTGACTTGTTTTATGTTCAAATTATTTTCTCTATCATTTTGTTTAGATTTGGCTTAAAACAACTAATTGTAGTGATGAATTAATCATTGCACTATTTTTTTTTCCTAATAATTTTTGTTGGTCTAGTGGCTTTTTTGATAATTTTTTTGATAATTTTCAATGGCTTAAATTATTGCAATTTCAATGTACTTGTACTCATTATGAGCTATTTCGGCATCCAATAAAAATTTTATGACAACAATTTGAATCTAATTACAAATTTGATAAAGTGAAAAAAACTCAGAGTCTTATATTTTGAGGAAAAACACTATTATATATGTCTATAAATTTTTCGCAATAGATAGTAGAAATTGAAACAACTTAAAAGTAAAACTTGAATATAAAACATAGTACAATAATCACAAGTATTCTAATGAAATTATATCTTGGTGTCTGTTTCGTTCAAATTTCATTGCTAAACAATCGTCTCTACACTTCACATTGTTGCACATGTTTAAGTTATTTATGAAACTATTGAAATTTAACAAACAAATACTCAATCTTCAATATCAATTTCCTAACTTCCTCCACTAATAAGTCAATGTTCTCTTCACTAAATTTACAATCTTATGTCTATTGAAAGTTTTTACATTCTCTATATTTCTAAAATTTACAATTTAAATTCTTTGTAGTATATGACATTAACAACTTCATTCAGTCACCACATTTGTTATATATTTGCAGTGAGTTTCGAGTTTCATTTGTGCTAGATGACATTGTTATTAATAAAATACTTTAACTACTAAAGAAAAAAGAGCATGAATACTCAAAGCACTCTACAATAGTCCATATTTTTTAGCCAACTCATATTTTCCAACTGAGAAAAATAAAAAATTGTCACAGCAATTGAGAATGTTTTGACCAACTCATATTTTTCAGCCAACTCATATTCCAGAAGCACACATACTAACTCTCAAAATTACAAGAGCTAAAAAAGTGGAATGCAGTAAAATCACGTGAACCAAAGAAATTACCATACAAACTTCTGAAATTTCCCAAATTCACAGTAATTCTATATCACACTGAACCAAAATCCAGCAATTTTCATATAGTATAACCTAAGCAAAATGAGGAATTTTACATTTTTATTTGCACAAGACGAAAGTGTTTCTTGTTCATACAAACATCAACAGATAAATTAAAGAGTTAAAAACAAGAGAAGAAACCCTCCAAAAAGCATTACATTCATGTGTTCAACTAATGCCTTAGAATTAAGGATGTCTATGTCTTGAAATTTAAGTTGCTTGTGTTCTTAATCTAGAGCATAAAAAGTCATCTCATGAACTCGTGATATTAAAAAAAATCTTCACCAACAATCCATGAGATGTCTTCTTAGACAACTTAGGCAATTGATAGACATATAATGCTAGACTTAAAACCTAAAGTTCTTTTCTGCATCTAGAAATGTTGAGCATTTGTCTATGATTAGATACTAAGTTGGACACTTTTTTTAAATAATAAAAAGAAACGCCTTTTACTAAACAAGATATGCATTCACTTGTTTCACCAACACAACACACGGTTCACATCTCTTTTCAAGTATGCGTCATGATGCTAAGCATTAATAGTTTTTCAATATAAAATTCCTAATTTTCACCTACATCTCAAACATAGAACTATTTCATTTACCACGTACTAGCCTTCAACCTAACAAATTGAAACTCACCAAATTGAAAACAAATCGTTTCACAAACAAATTCGAAAATTTAAGCATTTTCCATAAAGACCTACTTATTTGCTTCGTAACTAGGATACGTTACACACATGAACAGAACCCAAAATTATCGATAGCAAGTATTTTCCATCCAAGAATGCACAAAAACTTATCATTTTCTTTAATCACTGACCATAAAACGGGTGGCGGTAGGGTTCTTTCTTGGTAGCAGACTCAACAACCTCAGTAGTGGGCATGATAGGGATTACTTTGATGTAGATTGAGTTTAGGGATGAGTGGTAGCTATAGGAGAGAGTGGGCGAAGTCCAGAAAAAGAGCGATGGATGAGCAATGGAGAAGAGTGTCCTGCTAGTTGTCTTCTACGTTTTTTTTTAATCTTTTTAATGATTAACAAACTCTAAAAGAGAGAGAGTGATGACTGATGCACATGAACTAGTGCTGTTAATTGCCCTTATCGTGCTTTTTTATTTTCAATAATAAAAAATTATTAAAATGCTAAGAGAAAGAGACAATTGAAACGACAGCACTCACCCTTCTCTTACGGTTCTAAACCATTAGCAACACTTTTTTAACAAATCTAATAAAAATATTTCAGCGCACAAGAGAAGTATAGAAAATAGTTATAGAAAGAAAAAATAGTTAATGAAACTAATGAAACAATTGAGGTAGCAGAATCAACAAAATAGTTATAAAAAGAGAGACGAGTACATGATCTTTGTCCAACTACTGCACTCATCTGTAAAACTAGATGAGAGATTCAGTATCATTAGTTTCATTGCATTTTTTTTTCCTTGTTCTACAAACCTGAACAATTATTAGTTGCTAATTTGAAGTATGTATGTTTCTTATGCATGTACAATGATTGGTTTTTTTTTTTTTTGAATTCTGTTATATAAAGATTGTTATTGATATTACATCATATATTACAATTAATGTTTACAAACTATACTACTGGAACCTCTCTCTCAAATATTCGAAGGATGCCGACTTCACTCATATTTTATAAGGGAGAGATTGTTTACACTAAATTAATTGATAATTGAAGGAGAACTGAAATTAACCTTCATAAGGTTCTTATGGAGGTCAAAGAATGCCTACTTCACTCATATTTTATAAGGGAGAGATTGTTTACACTAAATTAATTGATAATTGAGGAAGAACTGAAATTAACCTTCATAACGCTCTTATGGAGGTCAAAGAATGACTACTTCACTCATATTTTATAAGGGACTCAATTAATTGATAATTAAGGAGAACTAAAATTAACCTTCATAATGCTCTTATGGAGGTTCGAACCATTGCGCTAATCATTGTAAGCGAAAAGGCTCTCCCACTAGACCAAAGGCCCATTGGTAGTTACAATGATTAGTAATTGATATGGGAAAAGAGTTTACATTTTTCTGCCTTCCCCTCAGGTTCAACATTGATGTTCCACATTCAGGAATCGGTTAGAGCTTGTCATTCCTGGCCTCGGTAGCTATGAAAAAGGTGAGAGTGTAAGACAAAGCCTTCATTATTCATTAGCCATTAGTCATTGCAGATGTGGTGCCGGCTTTCTGTGGCTGGAAGCTGATAGGAACTCAAAGGCAGCTATAGACTGTCACGTTTCCGCGTTTTAATAAATCTCTGGCGAAATTTAGCAAGACCGCTGGTGCTTGTTTCTACCAAGTACCAACCTTCAGTTATGGCTTTCGCTAGTCTTCATATACTTTACTTTTGCTACCTAACTCTTCTTTTGCTTTATCGTTACACGTTTGTGATATATTACATTACTTATTTTATGTCTGTTTCAATTCCTTTTGGAGCTAAAATGTGACGTATTGAACCGGCGCAGTGGTGCTCTCCCTGGAGGCCAGGGAAAATATAAGCATTTTGCCCAAAAGATTTGGTTTCAGTTGTAAATAAATTAATCGAGAAGCTAGGCAATACAAATCGATGTTAAGTCAAAGTGCTTTTATCAATAGTCAGTAAACAATAACCCAATGTGAAAGTTGTGTGTTATGAGACCAGAATGGCGGTGTTCAAATGGTATTGAATTCGCACATGTTATAGTGTATATTTTTTAATATTTTAGATAAAAAAACGATATTGATGCATTGTGCAAGTGTCACTTTATCTTCACATTTAATATTGTTTTATTTTACATTACCATCAGTTTATTATACACTAATATTTTTTAAAACAATTGACTTCAATGTACAATACTATTAATATTAATTTATTAAAATCTAAATACATACGCTGATAGCACAGCCACGAGGCTTATTAAGACTAGCTTAGAAATCTGTTCCCCATAACTCAAGACTTTAGTAGCAAAAAACAAGTTGTTAATATATTTTTTTAGTTCTAAAAATGCTTCATTTAAATTGGCTGGTTTAGTTCAGGTAAATTGAATTTAATCAATTTCAACAATTTTAACAAATGACATTATTTATTTCCAAATTGGTTTGATTTATGACTTCTTTTGAGGGGATGGTTGATTTATGACTTTAATTGGAATAAAGCACCACGTGCATTCAGAACGTGTTCCACGCCCACAAAATATCTCCCATCTGAGTTTCGCTTCATTTCATTTTACCAATTCTTTTAATTTTTCCTAAAACAGAAATCCGATGAGCCGGGGCCGTCATGTAATTTTGTTTGCTGCAAATGGTAAAAAAATTGTCACTCCCAAATTGGGTAAACCCACCCGCATTTCAAAAGAATAATTACAAAGAAAAATTTGAACAATTAATCAATTTTTTTATAGTGACAATTAACTAATTAAATCTTTGTTAATTGTTTAAACTTATGATACAAAAACACGTTATTTAGACAATTTAGTCATTTTATGTTATAACGATAAAATAATAATGTTAACAATGATAGTGATCAACAATGGTTAAGAGATTTAGAGCATCATTAAAAAACTCCTTAAATGATATTTTACTACTTATGTGAAGAGTCAAATTAATAAAAAGAGTTTTAAAAAACTTTTTCAAATGAAATTTTTCAAATAAAATTGTCATTTTCTCTCCTCAATATTGAATATAGAGAAACAGTAACTCATTTAAAGAATTTTATTTGGAGAATTTTTTGGAACTTTAATTTTAATATTAAATTATTTTAACTCATTTTTCTTGAAGAAAGAGGTGTTATAATTGCTTTTATTTTGGTAGCGGACAAAAAATTTGATTAAAACAATATAAACTTATTTTTATTTGAAGAGTTTTTTAGAAGATAATTAATTTTTTCTCTTCTATTTGCCATGTCAGTAAGTAAATATGTATTTAAAAAATTAAACTAAAAGAGTTTTCTAGTGATGCTCTTATATAAAAAAAACAACCTCATTAATTAATTGTTTAAACTTTTTCTTTATTTTAAATTTCAAAAAATTTTACTTTTTAAAATGAGGTGGATATACCCACAATGGGTGGAAATATCTTAACGTGAAAAAAAAAATCTTATTCTTTTAAATTTTTATGCTTGACGAGGTATAAAATAAAAAATTTCCCTGATTTATAACGCGGCAAAAGATTATTGGCTGCACGGAAAGAAACCAGCGCATGCAAGCATACGCTTAGAGACACCTCCCCTGTTTCCTGTGCGCATCCCATGAAAGAATGAACCGACGTCCCTTTTTATAAGTTTCCAATAAGATTTGTCGCAAAAACGTTGTCGTTTTGTAGGCCTTGACGGTGTCCAATTACTAATTTCCTATGTAAACGCTTAATTTTCCGCGCCGCCCTTGATCATCCCATACTCCAACTCCACATTTGAACCGAATTACTTTAACCATCAAAGCCGCTAACCCAATCTTCACTCCTGGCCCCACGCTGCTCCCTTTTTCCTATCAAAACCGTCCACACACACATGCACACGCGCACACACACTCTAGCCAACTAACTTTTCAAACGTTTACATAAAACCTGTCAAAACGACACTTGTTTTTAAAGAAGACCCGAAGAAGCACCCATGACATTTCATGGAAATGAACCTTACACACTTACACACACCGTTATAAATATTGCAACCATAAACGAAAACAGAAACGAACCCACAAGAATTTATTTTCCCAAATGGCTACCCTTGCGTTCAGAAAACCATCATCAAAATCAAAGCATGATACGACTATGATCAAGTGCAAGAAGCATCCTAAACACAAGCAATCACCAGGGGTTTGCTCTCTTTGTTTAAGGGAAAAGCTCGCTCAGCTATCAGCAATTGCAAGTTCATCGTCACGCAAGGCCTTGGATTCTTGTTGTTATTCTTCTTCCTCATCGTTGTCGTCTTACTACTCTTCTTCTGAGGCCTCTTCTTGCTCTTCTCCAAGTTATAATAAGTATCGTGTTACTACTACGGATCATCAGGGAAAGCATTCTTTGTCGACTTTGTTGTTTGGCGGTCGCACGAATAATGTGTTAACTAAAAGTAGATCGTTAGTGTCTTTTGTTACGAGGGTGAGAAATCAAGAAGGTGAGAGCAAGAAGAAGAAAAATGGGCTCTTTTCTAAGCTACTTCGGCCAAGAAACAAGAAGAATGCTGATCAGGGCTTGGTTCATTCAAGAACTGTGAAAGAGACCGTTATCACTAGCTAATTGGTTTCATTTATTACGATCATTCTCTTTTATTATTTTTTTCTTTTCTTTTCTTTTGTTGATGGATTAGAATGTAGCTCTCAAGCTTTTTATACCGAACCAAAAAAAAAAAAGACTATATATGTGTATATTTATGTAGAAAGCAAGCAGAAAGAAAAATTATGAGATTTTTTTTGTATATACATTTATATATATGTACGGATCTGTACTGGGAATATTATGAAGGAAAAGTTGCTCATTTCCTGTTAATCCCTTTAAACTATACTGATGATTATAATTTTGTGCTTGAGAAACTATTAGCACAAGATCCCTTTTTTTTGTCTATTTATTTTATATTTTGTTCATTAATAGTTAAGATTTATTTATAAAACGGTTGTTTAATGTGGTCTGTGTTAAGTGATAAGACAAAAATTTCCACGTGTAACAGCGAAGAAACATTCTGGCAACTGGGCTGGCGTAGGACATGTGGCTAATGGGTCTGGAGCTGACCCCGGATCCACGAAATTTCATTAGGTTGAAATTTTCAAGTTTGTGACTTGCGCTGAGCTTCACGTTCAACAAGTCTAACTTTGAACCTTTGGTTGTCTTTAAGACTGAATCAAACTTGGAAAGGCCGTGGCTGTGGGACAGCTGATTAAATAAGTTGTACCAAATTCTTAGCAGCTTCCTAGCTTAGGCATTCGAGCTTAAAAGCTCACACTGTAGTCACGCTGGGCACTGGGAAATTTTTAACATGTACCTAAAAGAAATTATATTTTACACTGCGTCTCTAAAAGGTTACACCAAGTTCTTAATTCTATTAATTTCTCAGTTAGCTTTAATAGTGGACGGGTAAAATTAGAATTTTATTTCTTAAATTAATTTTAATGGAAATTTTCTTTATTTTTTTCTTTTTTATTTCTTCCTTTTGTTTTTCTTTTCTTCTTCTATCTATTTCTTCTACTTCATCTCCATTTCTTTTCTTTTTTCTCCTTTATTTTTTGAGTAATTAAACTTCTTTGAATTCAAGTGAAGGAGTATTTTTGTCATTTAATCAAAACCCTGACGGAGCTGTTAGAAAAATTTTAAAACTTGATGGAATTGAGAACTAGGTGTAACAAGTCAAATCTTTTGAGGATACGGTGTAAAATATCAATTCTTTTGGGAATAAGTTAAAAATTTTCCCGCTGGCACTAAGAAATTGATAAAATCAATTGACAGCTGGCAAATTGCCCAGATCAAATTCTTGGCAGTTACATTTTTTAATTTTCTCGACTTATAAATTTGTTCAAACTCGTGCGTTGGAAGGGGAAAGCATGCAATGCAAGAATTAAATAAGTTTACGGGTAGGCCATAATTACTAGTTCACACGATAATGATCTCGAGGCTTGCAGCAATCTTTTTAAAAGGGAAAATATTAAACGATGCATTTCTTGGATGCTTCATGCACTTGTTATTATCAATATTTAACACCAATACGTTTATAATATTATACACTCGATCCTTGGAATGGCTATCGACAAATTTGAATTTGACAATACAAGATTGGCTAGCTAGTTAACTCCACCGACCGCCATTGGTTCCAACTTCTCTAAATGTGAATTTGTTTGTTCTTGTAGATATGAACATGATACGGTATATCTCGGGCATATATTTTGTTGAGTCTCGTTGAGTAGAATTTTAAATTAGCGAACATTATTTTTGATAGCATGATAATCGACAATAATCAAAGATGCTGGTAAATGGGCGATCATTCTCAATAAAATCTTGGTCGTCCGTCGTTTCATGTGATCACTTAATTATGAGTTGATATTTGCTGCATAGTATACGACAACTAATTTATTGTTTATAGGACTTACTTGGTGCCTTCTTTTGTTCTTTCAACTTTTTGTTGGTTGCTGCCTTGTTTGTCCTGCGAACTACTATCCCCTATATATTATATAAATTTGGATTGATTAATGAATTACAAGATAGAATGAGTGGGGAATAAAATTGATCGTTGTGTCACTATCTCAAGGCAACAATTATTTTCGTGTTTACATATCAAACAAAGAAATGGATGCTGTGCATGCACGCGAATCTGATATGGGTTCCCAAGCTCGTGGGGCAATTGGCCCAAATGGAACTTCCAGAGTTGAATTCATTTGGGCCGGATTTAATGCATTATAAGCTGAATCGGGGTGTGTTAGTTGAGATTTGAGACGTAGTTTTCTTTCTGCTTTTCTTATTTCTTAATGACGGAGACTGCCCAACTTGCGACTACTAGCGCACGGTCCACCCTCTACTGAGTCTACTGGTGTTTTCAATCAAATCAATTTTATGCTTAGTATCTGGCTGACAGATTGAGATGTGCTGCAGCACGGATTCAAAAAGCTTCATCTCAAAAACAATCTTGGTTTGTTTGCTCTACGTCCAGTTGAGATAACAAAAACTCTTGTGCTAAAAACAATAGATCTGAAATTTGAACTCCGCACACAAAAATTTGGAAGAGATTGGATTATCATTTGACAAGAAAATTTGTACATCCAACTCAGGAGTTGTGCGGCGTCTCAGTCCAATATGGGTCCTTCAATAGTTCAACATGATATTAGAAACCAAATATTATGTTACGCACACGCCGCAGACTCCAAGGCTAAGTCCAGCGAGCTGAAGAACCCCTGTTGATGAAAAATGACCGAAACCCCACTTCTTGGATGGTGAAGTGACAGTAACTAACAATAAATCAAATAATGGTCAATAATACAGCAGCATTACATTATTTGGGAATCATCATGTCAATCCATAAATGGGTTTGGTCCCGGAGCCGTTGGCAGCTCACGGTTGGCTGCTGAATCCACACCACACCCACGGGGCACAGGCAATGCAACACCAACAAAAGTAGATGTTGAGGAATTCCACTGAAAAAGAAATTAATTAACCCACCACCACCACCGCACTCTCATTGTCCCAACTCCCATATCCAAAATTCTAAAGCCTCTACTCCCAGTCTCCCACTACCTTTGCTGCATGCATCTGCTTCTTCACCAATTATTTTCCATTCGTATTTTTGTTTATTATTTCAAAGTACACTTGTTCTTTGATGCTTCATAGTTTATTCTTTTGTTTGCCTCAAGTTAGGTGAGCAAAGCCTATGGTGTGTTCTTCTAGTAGTCTAAACAACCTGTAATTATTCTAAATGAGAGAAAAAAAAAAAAAAAGTCTTTTGCACATTGATCTTGGTTGTAATCATAGATATCTCTAATGGGTCAGTTTGTTCCCACTGATCAAGAGCCTAATTCTTCCACTACTTCTACTTCCAACGACAACTAACTTGCTCTTTTTTTTTTTTTTTTTTTTAACAGATAAATCTTTGTAATTCATGCAAACAGAGTTTAAATCTCTTGAAATTTTAAAAAAAAAAAAAAATCATCAGTTAGAGCAACACATACCACTAATTTTTTTTGTACTTTTTAATAAGAACAAAAGAGGATAATGGAAATAAATCATGACGAGTACCGATATTTACTGTTGCATTATACCAAACTTTTTGTTTAAGGTTTTAGTACTCATTTAGAAAATCTGATGATGATGCTGATTCTGATCTACGGTGTCCGTGATTTTTCAGTTGACTCCCTACATATCGTGCGCACTACGTGAGTGGTGACTTTAACCTCCAATTCTTCTTCAAAATCGATCACTTCACTTCCGGAGTCTTTAGCTTTTGCTGACCCCCTTAAATTCCATCGAAAGCAATGGGGTAACTTCACTAATGCCCCCCTCAACCATCTTCAACCCACACATAGATTTTAGTAAACAACTATAAAAGAAATTAAAAAAGGATCAAAATTCAGTGCCTATGATGGATAAAAAATGACGTCTGTGTGAGTGAGTATCTTACAACATGTATAAATTAAACACGAGGCAACATAAATAGAGTCACAAGGGAAGTTTTTGTTTAATGACATGTGTCATATAATGTTGAAAAATATACTCTTTTATATTCATATTTGCATTAAATTAAACTTTACCTACTAGCCGTCTTCGATAAGCTCAAATAACGATAGACAAAAAGATACAAAAAAAAAAAAACGGAGAAGAGAACAATTTGACAGAACTTTCATTAATCAAATATTTAATCATATATTCAAACCAATTACAAGAAATTTGATTAAATTTTATTAAGTTACGAAATTGTCTTTAATGGTAACGGTCAAATATTTAGATAGCGTTTATTTTTTTGTCTAAAATCTGAATGAGTCTGAATATAAAAATCTGAATGACATATATTTTTTTTAATATCTGAATATAAGTGTCATCTTGTTTGGTTTTACAATAAAAAAATCTTAAATTTGGTTATTTGATATTTATATAATTGTAAATTAAAATAAAAAAAAGAGGATTAGATTTTATAATTTAAAAAATAAGTTATTTTATAGAGATATTTTTGAAATATAATATTTATTTGTCATTTAGATTTTTTTCATTAAGATAAAAATTATAAAAATTTATTTTTTCTATTCAGATGTAAATATTGAAAAATCAAACCTAAGTTCTAAAAAAAAAATAAGCTTATTTTTAAAAATTTTTGCAATTAATAAAATTTTAAATATTTAACAAATAACCTTTTAATCAAAGGAAGATTAGAATTAATTTAGATACAAAGTCCATCTATGCGTGGGTTGGAAATAGTTGAGGGAAATCAGTGAAAATCACAGGGCATCATGATGGAATTCCGTTCGCTCTTGCACGTGCCTTGTTCTTGGAAATAGTTGTGCCAGTGCAAAGCAATGGCAACATCGAAAATTATTACTTCCTTAATTCCACAAAATTTAACCTAAAATACCGACCGTTATAATCCTCTCACATCACAGGGCATCATGATGGAATTCCGTTCGCTCTTGCACGTGCCTTGTTCTTTTCTCGACGGCAATGTTTCGCCTTGAAAGGAGGAGTGACAGTGGGCGCGAAAGACAAGGGACCCACCTGATGTTTATATGATGTTGCTACGATATGCTAGAATCACCTGCCACGTGTGATGCCACGATAAAGTGGCTACTCCACTGCCGCGTGATTCTTTCATTCAAACCAAACACTAGTAACATTTTCGGAGATCTCAAACTCGATTGGCCATAAATTGCAAACCACGTGGCTCATGTTGAATGTGAATGTGTGATGGCTTACCTATTAAACACGTCAAAAGTCGCCACCAAAATGAGCTTAATAAAAATAATTAGAAAAGAAACAAGGGTAGATGTGTTAATAAAGGGCAGACATGTAATTCTGTTGGTCTACAAGTTGTGGTAATTTTTTTAATATTATATTTTAAATAATTGTCTTTAATAATAATTTTAATAAAGTGAAATTGTTATTAATAGATTAAAAAAAAAGCCCTGTTTACGCTGCCACAGGATAATATATATCTCATTTTATTTTGTTGTGTGTTAAATTTCATTCGACTCCTTATTTTTTTTTTATTTTTAATTTATTTATAAGTATAACTGGATCTAATTAATACGTCAGGCACAAGAAGCAACGACGGCGAGCAGCAGCAACGGCGGCAGGCAACAAGCAGCTGCAACAGCGGCAGGCAGCAGCAGTGACAGCGAGCAGTAGTAGCGGGGCCGTAGATGTGGTTCTTTGTCGGCGAGCTTGTCGATGTAAGGAAGCAGTGAAGGGTATGTTGGGAAATCGACAGAAAGTTGGAGGCAAAACGGCAATAGCAAAGGTGAGCAAGAGGAGGATGAAGATAAGCACGTGACTCCCGCCCAGACTCTATCATATTCACTCTTGAATCTAATTTTAGTTTTTTTTCTTCTTCTCCGGCAAGTGTTGATCGCTGCTCTTTTGCTTATTTATAAATTTGAAATAATTCGGACTGAGTTTTAACTCTTTGACTTTTTTAAAATCTATAAATTTTAATACACTATTACACCCCAAAAAAAATTCTAATGTATTAAAATTGTTTTTTTTTTATTTTTTAAAAACTTCAAAGTAAAAAAATCCTAATCGGAGAAAAATTCTATACTTTCAAAACTACTTATATTATAGTTTAAAATTCTGTTACAATATTCCGCGTATATATAACTATTGGGTAAAGTCTTATTAAATTATATATAATATAACTTACATCAACTCATAAGTAAATTTTTTTTTTTTTTTCATATGGCTTAATTGTTATCAGCCAAACAACTAAGGAGGATGATGTAACTTAGCAGCTCTCCATTGTCGAACAACGCAATCTGAATATATTGAAAATTTATTGAAATCTCTCAAATCAATATTAACTATATTTTTGAAGAAATTTATATTTAAAATAAGTTAAATTTATTTTTAAATATTTAGAAATTAACTTAATATATGTGATGGCTCAAATTTCTTTCCGTGGTTTGTTATCGAACTACTATTAAATTAGTAGATGGTAGCATTAGGTCAGTATTTGGTTTCCCTACCATTTTCCTTTCTTCATATAATGGTTTATCATCAAAATAGTGAGTGGTCCCTAAGCCAATGGTAACTGGAATAAATATTTTAAATTTATTACAAAATCTAGGATATCAGAAATGCTGTTGAATCTACATATGTATTTTTGAAACCAATACATTTCAAGGAGCTACTAACCTATATTTATCTATTAATTGTTATTAAGGGATAGCCTGTGGGAACTGGGAATATAAGGCTGGCTGTTACGAGATGATCCTTCACAAATTACATGCTTATTGTCGTAATAATCATTAAATTACAATTTCGTGTATTTTTGTCTGGCGTTATCGTATTATCTGCGACAAGAATTGTTTGCACGTGAGCGTCCAAAAGTAAAGAGCAGGGTGATAAGAGCTTTCGTTTAAGTCAAATTTGGTCACCCAATTTAAATTGAGGAAGCTTAACCAATAACAACGCTCACCGCACAATATAAGCTATTTCAAGCTAACAATTAATCCTTACTAACGATATTTTTAGCTTGCACGCTGTTGATCAGAAAAAAGATTAAAAAAAAGAAAATGAAGGCTGCCAAGCCCGTGCCAAGAATTGGGTAATTACCCTCTGAGATATAAATAAATAAAGAAAAAAAAATATAAACAAAAACTATTTAAAACTTTAACACATATATTTAGGTTAGCGCTCCAGTATTATATCACTTAATTATTTTTTCATCAACACCATTAATAAAATTATGACATCATATAAACAAAATCAATAATTTTTTTTTTTATATTTTTCATTATGTGCCTCATGATACACTCGCAAAATCTAATAACACTAGTTGATCGTTGTGGCGGTGTTTGAGAGGATAATGTGAAGGCGATTAATGAAAATATTGATGTAATTAAACTACTTAATTTATTCTTAGCGACTTAACTTTTATTAAAAGAATAGTTAGTTGAGTGGTGGTTTTTTTTTTTTTTTGGTCAAATCATCTAGTTGGGTAGCAATTCTATAAAGTTTAATGATCTCCAAGATATCTTTCAAAACTTTGTACAATTTTTTTTTTAAAATTCACAAAATGTGAGGGAGCTATGTGATTGATAGTTCCCCTTAATTTCACCTTTAATGTAGACCAATTACGGTTTTCAAAGTCACGAGAGATACATAAAACTCGCCTGATTATTTGTTATCTTTTCGCATTTGGTACTTTGTCAGTTTGTCTACACAGTCTGTTTCTGAGCTGGAAGCTACCAAAAGAGAGCCAAAAAAAAAAAGAAAAAAAGAGGTCAGTGTCAGGAGAAATGAAAGAGGCATTTGTCTTCTTCGATCTTCAACAGTTACATTCCTATCTAGTCGGCGTTGAGAGAGCCGTTGGCTTCGCATGCTTATCTTGACCGTTGACGCAAGCTTCACATTTTGCCATTCTGGCACCAGACATAACGGAGCCAAGTCTACCGTTACTCCTGTATTTGGCTCAAAATAAGAGAAGAGAAGGAAGAAAGAAAACTAGGAAGGGTTCGTTTTTCTATAGATAGATAGAAGATGAATTTTAGCTAATAAAATCCAGTTACAGTTGTGTACACAACCACAACCCAACCCTTAAAATTGTGGCTGCACTGCACATGCATGCTATCATTTTAATGAATGCTGTTCCTCTTGAGATCCACACTACTTAATTTGCTTCGGCAGCTTTGGATTAAGATTGTCCGGTGTAATCAGCCCGACCGTCAACCCAAAGTCCCAAACCCCTCAAAAATCGTATCGTACATATTTTAATTCAACTTTTTTACACGAAAGAGTAACCTTAGAGTCAAAACTACACGGGAATATTTTCAGTATTTTAATAATCCATTGTCAAGAATCATGAAGTCTGCGAAGCTAATTAACTTAATCACTTTATTTAATTTCTCACTTTTAAAACAATTTTTAGATTTTCTCTTGCTATTCAAAGAAAAGGGGGGGGGGGGGGGGGAAAAAAACCCCACTAGAAGCTTTTGGGCTATTTTCTTAAAATATCCTCGCACAAATTTCAGTCTGATCCAATAAATAGAAAATTTCTTTCTGTATTTATATTTTTGGTAATTTTGCAAGATTTGGGTAACAATTTTTTAAATTTAAAAAATCATTCTTACCATTTTAAATTAATCAATATTTTTAGTTTTCTACACTTCCAATGTGATATTTTTAAAAGATTTAATTTAGGTCATGTGTTATACAATTTACCTTATTGAATCTTAATAAGTGCTAAGCTAAATTGCAATTGAATGATGAACTCAATTCTAAATTAATTTATTAACTCTTACCCCAATGATAATATTTAAAAAAAGCAAAAAAAATTTGAAATGAAAACTACATATTCTCATAATCAAGACTCACGTGCAACTCAAAAGTTACTTATATAACCATTATGCTAATAACTTAATATTACTAAAGAGTGTAGTATTTTTAAACTAAAAATGTTATAACTTATCACATCATTAATGTCATTTTCAACAAGATTAACAGTGTACAATTAGTTATATCCAACCAAATTGTGAAATATCGTCCTAATTTTTATTTTTAATCGAAAACCAAACAATAGAGAGATTCATAACGGGTGTTCAAAATCTATAAAAATTACGGTCAGATCTGGGGACTACGGTCCCGGGCCCACTAGGGGATCTCCACACTCACTCCCCAGTCCCCAGTACGAGATTAACTTAAAAAAAAAAAAAAGTAACCTCGGAATTTAAATCAGCTGATTCGAAACTTAAGTACGCCGGTCTCATTAATTTTGATCCGCAAATTAATAATTCCATTTTGTTTCTTTAACTTTAATAATTCCATTTTGTTAATTTGTTATAAGTGGAGGCCTAGTAACTGAAACAAAACAAAACCAAAGCAAAGTGGCAACTGTCAACAAGAAGGAAGAACAGCCGACCGCTTGCTTTCATCTCCATTGAGAGCACAGAATCTGGAGTGGATGGGAGACAGAGACACTCCGGCTCAGTTGTGATCTCCTAAATTCTCTGTTTTTTGAAAATATTGTCCACGCGTCGTCGTTTAAACTTCACCCAGTTTGCGTTGCATTTCATATCAGAGAGAGAGTGTGCGTTGCTTAGTTGTTAAATTGAAGAGAAGAAGATGCAGCGGCGGAGGAGACGAGTGGTGGTTTTGCTGAGGAAGGTGCTAACGTCCGCAATATGCGCAATAGCGCTGGTGGCGTTGCTGTCGGTACACGTACACGTGCCCCTTTTTCCTTCCTCTAAAGTGCAGGACTTTGTTGATCCTTACAAGCTCCCCACTATTACTCAGGTCTTTCTCTTTCTCTAATTAGGTTAATTTCTTATTTCTCTCTTTCCGCAAATGCCAAAAAGAAAAAAAAGAAATAAGGAAGTTATTATTATAATCATTGTTTTTAGTTTTTGATTGTGTGATTGGATTTATACGTTTATTTATTGTTTTATAAAATTTTTGTAGCAACATGAAATCAAGTACCAAATATTGAGCACAGAGGAAAGCTGGACTCAAGAACTAGCTCCGCCTCATTTGTCCCAAACTCCGTTACCTTCTCTCAAGGTTTTCATATTTAATTTGTTCTACTATTAATTTTCCTCTTTGAAAAGAGAAAACAACAAGGAAAGAAATGAAAATTAGAGAATGAACGTAGGATTATAATTTTTTTATACGAAGCAGTCATGCCTCTTTCATGTTTTCACTCCTTTAGATTTGACAGTTGGATGTTGCTAGTGGGAATTCAAATTCGAATATCGTTAAGCTATGGAAGCCTCCTCCAAATCGTGATTTTGCGCCATGTGTCGACCCTAGTTCTAATTATACATGTAAGTAAACAGTTTTTATTTTAATGTGTTTGTTTTTGGTCTATGTGGTGTCTTGTGTGATTAATTACCAATTTACTGGTCTTTTATTAGCTCCTGCGGAGTCCCGTGGATATCTTCTGGTTCATACAAATGGTGGACTCAACCAGATGCGTGCTGGGGTTTGTATTTTTGTTTTCTTATATGCATAAGTTTTCGTTTTGTCTGTATAATTATCCCATGGCTAGAAAGCACTTTATTTTCTGATCGGTGAACTGAGAAGTTACAAAATATACATCTGGAATGCTTCAGTGAATGATTCCATTTTGACCTGTTATGGTGCCAGATTCTGAGTTCTCTTTTAATGTCTATTCATTTTCATATTTTTGGAAATTGATTCAAACTATGGTTAAAAGAGAACAGTAGAAACTAATGTGCATCTTTTTATATTTCTTCATTTTAGCTTAATTTCATCTAGTTATTATTATTATTATTATTATTATTATTGTCATTAGTACTAAAAGTGTGAATGTATTGTATTCATGTTTTATTAGTTACACATGCATAAGCATAACCTGGTGTCCTATCTGTCAGTGTTAGATTGGATGAACTACGCATGTTATTTTGTTGTGCTCACTCAGGCTACTTTTCTCATTAACCTTCTATGTGCTTACCGATTGAAATTGCTTTGCTTTTCCTGCTACATTTCCTTCTTCTGTTGATAGTATTTTAGACAATTTTAAATGCAAAAGGCGTTAGTTTAGTTGATCGGTGCTTCTTTGGTTTGATAACTATAAAAAATGTAGGTTTTCTTACCTATGTTTCTGTTTCCTCTTGCTTTGTGTCAACTGCTTTGTTAAAAATATTTTTTGGCTATTACTGGGAGCTGAGTTACAGTCTAAATGTTTGAGTTGCAGATATGTGACATGGTAGCGGTAGCTCGTATCATAAATGCCACTCTTGTAGTTCCAGAGCTTGATAAACGGTCATTTTGGCAAGATTCTAGGTTCCTCCCTTTCCCATTTTGGAAGTTAGTGATTTGTCTCTGCCTCAATTTAACGGTTCAAATCCGTGGTCTGTTTTCTACTTTCTTTGTCTGCAGCAACTTTGCTGACGTTTTTGATGAAGATCATTTTATTAACTCTTTGGCTAATGATGTGAAAGTCATAAAAAAGCTTCCTAAGGAACTCAATACAGCTGCCAGGGCAGTTAAACATTTCAGAAGTTGGTCTGGTATGGATTACTATGAGGCTGAGATAGCTAGCATGTGGGAGGGTTATCAGGTGTGTTTATTGAGATTCTTCACCAGTTTTCTGCTTGCAGCTTTGCATAGAATTCCAAATGTGATCATCTTGATACTCACATGATTCTTTGTAGATTATTCGAGCTGCAAAATCTGATTCTCGTCTAGCGAATAACAATCTGCCTCTAGATATTCAGAAGCTGCGTTGCCGTGCTTGCTATGAAGCCCTCCGTTTTGCCCCTCAAATTGAGGCAATGGGGAAAGTAAATAATTAGTCCTGAATTTTCATTTGATTCTTTTTAGTGCTATATTTCTTGTGACCTATGCAATTAGATGTGGGAAAAATTTATTTCATTGTAGTTGTTGGTGGATCGGATGAGGACTTCCGGTCCTTATATTGCACTGCATTTGCGATATGAGAAGGACATGCTTGCCTTTAGTGGATGCACACATGATTTATCTCCTGTTGAGGCAGATGAACTGAGCACAATAAGGTCTGAGTTGATTAGTGATGATTTAAATGCTCAATTTGATGCTTCTTCACTTGATTAGTTGTTTATGTTACTTGATGGATGTTTTTCATTTTAACTTCATTTTAAACTTCGTAGAGAAAACACTGTCCACTGGAAAGTAAAAGAAATTGATTCCAAGGAACAGAGATCCAAAGGTTATTGCCCCCTAACTCCAAAGGAGGTTGGAATATTTCTTACCGCTCTAGGATATCCATCAAGCACTCCGATATATATTGCTGCTGGAGAGATATATGGTGGTGATGCTCGTATGGCTGATCTGCAGTCCCGCTATCCTAAAATGATGAGTAAGGTATTACTTGTGTCTTATGTTGTGTGTGACTGTTGCCTTAAAAGTAAATTCTGGTGCTTGATTTTGGTAAAGTCCTAGAATAATTTATGAGGTTTTTGGTGAATATTGACCTTGTGAAACCTCACAATAGAAACTTAATGGAGTAGAATGTTCATGTGTGCTCTGTTAAAACATGATGTGGAACTCATCTAAGATTATAATCCTGTTAGTCATATGATCTCATGCTGATGAGTTTAGCCCATGAGTGTCATAACCGTGAAAGTAATGTCAGTTATGGTAGTAGGACTTCTGTATTCAACTTCAGTCATTGGCTAATTGTGGAATTCATTGCGGTAGCGTTCAATTGCACCATTTGCTTCTGATCATTAACAAATTTTCTTTATCCTCTCTTTCTTGCTTACAATAAACAAAGGGGATGAAGTGATTTTTATCTTGTTATAATTTTCACAGCTCAAGTTTTGAACTCTTATATATTTTGGCTGATGGTTAGCATGTTGATTTGTTTTTGTGATTGCTTTTTTGTAGGAAAAGTTGGCATCTGCTGAGGAGCTGGAACCATTTGTCAATCATGCATCTCAAATGGCTGCACTTGACTACATTGTATCTGTTGAAAGTGATGTGTTTATTCCATCATACTCGGGTAACATGGCAAGGGCAGTTGAAGGCCATCGACGTTTTCTGGGACATAGGAAAACAATTTCTCCTGACAGGTTAGGCAGTTTCTTTTAGGGACGAGACAATGTCTAGATTCAAATGATGACTTCCGTCGACCGCTGTTTTTTGAATTTTTGTTCCTGTATACTGTTAATCAGGAAAGCTCTTGTGCGGCTGTTTGACAAAATTGAGCTGGGAACAGTCAGAGAAGGAAAAAGTCTATCAAATAAGGTCATTGAAATTCACAAAAAGCGGTATGTCATTTTTTCCTTTTTGAGATATAAGATGGTATGTCATTAGTTGTACTTGTTATGTGAAGCATCTTATCTTTTGGTCATATAATCTTGACTGTCTATTACTAGTTTATTTGGAAGATTGGTAATTAACTTATATTATTTTGATTCTCTTTGAGGATTGATTGTCAAATTCATATCATTCCCATTTGTCTTCCCTTCTGGTATAAGTTATTCAAACCATAAACAATTACAATTGAATCTCTAATGAATTACTGGAAAACTAGGAGGGGACTGCTATTGTTGAATATTTCTATTAGTGACCTGAGTAGATGTAGGCTTACAGATAACCTCCTGTGGTCCACAAGGTTAGTGCTTAATGGTAGTAAGGACCCCTACTGCAGCTGCTGTCCTGTCTCTGCTCATATTTATTAGAGTAATCATATGGTGAAGGTGTTCTATCTTCGCATTTGTTGAAAATTATGGTATGTTGAATCACCAAGCGCCCAATTTAATTGTATTTCATCTTTTGGTCTTACAGGCAAGGGTCCCCAAGAAAAAGGAAAGGTCCTATCTCAGGAACAAAGGGCATGGATCGGTTTCGTTCGGAAGAAGCATTCTATGTTAACCCATTACCAGATTGTTTATGTCGGAGGCAACCACTAAATGTTAATACCTCACTTACTATTAAGTAGATAAAATGTGAAACAATTTCCTTATACAAAGATCCCCTAGGCCGCTAGGCAGTTGGCTATCGGCGCTTATTGTTTAACTATTTATTGAAGTTCTCAAGCTGGCTGTGCCATCTTTGGCAGCGGGGATGCGGACTGTGTATATCATGAGTTTAGATAGCTTCAATACGTAGGTGAAGATATCACACCTTGTTGGTGCAGGGCATAGAAATATGATCGTGAAGGCATTTAGATTTCAATTTCATTCCATCAGAAAGACGCATTAATATGATTGTGATTTAGGAAGCTTGGCTACGTTTCAAAGGGAAGGATAAGGCATGCATTGGGGTATATGAGGATAGTGTAAAAAACTACATGGAGAAATAATGTTGATTTACACGAATGTATTTCACTTCTGGTGATTGAATGCAATAATAGTCAAAGAATTATTTCTGTTTCTTGCACTAAAATTGTGTACGTTTCTTGTCAGCCTCCCACGCCAAGTTATCAAAACATGGGTTTGATGAATATGATCGGTTAGATATCTCTTGCACCCTAGCATATTTACATACCGAGACCTTTTCACCAAAATTTGGGTGACACAGAGTGTGAAACAATGATAGGATCTTCGACAATCCGTATTGGGATCTGCTTCTAGGTAATGGGCCAAATGATTCCCACTACGGGTCCAAACTTCGGGTCAGTCGTTAAACTTTGCAAGGGTTAGGAAATTTCATGAACCCATCCACCATTCCAGCTCAGCCAATTAAGAATCAAAAGATTGGATAACCCAATCTCATGAACCCCCATGCACCGTCCGTACTTATAGCCACACTTCCTCTTTCTCCCTCCCTAGTCTGCACATTAGCAAAGGAGGACAGAAGCTTCCAATTTTTATTTTTTTTTTGGAAGAAACAACATTATGGGCGCTTCTTTTCTCTCTACGGTTCCTTATATGCTTCCCATTGTTCCTTCCCCACCGCGCAGCGCTTTCTCTACCGTAGCCACCAGATGCCCTGCTCATGCTGTAAGCTTGCTGCAGTGTTCATTTTGATATGGCTTGTTTTTGTAACTTCACTGAATTATGTTCAACGTCCAGGGTGCTGTACGTTGTCATAAAACTGAGAGTCAAATTACCGTTGAAGATGGTTTTGGTAGAAGGGATATTCTGAAATGCATTGGTGCGACCATTGGCATGGTGAGAGCAATCCCTTTCTTCTATCTATCTTTATATTTAATGCATGAATTGTATGTAGCACTAGTTTTTTTGTTCCTTGCATCAATCGCAAATGGGAGGAAGCATCTCCTCTTAATTTTTGGCCAGCCCTTGACTGAGAAGACTCTTTTTCCAAATTTAAATCGAAATTATTCTGTCGGAAAAACAACGTAGAATCTCTGTTAGGGCCTGGGACCATGAATAAGAATGATTTGATGATCAGTTTCTGCCAGTTTTGGTCTCTTCTTAGGAAATAATGTCAAGCTCAGGATCAATTGAAATGGCAAGTGCTGCTGATTTGATACAACGCAGACAGCGTTCAGAGTTTATTTGTAAGTTCCATATACACATCTTCCTTGTGCTTAAACCAGCAGGAATCTGCAGAATTAACAGCTTACATCCTTTTCTTGCCCAGCCAATATCAAGGAGACTCTCCAAACTGCTATAAAGGTATGCATATTCCAATTTCTGCTGGTATAAGAATATGAGGATATCATATGTAGAACTAAATTATGCTAACTATGTTGTCAATGTGCATGAACGATTCTTTCAATGTACCTCTTTCAGGGAAATCCAGATCTTATCCCATCTATCCTAACTTTGGCACTCAATGATGCCATGACTTATGATAAGGTCAGGAAAAAGCCTCTACCATTTAAGTGTCATGTAAATGTCATAAAATTCCTTTACTTGTTTATGGAGAAAGGAAGGAAGTAAAACTGATGTCCTGCTGGTTAAGTTTGTAGGCTACAAAATCTGGGGGCCCTAATGGATCCATAAGGTTCAGGTACTTGCTACATGAAGCATTATCTCAGAAATAATTTTGACATGAAATTTCACGCTCCTTGAAATGAGTATGGAATAATGTATGCACATTGGAAAAGTCATAGTCAAATCTTTATGATATTCTTCTGAGGATACAGAAATCTATGCCTTTCCCAGGTGTGAGTTTATTAAAAATCATTTTTTGGCGTTTCAAATGCGAATAATTAGTAACTGTTGTTTGATCAATGTTTTCAGCATCTTACAGAAACATTTGTATGGGAAGAATGGGAGTTGTGCTTGCCTTATTTACCAAATATGATAACATATGTTTCATGAATTTTCTGTTGTTTTTAATCAAAATGTCCCTTTTCCTCAGTAATTTTGGCTTGGTAAAAAGTTGCCTTGTTTTTCTTTTGCTGGTTTTGTTGGCTGAAGCTCAGAGATAAACAGACCAGAAAATAAGGGGCTTTGTGCTGCCATGAATTTGTTAGAGGAAGCAAAGAAGGAGATAGATTCATATTCTAAGGGTGGACCAATATCCTTTGCCGATCTCATCCAGTATGCAGGTTACAATATTAGAAATGCCAAGTTTGAGCTATGTAACATGTTAAGAATGTCTACTGTGAGATTCTCTGGGAATCCACAGAGAGAAGCCTAGAGTACCCAACTCAATTTTCTTCCCTTTTTGCAGCAAAAAGTGCTGTTAAGGCAACATTTTTGGCATCAGCCATCCACAAATGTGGAGGGAATGAAGAGAAAGGGCGCTTATTGTACACTGCCTATGGCTCAAATGGTCAGGTTTGTTTCTCAATATGCTAGGCTTTTTGTGGTATGTTTAAATCACATGCATAGCTTGTTAATCACAGTCAGTTAACTTAGACATATCCATCATAAATTTTTCTTCGAAGTCTGTCAATGCAATTTTCTGACCTTTGACTGGGTTGTATTAAACGCTTTGGCAATTTTCGTAAACACCTGGTGAAATTGCTTAAACATGCAGTTGCTTTGTCAGGGCATTTATTGTAAAGCGTTAAGTTCTCCTTTTGTCTTTTGAATCATAAAGGTCTACATATGCAAGCTATACCTATGAAGAAAATTAATTGTACAATCACCATGATGCTTTTAGAAGGGAACTTAAAACCCTATAATGGCAACCTTGGGAGAAGTGAGTAAGGGAACTTAAAAATCCTATAACGGTCTTGGGAGAATAAGGAAGTTAAACCATAGTTACAGCGTGTATGGCCTGAATGAGTTGTGAATGCCTGTATTTCTGCTGGCATAGATCTTTATGGCACTTTAGCTTTCTACGAGAGGAACTTATGGGTGATGCATGAAATTGTTCTTCTGTCAACAGTGGGGCTTGTTTGAAAAGCAATTTGGAAGAACAGATGCTCAGGGGCCAGATCCAGCGGGGAGGGTTCCCCAGTGGGAGAAAGCTACTGTCCAGGAAATGAAAGATAAGTTCTCAGCAATTGGCTTTGGTCCCCGCCAGGTATTTTCTTTATCATACTTACTGTCATAATTGCTCTTCTACTGTATTATACCATCATTAAATTGACTGTAAAATCAAATTTCTTGCGAGCTGAGGCAAGCTTCGAGAATCCCTTTGGTCAAATGTATGCCTGTCATATTACACTTGGTTAAAATCACAACTCATTTGAATGATGTTGTAGTCTGGCTTCTGAAATATTTTCCTACTACAGTGTTGTTGGACTCGAAACTACAACAAAAGTCATCAGAATATTTGTTTATATTCAATGTATTAGTTCAGGCCACTAATGCAACTCTTATTATTCAATAAATTTATACAAATTACGTTGCTTGCCAATATAGTCCATCAAATGATAAATCATCTCTGGCACTGAGATATCCGATTTTAGATTTTGATACTATTTATATGTCTTACTAAATGTTAGGCCTGCAGTAACTTTGATAATGGATATGTGGGGGACAATCCTTAACTACAACATGACTATGTATAGGGAACTACTGCATTCTTACTTTTAATGGTGTTGTGATTAATACTCATGGATCTGGTTCTTTTCAAATCCTTTGTTTGTCGGCAGCTAGCTGTTATGTCTGCTTTCTTGGGTCCTGATCAGACAGCAACAGAAGCCTTATTGGCCACCGATAAAGATGTTTCTCCTTGGGTTCAGAAATACCAACGTAGCAGAGAAACAGTGTCTCAGAATGCTTATGAGGTTAGATTTCTTCATTCCCATTCCCTCTTTTAGAAGAACTCAGGGCCATTAAGAAGGCCAACCTCATGCTTGTTTAGTTTTATATAGAAAATTAAATCATGATGCATTTTCTCAGTGTTGCTTTATCAACATTTTAATTCCTAGTCTCAGTTTTCAAGTTTGAATCTTTGACAGGTCGATCTGATAACTACATTCACGAAATTAAGTAGCTTGGGCCAACAAATCAATTACGAGGCTTACACATATCCAGTTCAGAAGATTGAAATGAGCAAACTCAAATTGTAGACAGGAAATAAACTGTGTTCCGAGCTCAGAAGTGCCAATGATTCCGCCAACGACTTTGTGTGAAGCAGAGCTATTCCGCCACAAGTTGGAGATTTATGTATGGAATTAACGCCGCAGGTTCTACATATCAATTGAAGAGTGTCTAAACAAACCTCGTTTCTCAATCACCTTTTGCATCTTCTATTCTTGAATCCAACCCTACCAACATGATTTTGTATATGCCCATTAATTTTCTTAATGAATACAACTCCCAAAACAACAAATGAACATATTGGTACAAATATATTAGCTGGATTTTGCAAGTGGCCTCCCATGGCTCAGGAACATAATATAATAATTGAGCTATCTTCTTGCTGTAAACTCTCCAGCATGCAGCATATTATCAACCGAGCAAATCACAAATTGACTACCGCAAAATACCAATTCCTCGCCGCGAAAATAATGTAAGTATAATAATAATAATACACAATCATTTAGGAGGATTTCGGAGTTAAACGCTCAAGCCCAACCATGGTCGGCCTTAATGGCTCAGGAATAAACATCTTTCTGGTAATTCTCCAGTGTGCATGATATCATCGGCGGAACTGCTCAACCTGTTGCTTTTAACGTGTGAACAATTTCTGTCTGGCGCTCGCTCACCCTGTTCAGAATTTGTTGACGATGGTTCCGAAGGGCGATACCGAATATTTTGCCTCCACCGACTGTGAAAGTCATGCCCTTGATATCTGCCCACATTACAGCGTTATGCGAAGGGGGGATTAAAACAAGTTGAATACTGCTCACCGTCAGTACCTTCCAACATATAACTCCCCTACAGGCTTAAATTGTTTCAAATCATCGAAAAGTATCGTATAGCCCATAGAACTGACAACTGAGCAATTGAGTAATCCCGAGGAATGTCAAAGAAAGGATATATCATCACCATACTGCGCCACATTGTCCTAAACTTGGCATCCTTGCTTCCACATCGAATTTCTGATAACCAGGATCATGCAAATTTTTTGTGGCCACGTCTGCAATTCTGTCAAGAAACTAAACACTATCAACAGACCGGGGGGGGTTGAAGATGCAAAACCATATCAACTGGTTAAAGTAAAAACGGTGAGAAACATCCTTTCTTTTAGTGTAATTCTAATGATTTCTCTTTCTCTTCAGTTCTAAGGAGCTCCTCATGGTATGATTCCCTCTCCTCCATGTCGGCATATGACAAAATGCATCTCTACTTTGGAGAACTGGTTTAGCCTGCCCAAAAATTTGATGAGGTTGTCTTATGGTTCGACAAGTTCTAAATCAGCACAATCATAACCACATTCGAGCAGAGTAACTCGCAAATTTAGATAAGACGACTTAAATGCACTAAACTCTAAAATGAGCGAGACAGTGTTCACTTAAGTCCAAAATGACCTGACCGAGACAGTGTTCTTGTCGACTACTAGTAGAAAAGTAGCATATATGTAGTTGTACGCAATGTGATCGTGTAAAGCTATGTGCATATCAGAAGTCCAATTGTATGATTAATAAAGGTATACGGATCTCAGAAGTACTCTTGTACGCGTGCAAGCACGTGCGCATGCGCGTGTGTGAGAGAAAATAGGATACGTATGTGTGTGTGTGAGAGAAAATAGGACACCTACACACCCGAGGTGGGATATAATCATGTAAACCATAAATTATTATTAGGAGATGCCAATACCTCTTTTTACTATAATACTATTTATACATATTAATTAGAAAAAATTAAATAGAACACCTACACCCCCAAAGTTTATGAATATAATTATGTAAATACTAAAATTTTAATAGGGGATGCAAATATTTTTTTGACTATAATACCATTCGTACATAGTAATTAGAAAAAATTAACTCCAATGTTTTATAATAAATAGAAATACAGGACAAAACTGTGGTGCAACTGTTGCACGGTACCATAGTTTTATATTTTATCTTTTGACCCCCTACTTTCTTTTTATTTCTAATTTAGAATAATTTTATTCTTTCGCTCTCTTTTCCTCTCCTCCATATTCAGATATTCCATTCTTTTTTTTCTCCACATAGATAATTAATCAATCATTAGTCAATAACTCCTTTCAAATTAAAATATCATTGACTAACCAATTACCTCAATTATTTTTCACATCGCAACCAAGACAAAAAATGCAGCAATTTAATTTGAATATTCAGATGGCAATTGTGAGGTCATGACAATTGAATAAATTAAAATAACAAATAAAATCTATCAGCTATAAGTGATTGATGTCATATTGGTTAAGATCTATGGATAAAGTTTAAGTTTTGTTATTTTTGAATAACTAATAACTTTGAAATTAAATTGTATTGAGTTAATTTTTATTTAAAGTCCAGTCTGCATATATATTTAAAGTGGTGACCAAAGTGTAAGGAAAAAAGATAAAATACATAGTTTTTTATAAATATTTATTTAATATTTTATTTTAGTAATGTCATGCTAGTTTTTTTAAAAACTAATTTATTAATTGAATTTTAATGTGAAGTCATTACTTATCTCACTCCTTAAATTTTTTTTAAAAAATAGAGAGTTAGATATTGATGTTTAGTTTTATATCAATTTTTTTTTAACTTGAGACAGCCTACCCATTTTTTAATTATTTTATTTATTTACAAATTGGAAACAATCTGGATTTATATGTCAGAATTTTAAAACATTTGATCTTTTAAAATTTCAATGCACAATAGGGAGTGTCGCGTTAATTACCAAACTATAGCATCCTACGGTTGAATCTACTCTTACATTAAATCTAACGGTTGACAGCACATGAAGACAAAAGAAGGGGTACCGTGCAACAGTTGCACGGTAGCTAGACCCTAGAAATACAATATTAAAATAAATGTAATAACATATACATTTTAAAATAATTTCAATATTTAAAAAATATTTTAATACTTTACAATATTATATTATTTTAAAATTAATTTTATAATAAGTAGGAACATAATATTAAAAAAATAAAAATTTAAATTATTTCAATATTATATAAAAATAATTTTAATATTATTAATATATGAGATAGATTTTATTAATTGTAAAATCTATTTAACTCAAAGATTTGTTTAAAATTTTTATAATAAATATAAGTATATTATTAAAAAAATGTAATAATTTATATTTTAAAAATTCTTTTATATAAAAAAATATTCTAATATTATTAATCTACTAGACAAAGTAAATTTAAATAGTTATTGTATTTATTAAAAAAGTGAAAGTCAAAATATTTTTAGTTATATTTAGATATAATATTATAGTCAAAGGGCCATCTTGATACCACTTAATCACTTATTCAAAATTTAATGGTCTAAAAAACTATTCAGTTAATTTTTTTAAATTTTAAAGGTGTAAGTGACCTTTTCCAATAGAAAAATGCCACATGCATTGGAGGTAATAATGACTATGCAAGAACATAATCATCTCAAACATTCATAGTAGAAGCCTCTATAGCATGATTCATGAATAAATCTGTCCTAGTCCCATAATAAACCCGTTTGTTTATGGGAAAAGTATCAACAAAAAATGAGCTCTTAAAAACTTCAAAATGAGTCTCTACTTTTTTAAGACTGCATGAGACCCCAGAAGTTCTAAGTTATTATTATAAGGGACCTCAACCCAAAATGGAAAAATCAATCAACATTGGATCTATCATCAAATCAATACCATAAAAGCAATGATGCAGGAAGTCTTGACTTGACGGAAAACTATTTTGTAACGTAACAAAAAGCGAGGTTCGAATTTAGTTCTTTAACTTTTCAAATTTGCTCTACACATTTCAAGCTAAGCCATGAGTTCTTGAATCTAAAGAAAAATTTGTGACCAATAACAAAGAAATAACGGAAACTCAGCAATTAACAAGGAAAAGTTTGTGAATTATAAGACAGCGACAGTCCCCCCCATATAAAACATTCGTTAAATTCGAACAAACACATTTAGAACCACGAAATTCTTTAATCCAGCAACAAGTTAGTTTATCCAAAAACAAACGGTTGAAATTTGACGAAGACAAAGAAACCTAACCTTCTCGAGCTTTAACGTTTTTTTTCATAAATTTTGAGTACTTTTTCCAAATTAGCATTGGAACTCCTATTTGTTATATCAACGGCAACAGCTTCCTTGCTCTCTCTTAAGAGTTAAGTCTTATCCACTGGATGATATAAATTTTGAGGATTCTTTGGCCGCTTTACAACTTCATCATCTTCAAAATGAAAAAATAAAAAAAAATAAAAGAGAAATGCCAAAGCCTTCTATTTTGAACTTCAAATTATAATAATAACAAAAGTAATGAAATGAAACAGAGCTGTGGTTGCGGTGGTTTGTACGGAAGGTGCGGAGAAAGCTCAAGTAAGAAGAGGAAACTGAGGTCTTTGAGTAGAGATATGGCCGGGAATTAAACCTAGAGTTGGCGGCTTCACTGTTAACATTGTAGTCCCCAAGTGCAAAGCATCTGCGCAGAAAGACTACGAGACCGCTGTTTTCAAATATACGTCGTGACCAATTAACAGAAGGCGTATGGTGCAAGCTAACACTTGTTCTCCCCTCCTCCCCCCAACCCCCCCCCCCCCCAAAAAAAAAAAAATTATCAATTATCATTGTAGTACTTCTAGTTCTTTTTAAAAGAAATGTATGAGAACAGAAGTTTCAGTGAATTTGCAAGGCGTTTGTCCCAAATTTTTCGGAATTAAGAAAA
Organism: Luvunga scandens; assembly: GCA_030449905.1. Taxonomy (NCBI): domain Eukaryota; kingdom Viridiplantae; phylum Streptophyta; class Magnoliopsida; order Sapindales; family Rutaceae; genus Luvunga; species Luvunga scandens. The sequence goes on along the minus strand of JASUUG010000798.1, from coordinate 4,128,148 downwards.
TTTTCCGGTTCAGACAATTTAGCTCCGGCTTTGATACGGCTGCATGCTAAACAGTAGCTGTTAAGCTTAAGCAAACATCCTTCCGATCTGATAGATTTGGAAAGTTCAATATGTGTGTTTGGCAGCGCAGTTATTGCGGCTTCACCGAAAAATACTAACTGATAGGCTGATTTGATGATAACTACACAAGTAAAAAGTAAATTGATACAAAATTACACATAATCGCATCTTCTGAACAAGGAGAATCTATGAGTGTTTCAAAATTTCCCAGCATCAATTTTTTAATTTACTTTAAAAAAATAAAAACTCATTTCTCTATACTTCGCAAGTCAAACTAGCTGCGTGATATTTTTGTACGCCCCCGATTAGTGCTTACATGATGAATACGACTCCCGCAACAAAAATAAATGGCTCCTCTACCCACATTTTGGAGATATTCGCTCAAGCCCACCCATAAAAGGCCTCAATGGCTCTGGAATAATAACCGACCCGTCTTCTTGTTGGTAATTCTCCAGTAAGCATATTATCATCCGTGGGATTGCACAAGCTGTTGCATTTAATGTGTGAACAAACCGTGTCGGCCCTTTACCCCTTTTGGTATTTGTTGACGACGGTTGCAAAGGGCGATAACGAATTCCTAGCCTGCGGCTTTGATAGTCCGTACAATTTGATGCACTTGATATCTGCTCACGGTAAGTACATTGTATATGTGATTAATACCTCTCATCTACAACTCTCACTTACTTGAAAACATTAAAATGAAAATTACAGAGACAAAAAACAATCTTGCGCAACAGGGTTTTAAATAAATGGTGATATATCATTGCAATACCTCGCCATATCGTCCCAAGCCTGGCATCCATGCTTCCACATCAAATTTTCGATAAGCAGGGGCACCCAAATCTTCAGTAGCCATGTCCAAAGTTCTGCCAAGAAAAGTAAAAGCCTATCACAAAAAGAACACGAGGAAAAAAAGAAAAGAAAAACCATGTCCACTCAGAAAGACAAAACAGTGAAGACTATCTTTACTTGAAGTGTAATCCTAGTGATAAGTAAAGGTCTTCTTCGATTCTAATGAGCTCCTCATGGTAAGAATCACTCTCCTCTGGTTGGCAAAAGATGAACATCTCCAGTTTGCTGAACTGGTGTACTCGATAAAGACCCCTGCTCAGGAATTCCATCAGACTACAAATTCAGATCTCCGTTTGACCACCATAACAAATAAGCTTAAATTAGACTAGTTGTTTACAAGTATAACATCACAAAACCAGTGTTATTGACAACTGCCAGGGCGTTCATTTGCTATACATGAACTTAGACAATATGGCAGCAATTTAGAAAAGTAGTAAATATGGTAATTAATGAATATCAATCATAAAAATTTCAAATCATACAGTACCATGATAAACCTGCTCAGCAGTTACCTATGTAGAAGTATTTCAAGAACCTCCACCTCCAATGAGAAAAGCTTATAGAAGGGAGAGTCATATGCAATCATGCCAAGTAAAGGTTTAAATAAATGAAGCACTTTCATGAGCCAGGAGTTCACAACAACCAAAAGCCAGTAAAATAAACACAGCGAGAGTACAACCCTGTTCCTAATAGTCCTGAAAATTTTGACACTCATTATGTAATACTACTCAATTTTACAGGGTTAGATGTAACAAGAATTTACTGACTTATGGCCTGTATTTAGCAAAAGTTTTAAGATAGTTTCATGCAAAAGAAACATATATTCCAAAATAAGCCTAATTTTGTCATGCCACTTCTCCAAGGATTAAAACTTTGATTATCAAGTTCATTTATTTTCGTTATTCAAGGGTACCAAAGATGAATAGCGCCCTAGTAATTTACCTTGCTGCTATCCCTGCTGCACCTGCCTCAGTACGGAAGCAATGGGAAAATGCTACATACTTTAAAGGCAACAATGACTCAGAAAGAATAGAATCCATATGAATTCCTCCAACAGGAATCTCTGCAGTGCCAATGAGGCATTGATCAGTTCCCTTGATAGAATAAACCTGTCGAGTGTTGTGGCAAAAGTATCAACAAAATTGAACTCCGACAAACTAAATACACCTTCTTCGAAGTATCTACTTTTCTATGGCTGGGCTCTTACCACATGCAGATATTAAGAACTAAAGTAATAGTGAGGTTTTCACAAATTTAACGCCTCAACACAAACCATTTACGTTGAATAACCTAGTAGCGTGACCCGTCAAAGGACAAAATGGTTTGAACTTTGAATTTGTCATCAGATTCATAACATAAAACCTTGCTTCAGAAAGTCTAAAGGAGGATATATTGTGTCTAAGACTCTCCATAACGTGGCATTTCTCTTTGATAAGAGTATACATGAGTAGAATATATGCAAACCTGGGTATTTGCTCCACGAGGTTGGAAGCCGCACTTTTCAACAACAGAGGATCTTACAATTTCAGGAGTAGTTAGAGGTGTAAATCCCCTTTTTATCACTTCTGAGAGTGTCCAGTTGATAAGACCCATCTCTAGCATAACGGCTTCATTCTTCAGGTAATAGAATTTTGAACCACTGACCTGTATGAACAAGGAGAATATTGAATCCTATCTTTTTGAATTGATGCACAATGCAAGCAAACTTCAATAAAAAAGAAAATAATGTACTCAGCTACAATCTCATTAAAAGAATTCTTATCAACCTATAAAAAATGCAACTTTCTGGATCTTTATCCATACTATTAAACTTGGACTTGAAACCTCTCAATGTTTAATTAGATTTATGTGGAACAATCAGAATTGCTTTAAAACCTTAGAATAAATAGGAAAGAGTACCTCTGCAGCTGCATCAAAATCAAGGATATCGAGTGCTTTCCCAAGCTGAATGTGATCCTTGATGGGGAAGTTAAACACACTGGGGTTACCAACCTACAGGAGCACATAGAAAGGCGAATTAGTAGTGTGAACCTAGCTTGCATCAATGCCTCCTCAGACACATGACCATGGATAAACATATGCATACATTGAGATGAGGAACAATAAATCAGGATTGAAATGTGATAATACATAACAATTGAGATACCGTTTTTCTAATTATAGAACAATCCTCCCCTCCTATGGGAACATCTGGATGAGTCATATTTGGTATGCACTGTGCTTCCTGCTGAAGCTCATCCGTGAGTTTAACCAGGTCTTCTTCCAAAGTCACAAGTCCTTCCTTCAAATTCTTTCCTGATTGCAAAATATAAAGATGACTAAAGAATGTAGCAGAATATGTGGAAACGATAAATCTGTGACACTAATTCAACCATACCATCTTCTATGAGTTTTTGACGCTCGGATGGTTCTAGTTTCCCTTTCATCTTGTTTGCAACAGCATTTCTTTCCTCACGAATCCTTTCAACTTCCTGCTATCTGTGACTGACAATTAGATAAAACTAAGAAGAAAACCAGTTCATTTTTTTTTTCATAAGTTTGACTTATTATTAGTACTTTTTTTCTCCTGAGCTATAATAATAAAACAAATCTTATGAACTTCAGATCATAGCCACATTGGTTTTGTATTTAGGGTAATGAAGCAACTAGCCAACTAATACTTCTCATCAGGAAAAATAGAAGAACTTCAAATTGCATCATTAGGACTTAATGTTCAGGTTTTAAACAGTCTGACACCCATTTATAAGTCATATTAATAAACTCATTCTAAACAGTTTATAAATTTATTTAACAAAAAAGAAATCAAAACCTAGCTCAAGTCACTTAATAAATCTAATATAATTCCAATTGAATTCCTTTTCAACTCTTCAGAGTCGTTCTTTAAGCCAAGAAAGTACACACATTACATTATACTTGCAGAGAATTTTCAAATCTAGTGCGTTACATTTATCAATAACTAAAGAGTTCAAATATAATTAAGAGAAATATCTCCAAGAAATGAAAATCAATATAGTCAAAACATTTGATTATACAGAAACCTAACCTTCTGAACATTCAACATTTTCTCATAAAGCTCGAGCACAAGTTCCAGATTTGCATTGGAATTCCTATTTCTTATATTGGCTGAAACAGCTCCTTTGTTGTCCCTTATCCACTTGAAATCAATTGCAGCCTTCCACTGGGGCTTCACAGCCACACCACCTTTAAATAAACGAAATAAAATAAAATATCAAAATCCATTTCAATTTTAAAATTATTTTTTTAATAATAATAATTATTGTTATTAAAAATAACCTTTGTTATCTGTGGTGTCGATTGTTTGTAGGGCGGGTGCAGAGAAAGCTCTAGCGGGAAGCCGAAATGGAGGTTTTCGAGAATGGTTATGGCAGGAAATTAAGCCTAGCGTTTTAGTTACTGGCCTGAAAAAAAAGCATGAAGAAGAAAAAGCGGCAGGAACAGCAGCGAGCTTCACTGTCAGCATTGGAGTCCCCATGGGATGGCTCAGGCTCACTTTCAGCGAAAGTATCTGCGCGCAGAGAGACTCAGATAATAGAACAACTATGACAGTTCTGTTTTATCTTTTTTAATATAGGCATTTTCACTCTGACCGCATATAACGACGTCGTTGCGTGTTTCCTCCTTTATTTGAATCCATCCCGTTTTCGTGTTTTGCTTTAGGAATTAAAATTTTCCGCCTTCATGTAGTTTTGTATTTCCTGTAACTTTCAGTTTTACTTTATCTCTTATGTTATCTTTATTTATAGTGAAAAATAATTCGAGTTAAATTTTAGGCCAATAGCCTCTCTGCATGAAAAGCCAAAATGTGCACACAAGAAATGTGAGAATTTCCCGCACTTGATGTTTTAAACTGTTAGCACTTCCTCGTTAAACAAATCTGCCACATGGAGTTGATGCATTCAAAGCTGATATTTAGGAAAGCAAATGTCACAATGCAAGATGAGGATACTAATCATCAGCACCAAGCCTATCTAGTGAATTCCCAATAAAGCAAGCAAATCCTTCATCTCTTGAGGCTAAGGAAACCAAAACACGGCCAAAAATTGTACATCTTTATTACGGCAGACATTAAATGGTACAGATTCAGTTGGGTTCCATCTGGTAACCTTATAAAAATCGCCACGGCACAAACATAAGTTGGACTGCCCGAGGAAAAAATTCATCTTTAGAGATGATAACGTTATGAGACTTGAACAACAACTAATAGGCAAGTCAAAAAAATTTATTATCTTGTCGATTTTAGGAAAAGATCCCTGAGAAATCACTTCTCAATCAAGAAATTACTCTGTTGGATTTTGAGCAGCAACGTTAACTTAACAGCAGGATGCAAAACCACAGTCATGTTCGTAAAAATGAAACCACCTACAGAGGACCTGGAAAGGTTCCGTTTTCCCTTTGCTCATTCCATTTTTCTATCTGTAACACATTCATAATATAACAGTTAGCTCAATGAGCAGCAGTCATGTAACAAAGTTAGCCAGCAAAAGATTATAAAACTTAAGAAGCAAAATAGCAGCAACCCAACCTCAAGGTATTTTTTTTTGTAATCAGAGCAGAAAGTTAAATTTAAGGCTGCAACATACAATATTTAAAGGAAAAGAAAAGCTTTGACAGTCTCTAGTGATCAGCAAAGTAATTTGCACCAAAGACATCAGTATCTACAATCTGCTTTCAACACAGAATAATTACACTGACAGATGCCAATCAAGCTTTCAATGAAATGGCTAGGCTAAACAAAATAACCACACTGTCTTGAAACAAAAGGCTAGGAAAAGCATTGGGAATATGGCTTGGACAAAATGGCACATCTTGAAACAACAGGAGTACAGAATGCATTAAAACAATGCTATTCAAAATGCCTTTTTAGAATGCAAGAAAGTTATATTCAATTCGGCCAAAATTGTAGAGGAAAAAGGAAAAGAAATTCCATATTAGTATATGGTTCTATATGTGGAAATACATGTATTGGGAAATGAACAAAAATCCCTTCCGATCACTATGCATACTCACTAGTCACCTCCGACGGGGTTTTTCTTTTCTATATCTCTTAATGTTTCAGACGGAATATCCATGAGAAATCATCCAAAACCCCCTTTGCTATGGATACTTCAGCTTACCATACAGATAATGCTTTATAATTTCATCGAACAGAAATATTAGTATACATTTTCTTCAATTTTGTTTAGAAATCTTATCTCTATCTTTTACAAACTGGGAGTAGTTTGTAAAAGAAAAGCAATAGGAGAAAGACTTTAGAATTGAATGGAGAGCAACCAATCCATTTTTCTCAGCATGCTATTTTCTCTCTTCCAAGCCCCTTTCTTGTGAAATAAACTAGCTTATGCCAATCCATTGAAGCCTAATCATCTTTCTTTCATTTTAGACAAGCACTCTTGAAAGCACGCAGACAAGCAAGCACTTTCAATTTTTGAATATGAAAACCACTCAACTTTCCTATCACTTCAACATGTATTAAAAAAATAATAATAATAAATAATATGACATTTCGTTTCGTATAGCATTTTCAAATCGATTATTTATTTATTTATTTTTATCAAAGTGGCCGAGTCCAACGTTTATAGTAAAAAAGAAGCGTCGCAAGAGGTTTTTGAAACAACAATAAATATTTCTCTACTGCATATCTTCAAAAGATTTTGGCAATCCCATCACCATAGTTTCAACTGCCACTAATATTTATATGTCAGTAGCAAATTTACCAGCAAGCCAAAGGGGGAAACTTCCCTAATAATAGAATGAGGATAGTAGAGGCTTTTAAATTAGATAACTTAATTGGAGATGTAGGTGCGTTGAACATGAAAAAACTGACAGCTACATCTGAATAGTCTAGAAGATATTAACATAGACTGGAGGTCAGACAGCAAGCATACAAATTATTAGCACAGGATGTTTTAGTAAAAACATACCCAGTCACCAGGGCATAGAGAACGGTAATATTTTGCAAACTTATCACACTCGGGAGCACCTTCTCCCTTAGCAGCTACACACCTGTAAATAACAAAATCATCAATAATACACCACTGGAAAAAACTTGGATGCAGATAGTCAAACAAAAGCTTCAGAGTCAATTTAAATAAGTAAATGATGACTCACCGATGATACTCAATATATCGGGTAAAGCAGTGCCTTGTTTGATTTGTGGTTGGGAAACGGAAATCTGCTGGTGCAGTCTCCAGCTATAAACCAATTAGGGATCATACAAATAAGCCATCAGAGCAAACTCAAAGGTGAAAAAACAAATCTATGACAGCAGCCCAAAAATAACAGGTTGTAATTAGATTCACTTACCTTTATGTCTGGTGTCTCTTCTGAGGCTTCCTGATCACCTGAGTTTTCCTCTTCAGTAGTTTCACTGCTTCCCTCAGCAGCAGCTGGAGCCGTTTCACTAGTGCTGTCCTCAGGAGAAGCAGAACTGGCTTCAGTGCTTTCTTCAGTGGCAGGAGCAGGGGTGTCTTCTTTGCTTTCTTCAACAGCAGCAGCAGGAGGTGATTCTTCAACTTTATCAGTGGCAACTTCCACAGAAGAGGCAGTCACTGTGCTTTCAACTTCTTTCACTTCCACAGGTTTTGTAGCTACATCTTGCTTCTCTTTTTCCAACAAATAATCCTGTCCGCATTACACACATAAAACAAGAATCACTACAATGAGCTCAAATTTTAATCAGGGATGAATAAGTGATTGTTGTACATGTGAAAAGAAGCTTAATCGATTTCCATTTCGGCAAGCAGAACCTTAAAATCTAAATAATCCTCAGAGAAAATTCTACAAAGTTAACATTGAGTTTTCAAGATGCGACACAGACAATAAGTACCGGATACATGTCTCAAAGTTTTACAACCACAGAACTTAGCAACTGCAAATCCAATTATATTAAATGACGAAATATTATAACCATAATTCAAGCTTGAGAGTTGACTCGATTGCTACTATCACACTAATCTAAGGCACAATCAGTTGTCAATAAAACTCCCAATCAAAAATCAGGCAAATGCCATCAAAATTAAAAATATTCCAAGAAAGGTCTACTGTAGTCAAAACTCCAATCCATTACCTACGAATATCCAGAGCTTCCAAAAGATTAAGGTCAGCCAATATACTCACGTCAAATACTATTGAAACCGAAACAAAGATCCATAACGAGCAACACAGATCGAACTTAGACTAAGCTGATTATTTTCTAAAGCTCTTGTAATAAAATTTACGGAGGCAAAAATAAAAAATAAAAGAAGAAGCACCTCGGCTAGGGAGGGAGTTTTGTCTCTTTGTGCTTCCGCCATTGGTGGGCAAAAAACCGATCTACTTTCTTCAGCTGCTGTTTGTTCAGTCACCAAAAGGCGGCCAAGACCACGATATGAGGCTGGAAGACACAACTAGAAGAGTTTGGTAGGTCAAGCTACGGTATTGTTACTGTTTTACTGTGATGGTTAAAAAAAAAAATGTAGACACGTGTGATATTTTGGAATCTCGGTGAAATATGGGGACCGATCAGGATAACATTTTTGGAGGCTGCGATTACAGTGTGGGCCGGCCGGGTTGGCCCAAGCCCTTGTGCATACCGAGTTTGAAGATATAGGCATATAGCCAACGTTTTATAGAATTTCGATGTCACAAATGCGGTGCTGCTGCTGCTCGTACAAATCGCTAGGAAAACAAATTATACATGACAGTGGTATATAATTACTTAATAAATTTTAATTTACGATATACGTACTTCATATACAAATCTCACTGAAATAAAAATTGCGTATATCAGTTTTATATATATCATACATATTACATGCATACAATATTTGAAAAACAAGCAAACTGTTTTTTTCAAGAATATACTAACAAAACTACAAGTCCCCGGTTCGAAACCGAGGATGGTAAGCGCATGCAGAAGTTTACTTCTTCCAGAAACTAAATAATAAAACCTCACTGCATCCTTTATGATTATATTTATGAGTAATAAATGTAGTTTGGATTCAGTTCTTTCCTCAGGTGGAAAGCAACAAGGTATCCGGTGGATCACCGACACAAACGGCTAGAGAGAGAAAACAAAATGCAGTGGACCCTTGTTTTTAATCTGAAATTACTTTTTTATTTGTAGTTCCTGATGTTTATAACGTCAATTTACACGTAATATTTCCAGTAATTTCATTTAACATTCTATTCATTTATTAGATGGTAAAATAACACCCCCCAAAAAAAAGTGAAAAAAACTTGACATAACTTGCCACAATGACTGACATATTTTTGGCCACCATTCTTATAAGTGATGTATAGCTGTGCCTTCTTCGTCATGTCGTTCCACTTCTTTTTAAAAAGCAGATTATTTCTGTCAACTTGTAGTTTGTAATCTAAAGTAATTTTGAGTTGCGGCTGCTGATGTTGTGTCCTACGCGCCTCAATTTTTGAAGTTTCCGGGTGTTTGGATTGCCAGTTTAGGATATAGCTAGGCCTTTGCTAGGACTTCTCTTTGTTTGGTGGTTCCGGTATGAAATAAAACTGAAATTGCGTTCATTATTTCCAAGCAGCATCGATAATAAATAACAAGAACAATGACAGATGACATGTTTTTGAAATGCTCATCCTAAGTTAGCTAATCAATTTAGTTTATCCATCCATATAACGCAACGCAGGCTTTTTCCTTGGAGAAGCAAGTCGAAAGCCTTGTTAATATCGTGGAAGCTCACTTCGTGTGTTATGAACTCGTCCAGATTAAGCTCCTGCAAATTAAATCAACCATGATTAATGTATCACCAGGTTTCACAAGAATGCCGAAAGACCAGCCGAATCAGAATTAGGATCACAAAGATGAAAGATGAATGTAGATTAACCTTGTCTAGGTACTTCTGGGCGAGAATGGCAATGTCAGATTTGGGCTTCAGCCCTCCGAAAAATGTGCCACAAACGCTTCTGCCTTTAAGAATCTCGATGGAATTCAAGGAAATTGGAGAGCCATGCATCTCCACTCCTAGTATCACTGTCTTGCCCCAGCCCTGATCTCGTAATTGTAAATTTACGTATTTCAAGACCAAGGACAAAACAATATGAGCGAACGTGTTTTGCATTTACCTCTCGGCTACTGTTGAAAGCATCAGTCATTACGGACGTCAAGCCAACGCACTCGAAGCAATAGTCTGCTCCCCCATCTGTCATTTCCTTTATCACCTGCATGCCCATAACCCATAAGCCGTTCTCATTTTTAATATATTCATTTAATTTTTGTACCTAATTGTTAAGATTAGTTAGAATTGCTGACGTGTCATAAGAGCTGGCATAATTCAGTTATGGTTGTTAGTGAGTTTGTTAATACGTTTTACTCATTTCTCAGTCAGTTAGCTAAAGTGGATAGAATCTAGAATGTTCAGAAATCTTGTATATATACAGTTGTAATTAACTGGAGAATAAGATGAGTTTTTTAGTGTGTTATTCATCATAATTCAGTTACTAAATGAGCCGTATTTCTTACTTCGTTTTCTGTCATTTTCTTCTTTGCCAAACAAACTAGAAATCTTAACTTGGTATCAGAGCTAAAGTTTCAATTCTCATGGCTTCTTCAATCTCAAATCAGAGTATAAACTCCTCTGTTTCCTCATTTACTTTTACCTCACCGATCAAATTAGATCGTTCAAACTATATGATCTGGAAATCACAGATCTTATCTTCTGTTCGCGCTAATGGATTAGAAGATATACTTGATAGATCAAAACTCTGTCCTAATGAGTTTCTCTCTACTGAAACTGAAGATTCAACAGCTGAAACACAGATCAATCCAGCATTTACTTCATGGAAGAGAAATGATCAATTGTTGCTGAGTTGGTTAATGTCATCCATAAGCATTGAGATACTCAGCCTTGTGGTAAATTCTCAAACATCACTTGAGCTTTGGACTAGTTTGGAACAGCAGCTTGGATCTGAAAGTTTTGCTAAGAAAATTCATTTAAAGATGATGCTTAACACTCTGAAAAAAGGCTCTCTGTCTATGACTGAATTTTTTGGGAAGCTGAAGGCAATCACTGATGAACTAGCCATTGCTGGTAATCCTATTAACTCTCTAGATTTTCTGACTCATCTGATATCTGGATTAGGTCAAGCTTATTATCCAGTTGTTGTGTATATTGAAGCCAATCTTGCTAAAATTACTGTCAATGAAGCCTACTTTATGTTATTAACTTATGAGGCTAGGCTGGAGGCTAATCAATCAACTGTTAGTAAGGAAGCTAAACAGAACTATGCTGCTAATGTTGCTCAAACTGGATCTAATAATAATAAGAAATCTGGCAGTCAGTTCAATAACAATTGGGCTGGAAGTCAATCTAATAATAATTGGAATAACAATTGGAATAAGCATGCTGGTTTTAGAGGTGGTTATGCTGGAGGCAGAGGTGGCTTTGGTAGAAACTTTCCACCAAATCAAAGAAGAGGAAATTGGAATCATCAGCAGAATTTTGGTAGAAATGGTTATGATGGTAATAACACTGGTAACTTTGATCAGAATAGAGGATCTAGAACTGGTTTTGATTCAACTTTTACTACTGTCATTTGCCAAATCTACTTTAAACCAAAGCATACCGCTGCTGAGTGTAGAAACAGATTCAATAGAGATTATGTTCCTTCTTATTATCCAAATCAGAATTCATCAAGAGCTGCTTATCTTACCACTTCAGAAGGAACCATAGCTGATCAAGGATAGTACATTGATAGTGGAGCCACTCACCATCTCACCAATAATCTGTAGAACCTGAATATGGGAGGAGAATATTCAGGTAATCATCTCTTGCATGTTGGTAATGGTCAAGGCTTACACATTTCACATATTGGCTATACATGTCTACATACATCTTGTAACTCAACATTGCACTTGAAAGATGTTTTGTGTGTACCTCAACTTACCAAAAATCTCATTAGTATTTCCAAATTGCTAGAAGATAATGACATAACTATTGAGTTTGTTGCCAATATGTGTTTTATTAAGGACAAGAGGAAGGAAATGCACCTGGCTCAAGGGATTGCTAAAGGAGGATTGTATCAGTTACTATCAAAGGATGATTTTGTCTATAATTCATGTAATTTCAGCTTTGTTCCCCAGTCTATGATTTCAGTTTTCAATAATTCAGTTTGTAATCCTACTGATACAACTGTAACCAAAATCTGTTTTCCACAATGTCATGTGAATACAACTAAGTCTAAGTTAGCAAACTTGTTTCATCAAATATTTGGTCATCCTAATAAACACACATTAAAGTGTATTTTGTCATCTCTTCCTCTCAATTCTTCTATATCAGAACCTGATTTTTGTGATGCTTGCCAGTATGGGAAAGCACATTAGCAACCTTTTTATTCAACAGGCATTAAAACAAAAGCTCATTTAGAAATGATACATACAGATCTTTGGGGTCTAGCACTTTCACTTTCTCCACATGGTTATAGGTATTACATTAGCTTTGTAGATGATTATAGTAGATATTGCTGGATTTTTCCCTTATCTCTAAAATCAGAAGCTTTAGATACCTTCAAATACTTTAAAAATCTGGTAGAAAAACAGTTTGGTTCTCCTTTGAGTTATTGCAATCTGATTGGAGGGGTGAATATAGAAGTTTTGAAAGCTTTCTTGAAGAAGAAGGGATAGGTTTTAGACATAGTTGTCCTCACACACATCATCAAAATGGTGTAGTTGAAAGAAAGCATAGACATATTGTTGAAACAGGGCTCACTCTCTTAGCTCAGGCCAAAATGCCTTTGTCTTTCTGGTGGGAATCATTCTACACAGCTTCTTTTCTCATAAATAGATTTCCAACACCTGTGTTAAACAACATTTCACCCTTCATTAAACTCTATGGGAGGAAACCTGATTATCAATTTCTTAAAACATTTGGCTGTGCATGTTTTCCTTTTCTAAGACTATACAGCATACATAAACTCAACTTTCATACACAAAAATGTATTATGATTGGTTACAGTTCAATGCACAAAGGTTATAAATGTCTTGACTCTACTGGAAAAATCTACATTGCAAGACATGTCAAGTTCAATGAGTCTGAGTTTCCATATTCTAACCTTTTTCCTTTATCAAAACCTACTCAAAGAATGTCATCAGATCACCAAAATATGTCATCAGTTCTGTCATTTCATATTCCTGCTAGTATTCCTCCTTGTCCTTCTCCCGTTATCATCCAAGATAACAACTAGATGCAGCCTTTTGGTAGTCAACTTATGTCAGATGCAGGACCTAACTCTGTTCCCTCACATTCATCATCTGCAAACTTTCCTTCTCCACACAATCAGTCATCACAAGATCAACAGCAACAAGTAATGCAGATTATGAATCAATTAGTGTTGCAGAATGTTCATCCTATGGTAACTAGAGCTAAAGTTGGAGTGTTTAAACCCAAGACATACTTGGCAGGTACTCAAAATTTTGAACCATATTCAGTCAAAGCAGCTTTAGCAGATACGAAATAGAGACTAGCTACGCAAGCAGAATTTAATGTTTTATAGCAAAATAATACCTGGGTTCTTGTTCCTAAAGAGGCAGTTGGGAAAATAGTTGGCAACAAGTGGATCTTCAGAATAAAGCAAGGTTAGTTGCAAAAGGTTTTCATAAAAAATAAGGAGTAGATTTTTTTGAAACATTTAGTCCAGTTGTCAAGTCCTGCACTATCAAAGTCATTCTCAGTCTTGTAGTCATGAATCATTGGTGCATCAGACAATTATATATTAATAATGCTTTTCTCCATGGCATCCTCACTGAAAATGTTTATATGCATCAACCTGAGGGTTTCATTCATCCTAAATATCCCACACATGCGTGCAAACTCACTAAAGCTCTCTATGGTCTTAAACAAACTCCAAGAGCATGGTATGAGAGACTAAAATCTTCACTGTTAACCTGGGGTTTTATTACTTCAAGGTCAAATACTTCATTATTCATCTATCATGAGGTAGGGGATATTGTTGTGATTCTCATTTATGTTGATGATATATTAGTTACTGGATCAAATACAACACTTGTGGAGAAGGTTATCAATCACTTAGGATCTGAGTTTGCATTGAAAGATCTTAGTGAGTTTAACTATTTTCTTGGGCTTGAAGTTACACCATCTGCTGAAGGGTTACATCTTTCCCAAACAAAGTATATTGGAGACTTACTTAAGAAAGCTCAAATGTTGGACAGCAAAGGTTGCCAAACTCCAATGAGTTCCATTGAGAAGTTAGTCAAGGATAAAGGTGCATCTTTTGAGAATCCTTCACTTTACAGAAGTATAGTTGGTTCCCTACAATATGTTACATTAACTAGGCCTGAGATTGCATTCACAGTCAATAAACTAAGCCAGTTCCTTAGTGCCCCATCAATATTTCACTGGCAAGCATGCAAACGAGTGTTGAGATATTTGCAGTCTACTGCAACTTATGGGCTGCAATTCTATATCACTGGAGCACTTACTTTCAAAGCTTTTTCATATTCTGATTGGGGTTCAAACTTGGATGACAGAAAATCAGTAGGGGGATATTGTGTTTACTTAGGTGACAATCTGATTTCATGGTCATCTAAGAAGCAGCATATAGTTTCTAGAAGCACAGCAGAGTCAGAGTACAGAGCTCTTGCACTGGCAGCTTCTGAAGTGCTCTGGATTACTTATTTACTCAAAGAGTCGAAGGTTAATCTGCTGCAAGTTCCAGTTCTCTACTGTGATAATAAAAGTGCTGAAGCTTTGGCCAATAATCCTAAATATCATTCTAAGACTAAGCACATTGAACTTGATTTACATTTTGTTCGTGAACACATTGCTCAGAAAGAGATTCAAATCTGCCATGTTCCCAGTTGTGATCAAGTTGCTGATGTGCTTACTAAACCTCTGGCTATTGATCAGTTTAACTACCTGAGATCCAAGCTCAATGTTCTTCCTAGACCTTGAGCTTGAAGGGGGCTGTTAAGATTAGTTAGAATTGCTGACGTGTAATAAGAGCTGGCATAATTCAGTTATGGTTGTTAGTGAGTTTGTTAATACGTTTTACTCATTTCTCAGTCAGTTAGCTAAAGTGGATAGAATCTAGAATGTTCATAAATCTTGTATATATACAGTTGTAATTAACTGGAGAATAAGATGAGTTTTTCAATGTGTTATTCATCATAATTCAGTTACTAAATGAGCTGTATTTCTTACTTCGTTTTCTGTCATTTTCTTCTCTGCCAAACAAACTAGAAATCTTAACTCTAATAAATAATAAATACATATAGCATTAGAGACTAGCTCCTAGTTAGAGACTAACCTGACTGACTGTTTTGTCACCACACGTTGCAGGGTTGATAAAATCAGTGATTCCGAATTTTTTCCCTACCATTAAAAAATATTTATTAATATAAGCATGAAACCTGGTTGAAATTAAAACAAGTTTTATTTAACAAATAAACTGAAGCTTGAAGTGAATCAACCAACCTGTCTCAAATTTCTCAGGATTTAAATCAACACCTACAATCTTGGTAGCTCCGCATATCCTTGCTCCTTCAGCAACCTGAATATGCATTAAGAATTTAAGAAAAATTGCCACAACACGGTTACTTTCACTCTGAACTAGTATAACTAAATACGCAAAAAGAATAGGATTAATGTGTGGCTAAACTAATAAAATATTCAGTTATATAACTGACTGTCGATATGAGAGTTGGAAGCATGTGTCGGGTGTTTTTCGTAAATTTCAAGTGGATTCAGATAAGTACCGCCAGGCCCACAGCTCCAAGCCCAAAAATTGCGACAGTGGATCCCTCTTCGACCGCTGCCACCTTCCATGCTGCGCCAAACCCTGTCGTTCACGTGGGCATTGGGACCCCGTCAGCATCAACCAAAACAAGTCCAAATTTTCATTAGTTCTCTGTTGGAGCAGCAATCGAGGAAACTTGTAATCTTTTTTTTCCAAATAGAAAACAAAAGACTCCAGACTAACGTACCAAAATCAAGCTAAGTTATGACCATATTCATCAGACTTATAATATTCAAAACTGGGGCCACTATAGATATGGATAGTCAACTCTTAGGGCAGGGGATCCAAATGATATTATAATATTGAGTGATAATTAAATAGAACAATTCGTTACAATAGGTTTTAGGATCAATGTTGTGAGCTGTAACGGTTATTTTTATTACAAAAATAATAATAAATTTTTTAGAATTTTATCATTAATTCTATATGTGGCATGTGATGTAGTTTAAGGTAGGTTAATTATATTATCTCAACATTCATTGATGAATGTTGTATTATTTAGAGTGGATATATACTAAGGCCCCGTTTGGTACAACCTATTAAATAAAGCTTATAAGAGTAAAACTTATATTATAAAGCTTTTGACAAAAAATTATTGGGTATTTGGTTGTCAATTAAAAAAAAATTGATAATTATTTTTAATTATCAACCATTAGACTGTTTGGTTCTACAAAACTAATAATACTTTTGTGTAACTAAATTATAAAAAAGGATATGTAAAAAAGTATGTTTGATAATTATATAATTCGTAACAAAATGCATTCAAACCATTAACTAATAAGAACAAATTAGTTCAACAATTTCGTCAATGTTTAGAATTAAAAACACATCAATAATATATTCTTCAAAATAAATAATACTATCCAAATTAAAATGTTCATCAATATATAACTGAAATGCTAACGGTGCATGAGAAGATAGTGGCAATAATTTATATTGTTTAGATTTTGTATATATTATGTAAAGTGGCAACAATCTCATGAAAAAAACAATGAAGTGGCAACAATCAATTTTCTATCAATGGTGGCAATAATTTTTATTGTGTGGGTTTTGTATGTAAATAAGAGTATTATGTAATCGATGGAATGTCCTTAGGGTATTTTATATATTACGTATATTTTGAAAAAACTATCTAACATTTACTCCAAAAAACTCAAATTTATGGGTTGTTTCTTAATATAGGCAAATTAGTTTATTTAAGTATAAAAAATTATACTTAAAAAATAACCAAACACTAACAAAAACTTAAAAAAAAAACTTAAGAAATTAAATAAGCACTTTTGGTCATTAAATGAGCCGTAATAAACAAGCATTAAAAGCAAATAAAGGTATTAACATTTATATCCCTAAATATTTAAAACAAACTAATGATGTAGTTTATTAATTGTATCATATAGGCCCCCTAAAAACTTTATTTACTGTCATATTATAATGGTTAAAGTTAAATTGTTAAAGTGTATTAGGGATTCATATTGTCTTTTCCGTTGTAGAATTAGATATAACAGATGTCTCTCCTATTAATATAGGTAAAGTAGATATCCGTATAATATTAATAATAGTAATCTATGTTACGCTATAATAGAATTGATCTAAAGTGGCCATAATAAATTCCAATTAAAAATGTGAGCAGATTGTTTTATTGTAGGCCACATATATATCAGCGTTCAAAAAATACAAAATAATTAGTATGTACAATCTGGAAAGTGTCGAAAGTGCTTATTTATTTGGCATAAATAGTTAAGTATGTCCATTTTTTTTGTCTGAGAAAGCAAGGAGAACGCTAGGGACTCAGATGTTATTATCCCAAAAGTACGTGTATGCACAGGATTCAGTCAATGATTCAAACATCTAGTAATGTCCGAAAGTTACCGGTTGACACACCGCAGCTGAGAAGGCAGGCTATGTCGAGTGGGAGATGTGGAGTAATCTTGACGACGTGGGTAACGTCCACAACAGTATACTCGGTGAAGCTGGATACATTAAGGAGGTTGTGTATGACCTCTCCTTTCAGGTCCCTGAACCTGTTCGTTCCATCCCTCGGCATACTTTGGTTATCTTTACTGACAAATTTTGAGCAGATGTTGCTCTTCGCGGACTTGCAGTCTCTGCATTCTCCACAATCTCCCTGAAACACTGGCAGTACCAAATCTCCTTCTCTCACTTCTTCCACTCCTCCTCCTACACTCTCCACAACTCTTTTTTTTTTTTTTTTTTTTTAGGGTTAAAGAAAAAAATCATAAATATTAATTGCATTATTAGTCATGTATCAACACAGAAATTATTTATTCACGAAGTATAATAACCAAATCATCAACATGTCTATCTAATCTAAGGTCGAGTTGATTTTTTACCCGACGGCTTCGTGCCCGAGAATTCTTGGAAAGACTGCCACGGGTGGCTGCAGAAACGCTATTTCGGTCATTTGATCAAATCAGAAAGCTCGTGAATTTTGGGATATTACTTAAATATTCGAAAGTAATAATGAAGATTAATTAAGAAGGGACTTACTTGGGTTGATCTCCAGCAAGTAACATCACTGTGGCAGAGGGATGTGCATAGAATCTTGATCCGAACCTCCCCAGCTTTAGGTGGGTCAACTTCAATTTCCTCTATCACCAGTGGCTTTCCGGGGATTCTGGAGATTGCAGCTATATGCATATGCACAGGCAAAAAAACAAATTAAAAACTAAAAATTATGAATAAGCTAATAAGTATCATGAATCTATTGTATAGGATAGTTATTGACCGATAATATGAATATGATATGAACGAAGAAGAACCTTTGCATCTTATAATTTTCCCAGCAGTTGATGATGCATTTTTGTTATCCATCACGAGTTCAGATGAAGACACAATAAGGCTTGAATGAAAATGAAAGAGAGTTTTAGAGCTTTGTTATGTGCTTCCATGCTAATGGTGAGTGTGTATATATATATATATATAATAAAATAAAATATTAAATATATGTGATAGGCATGAAGTCAAACATATAAAACAACTGAGATGCTGTACGATTGCTTTTGCTCAGTGTGACAAATTATGTATGATTAATTGGGAATATAAAAAGGAAATTCATCGTCGAAATTACTTTATGAACACCATTTCTACATAAAAAGGAAAACGGAAAGGAGTTTCGTCAATAAAACAAATTAAAATGTTCTTTTTTCCCCCAATACGACATAACTTGCTTTATTGGAGAGGAATTTACGTAGGACCAATCACTAAGGTTTTTTCAAATGACAAACTAAATGGATATTATTGAAGACGAATTTTAAAATATGTTAAAGATAATACAACATATAATATATGTAATTAAATTTAATATTATTTTTATTTATATGATAATTTTTTAAAATAAATATATACATATTATATTATATTTATTTATTATATAGTTAACGTGGTACCTCTAACCTATTATTAAATCTGCCTTCGTTATGGAATTTATTTAGAATCTCATCTTAAAACTCCCTATTTTACTAAATAATAAAATATTAATAACTTGGCGTGGCGGAAGTGGTAGAATTGGCCAGCATCAATTTTTCTCATTGTCTTGATGCAGAAAAAGAAAATAGTCTACGCCTTTCTCGTCACATCCACGTGTTCTTTGCAGATTATAAAATATGTTGCAGAACCATTCACTTCGACTCACGATTCATTGACTAGTGATTAATTTAGTTGCCACTTATATGCATAATTTGGTCTGTTTCTCGAGTTGATGATGCTCTCCCAATCGTACACTATTTCTCAATTGTACAAATTTGGTGTTGAAAGAGGTAAAGTCGGATTAAATATTAGCCAAACCATAATATTGAATTGGGAAAAGAAAATGATTTTAGATTGCTATAGGGTGGGGCGGCTAAGATAATAGAAGAGTCGTAAAAAGGGAGAAAGAGGAGCCGACACGCAATTTGGTAGAATAAGATTAGTAAGTTTTTGATATTCAATAATCGTGATCCAATTTTAATTATAAAATAATTATTAATATGCTGATTTACAATTTCTATCCGCGAGTTATACCTGAATTGTTAAATGTCATGAATTAATACAAATTTTATAAAAGAAATTTGTTAAAATTTATATTTCAATATTCAAATATCAGCAATACTTTAGATATTTAGTTGTTGACTTGATATATTATTATTATTATTATTATTATTATTATTATTATTATTATTATTATTATTATTATTATGCGGGATGAAAAAGTCTAGAATGTAATTTTTAGTACAAGTATTCTGCGATATAAGATTATGTGTATATTTATTTATCATAATTACAATGTGTGTGTGTCTGTATATTTATAGAAATATTTCAATTTAAAATTTTAAAATGAGAAAAAATCCGAAAAAATTCATAAAGCATATAATTTATGCGCTTTAATTTTTAAGATTTATAAATCTCACCGTTTTTAATTTTTTAAAAAAATTTCTCACACTTTAACGTCTACGACTCAAAAACATTCCACCCGTCATATTACAATTTTTTGTACCATTTTACATAGATTATAAATTATTAGAAATTAACTTAGCAATATATATGTTATGATTTTATTAAATTTTTGTGGCTGTGTGGCTTCGACAGATTTAGATGTGATAACTTTAACCGTAGGTTAGCTAGATGTTGATGTGAAATCACGAGTATATTTATGGGCAAAAATGAAAAACTAATATGGCAGAAATTATTAAAGGCAGGTTGTGTCTTTTTCATAATGAGCAGACAACAATCTTTCCGCTGTCGCTGTGAGCTTCCAACAATTCACGGCATCGCGAAATGAGGCCACTTGGGTCATTTGTGTTTGATATATACAGGTGCGATAATGACCACTAAAAAAAAAAATTAAAAAAAGGACCTATTTAAGAAATGATAAAAAAAAATATAGGATGACGACCTGTACATGTACTCAATATCTATGCGGGTGAGTCGGCAGCTAGGGATGGGCAGAATCGGTTTGGACCGGGAATATTCATATCGATCTAATTGAATTGAAATCCAAATCGATCACATAATGCCTCTAACTAAACGTAACAACAAACCAATCACATAGGCAGTGACATTGCATTGATGATGATGAAGAGGCGGCGGGGATGGTCACGTACGTATACATATATACATATACATATACATACATACATACCTATATATATATGTGTATTGATATGAATATTTTCATCAAAATATTAAAATATTTATAATAAAAATCTGTGGGGACTAGTTTATAATCTAGTTGAGTTTATTATATTATGACAAAATTTAATTTTTTAAACATAATTAAAACAAGAGGGCTATCAATTATATTTACATTAGTAGATGCTTATTCTTACCCAGTTAAATTAAGAGAAAAAATGAGTTTCAGTAATTATTAGGACTCGAACTCAGCATGCATGTGTTGTCGACATGTTATGAGCCCACGAATGATGACAGGCTTGATGGTAATGAAGATAGCTAGTAGGGGCTGTGCTTGAGTGAGAAATTTTTTTTTTAAAAATATTATTTTTTAATAAATGTAATAAATTGATTAATTAAAATGTAATTACGGATCAAATAAATTGAGAATGCCAAAATATCATTACTGATTTTGTAAACCAATTAGTTTGGTTCCTGAATTTAAATCTATGTGCTGAGACGCCCAACTTTATAGTCCAAATTCATCAACAACTTCTGCCGTTGGAAAAGATTTAAAATTTATTTGGGGTGGGAAGTTCATTAGACCACATGTCATAAGGGCAGGTTCTTTCTTGATTAGAATAGGATTGCGCTCGATTAAAAATTCAAGGTTAGTGGCATGTGATTTGTTTTACTCTGTTGTATAATTTAGAAAGTAATATCTAAAAACATGTTTAGATGTTTGTGTGACCTAAATAAGTTCATGTTGCAACTTTGACTATGCCTGTTGTGTTGTTGATTAACAAATTTAAGATTAAACAATAATAACACCTGCCATGAATAGTGATTTAGAAGTGAAGTGTACTAGTGAATAATAAAGAATCGGTACCTTAATATTAATATAATAGGATTGTTATAGTCTAGAAAGTGTAATTAGGGAAAATGTGAGAAAATAGAATATTTATGGAATATGAATATAGAAATGTGTTTGGAAATTGTTTTTAGGAAATGATTATTGAAATGAATTTATAAATTATTTTAAAATAATTCCGAAAATATTTTCTCATAAATGTTTTTAGGGGAATACTGAAAATATTTTTTCAAAATATTTTTGGAAGAATAGTGAAAATATTTTCTTTGAAATTATTTTTGAGAAACATTTTCGGAGTGAATCTAAAAAATAATTTTTTGCAGAAAAATTGGGTATTGGGAAATGGTTGTAACTTACTTTTAATTTCTTTGAATTACTTAAAAGGATGGGAGCCTGAATGAAGTATGAAGTTTACGCATTTCTTCATTTGCATTTATTTGTACGCATGCTAGTATTTAAATTTCATGCATGCCTAACCATTTTGATTGTCAAATTCATAAATATTGTATTAATTATTAATTGTGCCTAATGACTTTCACCTCTGCATTGATTTACATGCTTGCTTAGCTATTTTTGTTAACATTTTTATAAGCATTATTATAATAATTGTTAACTTTGTCTATTGACTTTCAATAGGAATTACTGCTTTGGACTAGACCTATCTTTTTGAATGATTGGTTCTCTATTAATTCATTTCATAAAACATTCTCTTATGGGTTAAGGTCCCTCAAATAAGATTATTCAAGGATTTAATACAAATTAAACTTCAATTTAATATATTCGTACCTTCAAATGACAACCTTTGGTCAAGTCCTTCTATTGTTATCAAACACGTCTTTCGAGAGGCAACATTTGTTGTTGATTTCATGACTAATTAGATTTGTACTTATCAAACATGTCATCGGTTTTTTAGTTTTAGAGACTTATAATTGGTTCATCTAGCATTTTTCATTTGGATGCTCTTAAAATCTCATATGTTCGACGTTCATTTTGCCTTATTGACTTGATTTTTTTTTTAACCTTCTCTTGGGAGGTTTTGATTAAAATTCCCTCCTTATTTTTTTTTTCTTTAGTTAATTTATATTATATGTATGGATTCGATCGAACCTCCGACCATCTTAGTGATTTATAAAAAAAAGAAAAAAACACTTCAACGTATAGTAGTTACCGTAGTGCAACGACTTAAGTCCACCACCGATTTTTACATTGTAACAAAAGTTTACTATGAAAACAGAGGCACAAAATTGAAACAGAAACAGAAAAATAAAAGACACTGCTAAAATATAGAAATAATAACAATGCTCACTAATAATTATTAAGTTTCAAACCAATCAGAAAACCAGATAGACGGTGACAAATTTATAATATCAGTAATGATTTTACAATTTCTAAAAATTATCGGATAGACTAAAAACACGAGAGAGCTTGACTTTGTGGAGAGGCTCCGGAAATGTCAGAATTCAGAAAGACTGAACCGTCAATCAATTTACCTCCCGCAGCCGTACTACTCCATTTGAGCATAAAAAATGAGAAAGAAATAAAATACTGATACTATATTATATAAAAAACCAATGGAGGCAACGATGACCTTGAAGAAACGTGCACCTCTGACCTGTCTTGCCATACAATTATGTAGCTTTCAGTTTCAAAACGATAATTAGGGATTTGCCCTGTGAGCAACCACCGTATAATTAATTCAGAGCCGGCGCCTCCTTTGTTTGTTGGAATTATTATTATTTAACAATTTTGTGTCTGCAGAATGGAGAGTGGAGATTGGCCGTCCCTTTTTTTTGTCTCTCTCTCTCTCGTTTTTCTTGCTTTATTATCATTATTTTTTTTTGTATTTTCTAAAATTTTAGCTTCACTCGTGGGCCATATCTCTTTGATTGTTTCAATAACTTTCAAGCTTCTCAATCCGCTTGCGAGTCACAGACACACTTGATGCAAAAATATTTAGCTTATGGCGTTATTTCATGATAATTTCTCAGACCTTTCGTTACTAGTTGTGTAAAGAACTCTGGCTTAAGTGGTTCTGTCTCTTCCATCACACACATATCGTACGTAATTGTGCTTCAAGAAAAGGGAAGTGTGTGCACACTGGACCTGTCTTGAGTTTTCCAATTTCAATTACACATCTCAGTTCGTCCAGATTTTTCTTAATTTATTATAGTGTATATATTTCTTTAACATGAATAAAGCCTTTTCTTAATAATTAATCCTAGAATGAGCTACGCAAGTTTTATCTATTTTAACAGTCCAGGTCTTTTGATGGAGGTATCTCTATTAAGGAATCTCCAGTGCATTTTCACTCTTGCTGGTCTTTGTATGTACTGAATTACTGTAAGCCAATTTTAATGTGACCTTAATGGTTTGTCTTAATGGAAATTCTTCTAACGCTCAACACTTTAGGACTAATTTACCGATCATGTGTAACAAATTATTTTAGAAGTAATTGTCTCTTAATTCAAATTTACTAAACATGTTATGAAATTATTTCCAAACTTGATTATTTCAATTAAGTCCACTATATAGGAAGAAAACATGCCGTCCTATATCAGTTTATTCATCCATATGATGCAACGCAGGCTTTTTCCTTGGAGAAGCAAGTCGAAAGCCTTGTTAATATCGTGGAAGCTCACTTCGTGTGTTATGAACTCGCCGAGATTAAGCTCCTGCAAATTAAATCAACCATAATTATTGTATCGATCACCAGGTTTCACAAGAATACCGAAAGGCCAGCCGAATCAGAATTCGGATCACAAAGATGAAAGATGAATGTAAATTAACCTTGTCTAGGTACTTCTGGGCGAGAGTTGCAATGTCAGATTTGGGCTTCAGCCCTCCGAAAAATGTGCCACAGACGCTTCTGCCTTTGAGAATCTCGATGGAATTCAAAGAAATTGGAGAGCCATGCATCTCCACTCCTAGTATCACTGTCTTGCCCCAGCCCTGATCTCATAGTTGTAAATTTATGTATTTCAAGATAAAAAACAAGACAATATGAGCGTACTGTTTTGCATTTACCTCTCGGCTGCTGTTGAAAGCATCATTCATTACGGACGTCGAGCCAATGCACTCGAAGCAATAGTCTGCTCCCCCATCTGTCATTTCCTTTATCACCTGCACGCCCATAACCCATAAGCCGTTCTCATTTTTAATATATTCATTTAATTGTTGTACCTAATAAATAATAAATACATATAGTATTAGAGACTCGCTCCTAGTTAGAGACTAACCTGGCTGACTGTTTTGTCACCACATGCTGCCGGGTTGATAAAATCAGTAATTCCGAATTTTTTCCCTGCCATTATAAGGGGGAGAAAATAAAAAAAAAAAGCGTGGAATCTGTTTTAAAAACTCGTTTTTCTTTATTATACAACTAACGTTTGAAATCAACCTACCTATCTCAAATTTTTCAGGATTTAAATCAACACCTATAATCTTCGAAGCTCTGTTTAACCTTGCTCCCTCTGCAACCTGTATGTGTGCAACAAGAAAAATTGCCAAATCACTCGGAGTTAGAATTAATTAATAACTTGAAAAGAGAAGTATTAAGTACATTGGTTGCATAATTAATTTGCGGCTGATGAAAGGAGAATCATCCCAGTTCAATGGTAAATCAATTATGTTTTCCATTGTGTGAGTAGATGTTTGAATCTCTTGTGCACATTATTGAAAATATTTTTTTTTTAAATAAAGATTTAAATTAAATGTTTTATTTTAAACAAATGCGTGATTGTTGTATACTGGTTATAAAATGTGTGTGTCGGTGCTCTGTGTTTTATATAAATTTTAATCGGCATGTGAGGTTAGAATTACCGCAAGGCCAACAGCTCCAAGCCCAAATATTGCGACAGTAGACCCTACGTCAACCCCTGCCACCTTCCATGCAGCTCCTACGCCTGGCTTCCACGTGGGAGTACTTTAGTGTCTCCGGTACTAAATTAAAATTTTATGTAGAATTTTTATAATTATTAAAAACAAATTAGCGTTAGGGACTCGTATGTTATATATCATCGCAAGGAGTCCTAGCTACCGACATTCGACAGAAATTTTTTTTTTTTAAAAAAAAATAGGTGTCTCTGAAAGATTAAAGAATATTGTACTTACCCGTTGATACGCCACAGCTGAGAAGGCAAGCTATATCGAGTGGGATATGTGAAGTAATCTTGACGACGTGGGTAACGTCCACAACAGTGTACTCGGTGAAGCTGGATATGTTAAGGAAATGATGTATGACGTCTCCCTTGAGGTCTCTGAACCTACTTGTTCCATCCCTCGGCATATTCGGGCGATACCCGCGGCCAAATTTGGAGCAAGTATTGCTCTTTGAAGACTTGCAGTCTCTGCATTCTCCACAATCTCTATGAAATATTGGCAGCACCAAATCGCTTTCTTTCACTTCTTCCACATATTCTCCCACACTCTCTACAACCCTTTCAATTTATTCAAATAAATGTACACCATCATTAATTATTAGTCAAGTCAACAGAGTTAACAATTAAGCAAATGAACTGTAATCCGAAAAAAAAAGAGTACAGCTAGGTTGATCTGTTGAATTACCCGACGGCTTCGTGTCCGAAAATCACCGGCAGAGGAAATATAGGAGGCTGAAAAAATATAATTGTCATGGTGTGATCAAATGAACAGACAAATTAAGGTTCGTTTTTGTATGTAAACCTTATATTGAGAGAGTTGAGGGATTAAAATTCAATTACATCAGTTGATGATTTCCAGGGAGTAACATCACTGTGGCAGAGGGATGTGCATAGAATCTTGATCCGAACCTCCCAAGCTTTAGGCGGTTCCACTTCAATATCCTCTATCACTAATGGCTTCCCTGGAATTCTGGAGATTGCAGCTATATATATGCACACACATGACACAACAATCAAGTGATCAGCATAAAAAAATAATTTTATGAATGAATAATGATGAAATACAGCTAGGATTTAGTTATTGAGAAATAATTACATAAGAACCTTTGCATCTTATAACTTTTCCAGCCTCTGGCGATGCAGATTTGTTATCCATGATGATGATATATTTCAGATGCAATGAAGGCTTGGATGAAAGGCGGCTCTTGCAATTCAGTCTTCTTATCCGTGCTCACTTGTATGCTCAATGATTGAAGTGAGAGTCAAGTCATCGCGTATCACGTTTTATTTATTAAAATGAAATGGAATTAAAATAATAACAGTGACAAGAAATAAGATAACATAAGATGTTGGGATAATAAAATTTTTAATGAAAACTATCACTTATAACCCAGGAATATTCATATCATATTATCAAGAATCAATAATAAATTATACGGAAGCGTACCTGAATCCATAACACTTAATTCCTCTCTGGAGTTGTGTGGTTGGCCTTCCAGATCTACACGTTCTCCTAGAGAGTCCTTTAGTTCTCTTTGCGCTTTCTCTCTGATGATGAGATATCAAAAAGAATGGAAAGATTTTTCCTTTCGACGCGCGACTGTGACTTAGGACCGCGATTACTTATATGTATTACAACAGCTTTTTACATTGTCGGGATTCCTAATTCTGCCAATCATAGAATTAGAATACTATTGGGTATCTACACATTAAAAGCTCACATCCTATTAAATACATTAAAGCCCATAATACCGTAAACTTTAACAGATCACTTTAATTGGGCTTAACCTTATATGACAGTCTGCAACACATAATTATTCACATATAAGCCCAACGTTGGATTAAAGATCCAACAATGCTAGATTAAAAAATCCAACAATCTCTCACTTGGGCTATATGTGTAATCTCATAATTATGTTTTGCAAAAATAACTATATGAGCTCAACCTTATTGTCATTACCGAAATGTATCTATAACCAATCCGGTCCATCAATTATACCAACATAGGATCAAAGCGGTCTTCGTTACATCTATCGTAACTTGACCCTCAATGGTCACTATGCCAATACAACTGAATGACATGGATCATGTTGTGGATGTGTAGCATGGAAATGTCATGCAATGTGATCTTAACATGCCTATTTCCAACTAGTCCACCTTAAACCTTATTGAGATCAAACTATACTAAAATCAGAGTATGAACAAACCAAAAATTTATTTCTGCAGAAAATAATCTTAAATATCTAAAAAACTGAAATAATTGAGAATGTCTATATTATAAAAGCATCTAAAATCACAAACTCCCACTAAAACTAAATATCATTAAATGACATGACATCCATATGAGCAGTGTGCTCATGGAATATCTTGGGTGGCAGTCCCTTAGTAAGCGGATCCGCAATCATGAAGTTTGTGCCAATGTGCTCTATAGACAACTATCCACTCTGAACTCTTTCTTTAACAACTAGGAACTTGATATCTATATGCTTCGACTTCGTCGAGCTCCTGTTGTTATTAGAATACAGCACTACTGACTTGTTGTCACAAAATAACCTGAGTGGTCTATCAACACCATCTACTATACGCAGCCCCGTGACAAAATTCCGTAGCATATCCTATGATTGGATGCCTCATAACATGCTATGAACTCTGCTGCCATCGTGGAAGAGGCTATAAGAGACTGTTTAGCACTCTTCTAAGAAAAAGCACCTCCTGCTAGCAGATAGATATAACCTAAAGTGGATTTCATACTATCTTGGCATCCAGCAAAATCAGAGTCAGTATACCCAACGATCTCAAGCTTATCCGACCTCCGATATGTGAGCATGTAGTCTTTTGGTCTTTGCAAATATTGTAAGACCCGTTTAGCTGCTTTCCAATGGTCTACTCTTAGATTACTTAAATATCTGCCCAACATCCTAGTAATGTACGCTATATCCGGTCGCGTACAAACCTGAGCATACATTAGACTTCCTATTGCTGACGCATAAGGAATCTTCTGCATTTCCTTCTTTTCAAAGTCATTCATAGGGCATTGATTGAGACTAAACTTGTCTCCTTTAGTGACAGGGGTATCACCTGGTTTACAATCTTGCATGCCATATCTCTTGAGAACAGTTTCGATATAGCTCTTTTGTGACAATCCCAGAATACCCTGAGAGCGATCTCGGTGTATCTGTATGCCTAATACAAAAGAGGCGTCACCAAGATCTTTCATCTCAAAATTCTTAGTTAGAAATCTCTTGGTGTCGTGCAATAAGCCTATATCGCTATTAGCAAGCAAAATGTCATCGACATAGAAAACTAGAAAAATATACTTACTCCCACAGAACTTATGGTATGTACAATCATCGACCAAATTCATCTCGAAACCAAATGAGATGATCACTTGATGAAACTTAAAATACCATTGTCGAGATGCTTGCTTGAGCCCATAGATGGATTTCTTAAGTTTGCAAACCATATTCTTTGGGTCTTTGGACACAGTTTTCTGGCTGCACCATATAGATCGTCTCATCAATGTTACCATTGAGAAACGCCGTCTTTACATCCATCTGATGTAACTTAAGATCAAAATGCTCCACTAATGCCATTATAATCCTGAAAGAGTCTTTCGAAGAAGCCGGAGAGAAAGTCTCTTTATAGTCGATGCCTTCTTTCTATGTAAAGCCTTTTGCGACAAGACGCACCTTGTACCTCTCCACATTGCCTTTCGAATCCCTTTTGGTCTTAAATATCCATTTGCAACTAATAGGTTTCGCACCTTGTGGCAATGGGACAAGATCCCATACATCATTGTCTTTCATAGACTTCATCTCCTTATTCATGGCATCAATCCACTTTTGAGGGTTAGAACTTTCCATAGCTTGATGGAAATTGACTGGGTCGTCTTCCATCACGCCAATGTCTACCTCATGTTCTTGGAGAAATACAGTGTAGTCATCTGGCAATACAATTCTCTTTTCTCTAGTGGATCTCCTTAATGGCATAAGTTCTTGAGATGGTAGAGTTTGTTCTTCTGGAATAAATTCTTCTATAGGGGGTTCTCCAATATTGTCTTGATTTGTTATGTCTTGAACAAAATCAGGAATGAGATCCTGATCAATGCCAATAACACCTATGGGAATATGAACATATTCCTCTTCAAAGATAAAGTCCCTAACTGTATCTCCCCCCGTAAACTCGACATCCTCAAAGAACCGAGCATTTCTTGACTCGAAAATCGACTTAGTCGTGGGATCATAAAACTTGTATCCCCTGGATCGTTCTGAGTATCCAATAAAATAGCAACTTATCGTTCTTGGGTCCAGTTTCTTCTCATTAGGCCTATAACGCCTTGCCTCAAATGGGCATCCTCAAACATGTAAGTGCTTGAAACTAGGCTTTTTACCTGTCCAAAGCTCATAAGGGGTTTTGGCAGTCATTTTAGTTGGAACCCTATTAAGGATATACGCTACAGTTTTAAGCACTTCTCCCCAGAGTGATGCAGGTAAGGTAGAATGAGAAAACATACTCCTCACCATGTCCTTAAGCGTCCTATTTCGTCTTTCAGCGACACCATTCATAGTGGGTGAACTCGGCATAGTGTACTGTAGGACGATACCGCATTCCTCTAGGAATTTCGCAAATGCTCCTGGACGTTGTTCACTTGAACCATCATATCTACCATAGTATTCACCACCACGGTCAGATCTGACGCTTTTGATTCTTTTGCTAAGTTGGTTCTCAACTTCAGCCTTGAAGTTTTTGAACATATCCAAGGATTGTGCCTTTTCATGGAGGAGATATATATAGCCATATCTAGAAAAATCGTCTATGAATGTCATAAAATATTGTTGACCGTTCCAAGCAGGTGTAGGGAATGACCCATAAATGTCTGTATGTATGAGTTCTAAGACATCCAAACTCCTATTGGCTTCAAATCTCCTTGTATTGGTTTGTTTCCCCTTAATGCAGTTAACACAGATGTCAAAATCTGTGAAATCTAATAGGTCGAGAATTGCGTCTGACACAAGTCTCTCTATTCTCCGTTTGGAGATATGACCCAATCTCCTATGCCATAACGCAGCTGAATTCTCATTGGTTGACTTTCTCTTTAAACCTCGTGTACTTGATTGCAGGGATTCATTAAATGAATCAATTGTATCAAGCATATAAAGATTATCATCACTTGTCAAATAACCAGAACCAACTCGTTTTGAATCATGAACAAACTAAATTTTCCATTTCCGAATGAACAAGAATAACCAAATTTGTCCAAAGAGGAAATAGAAATCAAATTCCGCCTAAAAGACAGAACAATAAATGTTTCATCAAGATCTAAATAAAATCCTGTCTTTAACAATAATCTAAATTTTTCAATTGCTTCAACTTCAACTATTTTGCCATCACCCACATAGATGTATCTTTCACCATCACTGGGTTTTCGGCAACTCAGGTAACCCTGCATAGACACACTGATGTGAGTGGTTACACCAAAATCTATCCACCACGTGTGTCTAGGTACCAAAGTTAAGTTAACCTCAGAAAAAACCAAATTAAAAAGCATACCTTTCTTAGCACGCCATGTGTGATAATTAGTGCAGTGCTTCTTCTTATGCCCCTCAGCCCCACAGAAGAAACAACCAGTACCTTCTGAATCATTTGGTTTCTTTTGTTGTTTCTTTTGAGGTGCTGTATCTGCAGTTTCCTTATCCTTTTTCCTTTTCTTGCCCTTGTTCTTGCTCTTAGAGGTAAATGCTATATGAGCACTTTCTGCTTTATCTTTCTTCAGCCTATCCTCTTCCTGAACACAGTGTGATATGAGCTCATTCAGAGACTAAGTCTCTTTCTGACAATTATAGCTCACCTTAAACTGGTTAAACTGTGTTGGTAAGGATATTAAAACCAAATGCACTAGCAAGTCCTCAGAGAGTTCAAGCTTAAGTGCTCTTAGCTTAGAAGCAAGATGAGACATCTCCATGATATACTCCCTAATATTGCCTTTACCCGTATACCTCATTGAATTTAGGCTTGTCAAGAGCGTATCAATTTCAGCCTTTTTATTCTTGACAAACCTTTGTTCAATTTGTGCAAGAAACTCCTTAGCTGTATTTTCTTTCTCAGTCATTGAGCCCCTAAATACACATGCGATTTGATCTCTCCCACCTTTCCATTTCCCTTTTATCATCAGAGGTCCTATCATCTGTAAGAGGTGGGGGAGAATCAACCCTTATCGTAAGATCAAGATCCATGACTGCAAGAACTATTAAAAGATTCTCGTGCCATGATTTGAAGTTAGAGCCATGTAACATAGGAATTGAATTGATGTTTGCAATAATATTAGCAGCAGACATAACTGAATAAAGAACAACAAACAAGCAGAACAAGCTCATATTAGTCTTAAAACAAAATTAAATTCAAATAAAGGTAAATCCCATCTCAAGATACCGGGCACTCCATTAATATTTTATCTTTGGACAAAATATTAACTTGTAAGTGATATCTTGGTGCAGTAATCAAATACTGATAATAAGAACATGTCAAACAATGAATCTTCCTTTGGACCGATTTATTGTTCACATGTAAAAAACTGAATAATCATCACGTGCTTATTACCACAAGTGCACATATAATTCTATTAAATATGGATCTTCCTTTGAGCCGATCAATATTTGCAAGAATTATATATACCAAACCGTTTGTATTATAAAATAAATTAATTTTCACAAGAGAGGTCACTTTGGTGACATGTTGCTTCAATTAATGTATCTCAAAATACATATAAACCAACCAATATTTAAATTTAAAATTGCAATAACAAAACCTTAAAAAAAAAAAAATTTGGTTAACCGCCGTTCAACGGTCAACAGTTGACCGGTCAAAACTCTGACCGGTTTTAAACTGGACCGATTCGGGTCAATTGACCCGACCGGTCCCAAATCAAAAACCCTAAAATTTTTTTTTCTTTCTTTTCTTTGAGTGGCGGCTATGGTCGCCGCTTCTTCTTTGTTAGCCGCGGCCTTTTACCTGGTGGCGTGGCCATCTAGCCGCGCCTTTACCTGCCGAAAGCCACCCCCGGCTTCCTTTTTTTTTTTTGAAGCGGCGGCTTTAAGCCGTCGCCTTTAATGCTGTCAGCCGCGGCCTGGTGGCCACAGCTTGCTCGATGGCGTGGCCTGACCGTCACGCCTCGAGCAAACGCCTTCGGTGGCTGTGTTGCCGGCGGCCTGAACGCTTGAAACCTTTTTATTCCAAATTTCTTTAATTATCCTTAAACTTAATAATTTTAATTATTCCTGTATTACTTAGTTTAAGAACTCCAAATCTATCATCATTAAAAAAAAAAAATTATAATTCGATTTTTAATGATTCAACATGAATAGGCTCTGATACCACTTGTTAGGATAATAAAACCTTTAGTGAAAACTATCACTTATAACCCAGGAATATACGTGTTATATCACCAAGAAATAATAATAAATTATTCGGAAGCGTACCTAAATCCATAACACTTAATTCATCTCTGGAGTTGTATGGTTGGCCTTCCAGATCTACATGTTCTCCTAGAGAGTCCTTTAGTTCTCTCTGTGCTTTCTCTCTGATGATGGGATATCAGAAAGAATGGAAAGATTTCTCCTTTCTTGACGTGTGACCTGGGGACCGTGACCACTTATATAGACAACAGTTTCCTGTTGTCACTGGGTATTCCTAATTCTGCCCATCATAAAATTAGAATACTATTGGGTATCTACACATTAAAAGCCCACATCCTATTAAATACATTAAAGCCCATAATATCGTAAACCTTAACAGATCACTTTAATTGGGCTTAACCTTATATGACAGTCTGCAACACATAATTATTCACATATAAGCCCAACGTTGGATTAAAGATCCAACAATGCTAGATTAAAAAATCCAACATAAGAATCCTAACAACAGAATCTTATCTTATTGTATCTTTCGAAAGCACAACTCTGCAATTTATTTGATCAAACTCTTCGACTCTTCATCAACAAAGCCTCCTCCAGTACCCAGTTCAACTAGAGCTTGCTTAAAGACAGCTGTTGAATCAAATGTTCAACATCTTAACGAGACATAATATTTGAGGTGGAAATTTCACCAAGGTATGTGTCAAAAGAACGGGCTCCTTGTAGAATTAAACTTGAATAGGAGCTTGGACTGAATGGTCTGCGATTCACCCAATCTCATTGTGTGGCCCAAAGAGTAAGGCCCAAAAGTGTATTTAGGCATTGATATAGCCCAAATAAGCTTCTAGTTATAATTTTGACTTGGCTTGTATAGTTGCAGATGCTAGCGCGTATGAAATTACACGCCAGAAAAGTTCCCAGAAAAGACTGGAGAGGTCACAATAGTCCTACTTAAAATTTTAACTCCGTAGACTCTTATTGCCTTGGTGACGTAACTTTCCTAAATATGTACAAAATAATACAATTGCTCCACTCTGACTTTCGACTGCTCCTGCTGTGAATAGTCTCGTATAGGTGAATAGTACTATATGTATAAACAACACCTTTTCTCTAAATAATTACAATCGATGGCTCTGATATTATTGCTAGTGAATTGGTGAGTGAAGTAAATGCACGGCTAAAATGAAAGTTAAAAATAAATATCACACAAGAGACATAAGAATTTATGTAGTTTGGCTTCTAGCCTATATCAACGAGAAAGGATGAGAGGAGATATTTTATTAGTTGTGTAGAGTTACAAATATTGAAATATTTTACCTCACAGCCCAAAGCTCTAATACACTCAAACTCTTAAATTACTAAATTAAGAACTTGAAATACTCAAAACACTCACTCAAATCTCAAATTTCTCACTCTTTCTAGTGATGATATTCTATGCTCTCAACCCTTCCATTTATAAGGCAAGCCAAGCCTAAAATTTCAATTCTGGTTAGCTTTTAAAAAATAATTTATTTGTATTATCAAAATTGGTAGGCTTAATAATAATAATTTATTTGTTAAAACCAAATTATTTTAATAAAATAATTCATTTTGTTAAAATTGGTTGGTAATATTTTATTTTATTATCACCATTTTTTTGTATTTGTAAGAATAAATACTGTCGTTGAATATCTTAAACAACTAGTCTGACTGAAATCTATATTTTTTTCACATGTTTTTATCAGACAATAGCCAGCGCGAACTCTGAAGAGCATATAACATATCTTGTATCTCAGTCTTATGGATTAGATTAGGTCATTGGGTTTAATATCAATTTTCAGGTAGTAACACACAGATTTCACAAGCAAATTTTAAGTAATTTTCTTCACAGCCCACCAACTTTAGCTGCCAAAAATTTTTCAACCAAATTTGTGTCAATAAAATGTAGAGCCTTTTAAAATGTCCAATCCCACGCATAACGTACTATGGCTAAGCTAAAATAATCTTTTAATAAACATCATTCATTGAAACTATTACGAAGTTTTTAAAAGGGAAAAGGACTTATACACTCTTAATGTTTAATAAAAGGGACATAAACCCCCCCCCCCTAATGTTTTAAAAAGGACATCTAAACCCCTATTTGTTAATAGAATCCGTTTATTTTAACTGAAGTTATAATTTTAACTTGTAATTACTATTATCCCCCTCTAGCATAAAGGCATGAGTAGTAGCGTACAACGGCATCGAGGACACAAGAGCAAAGAGCACTAGCGACTTGCATGCGAGAGCAAAAACACCAAATAGTGTGGGATCGCAAGCAAGTAAGCGGCACCAACAAATAAGTGCGTCACGTGTGAGCAACGACACTAGCAACGTCGATCGCCGGCAAAGAAGACAAAGAACGTGCGACTTTTCTAGCAGCGGCACCAGCAGTGTGAGGAGAAGAGAGTGCCGGAACAGTGTGTGTGTGTGTGTGTGTGTTAAGGGTTTGTGAATTCATTTTGGTTCATGATATTTCAAAAGAAAAGGAGGATTTTTAGGGAATTTTACTTGTTATTAGGATAAAATTGCAATATATAACCTTTTAATGATTTAAAGAAACAGATTTTGTTAATAAATGAGAGTGTAAATGTCTTTTTAAAAACGTTAAGAAGTTTTATGTCTTTTTAAAATTAGTGAACGGGATGTTTAGAGGAGAAAAGGGGTTTGAAGAGGATATTTAAGTAGTGTTACCAGGGCAACTCATTCAAGATTTCTACTTGTCTTTTAATCTGCTTTTATTTTTATACCCTATCTCTTATAAACCCGATATCTCCTAATTAGATAAGGCGTTCGGGCCCATAATCTCAATTCATTTTGAATAACTATTTTGGGTCTATAGATTAAATATATGCAGATCACCAATCATACTTTCCTCAGTTTTCAAAAATATAATATTATATGAATTTAATCGATTATGCAGTCATCATATTTTCGTCGAAAATTTTATATGCCTTCATTTCACACCATTTCCGTTACCACATTCAAATTGTCTGCGCAAAAGATTTGAGATCGATAGCGGGGGCATACCCAAATAAATAATTAATAATAATTAACGACTAATTTATATACTTTCTCTCCGCAACGAGCTTGATTATGCCTAATTACACGCGCGTTTAAAAGAAGTTGAATAGTCAACAGCCCTAGGAAAGCGATTTTTTAAGCATGCTTCACCACCAGCCCATTAAATAAGTTGCCAAAGATAAGATGACGGCATTAGTAATGAGTTGACTATTGTACCCCTTTGAAATCTTCTTTAAACTCACGCCATTAAATAATATTGAAAAATCTTTTCCTGCTACTAGAACTCACCTTAATTCTAAAACTGTCATTCTCTTACCCAACAACTTTTCTCATTCCAAAAAATTCTATAAAACGCCTTTTTTTCCCCCCTCATGCAGTCTTGCTACCCACCATAATCCGTTGATTTATTGGTGATATAAGTTTTGTTAATCGGTAAATACAAAATTTTTGCCTTTTGTTCCGTATAATCCTGCCTACCCACCACTTTTCACTTCACTTTGTACTTGTGCCACAACATTTCATCAACATTTCTCTTTATCTCTCAGTTTTTCACGATTTGTTTCTCAATCTTCTCAAACTTTGAGGCATAATAAAACCAATATCGTTTGATACGAAGGCCACAAAATAAATGCAGGAGTTAATTCATTGCAAGATTCACCATCTACTCGCGTCAAATCCTCCGCAACTTTTTAAATTGTGTGGGTATGTCTAAGAGTTTTGTGAGATAGAATAGAAAAACATAGGGCTTTAATCATTTAGTGAAATTTATATGTTGTCCATTTATTATTATAGTTACAAGAAAGAGGGATTTTAAAAGATTAATGAAAAGGTGGTAATAGTTGTACTCATTATTCATTAACAAATCAATCTATATTTTCAAAACTCAGAAGTGACCGGCATTGGTCCCCTTTCTCATAAACAAACAAAACTCTCTATCACAATATAATTTAATATTGGACAAATGAATGCGACAGGAATTATGGATTTAGTATTTTTCAGTTTGAATTGTTGAGTGCAAAGCGTTGCAGAAAATTATATGAATTTAACTGGTATAATTCATTTGTTAAAGATTATGTATAAAACGAATTTATCTCAATTTTATGAAAAGTCATAGTTCTTTTTTTAGTTTTTAATTTAAGAAAGTCACAATTGTATATTGAATAAATAATTTGCTAATCATAATACACAATCTATTCGGTTTTATTTTTTTATTTTTATCCTAATGACAACTTAATTCCCTACTCATCCACGATCTCGGCCTGCATAACATTAGGAGGATTTTCATTTTTCAAACTTATAAGAAATTATAAATTATTAATAACTTTCAAATGTTAGGCAAGGCTTATGTTACATCAAGTGTAACAAACAACCAATACATATGGACCATTAGATTTTTTATATTTGTTAATTTAATTGATGAAAATAATTTTAACGTAAAACGAGCTACATGTGTAATAGTTATTTATAAAAAAATTTATTTTTTGTTACATATTTAATTTTTTTTAAATAAGTCCTCATTGATTTTGTATAATTAAATAATTTTATCATTCATTTCTTCTACATTTATTTTTAAAGTTTTTGCTATATTTTTATAAAGATATAAATGATTATCATATTCATAAAGATCTACAAATTTTGAATATATATTTGCATTTGCATGTATAATTTCTTGTCTCTCTTAAGACATAAACTAGATTTTTTTCTTTTATATATATATATATTGTAATTTAAATTTAACTTCTTGAATTATAAGAGATATTATATGTCATAAATATCTTATGAATCTAATGAATTACTAAAAAGATGGTACAATGAATAAATTACCATAACCTCTAATAATTTCATAAAGTATAAAAACTAGTAAGTTACCACATTCTGGCTATATGCAAAGAGAATTTTTTTAGATTTCAATTCTTTAATTTGATCAATGATTCGTATATGTGGAAAAATAACCAATTAAATTAAATTTCACTATATTTATTAGATAAATTAGAAAACCCAAATTTATCTATAAATGATATAGAAAATGCAAACGAAATATTAGAAATTAATAAATTTGATGAAGAAAACATAAAAAAAATTAAAAACTTAAGAGATCAAATGAGTAAAGAATTTAATAAAGTTAAATAATTAATAACAGACTTCAACATTGAAGATTATGCTATATTAAAGTAAGAAATCGTTAATATAATGAACAAAAACTCAATAAATATAAAATTAAATAAGTTAGAGATTCAATTAGATAAAATAAAAAATTAATACTAAATTTGCTATAAATATAAATAAAAAAAATAAAATTAAAGTACTTGCAGTGTAACCTGGTGGGGTTTAAAATAAAACTTTAAAGCTTACTAACTTTTTTATAATTATTAATTTTTATGAGGATTTGAAAATTAATTATTCTAACACACAGCTGATGTAACATAAGCTTGCCCAAATGTTAGGCAAGGCTTACGTAACATAAGCTTGCCCCAAATGTTAAAATTAAATGTGTAACAACTAACTAAAACAATTATTACAAGTACAAATGCATGCCCCACGTATTATGCGCGGGTTGGTATGAGGACTGGATTGTGTAACACGACCTAAGGTCGCAAAGGGCCTTCTAGGTTTTGTAACTCACGAAGTTCCAAGGTTGTAATGTGGGTTTCCCAGGAGGATAATTAAGGTCACTGCGGTAGAGGGCTTACTAAGATTGATCCCCACAAGATTCAATTATTTTGGGAGACATTTTCTTAAAAATTTGTTAAAAGTTCTCTAATAGATGTTGATTCTGATTAAAAGATTGATGATGGGCGTTTTCTTTTATCAAGTTTTCTCCTACTCATTTTTCAATCTCCTATCAACATAAATCCCAAGTTCAGACTTTTCATGATATTTAAGGTTAATTATCAGAGTTGTGTTTCTTATGATATTAAAGTTTTTTTTTTGGGGTATGATTCCTTTTATTTAAGTTTATTTAGGGTAGCGAGATTATCATAGGAAGACTGTTTTACATGTTATTGTTGTTGTGAATTGAAACCATTATAGATCATATTAAATTCATCCTAAGACCAAGTTTTATCCCAAACATGCAAAAGATTAGCAGATTAAGAAATCCCCACACTCACTTATTGATCAATTGACATATCAACATAAAAAATTGTTTATCAATAAACTTTTTCTTTCTCACAAGGATTCGTTAAAGCTTTATTTTTCATTATCCCTATCACGTTTCCACTACATTAGAAGGTACATGTCTCCATATACATCTAAATCTACGAAGATTTTCTTCCATACAGATCCACGTACGTTAGTGGTAGAGGGTGACCTAACCGAGTTTAAACCAATCGTGCTTTATTTGTGTGCACATCATTGTTGGCAGAAGATGTCAATTGGGAACGATTTGTCAAGGGAACACGCTTCCTCCCTAAATGTTTGCGAGCATATAATCATTTAGCTGGTTGTCAAACGTATTACGTTATTTGCATATCGATCTTGTTGACACGAGTATTTTCTTGTAGCTGTAGTTATACAAACTTCAAGTTTTTTTTCCTCCCCGAAAGTAGAGTTGAATTTAGTTTTTTAAAGGAAACTAAAAATTAAGTCAAGTTAAATTTAACTTACTTTTTTTGTCAAGACATTTTAGTCTTTGCATACTTTTTGTTAAATTTTTGTAACCCATTTTTTGGGTTCAAAGTAACATTTTTTTTTTTTCTCAAACTTATTTAGTCTGTGTTAGTGCAATATTTCCCATCACCTACGCTATAATAATTAATAATTGTCGATTAGAAAATGTAAATAAGGCTCCAAAATGTGCGAGTCAAACACAGTCAAAGCCTTTGGCAATTACAAATAGAAGACCACAACAACTCTGGAATAAAGAGCGCGACGGCAAACTAATCACAAGGGGCGTGTCAAGTGTCACACTTCAAAATGCATGTAACACGCAACGTGGAAAAATCTATACCTTCTTATGGGCATGGACGATGCGGGTTAGATCTCTCACCAAAACTAAATAGTTTATGAATAGCGCCTGCAATCACTATTTCGTGGCCCTTTACTAAAAATAAAATCTGCCAACAATTTTTCCCTCATTTTCTCAGCACTCCAAACTGCGTGAGCGTCAAATTATCTTCGTAAGTTTTTTCCTCGATGTTTTTTTGATATTAAACCTGAGCGAACAAGTTTAGATTGAGGCGAATTTAATCGTGTAAGGTTAACCTACACTGTAATCAAATTAGAACGTGACCTTATCCTTAAGACCTTAACCACACCTTATCAATTACGTTTAATTAGGCGGTAAGCTACAACGATGGTAACTTAGCAAAAGCCAAAATTTGAAAGTAACAAACACCTTCAATTTCAAATTGGAAGGACCATTGTCAAAATCAATGAGGTGAGTGCGGTAACACGTCTTTTACCATTCAAGCATTCAAGTCTTGAAATGCTTTTTAAGATAAGACTGCGACGTGCTTCCTCGAAGAACTCCGGGACTTGCAATCTAACTCGACAGATTGGTTTAAAACGTGAAAAAAGAAAAAAAAAAAAAAGAGGGAGGCGTAGAAAAAGGAAAAGTTGAGGATGGATACGTGGCCTGTTTTTTGAATTTAAAAAAGGGACCCACAACATGATTGCTTCGTTGATTCTTGTCACCCATTTCGTACGAGCTGCTGTGTGGAATAATTAAGCGATGTTGTTAACGGGCAACTACAGCCGAGCTTGCCAATTACAGTCTTTTACGGTTTCTTCTTTTTTCTTTTTGACCGAAATAGTAACACGCCAGATGACTGTGCTCTTAGAAACTTCCATTGTGCTTTTAAGTTTTAATAAACAACAAAATTATTGCAGTCCATGATTAACAAATTTAAAAGTAACTGTAAATCTTTGATTCAGATAGTTTCTTTTTTTTAAAAAAAAAAAAAAAGAGAAGAGAAGAGAGAAATAAAGAGAAAAGGAAAAGCAGATAATAATATAAGGAGAGCTGAGAAAGTTTGAGTCTTTGGGACCAGAGAAAATGAGAAAAAAAATAAAATAAAATAAAAGGACAGAGCAGCTGATGATAAGCAAGACAAAACCCTTTTGGCAACCTTGTCTTGCGACTAAAGAGGAGTAGAGGGTACAACAAAAAACCTCAATCAAATGGATGAGGCCAAATTTCATTCAACTTGTGACTCTGCCGTGTGGGTGTGCCTCCAAATTGTACCTTAAACGCCAGTTTGACCAACTTGAAATTTCCAAGAATGGTGCGGTTATTATTTGGGTTGGAAATTGGAAATCACAAATCAGAAATTAATTAATTACACAATTAAGGAGATTTAAACTTCAAATCATGTGGTAATATTTTTCTATTTTTTTACTAGTACTACTAATAATTCTCCGAAAACAGACAAAACAACGTTGACGTAGACGTGTACAGTGCCACATCACCAGTTAAAATAGTTAGATAAGAAAGAGAATTGAGATGAGAAAGAGGGAAGGTGAGAGCGAGAGAGAGAGAGAGAGCGCGGAGTGCGTGCCCTCTTTTACGGGTCATGTATTGTCTTTTCTCGTCTTTTAAGCATCGACTGAATTTATTATTTTATATCAGGAATTGAAAATTCCAAAACACTCACAGCCATATTCTTTCTTTTATCCATCTAATATTACGCATTGTTAGTGTCCCTGAGGAGTCAAGACCGCAACACATCATCACTGTTGCAGTCTTCTGCACTCTTCACCTCAATAATTAATATTAAATTGATTATAAAAGCACAATTTATTAGCAGTCTGGTCCCTGAGACTCTCTACTCGCCGGCTTTAGCCCCAGCTAAGCGCGCCATCCATCCGACAGATATGAGATTATATGTAGCAGCAGGGTCTGCTGCATAGGTTTTAGATCGAGAAAGATAGAGAGAGAGAGAGAGAGAGAGAGAGCCCAGCCTTGTTTGGTCTTGTTTGCTTTTGTTAAATGGATAAAAGCTGTCATTCAGGTGGTGGCGAATCTACCACCACCAGTAGCAACGGTAGCCACGTCTCCAACAGTAACAGAGATCAATACCTCAAGCAGCTCAACAAGCTTTCTCACAAGATCTCCAAACCCTCCTCCTCCTCCTCTTCCGCCTCCTCGGCTACATCTGCGAATCCAATCATCAAGAAACCTAACGCTTTTGACCATCAGAATCAGCCGCCGCCTCAGCAGAACCTCCAGCAGCCGCCGGTCTACAATATCAACAAGAACGACTTCCGAGATGTGGTCCAGAAGCTGACCGGTTCACCGGCTCACGAGCGCTTCTCCGCTCCCCCACCTATTCACCAGCCCAAGCCTCCCAGCTCCCGTCTCCAGCGCATCCGCCCTCCTCCCCTTGCTCACGTTAGCAACCGCCCCCCTCCCATGCTGTCATGCGCCGCCCCTCCTCCTCCTAACCCTTCCGCTTCTACCTCCACCACCACCGTCAGCAGCAACAGCTTCATCCAACGGCCAGCCGCGCCTCTTTCTCCACTCCCGCCTTTACCGGCTGTACACGCGGCGGCCGAGTCTCCTGTTTCGGCCTACATGCGGTTCCTTCAGGGCTCGATCTCAGCCGCTGATCCGACCTCCAAGACGCCGCAATTTTCGGGATTCTCTCCGCTGGCTCCGCTTGTTTCGCCGCGATGGAACAACTCTAATGGGCAGGGAGTCATGCCCCCACCATCGTCATCACAACAGCAAATGCCGGAGCCACAGCCACAGCTGCAATCACAGTCGCAGTTTCCATTTCCTTCGTCACCACTGCCGTTCGGTTGCTTGAATTCACCTCGCTCGCCGTACCCTTTACTCTCTCCGAGTTTGTTGTTTTCTCCGACGTCTGGTCAATTAAATTTTCCGCTCTCGCCGACGGTGCCTGTGCCCAGCCCTAGATGGAGAGGCCTTTGAGGTAAGCAAAATAAAAAAAATTAGATAGAACGGTGTCGTTCTTGGGGCTTTAGGGTCTTAAAATTGTTACCTACTTTTTTTGTGTTTGTACATTTGTTCTGGGGTTAGGGGGTTTAGAGTTAAAATATTTGATTACTAGTTGTTGGATTGGGAGCAAATACAGTCAGGCACTGGTTACTTAGGGTTTGTTTTGTAAATGTTGCTATCAATCAAATGAAAGGTGTGGCAAAAGAAGAATAGACTTCAGTTACTACCATCACAAATTACAAGGGATATCTTCTTGTTTTTTCTTTTTTTCTTTTTTTACTCCAGCAGTGTAAAATTTTAGCAATGATTACTCTATTATAAATTTGAGT
Source organism: Luvunga scandens (assembly GCA_030449905.1). Classification (NCBI taxonomy): domain Eukaryota; kingdom Viridiplantae; phylum Streptophyta; class Magnoliopsida; order Sapindales; family Rutaceae; genus Luvunga; species Luvunga scandens. The sequence continues at coordinate 4,084,919 of JASUUG010000798.1, read as the reverse complement.
TAGTTTTCGACTTTTGTGATGCATTTTTTTGGGTTGTGAATTCATGGATTTCTTGCACTTTGATATGATCATTTTCATGTGGGAAAATTTTCTATCTGTAGTGTGAGTACTTTAGTCTGATGAATTGATGTACCAACAAGGTCTTGGATATCTGATCCGTGCTTGCGACTTTGCTTGTTTTAGTATCCTTAAAAATCTAACTATTTCATCTAAAAATGCCCTCAAAGTAATGTGGGGTAATGGTTTCTGAGTGAATTGTTTAAGCGAACATGTTTGGCTGAAATCTTTCTGACAGGTTTTTAAAAGATACTTTGAAGGATATCCTTGTAATCCTTGTTGGGTGGACTATATGAAGTTGTGTGTGACAATATGACACATACTTTCTACTTGCATCAACTTCTATTTTAGCTGTGGCTTTTTCTGTAGAATAATGACCTGGAGTTCCTTGGTGTTTTGAATGTTCTAGTCTATCAGTTGGAATGTGCATTGAGTAGGTTTACTCCTTTTTTTTAGGTTTGTTTATTTATTGCTAATTTCAAATATTCATACTCTTGTTTGGGGTATAAGGCTCCGCTCCTTCCCCCCTGCCCCTTTCTCTCCCTTGTCCCATTTAGAGTTCTTTGTGGGTGATTTGTTGATTATTATAAGGTGTTTTTGTGGCTGCAAATCCTCGATATATGTTATTCTATCTCTCTTCATCCACAGTTTGTCATTTGTTGGGCTTGAGAATTCATATTAGAGGTTTATTGATTGATAATGAGGTCTATGCAAGTGTATGATTGAGTGTGGGAGACATATGACTTACATTTAGCGCTTCATATAGTTTTTTGTATATGCTTCAACATCCTTGAAAAGTCCTTTTAATGAGATTTTATTTGTGGTAGTGAAGAAGAGTAGGCAGACCATTCTCTAATCACACGATTGGGTGTTTGAAGTATAACTTACCATGTTGAGTTTTGGCAACACTGGTATAATTTTGAAGTTCATATAGAGAACTAATCAATTGAATGTTTCAACTTAAGATGGTCGAACGATCAAACTTACTGATTGAGGGGACATTGATTGTTTGATTGATACTACCTTTCAAGTGAAAATGGGTTTCAACTGGAGCTAGTATGCTTTAGTCTCAAGAATTTTCCATGCTAGTTGCCAGATGAAGCTCATGCCCTGAAAAGTGGTTGTGCCTACTGATTAGGAATGCATATAAGTATTTGGAAGTGATTTCTCTTGATTAAAGTTTACCACGAAGACAGAAGCATGATAAATCAGATTTTGTTCCGTAGCAGATGGAATTTGTTAACCTATTATCAGGCTGTGGCATCTATTGTGGTGAACCAATGGGGAACTCTGCTTAATGCTCATGCGTACTTGCATTTTGGGAGAGTGAGCATTCTTTTGGAATGGCCGTTCTAGCCAGTTTTACAAAATCATAGGAACTGTTGATTTTTGCAAGAATGCCATTCCGCTCGGTTTGGATTATCACTTTTCAGGTCTATTATACAAGTTCCATTGGATGTCAGTAATTATAGACATTTTTAATTTTTTATTTTAAATAACTATTTCAAGATGTGATATTTATTAGTTAGTTTATAATTCTTTGTAAAATTAGAGTGAATTAATTGTATTGTTCCATCAATCAGATGATGAGCGTCACATTATTTAAAATAATTATTAAGATCAAAATATAATTATTAAGATAAAAAATTTAATGTGTAGTATTACTCTTTAGGCATATAGGTATTTTAATTAATTATATATTAAGTTGAGAAAACAATCTTCAATTAATAATATGTGAAAATTGATGCAATTGAAACAGCCGCATAAACCATTCATTGAGAGAGAAGGGTAGCTGTCGATCGACAATGAACGGTGTACGGGTGAGTGAAAACGACAATAACAACCTACTTACTAAGAACAAGTTGACAATAAAATATTTCCATCTTGTGCTTGGCTACTTTTAATCAAGATGTGTAATTTCTCATCAAGCAACTCGCGCAAGCAAGCTACGGGAACGGTGGTAAATAGAATCACGGCATTAAACCACCCTGGAAAGAGAGATCACATCGCAGGAAACACGAAAAAACCTCACCGCATCACTTTCTTTAGATAATACTTGTTGCATCATGGATGACGCATCAGAACCCGAGGAAACAACCATGTAGGACGCACCCTTGAACGACAGAAAGAAAACGACCAAAAAGCAAAGCCAACTGCGAACTCTTATTAAAAATAATTTAGTTAGACGCCTCCACTCTCCATCCCCAAATAAGAAGTGGTCAAAAGAAGAATTCATGCCACTCCATGTGGTCCCACAATACCTACAACTGAAGGATTTGTATTTTGCAACATGCCAATGGAATTCAATTCCACATACCACAATATAAAGCAATCCATACTCCTGAGAGAGTCATATTACAAGAATGCTGCTATCGAAACGTACAAAAAACTAGCCTAAAAACACAAACAAAAACAATATGCAATCAGTATCTAAGAAAAGTCAGCCAAGTTGATTCACCAGCTATTAAGTTGAAGACCAATCATACGTGCATGTACAGCCTACAGATACAGATGATGCAAATGTCAATTCCCTCACACTCTCAAGGAGCACTGATCTCAAGTAAACAAGAACCAAAAAGTTTACATGCACAACATAGATATAAGATTTTAATATCTTCATGAAAAAGAAAAATAGTGGAGAATTCAGAACACAATAAAAAGGGGGAAAAAAAAGGAGAAAAGAAAAAAGAAAACTTGGTACATTCATGATTCAATAACCAAGAGAAGAATGCCTAAATATTCAAAAGCAGGAAAACTAGCAACAAACGTCTTCTCCCTTTAAAAACACCGAGGAGAAAGTTCAATCCCATCTGAATTCTCACTGTTGTTCACTTTCAGGCTTGGATGCTTCTTTAATCTCGTCTGCTCCATCATCCTGATCAAAAACCAGAAATTGTTCAACATCAAAACAAACATCATTTCTACACATACAAAAGTGAGTGGAAAAACCGACTGAATATATGACCTGCATGTCGGAGGTCCACAGAGTGAGGTTGTCACGAAGAAGTTGCATGATCAAAGTGCTATCCTTGTAGGACTCCTCACCCAGGGTATCCAACTCAGCAATTGCCTCGTCAAAAGCCTGGTAAATGCAACAACAGAACGCAACAAAGCAAGCAAACTTATCAATGTCAAAACAGTAAATCGTGCTATTTAATTGCTTTGTACAGAATGCTAGAACTTATTAAACAAAGGTTATATCTGCTAAGAATTTTAATATCCGCAAACAGTACAAAGGTCAGAATTCAATAACTAAAAGAGTATTCATTAATGAACCGAATACAATAAAATTAAATTGCTATTCTTCTTACACTTTTACCTATTTTTGAGTGTAGTATCTAACAATTTACTAGGAAAACTATCAACCAATTGCAGTTGCGAAGCATCTTTTGTGTCCCATGTTTCAATAAACAAACCAAGCGCATTATACCGTAAAGCCAAAGAGCCAAGGTTCTTTCTGCTAACGCTATTAGGTTATCGATCCGAGGCACGCCCAATGCATCTATGTATTAACTAATGCAAACCATGAACAATTAGTTTCGGTTCAGGTTCCCATACCTGCTTGGCCAAATTGCAAGCACGATCAGGAGAGTTCAGGATCTCATAGTAAAACACAGAGAAGTTCAGAGCCAGTCCTAAACGGATGGGATGAGTTGGAGCCAATTCTGCATTTGCAATATCCTGCGACAAACAACATAAAATGAATATGCCACCAGCAAAATTATATCATTCACAGGAAAAATATCCTCGAAGCAAAATTAAATTCCATATCTAAACTATATCTAATAAACAGCTAAAAAAGGTAGCTATTAAATCCAAACTACTATAATCAAAATATGCATTAATTAGAAAATAATATCAATCTACAAGAGGGGAAAAAAAACTTAAAAGCAATAAATATAACAATGTTAAAAAAAATGATTGATATTTCGAGATGATAGCTAACCTGAGCGGCTTTGTAAGCAGTGAGGGTACTCTCGGCAGCTTCCTTACGCTCCGCTCCGGTCTTGAACTCAGCCAAGTACCTGTGATAATCTCCCTTCATCTTCAGATAGAAAACCTTGGAGTCACCAGAAGAAGCGGAAGGAATGAGGCGGGAGTCGAGGAGCTTCAAGATCCCGTCGCAGATCGAGGAAAGCTCGGTCTCGATCTTGGAGCGGTAATCTCGGATCGTGGAGACGTGGTCCTCGTTGCCGCGGCTCTCCTCTTTCTGTTCGATGGAGGAAATAATGCGCCAGCTGGCACGGCGGGCGCCGATGACGTTCTTGTAAGCAACGGAGAGGAGGTTGCGTTCCTCAACGGTGAGTTCCTCGCTGCTCTCAACGGAGGCGGAGACTTTTTCCATGAACTCGACCATTTCCTCGTAGCGCTCGGCCTGCTCAGCGAGCTTCGCCATGTAGACGTTCTCCTCGCGAGGCGAAGGCGTGGGTGTGGCTGCGGCGGCCATTTATCTTTTTTTGGTTGATGTGGATGTCGTTTGAATGAATAGATCTGAGAGAGACAGAGAGAGAGAGAGAGAGAGAGTTTGTTTTGAAAGTGGGGGAGAGAGGGGGGGATTAATTCTGGGGGGTGGAGTTGGACTGTTGGAGTGGGAGTGGAGAGGGGAAGCGATGATCGCGTTGATGAGGGGAGCGAAATATAGGGGAGATTGATTGTGGGCCGTTGGATTCTTGAGAGTGATGGCCAGGTAAAAGTACTTTCAATCAAGCTGGCATACACGGGGATTTTGATTTTGATTCTGGCAAGGCAGGCTTAAAAGTTGGCTTTACTCCTTTTTGCTTTCATTATTTTCATTTTCTTTTCTGTTCTCTAAATTTAAATTTGAAAGGCAGGTGCCAGATGGGTCTGTTCGTTTGGGCTTCCACTTGGGCGCGGGCGGGCTCTGAGTGAGAATGGTCACGTCTTTGCGTTTTCTGATACCAATACCATGGATAATTTCGTAAATCTACCTCTGACATCGACAGTATTGTGGCACAAGGACAAGCTATTAAGTTGTTTTCACTAGTTTTGGTTTGAAGTTTATCCACTTGGTTAAATCGAAGTGACTGGAAACACAGCACAACTATGTTAAATGCCGTGAGCCATGTAGATGTACACGTACAGTCTGGAAATTTAGATTATTATTTGATTAGGATAAGCCGTTTGTTTGTCGAAATGCTGACTCGATATATCGACGACGAAGCAGAAAATGTTGAATTTTATCGAATATACAACGGCCAAGGGGCAGGTTCGACACATAGTTTTTCACACTAAGCATTATGTCTGCACAAATTGTGGACCATTTCGAGAAAAATGTCCTCTTTTTTTTCTTTTCTTTTTTTTTGGGGGGTTGGGGGATGCATGAATACGTCAGTGCCACCAAACACAACATGATTAGCTGCCCGAATTGTCCAACGATTTGTAAAATTTTCTTCAACATGTAGCTTCCATTTCAGAGACCTTTTGGCTTTTGAGTGTTGTAGTCTAAGCTAAATGCCAAGTTAACTCAAGTGTTTGATATATTTCCCAAGGTATTTGATGAAACGTCCGAATGACTAGTTTTAGAGGGAAAAGCTCAGCTTTGATGAAAGAGCAGTCAATCAGAAAAATAAATGGTGACATAGAATTGAAGATTACAGCCAGAAATCATAGGTTAAAAGAACGAAGGATTTGGGGGATAAGAACAATGACCATTGTCCGTGCAAGAACAGTTGGTCCAAAGACCAAACCAAAGATCAATTTGTAGCCACTAATTAAAATTAAATCATAGTTAGATACAGCTGTGGATTAGTTTTTCAGTGCTAATATCCAGCCCAAACTATAATTGCCGGTGAAAATATATAACAGCCAGCATTGAGAAATAATCTAATGCAACTACGATGACTTTATAACCTTAATTTTATACTGCCGCATTCACTGGAAATTAAACTGGTTGAGATGAGCTTGGAGTGGGCCACTAACTATATGAGAAATGGCTGTTTTAGCATCATTGGTTGGACACTGCGGTGTCAAGCCAACCGCGCATATTAATTCCGAACATTTTGGTAACGCTTAATGTGTGACTGCGAGTGCCTTGCTTCCTTTGACCTTACCCCACTTGCATATTTCTTTTCTACAATAAAATAGTCTTGGAATAACATCAACAGCTCTAATGATAATAATAAAAATTTCGGAAAAAAATAAAAATTATCCTCCATAAAAAAACGCCACGAGATTGTTCAGGGTTGTTTTATTATGTCAAACAAGTGCCCCATGCGTTGGTTAGCACAACTGCAACGGTAAGTGTGGTCTGGGTGATTGTTTTTTTGGATGGTTGGTAATTATGGGTTTGAACTTTGAACTTTCGAGTAGCCCAAATATCATAAGATATTTCGACAATGTCCCAAAACTAAACCGACTTTTTGACTAATAATTGTTTCATTACAGAATCTTAACAAAAGCTGTCTCACAAATTAAAAGTCGGTCCATTATACTCCTAATCAAAATTCAACAAAATAAAGAGTGATGCTCACAAGTGGCAGGTCAATGAAGTAGCAGCTATCTATCTTGTTTATTTATTTATTTATTTTTTAAGCGAATCTTACCGCCCAAATTTGGCGGCTAACCGTAGCCACTAGAGCCACTAGTCCCCACTGAACACTTTCTGTAATCTATTACAGAAATGCTTGTTGCGTGCGTCGTGGGCAGAAGAAGAACTTTTGTGTACCTTCCACACCGATGGTCATTTCACTGACATTTTCTTTTCTATTTAAAGTAAGACTCTCTCCACCAATCTTTTACACGTGCCAAATCCTTCCCCAGTCTAATGTTATAGCTGCAGTCAAAATAATCTCAAATCTTTGCCTTTCTTCTACTTCCAGGACTTTTTAACTTCATGATGACCGTAACCTGTAAGCCACAACCTCTATTACCGGCCTGACTGCTTGAGTTTCAGAAGCCTTTTTTTTTTTTTATTGTCTTTAAATATTGCCTTCAATTCCAAGCCTTGAGAAGAAGAGGAAATCATGGAGAGATATGAGATTGTGAAGGATATAGGGTCTGGGAATTTTGGGGTGGCCAAGCTTGTGAGAGACAAATGGACAAGGGAACTTCTTGCTGTTAAGTTCATTGAGAGAGGTCAAAAGGTTTGGGGATATTGAATTGGACTAATTTTCCCTATCTGGGTTACCATTTTTTCTTCTTGGCTCTCTGTTTTTGGTTGATTGAGGTGTTTTGCTGGTCTGGCAGATTGATGAACATGTACAAAGGGAAATCATGAACCACAGATCATTGAAGCATCCTAATATTGTCAGATTCAAAGAGGTATGGTTTTAACTGTCTATATTCCTGCAAAAGCTAATTTTCTTCTGTTGAGTGCTTAGATGTTGCATGCAATAGCAGCCAATGTTCTGTTTGCATATGCAAAGGTAACCTCTTTGGGTGTTCAGCTGGCCCGACCTTGTCTCCCGCTATATTTGTTTAACCATAAAATAGAATTTTTCTCTTCCAAATTCTGTTGCACGTTTATTTCTTGTTATTAACTTCAAACTACAAGCCTGTTTTAGGTTATGTTTAAGGAAATGAAGCTAGATAGGTAAAAAATGCCGCTAAATTTATACACCAAATTGCATATGGCAGTTTGAAGTTAGTTGCCATGATGTTTCCCCTTCATTTTTAGATTTTTACGGGTTGAAGTTTCAGGGTTTTATTATTGGATAATCTACCTTTGTGCTTGATATACCGGCATGATTTTTTGTCTTTAGCATCAGAAAGCCAACATGAGAACCAATTCAATAGGTTGAACAACCCCGTTCACCTTATAGACCTCTATGCTCAAATTAGCATGAATCATTGCAAATTTAGTGTGGTTATCAAAATCTGTTTTAGTTCAATAGCAAAATAGTAATGAATATGTACATTGCATTTTGGGAAATAGGATTCTATATATGATTTTTGAGGCTACTGCTTGCAGGTTCTGCTGACCCCTACTCATCTAGCCATAGTCATGGAATATGCTGCTGGAGGAGAACTGTTTGAGAGGATATGCAATGCTGGCAGATTTAGTGAGGATGAGGTAAAGCATAAGGAGAATGATTCATTTGACATATTTACTTAACAGAATATTTGGTTTCCTGGCTGTTCCACATAGCAATTTTCATCCTAAATTCTGTCTGCGTGGGATCTGAAAAGAGTGCATATGATTGTGTATTTTCTAAGAGTTTGTTAATTGCTAAACTTCAATTCATATGGTTTTCTTATACTCTTGTGTGCTTTTGCATCAGGCAAGGTTTTTCTTCCAGCAACTGGTATCAGGAGTCAGTTATTGCCATTCTATGGTACTAAGTTTGATCCTTCTTCATTAAGTTGTCCTTCTTTCAATAAATTGCAGTGTCTGACTTAAGGAGGTCTGTGTGTTGCAGCAAATTTGTCACAGAGATCTCAAGCTTGAGAATACACTCTTGGATGGCAGCACTGCTCCACGTGTTAAGATATGCGACTTTGGGTACTCAAAGGTAATTGTATTTGCTGATGCTAAAGAATCACATCAAGCGGTCAAAATTAATAAGTTTACTCACTAATTATGCTTGCCTTATTTTGTAGTCTTCTGTGTTGCATTCTCAACCAAAATCTACAGTAGGAACCCCAGCATACATTGCACCTGAAGTTTTATCTAAAAAAGAATATGATGGGAAGGTAAAATCGCATCTATCTTTCGCATTTTATTGGTGCTTCATCCTTTGATTTAATTAACAAATGGAAAGATGTCTCTATTTCTAATCCTCAAGAACAACAGATTGCAGATGTTTGGTCTTGTGGGGTCACCTTATATGTGATGCTAGTTGGGGCATATCCGTTTGAAGATCCTGAAGATCCAAAAAACTTTAGAAAGACGATTGGTGTGAGTATTTACACGGACTGTTCACTGATGTTCCTGAGCTGTACTCATTTTATTCTTATTTTTTGAAAGTTTCTGTTAATAATTTTTTGCACATTGCAGCGAATACTCAGTGTCCACTACTCATTTCCAGATTATGTTAGAGTTTCCCCGGAGTGTAAACATCTACTTTCTCCGATTTTTGTGGCAAATCCCGAAAAGGTAATTTAGCATTTACGAAACTGATATTGTAGTCAGAGGATTCCAAAAACATTATAAGCTAGTTCCGCGGGCAAAAACATTTGCTGTTTATTATATAAAGTTTACTCACTAGTCACGTTAAAATTTTTATTACTTTTGTTGTAGGTATCTAGGATTTGAGATATAGATCCATTCATACAATTGAGATAACATGCATTGTTAACTTGAGTCTGGTTATTTCATTGCAGAGAATAACTATTCCAGAAATCAAAAACCATCCATGGTTCTTAAGAAACTTGCCCACAGAGCTTACAGAAGGAGGGAGCTGGCAAAGCCACGATGTAAATAACCCATCCCAAAGCCTTGAAGAAGTGCTGTCCCTAATACATGAAGCCAGGAAACCCCTTGAGGCTCCCAGAGTCGGGGGACATTTATTTGGTAGCAGCATGGAACTTGATGACTTAGATGCTGATGCTGATCTTGAAGATACCGAGACAAGTGGTGATTTTGTCTGCCCATTGTGATCAAAGCATATAAATAATGAGGTATTGTTTTCACTATGGCAAGAATCAGAATTTTGTTAGTGAATGTGATTAAGAGATTACTCTATTATAAATCCTTTGTTTTAACATTTGGCACATTTATATATGATCTTTGTGCACCACCTGTGTTGTATAGGTATTAATATAATATCATTTTTTTTCTCCAATACAAGTATCTGCTGTTGGGAAAAGCATATCGTAAAGTGACCTGATATATATAATATGATTGTAGCACCTTCCAAAATGTGTTGACGTGTAGGATTATTCATTCAGACTCCATGGATACTTCTAGAGCCAGTTTCCTTTTTCATTTGCTGAATAAAGAAGATTGAAAGTACTTGTTTTTGTTTATCTTATCATCATAATTGATATTCTACCAAAGAAGTCGCAAACCTGCCAAACTAATTATTGTTTATTATAAGGATCTTCAAAAATGCTAGCAACAGCTTGAAGAAGCGACTGCTCTTTATCGTTGCTCTCGTTCTTTTGCATCCGACGGGCTATAGAGTATGAAAGGTTTTTCTTTTATCTTTTTTTGGCTCTGATTTTTTTTTTTTTTTTTTGTGGTTTTGGGCCTGTGGGTTATCTTGTATAAGAGGCAAGGTGCCCTGTTACAATTGAATTTATATACTGAAATACATTTGTAAGAATTTTTACTATATATTGTTTCATGGTCATAGCTAATGAAGAAGTAGCTATGTTTTGAATGTCTCAATAGTTTACCTGTGCTGTGAAAAGCGTACGCCTTCAATTTTCTGCAAACTTGAAGAATTAAATTAATGAGTCCATGTGCAATTCATGACACGCTACAGATCAGTAACTGAATTTGGATCAATCAGACATCACATCGCTTACCAAAAAGTCCTTGTTGACAATAATTGCTACTGTGGCGAAATCGAGTATCAAAATTCAAACACGGAAAAGAAAAGCTGGGCATGCATGATAATTCGAATGCCGCTGGGCTAAAGAATCAACAATACAAAGACGATGGCTTCAACAGATTTATTAGAGTAACTCAATTTAAGTGTTTGATAATGGTACTTTTAAATTCTTATTTTCTTTTGGAATGATTTATAGAGTTCATGCATAAATGTAACCAGCCATTTACGGAAAGGATGACATAACAAAGATTAGAGAAAGCAGTGGTGATGTTAGGAATTTAATCTAATAAGGTTAAGTTTAAATAATAATATAATTTAAAAAATTGTCAACAAATAACAAGTACTAAAATCAAAATTTATGAATATATTTAATTAATATATTTATAACTGATTTCAACTTATTTTCATATGTTAAAAAGATTGAAGAATAACCTTATCATCAAGAGTACAAAAATAAACCATTTTCTATGTATACAACAATAATATCACTCAACCATTGATTTCTCATCTGATTTCACAAACAATTTTGCACAAAATTCATAGTTGAAAATACTTTTTTTTTATTGTAGTTATGAAAAATAGTAAAATCAATAAATAAATTAATGAATACAATTTATCTTTTTTAATATAAACTATTTTTCTTTTTAGCTTATCAATCCTTTTTAATTTTGAAAATTTGTTATCATAACCCATTTTCATAATGTATACATCAAGTTGAATTTTAAGTGCCATAAGATTCATTGAAACAAAAATTATTTAGATAAACTTAGTAAGGTGAAGTAGTTTTTGGTTTTTTTTTTTTTGTATGAGGAGAGTTATGGCCTGAGAAACTTTAAAATAACAATGTTTTTTAGCAAGTTGAAAGTGTAGAAATAAATACTTAATATTTTGATTATTTTTAAATTTTAGCAAGAATTTTTATAGTAAATTAAATTAAAAAAATGCATAAATATCTAATTAAATTTGTAAATTTTAAAATGTTAAGGGGGGTCCTAATGTGGCATCGCTACTAAGAGAAACAATGTTTAGGTAAAGCTTGAACACCTGGGCATTACGTAATTTTCCCCTTAAGAGGAACAAATTTCAATATAATTTTGTTTCAAGAAACAAAATATTTTACCCTTTAAAAATGGATTAATATCGTAATTATATATAATTTTGTTTCAAGAATCAAAATACTTTGAATCAATCAAACACCACATCACTTACCTGAAAGTCCTTGTTGACTACAATTGCTACTGTAGCAAAATGGAATATCAAAATTCAAACACGGAAATTAGAAGCTGAACTTGCCTTCATGTGGGTACATTCAATGGCATGCTTGATGATTTGAATGGCACGAAGCTGAAGAATCAATAATACGAGACGATGGCTCCAGCAGATCTATTACGGTAACTCAATTTAAGCATTAGATAATGGTCCTTTTAAATTCTTATTTTCTTTCGAAGTGATTTATAGGGTTCATTTGGTAGTGTAACCAACCACTCAAGGAAAGGAAGACATAACAAAGACTAGAGAAACCATGTTTAGGGAAAGCTCAAGCATCTATGTGTTACGTATTTTTACCCTCAAAAGGAACAAATTTCAATACAATTTTGTTTCAAGAAACAGAATGTTTTGCCTTTTAAAAATGGATTAATCTCATAATTATATATTTGGGGAAAATATATTAATTCCTTTCTTAATTTTGGGATAAATTTTAGTTACTTAGAGGGGAAAAAACGAATGTTTTCCTTTAATATAAAAGTACATGGACGATTTGAATAAGAAAAATGATTAATTACCCTTGGGTGATACATGTTTTGATAAATTTTTAAAAAGTGAGACATGTTTTAAAAATATTCGAATGTGTAACATTCTGCTAACTTTAACCAGCCAAGGGTAAAATTAGAAAAAAAAATAGATTTTTTTTATAATGCCAAAGAGATTAGAAATATTGGATTTATATAATGTTTTGCAATTCACAAGAGGTCGGCTCATTATGTTCACAAATCAATTTGATTCGACAAGAATTTTTTTAAAAAAAATTTGTTTGATTTAACAAAAAAATGCCTTGTTAATTAGATTTAGATTTAATTTTTTTATTTAAAAAATAAGTGAGTAGTGGTAGAAATATCATTTGTAACAAAATGTAGGCATAAAAATGTCATTTTATAACTAATTGTAGGGGTAGAAATGTTATTTTGTAGCTAATTTATTTTTCCCATTAAAGTTAATGGCAAAAGTTAATGAATCTCATCCATTCGAGTATTTTTAAAACATGTGTCACCTTCTTACAATTTGTCAAAAAATGTGTCCCCTAGAAGTGATTAAGAAAAATTAAGCACGTAGTTAATTTTCATCTACTGTGTATGTATGTTGGAACAATTGAAATGCAAGCTTATATGTGAGATTCTTTTTCAATCACTCTCAAAAGTACAATTACAAGCATATGAGAGATAGATACTACTTTTTATATAAAAAGCTGATTAATCTTATCACTGATTGTCTAATGTTTCATTTTATTATTTCGTGTAGTTATCGTATCTTGATATTGGATGTATATAGATATTTTGATGCATTTACAGCATGTTTGGTTTGAATAAATATAAGGACTAAGGAGGGGAGAGGAAAGGAGGAGAAAGGAAAAAAATAAGGGGAGAAAAATGAATTCCTTGCCCATCCAAACAATGAAAATGAAATTGACTTTCTTTGTCACTCATTTTCTCCTCCCTTTTTTCCTTTCCATTCCTCTCTTCTCCTACCATTTCTTCCAACCAAACATGGGCTTAAGGAAAATTATTTTGATGATATTTTGACGTCATCAGCTTCCGGCAAGTTACTCTTTACTTAACACCCAACCCATATGTTCAGATTTGAATACGCCATATACAACAAAGATGGGTTCGTCAGCAGAATAGAATTGGAGGTGATGCACACACCCCTAATATAAAGCGGCCACCACAATGTTGCCATCACACGAAGGCAAATGAAGGTGAGCCACCGTCACTATTTGATTGATCGGCAAACTATGACTTAGAATCAAGTGGCTTTGCACCGTGAGCCACCACCATTAAATGACTGCTTCACAGTTCCCACACATACTTAGACAGTTGTGCTCCTCCACTAAGCCTCCATTGCAGGTAAAATTCACCGTTGAGTAGATCACAAGATTCTTGATCCAATGGTGCCCTATTCTGCGTCAACAATTACCGTCACTGGCGACGAAAATTTGCTTTTTAAGTTATTAAATATTTATACTAGTTAATAGAAAAATATATTTTTATTTATTAAACAAGTTCTTATTTGTTAATAAACATATTAATTCTCATATTTTTGGTAATTATTTAATAATTATTTGAAATTAAAAAAAATCCATTTTTTATTTTTGACAAAATGCTGACATTTTAGTCATTGTACATGGACACTACAAACTTAGTATCAATTTACCAAACATGTATACCAAACTTATTGAGAAGTAATTATTTCATATTCGAAAGTTTACCAAACATTTTATGAATTAATTTAAAAAGTTGAATATAATGAAATCTAATTTAGACGTGAGTAATTGAGAATCAAAGCAATCCCAAACATACCCCAAAGCTTATTACAAGTGAAAATTAGTGGCGACAAACATGAGGGATTTCTGTAAGCTAAACATGGAACTTAAATATGCACAAATCAAGGCTTCAAATAAATGAATGACGAATGCAAAAATGATCAAGGGTAGCCCTTGTAGTTATTGAGTTCTCCCCATACTGTCATCTCAACTTCTTCCCACGACTTAGCCGTCCTGAGTTCTTCCCATGTACTGAAAATAGTTCCCAAAATATTATCTTCATGCAGAATGCAGTAGCACCTGCAGCCATGAAACCATCCAAAATTACTTGTATCAAAAAGACGAAAACACAAAATCAGTCCTGATGTAAATGAGAACATTCACAGATATATTACGAGCTAACTAATAATGGATTCATTGTTGAAGACCTTTATATACCTCATTGAGCCAAGTTCTACAATACTTTTTCAAACCTAAGAGCAAATGATCCTTTACCAGCCTTGACATACACAGAAGGGGAGAAAATTTTCCAGGATTTGGATTTCTTGTTACAAGCAAAAAATTTCACAAACCATATAACACTTATCACTACATTTCCAACACCAGTGATCTGATGACTATTCACAACTAAAACCAGACTTTTGATGTGGACCAAAATTGTCCTCATCCAAAAGTCCAACTCTCATCTTGGTTTTCATCCAAGATGGGAGTTAAGCTTGAATGCGCAAGTCAAGAATTTCTCATCATACACAGGCCAAATGGCACTTGGATCCACAATACTATATTAATAAATGAATGTGTTGGCTTTTTCACCGTAACAGTCATAGGTCTTAATGATCGTCTACCATGCTGCAAGCTGACCTGTACCTCAAGCATCATACAAGAGCACTATCCCAAGTATTTCTAGGCCAGGATTTGCTCATAGACCCATCCTACAGGGACACCGTCCAAAACAACATATGATAGATTTTTTTCATTTCTCCTCACCTGAAGAATGCAATACCTAATATTCTGGTAACACATTTCAGAGGAAAAAAATTGACTTTGTGGTAATACTTCAGGTTGTATATCGATTTTACTCATGATCTCCCAATATATATGTATCAATATCCATGCTGGCTTTCTTAAATAATGCAAAATGTTGCTTGAACAGTAACTACTGATAATCTTGCCAATACAATATCTCGTACAAGATAAATCAACACAATTGAAAGTCAAGCAATGCTGCTGAAGTGATGTAGATATAAGGTTACAAAAGAAAGTAACCAAATACTTACATTGCATGGTAAGAAAGTCGTGAAAACTTGCCGCCTCCTGATCCATGCTGTTGCATTCTTCTCACTAAAGGAAGTTTGTAACTTTCTAAAAATTGCTTAAAGAGAGAAGCGTCACCTCTAAAGATATCTAAATGTATAGGAATCAAGTCATAAATGGGATCACCTGCAAAAAAGATAAAATTGAATTAGATGGTGCAATATCATAATGTAGTTTTAATAGTATTTGAGACCTCATTAACTTTTTGGCAAACAATAAATGATTACGTTCATAGAGAGTATACATGAGATAGACCATGTTTCAGATACAAGAATATTCACCAGCCAAACAATTAGTTATCCTGTATAAGATTTTAAAAGAGTTAAGAATGAGCACAATGCTACATAACATTCAGTATGGCAGTAATCTGAGAGACATTGCAACAGAATAATGGATGCAGATAGATAGATGTACATAGACGCAAAACGGCTTCTTGTCTTTTAGTTTCTGTAATTTGTAGCTTAGCTGAATCTGCTAGTTCTGGTTTTATCTTATGCTTGTCTGATGTTTAGTAGTCTTGCTTGAATCTTTTTGGTCTTCCTGCTTTAATCCTTGATTAACTGAATTTTGTACTGAATAAGTAAAATATGAAACACAAATTGAGTTAAGCAAAAAGCACTAACCAATAGAAAGATTACTAAAATCAATAATGTGGCTACAATGCCAAGACTTTGCTTCCCCAAATTCATTATAGCCATTTGTGGAACCATTGACCATTGGGCCAGTATCTGCAGCATTTCCATTTGAGCATGAGCTAGCACAACATGGTTCCATATAAACATTGTCATCCATGATATCTGAGTGTATCCAGGAGCAAGGTTTGCAAACTTTATTCAGGCCATTCTCATCCTGAAATCAAATAGAAATGAGATCCTACCATGATAAAAAGATAAAAAAGGTACTAGTTAACAGAGGTTCTACTATGAATATCTTGACCAAAAAACAAAAATAAAATGGCAATGAAGTACGGAAGAAACCTGGTATATGTCAAGCAACTTCACAAAATCATCTGGGATGTATTCATCAACTTTGTCAATCAATGTTTTAGGAATCGGATGTCCCCTAAAAATTACAACAGCATCTCAGAAGCGTCTCATTGATACAATTGTGCAATGTTAGACACAAAATTAAATTCATACATGTAATAAAATAAACTCTTCCGTGCAATAAACGTGTGATAACACAAAACCAGATTTGAAGCATCTGAGATATACAAACCTGCTGATAAGAGTATGATATGCATTGATAGCACTCAGGAAGGACAGAAAAAGGAATCAAAAGCAAGATTCTCAATTTCTTTAGATTGATAAGGTGCAACAGAGGCATACATATAACATACCGTACTGACTCAATTTAATAAGACCAGATTCATCAGATTCAGATGAACAATCTGTTCACCAGAAGCCACCAGTAATCAAGAGACAATTCCTAGATTTCAAAGTACAACAACCCTAGTGGTCTGGAAATGTTTATATAACCAAATGCAATAGCTGCTTCAGTACTGATAAAGAGGCACAAAGTACTGAAAAAGATATAGACATACCAAGCAGTCAAGCGGTTAACAAGATTCATCTTCTTCCTGGCTAGAGTTCTGATGAAGATTTCCCATTCTGCTGGAACACTCGATTTATCCACAACATCTTCCACAAAACCGTTGTTAAAGGGTGGTTCTGTTTTCAGTTTGTCTGACAAGGACGACTCATTGAAAGGTGGACAAGGCAAGAGATGAAGGTTGCGCGACTGCTCGCCTAAAAAGGAAGCCAAGTTTAGCACATCCTCCCACGAGAGTGTATCTCTCCTGTAAAAAAATGAAAATGGATTTGATACTGGAAGCTTCACCAATGCTAGCTACAACCAGCACATCTGTAATTCTAAGCTGAGCTGCATCTGGATTAAACAAGAAGAGCTTATGTTCAGACAACTTACAACTGAGCAAACATCTTCCCTTTGCATCGTTTTGTTATAATATATGGCCATATCCTATTGCATCCATCTGAAGTGCTTAATTTAGATACTGACATCCCGGCGCTTCTATATTCAAACTGCTTTTTGCTCCATATTCCAAAAGGGAACTCTTCTTGTTTGCAACTCAGCAGAGTCAGATTGCACTTACCAATCACATCAGGCACTCCTTTACCATCCCAAGGCACAATAGTATATGACCCATTTTCAACATAAAGAATACCACTTGCCAGAACATCAGGAATGTAATTTTTCAGAGGGGAGTTGACTTTAGCCAATAAATTATAAAACTCAAGCTGCAAAAAAGCAAAATAAAGTTACAAATTTCGCAAGCTTAAGGCTTTGGGTTTGATGGCTGCTCAACAGGTAACAAACTCCAATATGACCAATAGTTCCTATGAATGTTAAAAACCCATCATTCTATTGATTTAATTACAATCAGCGACTGTCCTCTGAATGCTTAGATTCATGTGACAGGCTTGTTAATTGTATTCAGTCATGGATTTGAGTTGACATGTTCGGGTTTAAAGATTGTTGTTGGGCATTTTATTAGCTTAAACTATTAGAATTAGAGGTTATTCAGTGCAACTTGTGAAAGATTTATAAGAGAAGAAAGCCAAACTCATACCTCAGTTCCCAAACCATAAATTGAAGATTCAAACCCGCCTTCAACAAAAATTTTTACTACACAGTCGGCCATGAGATAAACCTGTTAGACCAATATTGGAACAATTACAAGAGATAAAACAAAACTCAAAATTATAAAATAATTTGTTGTTTCAGTAACAAATTTATACATTTTTGACATAGACAGCCGACTGATATAAATCAGATTCTTTTGGCTTTAACAGTTAATTTAATCTAGCCCCATAACTTGGCAGATTAAAACTCAATGCTGCAGTTCTGCCAATTCTGCTCAGGACAAAAAACCTTAGGATCTCCTAGCCTGAACTGAAACTTAACATTCCCTATCATATAAGTTTAACCGACTGCACCTCTAGGAAACAGGTTGCCTAATCCTACACCCATTTTCATGCTCTGATAGTGAAAGCACACAAGAGAAGCACCAGCAAAAATGCAAAATAAGAGGAAAAAGATGAGGGATAAGTGAACTATGCAGGGTCCGATATTTAAAAGATAATCATTCCAATTATCTAACACGATCCTTATCCTCTATGGCATTTGAGTGGCAGCTATGTAGAATCAGTCAGGAAGAAACTCCTTTTAGCACATATTCCAACAATGAATAAGTGGCCCACCCAAAAAAAAAAAACATCTTCCACAACAACGTAAATATCCTTTGCAAACCATCCCGTCCACATGCATGCATAGGTTGAAAACACAAAATCTCTAAGCATGAATAATGATCCAACTTTGCCTTTCAAGAAATGAATGTTAAAAAATAATGCATTTCAATATTTGAAACAGTAATATAAAGAGGCAGGTAGAGTGAAAGATACAAATAAGGAAAATGTATATTATCATAAAAAATGACGAACTCACAGGATTGCTACCATTGCCAACCGGAAGCTTCTCTTCAGCAGTTAGGGTAGGCAATTTGTGGAAGTTACATATTTCTTCAAGAAGCTCCAACCACTTACCTGCATTTAGAGCAAGACATGCTCCCTAAGGCAATAAAGGACATAAGTTAGGGGGAAAAAAATGAGCATGAGAGGTTAAGAAAGAAATATATATATATATACGTTCTGCTTAATAAATTTATCTGGCTTATCGACCCCAAAAGAAGGAAAAGAAAAAAAAAAGTTTTCTCATTCAATGAGTCAAACTGCCCAAGTTGAACAAAAGAAAGAAAAGGTAATACCTTCCATATTAGCTCTCTCATTTCTGGTTTCCCAACCCAAAGCTTGTACAGCCATTCTCTCATTTCTCGCTTTCCAATGCAGCTACCAGAGCTCCATGGAAAATTATAGTGGTCTCTATCTTCATCCAAAAACTTTTCCAGGAAATTTATATCATATGAAAAACCTTGTTTTGAGGAATTATAAATTTTAGAGATTCCATTAGTATCTTCTTCATGGTTTTGAATCTCCCCACATTTGTTAACTCTGACTCTCTTCTCTTTCCTTGTCAGGTCTGGGTAACTCATATCATGATCACCAGCAAATGCATTCTTTCCACCACCCTCAAGACTTTCTTCCTCAAGGGCAAGCAATCCAGCACGGCAAACTCCTTTATGACGATAACCAGGAGCAAAATCCAAACAAACAAATTCAAAGTTTTTGGAATCGACAAAATTCTGAGTTACAGCAATGGTTGTTTCCAAATTCAGGACACAGTGCCACCATCCACTTGGAACAACAATTGTCTCCCCAGGTAGTTGAGTACACTCAATTGGCTTGTCATCGTCAGCAAGAAGAGGGTAGAAGTCTAGCCACCACTTTACACATAAAAAGTGACTCAATAAAGGTAAATTGTGTGAATGCTATTAGAAGAGATATGAAATATGTCTTAAATACCTCCAAGGATGATGGAGTCTCAATATTGACATCACCATCATCGTCATTTACATGAACTGTGACACCTAGAGGTACTCGTCCAGGAGGATATAATGCCCACCTATTCAAAGACAAAGGAGACAATGCCTCTTAGATACCAAGCTCTTTCAATCACATGAGAGCAAATATGAAGGGAAAAAGATTGGTAACTATTGTCAACACATCCATTTAGCAAGAGTAAAGACACATCTAAAGTTGCAGTTGCATAAAAAATAAAGTTGAAACAGCAATTGAGTAATTGCCACCTTCTTTTTCCTTGCTACCATCAGGTGGTATTGCTACTTATTTAGTGGACACAAGGTTAAAGTTCAACCTCAACACCTACCATATCCAAACAGTCAAAGGTATATAGGAATGTATCCAAAAAAGAAGCAACAAAAGAAAAGAAAGACAGGTAGCCTAAGGCCTTCTAGGTTATAGAGGTACCGTTATTTTGGGAGTACGGTTAAATATTAGCATTCAACTCTAACAACCCAAGGGTTACACAAGTGGCCTGCAGTCAGCACTAAGCCGACCATCTAGTTTTTGAGCATGGATGAGCCAGGCTGTTAGGGAAGGAAAAGAAAGCAGAAAAGAAAGGTAAAAAACATCTGCAACAAAGCATCTATGCCAACATGCGTCTTCACACACACCATGGGGGAAACATTTCATTCATTGCATGATAGTGTAGACATCGTTCTGAAGAGGAAGTTAACAAAAAGGAGATAGAAAAATCTAGGATATTCCACAAGACAAAATACTTTATATTTATCTATTTTCCCCTGTAACTGATTTATGAAACAATTAACAATTAAAACTAAAACTAGCACGTGTCAAGCGATGGTATTGTGGGCAGGAACATGCTCTAAATATGCAATAGGATGCATTTTTGTTTCTAAACAATTTCATGGCCAACGCTATCAACTGTAAGAAGTAAGAAATCACAACAACAGATTCAGTAGGGAAAAACCAAAACCCAGAAACAAACTATTTCCAAGTCCATAATTTACCTTTTACGGCCACACAATAGAGTATTCCAAGCGCTGGTAAGAGCTGGATCAACATGCCATGAAGCACCAGACCTCTGTGGCCCAATAATAACCCATCTATATGAAGGTCGCATATCTCCATCCAAAACATCAAATAAGTCTTCTTGAAACAGATCAGGCACTCTGTAATCCTCCAACAATCCCCGTGCATTTTCCCCAAACTGCATATGCAGAAGTTGATATCAAAATTCCTATTTACCAGAAAAGAATGCATGAATATCACTAAAACCACACGGACACCTTGTAATCAAAAATATATAAAGGATCTTCATCACGTTGAACATCCATGTATGCAACATAATCCTTAAATTTCATTGAAACGCTCCGAACACTCCGTTGAGAAATCCTAAATGCTATATCTCCATATCTGGTCAATAGCTGGTCAATAGTCCATGCATTCCTTGCAGGCCAAGTATCCGCCAATCCACTCAGCAAAACCTGTTAATGGTTTGAAGCCAAAACCCATCAACAAAATAAATAAGATACGATTAGTAATTCAAATTTCTTAAAATCATAAATCATCCAGTGAAAACCTTCGCCAAATATGGTTGGTGTATAGACACACTTTTTAACCTGTAGATTAACCAGAGGTCGCCACTTGTCATTGTCACTCACTCTAACATGAGAAATGTATATATATAATGTTTTCAGGACAAAAAATCTGTGCGTCACCCAAAGCATAAATTGTCAAAATGATGACATAAAAAATGGTGGTAGTATGAGCACCAAGCGATTAGCGTAGAAATTGAGAATAGAGGCAATCATGATTGCATGGTATTAGGAGGTTTGCAGGAGGTGGTTTATAATGGCAGTGGTGGAGGCAATCTGGTAGCAAGGGAAGCATGGCTGCATAAAGATGGCAAGGAGGAATAGGTGTTGGTCTAGATCGTATGGTCGAAGCAGAGCAGCAGTTGAGCTATGGCATTATCAACGGTAGTAGATCCATGGGTGATGTTTTGTCAATTGAGTTTATGATGAAGAGGGAGGATTGAGAAAGGAGGAGCAGCATATGCATTCAATAGGTATCATTTCAAATTCAAATGCGGTAGATGACAATACATTCAACAAAGGATAACAAAACAGAGATAAAAGAACTATTCCCATTGGATCATTTCAAACAGAGTAGAAAAATCATTTCCTACATTTCAGATAAAGTTATCCATCGAATCTAAAATCAATAATTAACATCATACCGGTTCTTCAGCACACTCACGATCAAACTCCTTGCGAGTTAGAATCTTCTTTCTTTTCACAAGTTGATTGTCAAAAGAGAAGCCATCCAATACAGTATGGCACCTGTAATATCTTTTGTATAAGAATGGTGAATAGAATCCTGCAAAATGGTAAATGTCCAATAACTTAAGATAGCCAAGAACACATAATCATTTTATCAATATAAACTATGAAGAACACCTGACAAATATCACCATGGCCTGATAAATATCACCATGGAGAAGAGCCTCTACAAGAAAATAATAATCAAATTAACATTCATAAAGCTATGGCATCAGAACTGTTACCATCAAAATGCAACGGCCTCATGTGTGATTCGTCATATTCAATTGGTGGATCCTCTCTGCATGTCAAAACACAGTAACAAATTACCATGTAGTAGATAAGACTGTTAAAAAAAAAAAAACTTGAAACCAATGCAAAATTCCTAGCTTGAATTTAGGAAACATACAAATGCAAAGCTGTTTTCTTCCAAGAGCCTTTGTATTGAAGTAGACCACTTGCTTTCTTAAGACAGAGACTCATCCACAGAGGCTCTTCGTTACAAAATATATACATCACACTGCATATTGAACCGGAAAAAAAATAACATAACTTAAAAGAATAAAATAAATCTTAGAACAATGAAGAAAAGACCAATTAAAGCTCTTTTGAAACTGATTCTATGAAGTAGTAGTGAAAAAACTAACTAAAAAGAAGAATCACAAAAATTTCAACAAAAACTGACCATTGACAATCCATTACAGTGAATTCAAATGTTGATTAAATAATATGAAATTAAGATTTCATAAGCTAACCGATTATTCATACTTCAACTCACTCTAACCTTTCCAAAATAGACAAATTAATCAATGTGAAATCAAGAAAAAAATTACAATGAACAATTAGAAGTAATTAAGATTAGGCTGTTAGAAATAATTTTTATTTTTATTTTTTATAAACTGTTAGAAGTAATTAAAGAAACAGAAATAAACAAAATAAAATAATACCTGCTAACGCAAGCGAGACGACCGACGTCGCGAGGAGTGAGATGTTCCAAAATAGAGCCGATGATTTCATCGGGAATGATTCTAAGATCGCCGAGTGCATCAGGTCGACGATCTTTCAGTGGGAGTACTTGATCAGAATTCTGCATTGATTGCTTTGCTTTGCGACACTGCGAAATCGAATCACTTTAATCTCTGTAGTTTTTAGTTTGCGCTCTTTTTAAATGTTCGCGTAGATAGAACGCGGCGTTTTGCAACTTGCAAAGATGGCGGGCATTCAGCAAGATTCGCGTAGACTGTAACGAGGATAATGGCCCGTGGAGATTCTCTTAACCGTGATTGTTGCACGTGGACCGCGGCTGGACCGTTTCTCGATACCTTTTCAAGATTTTTTCCTTTTTATTTTTTTTTAAAATATTCCTTTCTTGCATTAAACGTACATATATACGTATATCTATATAATGGATCCCCCCTATGTTACATTAACCGTAACTTACATCCTTTCGTCTTTTTCTTAGCTTGTTTTTATATAAAATTTTATTGAGGCCCTTATATTTTATTTTATTTATAATATTATGAAAATTTAAAAATTTATTCATAAATTTTTAAAATATCAAATTTATCTATATAATTTTTAAATTCTTAAAATACCCTCCATTTAATTATTATTACTATTAATTATTAAAATTATTATTATTATTATTAATAAAAAAACAACAACAACAACAATTATTAATAATAATATATTAACAATAAGTAATAATATTTAGCTAACTAAAAAATTATTATTAATAATTAATTTTTTATTAATATTATTATTATTAATAATATAAATAATTTTGTTATTTTAACTTTATTATTAATTATTGTTAATAAATAATAATAATAATACTAAGGTTTTCTAACTCTTTTTTTTCCCTACCTAATGTTTTAGTTAGTAGCCACAGCCCATGCGATAGTTAGCATCTTGTTGAAATTTTTATCTTTCCGCAGATAAATAAATAAAAATAATTATTATTGTTAATAATTTAATGAAAAATTATTATTAATTATTATCGGAAAAATGGGAATGGACAGAAGAAAACAGTTAGAGGTTTTTATTCAAAAATTAATTATTATTATTAAAATTATTATGGATATCAAATTATTATTGGATCCATCTAACAAAAATTGGGTTATTAGTAATATGTTAAAATTCAAATTGCATTAAAATTTTAAAATAAAATTATATTAGTATAATCATAAAAAAAAAAAATAATAATTATATTTTTTAATTAAATAAATAATTTTTTAGAATTTAAAAATTATAAGGATAAATTTAATATTTCTAAAGATTTATGAATAAATTTAAAAATTTTCATAATATTATAAATAAATATAAATAAAGCGGCAGTGTGAAATAATAAAAACAAACAAGAAAAGAGAAAAGATCGTGGCTTGTTATTATAAGTTGAGAATAAAATTTTTAATCTTTAATTAGGTGATCTTCTCTTCGACAAGCACAAAACAACCTTCTTTAATCAATAATAATGGTACGATTATAAAACAAAATATGAAATTTATATTTCAATGAAATAATGTGAGCAATATTTTTACAAATGGATGTTATCATTTTGCAAAGTAATATTTTTGATATATTATTTTACCACTAAGGTTTTCTAACTCTTTTTTTTCCCTACCTAATGTTTTAGTTAGTAGCCACAGCCCATGCGATAGTTAGCATCTGTTGAAATTTTTATCTTTCCGCAGATAAAAAGGTACATGAACTCAGAAAATTGGGAATGGACAGAAGAAAACAGTAGAGGTTTTTCTATTTAAAATGGTATGGATATCAAATATTGTTGGATCCATCTCATTGGGTGGTTCAAATTCAAATTGCATTAGTTTAGGTAGTTAGGTAATTTAAAAAAAATTAAAAAGGGCATATGAAATTTGTTATGAAATTGGCATATATAAAAAGAAAAAGCAAGCGGCCGTGTGATAATCGCACAAGAGAGAGAGAAAAGATCGTGGCTTGTTATTATAATTTGAGGATAAAATTTTTAATCTTTAATTAGGTGATCGGAATGTGAAATTAATTTTGTTTTCTTCCAAATTTTGATTTTCTAAGATCGCCTTGGGTATTTTTATTTTATCATCTCATACCATATTATTTGAGATCTTTACGGCTTGGTAAAGAGATAGATAAAATTCTACATTATAAGATTGTTGATGTTGGTTTATTGATTTATTTTTTTTAACAATTTATTTTTCTCGAACTACGGTTTCGCGATTTTCTTGCTTTGGGTTTTCTATGTAAAAATCTACATTTCTTGTGGTTGGTTTATTGATTTATTTTTTTTAACAATTTATTTGTGGTACACATTCTATTTGAATCACACAAAAAGAAAAAAAATTATTTTTACTTAATTTATAGTTGCTTGTGTTAGTCTATTTCCCAATAAATATGGATTCAACTGTGAAACATGTCCTTAAAATAATGTGCGCACAAAAATTGATTCTGCACCTCCATTGTCTTTGCAAATATTGACCGAAAACTATAGTGACTCCTTGCTCCACCAGATAATTCTTTTGTTGACATCTCCTGATTTTTTCCACCCACCATGGCCAAAAAATCCATTAAACTCATGAACACTGCATAGACTTCAAGGATGAACTGAAGAATTTAAATTTACAAAGTCAATTGAAGTAAAAAAGAACGGAGCCAGACAATGTAAGCACACAGCCCCTGACAAGCTTAAGATTGGCATGGGAGAGCAATGAAACGCAGAATTACATAAAAAACAGTCCCCGTCGGGCTAGCCCATAACAATAGAAAGCCGCAGGCAGTGACGAATGTCAGATATTTGCAGGAATGAAAATTCATCAAAAGGAAATGAAAACTCACCTTCACAGTAATTAGTCACAATGTTCAACAGAATTGTTTCTTCAGCCTAGACAATGAAGTGAGGTAAAACGAAAGGCTTAGAGAGACTGACGTCGACACAGTTTAAAATCAAGAAAATCTTCAGTCCGTCTTAACACATTGCAGTGTAAGTAAAGCAGTATGTTTATTTCTGAACAAGCAGCAACAATGTCCCAATTTTTTTTTTTTAAAAGTTTGCATTTCGTTTTTCAGAGTACTCTTTGATTTTGTTGCGCTTTAATTGTATACTTTAGGTTTTGAATTTTTAAATGTTGGACTTGAATAATACATTTATACTATATTGAAACTGGTTGTATTGTATATATAATATTCAAAGAAAAAAAAGGTATCTTTTTTTTTTACAATTAATATAGAACATATATTTTATAACCTTAAGTTTTAGAAGTGTACTTGACCAATTGGAAGCTATTATTTTGACCGACTTGATGGATCCCTTTGTTGAATAATGATATGAGATCTACTAAATTAAAGGTCCGTTTGCATTTTAAGTAGATGAAGAGAGTGTAAGTAGTTGGACTATCATAGCTCAGCTGCTATTGCCTAATGCTTGTACACTGACCCTTACAAAATAAAAGATATATGAAACCTATCACAGGACCTCCCAAGTCTGCCAACTGAAGGTTTGTAATTAATTAAGCGTAACACTTCATAATCGCTCAGTTCACAAGCTTCCTTTTCTATAAACCTAATTTATAATAGTGTTTTTGTATCTAGTAAATAATTATTTCAATATTTTTAGCATAAATAGTAGTCCAAATTGATTAAAGGATATTATGCCTTTTTTTTAAAAAAAAAAAAAAAAAGGCCATCTTTCTTAATAATAAACAAGACAAAACAATCCATAAAAAAATCGAAACAACTTAATTTTTACAGACAAAAGTACAAAAAAGTGTAAAACTTTTTATTAGTTATTTGCCATACTTGAGACTCGTTTCAATTGAGGTAATTTACTCATATTAACTGATACTTATTTGCAAATTTGTGATGTTTTTTAGTTGTATTTAATTTATTTTAAACCTAATTTATAATACTGTTCTTGTCTCTAGTAAATAATTATTTCAATTTTTTTTTTACTATAAATAGTTATGCAAATTGATTAAAGGATATTTTGGAGCTAATCCAAAATTTATAAGGGGTGTTCCACTTACATTCTGTATAGACATTGGCCTCCTCGTTTACGTTGATAAGACTTCGGATAAGCTAATCACTTAGTTCCAAAAGCGAACCTGCAATAGCAATATAGATGATTTTATTAAATTTACCCTTTCACCTCAACGCCAAAGAGCGCATGATATAAAACTTCCATAATCACAGACTCACAGAAACTCACTGTTGAATCGCCACTTCCAGACACAAGATACCCCCGAGGGTAATCCACAGTGCAGACAGAGTCGAGGCAGCTCACAAACCTGTAAATAGTGGAAATAAGCCTATCAGATGACCAGCAACTAAGAACTGTTATCTCCAAGTAGAGCACTCACTCCGCATGTCCCAGGCACAAGCTTTGTATTTCATGAGCATGAGCTCCGTCCGAGGGTCCCTTGGGGAACACGGTAACCGGTCACAAAAGTTATATCTCGTGAAAGAGGTAGTCATTTATCTAATTGAACAGGCAGGCAGTTTACACGAATGTTGAAATCTCGATTTTCACTAACAACAAACTGTCCGTCTGGAGAAAATTCCTGTAAATTAACACATGTTAATGGTGGAGCAATTTACTTGTGAAAGTGATGTAAGCCGCATGACCTTAGAATACATTATGTCAAAAGCCACTCCTCGGGAGAAGAATGTGAGAGAAGCAGTATAAATTAGAAAATAAAAAGAAGGATTATTCACCATGTTGAATGTGGGAATTAAGGGAAAGACCTATCCAACCTCAACATCATAGAATTTACGGAAAGCAAATGACGGAAGGGTAATACAATACACAAAAATTCACTATAAAAACTACGTTAAACAAAACTAACGAGGTATAAAACTACTGGAATAAAAATAAAAGTCAATAAAAAAGAAAAGAAGAAATAATGTGGGCTATCTGGTAATGTAATAGTGCACAAATTGTTTATATGTAACAGTGTGCATGATATGTGGGGTACTATGAGGGAAATTGGGTGGAAAAGGGATAAAAAGAATCCTGAGAATCTATTTATTCGTAGCCAATAGATGAAGGAAAAAGGTGGTCATTCATCCTCCAAACTTGGGAACTAATAGCAACTCCTAAAAGCCCTTCAAACCAATGGTTTTGTAATTAAATCCATACTATATAAATTATTATTAGATCTTTTATAATATCTTTATATAAGGGGTAATTTATTACAAGACCTTTCGCAAGGTTTAACTTTAATAACATAACACTTTAGAAAATGCTACAAAACAGTATTACATTTAATTAAATTTATACAGTATAATTTTCTCATTTACAAACTATTAAATATATTGACGATTATACAAAATAAGAATTATCTAAACATCGTTATTATTGAGAAAGGCTATCTTCTTGATTTGAATTAATGAAGTTATAAATTAAAGAGAGTTAGAAAAACAAAATTCATTAATGTTACATATTATTATAAGTTATGAGTTACATGTCTTACATCTGTTTTCATATATTTTTTGTTTCGAATCACAAAAATAATTAAAACTGATTGAAACTTTAATTTAATTTATCATCATATAGATATTGATATCGGGAAAAAAGAAGTATGCAAATCCATGCACAAGAAGCATGCATTGAAGTAGAAGCATGAAGCATGAAAAATCAAATAATTAATTAAAAAAGAGTGTATGGAACTTCACTAAAAAATATACAATAAGGTCAAGTAAAGCTTGATTGAGAGCATACAAAGTAAGTGCACGTAAAACATAAATAGAAAGCATGCATATTCATATGAAAAGTAAAAAAGCACGCATGAAAAATAAAATTAAGAAGCAAGGAATCAGTAACTAAGAACCAGGAGCCGAGGAATTAGAAATCAGGAACAGGAACCATGAACTAGGATCTATGATCCAGGAAGCAGGATGCAAGAAGCATAAAAAAAAATAAAAAATAAAAAGTGAAGCGTGAAGCTGGATGCAGGAAGCATGGCCTCAGAAACAAACAAAGTGAAAAAAAAAAAGCATGGGCCCACAGGAAACGGTAGAACGTGAAGGAGGCAAAATGTAAATGGGAATCTAGGAAAAAAAATATAAAAGCTTTGAAAATCTATTTTGAGAAGGAGATAAATATAGACCCTAAATAAATTTTTAATTAAGTAGAAAATTTTGATCAAAATAAGGAAATAGCAACGACTTAAGATACTCAAAAATTATATTATAAATAGAGAGGTTTAGAGGTATAAAGGGGATAAGTAAAAAGTTCAAAGACAAATTAATAAAAAAGAGATTTATTTGTAATCATTATTGAATAAAAAAATTAATTTTTTTTATTCCTATTGACATAGGGTAAGTACTGAACCACATAAATTCTTTGTGTGTTACTCTTCATATCATCCCATTTATTATATTTTTTAATTGACTGAAAACAAGTGTCAACAGATATCTAAACCAACAATCAAAAATTTACTTAATTTACTCAAACAATAAGGTACTGATTATATAACATGTGCCTTAATATTATATTTATCGTTTATAAATTTTATTTTTTACATAAAATAAAAAAGGAACTAACCATTAATTGAATTATATTAAGTACTTCAAATGTGCATAGCATGCATATGTATGAGATATCTGAGACGCCTTGGATACATTAATCAAATCTTGTCAATGTAACCAATGGGCCTTTGGTCCAATGGGAGAGTTCTTGCACTTACAATTGTGAGAGTAAGGGTTCGAGCCTCTATAAAAGCATTATGGAGGTTAATTTCAGTCTCCCTCAATTATCAACTAATTGAGTGGAGGTAGTCTCTCCCTTACGAAATGTGAGTGGAGTAGGCAGCCCTCGAATATTTGAGAAGGTTTTAAAAAGTGTTCGAATATTTGAGAAGGTTTAAAAATTGTTTAGACAGTACTTCAGTGGGTAATATATGACAAGGAGTGTCACAAATGCATAATTTTTCTAAAAGAAATAGAAAAATATACCTTCTTGACTATTTTTCTTTTTTAAAATTTCTTAAGAGCTTTTTGATTTAGTTCAAGATATAATTAAATATTAATTAATTTTAAGTTATTTTATATTTCTTTACGTCGAAGTTGTTGCTTATAAAAGATAGTTTTTAAATAGAAAATCTTCGATAGAAAGTCTAATTCCAATAGACAACATGATTCCAGCCAGAGCTGGGGCATATAATTAGCAGAACTGCTGCTACCCAACTCTCATTCTAAAAAACTATTTAGCTTGTCATGTTATCTGGGAAGCAAAATGCCAAAATAGCGTAAAGTGGAAAAAAGACTAGTAACTACAGCTTTCCCATAAATCAAATAAATCATTGAACAAAAAAGTAGAAGTAAAAAATTATGTAAAAGATTAGCTAGTTAAAGTGCCATGTCAGAATTATAATCATCATAAAAAAAATCATTATTTTTATTTATGGAAACAAAACTTTAGTTAAGAATTTTCTTTTACGTATATTTTTTCCCCAAATTTCAGTTTGATGATATAATATATTCAGAAACGTATCTAAAAACCATTATTAAAATGAAAACCCTGGACCAAATAAAAAAATTAAATCCCTCCATTCTTTAAACGCAATTAAATACAAAGACACGCAAAATTAAGAATCAAAAACTTCAAAAATAAGAACAAAACAATTGAAGAAATGGAACTGACCAACACCAAGTAAAAGTTGAAGGTTGAGCAAGAGCAGCGACAGCGGTGAGAACAACAACAACAGTAAGCATTGCGGACAAAACCTGAGACGAATCGTTCTTCGCCACGTCAGCCACAGAACCGGTGTTTTCCCCAAACGAAAGCAACGAAACATTCCCTTCTCTTCTTCGCAACCCGACTCTTCCCACAAACGGCGATACTGAGCATGCCAGCGCACACAACGGACCATTTGCTTTTACGCTCTTTTGAGGCTTCAAAATTGAATTGCAACGAAACGAATGTAAAGCTCTGTTCCTTTTCTGTATGCACAGTTTTGGTAGTGTTAAATTTAATAAAGAGGCCATGACTAAATTGAAATTACGCTTGTTAGTATTGGCATACAAGAAGCCTCTTATTTCATTGGAATTCTCGTCAATCTTGAGTCAACTTGAGGTGCCAGAAACATGGACCTCAGTAAAACTAAGTTGTGGAAATCGCTATGAATTCAAGCAGGGTTTTGATGTCACATTTTAATGGGTTAGACATGTTAACGAAGTCGGTTCTACAATCGCGTAGAGAGTTTCTGTTATTCTGTTGGATTTGTTTGTGCGCTTAAAATTCGATGCCTGCATACTTCCTTTTCAAACTATAGATACCCTGTGCCCTTGCCGAGAATATATTTTCTTGGATATGTGTTGCTAACATCTATTTTATACCAAGTTATAATGTGTGATCTTGATGTGTTCTAGACATCATTATAAGCCTCTTTCACTCCCTGTGCAGGTTTTGGTGACCACCAGAACTGCTAGTACAAGTGAAATTGTGAGTACCTAGTTGACCAATTTATGTGCATATGTGTGCATGCTTTTGGCACTTTACAACTTTGTTATTACGAATGGCTATTTTCTTTTCTCAAGTAGCCTCCGCACTTCATGATAACTGCAGTGCTGTTCTAGCGGGACAAAAGACTTTCGGCAAGGTTAAAATTTTAGCTTAGTTGTTTTGCCATCATTTTACTCTATATCGGTGTTCCTTTGTTTTCATAAATGTGACTGCTTAATATATAATCTCATTACATGACAGACCCGAATCTATGTAAAAGCCTTTTTAAAAAGAAAAGAAAAGAAAGAAAAAAAATACGATATTTTCATAAACCTACAGGAAGAACAGTATCGCATTGTCATCTCAAGTCTTCCCTAAAGCCATGTTCAGTTGGCAACAAAGAAGGCTGCAGGGGAGTGGGTTTCAGGTTCCTGCTAGTTTTCCACTGTTTGGTTGGCAAAATTTGACCAGAAAACAAATTCTAACTTTTCTCCAATTTTCATGAGTTGAGGCCAATGGCAGATCTAGAAAAATAATTTACCCGAGCCTAAATTAAATATCAGCAAAATATAAAAACTGAAACTTGAGTATATAAATTTTTTGGTAATACATTTATAATTATTCTCTACGCAGTTTTATATTTTGAAAATATTGTGCAATAAACTTATTATCAATACTATTAAATATCACTAATTACAAGTGTGACAATTATGGTTCCGTAATGTGATTATAAATATTTTGGGCTATGGGCTTTATTTTTTTAAGTTAAATTATGATTTTATAATTATTAAAATAATAATTTAAATTTTAAAGAATGGGGCTATCAATGATTTGACAGGAGCTATTTCGAATTTTATTAATTTTTATTTAAACAAAAAAGGGTCATTTTTTTTCCAGTGGAGGCTTGAGCTCCCGTTGGTCCTGCAGTGCATTCGCCCCTAGTTGAGGCGTTCACTTTCTTCTATAATGAGTGCGGAAATATAGATTCCACCTAATTAAAAAGATCGATTTCTTTATTTTACCCTCATTTATTTATTAATCTCTAATTTTACCCTTCAAGAAGTCTAAATCAAACAGCCCTAATCCTCACTCTTCTTTCGATTTCACAACTCATAGAATGTCAAAATCTCTATAGCAAAACATTGATGAACTTCCAGCGGCTTTCACCGGTGATAAAGAGTGTTGCCGATGGTGTTTGAGCACAAGGGACTGTCCTGAGTATCTCATCCATCCTCTTTTACGAAATCGTTCAGAGTTTGAACAATATCATTCGCTAGTGAGCTTCATCAATTCTCGGTTTAGCTTCACTCTTATCATAGCAATTTTTGACTTTTTAGCTTCATAGTTTCTCACATTATTATTTTGTTATTTTGTTTGTTTAGATGTTCTTGTTGATTCCTTATTTATGGTTGTTTAGATGTTTTGGCTGTTGCAATTGTTCACACCGTAAAGTTAATAAAAATCAATTTATATGTGGTGTTACAATTCATTAGACAATTGATTCTAGCTTATGAGATGAATTATTATTGACTTGGTATCTGGTATCTCAATTCAGTACGATGGTATTAGTTGTGGGTTATGATTCTTTTTCATTGTTGTGTTGTTTTAAGTTTGCTTATGAATGGTGATAATTTGATTTAATTCTTGATTTGATTGAAAAAGTTATTGGGATTGCTAACATGTGTATAGTTAATGGTGTTTCAGGTTTGACACTTGATTTACCTGTTGTAGAGATGGTGCATTCTTTTCATAGAAGAAATGAGATTATTCTCGTATATGGTTGTTAAAGCCAAATTACACATATTTAGATTAGAAGAAACACAAAGGTTTACGTGGATAATATGCTTGTTGAAAGCAGAAAAATGAAAGATCATATCACAGACCTAGGTAAAGCGTTTAAGATTCTGAAGCAATGCAATATGAAGCTAAATCCAAGCAAGTACACGTTCAGGGTTTCCTCAGAAAATTTTTTAGGGTTCATCAAACCAACAAAAGAGTGAAGTAGGGCAATTTTAGTTATTTCAGAGCATATAGAGGTAAGCTCTGCCTTCTGGCTTGGATTTAAGGCCTCCAACAATGAAGTAGAGTACGAGGCCTTGCTTGCTTGGCTTAAGTTGGCGAAAAAGATGGGGGCAGAGAAGTTGGAAATTTTTAGTAATCACAATTGATTGTGAATCAAATTGTATCTAAGTACCATGCAAAGGAAAGTAGAATGTTAACGTATCTACAAAAGGTCAAAGAGCTGCTAATGAATTTTGTAGAATACACCATAACTCAAGTTTTAAGGGAAGAAAATAGCAAAGTAGATGCCTTTGCAAGGTTGGCATCAACCACGGATGCAGACTTAAACAGATTAATCCCTATTGAGTTCTTACAAAATCTGAGTATTAATCATGAGGAAAACAAAAAGATTAATCTTGTTGATACAATAGGGAGTTGCATGGGTCTTATCATCAGTTACTTAAGAGATAAGAAGCTGCCTAATAAGAAACAAAAAGCAAGGAGAATTAGGTTAAGGTCTGCACGGTATGTGATTCTAAGAGATGTGCTATATAAAAGAGGATATTCATTACCTTACTTGAGGTGTCTAACGTCTAATGAAGCAAATTATGTGATCAAAGAAATTTATAAGGGTATTTGCGGTAACCATTTGGGTGTAAGGTCATTGGCCCACAAGGCCATTTGTTAAGGGTACTTTTGGCCTACCATGAAGGAAGATGCACAAAAAGTTGTGCAACGTTGTGACTAATGTCAATAGTTCTCCAATATACCTTGTTAGCCCTCAGAGCACCTTACCTCAATTGCTAACCCATGGCCATTTGCTCAGTAAGGGTATATATCTCCAATCCAATGTCTAATGACAAAGGGTAAATAAAATTTGTAGTAATGATTGTAGATTATTTCACAAAATAGGTAGAAGCGGCACTCTTGGCATAAATAATAGAACAAAAAACTACCAGATGTATATAGAAGTCTATCATATGTTAGTGTGATATTCCCTAAGCCATCGTGACAGACAACAAGAAATAGTTTGATAATTCTCTTTTTAGAGGGTTATGCGAAGGCTTTGGAATTAAAATCTTTTTCTCCTCACTAGCTCATTCTCAAGTAAATAGACAGGTCAAAGTTGTCAATAAAATAATTAAGCACCATTTAAAAACTAAGCTAGAAAAGCATAAAGGGGATTAGGTAGTGAATTACCATTTATGTTGTGGTCTTATAGAACCACACACACCACGATAACAGGAGAAACCCTATACTTCCTTGTATTTGGGA
Organism: Luvunga scandens; assembly: GCA_030449905.1. Classification (NCBI taxonomy): domain Eukaryota; kingdom Viridiplantae; phylum Streptophyta; class Magnoliopsida; order Sapindales; family Rutaceae; genus Luvunga; species Luvunga scandens. The sequence continues at coordinate 4,050,060 of JASUUG010000798.1, read as the reverse complement.
CAAAAACAGTGATCCATGTAGAGATTGGCATGCCCTTTTTTAAGGTATAGTAATTTCAACCAGAGCAAAACTTAGAGAAGCTGAAGCTCAGCCAAGACTTGGTGGAAGAAAAGAGGGAGCAAGCTCAGCTCAGAGCAGCAACACACAAACCAAAGACAGCTTGATACTTTAATTCAAAGGTGAAGCCAAAAAGTTTTTGGATTGGTGATCTTGTTCTCAAAAAGATATTTCAGAGCGCAAAATAGTAAAATGTTGATGTGCTAGAACCAAATTGAGAAGGCCCTTATAAAGTGGTAGAGATTGTCAGGCCTAGGATTTATAGACTCGGGGACATGAATGAAGTCATGCTTCCACATCTTTGGAATGCAAAATATTTAAAGATTTACTATAAATAATAAAGCATCGTTGGTAGGTTTTCTTTTCTAAAAATTTAGGCAATTAATAAGGCTTTCTTTAAGTCACTAAGAAGATTATTTTTTTTTTCTTTTTATGCTAATAAAAAGTTATTACCAGTCACCATTTGTAACATTTTATTAGATAATAAAGCATATCATTGACTTGCTCTAGAATTTCATGTTATTATTCATAATTTTCTTTTATTTAAAAGAGTAAGGGGCAGTCGTAGTGCAAAATGTGCAAAAAATCAACAAAGGTATACGGAGAAAAATGAAAGGTCATGCTCCCCTAAGAGCAGAGAGCACGCTCCCAAGAGTGGAGAGCAACAACTATACTCCCCATGGAGTAGAAACCATGCTCCTCAAAAGTAAGGAGCAACAGCCGTGCTCCCCAGGAAGCAGAAATCATACTCCTAAAAGTGGGAGCAACAAGAAAGATTAATAGTATTCTTTACCCTTCTGAGAAAAAAAAAGCAAGAAAAACAAAAGAATTGCTATTACTTTCACAAAAAAATCCACAAAAGCAACCAAAGGGCAAGGATCAATAAGTCATTAGTACCAAATAGATTAATAAAGACAAAAAGAGCATGCTCAGTTTACAACTTTATTATTGGAACAACCTCATTGCAAGAACAAAAAAAAAGGAACAATTAAAAGCTAGAGAGCTAATAAAAGAGGTAGTATCATAGACATTATTGACAACAAGCATCATTAATCTTCTTGAAAACGGTAATCAAGTTAAGGGTAACAACTCTCCATTATGGCTTTAACTTTGGCACCACCTTTTAAATATTTGTCATCATGGATATTCTCAAAATCAGTAAAAGCTTTGAACTCTTCAATGGCTGAACCCTTCATACTTGGAATTTAGAGGTTTAGTTGGTCAAAAGAGTTGAACAGTTCTTAAACTTAAGACTGGAATTAAGCTAATTCTTTCTTTGTAGCATTAAGTTCTAACTTTAATTGGGCCATGAGAGCTTTCTTTTTGCTTAAACACTCTTTTAACTTATCAATCCTTTTCCTAAAAGCTTGGCCCGTCTCAAATAAAACATTCCTCTCTAACATTAAGGATTTTATCTTCTTTTTTATGTTTGAACAACACAACCAAGTTGTAAGAAGATAAATGTAGTTAGAATCCAACTTCATACTAGTAATGGTAACACAAAAGTAGTATTATGTAATACCTGATAAACATTGGCAAGCATGGCATCAACAGAATCAGGGCTCTCAATTTGTCTCACGTTATCAACAGAGATATATTTAGGCTAAGATTGAACAAAAGAGTTCATACCTGAGAAGGATCTTCTTAAGTAAAGTTCTGTAAACTTTCAAATAAGGGTAAAGTTCCTTAGCTGGAGTCTGCTGGAAGAGGTGTAGACAAAAGAACATTGATGGAAGCAAATGCAGAGCGAGAGCCTGCAGATTGTGGACATGAAGTCTTATAAGTGAAAGTTGGGAATAAAATTTCTCACTACAACCCTGGGGTAGTTGCAAGTGTTTAGTGCAATCCTTGAACAGTTGCATTAGTGGAAGCAAATGAATAGTGGAAGCTTGTAGATTGTAGACACAGAGTTTCATAAGTGCAAGACAGAAACAAAGTTTCTTACTGCAAGCCTGGCATAGTTTGAGGTATCTGATGCAACCCTTGAGTAGTTCCAATTACCTATAAGGATGATTCTATAGCTCGAAAGATTGGCTTATCCTTAAGTTTCCTACTAATCTTTGAAGCTGGGTATTTGTTTATTTTCTTTCTTTTCTGAGCAACGTCGCCTTCAAGAGCCATAACTAAAAAAAGGAAAAAAGAAAGAAAAGTAAAATGTTACAACATTTTTGTGACAAAAAAAATTATTATTTTTAAGTAAAAGCTTACTTGGTGGTGGAATATTAGTAGAGACAAGAGGCATAAAACCAAAAGCAATTAAAAAGCCTGTTTGAAAAAGATATTTCCAGGACTATAAATTTTTAGGATCTTTTAAAACTTCATTGATATGATCTTGCTTAACATATTGATAAGGGTGCAGCTTCATGACACTGTTTTATTAAAAAGAAAAAAAGAAAAGAAAAGAGTGAACACACTGATAAAAAAAAAAAAAACAAACACATCTTGTAAAGCTATTTAGACTGGAAAAGTGAGTTTAAACCTGAAATACAGGGTACATGTTAGGAGAACCCCCTAGCTCCTAATTCCCAAGGGCAAAAAGCCAAGAATTTTTCCAGGATCCATCATGTGATTTGCCTTAGACAATTAGAGGGGTTGACTTAGCCCAAGTATAGACATAATACTAATCCTTGAGAGAAGAGTCTTTATCACTTGAAAGGCTTATTAATTAGTAAACCCGCTGAAACTAGCTAAATATAAGATCAGAACAACCCCTCAATTTCCATAAGATATACATGCCGATCATGGCACACCAAATGTTAGGGCAAAGCTATGCCAGGGCATCGTTAAGGTAGATTAGCATATACATAAAAAAAGGGTGCAATGGTAACCTAACGCCATATCAAAAAAAAATCAGGGTAAAAAGTGACAACCATAGGAGGAGGAAGGCTAGCAAGTTCACTAGTTTGAACTTTCCTAAGTTCAATTGAATTTAGGATCTCATATTTAAGTCTAAGGGATGGAATAGATTTTTCAAATATCTTATTCATTACCTCATCGATAGACCAACCGATGTTGGGTTGAAGGTTAGTTTGGTTATCAAGGATAAATGACGTAGGAGTAAAATTTACAACAGTTGGTCAGATGATATATGGTAGTAAATATCATCATCTTCAAAGTACTTATTGCAAAAGGAGTTAGAGCTATTCTTAGAATTTGAAGACATTGAAATTTTTAATAAAAAAATGATAAAAGAAAAGGCACTCACAAAGGAAAGTGAAAGCCAAAGGTTTGAAGCTCCATAAGGTGGGCGAATGGTGCAAATAGTGGTTTATCTATAAATAAAAAGCGAGAGAAACAATTTGAGCTCTTATGCTTCTCGTTTTGATGAAACAAGAAACTAAAAGCTGAAGAGCAGTTGTCGTAAAAAATATAAAAAATCAACAAAAAGATGCGAAGAAGTTAAAAAAAACATGCTCTCCAAGAGTGGGGAGTAAAAACCATGCTCTCTAAGGAGAAGAAACCATGCTCCTTAAGAGTGAGGGGCAAAAGCCATGCTCCCCAGGGAGCAGAACTATACTTCCCAAAAGTGAGAGCAGAAGCCATGCTCTGCAAGAGTGGAAGCAGAAGCCATGCTTCCAAAGAGTAGAAACCATGCTCCCCAAGAGTGAGGAGCAGCAGCGAGAGCAGGAGTCATGATGCCTAAAGAGCAGACACCATGTCCTTAAGAGTGGGGAGCAACAATAGGGAATAAGAACTATGCTTCTTACAGAGCAGAAGCAAAAACCATGCTCCCTAAGGAGTAGGAGCAGAAACCATGCCCTAGGGGTGGCAAAGTAAGTCATGATCCATAGGACCATCGAACTAATTTTGGATTATAGACCACACAAAAAAGCCAAGTCTAAATAAAGAGGCTATTATTAAATCAAGCCCAGCAAAATAAAAGTCAACAACAGAAGGATATTGATTGGTCCAGAAGTAAATTAAATAAAGTTTGACATGAATAGACCAATAAAAAGATAAAGAATATTTTGTAATTCAAAATGATAAAGGAGAATTAGGAAGAGTTTAAGTAAAAAAGAGACTTTATTTGTAGAAGACTATAAAAGCAAAGGTCTCTCTTAGTAGGGCGACAAGCACTGAAAAATAATAAAGAGAGAGAGAGTTGAAATGTAATTGCAATCTTAATAAAAGATTTTTTTTTTTTTTTTGCCTCTAAGCCAAAGGCCAAACCACATTAATTCCTGTGTCTTTTTGTTATAATGCCCCCACCTAAATTAATTATTTGGTTGATTAAAAAATTGCGTTAACAACTAAAATTTATGTTTTGTTGTATTTAAGTGACATCCTTATTTTAACAAAATGGGATGTCCCCACTAAATAAGAACAAATATACAATTATTCTCTAATGAGAATATACTCACTTTGTTAAAATGAGGATATTAGCAATAAACGAAAAAAATACAAATTTCAATTTAGTGAATTTTATCCTGTAATTTATTAAAATTTATATCTTTTATATATATAATCCTTGACCTATATTAAAATTAAGATAATTAAAAAAATTAAATTAATATTTTACACCAAACGATTGGCATTGATAAGGGTCAATTGAGATACATTCATTCAAAAGACTTATTAGTAAAAATTTTCCTTTATTTTATGAACTTCATCAACGTAAATTACCGATCCAAATTATATAAATGTGGTATTATTGTTTATTTCTTAGTACGCTGGCCAGTCAGCCACCGAGACAGCCAAGGCAGAAATATCTCAACAAACCAATCAATCACGGCAAAGGAGTAAAAGCTAAACCCTTCCGTAATCAAAACTTTTAACTTCTAGATTTGGTAATGGTAATGAAGCCAATTGTCTACACGAATCTCCAATGTGAAGCCGTGTCCTAAGTACAACAGTCCACCAAACACACAACGACTCACCAATTTTCTGAATGTAATCATAAATTCCATATTTTATTCCGTTGTTTCTTAAGTCTCAAGCCATCATGTTCTTTTAATATACACATTCAGTACATGACATAAATTAAATCAAAGAACCAAAATTAAAATACTAACACAGCTGCTAAACCTCAAGAAAAATAATAATATTTGCCAGTAGTACTCAGGCCACTCTACAGGAGAGAAGGAGAGGCAAGAGGTTGCTGCGAGCTAATCCTCCTCTTTCTAAGGCGCTCAGCAATGATGAAGGCAAGCTCAAGTGACTGTGAAGCATTGAGCCTAGGGTCACAGTGGGTGTGGTAGCGTGAACCCAAGTCGTCGAATGTCACTGTTCTTGACCCACCAATGCACTCTGTTACATTCTGGCCCGTCATCTCCAAGTGCACTCCTCCCGGGTGACTTCCTTCTTGCTCATGCACATCAAAGAATGCTCTCACTTCAGCCTGCAACAACAAAGTAAAATATGTAAATAACATGGCAAGTGCATTGTTTCGTATGAATCAACACACTTCGGCTAAATATGTAATAGTTATTAAAAGGAAAATTACATCTTGTGACAGCTGGCCCCTAATCTTAATGAGTTTGAGAGATGCAAGTATCCATTTCTTTACCAAACTTGCCGTCCCCTCAATTACCATCCAACCACAAGAAATGCCAGAAGAAACCTTTCATATGGCAACATATGTACCAAACTAATCCAAGTGATAGGGGAAATATAACCACCTACCTGCTAATGCCTTCTCTAACTTAAATTATAATATGCATGCCTAAAGAAACCTCATTGGACTATTTTGCCCTAAAGGAATCTTACAACCTGTCCCTTTCTCACCTACTACAACAACCCAGTTTTGCTTGCCTCAATATCTTTCTCACTAAAATAATGTAAAATATATTATACACTTATGATTTCTTGAAGTTACAGAGCACGCCCGCACAGGATAATTGAGCTGTGAATGATTAAGACATTGGTGAGCCGACCAAACATTGCCTCAGCTAGGAACAGTACAAGAATGGGGAGGGAGGGGGGGTGGGGGTGCAGTCAAAACAGCCCAGTTTAGTTCAAACAGGATTTATGTTGCATTGCTCTTTTATGAGAATTTCAAACAAATCCACTTGCTGAAGGCATACTAGAGCAATGTTGTTCAATTTAATACTATTCTCATTAATTAAGCTCATCTGGAAAGGAGAACAAAATGACTTCAATTTTATGTAATCAAGATGTTACTCAAGTAAAATATAACCAGGATTTGTAATAACTTCAAAATCGTACCAATGATTCCTACGCAATTAAATTTAAGGAAAGAAAACTAGTAATCGGTATTTACCCTGATAGCATCGAAGGGACGAGTTTTCAGACCGCATGGAGCCTTGATGGTGTTACCATGCATAGGGTCACTGACCCATGTGACAATTTGGCCAGCGCGGCGGACTGCCCTAATTAGATGAGGAAGCTTCACTCTCATGTTCTCAGCACCCATTCTAGTGATAATAGTTATCCTCCCTGGTTTATTCTGAGGATTCAAAATCTCAATAAGCTTCACTAACTCATTAGGATCCATCTTATCACTGACCTGCAGAACATAAGCAACCATATTAGTCACAATGGCAATTACTGTTCAATTCTGTAAACTTTTCAACTAGTTTTAAAACAAGTATGTAAGTACAAATAAATAACAAGATTATTTAAGACAACTACACAAAACGCACTTGGCCAATATGTAAACCAATTTCAGGGTAGATGTTTCAAGCATGGTTTGTCAGAGTTATAGGGTTTCATTCACATTTATTGTAACTAACATAATTCAATAACATTAAATAGACCAACTGAAAGCCAAATGCAATTACCTTAATGCCTAGGGGATTTGCTACACCTTTCAAAAACTCAACATGTGCACCATCCAGCTGCCTGGTACGTTCTCCAGCCCAGAGAAAATGGGCAGAGCAATCATAGTAAAGACCAGAAGTTGAATCCAGCCGAGTTAGAGATTGCTCATATGGCAAGAGCAAGCACTCATGGGATGTCCAGAACTCAGTAGTTGTCATGATAGGATGGTCAACGGTGAGTCCAGCTGCAGCCATGAATCCAAGGGCCTCATCAACCCGGTGAGCAAGTTCTCGGTACCTACAATACCAAAATAGTAGTAGATGAATTATAGCTTCAAATTAATTGAAAAGCAAAAAGAAAAAAATTGCAATGAAAACAAAATCCATAACAACTAGAACTGTGAAGTCTCAGTTACATGGCCCAATCCGAGATAGTTATAAATTATTACAACTCAAGATTTCCTCAGACATTAAAAAGTTATGATGATTTGGATAATTTGGAACAGCATATTTCCAACCATACATGTGGTGTCAACAGAATTGCAACTTGGATTTAGGTTCCATGATTCCTTCACACAAAAACAAATTAATAATCAAATTCAGAAAACACATGAAAAACAGAATTACTGATTCCAAATAAGCAGACTCTCTTATAACCAATACTAGAAAAAGCGCGTTAAGAATAGAAATTACAAGGACACAAATAAAGTAATTTTAGATAATTTGAACCGGCCAAAACGATCTGAGATGTATTGATGTTGATGGATATGGCATATTCTGTATGAAACACACTTGATAAGTCTTTTTACCATATACAATTGATCTCTGTACAAACATGAAACATGAAAAAATAAAAAGTGAAATTCGCAATTTTTCACAAGGCTTCCGCCAAAAAAAATCCAAATTCAACCGCAAAGACTAAATCAAAGCATAGACAATAAAGCCATAGGCACAGTAAGTTAACCAACAAGGACGAGAAATTAAAAAAAATAAATAAATAAAAAACTTTACCTATCTCCCTGCTCACTGTGCTCGGTGAAATCCAAATTCCACTGGGTAACCCTCTGCATAGCAGCATAACCACCAGTGGCAAAAGCCCTGAGAAGATTCAAAGTGGCAGCCGACTGACAATAAGCTCTAATCATCCTCTGCGGATCAGGAATCCTCGATTTCTCATCAAAAGCGTCTCCGTTCACATTATCTCCTCTGTAACTCGGCAGCTTCACTCCGTTCTTATCCTCAAACGGATCCGATCTCGGCTTCGCAAACTGCCCTGCCATTCTCCCCACCTGAACAAAACAAAACAGACCCAGATAACTAAAACGCAAAACAAAACAAAACAAAATAGAACGGTCAACAAGTAAGTAATTTGACCTTAACGACGGGCATTTGACCGCCGAACATTAGCACAGCACCCATTTGGAGAAGGATTCTGAAAGTGTCACGAATGTTATTAGCATTAAACTCTTTGAAACTCTCAGCGCAATCTCCGCCTTGGAGCAAGAAAGCTTTGCCCATGGCGGCTTCAGCTAGCCGCTCCTCCAAGCTCCTGGCTTCACCAGCGAACACAATCGGCGGGAAGTCGTCTAGCGTTTTCAGCACTGACTCGAGCTCCTCTTTGTCCGGATACTCCGGCAGCTGCAAAGCCTTCTTGGATTTCCAGCTGTCAACGGTCCATTTTTGGGGACCCACATTGCTGGTCTTGAGGACTGGCTCTGGTGCTTTTGTTGTGGTTTTTACGGCGGACGGTGGCTTGGCAGAGTCAGGAGCGTGGACGGCGGAGATGGGATGGATATTTGATCTGGGTTTGGCGATGAAAGGGTGAGATTCTGGCTGAACGAAGGATGATTTTGCGGGACTAATCAAAGAACTGCCAACGAGAGCCATAGTGTTCTAATTTATTTTTGTTGAAATGTAAATGAAAAGAATTTTTTTCCCTTTTTTTTTTGCCCTTTTTTCAAATAAACGGAGGCTCGTAGCTCTTTATCGTGAAAGAGGAACCTGGAGGGCTTAGCGGAGATATGAAAAGGGTTTTATAAGAAAAACGGGGTGTTAGCGCCTGAGCACGTGGGAGATTGATGAACGCGTTGAGTGGTAGTTAAGGGTATTTTTGGTACTTCACATTGCAAGGATATTTTGGGTATTACAGGTGTCCTAAGTCGGTTTAATGATAGTCCTCTAAGTTATTTTTAGCGTCTACTAACCAACTAACGATGGTCAGAGCCGGCGGAATGGAAACGGGGCCGAGCTGGACGAATTCAGAAATTAAATTACATAATCTTGGTGAATATTCCACAATCCTATTTAACTCTTAAATATTAGTATTTTTGAAAATTGAAAAAAAATTGTGGTATCTAATGCTAAAATGTCAGGATTCCATTTTTTTTTTTAAATTTTTCTCAACAAATATTGTCGTATGTATTGGAAATTATTTTAACTAAAGTTTATTAAGAATCAATAGTTCTGATCTTTTAAAAAAAAATGCGGCTTATACTGTTCTCTCGAGTCAAGAAGGAACTTGCAAGCAGACGGGAGGTGAAGTGACCAGCAACCTTCCTTGCTTTCCCAGCAATTGAATAATGGTGCTAAACTGTGCAGATAATGTTATTAAATTCATCGTGGTTGGTGAGGAATTAACTTCGGATCGTCTACTTTATATTACTTTGCGAAAACACCTTTTAGAAAAGGCATCTCTAGGTAAGAGAATGAAATTTTAAATTTAATTACTCAGAGATTAGTAAAAAAGTCGCCGAAATGTTTGGTGATGCAGCTTTGTTTTAAAGGAAACCTGATTTTATTCAAAGTTGACCAGTTAAAAAAAAAAAAAAAACCTCACTCGTACTAATTTAATAAAATACAATCGATTAAAAAAATGTTGTGCATTTTGTCCTTTTAACTATTAATTTATTAAAATTGATTAAATAAAAATAATAAGCAAAAAGGGGATTTTATTTTTCAATAATTAGTATCATCAATGATAATATTTTTCAATAATTTTACAAGAGTATCATTAACGCCATATGCTTAAATTTTCAAGATTTATGCAATGCGAGTTTGGGTCATGATAAATAAACAAAGTACATAAATGCTAACCTTACGAGTTCAAATATCAAGTTAACTTAAATAACGTTTTCATGGAACGATCTGATTGATGGAGGTATACCACACCAAACTCTTTATTGATTAGGCTAGTGTTGTAAAGATGTGACACATGTTCAAAATCAATCTATCAAGCACCCGGTGCATATTTGGTTAGAAAAAATGGGAGGGCATACAAGAAATAAAAAAGAGAGAGGAAAAGAAAAAATAAGGGAAGAAAATGATTAATCTTAATTTTATTGTTTTATTTGACGGTGGAATCATATATTTTTTCTTTTTTTTTCTTTTTCTCTCCCCTCTTTTCCCTTCATTTTTTTCGAAACCAAACATGTCATTACATCACATCAAAATTTTATGGTCAAATTGTTTGATGACACGATTAATGTTTTCATGCTGTCATTAGAATTATTCCATAATTATTCTGACCCGAGTGTACATATTTTTTTTAAAAAAATTAATTTAAAACTAACATGGTTACCAATTAATTTTTTTTTATAAAGAAATACAATATATTTTCTTTTTATTTATAAAAATAGCAATTTTTTTTATTTCAATTCGTGTTGATCAAACACGTGCCAACAGTCAATTTATATATGACTTAAGTAATTTATTTTAATTCTTTCGAAAAAGAAAAGTAATCTATTTTAATAAGTAACTCATCTCAAGCTCAATTTGTTTACTCCATCTTATTATTTTATGTATTAAACTTATGGAGTTTCCAATTATTAAGTTGGTAGTTGAGATCTCATTTGATGCACATCCGTAAATATACATTAAAATGAGGTTTTTTTTTTTTTGTTAATTTCCCAATTGAATTGAATACTTCATGTGTGCCTGCCAATAAGCCAAGAAAAATAATGACTCGTGGAAACCGCCTAATTATTTTATTAGGCGCAGAACTCAGCGGCTTGGTATAGACCCGGGGAAGTAGTCCATAAATCAAATTACGAAAAAGCCCTTGACTTTAGATGTTAGAGAAGAAGAGGAACAGCAAAGTCATCCCACCTACCCCGCTCCGCTTCCTCATGCAACCAGCGACCTCTCATAAGTCTACGCTCTCCTACCCCCAACAATTGCGACATTCTTCAGTTGCTGACACGCGTCCGCACGCGCAGCAGCATACTGTTTATAAACCATCTTGCTTGTCACACAATGCGAGGTCTATTTGGTATTGTGGGTGAATGCTGCAATTTGAAATTTTATGTCGAAAATATTTGGTAAATATTTGTTGGGATGGTTTTTAAATCAACTGTAATTTTATTAAATAATTTTTTAATAAAAAATTTTTAATATATTTATTGGTTTTATTAGAAATAATGTTTAAAAATCAGAATATTAAATATGACTAATTTTTATGTCACATTTTTTTTTCCCAATAGCCAGCATCATCTCAATTTTTATTTGTTGGGATGGTGTGACATATGGTTTTTATGTCAGGATCATTTATATTTTTTAAAATTTAATTAATAATATATCACACCAATTTGTATAACATTCTACAAACTATATTAACTACCTATTGTAGTAATTTTTGCAATTATAATAGTGAGAAAATAAACGTGAGACATATGGTGCCGTTATATTGACTGATTGACCATCTCAATGAGGTCAAGGTTTTCGAGCTTGACTGATTTTTTATATGATTGGTCCGAGTGTGGAAATATTCAAAGGCGAAGCAGCGGTACGATTTCTTAATGAAATGTTGGATCTTGGTAGGTGACCGCGTGCTTCTATGGTAGCTTTCGTTCTTACTTTATTTTGTACCAAACACAAGCACATTGAGAGTCTCGGCTACCGGCGACTTATTATTTTTTAAGAAAAATATAAACAATCAAATGGGTTTAAATCAGACTTTCTTTTGTCCTCCCTTCTGTTGTAATGACGTAACTAAAACGATTGGTCGCCTTACGACATTTTATATTAATTTAAAAAAAAAAAACAAATCATACAAGGCACCGCCCTAGTTTACGTTTATCCCAAACTTGGTGGCTCTGTAAGTTGCCAATTTGCTATTAAAAGAAAGTTTTCTCAATTTAACCTCAAATTTGTTACAGAAACATTCCTGCTTGATAATGTCAATACGTTTTCATTTTCACCCTTAGCTGTTGGGTTGTAATGCAGCACTCATTTTAGTTTTAATTTCAGATTCTTTTTTACGTCTCAGTGTCTTTTCTTTATTTGATAAGACACCAGTTTCCACTTACTTTCCAAATTTCCGCATTCTCATATACATCCTGGAAAAGATAATATCACAGTGATAAGGAATAAGCACATTGAAAATGCAACATCAACATATTTTTCAGCTGGGTAACTGTATATTTATTCTTTAAAGCTTTAGAGGGGAGGCGGGGGGGAAGCGCTTGCCTGCTGCTAGTCATGAATGGTTAGCGCCGAATCTCCTAAGGATCCCAAATGAAGAAGTGGGCCTCTTTTAAAATTTGCAAGAGTGGCAGCATTGAGGCCACGCAAATTCTTTGGTTTGCCAATAGCCAGGAGCCCAGGACCCAACTACCTCATTAAACCCCTCGCCCTCATCTAAAAACCACATATCACAAAAGATGTGTATTTTAAATGACGTGTTATATACTCTCCATATGATGCGAAGGGCAAATTATTTGTGTTGCAATTTCATTTTTAAGCATAAACAGTATTACTCCATGTATCTATCTCTATATATATGTATATGTATGAATGAATGTATGTATAGACCTGATACTTGTCTTTAATATCCTAAACTGCAGTTATTTAAACAAAGCAGGTAAAACTGGACACAGTTTACTTTGTTTATTGGAAAATAATTTTAAAAAATAAAGGTAAATCGAACCTAATCTTACTTTTATTTCTATCGACCTTCAATCTCTTTAGCATTTTTTATTAAAAAAAAAAACAAATTACAAACACATTAATAGTGACTCAATAATGACATCACAAAACGGTATCAACTCAAACTTAACACAACACAGGCAATGACGGAAAGTCAGAAACATGATGCTGCAACCCCGGATGAAACACCCAACTACTGAAGAAGGCTTTGGCGTTTGGTTTCAAATTTCGATCAACCCTCCAGCATAATTCGTCCACTTATCCTCTCATAATGGGCCCGTTTGTTTTGATAGATCAATGTCAGAAGAGAAATCACATGGCAATAATTTCGGCAGAAAATTTAAGAACTCGGCCCATTCCAAACATCCAGTCAAGGTCTTTTCATTTTCGTAAGACTTGCTCGTGAATACAGTAAACATCACATGTGCAAGATTCTTGTGAGGTTACCATGCGACTGCCGACATGATCATTAACACGGTCACATCTCCATAATTTTAACCAATTAATTTCCTTCGCTTTTAACATGTTAAAACCTATCGGTAACAACAATATGTATACACACACGCACAATCATTCTCTTAAACGGAATCTTTATTTTAAGAAGGCGAGGTTATTAATAAAAAAATATGAAAATATAAATTTTAATATATTTATAAATAAAAAAATATAATTTTTAATATTTAAAAAATATATATGTATATATTTGCGGAAACTTATTTTTAATACGTTTCTTGGGCCCTATTCGGAAACTGATTGGTTTTTATTCTACTGCTAAGCGTTTCTCTCAGGGCCCTATTCGGTTACTAAGATTGATTGGTGTTCATTATTCTACTGCTTTAATATAATGCGTTTTAATTTTTTTATTTTTAGCGTCAATAAATTATTTAAATATATTTTTTCTTAAATATGAAAATTGTTTTAAAAGAACTCAGCTGCAGCATTTATATATTAAGGTTTAGGCTTATAATTATCTTTTTATTAAAATCTCTACTGCATAAATAAGGAAAAAGTTTTTTTTTAAAAACTAAAAATAAAAAATTATAAAATAAAATATTAATAAAAAATTATAAAATAAATCATTTATTAAATTTTAACCGTAATTCCAAACTTATCCTTAGTCCCTCTACTGCATATAAGGAAAAAGTTTTTTGATAAACATTAGGTGGACAATTGTTCTGCAGCAATCTTTTCACAAATCTTCTTACCGAGTCCTGCTCTCAATTGATTTGGAGAATGTCCACGTGGGTTTCCGTAATCAAGGCATAAAAAGTTATTGCCGACCAGTACTTTGATTACCATAAACGTAGGCGACTAATCGTCCGCTTGAACATCGAGAAATGAACAATAAACTACATGTAGTCTGAATTTTCGTCCTTTGGCCGGTACCTCGCTGATTTACTATTGCTCAGGAGTAAATATCTAACGACAATTGGTCTAGGAGATGAATGAATAAACGGCATGTCGTCTATCACGGAAAGTAACGCCAACGTGTCGTCTCCTCAGGCTTCGACAGTGCCGATGGCCAAAATGGAATCAGGTTGGAATGAATGAATGATGCTGTAACTAGGAATAAAGTGGATGAAGGTTCTTCGAATTTACTTCTAAGCAGAATTATATATCCCTGCAGAAACTGACGAGAAGAAATAGAGCAACTGCAGTCCTGCACCGCACGGTCACATTGTAAAGGGGAAATAGATGTCCCGATCCAGTAACTATTGAGCAGGAGAACTACTGTTGTCATTGATTGAAAAGCCTTTTAACAATTCAACGTTTTTATATTGATTGTATGCAAAAAAAAACTGCAGCCATTATCCTAATATTTACTTTGTTCTTTGTTATTCTTTTATCCTAGAATATTTTATTCCAGCAGAGTAAGTATACATATACACACATACACACTTGTACAAATATATAGACACACACGCATAAACACACATATGCATATACATTTGCCTCTGTGTGTGTGTGTATATCAAATTTTGTTTTTTAAATAGCTTTGGCATGAAAGTGAAAATTGTCATGGCACAACTTTTAAAAAATAAAAAAAGAAGATAGTGGTAAGAAATAGAAGCGAAAGAAGCTTGGTAGACGTGGGAGTTGGCAACAAGTCTGGTCGGTTCGGTATTGGGTCGAACTGGACATTTTCATTCGGTGTTGAATTTTAAAAACCCAGTAAGAATTTGACCATCGAGTCAGAATTGAGATTTTTTATTCGGTTCGGTTCGGTTCTTCAAATATTTATAATTTTTTTTTATATAATTTAATATCTTTTACGTCTACTTAAGTTATGGCCCGCGTCACCATTCAATATAAAATATATTAACTAATTTTTTTTTCAGTTCCATTCATGTTTGAAGGATTTGAATTGAGAACTGAATAAAAGTTTTTACCTCCTATCGGTTTTTCATATTCATTTATAAAGATTATTGTAAATTACTTTTTTAACTGATTTGATTTTACCCACCCCTACAAAAAAGAGGTGAAGTGAAATGGAGCCGTAAGTAGATTTTAAGAAATGTCACGTGTTGCGAAATTTGTAAAAGGTTAGCAAAAGCTCATATGTGCATGGTTTAAACCTTTCTCAAAAATGATATCAAAATCTTGTGATTGAACTCTCGTTTCAGCATTTTTAGTCAACTAATTTCCTTCCCGCAAGTGTGACCGAGCTATTGGATTTAGTTGTTTTCATAAACGAGGAATCTTTTTTTGGGCCTTTTTTTTTTTGGTCTGGAAAATCTGTTCTTAAAACGCAATAAAATTCTACGCTTTTTCTTTTGGGTAAGGCTTCCGTGGATAAAAACAGGGGGTTTATTTTTATGCATCTCCTAAATTATTAAACATTTTGGCTGGCTAATTATTCAATTCGTTATATTATTTCTTATTACTTTTCTAAAGTAAAATTCTTGATTTAGTTTTTCATCAAACATAAAATTACTTCTAAACAACGGTTATAATATTTGTCAGACCTTCTATAGGCTATAGCTTTGATTTAAAATCTCCAACCGTCAGGCGACAATATGAAACGCAACCTGAGAATTTATGAATTTTGAGAACAAATCAACTTGTTTCATTCTTCCAAAAAAAAAAAAAAAGATTTTACAAAACATCAAAATGTGCATCTAATGGACAGCAAAATACCACATAAATTATTTATTACTGGGGTTATTAAATTAAACTTTCAACCACAAGCGCCTAAATCTGCACTTGCAAATTACGGGCCCATAAAAATTCCGAGCCAGCTTCTTTGATGCTAACTCAGGACTTTGGTCCTTCGCTTGCGCCAACTTGCGTCCACGTTCACAAAAGACGACAAATCAGAAAGATTTTAAAAACTTGGAAAAAAAAAAACAAAGGCGTGCGAATCTTACCATTGATGATTGCTTCTTGTCTTTTAAAAGGGGACCACTGACCATAAACTATAAAATTAGAATTGGCCCCCTCGAAAGTAATACCGAGACACATGTAAAATTACAATTTTACCCACACTGATCCGGCAAAAGGTGATGGCAAGGGAGTAATCTCAAGTCAAATTTTCAGTCCCAAGTTACTGCACGTGGCTGATTTTGTTTGTTCCTTCAAACTGGTAATGCAAAGTGGACGGACTAAATTGAACAACGGGGACCACCGATTGATTATTATTGTGATGACTCATCTTGAGGCATCGCTTTTAGTGGGAGATGCATCTAATCTACCAATTATTTAATTAAATCAGGAGGAGAAACAAATCCTAACAATTATTGGGACTCAAAACTTGTACTCTCAATATGAACGGACGTTGATGGTTGTCTTCGGATGGTACAATTGGTTTAGCGTTTCGTGATGGAACCGAGATTTCATAAAAATGAGGTGTCATGAACCACGGCAACTTAAAAACGAGGTAGGTTGTCAGTTTTCTTTAATTCGAAATTAAAATAAAAAATTTCAAGTAAATATAAGTTTGCGGTATGAATAAAAAGATTAATAATAACATATATTTTTATCATTTTTTTTATATATTTTAATAAATATATATATATATTCTATATTATCAAAATCAAATATTAAACAAATGAAAATTTACCGTTCTTTTTCTTTAAATCTATGTTGTCAGGGAATTATTAAATATTGACCATCTTCCCATACCTCAAATAATCTTAAATAATTAGAACCTAACCGTGATTGATATTAATCCGAACGATGATGATTGTCTGATTTACATATAATAACAACGATTAAAGAGACGACAACTATATATATATATATATATATACACATATAAATCTTTTTCCCATTTTATTTGGTAACGTTAGCTCTATTTATGTCACGTGCAACACTTTTTTTGAGGGCAATTTGTTTGAGCCATCCAATAGCGGTCAAAATTTCACAAATCTCGAAACAAAGAAACGAATTTGAGCAGAGTAAAAGTACAAGATCCAAACACACTGATCACATGCAATCATGTGACCCAACTTGGGTAGTTGTTACACTAGAAATCTGATCACGAGTGCTCATGATCTTCATAGCATCTAATCTCCAGGACATGCGACAAACTTTCAGTTTTAGAGACGCATTTCCTTCGAAAAGATGTTTAATTTTAAATAAATAAAACATTTTTTTCAAAAAAAATAAAATCCCCAACGTATTTGACCAAATCTTTTAGGCAGAATATCAGTCAGGTCTTATGTTTATTAATTGTACAACTTGGAATCATATTTATTAAATAGCTTGTACGTTCATAACTTCAATAAAACTCTACCGTATAGACGTTACCCTTAAATTATAAACACGCGTATTAGTATACAAAGCCTTTCTACCTCGTGATACAAGGCATCGCGTCAGAGGTTGGTTTGACAAATAATATACAAAGAATAAAAGAACCAATTTTTTTTTTCCTTTTTAAGGACCCAAGTTTCATTCTCTCAGTAATTGTTTATATTTACCATTACATTCGTAGGGGATCCGGATATATGTTAAAAGCAGTCGAAGAATTGTGGATCTGGGTAACAGCTTAAAAATTATCTATTTCTTTTCTTGTGCAGCCCAAGGAATTTGGTCTCACGTGACACATTTTAAATGGTTTTATCAAAAAATGCTTATGCTAATAATCTGTGGGCGCGAACTTGTTTGTTGACAACAACTCTCCCTTTGGTTTCTCAGTTCTCACACAACCTACCAACCAATTGGCAATTAGTATTACCAATACCATTCAGCTTGATGCAAAACAAGACAAGAACTAGAAGATTCATAAATTAAGAAGGCCTGGGCAGAAAAGCGGGAGGCAAGACGGTGAAATTTTGTCATTGCATGGAAAGGAACCGGCTGGGATTGATTGCATATGTAGGTTGGATTTTGCAGCAAGTACCCTGTACTCCCCCATTATTAACAAAGCTGCAAGGGACAAACCTCAAAAGGGCAAAACACAAAGAAAAAAGAAAAAGGTCATAATAATAATAATAATAATAATAATAATAATAATAATAATAATAAAGAGAGAACCCAAAAGTTAAAAAATAAAGAAGGCTAAAGGATTAGAAGTTGCCTTTCTTTAAGCGAAGAGGCAACCGCATGATAATCCTAAACAATCACTTACAGGCCCAGAAGTCAAGTGTTACTGTAGCGAAGCGTAATTGTCATACAGTAGCGACCGATACAAGACATTAATTATTTTCTATATGAGGAATCAAATTCAACCGTGTACAGCGACAGAATATTAATGGCGGGCCATCGTTTGTAAAGTGGCTGGCAACCTGGCATTATATTACAGTTACTACTGACTTGACACATCGTTGAGAAATATCGGTGTGGGTGGGCCATCTCTCTTTTCCCAAAAATAGATTAGGTAAATTGCAAGATATTTTTAAATAAATCTCGTCTCTCACACAAGAGTGTCAGCTAAGCAAAGCCAAAATATACAAGGAATATTTCACTTTGGAATAGATTATGAGTACCAGATATAAACAACGGTTCATTCTTACTTCAAACATTGCAGCATGTAGTACATGCTAACTACAGCATAGAGAAGAAGCTCCAAAGAAACGAGATGCTAGAAATGGAAACAAAGTTGACAAGGGAATACAGAACCTAAGGTGACGGAGGCCAACCATAGATACCTGCATCCTCTTCGATTCCATCATAGAACCTTAGCTCAAGCTCTTCCAGCCTGCCTTCATGATCCCACATTCCCTCATAGATTTCATCATCATCATCATAGTCACCCATTTCACCAGCTAGGAATTCCCAGGCCAAATACTCGGATCCATCTGAATAATCCGAGCAGCAATCGTCCCAGTCGTTTATTTCATAGTAGTCCATCACAAAGGGCCCCAGAACCTTCAAGTTTGGGAAGTTCCCTTTCATGAACTTGTCGTCAAGTTTCACATCCCAGCACCCTCTCAAATCCAAAAACTCTAGCAGGGTACAGCTTGAAAGGATCTTAAGAACAATTTCTGTGCTGATAACATGGTAAGCCATCTCAAGTCGCTTAAGTTTTGGCATCGTTGAGGCAATGGCATTGGCCTCATCATCTTGTGAGAGCTTGTCAGCTGTATCTAATGGGTGCATGTTTCGGCATAGAACCACAAGCAATTTACAGTGTTTTCCTATGGCCTCCAAAGCAGAAGCACCAATTTTACTGCAATAGCTCAAATCCAAGAAAGTGACTGCAGACAACCTTCCAGCTATCCGATCCACTATGGAGTCACTCATTTCACTTCTTGGAAGTCGCAATGTCTGAAGGGAACCAGCACTTGTAGAACCAGGAAAAAGATCCATATCAGCACATAAAAGGTCAAGCAAACAAACAGCCATTACATAAAAGTTCAATTTGGAACAGCATGGAAATGTTCACTCTGCAGTTATCTCAAAGATTTAAGAATAAATATAAGATTAACTGATCTAACTGAGATTCACAGCTGTTTAAATCAGTAAATTTGCCAAGCACACCATTGAATTGATAGGCTTATCTCATTGCGGTCTTAACCAATAAATTGTTTAAGCATATATCAAAATTCAAAACAGCATCACTACAGGATAAGCATATCAAAATTCAAAACAGCATCCCTACAAGATAAGCATATCAAAATTCAAAACAGCATCACTACAGGATTCATCCATGTAATACCAATATTACTAGCACCCACTACAGAACAAAATTATAAGAACTGAATGAAGATGCAGCAAGAAAGTGCAATTGTGCTTACTTTTCTGCAATTAAGGAAAACATCATATCATTGTGCAGGCCAGAAACACAGAGCTTGCGGAGAGATCCAGAACTTCTTGTGATCAACATTTCAAGCATCCGATCGAGGTGGTTGGGTTGGCACCAATTACTCCATTCCTCAATGTCAATCTCTTGCCAGCAATATGGTCCCGTTACAGCTCTACGCCATGATTTGCAAACCCTTGGTACCACAGTTAATACCTCCTGGAGTGACAGATTTCTAAAGATTAGCCCAAGGGCATCAGGTATTAGTTCATCCCAATGCCTAAACTCACTTTCTCCTTCCATTTAATCTGCCTTACGGTACTGAATACACAAAAGAGTAGCAAAAATATTCACAGTTAGACTCATTTTATAAATGTGCAGACAGAACTCATACGGAAAATTACCTCACCAATGACCATTAATGATAGCCAATTATCACAGACAGACCATGAGAAGTAGGGGATGTCTATTGCCTACAAAAATATCACCAGTTTTTACATTCCATTGAAACAAAGTGAAGAATTATTCTTTCTATAACAAGAAAGCACAAGGAAACTAACAATTTGACACAAAATAAACACACCTAGTGAAAAAGGAGAATTCAGTATACAGAAAAGGGAAAAGAATTGCTACAGAAAAAGCCTCAGATCAACACAGCAAGAACAAAAGGGTGAAGAATGGGACTTCTTTTATTTCTCCGATAATAACAAAGCAAGGACCAGACTTGGGAAACATGATAGAAAAATCCATGGTTTAGTAATTTGGGCAAGAAAAAAACTAACAAATAAGTAAAAATTGATGCATAAAAGACATAAAATTGCCTGGAAAAACTATCACGCGCATGAGAATCAAAACATATTAAATTACAAGAAAACTTTTACAGAGAAAGTGAGCAAAGGGCACTAAAATTAACTAATCAAGGTCACAGAAAAATAAACCTAAAGCAGATCATCACTGCATGCAAAATACAGAATGCCTGAAGGGTACCAAAACTCCGCAAAGTACGAGGGGGCAAAGTTGAAATGTTAACTAATAGATGGAACTTTCATACCCAGAAGAGCAAAACAACCCATAGCATTCATCATAGTCACAAAATTACTTTCCTTTGGCTCGGTTTCCCCAGCTTCCCAGTAACCAGACATAAGGCAAAAAGAAAAATGATATAGAACAAAAAGTTTTATTTGCATACAAATTTCGTAGGAATTTTCTTGAAAAGGCAGAGGCTTTCTTGGTTTAGATTAAGAGAAAAAAAAACTCACCGGTTCGTCCGCCTGAAACATAGGGCAAAAACAAAAGACAGAGAGACAGAGCAACGAAAGGCAAAAGGGTCAGTTGAGTGAGAGAGATAAAGAGAAAGAGAAAGGAAAAGAAAACTACAAAAACCAGTTCTATCTTCCTACCTAACCAAAGCTATCAATGCAACCAACAACAAGAACAAAGGAACAAGAGTAAAAACAATTGAGTGAAAACGCAAAATGCTACTAGGTAGTACGTTTTGGGGTTAAAAAAGGAAATGAACTTCAGGAACGGTACTCATGCAATTTGGAAAAAAAAAGAAGAGAGAAAACAGTTCGCTTTATTTTATTTTATTTTAACATAATATGGAAAATCAGGAGTGTCAAAAGTTAAGAATTGGTAACATTTATTTTGTATTAATTGCGGGCTACTATGGTTTTGTGAAAGATACGTTTGAAAAAGAGAGTGGGACTGCGGATAGATACGTGTGTGGACTATGTAAAAAATCGAGCACTTGAGGCTACTCCACCGAGAAAAAGGGCTAAAGGTGCTTAAAGAGATTTGGCGGTGGTCCTTGGTGAAAAAGGTGTCACCGACATGGGCTGGGTGGGTTTTGTTTTTAACAGAGATGGAAAATTTTGAGGAGTTTACTTAATTGTTGGCTCATTATTTATGAACCAAAAAAGTTGGTGCAGTTTGAATTGAAGAACCATCTCTGGTTCCGATGCTAATTGCCAAATGCTGATGCAATTGGGCCATTCAATTCATCTACGGAGTTTCTGACATCTGAGTTACTTGGAGAATGGGTTACTTGAAACACAGTAATTTTTTTCTTTAACGTGGCTTGAACATTATTAAATGGCTAGGAGCCTAGGCTGGCAGCTGGCTTATGAGAGACGTCTACGGGATACAGAGGTCGTGTCTCTATCTCGTATGCATGGTTTCAAGGAAATGATCGTGCTGCTGAGTCTTTTAGCTACGCGACTGCAACTGGCAAAAGGCCGTCAAATTTCTGGCCTTTTCTCTTTTTCACATTCAGCTGCTGCTTGACCAATTGATGCCGTAGCTGAACAGTTGTAACGTAAATATTTAATAAAGTTGAATGATAAGTTATATTTACACGCAATTTATTTCTTTCACCAAAATTATATTATGAGTAAGTTATATCTAAATATAATTTAAAAGACTTTTTTAATAAATATTATTTATTGTAGTTGATTAAAAATTTTAAAATATATTATAAATATTATATTAATCATAAAACAAATAGATTGGAAAAATATGGGTTTGGTCAGGCTTTTTCAAGCACGAGCTCAAACTTATATTATTGATAACAAGTTTAAGTTCTTTAAAAACCGTCCAATTTTAAATAGGTTGGGCTTGAGTTAGTCTAATTTTGAATAGGTTGGGCTTGAGTTAGGCTTGGCCGGGACTTAGGCCTTTTTGGATTTTGTTTATTAAATATTAAATATTAAATAAGTTTTTTAATAAAGTAAAAAAATTAAATTAAAGACAATTATCTAATATATAATATAATAATAGTTTAATACATAAAATACTAGTAACACAACATAATAAATTACAAATATTAATAATAAAAAATATTAATTTAATATTTTGAGTTTTTTTTTATTTTTTTTTATTTATAAATTAAAAAGTGTGGGCTTTTCTAAGCACTTATATAAGCCCAATTTGTGTGGATTTTTATTTTTTCAACCCATATCCGAGCCCATCTCATGCAGGGTGGGTCGGATTCGACTTTTTTGAAATCCTAAAAATAAATAAATGATGTTATAATATGTGTGCATTTATTTTAAAAAATATTATCCAAAAGGTGGTTAGATTAAATCTAATTACACATGATTGATGCATCAATTGATTGTAACACATCACATAAGCATTCTAGAATTTCTTGTAGTATAAAAATTAAGTCATTATTGAATCCAACTAAATAAAATGCTTGTAATTTAATGATAAAAGGCTATTTAGTGATTTTGAAAAATTGGTTCGAATCTCAATGATATTTGTGCAAATCACTTAAAAAAAAAGAATTAATATTTTACAAACTACTCCAAAAAAAATATGTCCACAATGAACCTAAAATTATTATTATTATTATTATTTGAAAAGAATAAAAAAAATCAGTTTTTGAGACTTTAAATATGTCCAAATAATCAGTTTAAAAAAACCCAAATTGAATTTAAATTTTTTAAATTAATCCCTTCTCAATTTAAGTGATTGGGTCTGCTACTGCCACTGCCACTAAGATAAATTAATTTTACCCTACATTTATATTTATATAGTGAAAAATATATATATATATATGCATATGTACATACACGCACATGTATTTTCACTGCAGACTTAAAAAATGTCAATATCAGACAGGAATATAATTTTCATATTTAATCCCGAACATTCTCATTCTTACACTTCTTATTTCATTGTCTAAATTGTAAACTACCGAATGTGGCTCCTCATCTCGTGCAGTCATGCCTATGCGGTGGGTTTCAACTATTGCATACTTGTCTCTCTCGAGAGAGAGCAAAAATGGGAGAAGCTGTAGAGTCTAGAGATCACCCAAATGAACAACCGAAGTTCTGTTTTCCATCCCATTCTTTTTCCCTTTAATATTTTTTTTTAAATTTTTTTTTGGTTGTCCTTCGCTACTTGGAATTTGAATTTGATGGCCACGGAGACTGGGTTTTGAATAATATAAACTTATATCATAACCCACTGGAAAAAAAAAAAAAACGGGAAGAGAGAAATGACTCCCGTACGTCAGCAATCACCATCAAGCCCAGAAAAGAACTGACAACCTCAACATGTAGCCAGTCCCTGCAAAGATTCATATCCGGTTAACGGGAATGATAACAGCAGAAAGCAAGTAAATTCTCCCTCGAACCCTCAGGGATTTTCTTTTTACATTATAGCTTGTTAGCTAATTCATCGCAAGGATCCATCTCTATCAAATCCTAGCACAATCTAGCATCAAGACTAATTGTCGCTTCACATTAATGTTGAAACTTGAACGAGGGACCGTTGAGCCACTGGTCCTCTTATGCCGAGTTTCAAGAGAATCAAGGATAACAAGTTACTTCCTACTTCTGAAGGGGAAAAGCTACTCAGAAGATGCTATAGTCTAAAATCTCCTAACCAGACGAAGAGCCAAGAATTTAAGCAAAGCATCCTTTGATGTAACCTTACGCTATTGGAGCCTACAGCCTATACACCCTTCCGGCAATTTTTTGGGCGTGATTAACCAACAACTACTCACGACTCACAGGGCGTGATAAAATTTCGAGATCAAGTCCCATTGCCTCACATGACAAAAGAAAAGAATAACGAATGAATTGACAAATGCTTTTTTCATTTTTCCTCTTGGGGGTCAACGGCAGAGACAGAGAGAGAGGCAGAGGGATCAGCTGGTCTCAATATTCCGAACAGTTCACGCTGGTTGCTCCAATATTGTTACATTCAATATTCATGAAAATAAGATTTCATTTCATTGACCATCCAATTGAAAACTGCTGACTTACAACA
The DNA here is from genome assembly GCA_030449905.1 of Luvunga scandens. NCBI lineage: Eukaryota > Viridiplantae > Streptophyta > Magnoliopsida > Sapindales > Rutaceae > Luvunga > Luvunga scandens. The sequence continues at coordinate 4,025,400 of JASUUG010000798.1, read as the reverse complement.
AAAGCAATCTATCATTTAGAAGTAATACAGATTTTCTATAATAACACCATCTTCAACAACCAACTAGCACGGCAAAGTGAAAAGGGGGACAACTCAGCCAATTCGTACTCATAAAGTACGTATATTGAATTTTATAAATTCCTACTAACGTCACTGTGCATGAAGATTCTCGGAAAGTGATTCTTTTGTTTCCACTGCATGAATTCCTTCAAGGCCGAAATGTCAAACTACTCCCTGATAAAAAAAATAAAGGAGAAATGCGTTATTAAAGCATCAGGAACAAATTAGGATCACAGTAAACTCTTCTATGATAAATTACAAGCTATGGCTACAACTAATCATAAACCAACTCTTATTGCATGTGTATAAACGCTACAAACATGTAGTAGAATTCTCTAAGTTCTTCTTTTCAAAATCAAGGCAATACAATGAAACAATCAATCTAATCACTTGAACTAACTTATAGATAGTTAAATCGATGGCAATACAAACATAAACACCATTGATCAATGATCACGCACATGACACCAAAGCTTCTGGAAATTTTTATGACCACCCAGAATTTTGATTGCAGGATACCATTGTCAATGACTACAGCCCGTTGAATGAGGAATCACTTGTAATAGCATTCAGAAACATTCATCCCATAAGCATTGTAAACACATACAAGTCAAAGCTATAGGGCCGTAACTTGGTCCAAGCAAAATATAAACCGTACCTCTCTGTGTTTGGAGTCATTTCAATATTCTCAGAACTAAGATCTTAGATTAGATAGTATCACTAACCTCAATTTGCATGGTAAGAATGATGAATTCAATACTTTTTCAGGGTTGGTTAATGTTTATCTAGCTTTCAGGGTTTAAAGCACAACAAGATACAGCCACGGACAGGAGATATGGTTAAGTTCTATAGTCAAACATGAATATGGTGGCTGTGCCCCTGGTTGTAAAGAACTTCAGGCCGTCGGTAGCCACATGTGTTTTCTTCGAGACTGGACTCAAACTGACCTATGCAAAGCAAAGATTAAGCTATGCACAGTCTTTTACAGTTACTGGGTGCCTAACATCCTGTGCATTTTCACTGCAGAATACAAAATGAACAGGAGTTCTTTTTTTTTTCTCCTCCTTTTCCTTTTTTTTGGCAACAAAGTATCTCCCATTTTAGAGGCCAAACCTTGTTTCTATTTATGCTGTTTTGGAGTTATAAAAACTAACCTTTAAAAGACCTTGTTTAGGACATACAACATCTAACTAAATAAATTGCAATGACAAGCAGATAAGACAAAGTTCTGAATAGGCCTGCAACTAGTGTTTCAAACCTAGAATTACGTATTGCATCATTTTCATAGAATTTAATGACCTCAACCCATTACCTTCAAAAGGTTAACCCAGTAAAAATAAAGTCTATATATCAAGGGAAATCAAGTAAAAATTCAACAATAAAAGAATGGAGGTACATATTTTAACTGAAAATCATGCAGAAGCATATATCTAGTCATCATTAGCAAGTGCATTGCATCACAACCATATTCAATTTCATTTAAACAAATATGTCAATAATCTGATAATATGTTAAACAAAAATCAATTATTTCACTTCAAGTACAACCAACTTAACAAAGTAATATCACCCAATGTAACTAAAGAAATCAATCATCGAATTAATTCACAAGAGGCAAAAACATCATACCATCTAATGAGCGACCCAAACAGAAAATGCTGCATGATGGGCACCTTCTCAAGCACCTCGGCCTTGTACATTTTCAGCAAACCACTGTTAACCTTGTTCCAATTAGGCACGCCACTAATATCATCCAACAATGGTGAGTGTTCAGCAAACAACCCCTTTTTCACCTTCTTCGCAAAGGCGATGCACGAAAGGTACATATACTCACTCGCAAAATTATCTAAAATATCCTGATTATGAATTGACTTGGGCTTCATATACTTGTGATCAATCAACTGCGAAGAACCAAATATAAAGGGCAAGAAATGATAATCATCTAACCCCCAAACACCATGAGACCCCGCTGGCTCCAAACAATACACTAACTGCAACTTCCTCATTAATTCTAAATACTTAGCAAAAACCCTAGACACAACAGCATGATAATCCTCTTCTTTAATTACGCCCATTCTAGCTAAGCAATATAACCAAGAAGCGAAATTAGTTTCATGACCGGTACCGTAATCAATACGACTCGAATTACCGAAACTGTCGTTAAAATAGGGAACGATCTCGATGATGGCAGCCTGAAGTTCATTTGGCAGAAAACGGAGCATTAACGACTCACTGTTGTCCGTCAAACGGCTATGCCAGGCTCGGTACGCGAGGTTACCGTAACGAGCAGATTGTTGAACCGGAGGGATTTCTTCGACCCATTGAAGTAATTCGTTAAGGATTGATACGATGGTGTTGATCGTTTGAGACTCGTGACAGGGATTGGAGATTTTGTGACCCCGGATGGATTCGGAGAGGGCGACGACGAAGCCGAGGAAGTTCTTGCCGGAATCGGAGTCGATGAAGTGGCGGATGTCATCGGGGGATTGGATTTTTTTGGAGGGGGCCTGGAAGTCGAAAGGGAGAGTGATTGTGGGGATCTTTTGGGATTGTGGGACCGGGGCCAGGATTATTGCTTGGGAGTGGTTGTTCGGGGGAAGGTTAATGGCCGGGGCGCGGATTGGCCGGTAGTTTGGAGGCGGGGATATATCCGAGTATAATGTTTGCGGAGGTGGCGGGAAGGTGGTGGGCCCGCCGCACTTGGCGCAGCATTTTGGCGGTGGTGGGGTTTCGGGAGATTGGTGATCGTGATTTTGTGTTTCGGGTTTCATGTTTGCGAGGAGACTGAGCGAGGGGCGATCGAAATGGAAACGAAATTTATTATACATATGTTTGAAGAATGATGATTGTTCAGAGAAATGGGCTGAGCCTTTGGGCTTTGAGCTTTGCTGGTCTGGTTTGGGCTTTAGGTCGAATTTGTCGTTCCATTCTTGATACGATGAAAATAAATGAACGACATTTCGGTTGATTAGCATTTTTTATGGACTACGCGTTTTTTCATAAACTTAATATTTGGGGCTCTAGGTGTATGAGAAATTAAAGCTTAAATTTAAGTACAACGGCTTTAAAAAGACATCTCTAGTTGTGAAGGAAAAATTGATTTAATTTAATAAATATAATTTCTAATATTAATGTAATTTTCTTGTGGAACCGTATTTTCAGTTTTTATTTTTTTGGCATGTTTTTGCCTTTTCGGCATGTTATGAGGAAAAACTTCTACAGGATATTTTCGTTCACTAGTTTTGCTCGAACCAAGACCCAACCTTACGCTCATATTACCCAAATATCACGTGAAAAACAAAAAGGTGATTTTGATTGATTAATCTAAGAGCAAAGATGAAATTCGTAGACGACAACTATATACAATGGTTATTGCAGATTTACAACAATAATCTTGACAAAGTAAATTTAATCACAAGTATAGATGCACGTACGTGTGTATGTATATATATTATTGCACTGTTTATTTATATTTATGACAATTTCTATATAAAAAATAGAGCTGCAAAATTTTGACGAAGTATACAAAAAAATTAAAATGTCCTTGACTTTATGATACTTCAAACTTGATGCCAAAACAAAATCATATGTGCTCAATTGTAGCTGTCTACGGGGCCTCGTCCTCAGGTCTACAGACTGGAGCCAATATAATTAATTAATAACATTTACATGCATTTGTCCATCTTCTTTTAAACTTGATAGATTACACGACTGTTTTACACGTGGATGTCTTTGGGTCCCACATCGCCGGCAGCAAGTATTTACGCCCATTCACACCGTTGGCGTTATAGCTAGCGCCGGTCGTTTTATCAACCAAAACCTCCCCAGGATAACCCGGGTAAGCTCCTTTCCCGAATATACCCGTGCACGCGCTCACGGCCTCCAAAGGCGCGTCAGAAGACCCCTGATAGTACCCGTCGTTAAACGGATTAGTCACCGTTCCCGCCAAAACCGTAGCCAGATTGATGATCATCCCGTCCACTCCCACATCTCCGTTAGGAGCAACTAACGGCGGAGTTTGAGGTCCGTAAATGGGTTGGTGAAACGGCCACGCGCACTGGCCCGGGCACTGGCTCTCCGAGTTCCCAACCCAGGCGTAAGCGAACTTGCTCTTCTTGCTAGGACCAGACCCGTGGGTCCCACAACGACTCATGCAGAAGCCATCGACCACCACGTCGGATGAAGTCAAAGCGACGTTAACAGCGTTATTTTTAATCCCAGCTTTCGAAGCCAGAGATACAACTTGTTGGGTTTTGATTGATTTTCCAAGCGAGTAAGCCTCGTCAAGCACTTGATTCCCAACAACGATGGAACGTGGGCCGCCCTCGTAGGCCTCAGTGGTCTGCCACCAAGAAGAGACAGAAGGCGGCGGGGTCTGAGCAGAGCTGAGAGATTTGAGAAAGTCAACGATGATAGACCTCTGTACCGGAGAGAACTTGCCATACCAAACAATATTAACGGTCACGTTGCCTTTAAGAAGTTGGCCGTTGTGGTATTTTAAAACGAGTGGCTGTTGTTCCGCAAGAGCTGTGAGCTTTCTCGTAGAAGCAAAACATGACAAGGAGGAGAGCAAGAGGAGCGAAGAGAGAATCGCAAGGTGGTAAATAGAAGCCATGCTGAGTTGAGGTATCTATAACAAATTGTGTTAAGGAGAGAATCAGTTATTAATTGGTTTGTTTCGTTCGAAGAGACATTGGAAGCGCTGAGGAATTTATAGTGTTGAAGGTAGCACTTGCGAAGACAGCTGGCTCAGGCTAAGAGCAAGAGTGTTAAAAATTGACGCGTGTGGTTGACTTGATGGGGATGTTAATGACCCTGAGAATTTAAGGGTTTTGTGTGATGAATGACGTGACAAAAGGGCGACATTAATGTTTGATCTTATCAGCCGGCTGATCCGGTAGCCTAGCAAGCGGGAGACATCCACGCTACTTGTTAATCCCCTGTTTCCAAGGTTAAGCCCGACATTAACCTTTTCTCTAGGGTCTTGTATTGGCCAATAGAGAAATTTAAAATTTTCAAATTAATTCCAGCTTCCACGTGAGTGGCTAACTGCTGGCTACTGAGATTTTCCAGTGACTGGTCTTAAATGGGGAATCTGGGAGGTTATGGGATATGCAATTTGTGGCCATTAGTATCATCAACTTGCGTTGGAAAACAAACGTGTCAAACAAGTCAGAAGTTGTAGTAATAATAACGCGGTTTAGCCATCCCCAAATTTCGTCTTTCTTGTTAACTTCTCAGCTCTCTCTTTAATGCATCGACTGAATCAAGCTTAATGAAATGTGTTATGTGTACCATAGTTTAAGCTACAATACAATAATATATGTATGTATTGCATACATAAAAAAAATTAGATCAATAAATATGAAATATCTACTATTAAATTTAAAACTGAAATTAATGATTTTAAATTTTAAGTTTAATGGTCATTAACATCAATGCCATGCAATGATCCATCTGATACTATAGGAAGGTGCTTCAGAAATTGATATATTCGTATGTTAATTAAAATCGATTAAATTTTTAGGAAAGTACTGAGGCGGTGTTGACACCCTCACATCAGTATACGACCATCCAATGAAATTGCGTTGAATGTACAAAATGTATTTATGCTAATTTATAATATAATGACTTAAACATTTATTATTTTCCCTATTGTATCTCAAGCTGGGGATGCTTTCAAATTGTGGAATTCAAGCAACTTTTTTGTGAATGGGATCCGCCGAAATTTTAAAATCCCAGTTAGCTACATGTACATATTGAGTTACTATTATCGTTATTAACAATGATAAAATAATACATATAAAAAATAGCGATAAATAATGTACTTAAAGAGAAATTAATCGAATGATGATACGGCACTATTAGCTAGCAAAGAGGGTTGGGGTGGGGATGTATGTTAATCGTCGAATAAAATTAAGTCCAGTGCGGATGCTCAGGTTCAGCATTCTTGGAAAGAGATATTGATGCCGTGTTATTGTATTTTTAGGATCCATTTAATGTACTTTTTCAAATAGATCTTTTATTGATAGATTTTTACTAAAAAAAATTTAATTATTTTTTTTTAATTGGTTAAACACCAGTTTATTGAAATTACATCAGATATTTACAATAACTGATATAACAACATGCATATATACTGATATTTACAATTAAATATATACAACTGAAACTTATGATATTACGTTAAATTTTATATGAGATGCATGCTCCGACTAATAATCCTCGCGAACAAGGAGCGTCACTACTCCACTTGCATTTTGTAAGGGAGAAGTATATTTTTGTAATTTTATTCTATAATTTACTAATTGTGGATGTGAGCCCCCGCGGGGGCTCTAACAAAAGCTCTCTCACTTGGGAGAGCTTTGGCTCACCACTCGGCTAAAGGCCGAGTGGCAAAAATATTTTAGGTCTTGGTTGTTAATTAAGAGCTTTTATAAAAATAAAAAGAAAATTATAAAGCTACTTTAACTTTAACATACAAAATTTTATAGTTATGTTAGGAAAGGAATGGAATAAGATTGTGAAATAAATAAATAAATATATTTTAGAAACTCTAAATCTTTAAAAAAAGCTCTATACCTTCTACTTTTAAAAATCTAAAATTTGAGATATTGCTAGTAGAAGTTAATCTTTATAAACTCTACTCAAAATATAATCAAATAATACTAAGAATTTTAAAAAGAGCTTATAAGATTAAATAAACATTTTTTTATAATGAGCATTCATTTATATAACTGAATATTATTCTTACATTGAGTAGTTTAGATAATAATATGTTAATATACATTCATAACACACACACACACTCACACTTGTTTATTTATATTCACTGTATGAGCTTACAACAAATACAAAATTGAAATGTTGACGTATTAAAATTTGTGATTGGCCGAGAGCAAAGAAATGTACCGCTGGTATTAGGTGATAATTTTTCGATAAATTAAAGGAAACAGAAAAAAAAAACGTAGAAAGAAGGGATCCATTTTAAATTCTTCCAACCTTAAGGTGATTTTGGCAAATTCAGAGCGCCATCAAATATCCAAATTCGAAATCTCGGTTGCAACCGGGGAGGAAAAAAAGCCGATTCCAATTAATAAAAAAATTATAATGGTAGGCCCACGGAGAAAATTTTTGTGTCCAAGTGTCAAAACAATACTCCATCCTTCACGGGATACAATACAAGTAAACACAAGAAGCCTGCCTCATACCGAACGCTGCCCGTAACTAAAAGGCATCAAGCAGGCAGCTTCTACGAAATGGTAACCGTGCATTACGAGCCATGACTTACGCGCCAATTTCGGACGACGTGAGAATGTTATCTCTTCCATCACTCCAAACTGTCACAAGAAAACACCGACCAGGCGCGCACCCTGTCTCCTCTCTCAAACTCAGCTTCCACTTTCCGAAAAGTTTGTTTGGTTTCGGTGCATTCCCTTTCCGACTTTTGACTTCAATTATTCTTGCAGAAACGTCACTAACATTATGCTAGCTACTATATATCTTGGGAATGATTAATTAAGTCCAGGTTAATGTTTCTTTCAAACGCCATGATTGACTGTTTAGCTGAATGCATTAATTTTGAAAATATGCTGAAAAGCACACTGCCGACCAACACCCAAAAAAAGGAAGAACAAGAAGTTGCTTATTCATGTTCTTGCCACCGACTATAAATTTTGATATACTCCACCAACCCAAAAAAGGGCAAAAAGATTAACACTTTTTCTTTTGAAATTGTAAATGTTGTAACCTTTTCCAAAGAATATGTAGCGAGAAGTATTGTGCGAGATAATATTTTGCCATCACCTAATGCTATTATATGTATTGGAGCGTCATCTTATCTCTAGCCTTTCCATTAAACCTGAGCATCCACTACTAATATTATTCAGTAACAATTAACTTATTTAAGAAGCGTGTCTACCGAACCCTAGCCGATAGTTCCAAGTCGGCTTTAGATGGCCTTTAAGTTTATATGTAGGTTGATTATAACAATCTCTTCTCAAAATAATAAGGTAATTAATTAACTTCTAGTTGATTGGAATTTTTGGGTTCGGCCGATTTAATTCATTGATAATCAGTAGCTTTATCTCATCCCTTCATATTGCGGAAAATAATTATATATGTTCTCGAGAATAAAGCAAGATATTAAAGTGTACGGTATAGTTAATTTGTGAATGGGCTGGGAAGCACTAGTGTGTAGGATTGTTAGTGAGACCGAATAATATTATCTTTAATTAGTATTGTAAATAGTTCCTGGATTCCATGCTAATTATATACTCCCCAGCACCAAATGAGGAATTATTCATGAAAAAAAAAAAGGTTGGATGATTTAAGTTAAGGCTAATGCATAGATTCATAATTCATTTTACATTTTGAGCTCTTCTTTTCATCTGTGGTCCTTTACTGATAACCGCTGGAGCCTATATAAAGAGCTAGCTTTAAAAATTAATTTATATTACATTTACTCAAATATTCTCTCACAAATGATCCTCTGTATAGATAGCGATTGGAAAGATGTCACTCTTTAACAACTGGTATATGCAAATTGCATTAAGCACACAATTCAATTTATGCGTGAAACTAATTAAAGAATACAGCTAGCTGTGAAGTTAATGACAGAGGAAATGTTCGCCAGCGCCAAAATTAAGGGATGGCGAAGCCGCGTTTGTATTAATATTATATCAGGCAAAAGCATGGGCTGGCAAATTATTTATGAGCATTACTCTGCTGACTTTATAGTTCATACTATCATTTTCAACACACCAACTTTAACGTGCGACTCGTATCTTTTTGTTTTTCCTCCTAATTAATCCAAAATGTGAAATTAATTAACTTCGCAATTACATGGAAAATGTGAAATCCTGTTAATTGGACGCTAGAAGGCTGGGCCCTAGAGAAAATGACAAATTTGTAACCTTAGAAACAGGGGACGAGTAAGTAGCTTGCATTCTATCTACCGCTACGGCGAGGTTACCGGATCAGCTGCATCAGCTGATAAGATCGAATTATCAAAACCTGGAGAAAGATTTCTTCCCTTCCCCGCATATGCCTACAGCTACAAGTCAGCTAATGGGTTACTACACCATCTTTGTTAATACCCAACAAGTCAATTCCACGCGGCACTTTTTTAAGCCAGCTGTCTTCACACGTACTACCTTCATTTCCCCACTATAAATACTTTAGTGCACTCGGTCACCTTCTCTCCAAAAGCAATTCTCTCTACATCTACAATCTGCTCAACTAACTTCCTGCATGGCTCCTATTTACCATCTTGCTATTCTCTCTTCGCTTCTCTTGCTCTCCTCTTTTTCACGCGTTGCTTCTACGAGAAAGCTCACAGCTCTCGCGGAACAACAGCCCCTCGTTTTAAAGTACCACAACGGCCAACTTCTTAAAGGCAACGTGACTATTAATCTTGTTTGGTATGGCAAGTTCTCTCCGATACAGAGGTCTATCATCGTTGACTTTCTCAAATCTCTCAGCTCTGCTCAGACCCCGCCACCTTCTGTCTCTTCTTGGTGGCAGACCACTGAGGCCTACGAGGGCGGCCCACGTTCCATCGTTGTTGGGAATCAAGTGCTTGACGAGAATTACTCGCTTGGAAAATCAATCAAAACCCCACAAGTTGTATCTCTGGCTTCGAAAGCTGGGATTAAAATTAACGCTGTTAACGTCGTTTTGACTTCATCCGACGTGGTGGTCGATGGCTTCTGCATGAGTCGTTGTGGGACCCACGGGTCTGGTCCTAGCAAGAAGAGCAAGTTCGCTTATGCCTGGGTTGGGAACTCGGAGAGTCAGTGCCCGGGCCAGTGCGCGTGGCCGTTTCACCAACCCATTTACGGCCCCCAAACTCCGCCGTTAGTTGCCCCTAACGGAGATGTGGGAGTGGACGGGATGATTATCAATCTGGCCACGGTTTTGGCGGGAACGGTGACTAATCCGTTTAACAACGGGTACTATCAGGGGTCTTCTGACGCGCCTTTGGAGGCCGTGAGCGCGTGCACGGGTATATTCGGAAAAGGAGCGTACCCGGGTTTTCCCGGGGAGGTCTTGGTTGATAAAACGAGCGGAGCCGGCTACAACGCAATCAGTAAGAATGGGCGTAAATACTTACTGCCAGCTATGTGGGACCCTAAGACAACCACGTGTAAGACACTCGTTTGAAAGCATGGTGCTTACGTGTAAATGTAAAAATTGTTACTTCTTGCAGTTGTAGATATGAGTGATCCCTCGCTTATGATATAGTTAATTAACTTAATTTTGTTTTTATTATTTTTATTTTTCGATGCGATGTAAGTTTGTCTTGTTTAAATAAGGACGGATTCTTATTGGATTTTGTTCAGAAGATGGTTAATACAGCTTTGATAATCATGTTTATTTATTTATTTAAATGCAGAACGCGGTTTGGGTATTATTATACATTCTGGTGTTTGAGAACCTAAAATTATTCATTAAAAGATAAAATTACTTTAAGATATATGTAATTAAAGCGCGTCCAATCAGCATTTAGCTACTGCCAATTGTTCTAAATTTGAAATCTGAGTACAGTTACATGATGTGAAATCAACTGGTTAAAAAATCGTTTTTAATCTTAATTTAAAAAAATTCCAAAATTAATAATTATGCTGCTTAGTGCATGGAATAGCTCATATCAGGCCATGATTGCTTTAAATTTGTTCTAAATTAGAGCATGAATTATAATTATATACGTAAAGTGATAAATAATAAAAAATATATTATAAATTTAATTATGTAGTTATTAAAAAATATTTTATAATAGAACGGTTTTAACACAATCAGACTCCTTATATTATTATGGAATTCAATTCATCAGAATGATTCGTGAAACTTGATTTGCTAAGCTGAGAAATAGAGTCTACCAAAAAAATACATGCACTTTATGAGGAAAGAAAAAGTGATTAATGTTTTATATTCAACTTCCTAGTGTCTTTTTCATCTTTGTAAGAGAAGGCAATATATAATGGCTGAATTTTCAATTATCAGAGTAATGGGAGTTTCTTATGTCACCTTGAAATGTAGTAAATTATTAAGTTGTCTAAAGTAATAAAATGATAGACATAAAATACTTTTTGTAGTCATTTGTTATTTTGTCATTTCTAACTTAGTAAAATGATATCAACCCATTAATTTAAACTCCTAAGTTAGTTTAAAGGGATTAAACTCTTTTGAACTTTTATTTTCTCTGAAGAGGTGTAATTAACTAAGTTATCCTTTTAGCATATTATTAAATATTTAAATAAGAGGAAGATTCCCTTAATTTAAATTTTTCACTTAAAATCTATACTTCACTTTCATCAATTAGATATAAATTCATTAAATTCAAAGGTAGATGAATGAACATTTAACAATTTTTTTTAAATAATCCACAATTTCATGGAATTAATTTGATTACAATGTATAGCTAGCTAAGGGGAATATGATGTAGGGTAAAAGAGATACTAGATTTTGTTATAGCAAACGTTCTTTAAAACTAAAGAAGGGGACCCTTACAAAGTAGAAAGTATTTCAATTGAGAAAATACTAAATATTATTGAACATAACCTTATCTTGAAATATCTCAATTGAGAAAATACTAAATATTATTGAAGAAAAGGCTATTTATTCTAGTTAAGATTATTCTATTCCTAATAAATTTATGATTCCTTATAAGAAAAGGAGTATGACTTAAACAAGAAAATAAATTCTATTTAAACTAAAAAAAAAAAAGAAATATCAAAACTTCAATTTCTTCTTACTTTTAAATATGACTACTAAACCTTATAGCAACAAACTATTAAAATTTCTCTTTTAATTTGAGTCACTAGTAAGTTAGGCAGGCTAGCTTTAGGGACAAGATGAATTTGATACTGAATATTCCTTATAAGAGGTAACTTATTAGTCAGCTCTTTAGGTACGGTGTCTTTAAATTTTGAGAGTAGCGGTTGGACTTGTTCAGCGCCTATTCTGTTTCAGCTATTTCTTTTGTTACTAAAATATAGGTTTCTTTAACTTTTGACTTCATTTGAGTAAGGATAATTTTCATATTGTTTTTATAAAACCTATATGTATTATCCTTCTCATGGTTTACTGTATTAAGATCAAACTGCCAAGGTCTTCTAAATAACATATGGCGAGCATTCATATCAACAACATCGTAGTTTACTTCATTTTTGTACTTTTCGATGGAAAAAAAAATGCGACATTGTTCAATAACTTTCTTCTCTCAAACATCTTTTGTTCATCTAATGCGATAAGGAGAATGATGTTTGTGAGTTTTAAGTTACAACTTATCAACTATGGTCTTGGAAATTATATTCTCACTACTACCACTATCAATAATCATATCATATATACTCTATCATTGACTGTGCCCTGATTTTTGAAGATGATATATCTTTAAGTATCTTCTTCCTTTTTTTGTGTGCATAACAAATGTTGTGTTACTAAAGATACTTCTATGTTTGAATGTGTCCACTCTTTCTCCTCTTCTATGTCATCATTGTCTTCATATGGTTTATCCTAAGGCTCTTCATTTTCCTCTGTATGAGTTGCTAAATTGACTATTTGACATCTTCATTATGGACATTATTTTGATGTATGGCCTTGTTTTGAGCAATAAAAACATTTGTCGGCTCGTGAAACTGCAAAATGATTACTACTACTTAATGGCTCTTTTTGGTCATATATTTTGCCTATTATGATTTTGTGTCGGCCTTCCAAAGTTTTCTATAGGAGCCTTTGTTAATTTCGTACCTCTGCTCTTGTTGCTGGCCAAGAATAAATGAGCATGAGGTGGCTTGATTACAAGCCTTTCGTTTTTCAAGTTGCATTTTAATTTTTTTGACTAGTCGAATGGCATTTTACAATATATATACTGGTTGCAACCCAATTTAATCTTTTATTTTAGGACGTAACCCATCCAAGAATTGACCAACTATCTGGGCTTCTATCTCGCGGAGGTTATTTTGTTCCATAAGCCTTTGAAATTTAAGGGCATATACTTCGACCATTTTGGTTCTTTAATGACAGTTGTTGCATTCATGAAACAAGGTTTGTACATAGCTAAGAGGAAAAAATAATTTCCTTAGCAGATGATGCATGCGATGTTATCTCTTGACCTTTCATTTTCCTTATAGCACACAAGAAATTCATAGATTGTCCCACTAAATTACAGCAGCGCCTTTGAGTTTATACACTACTATCCTTACCTTCTTTGTTTTTATAAAGTCCATTATTTCAAAAAATTGTTCAACATCTAATAACCAATAAAGAAACTCTTCAATGCCTAGTTGTTCATTGAATGATGAGAGGTCAATTTTGATGTTGTAGTTATTCTGATGTGTTTCTCATTGCTCATGTTTTATATCCTTTTCATCTGAATTGTCTAAACCGAGAATGGGTAGAGTAACTTTTGTATTTCTATTAGAGTTATCTATTTCCTTAGTTTCATTTGTTTTCCTTTGGTTACTAAAATTATTGCTTGTATCAACATTATTAGCACACTTAGCTTCTCAATTATGTATTTGTTCAACTTTAAGCTCCTGCAAAACTTCATTTACGCTAAGTATTGTTTCTTGTATTTCCATAATTGAGGTTTGCATTAATCGCAAGGCCTTCATTGATTTGCACAATGTTTTTGTTAAACGATTGTGTAATTGTTGGAGTCACTCTGTGTTTCTTGTAATTTGATCTTTAAATTGAGTATCGTTTTCTTCAAAAATCATTTGTTAGATTTTCTTTTTTTTTTTTGGTCTTTTTTATAAGGACAGTAAATCGAAAGGGCAATAATATAATTAAAGAAAATCTTGTGCTAAAACTATAAATAAGCAAAAATTGTTGTTGCTGCCGATAGTGGTCTGAAAAACTGAAAATGAAGGGTAGATTTGAAAGATTTGATGGTGGTGGTGGTTAGACTCAAATCGTTGTGGATTGATCAAAAAATTGAATCAAAGTTACAGTTGGAGGTTGGTTTTAGTTTCTGGTGAACGGGCCGGCAATTGGCAGGGAGAGTGGGCTATAAAGAAAAGGCTGATGATGATGGATGTATTGGTAGTGATGGTAGGTTGTCAAATCACAGTAGATTTCGTTGAATCAAGAGGTGGAGATTGCGGTTCAGTGGCTGTTTTGGTGTGTTTTCGATTGATACAACAGTAGATTGGTGGTGTTAGCGACTTGGATATGGTCGGCGGCTTCTTGTAGTTCTGACAGTCTTGGATTTTTATAGAAAATATGGAAAATGGTAGAGGCAGTAGCCGCATAAGGTGGCTCTAGGATGGCTTTGATTTTACAGTTTTTTAGTCTTTTTTTTTAATTGGTAAAATTAATGGATGATGGAGGGAGAATTTGTGTATAGAGGATGGTTGATGGTCATGAATGCTCTGTTGGTATAAAGAAAGGTTATGATACCACTTGACGCGAGCCGAAAGTGATACTAAATTTATTTCTAATATACGTTCTTAAAAACTCAAGAAGGAGGCTCTCGTAAAGAAGAAAGTATTTCAATTAAGAAAATACTGAATATTATTGATGAGAAACTTGTCTTGAAACAAAATATAACAAGCTTATTTATATTTATTAGAATTATCCTATTGCTAATAAAATTATGATTATTTATAAGAAAAGAAATATGACTTAAATAAGAAAATAAATTCTAATTAGACTAGAAAAAAGGAAAATTAAATTTATACTCCTACTATGACTAAGGTTTTCTTATATCAAAATAGGAAAATGAGTGAAGCAAATTGGTGAGGGGAAGTGACAGAGTTGAGTGCTATCTAGTCCGGCAAATTGCAATTACGTGAGTGCGAAATTTTTAATAAGAAATTAAGAATAATGATGTTTGTATTTTTTTTTTTTCTTGTCGTTTCAATAAATAATCTTTTAATTTGAATCATTCAAGAAATTTTTAATACCAGGCATTATCTTCCATTTAAAAGCGCTCAAATACTTTTAACGGTGCCAAGAGTAAGTGTTACAACTCCAAAAGTTGGCATCATTTGAAGCAGGGAATTTGAACCAAGGCAGCTATTTTGGACTTAAAAATTAAGATAGAAAGAAGAGTTTCAAGCCATAAACTGTAGCTCACGTGATGCTTATATAAAATGCGTTACATGAAACCTACCACCACTACGGCACTATCATGACTTTGCTGTTAATTATTCACTCATTAGTAAATTGTTGCACATCATAATTTTAAATTAATTAAAAAGAAAAAGTGACATAGTAAATGGTACAACCAGAAGATCTAAGTGATGGCTTCCATATAGGCCAACCAAAAATTTCTTAATGACCATAAGTCCATTACAAATATTTTTAAACGCTTCACTTTTCCATTTTGGTTGCTGTTTTCTGCTGTGATCCCAAAAGGCAGTAAGTCACCTGAAATTCTATGACATAAAATCATGCGAAATTAATTTCTCAAGAACATTATCGGCCATAATCATTTGAAAAGGGACCGTTATTCAAGAGGGTCCATATTGCTCGGGATCTAGAGTTTTTAGTTAGATCATTCTGTCCAGGCAAAAAGAAATTTGTCCATCAATTGGGTAATGTATAGAAATAAAAAAAGCCCATCTCAAAAGAAATCATTTTAAGAAAAGCAGCAAACCAAAGCAATTTGCTCTTCTATTTTATTATCCGCAAAAGGAAAAGAAATAATAACAAATTAAAGAATTATTACACTATCTATAATCCTTATACAATCTGCTAATGATAAAAATCCTAATATTCCCTTTTAGACCAAAGTTGAACAAGAAGATGTAGCAGGATCATACAAAGCAGGAAGCAAATACTTCCTGCCACCAGCCCCATGAGCATTGTAGCTAGCACCAGTTGTTGAGTCAACCAACAAGTTTCCAGCGTACCCAGGGTAAGCACCTTTGCCATAAACTCCTGGACAAGCTGAAGCGGCCTCTAATGGGGCCTCTTTCGGGCCCTGAAAGTAGCCATTTCCAAATGGGTTGGTGGCGGTCCCTGCCAGAAGGCTAGCCAAGTTGATCACCATTCCATCAAGACCCACATCATTGTTTGGTGCCACCAAAGGTGGGCTCTGTGGTCCGTAAATGGGCTGGTGAAATGGCCACGCGCATTGGCCAGGGCACTGAGTCTCTGAGTTACCAACCCATATGTATG
This sequence comes from Luvunga scandens, assembly GCA_030449905.1. Lineage (NCBI taxonomy): Eukaryota > Viridiplantae > Streptophyta > Magnoliopsida > Sapindales > Rutaceae > Luvunga > Luvunga scandens. Next base: position 4,009,210 of record JASUUG010000798.1, on the reverse strand, counting down.
CAAACTTGTTGTTCTTGTTGTGGCCACTACTCTTAATGGATCCCGAAGCAGATCCGTGAGTCCCACATCGGCTCATGCAAAACCCTTCAACGGCTACGTCAGATGCTGTCAACACAACATTAATGGCATCTTTTTGGTCGCCCTTTGAGGCCAGCTTCACAATATCACGGTTTTTGAGCGACTTGCCAAGTGAGCAGGTCTCGTCGGAAATTTGCTTTCCCAGAGAGAGGGAAAGGGTCGATTTTTTGGAGATGAGGTGGTAGTATTTCTCTGTTGTTTTCCACCACGTGGCAACAGATGGTTGGTTGGCTTTTGATTGGGAAGAAGATGAGGACAAAGAGGTGATGAAATCTGAAACAATGGCTTTCTGGGAAGGCTTGAACTTGCCATACCATATGAGATTGATTGAAATTTTGCCTGATAGAAGTGCCCCATTGTGGTATTGCAAGAGCCGATCAGGCTGCTGCTGCTGCTGCGCTTGTGCTGCCTCATTAAGGGTTCTCGCAGCTATAGAGATTTGAAGTAGAGAGATCACTATTAGCAGCTTCAAGAGATTTTGAGGAACAAAAGAAGCCATTTCGAAAACTAGTAATTAAAGAGAGCTTTCTTTTCTTCAAAGCTGAGATTGCTTTGTTCTGGTGTGTTTGTGCATTTAGCTGAAAGGCTAGTGAATGGCATTTATAGGTGCAAAAAGCGCTTATTTTGTTATGATTATTGTGATTTTTTTTTTTTGAAGGATATTTTAATTAATTGTTTATTAGAAGGAAAGTGAGGTTTAACTAAAAAAAGTAAGCGAGGGAACCTGCTCAGAAGGGGAGGAGACAATAAAGGCATTGTAATGAGATGGCTTTGCTTTGCCATTTACGAGTTTCAACTTCGCCGGTAAGAAAAAAAGAGACCCAACGGTTCGCCTAAGCGCGTTCTTCTATCCAAAAAGAAAATACCAATCCAACGCGCGTCTGTTTTCACGCTAAAGATCACAGCGATCGTGATACGGCCATATCCGGAGCGTGAGGGACAAACATGAGTCAGCCCCGTAACTCCAAACTCTCTGTCGCTAGAAAACAAAATTGCAATACAGCTTAGTCACAGTTCGCCACCTTACGAACTACCCAAACAGCCCTCACTTTTGGGAGTTACTTGAAAAAGTTAATAGGGGCGTGTTAGGGAAAAAGAATGAACAGGCTTTTAAGACAGGCTGGATAAAAATGGTATGGGGAAGCGTGGGGATCCAGCTGGCAGTCAACAAATGGGCACCAGAGGATGAGGGCCAGGGTATCCTAGGTGAGGTTAGCACGTGAGGTGACGCGCGTTCTGTTACTGAAAATGCTGCACACGCAAAGCTCGTGATTTGAGAAAGCCTGATTTCTTACGAAGCCCGGTACTCCAGCTGGAACAAGCTATGAAAATTTAACACGACAGCTGTTGTGCCACGCCGGCTCGTTCACTCGGTGGTCCTGAAATGTGCTTTCTATTGCACGTCTCCAATCATTTTAAAATACAAAGGGCGAACGAACGTTACAATCTATTTGTTCGAATTTGAATTTGAATTTGAATTTTCTTGTTTTCTTTCTCTTTATTTAGGTTTCATTACTTTTTCTTCGTGGTGAAGACAAATTATAACTTTTTAGTATATCTTGTCTTTATATATAAACGCAGCAAAAGCAGGCCATTGCCTTGTAATTCATACGCTTAAGCTTCACTATTAGAAGGTGGCTGCCAGCAAACAACTAATCAAGATGGGTTAGTTGAACCAAATTTTTACCATCATCTGGCAGTGGGGCTTAGCGGTTTAGTTGGGGCTACTTCGCAAAATATCGCTAAAAAGAGTTATTTTAGCTAGGCTAGACACCAGTGTTGTGTACAACTGTAAATCGTGTTTGGCATTTTTCGTTTTATACACACGGAAAAGAATTGAGAACCCATGAATAATTAAATTTAAATTGACAATTCAATCTCATACAAGTAAAAAATTAAACGTGGTTCTCTCTTAGTGAAAAGAAAATATATCTCATTTTTATTGATATAAATTTCTAAACTACATATGCTCGATATATATCTCCAATTGTGCTATTATTGGATGCATCTGAACTCCTCATGAATTCTGAATTTGGGTCCCAAAATTCTATAAAAGCAAACTTTAGGTATTAAAGTTATAGGGGCTAAATCATTAAAAAAGAAAAAGAAAAAGAAAAAGAAAAAGAAAGAGCAGAGACTCTATTCTAAAAGCTAAATTTATAAATATATCATATGTATACATTGTTACAATAATTCAAAAAGAATTATATGCATACTACTATAATAATTAAATGAGAATAAGATATGAAATGAATAGTTGTGCATTATTGAAAAATTGGATGCAGACAACATTATACCAAGGTGAATTCAAAAATTTTCTTGCATTTACTAATTGTCCAGGAGCTATAGCCTTGTGTCAATCAAAATAACTTCTAATTCTCGACAACACCCATGCATTTGTGAATTTTTCACGTGTGGCATTATCTTGTGATTTATAAGAGGCTTAGACGAGAGAATCAAAGAACTAACATCCAATGTACCGAGATAGATACCTCCTCCTTAATTCCTCGAGTCCTTACTTTATTTGCAGCTAGCCTTTACAAAATAGAGCATTAGACAAATCGATGAATAAATAACTTGGATAAAATCCAAACGGCTATCGTCATCCTACCTAAACTCTCATTTCACGAGTTTGTGAGAAAAATTATCTGCCTTGAGAGCATTATCCAAAAGCTAGCATTCTCGAGGCACACAACACTAATCGATTGTTTAGATGCTTAATGAGTTCTTCTTCGTTTAAAATAATAATAATGATAATAATAATAATAATAATAATAATAATAATCAATGTTTCAACTATCCGGCAATGCGTCCACCTACAATGCCCTATATTCCCGATAGACGCAAAAGCTAGAGAAGAGAACTTTAGCGTGTTTGATGGAACGCTTCTTTCAGTGGCTATGCTATATAAAAATTAAATACAGCTGCCTTGTTTCGTAGTTGCAGGCATGTCATTGCCAATTGCAGGCATGAGAATACAATTGCTCATTATTCAAATTCAATGAACTCTGACCAATTTTACATATATATACTTCATGGGTTCTTTTCCTCTATGATCTCCGTTTCTATTACACATGTATGGCTGTAGCCGTCTTTTATGTCATTTAAGCAAATTTTTCTCTGTTAATAAGAAGAAATCAAGTAGGTGATTTCCTTAAAAAATAAAGAAATAGAAAATAATCTCATTTTAAAGTCTCATTATTCAAATCTAGTTAATAATTATAAAAAGTTAAAAAATTTTAAAATTTTATTTTAAACATTATGAACTTTATAGTTATAATAAATTTAGTACTGTTTTTATTTTATGTAATTAAATCCAATTATTTAATCTTATATTTATTGAGTTTTTATTCATTATATTAATAATTTTTTACTTTAATATAACATAATCTTTAATGTTGGTTTTTATTAATTGTTTAACTTTTTAAATTCCTCATTTAATGAATTTGTTTTATGTTTTCTTCATTGAAATTTTTCTAATATTTTGTTTGTATTTTCATATCATTTATAGATAAAATGGCTGTAAATTTAATTTAATTGATTATTTACCGTCTTTTTAAAAAATTCTCTTTGCATATAGCATTTAACTTATTAATTTTTATATTTTATGAAATTTTTCTTGTTAATAATATTCATAAGATATTTAACATATAATATCTTTTAAATCAAGATGGTGATTTATATTCAGAATTTGTAGGTTTTATAAATAAAATAAATTTAGAAATATAAAAATATAGAAAATTGAAAAATTTAAAAAATAAATTTAAAAATTATTTAATTACACAAAATCAAAATTGTAAATATGAAAAAATAAAATTTCTCATTTTTTTAGGTTAAAATTATTTTCAACTATTAAAAATAAATGGAAAATCTAATAGTTCATAAATTGAAATGATTTCATTTTGGGATGACAAAACAATGAAATTTATGTGGCGGCGTATAGACATGCCACAGTGCATTGCATGACACGTCCTTTGTCGCTACTTAAACCAGCAAGATATAAATGACTTGTTTATTGCCCCCATATGACTTTAATTTATACATTAGCCATGCGTGCCAACTTGCACAACATTGTCTACACTGTATTTATAATTTTACGGCACAAAAACATATTGGCAGAATCTAGCCACCTAGCTACGTACTGTGTGTCTGCTGCTACATATACATAATACGAGGCAGCAGGCAAGTTAATATAGTTACTTTGAAAATCAAAGAATCATTTAATTTGAACCTCAATTCATTAAGACTTATTATAAGACTGCAGTCCATTATTCAATCACATGGCTAGACGATTATGTACATATAATTTGTATTCGTACAGCGAGGAGATGAGAGCCTTTTTGAGGCTCATATGAATTGGAAATACATGCTACTACAAAACATTATTCATATCAGAAAAAATAAAGTAATAACAGGCGAGACGAGAGTGTGTGTCATGTTTCCACTTCCCATTCAACCTAGCCGCCTGCATATTTAAGCAACGCAAGCATTTTATCATAATATGAGATTCAGCCTTTGGAGCATGTCACCACGTCAATACATGTCCCCCTGGCCCATCTTCCTCGAAGTAACTTCAAATCAATTACACTTATAATCAATAGCTTTTAGCATTGCCAATCCTCTCCTTCAAGTTAAGATGAGCAAATTAGAGGTAATTTTATCATGGAGGTTCAAGTGTTTTTATGGTAAAAATGGTCTCAATTGTTGTACAAGAGAAACGTTTCCTCAAAATATTAATTATCAGGAACATTCGTAGTCTGTAAGTTATTGTTCCCATACTTGCAAACATGGCCAACCTTTACAACACTTCAAATTTGCAGGAGGGGTGCTTTGAAGTGTGTCCTTACGTTTGACAAGAATACATTGACTTGTCCCCCATGCAATTTAAGTGAATTAACCTCATTTATTATAACATGATAAAATATATCATGGCTAGTTTAAATTTGTTCTAATTAAAAAAGAATGACAAGCCATCCTTAACTATATAGCAATTTGATTATTCCCTTATTTTTTAAAAAAAAAAAATAGATAGCCAACTCCCTTCTTATTTGAGAGCCCATTTAGGTTCAACTCCCCACAATATTGAGAAATGAGATAATTTTCTCTAAGGCGATTGTGAATTTCTCCTACTGTTTTTATAATATCCAATAATCCTCCTAAAGCCATAATTTTATGGTATTATCTTATTTTCAAATATACTTTTATTCACATTTATTTTGAATTAAATAAATTATATAAAAATAAAAATTTATGTACTAAAAAAGAGAAATATAAGTTTTGGTGTGAGTACAAAATTAATAAACACGAATGTTGGGACTTAAACTAGAAGCCAAATGTTGTGATCTAGAGTAAAAAATTTATTAATTTAATGAGAGGTTGTTTTTTATCAAGACATAAAAGACGAGTCATCTAGTGTATGCGTTGGCGCATATTATTTTACGCATGTCAGTTGTGTGAATGATATAGAAGACACATCGTCTGTTTTATTCTCTCAAGGATGACACATCAGTTGCAATCAAAACGATAAACAATGAACCACATAAAATCTATTTGTAGATTAAAATATTTTTAATATTTTAATAATAATAATAATAATAATAATAATAATAATAATAATAATAATAATAATAATAATAATAATAATAATAATAATAATAATAATCATAATCATAATCATAATAATAAAGACAATAATTAACTAATGACATTTTGACAATTTGTAACAATTTATTTTGATTCTTAAATAAAATAAACACACCAATAGGAATACGGCATATTCCAATTCTTATTCATATATGTCGTAGGGGTGCATAAATTCGGGTTATCATCAAGTTCGAATCAATTTGATTAGGTTGAAGAAAAGCAATCCAAACTTGCAATCTAATCAGATCTAATTTGAATGTAGTTTAGGTTGAATTAAAAATTCAGATTGAGTCTAAACTGAATTGGGTTATGGTTATATGCATATAAGTTTGAGTTCGAGTTAAAATCGGATTTGTGTCAATTAGGATGGATTCAGATAATATTCAAATTGGGGGTAATTTTGAGTTTTTTTTTGTAAATTATTTTAGTTATTTGAAGATAATTTTAATACAATTATTTAATGCGATTATCTCATTTCAGTCCTTTTTTTTTTCAATTTTCAACAAAAAATGAAAATTACTACTATGAAATCAAATGAATAAAAATTAAAATAAATTACTACTATTTGATCAGATCAGATATGATTATTTGCCCACCAATGTTTCTAAAAGAATTATTTTTTAGTTATGTTAGCTCGATCAAATTTTTAGATCAGAGCAGGTTAAACTTGATTTGATAGAGTTGAGAAAAATCTCACCTAATCGAGTTGGAGTCTTTATTCGCCTCCTCCGATCAAAACCCAAATTTTTTTCTTCGGAGTCAGGTCGGCTCATTTGCCCACTACTATAATGAATTTAGAATCTACCCTCATGTGGAGCTATGAAAGCCTGCGGTCCCTCGCCGGCCCAAAGCCCAAAAAGTCCCATAGATAAGGTATGAAAGAAAAAGTATACCAAATTCTACGCATATTTTACGTTTGGGTCATTAAGTTTGAAAATGTCCTCATTGTTGGCTCGGGCTATTTTACTTTTTTTTTTTTTCTTTTTTCTGTTTTAACCAAATTAAATAAACAGCTTCTCCTTGTTGGCTCCCCTCAATCCGAAATGCTAACTACGCCCTTACCTTGGCCGTCTAGACATATTGGAATGTACATTTACTCTCTGTGCTTTCATAGTGGGCGAAATTAAAAGTTGAGAGCTTTGAGTTATTTGAGGACCATTCTTTTTGTTGTTATGGGATGAGTTTAAGTGCCATAAAATTGTATGGTTGAACAACTCCAAATAACAAGCATGGGAGCCTCGATGCCCACTATATCTTTTTCAACGGATCATCAAGTTCGGAATCACATAATGTGTGTCAGTGCACTGCACTATGCTTGAATGTTGGGTAAGATTTAAACCTGTAAAATAAGGCTTGAACCTACCCACTATAAGTGGCATGCAGATTCTTTTGTCACACATTTTAACACCTAGAACAAAACAAATGCTCTCTTAACATATAAAAACCAATAACGAGGTCCTTCATTGCAGAATTTTAACTAGTAAACGAAGCCAATTAAACATGCACATGGACACGTCCCTTTGGGGACCAAATAATGCATTAAACGGATAGATATAACAAAGTTTCGAGTGCTATAGGCAGTACTTCATTTATTGTTTTGGGATAAACTAGAGTAAGATATGTAGAGAAAAACTCCAAACTTGATGTGGAAATGCACAATGGCCTTGGAAAAAGCAATAAACACATGCAGCCCATGGCTCTGGCAATTGTCTGTCAACAATTCAATATTAGTGGCAACTTTCCTTGCCATTTGGTAGCTAGGAAATCGATGGAGATGGCATTTGCAAAATCTTTAAATCTCTCCACGGAAGACATAGAAGAAAAAGGAAGAAGACACGTAAAAAGAAAGAGATTCTTGCTTATTTCTCCCTTTCTTATCTTATCTTATTTAAGTTCTCTTATAACCTATGTATATTAAAACGCGAACTAATGGGCCCTAAAAGTAAAATAAATAAATAATTGGCGAAGTTGCTATCTGAAAGCTGCGTAGTAACCCCACTAATTAAACTCCGTTCATGCATCTACATGCCTATATATATATGTTTGTTTTTGTATATATATTTTGGGTCCATCTCATAGGTGACTCTAACTTAAATTACATTAATTTATATAGTTAAGTAATTAAAGGAAATTTTAAGGGGCAAATAAAATTTGTAATGAAATTTGGCTTTAAAAAGCAAACAGCTAACCTAATTTGTGGAATCGCAAAAAGACAAGTGGAAGAAAAAGATGAAAGAGTGAAGTGAAAGAGAGTGCCTGGTTATTACAATTTAGAGACAAGATTTTTAATTTTTGATTAGGCTATTGGAAAGTTAAATTAATTTCATTCTCTTTCAAATTTTGAGGGTAAGTTCTTGATATTATTCTCTATAATCCTATTTGTTTTTATTTTTATTTTATTCTCTTGTTGACTATTATTTGAGACACCTACTTGTTAAAAATACATATATTCAAGTGTTACTGTAAGATAAGAATATTGAAATTCTTAATATTATTAGCCTCTAGCATTATCTAGAGAAGAATTTGTGTTGTAATCCCATTAATATAGTGAAAGATTTTATCGAACTACGGTTTCATGGTTTTTCCCACTTTAGATTTTTCTCGTAAAAATTTATGTCTCTTGTGGTTGGTTTATTACTTTAGATTTTATTTGTTTATAGTACACATTTTATTTTAATCGCATAAAGAGGGAAAGAACTTTATTTCCACTTAATTTGCAACTTATTATGTGAGTCCCTTTCCCAACATATATACACACACATACATATATAAATATAAACACCCTCACCACTCAAGTCAAAATTACACCTCACTCTTCAATTCTTTGAAATGTGCTACTTTCAGTTTTGCAAGAAAATGTCTCTTTTAATTTTTCTTCTCCACTTGAACTTCATCACCTCATGTCTTGGAGCAAGAAAGCTAACTTCACTTTACCAACCATCTCTCATTGCCATGACTTACCACAAAGGGGCTTTACTTGAAGGAAACCTTTATATTTCAATTCTTTGGTACAGAGAATTTTCCCATGCTCAAAAATCTATTATTGCCCACTTTCTTCTCTTTTTGAACCCATAAAAAAAATCAACTTGATTCTAATTTTGCACCGGCACAACCCTCAGTCTCCAAATGGTGGCACACAATCCAAACCTACATGAAAAAAGCTGGCAAAAGATAGACACGTGTTTTCATAGCAAGCTAGTCCGCTGATAAAAATTGCTCATTAGGAAAAATCTTAAAGAAAGCTCAAGTATTTGACTTGGCTGATCGAAAATTTAACTTAAACATTCCACACGGGCTAAGGGTACTAACTCTTATTTTAACAGCTAAAGACGTGGCTGTCGAGGGATTTTGCATGAGTAACTGGGGGTTTCATGGTTCAAACCCTCAACACAACTTGGCTTTCATTTGGATTGGCAACTCAGTGACTTAATGGCAGGGCCAATGCGCGTGGCCGTTCCAGCAGCCGATCTACGGACCACAGACTGCAAAGGTTGGCAATTTGCGGGTCTGGGCTAGGCTTTTGCAAGCCCAGGCCCAGGCCCATGTATTCAGAAACAAGCCTAAGCTTTGTGAAAGCCCATCCAGTCTTAAGCACGCCTAGATGAACCTAGGCCAAACCCGAGTTGAGCTTGGACTTTTATCAAATTTTAAATAAATTTTAAATAAAGTTATAAACTTAGAAAAAAAAAACACTTAAATTACATATAATTATCCAATATATGATTATTCAACAAAACATAATAAACCATAATATTAATATATAAAAAAAAATTAATCCAATATTTATGGACCATCTTTGTCCTCATCATTCAATTCTTCCTTAACATTTTCTATCTCCGCAATGGGAGGTAAATCAGAAACATTCTCCATTATAATCCTACAACAAATTAAGGCATGTAGCACATTAGATTACTGTAATTATACTCACCAAAACCTATTATGGGATACCAATTCAGCAAAGTTTTTTTTTAATTTTTTAAATTATGAATATTACAATTTCAAATTTGTTGAAAATCTAAATTCATAAACATGTAACGCAATTAAAAAATCAACATTGATGCTTCTTAATCAAATATGAGGTTCAGATCACAATCAAATTGTAACTTTGACCAAAATAAATAAACAAACAAATGAAGAATATATATATATTAATAATAAATGAAAAAAATAAAAACTAGAGCTGATTTACACCTCAAAGATTGTGTGGGTGCAGTGGGTTCAAGACTTAAGAGTGGGTTCGTTGATGGTGCTAGGTTGGATGCATGCTGGGCTTGCAAATCGCATCGCATAACTACCCGTTGTAGTGATTTTCTGACTCGCGGTGTACTGTGTTGGGTCCCAACAATTGGTGGCGATGGTGGCTGTAAAACAGTGAGGATTAAGAGTGTGGCAGTGGCTGTGAGACTGTCAGCTGTAGAGTGTTGATGGTAGGCGGTTCAAGGTTGGTGTGGTGTATGTTGCAAAGCTTTTGTTTTAATTTAAGGTTACTGGATTAAGGATAATTCATTTTGATTTTGATTTTTTTGTTTTATTTTCCTTTTTTTATTTGAATTATTTTTTAATTTTATATAATATAAAACTCGGGCCAAACTCAAGCTTTTAACATCATTCCCACTACGTACAGGCTTTAAACTTTTGAGCACATATCCTTTAATTTATCATGCGAATTGAACTTAAAAACCCGCATGCTCGAGCCGACCTAAACTTTTTTGCCAAGCCTACAAACTGCACCACGACCCCACCAAATAGCGATGTTGGTGTTGATGGCATGATAATAAACATAGCCAATCTTTTGGCTAGAACTATCACTAGCTTGTTTGGAAAAAGCCACTTTCTCGACTCGGTTGAGGCGCCACTTGAGGTGGCTTCAACTTGTCCCGGAGTGAATGACAAAGGGGCGTATTCAAGTTATACTGGAGAGGTTTTAATGGATCCTAACACCGGTGCTAGCTATAATGCACTGGGTGTTAATGGGAGGAAGTACCTGTTACTGGCCTTGTTTAATCCTTCTACTCCTCAATGTTCAACGGTTGTGTGAGTTCTTGAGCGTAAAAAAACTTTTATGCCCAACTACAATAAATTTTAGAATATATCTTATGTTCAGCGTGATTATATGTTAATATTGATCACTACAGTTGAGATGGTGCGTCTGATGAATTTTACTGTGAGACCCATAAATTAAATAATGTTATTTTATATTGTAAAATAAAAAATTTATTAATTTTATTGGGGAATTTTACTGTGTGGCCATCTTCCGTGTTTGGTAGCCAAAGCGAGAGAAGAATGGGTGAATGGGAGGCGACAATCCGAAAAAAATGAGGACAAAGTCGAGACAGGAGAGAAAGTGATGAGTAAAGAAGTGAGTGAGGGAGGATGAGTTTGAGTCGTGCAATAGTCATGAGTGAGGGAGGATCGAGATATCTCTAGATCCAATCACACCGAGAAAACACTAGCCCAAAGAGGGAGAGTGCACTGGCAAATGTAGTAGTTGGAGACAAAAAGAGTGATGATGGCACGTGAATTGAGAAAGAGTGTGATGTTTTTGTCCCCATCACACTTTATTTAAAATAAAAAATAAAAAATAAAAAAATAAAAAAATAAAAAAATAAAAAAATTATTATATGGTTGAGAGAAAGAGAGAGGGGAAACGGCAAAACAAGCTGTTGTTTCTCTCACTTTTCTCTCAGCCTTCTAAATATTTAGCACTACTTAAATTATAAATTCCTGATTACATTTGTATAGTGTTACACACTATTTTATGCGGGGAATTTATGAAAATAGTCACAAAACTTTTTAGTTTTTCAAATTTGACCTCTCAAGTTTTTCTTATCATAACTAGCTAAATATTAATTTTTTGGATCAAAAGCCCTCATCACTTTCAACAAATTTACAAAGAATGCCACCCTCACAAATTTTAAGTTTTACTTAATACTCTCAACAAAACTCATCAATCTCAGCATAAGCAAAAGATATAAAATCATCAATTGGAGAATATCTTAAAAGTTAATATATGCTCTTACACTAAATTTTTAATGTATTAAGTTTAGGGTTTATATTCAAAATTGATGTGGGTTTTGTTGTAAATATTGTTATTTTTTAATCACAAAGCAATGTGATTTGTTAAAGTAATTAGATTTGAGTTGAAAAAAAAAAACATTGAAAACATTAGAAATTCGAGCGAAAAATGAAATCTAGATTATGTGCAACATATGCCCATCGCACATAAGTACCACTATATTTATATGCGACAGACACATATCACCCAGCTTGTCGCACATCATTAATATATCATTTCAAAACTTACCACAAGACGAATCAAATTTAAAACTTTTTTGTCACTTTATTCCATGATCGAACCAAAAATTTTCTTCAGTTTAAACTAAAGTAAATTAAAGCTTTTTTTAACTCCTTTTCCTTTAATTGTTATCAACAAGACTCCCAGTTTCTGACTTAAGCATCAAAGTCTTTAGGCTTTACATGCTTGTTTTGAGCGTATAATATACCATTTTGAAAATTGCAACGAGATTAATCAAATTCAAAACTTTTTTTGTATTGTTCTATACCATGATCGAACCAAAAATTTTCTTTAATTTAAACTAAAGTAAATTAAAGCTTTTTTTTAACTCTTTTTCCTTCCGTTATTATCAACAAGACTCTCAATTTCTAATTTAAGCACCAAAGAGTCTTTATGGGTATCAATCCCTACACCCTTACGATTTTTTTATCTTGTAAATTGAAGCACCTAGGTTCTAAAGTCATACGGCACTGTCTCGAGCTGAATTCACAACCTGATCTCCATTCAATCCAATCACATCATTTCTTTAAACATTTAAAGTCTAAAACTTGAATTTGGAATATATATCTCACAAATTCAACTATGGGAGGTGCAAATATTAAACCATTCATAAATTACTTTGAGAAACAGAAATCATATTGAGGCCCGGTCGTCCAGATCCTAAACATGAAAACTATCAAAATTATACGTATTTTCTACTCTTTTTTTTATTTTAAATGATGGGGAATAAGTTGGGCTAGTTATTAAACTCGGGCCCAAACAAAAGTTAATGCCTTACGTCTTATCCTAAAAGCCCATAGAAATCGGGGCTATTAAGACCAACTTTTTATCTCACAACCTGTATATCAATTTTAAATTAACCTTTGTGTGTGTTGGGGGAAGAAGGGGGGGGGGGGGGGGGGGGTGTTGTTGCGTTCCGTTAACATATCTTCTTTTGCTACGTTGTCGGACCGACACATTCACAGTACATTAATATTAGACATAACGAAATTTCAACGGAAGAAATATTTTTGTACAGTTGTGATATTTGAATCTTTAGCTATATCCCACCATCTCCACTAATCACTTTTATATTAATATCTATTTTATCTTTATATGAAATGACTTAAGATGGTAAATACCTTTTAAGTGCACCCACATGATAATTTTTATTAATATTTAATTTAGTTAATGTAGTTTCTTTTAATATTTTAAATTATTATATCTTTTCAAATATTGTATACTTTTCTAATCATCAAAGAAATTTATTTATAGTACTCAATAGAGGATGATGAAGAATATCAAATCTTTTTTATGTATATGACAGTGATGGATAAAACCTTTAAAAAGAAAGAAAGAGATTATAGTGATTTTGAGAATTTGTTTTTAAATAGACTTTACAAGTTTCTTACATGGTGGGTGCTTTAAAAAAAATAAAAATTATAATAAGGGTAAATTCGAGATTAAGTAACGATTATAATAACGGTAAAGTAGGAATTAAGTGGGGTACATTGAGAGATAAAAATTAGTTTAAAATTTTTAATAAAATTAACTGAAAAATAATGATAAATGAGATATAATAAGAAGGATCAAATATTATTACTTATTTTTTGATTGGGTACTTTAAAATTGAACTGGTGAGATCCAGACTGCAAAGAATCTAAAGATCGAATCCGTTAGCCCAAGATTGTAAGCTCAAAAGTTGCTTCTGGTCCTTACGCGCCTGCTTGTAGCAATCGTCACAAGACATCATATCAGCACCACGCTTTTGTTCCTTTCTTTAAAGCAAATTTAGAAATATTTCTGCAACTCACATTTTTTTTTAATTGGTGCATTATGTAATTCGTCATTTCTGGATGGTCGGATTCATGCATAGATTCATGGAGAACTTTGAGCACTGCATCAAGTTGGAAGAGTTTGCTCGTCCGTTGTACATAAGATACTCCATTTACATATTCAATGTTATCCTTGTTTTAATTTGCGTGACCCTTTAGCTTATACAAAAATAAGGAGAGACTAGAGAAAAAAAAATTAGCATTTCTCAGTGATTGACAATGCACTCCAAGGTGGTGAGGTTTTTATCATATTTTCTTGTTTATTTCTACTGGGCAGTGGTTCCTGTGCAAAAACTTAGATTCAACAACTCGATCGGTAAAGAAACTTGTTATCATTGCTTTTTGATATCAAAAATTTCAGTTTAGCCCAATCCTGTATTTACAATGAAATGAGCAGTATTCGATACTGATGTGAATGCAGTGTGTGTATTACGACTGCTACAATTTCAAGTGCAAGTCAATGAAATATTTTCTCAGTGTAAATAAATCTTCCCAATTAGTTACTATATTATACGGGTAGGATTTACATTTTGGAAACAGGGGCAGATACAGGATATTTGTTTTTGTCAAAGTAAATTATAAATTTATTATGTATGCTTATGGGTGTATCAGTGCAAACAAAACACAAACGAAATAGATATATAAAGTAATGCGACATCATTCATAATACATATATTTAACAAAACAAGTCTATCACTTTAATTAAAATGAAAATTTACTCTTTTATCAAAGATAATAATAAATTATTTTGGGCTAAACCAGGTTGTAGTCCGGCACGGTTTGGATATCGTGAGGATCATTATTTATATTATCTTTTTACACAGCTTTCTGCGTTTCCATTAAAGGATGCTTTGCAATGCCTTTAAGTCATCATTCATCATTTATGCCGAAATTTTTGGTATTGAAAAAGCTGCTAATAGAGGGTGGCAAAATGTTTGGTTAGAAAGCGACTATGTTCTGCGTTCCCTCCTTTTGTTAAGCCTTAATTTTTTATGGGTTCGTTTCCTTTACCAAAAAATGAAAATGAAAAGAAAGAAAGAAAGAAAGAAAGAGACTCTACTACAGCACTGTTTTGCCTTTATAACCTTAGTTTTACTGCTTCATAGTGCATTTGTAATAGATGTATTAACTATTGTAGTTTGATTAAAACATAGTTTTTAGGTGCTCCCATATCTTCCAAGAAAGAAATTATATGGCTGATTATTTGGTTAATTTGGGATTTTCTTATTCTCTATGTACTTGGTGGGATTGTCCACGGATGAATATTTGGGAAAAATTACTTGAGGATCCTTTGGGCTTATCTCAAGTATCGTTTTTTAACTTAATCTCTTATACATAAGGCTTTAGTTTAATTTATTTTCAGATTTACATAAAAAAAATATTAAAAATCTATTTGTTCGACATTTCTTTTTGGGATAGTGTTTTTGTGTCATTGTTGACTTCTATAAAATTTAAAGTCAAAAAGGAAAATTTTGAAAATTTAACCCAAAAGAATTGGGCTATAATGCACTCATAACGTTACAATATTTTTCTTGTCGGGTCGAGTATGAACTTGTGCATATATATATATGTGAATACATGCATTCATACATATATAATTGATAATATTGGGACATTATTATTTAGGCTATAATGAACTCATAGCGATTACAATATTTATGTATTAGGAGATTTTTTTTTTAAATATAAAAAATTCCTCTATAGTCATAATATTAGGACCATACTTATTTAATATTACGAGGAGGTTATAATTTAATAGCGACATAATTATAAATTATTAGGGTACATATAAAATCAAATATATAAACATTGATAAAAGAGATATACATAATTTCAAAAAATTAAATACATATAATATTGTAATATGGAAAGTTATTTTAAAAATTTCTAAACTTTCACTTTCTTTAATGTTTTTCTCTCATTTTCTTGTTGTACTATGTGAAGGTAAATTCTTTTAATGTAATATAATTTTTTTTTTGTAGTATATAGATAACTATTTATATATAGAGGAAAGTTTCTTAAGATAAAGTTTACAAAAATTATAATTTATTATAATATGAAGCTTATTCTTTTTTATAATTTATCTAAATTAGGATTAAAATTTTTTATGATTAGATAAAAATTATTCCAACACAAAATATCAATATAAAAAAATGACTGTAAAATTTTAAAAAATACATTTACCATAAAAGTTTTGACTTTTTTTTCCCCACTTTATTCTTTGGCCAATTAGTGAACCAATACTCTCATAGTGAGAGCATGATTCAAGTCCCGATGGACTCAATCTCCTCAATTAAACATAATTGTATGGAATAAATTTGTAAAGTCCTTCTCCCTTACGAAATACTCCAGTTATATATATGTGATTGTAAATATTAATGTATTTTAATATAATATTAGAAGTTTCAATTATATATATCTGAGGAGAAATGCACAAGTTATATATATGTGATTGTAAATATCAGTGTGTTGTCCGCTGCAATAACAATTATAAACATGCTCCAGAAATATATATATGATTATAAATATCAATGTATTTTAATATAATATTAAAAATTCCAAAATATATATATTTGATTATGAATATTAGCATATTGACTGCCGTAACAATAGTTGTAAATATACTATATAATCCAATAATTTAAAGTATAATCAGTATTTTAAAAAAACAATCATCAGTGTCGGCAAGGAAATAATGCATTTGATAGGCGCAATAGAAACAGTAACGCACGTGATAGTGATATTTCCGCCAAAATATCGCGATTCGCATCTCATCATACGCACGTGATAGTGATCCCTTCCGCCAAAATATTGGGATTGGTATCTCATTCAACGATCTCACCAAGGGGACGACTTTCCCAAGTCAACAACACAATTACCTAGAGAAACTGACGTGTGCTCAGTTAACTGCTTGCGTATCGTTTCTTGATTCCCTTGCTCTTATTATATTATTGTAATCATAGTGATTGCTGATTAAGGCACCTCTACCGTTCTTTGTTTAGAAGAAGAAAAATAAATTATAGACAGTTTAGGCTGAGAGATAGTCCAAATCTTAAATGATTTGTCCTTTGATAGATAAATAATTGCGACTCCCGCGGTCCGATCCACAGTGCTCATATAAAATTATAAATAATAATATCTCAATGGTTGAGATATATCGTCTTCCACATCTCACATTTTGACTCATGAAATTTTTTTTTAAGAATCATTTCAAAATGCTACACCCAATCAAAGTTATTATTTCTTTAGTGATTAATTAATAGTAAAATTGTTAATAACATAGTTGAAAGTCAACAATCGAATGTCCAAACATTTTAAGACAACTCAAGATTATTCGGTGATTTGAATCTTCATCAATACAATTTATGCGGGAGATTATTGATTCATATAGAATATAATGATAATTAAATTTTAATTACACGTTATCACAAATATAATATTTTAACAGAACTCAAAATTTTTTAAAATTTAATAGAACTCAATAAAAAGTTTTGATTTTGTTTTTGAATGGTGAGAAGATCTTAATTCTTCGTCAAAGTAGAAAATATTTGTATTCGCTATCTCTTACTGTCTATTATATTCTTACAAAACAGCAAATAGCTGTAAAAATGGTTACAAGTTACAAACACAGCATTGTAGATTAACAGTGAGTAGGATACGTGAAGCACTATTATAATGATCGATTCATCCTCGTAAAAGACACATGCTTGTATTTATTGATTCATATCAGGATTAGAAATTTTCTATCTTCGTCCACCTTTATGTCGCTAACCGTTGTTTGACAAATCAATAAGCTCGATGCTCGGATATGTTTTTGTGAAAATATGAATCACGATATTAATAATTTGATATCGTTTTATTGGTTTTATGGAGCCACCAGTGACGGATTCCTGCCTGTCAGTAAAGAACTATTCTGGTTCGTGACTTGTGCACCGGTGCTTGTAAGGGATAGAAGGCAAATGATTGGACAGCTGAGTCGAGTAATAAACATACCGAGAAAATGGGTATTGATTCGAATCCAGCTCCAAGCAGGATCCGCAGACTTTTAAATCCATTTCCAATCTGGGCATAGAAGCGTGTGCAGTTCAGTCGTGAAAAGTTTTAGTTCGGTCTTCTTTTCTCTCTTAAGTTAGGTTATTAAGACGGGATAGCAAATTGGGTTCTCTCGGTATCTCTCTTCTTGCTTAAGTTAAGTTAGTTGCAGTATGTGCGCCTTCAATTGAGGAGACTTGCTCATAAGCAGTGGTTATGAGCTCTTTCTTTTTTACGTTTGTGTCCCATCAAATATAGATTTATTCACATTTAACTTTTCTTTTAATCACTGATTGTTTTATATAATATGAACGCTGCTTATATTGAAATGAGATATTTACTAAGACCACTTAAATTAGTTCTATTACGGCACATCTAAATTTTTTCCTCACAATTATTAAAGCGATATATACTCTACCCACAAACTAACATCTACCTAAGTTTACTCAATTTTTAATTGAAAGAGGAATACAAAGAATCTCCGAGAAAGTACAACCCATGTCCTCTCTACATGGTTGTGGGCTGAGAGGCAAATTTATTTACTGTGAACTAAAATACATATTTTCTTTTCTTAAAATTATTATAATTTGTAAATACAATATTTACAATTTGAAATTGATTAGAATAAAGTGGGAGATTTATAAAATTTATATCCCAAGACAAAAAATTTATTTTCATTAAGTTGCATTTTTTAAAATTATTATAATATATAAATATTTAAAATTCATTAGAGTATGAATTTACACATTTTATAGTTCAATTCAGGGTCCCTCTATGATGTTGTATTTTTTTTACAACATTAATAATATGAGGAATATGCATCATTGGATCTAATCAATTGCACACACTATCTCTATTAATAAATTTTTTTAATTATTTTAAAAATAATATAGCCAATTAACAAACCGAATTAAAGTGTAATTTTAAATTTAAAAATAAAAAATGATAAAATACATATCTCAAGTTTTTTTTTAATTTAAATTTGAATTCTTAACAATTTTTTCTATTTGAAATCAAATTCTTGACACATTAAACAAGTACGTTTCAATTCAAAATGTGTATGTGTGTATTTTCTTTTAGATAAAGATGCTATATTAAAATATAAAGAGGTTTATGAATGTTGCAGCAATCAAGCGCATGTCACGGTTGCAAAATAACAGGAGACTTATTTCAAAATTTGCACAACAAGAGATCTCTTCCAGCAATGGGAGAGGAACAATAGATTCGATTCCAACGAGTAAAAAATATTTTGTGTCAATGTCATTGTCGTAGAACTTTAATATTTTCTCTCAATTGCTAATGTTTATGCAATGTACTCATGCATTATTTTGAATGCATTGTTAGATACTGACTAGATGTAATTAGTTATGTTTCTTTGTATTAATAATATTTATATTGACAATTATCTAGTTATTGTATTTGTTAAATGATAAGGATTTTTTTTTTTTTAATTTAATGAAATGTTACTGATAAAAAGTGGGTGTACACAGTTTGATTAAAGAAATTAAAACTTTTTAAAGCAAGTGTAGAAAATTATAAACCACAACAATCTTGATTTAACCAAGCAAAATACTTGTTGTATATGATTTTACACATGTTTTACAAGATTTATAAGCTTCTGAAGGATTAGGTCTAACAATATTTTAAAAAATGAGGCTAAAGGAATTTTGCAGCATTTTTCGGATGCTGTCATAAATTATAATACAGATTTCCTGTAGTGAAAAGTTAGCATAGCAGCCATGGATCATGGTAGTCCACCAACGGCTCACATCAGATCTTGGTAATCACCTCTTATTATCGTTATTTTCTCTTTTTCAATTTGTTTAAAATAAAAAAAAAATCTATTTACCTACAATTTGAATATTATCGGTTATCAGCTAATTATGTATTTATCATTATATTAAATTATATAAAATAAATAGCTGAGATTAAAATACTTAAATTTAAGAGCGTACAACAATTTCACTATTAATATTGTAAAAATTCATACGACATCATACAAAAATTCTCAATCGGCAACTAAATGACGAGCCCTCTACAATATTAATACATGAAGATATATCCTGGAAAACTTAGAGCATATGATATGTCTGTCATTTTGACTAGACGGTTTAGCATCGAAGTTCATCTTTGATATAAAGAAGAAAACAAGTCACGTGAATAAACGAATTTAAAAGATTAAACAGCCTGGTTTAAATTTATAAATAATTTTACCGGTCTTTCGAGCCGAGCCGTGCCTACTACAGACTCTCATAAATTGTTTTCGGAAATTGTTAACGTACAATGTACCATACGTCAACTCGATAATTATTATTAGTAACACAAAAATAAAATCAATAAAAACTATGCATGTGTTGGTGATAGTAACAGTAAAATTGAAGTACCCTACGTGACGATGTACAGTAATAAGTTGCATTCTTTTAGCCGTCAAATATTCAGTTTAGTATTTGTTTGACTTTTAGGCTTTCGCATTGACAAAGCCGAAAAAACAATAATAATTGAGACCGCCATACTTTGGGGCTATAAAAGCAGGAGCATGCAATATCTTTCACAACTTATCATTTAGTTTTATTGCAAGAGCAGCTAGAGAGCAATGGCCTCCCTTGCCAAGCCTCATGCAGTTTGCATACCGTACCCAGCACAAGGCCACATAAACCCGATGCTAAAACTAGCTAAAATCCTTCACCACAAAGGCTTTCACATCACCTTTGTTAACACAGAGTTTAATCACAAACGTTTGCTTAAATCACGAGGCCCTGACTCTCTCAATGGCCTCCCTTCGTTTCGATTCGAAACGATACCCGATGGCCTGCCGCCGACGGATGTCAATGCCACACAAGACATACCATCTCTATGTTACTCAACTACAAGAACTTGCTTATCTCCTTTCAAAGAGCTTCTTCATAAGCTGAATAATCCCTCCTCTAATGTTCCGCCGGTCACTTGCATAGTTTCTGACGGAGTCATGAGCTTCACTGTTGATGCAGCTGAAGAGTTTGGTGTCCCGGTAGTGCTTTTCTGGACTAGTAGTGCTTGTGGCTTCTTAGCTTACCTTCACTTTCGCCAACTCATTGACAAGGGCTATACACCTCTCAAAGGTACTTTAATTTTCCAAGTTTTAGGCTCTGTTTTGGAACTACGGTTTGATTTTTCCTAGCTGGTAGAGCTCCCATTTTACAACAGATTTGAGTCAAAAGTCGCAGCAGCAAATTTTCATTTATCTTTCTAATTATACGTGAGCTGTCAATTTCATTTAGTCACTCACCACAGCTCAAATGCTATAGATGACAATGTTAAAAATGATATATTTGTTAATTTGAATTGCAGATGAAAGTTACTTCACAAATGGGTACTTGGATACTGTTATAGATTGGATACCAGGTATGAAAGGTATCCGTTTGAGTGACATCCCGAGATTTATCAGAACTACTAACCCTCATGATATTATGTTAAATTTCCTTCTCTCGGAGACTGAAAGATCCAAAAGGGCTAGTGCAATTATTTTGAACACGTACCATGAGTTAGAGCGAGAAGCTATGGACGCTCTTACATCACTGTTACTGCCGCCTGTATATTCCATCGGATACCTGCAATTTCAACTGAATGAGATCCCAAAGAATGATTCGATCATGCAGATTGGATCCAGTTTGTGGAAAGAAGAAACAGAGTGTATCGATTGGCTGGACACAAAAGAACCCAACTCAGTGGTTTACGTGAATTTTGGTAGCATCACGGTCATGACGGCAAATCAACTCGTTGAGTTTGCTTGGGGTTTAGCAAACAGCAAGCAAACATTTATGTGGGTCATTAGGCCTGATCTTGTTGCCGGTGACTCGGCGATTTTGCCACCCGAGTTTGTGACGGAGACCAAAGAACGTAGTCTGTTAGCAAGTTGGTGTCCCCAAGAACAAGTTTTAAACCACCCTGCCATTGGAGGATTCTTAACGCACAGTGGGTGGAATTCAACGCTGGAAAGCATATGTAGCGGCGTTCCATTGATTTGCTGGCCATTTTTTGCCGAGCAACAGACAAATTGTCGATACAGTTGCAGAGAATGGGGCATTGGGATGGAGATTGATAGTAACGTTAAGAGAGAGGAAGTTGAAGTACTTGTCAGAGACTTAATGGTAGGAGAGAAAGGCAGAGAGATGAAACTGAAAGCTTTTGAATTGAAGAAGAAGGCCGAAGAGGCAACAACCGGTCCAGCCGGATCGTCATACGTAAATCTTGAAAAGTTTATCAAACATCTGCTTCTTTCTCCCACGAAGTAGTTGCACACCACCCACCCCCCCCCCCGGGGCCCCCTTTTTAATTTTCCACTTTGATGTGACTTTATAAATTAATCCTGTGTCTTGTACTCTTGTATTAATTAATTTGCTTCCATGCATTTCTCTATTATTAATAGAGAAAAGGCTGTCTTTAATTCGCTTCCTTTTGTTTATTATTATTACTATTATTGTTATATTATTATTATTATAGTTATTGTACAATAATTTCAACTCATATTTCAGAAGACTTCAAGCTTAATTTGACCTTTTACTTTTATTTGTTTTTAAGAAAAACTGGTAGCGTTGTTGGGTTAGGGGCATTTTGATGTAATAACAAAATAACGTTTTTACAAGATGGCCCATTCCTGAAGATAGAGATGTCGCGTGGTAATCAGTATCCTCAATTGCCGATCGTCTGATTCATCTCCTCTTTCCGTTATGGCCGCAAACGGCAAGTTTCGTACAAATTTGGATGACACGAAATATGGTTTAATTTGTCCCATTCGTTTCTGTTTTCGTCTCTATCTTTCACAAAATTATTATTTTACTTATTTAAGGTATGGATGTGGATAAATAGAAATTTCACCCACCGTAATATAAACTCTTCGTTCTAACTTTTATTCGAATTTTTATGGAGATTGACGCAGAAGAAGGCCCCTTATTGCTGGACAACTTCGTTGACGATTGACCAATCAAATATTAATTACAATTCGAGTATACTCTAGTTAAATCCTTTACGAGATTAGGAACATGATTTTGTAGGCACTATTAAAACGGTTAATTATTATGGCATAAAAATTGGTAAGTACCTAAACTCCGATTAGAAGAGGATGCTAATTTCTTGAGGAGACATTCCAAATTCTTTTTATATATCTACCCTTTAATTATTGAGGTGTTGTTATTGTCTGGTGTGGATAATATGGATATGGATAGATCTAGCAAAATAATTTATTGGGTCATGTTCTTATCGTGTTAGCTTGGTAACGTATCAAATTTAAATCAACCAAATTACGACTCATTTAATAATCGTGTTAACATATTAAAACTCCAACCCAGCACAGAAAATAAACAAATTATCTAATAACCCTCTTAATATTTATATATTTAATAAAATTTCCATCAACCATTTGTTTCTATATATATATATATATATATATATATATATATATATATATATATTCTCAATTCTAAGCATCTTTATTTTTTTAATACTGACATACTTTGAAGCCATGCGGTTTAATAAAGTCATTTTTCACTATACTGTAAAACCATGTGATTTAATAGTATATCTATTGGGACTCTATTAAACCACATAGTTTAATGTGTCCGCAAGAAAAAAAACAATGAAGGTGCCCGTGGTAGAGAAGAAAATATTACATATTTATATTATTGAAGTTTTAAATCTATATAAAATTTTATAAATGAAACATTGTTTACATACTTATCCTTCCAAAAAGATAAAAATAGAGAATCATGTATAATATTTGAGTTTTATACTAATAAACTACAAATTAATTTAGAATAAAAAATATAATTGTGTCATTAATTGGGTAAATAAGTAAAAAACTTCGATCATGGCTTATTAAGACCCTACATATGTGCATTTAGTATTTACTACTCAATTACTCAAGTACCCCCTATTATTATTTGGTTGGAAACCAATGGCTAAACTAAAAGCTGGAGGGTAATTGTTTAATTAAAATTAATATCTTATTTTGATAAGAGTTGAGCTACGGAAACTTATATTATTACACTCTATTTTTAATAAAATTTAAGCATTTAGTGATTTTTATTAGATCTAGCTCAAACCAAATCCAAACAAATAAATTTATATTTAAGGAGAGCGTGTACTAAGTTTAGGTTTAAGTGTGTTTTTCTGATATTTGGGGCAAGTAGTTTAGTTGAGGTAGCTTAAGTGGTGAGCTAAAGTAGCATGCAAAGTGAGCTAAGTTGGTCATATGAGAAATAATAGAGAAAAACTCAGTGGAGCCCCATAGAAATTAATTTATAGAGTTGATGCAGAGGGACTAATATATGCTTAGATGTAGGTCAGGTGTACTCTAGGGATAATTTAGGTAATCTTACAAAATACTTAATGTAACTTAATTTTAACTTTTTATTTACTAGCAATACCACATTTATAAATTTATAAATTTTTTGTTTAAATTAAATGTATATCTTTTTGTGGACTGATGAAGTTTTATGAATTTATTGAAGGAAATCCATATTTGATTCATAAATGCTGCAATCCACAAATTAAATTTTTTATGAATCAAATTGTAGGGAATCGGACATATTGAACGGATTGGATTAGATTTTGAACATCCATGATGGAATAAAAACAACCTAAATATTGTAAATTAATTTGGATTGATGCTTTAGATTTTCTGTTGATAAAAAAGTTTTTAATTCTGAAAAAAAGAAATTTAAGAAATGTGAAATTTTCAGTTGTGCACAGTAAACCAAATGACGTCTTTTGTTTTTAAAAAGAAATTATTATTATGATATGCGGATAAAGCGTTGCCGACTTTCACTTTCATTATAGGATGTGTAACCTTGCTCTTTTATCTTATTTTATAACAACACAATTTGTAGGATTTCATAATTTGCACCATTCCAGTCTACATGGTTCTTTTCCCAAGGCAACAGTTACCGTAAAAAGAAAACGGAAAAAAACAGAAAAGCAAATAGAAAACATTTTTCTTAAATTTTAATCCTAATGGCAAATACTAATTGTTCCATTTAAATCAAAGGGTTCAAACGTTTATGGTTTTTTGAAAATTTAAAAGGAAAAAAGAAAAGAAAAAGGAAACGAAAGGTATGCGTATGTGCAGAGTGTTTAGTAAAAGCTTACTGTTTGTGTTTAGTGCGTGGGTTTAATTAAACACACTTTCATCTTTTTATGTGATTTTAGCGAATGTAAAAGTCGTAAAATATGAAAAGTGCGTCACATCTCTTAAAATTTCTTTTGATATCAAATGACATGTAGCTATTAATAGGCCGACTCTGAAAAGCCGAATATTCTCAAAACATCACTAACATATTACAGTAATTAATATCATTTATATATAGATTTGTTTATTTTGTTTGAACAATATATAGATTTTCCTTATTTTAAGTGTCCGCTCCTGGGCTGGAAACTGCCCCCACCTTACGGATGGGTATTAAAATATCGTATAAATATCACAATGACACTAGAGTGTTAACGTAAACCTAACTTCTTGCAGTGCAGACAATGACACCCCGTAGGCCCGCACACTGACATCTTTGCGGTGATAAATTAATTGTGCATTTTTTCCCGATCATTATTATTGGATGGATCTGCAAGGAGAACGTCGTTTATCAATTTGTCCAAGTTGATATAAGATGACCCTTTGAGTCGAGCCACTCCAAACACCCAGGCTGTTCTTTCCATAAATTCGACCCTATGAGACTCAGAGCCCTGTCGTTCTCATAATTTTGGGATTAATTGTGATGAAATGTGAGTGGGGAAGAGAGATCTCGTATGCAAAAGTTATAATTAATATAAAAAATAATAATAATAAATTAGGACTCTCGCGGTCCAATCTACAGTGCTCATATAAAGTTATAAATATCTCAACGGGTGAAATGCATTGTCTTCCACAACCGGCATTTTGACTAATGAAAATTTTTTTTCCCCTTTTAAGAATCATTTCAAAGTTATTATTTTTTTAGTGATTAATTAATAGTAAATTTGATAATAACTTATTTGAAAGTCAAAACTTGAATGTCCCAATATTTTAAGAGCCCATTAAATTATATTTAATTATAATTTATTCGTCACATAAAAATACCAATACAATAATGAGACTTACGTAATCTATTTAAAATAAATAAATTAGAGTTGAACGTAACTTAAGTTCGACCAATATTTTAAAACCACTCAAGATTATATATGATTCGAATTTTCATCCATGCAATTTGCGTGGGCCATACAACAATAGTTAGATTTTAATTTCAGTGCTTTGTATTGATTGATTGATATGAAGATTAGACATTTTAAATTTCTGTTGACCTTTATGTCGGTATCGATGTTTGTCAAATCAATAACCTCGATTGCTTTTGTGGAGCCCACCAGTGACGGAAAGAACTTTTCTGTTTCATGACTTATGCACCGGCGCTTGGAAGGTATCGAAGGCGAGTGATTGGACGTACACCGAAACAACGGGTATTGATTCGAAGCCGGCTCCAAGCAGGGTCGAAAGACGTTCAAATCAAGTTCCAACTTGGGTCTACAAGTGCGTGCCAATGTTATTGTCATAAGACTTTAGTATTTTTATCTCTTAGTTGCTGATGTTTAAATAATTTACCCGTGCATTATTCTGAATGCATTGTTAGATATTGACTTGATATAATTAGTTAAGTTTCTTTGTATTAATAATATTTATATTAGCAATCATTTAATTATGGAATTATCTAAATGATAAAGAATTTTTTTTTTCAATTAATGAAATGTTACTAATAAAAAGTTGATGTACACAGTTTAGTTAAAGAAATTAAAACTTTTTAAGGCAAGTATAAAAAATTATAACCCACAACAACATTGATCAACCAAGCAAAAGAATTGTTGTATATAATTTGAAACGTGTTTTACCGGATTTATAAACTTCAAAAAAATTGAATCTAACAATATTTTAAAAAATGAGGCTAAAGGACTTTTGCAGCATTTTTCACATGTTGTCATAATAAAGATTTCTTGTAGTGAAAAATTAGCATAGCAGCAACCATGGATCATGGTAGTCCACCAACGACTCACCTCTTATTATCATTAATTTCTCCTTTTCGATTTGTTTAAAATTAAACAAAAAAAATCTATTTACCTCCTGAACGTTATCGGTTATCTTTTAAATAATTAATTATTGATTTATCATTATATTAAATCAATAATTGAGATTAAAATACTTAAATATAAGAGTATAGAACAATTCCACCATCAATATTACAAAAATATATACAGCATCATGCCAAAATTCTCAATTCCGATATCTACAGAATATAACTAAAAATCTTTGGCGCCTAAATGACGGGCCATGTATAATATATAAAGATTTATCCTGGGGACCTACAATATATATATTATTTTGACTAGACGGTTTAGTGTCGTAGTTAATATAAATAAGAAAACAGGTTACGTGAGTAAATGAACGGTTTAGTGTTGTGGTTAATGTTTGATATAAACAAGAAAACAAGTTACGTGAGTAAATGAATTCAAAACATTGGACAGCCTAGTTTAAATTTATAAATAATTTTATCGGTCTTTCGAGCTGCGTCGGCTACAGCCTACAGCTCTCTTACAAACAATTTTAGGAAATTGTTAAGGTACATTGCACCATACATGTTACATCAACTCAATAGTTATTATTAGTAACACAAAAATAAAATCATTGAAACGACACGTGTGTTAGTGATAGTAACTGTAAAATTGATGTCCCACGCATGATAATATACACTAATAAGTGCCACAATTTTAGCCGAGAAGTTTTCAATTCAGTATTTGTTTGACTTTTTGGCCTTCACAATTTCACATTGCAAGGCCGAAAATAATAATAATAATTCACACCGCCCGATATTGGCGGGCTATAAAAGCAGGAGCATGCCGTGTCTTTCACAATTCATTAGCGTATTACTCATTTAGTTTTAGGCAAATTCAAGATAGAGAATCTATGGGCTATCTTGCCGCCATGGAAAAGCCTCATGCTGTTTGCATACCGTACCCAGCACAAGGCCACATAAACCCCATGCTAAAACTAGCCAAAATTCTTCACCACAGAGGCTTTCACATCACTTTTATTAACACGGAGTTTAATCACAAACGTTTGCTTAAATCTCAAGGCCCTGACTCCCTCAATGGCCTCCCTTCGTTTCGATTCGAAACGATAGCTGACGGCTTGCCGCCGACGGATGTCGATGCCACACAAGACATACCATCTCTATGTTACTCAACTACAAGAACTTGCTTAGCTCCTTTTAAAGAGCTCCTTCATAAGCTGAATGATCCCTCCTCTAATGTTCCGCCGGTCACTTGCATAGTTTCTGACGGAATCATGAGCTTCACTGTTGATGCAGCTGAAGAGTTGGGTGTTCCGGAAGTGCTTTTCTGGACTCCTAGTGCTTGTGGCTTCTTAGCTTACCTTCACTTTCGCCAACTCATTGACAAGGGCTATACACCACTCAAAGGTACTTTAATTTTCCAAGTTTTAGGTTCTGTTTTGGAAATGCGATTTGATTTTTCCTAGCAAGTGGAGCTCCTATTTTACAGCAGATTTGAGTCAAAAGTCGCAGCAGCAGCAAATTTTCATCTATCTTTCTAATTATATGTGAGCTGTCAATTTCATTTAGTCACTCACTCACCACAGTTCAAATCGTATAGTTGATAATGTTAAAAAAAATATATTTGGGCCTACCTCTACCATTTACAAAATAAGTGAAATATCGATTCTAGATACTGATATTTTTGTTAATTTGAATTGCAGATGAAAGTTACTTCACAAATGGGTACCTGAATACTGTTATAGATTGGATACCGGGCATGAAAGGTATCCGTTTGTGTGACATCCCGAGCTTTATAAGAACAACAAACCCTGATGATATTATGTTAAATTTTGTTCTCTCCGAGACTGAAAGATCCAAAAGGGCTAATGCAATTATTTTGAACACGTACCATGATTTAGAGCAAGAAGCTATGGACGCTCTTACATCACTGTTACTGCCGCCTGTATATTCCATCGGATACCTGCAATTTCAACTGAATGAGATCCCAAAGAATGATTCGATCATGCAGATTGGATCCAGTTTGTGGAAAGAAGAAACAGGGTGTATCGATTGGCTGGACACAAAAGAACCCAACTCAGTGGTTTACGTGAATTTTGGTAGCATCACAGTCATGACGGCAAATCAACTCGTTGAGTTTGCTTGGGGTTTAGCAAACAGCAAGCAAACATTTATGTGGGTCATTAGGCCTGATCTTGTTGCCGGTGACTCGGCGATTTTGCCACCCGAGTTTGTGACGGAGACCAAAGAACGTAGTCTGTTAGCAAGTTGGTGTCCCCAAGAACAAGTTTTAAACCACCCTGCCATTGGAGGATTCTTAACGCACAGTGGGTGGAATTCAACGCTGGAAAGCATATGTAGCGGCGTTCCATTGATTTGCTGGCCATTTTTTGCCGAGCAACAGACAAATTGTCTATACAGTTGCAGAGAATGGGGCATTGGGATGGAGATTGATAGTAACGTTAAGAGAGAGGAAGTTGAAGTACTTGTCACAGACTTAATGGTAGGAGAGAAAGGCAGAGAGATGAAACTGAAAGCTTTGGAATTGAAGAAGAAGGCCGAAGAGGCAACAACCGGTCCAGCCGGATCGTCATACGTAAATCTTGAAAAGTTTATCAAACATCTGCTTCTTTCTCACACGAAGTAGTTGCACACCCCCCCCCGGGGCCCCCTTTTTAATTTTCCACTTTGATGTGACTTTATAAATTAATCCTGTGTCTTGTACTCTTGTATTAATTAATTTGCTTCCATGCATTTCTCTATTATTAATAGAGAAAAGGCTGTCTTTAATTCGCTTCCTTTTGTTTATTATTATTACTATTATTGTTATATTATTATTATTGTAGTTATTGTACAATAATTTCAACTCATATTTCAGAAGACTTCAAGCTTAATTTGACCTTTTACTTTTATTTGTTTTTAAGAAAAAATGGTAGCGTTGTTGGGTTAGGGGCATTTTGATGTAATAACAAAATAACGTTTTTACAAGATGGCCCATTCCTGAAGATAAGAGATGTCGCGTTGTAATCATTATCCTCAATTGCCGATCGTCTGATTCATCTCCTCTTTCCGTTTTGGCGGCAAATGGCAAGTTTCGTACAAATTTGGATGACACGAAATATGTTTTAATTTGTCCCATTCGTTTCTGTTTTCGTCTCTTTCTTTTACAAAATCATTATTTTACTTATTTAAGGTATGGATGTGGATAAATAGAAATTCCACCCACCGTAATATAAACTCTTCGTTCTAACTTTTATTCGAATTTTTATGGAGATTGACGCAGAAGAAAGCCCCTTATTGCTGGACAACTTCGTTGACGAT
The DNA here is from genome assembly GCA_030449905.1 of Luvunga scandens. Lineage (NCBI taxonomy): Eukaryota > Viridiplantae > Streptophyta > Magnoliopsida > Sapindales > Rutaceae > Luvunga > Luvunga scandens. Next base: position 3,978,968 of record JASUUG010000798.1, on the reverse strand, counting down.
TGACCAATCAAATATTAATTACTATTCGAGTATACTCTAGTTAAATCCTTTACGAGATTAGGAACATAATTTTGTAGGCACTATTAAAACGGTTAATTATTATGGCATAAAAATTGTTAAGTACCTGAACTCCGATTAGAAGAGGATGCTAATTTCTTGAGGAGACATTCCGAATTCTTTTTATATATCTACCCTTTAATTATTGAGGTGTTGTTATTGTCTGGTGTGGATAATATGGATATGGATAGATCTAGCAAAATAATTTATTAGGTTATGTTCTTATCGTGTCAGTTTGGTAACGCATCAAATTTAAATCGATCAAACTACGACTCGTTTAATAATCGTGTTAAAATATTAAAATCCTAATCTAACATAGAAAATAAACAAATTATCCAATAACCCTCTTAGTACTTATAGATTTAATAAAATTTACATCAACCATTTGTGTCTATATATATATAAAAGACGATAAAAGAAACAAAAAAATAAATCTAACGCCTGATGTGCGGAACTGCATGAGTATTCAAATGAATAATCCCAGATAAACTCTTAGGTAAGTCCCTAGTAGAGAAGAAATACTGACTGAATCGAGAAGTGTAAGCTCAATTAGCTAGAAAATTAGCAGCGGACGTAGCCTCGCGAAACACATGATGAACCACCACCGAATGTGAGGAAACCAAAGAACGAACTCGGCGTAAAGACAAAGCATAATCCCAACGGACAAAGCCGCCCGAGGATCCAAGAAACTATAGTAGTCAAATCAGACTATAAAAAAGTTTTTAATTTTGAAAAAAGGAAATTTAAGAGATGTGAAATTTTCAGTTGTGCACAGTAAACCAAATGACGTCTTTTGTTTTTAAAAAGAAATTATTATTATGATATGCCCATAAAGCGTTGCCGACTTTCACTTTCATTATAGGATGTAACCTTGCTCTTTTATCTTATTTTATAACAACACAATTTGTAGGGTTTCATAATTTGCACCAATTCCAGTCTACATGGTTCTTGTCCCAAGGCAACAGTTACCGTAAAAAGAAAACGGAAAAAAACAGAAAAGCAAATAGAAAACATTTTTCTTAAATTTTAATCCTAATGGCAAATACTAATTGTTCCACTTAAATCAAAGGGTTCAAACGTTTATGATTTTTTGAAAATTTAAAAGGAAAAAAGAAAAGAAAAAAGAAACGAACGGTATGCGTATGTGCAGAGTGTTTCGTGCGTGGGTTTAATTAAACACACTTTCATCTTTTTATGTGATTTTAGCGAATGTAAAAGTCGTAAAATATCAAAAGTGCGTCACATCTCTTAAAATTTCTTTTGATATTTTACTATTAAAAGGTGCGGGTACCATAACACCACTCCAAATGACATATAGCTATTAATAGGCCGACCCTGAAAAGCCGAATATTCTCAAAACATCACTAACATATTACAGTAATTGACATCATTTATATATAGATTTGTTTATTTTGTTTGAACAATATATAGATGGATCCCCTTAAGTTACATTTCATGTAACTTACAGCCGCTTGTCTTTTGTTTGTTTTGTTTTTTATATACAATTTCATTCAGGCCCCTTATACTCTACATTATTTATAATTTATTCATAAATATTATAAATATTTTTAAATTTATTCATAAATATTTAAAATATCAAATTTGTCCATATAATTTTTAAATTCTAAAATTTTTTTATTTAATTAAAAAATATAATAATTATTAATAGATTATAATTATAATTATAATTATAATTATAATAATTATAATAATTATTATTAACAACAACAACAATAAAATTAAAATTATAATAACGGATTATTATTATTTTTAAATTCCTAAAATACCCTCAATTTAAATAAAAAAATGTAATAATTATTAAATGAATTATTATTATTATTATTAACAACAACAATAAAAGATATTATAATTAATTAATATATTAACAATAATTATTATTAATTAATTTTTTTATTAATAATAATAATAATTAATAGTAATAATTATTGTTAACAATTTAATTAAAAAATATTATTAATTATTATTAATATATTAATTAATTATATACTCATCTCCCAATCCACACCCTCTATTTTCTCATCACACACTTTCTCTTCCCTCACCCTCCAATCAAGATCATTCTCATTCTCTAGACCCCACGTCATCAAATTCATTCACTCATCTTCTAAACATGACACCGCATTAACAATACCCCCAACAAATTTACCGTCATCACCTCCACCTCCACCTCCATTTAATTAAAAAATATAATTATTATTAATGGATTATAATTATAATTATGATTATAATAATATAATTTTAATTTTAAATAGATTATTATTATTATTATTATTATTATTAGCAACAATAAAAGGTATTACAATTAATTAATATATTCATAATAATTGATAATAATTTTTAGTTAAATTGTTAACAATAATTATTATTATTATTAATTAATTTTTAAACAATAATAATAATCACAATAATTAAAATACAAAATAATAATTTAAATACACTTATCTTCAAATCTAATTCATTTGAATTGGATTTTGATACAACACTTCAAATCCAATCCATAATATGACAATAATTAATAATAATTTTTTAATTAAATTAATAACAATAATAATTATTTTTATTAATTTATTTATGGACAAGGAAATGAAGGATGAGGCCAATGGAAATGGAGAAAACGGAGTGAAGTATCTTGACTCCTTGTGGTGGAGGTGGTGACGGAAAATTTGTTGGGAGTATTATTGATGCGGTGTCATATTTAGAAGATGAGTGAATGAATTTGATGACGTGGGGTCTAGAGAATGAGAATGATCTTGATTGGAGGGTGAGGGAAGAGAAAGTGTGTGATGGGAAAATAGAGGATGTGGATTGGGAGATGAGTATATAATTTATTAATAAATTAATAATAATTTATAATATTTTTTAGTTAAATTGTTAACAATAATTATTACTATTAATTATTATTATTATTAATAAAAAATTAATTAATAATAATTGTTAATATATTAAGTAATTATAATATCTTTTATTGTTGTTGTTAATAATAATAATAATTATATTTTTTATTTAAATGGAGGGTATTTTAGGAATTTTAAAATAATAATCCATTATTATAATTTTAATTTTATTGTTGTTGTTGTTGTTAATAATAATAATAATTATTATTATTATTATAATCATAATCCATTAATAATAATTATATTTTTTAATTAAATAAAAAAATTTCAGAATTTAAAAATTATATGAATAAATTTAATATTTTAAATATTTATAAATAAATTATAAATAATACAGAGTATAAGGGGTCAGAATGAAATTATATATAAAAAACAAAACAAACAAAAGACAAGCGGCTGTAAGTTACATGAAATGTAATGTAACTTAGGTGGATCCTATATAGATTTTCCTTATTTTAAGTATCCGCTGCTGGGTTAGAAACTGCCCCCACCTTATAGATGGGTATTAAAATATCGTATAAATTTCACAAGGACAACTAGAGTGTTAATGTAAACATAACTTTTGCAGTGCAGACAATGACACCCCGTAGGCCCGTACACTGACATCTTTGCGGTGATGAATTAATTATGCATTTGTTCCCGATCATTATTATTGGATGGATCTGCAAGGAGAACGTCGTTTATCAATTTGTCCAGGTTGATATAGGATGACCCATTAGGGCCGGCAGCCGCCTGCTCAGCTAATAATTTCCACTCCAACGCTTTCTTCTTCATTTGTTTCCCACTCTCTCCCACCATCAATTCCCTCACACGCTTTTCTATTTCAACTCTGTCGGCACGAGGATTTATTTCAATGCCAACGCCCCACTTGGTCTGGCAAAACCAGCAGTTGGTCTGCTGCTCTGCGAAAAACGGCCAGCACAGCATAGCCACACCACCGCACAAGCTCTCAGCCGTTGAGTTCCAACCACAGTGCGTTAGAAATCCTCCCACCGCTGGGTGCCTTAATATTTGCTCTTGCGGGCACCAGCTTGCCAGCAGACCTCTATCTTTGGTCTCTTCAACGAACTCTTGTGTAATAACGGCTGTTTCTTCATTGACAAGATCAGGCCTTATTACCCACAAGAAAGACCGCTTACTATTAGCAAGCCCCCAAGCGAACTCAACAAGTTGATTTTCTGTCAGTGCAGTGATACTGCCGAAGTTGACATAAACGACTGAGTTTTGCTCTTTCGAGTCGAGCCATTCCAAACACCCAGGCTGTTCTTTCCATAAATTTGACCCTATGAGACTAAGAGCACTGTCGTGAGCTGGACCCTCACTGTTGAGGACTAGCTGATTAAGAGGACCGACAGTGAAGATATTAGCATAAATCGAAGAAAGTTCTTTCAAAACCTCAGGCTCTAAATCATCAAATGTATTGAAAATGAGTGCAGAACCATTATGCGCATTCTCAACTTCTGTTATGACAAAATTGACCATGATATCATCTCGATCGGTACTTCTAATAAAACTTGGCAAGTACTTCAATTGTATCCCTTCCATGCCCGGTATCCAATCAATAACAGTGTCCATGTACCCATTCGTCAAATAACTGAGATCTACATGCAAATAATTTAAAGAACGATGACATTAATCAATACCAATATATCTTTTGGGGGGGAAATACTACGAGAATATATAAATGAAGTAACGGACATTAATATATCCCATAAGATTACCTTTGAGAGGGAACATACACTTTTCAACTAAATGGCGATAGTGCACGTAACCCATGAAGCCACAAGCGCTTGCCGTGAAAAAAAGAACGTTGGGAATGCTTAGTTGTTTTGAAGCTTTGAGAGTGAAGCTCATGGACCAATCAGAAACTATGCAAGTGACAGGAGGATTAACGTTTGACAAAGCAGAGTTGTTGAGTCTAGTTAGAAGCTCTTGAAATGGAGCAGAGCAGGTTCTCCTGGTGGAATCGCAGAGAGATGGGATATCTTGCGTGACGTCGGCATCGGACGGCGGGAGGCCGTCGGGGATTGTCTCAAAGCGGAAGGTGGGGACGGCGTTGAGAGAGTCGGGGCCTTGGGATTTTAGCAGGCGTCGCTGGTTGAACTCTGTGTTCACAAAAGTGATGTGAAAGCCTTTGTGGTGTAGTAATTTAGCCAGTTGAAACATGGGATTTACGTGGCCTTGAGCTGGATATGGAACACAGACTGCGTGAGGACGACGAGGGTGTTGTGTACCGATTAAAGAAGCCATCTCAGCTCTCTGTTTGAATCCTTCTTTCTTTCTTTCTAAGACAAGTGTGATTAGTTCTAGGTCAAAAAACCTGAAGATTTATGGATGGATCTGTGCTAACTACTTCGATTTTTTTTTTATAATACTGTTGATAGTGTACGTAATATTGGTTAGGAAATAATATGCATCACAAAAAAATCAAAATAAAAAAACAAAAAATAGGTCGGTCAACCAATATCATTTAACACACCCTCAATGTTTATAATTATTTATCTTGGACGAAGAAAATGTGAAAATTGGCAGAAACCTCACCTGGTTTTGACTCTACTTTAAGGCGAACTCAAGGACTCACTGAGTCAGCGGTACCTTAGCAGTATTAAAGATGGCAATGAAAAAAAATAACCTTTAAATAAATTAATTAACGAAAGATTCGAGAATAGAGGGATTGTTTGCTATAAGGATCCTCTTTTTGTTCTTGTTTTCTCTCCTCATTTCTCTTATTTTTATAATGTACTGAAAAGAAAATTGGCTTGATTGGTAAATAAAATAAAAAATTAGGTTGATTGTCAACATTAAATGCAATATTCAATCTTACACACTAATTGAATTTTTTTTTTCGCCATCAAACTACTTGAATTTACCTCAATTTTGTATTTCTTTACATAAAATAATTGACAAAGATAAATAAGTGATTTCATCATATTTTATATAGGGTCCGACTATATTGCAACAGTGGCAATATAACACTGCTTTTGTTCTTTTGTGGTTTAATTACATCACTTTATTTTATATTTTTTGTCAAATAAAATGGCACAAGATGTTACAAATATTTACATATAAGTTCCTTTTTTGATAAAATGATATTTGAAAAGAATTTTAATTGTTGTTGTTATTGTTATTATTATTATTATTATTGTTATTAGTATTACTATTATTGCTATTAAATTTTATTACTTTTATTATTTTAATTTTTATTATACCGTAATTAATTTATTATTATTAGTATTAATATTTTTATTATTAAAACATATTAAAATTATTATTTTAATTATTATTTTTTATTAATAATATTATTATTTTTAAAATTTATTAATAATTTTTATTATTTTAATTATTATCATCATTAATATTCTTATTGTTATTAATTTCATTGTTATTACTGTTCTTATTATTAAATTTTATTAATTTTTTAACTAATATTATTGTCATTATTATTATTATTATTAGTTTTTTTATTATTATTATTTTAATTATAATACATACAAATAATATTAGGGACATAATTAACGAAGGGTATTTTAGTTATTTATAACAGTCTATTCCAATTATAAAATAAACACATTCATGGGAATGTTATTCATTCCGATTACGATTCTTATATCTCAAGTAAACAACTTATTATAATTCAAACTCCTTATTATGATTCTAGCTCATTTCAATTTTTATTTGATAAATGCACCATTAAAGTGTGTTTGGAACAGAGTATTATATAGTATCATAATATTATTCACATTAATTTATTACTTACCTATGTTTGGAAGTTTTGAAAGCTAGATTGTGGTCCATTATGTAATTTGCTACAATGCACCAACTTTTGCCTTAATGAAACATTAAATATATTTAAGTTATTTTTTTATTATAATAATTATAATATAAAAATAAATTGTATTATAACATTATTTTACTATATCATATTATATTTATATATTAATAATTAACGAAAATAATAATTAAATATAATTAATAAGAAATTTAAATAATGAAAATAGATATGGAAATGATAGTAATAATTGGATAATTATGAAATATTTATGAATTTGTGGAATAAATCAAGGGATTTATTTTTTTGAAATTAGGAAACAAACATAGGCTTTTTTTATATTTAAGGGGTTGTGACTCTCATAAATGAGTACTGAATCATGCATTGTAATTGCTCAATATCAATAATAAAAGTTCTCCTAAAATTTTCTACTTCTTCCTTATTCATATCATTTAACAACTTTGCTAATAAATAAAATAATAATTATTATATTTTTTCCTGACATTTTAAAAAATAAGAGGGATCGCAATGATAATAACCTAAGTAAATGCATCCTGTCGTTGCATTTATTTTTACTATTCTTATTTTGAATCCAATTGTTACACCATAAAAGAACAAAAATAGTGGTATGTTGCCACAGGCGGACCCTTCCATGTATCCCACATTGACCAGCTGAAAGAGCGATCATTTACATTTATAAATATGATAGGTCCTCCCAACGGCAGAGTTTGTCTTTTGACTAGGATATCTCGATATTTTAGACTCAACCCTAACCCTAACAAGTGGTATAATAGCCCCGACTTTAATAATGGTTTACAAATAAGTGCTTGTGCTACACGGACCACAAATGGCGCAAAATGAGCGTGATCAATGACGACAATAAATTGACGTTAGATAGTAAAGACCAAATCTGCAGTTGTCATTGACGGTGAAATTAATAATGCCTACTCATAAAGAATTTGGATTCGCACGGCGAACATTTCCATCCTAACGAAAGCTTGACGCGCCAAAGGTCATCAGAAGCCACCCATTTAGCATTTTTGTTTCGGTTTTGTTGAGAAGAGTTCGTTGCTTTGGGCTTATAATTTCAATAGAAAAACTAAGTTGCGTGAAGAATAGTTTCATTTAAAACCCACGGTTTCTCTGTATAAAAGGAACGAGTCAATGTCTAGTTATTTATATTAATTAGTTCTTTTAATTGGCAATATATCTTTTAAAATCATGTAAAAAATTTTGGAATTTAACTGTCATTTAGGTAAAGCACCATGTGGCATGGAGATACTATAATTGGATTCATAATTACAACATCTCTCGTTAATATCTTTATTAAATAAATTTATTTCTTATTATATAAATTATTCTTTTATTATTTTTTATTTATCCATTTTTTACAGGCGTGTATTCAACTACTATTATTTATTGTTGTTGTTGTTATTGTGAATGAAAATTTTAAACATAATAAACTTTTGGGTTTTATAATAGGTCTATCTCTTTGTACTTATATTTATTATTTTTTAATAAATTTTGAGTTTTATTTAATACACTAATTTTAATTCAAATGGTCAAACAATTCTTGATTGGCTTAGGTAATTAATAAGAAAAACTATGAATATAATATACTAAAAATAACATTATAATAAGTATCGTATATTAATGTAAAAAATTATGTGTGTTAGATATATGCTTTATTTTTCATGCTTTGTAAAGGTAAACATTATTTTTTTTTTTACTAATGAAATAATTTTTTTGTAACTTGTCATGTGTTTAATCAATATAATATAATATTGCTAATATTTATGAGTTATATATGTCAAAATATTATATTCCAGATGTTTTATTTTTGAAAAACAGACAACTTAACTCTTATATTCAGATAATATATTCATACCTTTTCAGACTTTGGCCAACTTCAAACTTATTTAGATTTTGGACTAAAAAGAAAAAATACAAACACTACCTAAGTGGCCGTTTGTTTTTTTGACTTAATGACTTAATTGACTTAATTTTAATCAGTTAAGTCATTAAGTCTATTTGTTCTTTCAACTTAATGAAAATTTTCAGTTATTAAGTCATTAAGCTAATTTTTTTAGCTTTTTACTTAATCTAAAAAGTATGAATGATCACTACAAGAAAACAGGTAATAGATAACGAAAAATAACTGTCATAAAAGGGGGTGCATGACAGACACTTCTTCCGTCATCTATGTCACTGTCATTAATTTATGATAGAATTTTTTCCGTCATGAATTCATGATAGTTTTTTATAGTCACATATATGTCACATAATATTTTAATGAGAAAAAACAATTAAATTAAATTTTTGTGCCTTTTTTTGTTAATTTTTGGTGGGAAATTGAATTATCATTTGTAAATTTATTATTCAAATTTTTCAATAAATTATTTATGACAAATATATAATGGCTATTTCCCATCATAAAGTTTTATTTTAAAAAAATTATAATTATAATTTGTTCATGAATTACTGTTCACAAATTTAATTAATTAATAAAATGAATATCATTAAAAAACCAAAAACAATTAATATTAATTAACATCCATTGAATCAAATAAATTAATTTCAAAAGAAATCGATCTAATATCTAATGTGATCGCCACCAATACATAATAAAACATCCCAAATTGAAAAAACCATCCCAAAGTATAAAATAATAGTTAAATTCCAATCAAACTCTAAGAAAAGCAATTAAAATTCCAGCCACCAAGCCAAATTACCCAATAAAACTTCCAAAGTTTAATAAGTACTCCAATAGCAAAACCTCTAGCAAAACTTTCAGCAGCAATACAATCTTCCAACAGCACTCTAATTCCAACCATATACCCAGCAACATTCCAACTCAAACCCAGCAAACTAGTCTATGCGGAATCAAATAAAATACCTAATGTTATCAAATGCATGATATCTACACTACAATCCTAAACAGAAACCATTATGGTTTGACACTATGAATTTAATTTCAACAAATTGTAACAACTAATATCTATAGTTTTATACTCATACTAACCATTTTGCTGATGCGACAAGAATGTCGAAAAAATGGTTAGCCCACTCCAAGAAAACATCATTTAATTCATCTTGAGTGTATGTTTTCTTTCCATTAAACTGATAATCACAAGATTAATATTGTCAGACTTAAAAAATAATGTCACATATATGGAATAAAAGAAAGGAAAATTATCCACCAACCACCTGATGTTTTTTATTTTTTCAAAAATGCACAATTCCTTTTTTTTTTTTTTTGCCTAAATTACACCTGAAGTTACAATTCTTTGCACTTTTCCACTTATGTCTGTTGACCGTTAAGATTCCGTTAGTTTTTTTTAATAAAATGACGGTTTTACCCTCCAAAATTAATGCTATATGATGAAATTATAATTTTACATTTAGGAGGCAAAATCGTCATTTTGTTAAAAAAACTAACGGAATCTTAACGGTCAACAGACGAAAGTGGAAAAGTGAAAAAAATTATAACTTCAGGTGTAATTCAGGCAAAAAAAAAAAATTGTGCATTTTTGAAAAAATAAAAAATATCAGGTGGTTGGTGGATAATTTCCCTAAAAGAAAGTTAAGTTATCTTATCATCCACTTACATTGTTCATTAACAAATAACGCCTATTATTATTTCCTTTGTGTACCTTAAGACATAATAGCCACACTATAATTTTGTGATATTTTGTTTTGAAGCCTGTTCACATGAAAAAAAAATTACCTTATACAAACCATCTATTTAACATATAATATGTCTAAAGCTAAATCATTAATATTAGATAATGTTTTCTCAAATCTGCTTATGGAAGAATGAAAAATCATGAAATTCATATAAGACGGTTGAGTATTCCCATGATGAAAATTTTCCTAGTCAAATAACACCAAATGGCAAAGAAAATAGTTTAACACTGGTACAAAAGTGGCATTTCTTCATTTCAAATAAGAGGCCCAATTAAGTCCACGTTCCTCAAGTAATCAAAAGCAAAAATGATAATTTATGACATCAATTTATGCTCATTGAATATCAGATTCTAGCAAGACGACATGAAACATTTAACATCGTATGTCAAGTTCCCAATATACCCAGACACAAAATTAATCTACAAAATAATAGTTATTGTTAATACTTATATTATTTTTAGAAAAGAATAATAAAATATGTTAATATTTTCTTTCAATGATTTGATTAGAATTTGTAGTATTTAATTAGAGAAAATACTAAACTACTTTTAGGTGGTGTCAACCAAAAAGAGAAGAGGAGTGATAAAAACTACTTTCAGCTAACAAAAAGAACACAAAAAAGCATATCCTAAACTATTAAAATACCAAAAACTTGCTTAGGACATACTCAAAATGGATCCAGGCCAATAAAACACTCACCACAATTACAAATCCAAAACACAAATCTCAAACACTCGCCAAAATAAGATAAAAATTAAAAAATTAAGATGGAAAAAAAGTAAGAATTAAAGAACAAATATATAAAATTGGCAGCTTATAGTGAAATTTGAAAGCCCTGTAGCAAATTCAATTTCCATTAGGCAAACCTATAAGCAATCTAGGCAAATTACAACATCCAAGGGTTTTGAAGAGACAAAAAATCAAATAAAATCATAGCAATTCAAAGAAACAAGAAATCGAGAAGTTGCAAATGTCAAATTGGGAAAGATAAAGTCATAAGGCGGAAAGAATAAGTTCTAAGAAACAAAGAAATAAAACATAAGATTTACATATGAAATTTATATTCTGTAAGCAACAATCAAATCTAATCGGTAAGCTTAAGAACATAAATAGATTTCCCGCAAACGAAATTGAAGCAGGGGATGCATATAGAATCACATAATGAATGATATCATTCAAAGTTTGGACAAACCTCCTTGTCAGTCTGATATTTGATGATGTTCTGTGAACACTACATTGTTACGCTTGGCACGATGAAAAATTAATTTCATTTTTTTCTTTTCCCCTCAGTTGCCAATTGCTTTGCATCCATTGCAGCCATTTCAAATAGCAACCCACACCAGTGTTTTTCCTCATCGTCTGCAGCACAAGGAGAGAGCCTCCATTACTCTACATGACCATTGCCACCGCCAGTTGATCCGTGCCGGAAATGGCCATCGGAAGCTCATGCCTCTAGTCTACGACAACTGCAACCAGTGTGAAACACGTTTTGTTGCCACTGTATTGCTTCTCTTTGTGGTCACCACACGCCACCAGCCCATGCTAAAGCCTTGCGTGCGACCAACAAAGCCATGAGCACCGCCACGCTTCTGCTACATCAAGAAACCTAGCTCGATTCGAACGCTTCCCCCATAGTGGCTATCGATGTGAGCATCTACCTAGGTCGATTGAGAGTGGCTGTGAAAAGGCTAAGGTTTCAGGCGGTTTTATAAAAGAAGAGTTTGGTGATGGAATGGGTGGGAACCTCACTTAGCAAAAAAATCAAGGGTTTCTTTTTTATTTTAACTTTTTATTTTTATTTTAATAGTTTATTTCTATATTATAACCAAAAAAATTTAAATATTTAATATTTGAAATTTATAAACAAAACATCGATGTTTCAACTTAATTGAAACGACAATGTTTCTTAAGTCATGTAATATTTTATTTCAAATAATACCAAGAATTTTGATCAAAGAAGCTCCAATATCAAGTCAACATTAAAATTCTATCATGAATTCTTGATGTAATATATTCTATCACAAGTCCGTCATGAATATTTGATAGACACAAAATTTATCACGACTCTAGCATGCTTTTATGACATTTGTCATTTTTCTCAAAATCCGTCATAAAGTGTCTATCATCTATTGCTAGTTTTCTTGTAGTGGATATCAATAAAAGATATTCTCTAAAATATCCCTATTCAATTAATTAATTTTTATCCTTACCTAAATAAAATTTAATAATAACATTATTACTCATCTCTAATAACTTACGGTAATATATAGTAATAAACTATTATTATTTTTATCTTTTTGTTTTCTTCAAATTAGTATTATTTATCTTCATAATTTTTTATGAATACTTTTCATATGAAAACATCATACACTATAATAAAATTGATTAACATATATAATATAATATTAAAGAGTTGTATTCAATTGAATATAATTTATGTTATGATAATTTATCATCTTATTTATATTCTTTGAGATGTTTATTATTTGTTTAACATTTATAATTTGTAGGGCATAAATGTAAAAATATTAATTTTAAGATTTTCTAAGTTAAAAAAAACAACTTAATATTTATTTTCATCAATTCAGATGAAAAAACAAACATATCATTTAGATTTAGATATTCAGCTCTATTAAGAATTCAGACTAATTCAGATCTATTCGGATTTCAAATAAAAAAATCAACAACACCTAAGTCTCAGAAAATTTAAGTTTCATAAGTCTATTTTCATTTTATTATCCAATATTACTTTGTTGACCATTAAAGTTAAATCTAACATATATTCTTATTCATTTTTGGTTTATGAGTCATAAAAGATTGTTTTATTGAAGCCCAATAATATTGACATGGGAAAGTAATTAATGTTGATTGAAGTTGAAATATTGAAGCCGTAGGGAGGTAGGATGGCATTCTCTAATTGTAATCACAGATTGCGATCTTTAATAAGTAATTATAGCAAACAAATCCAAAATACACCAATAAAATTTTTCTTATATACAATAATCATATCTATTTATCGTGAAAAGAGTACTAGATTAATAGTTTATATTATCAAATTGCTTCATAAGAGAGAATTGTCTTATCATAGCTAACAGGAACGATTAATCAATTTTCTTGTATGCCTAACTTCTTTATTTATCTATTTATTATTTCTTCTCCATTTTTCTTTGCTACGAAAATAAATGCATGTGATCAGCTTATATTGATTTCAAGTTTTGGCAATAATGGTGTGTGACATAAGGGATTAGCTCTTACACATATTTACATGATGCAGAATTTTTCTATTAATTAATTAAAATATAAAAATCTACAATTACCTGTAATCTTAATATTACATGTTATTTTTAAATTTATTTATTTATTATACTAAATAAATGGTAAATATTAAAACACTTAAATCTAAGGGTTCACAACAACTCATTATCAATGTATAAAAACTCATATAATATAGTAGAAAACCCCCGTAAAATGTGAAAGTTTATGAAGTTTAACACTATGAGATTGTGTCAATATGAAAGGGTAATGATAAATGAACTAACAATGAGTGAGCTTTGAGAATTCCTTTTTTTTTTTTGAAAAGAATAAAATCATAGAACATAAATTTATAAATTCACAAAAAGACAAATTTTTTTATCATGGTTGCGTTCCTTAATCATTTTTCATTATAAAATTACACATTCATGTAGCAAATTTTAACCAAATGGTATTCTGTCTCACAGTTTAAAGAGCATAAGCTTGAAGCAACATGTTTTGGTAGCTCTTGATCTACAAGCAAATCAACAAACAGAAATCAAGCAACAGCGCAAATGTTCTTATTTATTCCCACTTATTTCTTACTAGATATACTTGTCTTCCCATAAGAAATCGAATACCCTTAGTGATTCGTAGGGAGATAAATTGCTCATTCCTAGCAGGTACAAAAAAGGAATATTACGCAAGCAGGGAAGAGGAAGCATCATCAAGTACCTCAACGCCATCAAAAGGAGGAGAAAACGGACTGTGGCCATAGCCAAATGCTTTAATGTGGTCTTTGAGTGATCTCTTGTGTTTAAAATCAGACCCACAAACACAAAGCCAACGCTTGCCGCAATTCTTTTCGTGAGTTCGCCAGTCCCCTTTAACAGCCAAGAATTTCCCACACTTGCGACACATGAAAGGTTTCAGCCCATGCTTCCTCTTATAATGTGTTTGTAATGTACGAAAATCTTTGAGCGGCTTTGCCTTTGGATGGTTTATGCTGTTCTTGCACCCTTCTGCGCAGCAATAGCATGGAATCCCCATTATTGCACGCGGCTGCGTTCCCTTGAGCGATTCAGGTCCTTTACGATACTGTGATCCATGACCCCACATGTGCATCTGCCAAAGAATAAACAATATATGATAATAATGGCTAACAAAAGATTATTGCATAAACCCTAATTATTAACAGAGTGACTGCATGCGTGCATGCACCTGAAGATTGTTATAGCGGTTGAAGGTTTTGAAGCAGACATGGCATGAAAAGTGGGTGAAGCCAATGAGTATTTGTTCAGGAGTTGGTATCCAATATTGTTTAGCTGCTGCAACATTTGCATTTCCCTTTGCGTTTGTATTATTGGAACTATGGGAATAATTAGGAACACCGATGCGTAAGGCCACGGCGACATCATCTTTTTCTTCATTGCGTGCTTTAGGGTTTTGATTCAGTGGTGGTTGAGGTTCAGTTGATCCGCCATTGGAATTATATGTTACAATAGGAAAGAGATTAAGTGGTTCGATTTGTATGTGATTTGTTGAAGAAATGGCAAAGACATTACTGGAGTGACGTGAGAGGTCTTGAGTCTCCATGACATATAATAACATGAGATCCTTTCGTATTTTAAGAAGATTATATTATATGTTGATCATTGATTACAAGAAGGAATTAATTAAAATTAATTAAACATGAGAGAAATGAGAGAGTCGATGTACGTAGGTTCGCTGGAGAATAATATGGTTGAATGAAAACAACCTTTGACAATTGGGTCATAAATCTCTCCTGTTGGTTCTGTTTATCAAATTTGGGAATGGAAAGGAAATAACTTAAATTCTGTGGGCCGCGGCTCCTAACTTGGGCAAAAATTGTCTTTCAGATGGTTGAAAATTTATGGCAATATAATATATAGGCTGGTTAACTCTCTCAACTGTCACTATAATGTTGACATTAGATTCACAGAGAAAATGAGAGATCGCGTTTGCTGGGGTAATATAATTAATTGCTAGCCGAGGATGTGGTCATGACCTTTCATTTATATCAAGTATCATTCAATTAAGCTTACGCCTTGAACAATATTTGATTTATGGGTCGTCCTATAATAGTAACTAACAATTCTTATAAAAATAATAATAAGTCTCTCTTTCATCGATTTATATTAGTCTTTAATATGGTTTTCTTGAGTGAAAAAAACATTCTCTTAGGTGAGAAGTATATCGAAGGAATTGGCCCATGAGCACAGCAGAACTGGCCGTGTATGCATTTAGCGTCCCTCAGTCAGCTTATTTCGAGTAATAATTAATAGCGTTGAGGATTGATGTTTGCAGGATAAGATTTATAATACTTATCCAAACTTAAAAACACAAAAAGTATATATATTAAGAGATAAAAACATTGGGGTTTCTTGACTTATCAAGTTTGTTTATCTGTGTCAAATAGATCCCTCATCCCTGACCAATGATTAAGTTGCCGTTATAAACTTGAATTTAGACAACACAATAACAGAGAATGTGGGTTCTGATTAAAGGGTATTTAGTCATTTCAATAGGATTAGGGACCTCGTTGGTATAAATGTACAAATTATGCCCATGCATGAGTATTTATCAAAGATTGGGTTACTCGTGTGATTACTACACCGATAAAAATTATTCATGACCTACACTACAACTTAAATGCAGTCATTGCAGTGCTGTGTAGCAGCAGCAGACATAATAAGGCTATACAACAAAATGTACCAGCAGGTCATTGCAGTGCTGTGTAGCAGCAGTAGACAAAATAAGGCTATACAACAAAATGTACCAGCAGGTAAGAGATTACTTGCAGCATAAATAAATTCTCAAAATTTCTTATTGGGGGGAATGTGGTCCCCCGTTTTGTTCCACAGTTCATACAAATTTCTCTAAAAAGATGTCAAATTATTAAACTTGGAAAAAATATAAAGAACCGGAAATGAAATTGAAAAATAATGATAGAATAATGTACCGTGAGAATTTTCATAAAAAAAGAAATTCTGCATAAGATTGATGATTAGTTGTTTTTTCTGCCGTAGCTGTGGAGAACACTAGTGATTTGTTGATTCTGTAATCACTTAACCCCACAGCTTTGAACCAAAAGAATATATTAATGGTTGTGTATGGGAGTGATGGTGAGTGAATGTGATAAGAAGGCATAAATAAATCAAGATTATACAATTGAATCTTTTTTGCCAGATCAAGTATATGTTGATGACGATCAAGTTGTACTTCCCCCTTAGGTATTTGGACTCTCCGAAGTAACGGCTCGGGCTGTTTCTGTTTCTGCAGAGGTTTGCTGAGGCGTTTGTGAATCTGATACAAGCAATCACAGAGAAATTAGTTTGATTAGCTTATACATTAACTTTTAAAAAATGTCAAAACAATATTGTAACAAGGTTATTATTTTAGTAATCCCTGCAAAAATCACAATCCTGCACAGCCTTAAGGACATCTCAAGTATTACGCACAACCATAAATTGGATATATAGAAAAGGTGCATTTTTCGAGTTTGATCATTCGTCCCAGTCTAAAAGCAAAAACAAAAGTTCATTATTTGAATAATTTTTAGGAAGTAGTAAGCTATATATGCAGAAAAAGAAAGAGCTATCAAGTGGGTGATCATAAATCTCCAAGTCTATCAAGTCAAAATAAAAATGAAACTATACTATATAATGTTGTAGCAATAGCCTTTCCATTCTTCCAATGCGAATATCAATATAAATTTTATTTTTCACCTACAGCACTATTGGCAATGGCAGTGCATAACATGCAATGTGGGCCTTTTTTCATTATGACTGCATACTCAGAGTGAGGCATCATCTGGACACTGGAACCACAGGCAGTTCACTCCTAATTTACACTACCTATGCTCCTCTGTCATGACATCCCACTGACCCAGCATTCGAGTCATGGCAATTACCAGACAGCTCACTCACATGGCCATGTGGCCCCCTCGTCTCTCTTTGATACCTACACCAACAATAACCCCTACAATATAACATTAATAATAAAATCCTATCATTCCCTACACTCACACATATATGTTATTGGACAACTTTGTGTGTGTGTATACCATTATGATACATGAGTATTCTATCATTATAATATATGGTGTAACGAGAAAGTGAAATTACCAGGAGAAAAGGGAAAGGGTTGCCTTGGAAGTTGAAGAGTTGGGGGAGGAGGAAAGATTCCTTCCGCCTGTGTGTGATAGTAAAGATACGAAGGTCCTGCTGGTGATGGTGGCATGCGTTGTGCGTGCGGAGAAGAATATGCTCCCCTCGGTGATTGCAATGAGTAGCCATAGTAATATGGTGAGCCCATTGGCGTTGATGTTGTTCCGTACATTTGATGATAGTATTGTGGCTGTTGAACTTGTGGGTTATACACAGCCTGCACATGCGCAACAATCAGTGTAACCATTGATGGCAATAATTATCTCAACTAAAAGATAATCATGTGATTAATTTTATGAAAGTTTGAGAAATTGAGGCACTAACTTGGTGGTAACCATAATCAGGGGTGTATGTTGGGTACCTGAAAAGGTGAACAAATCAATGAATTGAAAATTTGAGCATAATATGTACTAAAAAGATAAGATAAAATTAGCACGACTTTGGAGGGTAAGCAAAGGTGGCAGGATGAAATTATTGTAGTGCTTTCAGTGGGTCCGGCCATGATAGCAATGGCTACCAACGATAATCTTGGTTATGTTAGGTACTAAAATTAATTCTGAGGCAGATGTATAATAATAACAATAAAAATATACACTAGCTAGGACCGAGAAGGACAATATTGTCATAATCTATGACTCATCGTCTAATTGTTATTGCCGGCAACTCCCCTTCATTAGGCTGTATGAATGTCATTGGATGATGTTGAATTGTTGACCAATGTCATTAGCCTTTTCAATTCAACAAAACAAAAGCATGTGCGCGCTTAGAAGTTTTAAAACTAAGAATTATAATAAATAATACATTTTGCAATTGAATAAGAGACGCATAATTTGGCTACTACTAAAATGCACGTAACAAGAGAGGCGTTCATCACCGATTGAGAGGATCATTTATTGTACCAATGAGCTTATACAAATAGCTCATAAGATTTTTTTTTTCCGAAATATTTATTGTTTTCCAAAAATAAAGTGAAAGTTGTGTACTGTATCTATGAGAGATATAATGGCGTAATTTAGGACAGAATTTGCCACTCTGTCTATTCCATTTTTCTTTTGTTTCTAACATTTTTGTGGCAACTGATTAATTACCAAGTCAACTCTCTAAATATATTGAATTATCAAGCATGGACCATTTTTCTATTAGTAAATATTATTACCACATATAGGTGCAGTGACAAGAAAAGCAAAACGCACCCAAAAGGTTGATAAATGACTGGTGGTGGGGGAGGTGGCAATGGTGCTACAACTCCACCGTATGATGGTGCACCTCCCTGTTGTTGATGATGATAAGGAATGTTGCCACCTTGATTTCTTCCTTTATCCATGTATCAGTACGATCACCACCAACAAACATATATAATCAAAGAATTAATTAATTACTTACCATCATATAAGTATCATCGATAATTTAATTTCCAATCTTCAATACAAAATCAAATGTAATTCATGTATTATCTCTTAAATTAATACAAAGTATATCTGTACCTCGTGGGGGCGAAGGTCGCGGCCGTCCAAGAGAAGCAATGTTACAATTTGCTCGTCGTCCATCGATCACTGGATTTGGATTATCACAAGCCCTTCTCGCCGATTCCGGATCACGAAAAGTCACCTATGAATTTATTTAAAAAAAATAAAAATGACAAAATATGTTATATACTTATTTCGACATAACAATAAATTAACTGAAGAGTGATCAGAAATTAATATTGAAACACACGCAAGGAAATTAAAACCAGTTATTAATTGTAGAACAGTATGATATTGACTTACGAAGCCGTATCCTTTAGATTTTCCAGTGTTCCTATCGGAGATGATAACAGCTTCAAGAATGTCGCCAAATTGCTCGAAATATCTCCGCATTTCTTCAGTGGGTGTCTCCCATGCTAATCCCCCAACAAAAACTTTTGTGAACGTTGTGTCTCCAAATTGTGATCGGTAATGTGGATAAGCCATGCCTTCTAATTAACCAAAATTAACAAAAAGAATTACTTCCGTCGTCCTTTGCGCGCCTTGCTCTTCTCTGAATATATATAATAATTCACTTCAATTGTATTGACATTGAAGAGAAGGTGCAATCACTAAGCTGTGCCTTCTCTTCCATCTCATGATCTTCTTTGCATAATGTTGCTTGTGCCTCCTCTCGATTATCTCCATATGCCCCCCCACTCCCCCTTATTACCAGTTTACCACCACAAGTCTGGAATCATTGAAGAGAGGGACGACAGAGATAATGGAGTTGGTTTATGTTGTTATTATTTTGATAGGTTCTCTCAGAACAAATGGGTTGGTTAAGTAAGTAAATGAGAGAAGATAGGAAGATTAAACCAAATTAAATTACAAAAAGAATTTAAAAAAAATGAAATTACAAGATCGAGAAGAAAGAGATGTGGTTTTGACAGAGAGAGAGAGAGAGAGAGACCCGACAGCTGCAAACGCTAATTTGCTGTCTATAGTAGAGGAGAGATAGCTGGGCTGGCTTTGTAATGCCGAATGACATTGACAGCTGCGCTAGTGTTACTACTGCACACTCATTGAGTCTCTGCTGTCCCACGCCTTCCCTGTTTGGCATTAATATACTCTCCCACCTTCTAATCAATATTTGTATGTATGTTTTCTTTTCAGTTTTCCCTCACTTCTTTGTTAAATTAATAACACAATTAGCTGTCGTTATGAGGTGATGTAATTGACATTAATATTCAAACACGGCCCTGGCTGGGATCATCATCGAAATTGACAGTCTTGATTTTGCATTTATCCGCAGCAGGGCGAAAAACCAAAAAGAAAAAAAAAATGTACGTGAACACTAAGAGAATGAACAGCTAATTAATTATGAATTACCTTTGAGTACATACATAGATGTTTTGTCTTAATTATTTACCGATATTATATTGTTTCTTTGTGAGCAGATGGATGCAACAAGCAGATTCTTGCACGAATAGCTTGCTATCTGATACGAAATTCCCACACATGAACCCATGTTACTAACCCTATCTTGTCTAATCATGAGCTGTTAAAAAAGCTACCTTTCAAACAACAAACGGACGAATAAAACAGTTGGGATCAAGAAACGGATCGAAGTATTATTTGTTAATTCTATATTTTATAAGCCCTAATAGGCTAACACTTAACAATCAATCATGTCGGACAACAAAACTATGGGCGGCTGTGGTTAAAAAACAAAACTCGAAACCATCCGCATCTCCATCGAATCAGTCAACATTAATTCCTTAGTCAAAGTTTTATAGATGTAAATTAAGGTAATTTAATTATACTGTATTGTCAATTATATATCTGTTAATGGAAGGCCAGTATATATAGGCGGACTCCCACATTCTAATTTGCAAGATAGTTAATTAATTAGCGCGAAACTAAACATACACGCGCACAGAAAGAAAGAAAGAGAGAGAAAAATATTTTACTCATAATTTAAGATTGTTGCCAGCGTTAGAGACGAGGAGAGACAGCTATAATATTAAGGACTTCTTATTGTACAATTTTTTCATGAACCGGCAGCCCTTTCCACGTGGGTTCGGATCACTCTTTGAGCACAATGAGCTGGATTTCATTTCATCTCCTTTAATTATTTTACTCATAGGATTTGGGACTTGGAGAGAGATAGGTACACAGGCATACATATGTACGACTCCTTTTATCTTTGTGTCATTTTTTGCTTTGCTTTGGTCGTAATGTTGTTATGGTGACCCACTCACTAGCTGCATCAACTAACACCCGCCAATCAATGGCTATTTTAAAGCTGAAAGTTTCTGCACATGGGAGTCAAGTTGATTTGAAGGGACAAATTTTTGGAAAGCTTTTCTCTTCAGATATATATTCATTTCGTCAAAATCTCCCATTTATGGTAGCCATGCTAAACTTCTCATGCCCCGGTCCAAAATCCTTCTTTTGAGTTGTGAGCCACTCCACTGCGCTTATGAATTTATTCAAAAAGCTGAATCTAATCCAGCTCCTTATCTTTGCCCATAATTTAATTACGCCTCTTCTTAACCCATTTGCATACGACTTTTTTTCTTGATCATTCCAGGAATTAATTTTCACCCACAGATAATTATTAAAATTGCAATGTTGCGTATAATACTTATCCTGTTATGCGTTTCAGCAAGGATTAAAAAACTAAAATCAAGTTAAGTATCAAGTTCAAAGGACGGCTAAGATATTTTAAGGCCCTTGTGAACAAATCGAATACCATATTGAACTGGTTTATTCAAGGGAAATTATTGGTCAATCGTTTAATTAACTTGTTGTCAAAAGGATTATAAAAATTTAAATTTATCCAGTTTTGTACTCTCTGTTTATAATTTGTACAGTCCGTAAAAAAAAAGACATAATTATTTTTACAGAGTGATCACTGTAATAATTTGTTTTTGTTTTTATTATATCATTTTATAAAAAGAATAATTCTGTTATTTTAGGGGACTGTTAATACACATTGTAAATAAAAAAAAATACAAAATTGAATAAATTTTAATTTTTTTTATAGCATTTTAATAACAAGATAGTCTTTAAGTGAATAATTCATAATTTCTTTTATTTAAGATAATTAGTTTAAAAACAAGAGTGCCTATTTGTGGCTCGTCTGTGCTTGAAATCTTTTCTTTTATCTGAAAGTTGTTTTCATTTTGACAGGTCAAAATCCAGTAACGAATACTGTACACAACGACGACGACAACAACAATGGACCAGCTACAAGTCACATCTGGTTTGCGCTCTCCCATCTACACAAATAGTTCTGAAATTTGGCCCCATCTCTACTATTGTAGGGGACATCTCGTTTCGCTCGAAAATTTCTGGGTAAAAAATTCATTGTCTCACTGCTTGCCGGTTTTGTCTCTTTAGACTTTCGAAGAGAAAAGAGAACATAGCCAGGCAGCTAGTTTAAAACTTTCCAGTAATGTTATGATAGGTACACATGCAGGGTTAGAAATTACAGTTTTGAATAGTGTAACTTTTGATAGATGGATCATAATTGAGGACTTGTATGACCCATAATTTCAACCTGGAAATTTGCAAGTGTTCGTTTGGTCGCTGTCCATCACCTGACTACTAGAAACTCTCAAATTTCCACAGATGAAAAATTATTCAAAATAAGTATTTTTGTATGTTGTTCTCCTTAGACTCAGCGATTCTATCAATGCCACATTTGTACAAGATTCAGAACCCAGGCGAAATCAAAGACGAAGGCTTCATTGTTGCTATGTTCGGTCCAGTTAGTTGTGATTCTGAATCAAAATTGCTATGCTTGATAACATTGTTTATTACTCTTATTGATTTACCGTTACCCAACTTCAAAAGCTATGATTATCAAATTATTTTCACTTGACAATTTGTACTTCAATTTCCTATCAATTGGAAGAACGACTTCCCAAGGATTTCAGTTCAGCTGAAATTAGCTTATGTGATCGATCAATTTTTCTTTAGTATGGACCATGCGATAGTTCTTATAGAAGACAAATATAATAAGAGTTATAATATTTGACTCCACGTTATATCTCACTAACTCTAACTAATCACCTTCATATTAATACTTATTTTATCTTTATATGAAATGATTTAAAACAGTAAATAGCTTTTAATTGTACCCACATGATAATTTTTATTAATATCTAATTTAGCTAATCTAATTTTTTGAACCGTGATTTCTTTAAACTTTTTAAATTGTTATCTCTTCTCAATATTGTATACTCCACTTTTGTAATTATGAAATAAATTAATTTATGGTACTCAACAAAGGATAATGAAGAAGCATAAAATTTTTTTTATGGTTATGGTAACAATGGATAAAAACTTGAAAAGAAAAAAAGAGATTACAGTGATTATGAGTTTTTTTTAAATAGATTTTATAAATTTTATACGCTGGGTGCTTGGAGAAAAAAAAAAGATAAATATTATAATATGGGTAAATTCAGGATTAAGTAGAGTATGTTGAAAAATAAAGATTATTTTAAAATTTTGAAAGAAGCTAACTAAAAAGTGGAAATGAAAAAAATATAAAAGGGGATTAAGTATCACCACTTATTTTAGGTAGATTTTGGGTGCAAGTGAAAAGGGCAAACCTTACTAAAACAATAAATTTATTTTTTAGGATGAAAGGTACCTCACTTAATCAAAGTGTGTGGACTATTTTTGGGTTTTTAAAGAGTTGAGAAAGAGTGGGAGAGATATAATAATGGCGAGGGGTCATATCTAAAGTGTAAGAGCTTGGAGGAACGCCTTTAGACTTGAAAACAATAAAAGAATGTTAAGGTAAAGTCAGCGGTGGTTGGCGACCATACTCCGACGCTTAAGTTAGCTACTTAAATTATTTGAGGTGTTGAGAGCTTGCACGTTCTTTAAAATAGAGGCCGGAGGTGGAAGAATACCTCAGCTTTTTTTTAGTGGAATGTGTGTGAAAAATAAAATCTTAATGTGTCTTATATATGAAGTATCTTGGTTACCCTACCACATGGGACTTTTTTTATTGGTAATTTGACTATCTTTTTTAAGATTCTCTTATCCTTTGACTTTTATGATGATTTTTTTGCCATTAAAAGCATGTTTAGGGAGCAAGAAAGACGTTATTTAGCTTGACTTATTTTCTTATACAGTGGTGTATGCAATAATGTAGTCTAGGACATCTCTGAAAAGGCTGTCTAGGTAGCTTTTGGGCATAAAAGCTCATGATCACTGTCCTTAGTGTGTTGTCCTTTGGTTTTTGCAGGTGTGACAACTAATTGTCCATTCTTTCTAGTAAAAATTTTCCTATTTAATATTGAAAAATCAAAATTTATGTGGGCGATAGAGATTTTTAATATGCTTCATATTTTGGAGATTTTTCTTTACCATTTTTCTTTTGTCATGGCATACTCTATATATCCATTCAATTACCATATGCACTTAGTATAGGTCAAGTATCCCGCGAGATTGCTTATCATCACAAAACTTTCTTACCGACAAGCAGTGTTTTATTTTTAATTTCCTATTTATTCCCAAACACCACTGGCTGATGGACTTATATAATTAACAAATCTTAAATCTTGCTCTCTCATGATATCGATGAGTTGTATAAATAACCAATCAAATCCTTGTTAGTGCTCTTTACACCCCTATTGCTAATTATATCACAACAATTATGTGGTCAAATTTCCAAAATTCCATAGATGAAAAATATTTATTCCAAAATCAGTATTTCTATATGTTGTTCTCCTTAGAATTTGTTTGAGATTGAGATTGGGCAGCTGTAGCTAAGCTACAGTATTAAAGTATTTGATAAACACTAATTACTTTAACTTGAAAGTTATATTGATATGATTTTTTACTTTTATAATGGAAAATTTATTAAATCTTTAATAATTTTGTAAAAATTATTATTTAAAATTTATATTTATTACATATTATTAAGTTTTGTTTCATAATAAATTTTATTTCTACAACAGCATTTCAATCTCAAACACACTCTTAGACTCAAGAATTCTATCAATGCCCCATTGTAAAAGATTCAGAACCCCTGTGAAATCAAAACAAGTTATTAGATCATAATTTTTGCTTTTGAGACTGAGGCTCCATTTGTTATAGAAGTCCGGTCTAGTAGTTATGATTATGAAACAAAATTACTAAAATGATTGGTAAATATTTCAAAACTAATTTTTCCAACAGCCGCTCAATAAAATTATTTATTACTCTTACTTGTTTACCGTTACCCAACTGCAAAATATATGATTATCAAAATTAATTTCACTTGACAAGCTGTGCTTGAATTCCCTATTAATTTCAAGAACGACTTCGGCAGTTCAGCCGAAATTAGCACATGTGATCGATCAAACATAATAATAGGTAATGGGCCGATCCGATTACCAAGTCTCGAATCTATTTCGCTCATCGCATCCATGAGCTGTATAAATAACTTATCAAATCACTGCAGTGATATTTTCACACCAATTGCTAAGTGCACCCGAGAATTTTGGAGTCACTTACGCATGTCTTCTGAGTGCGACTTCACTCTATCAATGTCCTTCAAGCCTCCCCCTATCTTGTTCGCAAACTGAAAATTGGTGGCTTGCAGAATAATACGATTTACGTTTTGGTTTTATTAAAACACAGAAAAAATAATGACATCAATTCAAAAATACTAGCCAACAGATTCAATTCCCATGGGTCTTTCTTAGTTTCTTGAAAATTTTCATTCAAAAGTCAAAATAATAACAATAGTTTATGATAATAAGGTTGAGCCAAGTATTTTAGAATTTTGTTCAAGGACAAAATAAATTTTAAATTTGACAATAATAACAATAATAAGATAAAAAGAATTGAAAATAAAATTAAAATTTAGATTCAAAAAATTGACTGAGGGCTTGTTTGTTTTTATCTTTAAAGTCTTAATTTGGCTTACTTTAAGATATTTTGAAAATTTGACTTGTTTGTTTTTTTATCTAAAGGTCTTATTGCGAGACATTTTTATTTAAATTAAAAACATAAAATTTCCCGACTTTTAGCTTAATGATAAAATGTCTTAATGAAATATTAATTTTTTTTTCACAAATACCTTCATTAAAATTATTCATTTCCCGCCTACATAACACCGAATGACCCTTTTTTTTTCACTAATCAAAAGGATTTTTTGGATTAACTATAATGTAATTTAGATGTCATGTTCAAAATTTTTTTTTATATTAACTTCTACTTGGTATTTACATTCAATCTGAATTTTAGACAAATTCTTTTATTATTAGATAATAATTTTTATATAAAAATATTATTTAATTGTAAAAATTAATGTTATCAAAATTATTTTTATAAATTATATATGAAATGCCTTAACTTATAAATAATTACAACATATAAATACTATTGTACTATATAATACCATAAATATATATTTATTTAAACTTTCAAATGAATAAAATACTTTAAAGGACATAAGCATAAAAATATTTATTTAAGAGCCCCCAAGGGCATAGCCGAGTTGATTGGCAGTGCAATCTATCGCCCCTCACTTGTGTAGACTCGGGTTCGAACCTTGGGGGTGGGGAGGGGGTAAAAATTGATTTGGACTTGCCCACCCCCCTTTTCCTTTTAAAAAAAGAAAAGAAAAAAAAAGTATTTATTTAAGATGTTTTGAATTTATGAAAATAAGTAACTTAATGCTTACTCTCATGCCTTAAAAATAAAAAATAAAAAACAAGCATATTATTCAAACTCATTCACACTTTCATAAAATTTAGATCCATTTAAATTTCAGACAAAAAAAAATTATCTTCCTATTGATATTTTAAAAATTTGAAATATTCTTGGGCCCTAGTCCTATAATTTTCACATAAAAAAATTGAAAATTAAAAACAAAACTAATAGTAAAAGGGATTTTGGATTTGTGTTACTGACAAAAGCCCAATCATATGAACGATGTTTAAAACAAATAGAGCCCAATCCAACATCTAGATAAACATCACCTAAATCGTTACTTTCTTTCTTTTTTTTTTGCCCTTTTTGGGGGAAAGAACAATCATCGAGCATTTTCAAACATCATATTAGAGATGGTAATGGTCGAGGATGATCCGGAATTTGACAATCTCAGTCCCGTCTCAAATAGTAAAACGAAATTTTAATGTGGACCGAATACCATCCCAAATAGTTAAATGAGAGAAAAAATTAGACCAATCCCAAACCGCTCAAAATTCCATCTTGAACTACATATTCCAAATGTCTCAAACGTCTTATTTAATAGATATTATAAATTTCATTAAAATGTTAAAAAAAATTAATTCAATAATTCTATAAAATTGTTAACATCTCAATAGACATTATAATTATAAGATGTGCAATTAAACCAAAAATAATATCAAAAAATAAATCAACATATAATAATAAACAAAAGCATCCAACTTTTCAAAAAAAATAAAAAATAATACAACAAATGGGTTTGTGTTTGTTACTT
Organism: Luvunga scandens; assembly: GCA_030449905.1. NCBI lineage: Eukaryota > Viridiplantae > Streptophyta > Magnoliopsida > Sapindales > Rutaceae > Luvunga > Luvunga scandens. Next base: position 3,951,195 of record JASUUG010000798.1, on the reverse strand, counting down.
GGGCCTAGAGTATATTGTTATAATGTTATTTGAATCACTATTCATTAACCATTAACTTAATTTCACTTACTTTTAATTTTATTAATGTAGTATTTCTTCAAAAAATTAAATGGGACAAACAGGACAAACAGGACAAACGAGATAGCGCAGGATCTTGACTTAGATCCTAATCTCGTCCCACACAGTAAATTGGGATTTTTTTCAATCTCAAATCCAGCCCACTTTTAAAATTCGATTATAAAATATGAACTAATACCGTCTTAAAGAGTTCGAGATCCCAAATCTCATTAAGGATTTGAGATTTTTTGCCATCCCTACATCATAGTAGGATTTTTTATTTTTTTCAGCAACAAGTGATTTTAATTTAGAAAATTTGAAATAAGACCGCATACAAAATTACACTCTACAGTTAAAAGAACTAATCCAACTAAATACATGTCCTGAGTAATTCTCCAAATGTACTCATTGTGTTTTTGTCGTTCTTAAAATATGAAATGATGGATTTCTGCATGATATTTTTAAAACAATTATAGTATCAATAGTGAACTTATTATGAATCATTTGATTTAAAATGAAACACCTCTACCCTTGATTTATCTTTAATGAATATTTACCAGTTACCCCACAAGTAATTCCTTAAATCTTAATTTAATTTAGGTTTAACTTAACCATACTATAACAAATAGATATTTTATTTTCAAAAAATACTTTAAATTGGATGCATCTTATATACATTATTTAGATGTACCATTTCATTTTGTTGTTTACAATACTAGTTTTGAAAATGTAAAATACTAATTTGTAAATTTTATATGAATTATACACTTCAAAAAAATCTCATCAACTTATAATAAATGGTTTGTGAATTGAATCATAAAGTTGTTAATATTGCCCATTAATAGATAGTTTTTATTGTTAGTTGTTTTGATAATGTTAGACACAATATATGGTGAATGATATAATAAAAAACAATGAATATGATAAAAATTATAAAATCACACACAACGAAAATTAGAGAATTATATAATGATAAAAATATTCAAAAATTATGTAATCGTTCATTAAAAGGATCGAAAAAAAAATTTACAATCATTATTGAGATTTGACAAGAATAAAATAATAATGGAAACAAAACATTGATCGTCATTGTCTTTATCAATCAATACAAAGATTGACTATCATTCAACATAAAGATGGCTTCAATCTTTGTTAATTATCATTCAACATAACGATGGCTTCAATCTTTGTTAATCAATCAAATTCTCAAATATCATATCAATTGTATCGTTTTCATCTTTTTATTATAGATTTTTTTTTAAAGAATTCATTCATTGTAGAAATTGAGCATTTGTGCTTATTAAAATGAATTTCATGAGTTTATGTTTTTTTGTCAATTATAACGTAAATCATTATATATGAAATTTTTTTTTTTTTTTTAACTTTTCACTATGCGTATAAACTATCAAAATCAGCAATAATGCATTACGATATGTATATCAGTCAAATAATGTAATTATAATTTAGTGATATAAGATAAAAATACAATTTGTTTATGAGTAATGGAATTTATTTAACAACTAACTTATAGGAAAGAATTATATAATGTAAATTTTATATTATTTATAAATAAATTAAATATTTTATATGTATAAAGCATTAAATAATCCACACTTGTGTCCTTTAATTGTTGTGTTTGAATTAATTTCTTGTTCTCTCCAAGTTATAAATCTCTCTCTATCCTCTTTAAACTGGTATGATTTTTTTATCATTTATCAAATCTAAGATATTTAACTAGTAAAGAATTACCTAGATGATAAATACTTCAAATTTTTTATTTTATCTTATTTAATTATTATAAATAGTAAATTTCATCTAATGATTTACTTAATCCCACCATTATTGTGGGACCCTAAGATGACAATAAAGGAAAATCGGAAATGATTTTAAAAAAGACATAGATAGCGATAGGTGTGGGCGTAGTTTGCTGGCAATAGGATAGGTCTCATAATTTTTAGCCATCCTGAGGTCGCGGCGTCTAGTATCTCTCGCCCTGAAACCATTTTTATTTTCTATTTTTGCTTAGCATGAACAAATAAATCCGGCACTAATTGTACTTTATTGAAGCTGATTTTTCTTGGTTTATGATATGATTTAAACTTTAAACTTTAGTGGTGCTTATTGATGATATTACTCATTGATGATGTTAGCTGGGGTTAGTTGCTCTACTTAAATGAACTAGTTGCTTTCAATTCTCAGTTCTATATATATGCTAATGCTAATTCTCTTAACAAGAAAGAAGTATTTTCATTTGTCATTTTTTGAGATGCAGAAATATTAATACTCTATTTAGTATTGAGGTTATATAACTGCAGCTTAAAAATTATATAGTTGATGATTTAGATTACGTGTTATAGGTAAAGATAGACAGTTGCTAATAACTAGCAAAATAAAGCTTAATTGGGGTTGGTAATTTATGGGCCTGGGTCGGGCTTTTACAAGCCCAGGCTCAAGCCCATACATTCAAAAATAAGCCTAAGTCCACTGAAAGTCCATCCAGTCATGAGCAAGCCGTGCCCGTGAGGGGTTCAGGCTTTCATAATTTTTTTAAAATAAATTTTTAATAAAAGTATAAAACTATAAACTTAAAAAAAAACTTAAATTGTAAATAATTATGCAATACATGATTATCTAACATACAAAATAATAACAATACAATATAATAAATTATAAACATTAATATAAAAAATAAACTAGTATTAGATTTTGATATTTTTATTTAATTTTTTTTATTTTATATAATATAAAGCTTAGGCTTGAAAATAATAACAATACAACATAATTAACCATAAACAATAATATAAAAAGTAAACTACTATTAGATTTTGATATTTTTATTTAATTTTTTGTTTTCTTTTTCTTTTTTTTTTTAATTTGAATTTTATTTTTATATAATATAAAGCCTGAGCCAAGCCTAGGCTTTATACGTTAAGCTCATATCCTAGTCCGCTATCAATAGGCTTTGAATTTTTAAACCCATGCCCTTAAATTTATCATGCGGGGCGGACTTAACTGCCCACAAGCCCAGACCGGACCTAACCGGACTTAGGCCGGCCCGAGCTTTTTTACCAAGCTTAATTGGCTAAATGGAGCTATCGACAATGTCAATTTCCATTAGTTTCTACTAATGACATGCAATAATTAGTGGACATTTTAAATGTTTGATATGTATATATATATTTTCAATTAGTCATAAACGTGAATTAGATACGTTGATTCACGGCTACAGGTTAAATACTTATTCACTAATTTTGGGAATACTCAACAGTTGATGTCAAAGTAACAACACAATGCCAGATTATGTTTGTGCATTTATCTGTTAGCTCTCTTTCAGCCCTATACATGGTGAAAAATGAGAAGACGGAAGTTTCCATTTATCAATGGAGTTCGATGTTTGATGGGTAATGAGAGTAAATCTAAGAACTGTAGTCTACACGCAAAATGAAAGTATTCAGTGAATGGCTGTCCCAATATGTTAATTCCTGTGAGGGTGGCACGTGCAAGTTGCAGCAAACGACTCAAAACGCGGAAAGGAGTTTCAAGTAATTCATAACCATCCAGATTTCATAAATCTGCGTTCAGTTACAGTCACGCCTTCATTTATGAAAATTTTCACGTACCAATTGTGTGCAGGGGCCATGAATCTTACAGTTCTAAATTCATATGCTTGACGTGATATATACAGATCTCAGGGACCACAGAGTGGTTAGTGGTAGAATGTTGATGAGAATGCTGTGATTTCTTCCATGCTTGTAATTAATCTTAATGTATCATTGGGTTGTTCTGTTCTCTGCGAATATATAAATCACATCGCAGGAGTCTGTTGGCATTCCATTGCTGAAAAGATGAGGTGCCTTGAGGAGGCTGGCGATGTGGAGAGGTCACATGCATGTCACATGGTAGCAACGGATTGATGAGAATGAGAGTGCAAATATGGACGCAATGCCTCTGCCTGATCTGCCTAGTCATTATAGATGGAAATAAGTGCGAATTGCCCATACTTAAACATACCACATGCAATCTATCATCCTGAGGCTCTTTCTTTGTGCTTGTGGGCGAGGTGGGGCTTTGCTTTTGACTTCTTATTGCCGCAGCTCCTTAGTGATTTTTCACAATTGAGTCTTGAGTTGATGATTATCAACTTGATAATGACCACTTTTCCACCAAGCTTGTGGGGTTGGCTTATGTGGTGAGGTGAGTGAGAGTGACCGAAGTTGGTCTGATTTTAGTGGATTTTCCACTATCGTGCTCATGGCAAAGCCATAAACATCCTTCAATTTGGATTGGCAGTGTAATCAATTAATAAATATGATGCCGTTTCATTACAAATCCTAATCAAAATCCCAGGTCTGACAAATGAGAGTGTCCAATCCCTTAGCACACTGGGCATGAACAGTGTCCATTGTAGGATCATGGGCCATCCGCCATCCCATCTTCCTTGATCTTTTCTACGGCTGAAATTCATCAATAAATGATAAATCCGTTCACTCTCTCTTTGTCGAATGAATTAAACTGACAACATTCGTCGATTCTACTGATCAGTGTGACCACTACATGTGGGCACATCCCATGTTAACATGTTAGCCTTTCATCAGCACTTGTCCTTGGTGATGTAATATTATTGAAACCCCCCTTCACTTGGGATCATTTAAACATGTGATAAACCGATAATCAATCATGGGTCGCAATGTTATGGCCACGATTCCAGTCTCCATCAATGACCCATTTTTTCAAAATTAACAACCTACCGCTTTCATTTTTTGACAAAATTTGTCGTGTCAGGCGATCGAGGGAGAAAAACTGGAGCGTCAAAAATTGCCCTTCCCGTTTAATTTCTAAAACGAGTCTAATTCGCCAATTTAGATGAGCCATAATTCAACATTCCCTTACCAACACTTTATGCCAATTAAATCTCCAGAAAAAAAAAATTCCTTTTCTTTATTGCCATCCATGCCCGGTCGGCACAGTTTGTTTGCTCTGTTCAACAATGGCAAAGACGAGTCCATCCAATTAACTGCAGTGAACTTGATTTTAAAAATTGAACAAATAAAAATTATACATATGAAATTATGAACATGATAAGAAGTGCGGCACAAGTGCATTAAAAAGCTTCTTAAATTAAATTATTTTTCTTGTATGATCATCAATTGAACGCTGACTACGTGTACCGATGTAACAGTTGAGATTTATAAACTAAAAGGAAAGGAGCAAGAAAAATTAGTAGTTTCTACCTCACAGAGAGGGTCGAATTTGCTCGGACCGTGTCGGTGGACTGAAGACTATTGCTGCATATAATTAGCCAAAGAAAGAGGACCACCGTGGTCGTCGTTTTAGAGGATTAACGCGGCCGACAATTGGTCTTGCTATTTGAGTTTGAAGTCTAATAATTAAGCGCCAATTGCGTGCGTAGCTTAATTAATTGATTGTATGGAGCGTAGACCGGAGTGATAATGGGATGCATGATCTACACACCTAATCCATGTAGAGGTCAAATACCGAAATTCACGTGAAATGTTAATTAATATGTGTGCGAAAAGTTAATAACAAATCCATCCTCATATCCGCTCCATTTCCTTCCATTCAAATTTTAAAATTCCGCAGCTACTGTTTTTGTTATTAGTTACACATATATGTGCTACCATTAAGTCAAAGGAGGATCAAGATCCACCCTGAGTTTGGTAATCGTGGAATAAGAAATAGCTGTTTGTGAGGGTGAACGGCTGTAAATTCATGCTTGCATTAACATAATCGCGATTATAATAATAATCCAATAACTTGTGTGTTATATCAACGACGGAGTAAAATGTTGCGGAAAAAAATGTCAACTCTTATAACTTCCGATGTACAAATTAATTAAATACCACAAGCAAAGTTGAAATAAATCCTATTTGATATTAAAATAATATGAAACAATAAAAATTAATAATATATAATAAATATAAGGAAAATTATCCACCAACACCTTATTTTTTCACTTTTTCAAAAATACATAATTCTTTTTTTTTTCCTGAATTACACTTGAAATTATAATTCTTTTCACTTTTTCACTTCCGTTCGTTGACCGTTAAGATTCTGTTAGTTTTTTTAATAAAATGATGATTTTACCCCCCAAATGTAAAATTACAATTTCATCATATAGCATTAATTTTGAGGGACAAAACAGTTATTTTGTTAAAAAAAATTAACAGAATCTTAACGGTTAACAAACGAAAGTGAAAAAATGTAAAGAATTGTAATTTCAGGTGTAATTCAGGCAAAAAAAAAATTATGTATTTTTGAAAAAATTTAAAATATTAGATAGTCGGTAGATAATTTTATTAAATATAATTTTTAAATAATAATTTTAATAAAAATATTATAAATTTTAACTAAATAAATGATAAATTAATTTAATTTAATTTAATTTTTAAATTAAAATAATTAATATTTATAAATACTTTAATATTATTTCTAACTGTCAAACTCTAACGCCAAGCATAATGCGAGAGCAAAGCATGGAGAGGAAGCAACCCGACAAAGGCAGCTTTTATTTACAGCTCCGAACCAACAAACGACAAAGCGAAGCGATACGCATCATGCAAAAAGGCGTCAAATCTTTATAATGAGTGGGCTGCCAATTTGCAGGGTTTAAACTTACAGGTACAGAGGTTAATTGTTGCCAAAAACGGCAGCTGCTTCACACTTTGCAATTTGCTGCTGCAGGTGGGTCCTTTTTCAATACCATTTTTGAATTGCCAGCCATATTAGCATGCCTGCTACAGCTCACAGCTAATTTCTTTCCATTAAAAGATAAATGCTTAATCAGTCTATATATTTTAGCTTAAGCATTTATTTCATCATTATATTTTAAAATAAGATCCAATTAAGTTACAGTCTATTATAATTTAGCATTTTCCTTCAAAATACACCCAGACTCTCTTACTATTAGTTATGTGACACTCTATCAGCCCAGGTAAGATTTTTGGAAATAATTTTTTAGTTAATTACGCAAAATTCCTTGCTTGCATGCCTGATTTGAAAATTTCAGGCACGCCCGGTTTGAAAATTTCTGGCATGCCCCTGTAATTGGAGAAAACCTTCCTAATTAGGATGAATTCTTGGAAATGTGCAGTGAACAGCTGGTGGCTTGCATGCTTGTATGAACAATAACTAAAAAATTTTAGCCCACCCTAAAAATGGTGTTAGCTTTGCCCCCATAACACTCATTTACTTTTACTTTTATTTATTTTTATAATAATATTCTTACAACAATCTTGGAGACATTAATAAAAAGAGCAAAGTGTTAATTTATGAAATTAACCAAACATCAAATAATAACATGTAAAGAAGACAAGATATTAATTTACCAATTAATCAAAGATAAAAAAAATAACAACACAAAATTTTAAATTAATTTTATTTTACTTTTCTGATTAATTGAATAAATTAATATTTTTTATTAATTTTTATTTTACTTTTAGCTTTTAAGCTATTGATGCTGGACAAAAAAAGAAATAGTTGTAACTGTAACAATAAATAAAAATTGATAGTGTATAATAAATATAACTTTTAGGTAATAATTTTGATAAAAATAGTAAAAATATTATAAATTTTCTATCATAAAAGTTCACGTGAATCAAATCAGCCCATTATAGATTATAATAACTAATATTTATTAAATATTTTAATATTATAACTTAAAATGTATAGTCACCCAACCTCAATGATAAACAAAATTATAATCCAAGATATAAGAATTAAAAGAGCATTAAAATCAAATTGAAGTTCAAAGTTTTACAAGATAAAATTTCTTATCTCGAGAACAAAATTTATTGTAAACAAAAAAATGAAATTTATTGACATAGACACCTCTCTGTTTTTAATTCGCAACAGGTGCGTTGATTTGTCATAATCGTTCAACCAAGTCCAGTATTGACGCCATGTGAAAACAATTTGGTGGGTTCCAACACTATACTCATTGAAGTCCGAGACACCTAGCCAAAAGAAAGAGTATTATCAAATGCTTCCAATTACCAATTTACCATCACCCATCAATTCAAACTTTTCATTATCATTCGAAATTTGTTCTACATTATTTACGTCATTCATTCCTTTATTTCTTTTGTATCTTTTCCTTTCTTAATTTAGTCAATGGGCACTGAGATTGTATGGTTGGAATTTTTTTTAATGAAACATTATAAACATTCTTTTTCTGATTAAAGTTTCTTTCATCCAATTTGCAAGTAGTTGATATATATTAAAACTATAGAGTGGTAATGTTAAATCAATACCCTGCCACTAAGGGTATGGTATGGTTAGTTGAAGGTGAAGCTATTGCCTTATAAGTCTGGATTTGATTCTTGAGAGTGATAAGAAGAATAAAAATTATATTTGAGCTTGCCTACCTTTTTTACCTTTTTAAAAAAAAAACCCTAATACCCTTATAACATATGATAATCATATAACAAGTTAATATATCACATCAGCTCAATTAAATAAAATTTATTTAACTTAAATAAATAAAAAAGAAAGAGTTGTTATAAAGTTGGGGAAAAATTTTGCCTAATTTTGAATTCCAAATCCGTTAGACGTGCGTCAGATCACGTTGTACTTGATCGCCACGTGTACGCAACGAAGGTTGCGTGTCCATCGACAATCCGAAATGGCTACGCAACCGAAGTACCGGTGACAAATACACTCGGCCCCACGAGATAGAAACCCAGTGTCGTGAGAAATGGGCCTGTTCCCACTACCCTGCAAAAATTTTCAACCGGCGTTTACAACCACTTGACACCGTCGCCGGATCCAAACAAAAAATCGTGAGTCGCCTAAAGAAAACAACCTGACCCGCTGCATCACACTAAAACCAAACGGCCCATTTGCAGCCGCCACGTCAACAATTCTGAACACCGACAGACGAACGCGGCGAAAGCGGACCCCACTCTTGCCCCTAACATTTCTCGAAATTTACATAATATTCATATCGCAACTAAATATTTATTCTCGTCGCATGTGAACTATCTCTCTCCAAATCTCATAAAAAAAAAATAAAAAAAAAAAATCTTCACTTGACAGATTCTGCAGTATTATATTTTATAAATCGTCTCTGTTTTGGCGCCTTCCGTTTGATCACCCGTGAATTAATTTTTATATTTTACGTCCTACATATTTTAATTTTGTTTTCGTGTATTGATCCAATACATTCCTCCGCCAATAGAACCTGCCACGTCATTTGGAGAATATTTTCAAATGACGATGCTACCCTTAAATGCGAAGAAGCAAAAGCATTGCGCCACTTGTATGCGAGATTCCCCTTCTGATTCTCTGAGAAAGGTCATCCTTTCGCGGTCCTATCTGTCAAGGGGGGGCTCACAAAACTTTCTTATATTCCTTTTAAATTCATTATAGCAATAATTAGTAATCTTAAAAAGGAGAAACATTCAAGTGTTCGGTAAGCATCCTTTTAACGATTTGGAATCGCCACCCTCTGTAATTACGTGTTGAAAATCTGTCTCAAGATTATGCTCTTGAAGCTAAATTATTACGGTCGACATCCCAGGAGCCAAATACTTAAAAGGCAAAAAAAAAAAACCCCCTTTTTTGGACTAAAGCGAAACATTAAAATCCTGTGAAGAAATGAAAGTAAATATAAATAAAGTGGAGCTACCATGAAATTACTAATTTTTAATGGTAACAATAACTTATATTAAATTTTTGTCTGCAGTTAAGATGCAAGTCAAATGTAATCTAATAATAAATAAACAAATCTTATAAAATTCGGTGTTTAATTGTGTCTCCTTCACTGCTCCACGCCTCAGATCTATAAATTTTGCGGACATGACGGTGCTAAATAAATTCGCATAGTTTCCCGAGTTACAATTGATAGCTCCTTTTTCATTTTTTTTCTAAAAAACCAATAATGAGATGTCACTTTTTATTCTAATTGAAGCAATTGATCTGGAGTGTGGTTCTAGGAAATTACGTGCCTCGCAAACATTTCCCCAATAGACATTTAAGTACATTGGAGCGAGTTAATGGTTACTTGCATTTATTATGGTTGTGAAATTAATTTTAACTTAATAATAATATACATGGATACTGTACGCGGTGCGAAAATGAAACTTTTGTATAAAAGCTGTGGCACACTATATTTTCACGAGCCGTGTCGTGATTGGATCGATACAAAATCTCTTATTTTCACTCGCTCTCCGTAGTGGAGCTCGACTATCAAAAGGAATTTGAAGCTCGTCGGAGCTTATTATAAAAGATAACCTTCAAGTCATCGAAAATTTCTTTCTACGACGGCGACAAGAAACAACAACAAAGAGGCCTTATTCTGGCTTTGGTTTTAAACTATTCATGAAATTCTGCTGATTCTGTGGGCTTGCGTTCTCGCTATATTTATTAACACTCACTTGTATTCCTACTTAAGGTAGTGTTTTCTTCTATAATTGCTACTCCCACTTTCTCAAATGATACGTTGTTTTTCATTTTTATGCTTTTCTTTTTGGTCCTTAAAGTTGACTGTGTACTGATCTGAAATGGGGGTTGTTTATTTCTTATGGGCTTGGTTTAGATTTTAGTGGTGGGTACTGATTTGAAGTGAATTTAACTGGGAAAATGAACTTGTAACTTACTGAAACTGATTTTTTGTATTTGACAAGCTTCGGCACTTTGTTTGTTTGATGTGCTTACTCTTAAATTTGCTTACTGCTCTGATTTGTTAATGGATCTAATATCCTAAACTACCTGCTGATCTTATGCTGCGATTAAAAGGTCCAACTATTTTGGGATTACATATTTTCGTTTGAGTGAAAGTATATCTGGGTTTAGCTCTTTCAGTGTTTAAAGTGAAGTTGGATCAGTGATTTGATTTGTTCACTTTTTATAAAATTAATCTTCTGGGGGTTCCAGATTGGAGAAGATGTCAAGGCCTCTCCTTAGAGGTGTATCTGGTATGCGGATCTCAGGGAACGGTCATGATTCATGGGATTCGGAAATGAAAGATAGGACGGAGAAGGAATATTTGGAAAAAGATCACTCTACTGATCAAAGCTATTTGGCTCTGAGGTTTCCTTTTCGGTTTCTTTCCCATGAAAATTATACTTCTCCTTCCAAGTATGGTATTGGTGAAAATGGTTTTACTTCTGATACTTTCAGCTCTGGCACTCCGAGAAGCCGGCTCAACTTTACAATGCTATTTTTGAAGTTCAGTCTAATTGCGATTGTTTTTCTTGCTCTTACTGGATCATTTTGGTGGACAATTTCGATTTCAACCTCATCTAGAGGTCACATATATCATGGCTATAGGAGACTTCAAGAACAACTTGTATCAGATTTATGGGATATTGGGGAGATTTCTCTGGGTTCTTCAAGGTCAAAAGATTTGGAGTTTTGTTCTGAGGACTTTGAAAATTACGTTCCTTGCTTCAATGAATCTCAGAATCTTGCTTTGGGTTATTCCAACGGCGATGAGGTTGATCGACATTGTGGACAAGAGTTGAAGCAACATTGTTTAGTTCTTCCACCAGTAAAGTACAGAATTCCACTTAGGTGGCCCACTGGAAGAGATGTTATCTGGGTTTCTAATGTTAAAATTACTGCACAGGAGGTACTTTCCTCTGGCAGCTTGACCAAGAGGTTAGCAATGCCTTCTTTTCTTATCAAGCTCTCTTTTTGAACTGTGCTTTTCAGTCCATTTATTAATTTCATGTGTTTGCAGGATGATGATGCTGGAGGAAGAACAGATTTCTTTTCGTTCAGCCTCGCTAATGTTTGATGGGGTTGAAGACTACTCACATCAAATTGCGGAAATGATTGGGCTGAGAAATGAATCTAATTTCATACTGGCTGGGGTAAGTGCTGATTATGCAATGTTGGAACCCTCAGAATATATATTCTGTTCAATTCGAATTCATTTCATTTTTCTAGGCTTATTCCTGTCTATTATATTTATATTCCTTAGGTGGTAGCATGGTTACCTAACTTACTTTTAAGCTCAAAAAGGAGTTTTACCAATTCTGGCTGTCTTGTAAATCGAATATCCTATTGTTCCTTCAGCCAGAATCTGTTGTAACTATTACCGACAAAACTTCATAACACAACATAATCTGTTTGACTGCATTAAATGATTTACTGAGTTGCTTTGATGGAGATCATGATGTAGATAGATAATGTCTATGTTAGTCAGAATTCACTGAAGACAATTGCACCAATTTTGAAGCTAGTTAACTTATTGCTAATCAATCATGATATTTGGACATCATATTTTCTATTCACCAAGACAATGATTAAGTGTTCAAAATTTTTGCAGGTAAGAACCATCTTGGATATAGGATGTGGATACGGTAGCTTTGGAGCACATCTCTTTTCCAAAGAGCTCTTAACAATGTGCATTGCAAATTATGAGGCCTCGGGTAGTCAAGTTCAACTAACTCTCGAAAGAGGGCTTCCTGCAATGATTGGATCTTTTGCGTCCAAACAGTTGCCATATCCATCACTTTCTTTTGACATGTTGCATTGTGCACGCTGTGGCATTGACTGGGACCAAAAAGGTAAATGTCAAAAGTTTTTGGGAAGTGATACTTGATATAATCTGGCGTATAGCAACTAAATACGTAATTTCGTATCCATTGTGATGTTTGTTATTTTATTTGTAAGTGGTAAATCTACTTTATATCTATTATCACCAATAAGAGAACATACATTTAAATGATGATATATGTGTGACCTACCGACCATATCACTTCTGCACTTAACGACTAAACCAAGGATTATCTTTTTATTTTATTTTTAAAAATTTAATCTTCCGTTTGTAGATCTTGTAGGTACCTTATGAAATTATAATTGCATTGTAATGTGATTTATCTTCTTCTTATGGATTTTCTGAGTGGAGATCTATAACAAGGGTTTGCTGTCAGTCACTCAGCTGGCCGAAAGCAATTGCAATTTGTTCAGTATCAAAGAATTTACAGAAGTCATATGTGAACTTTGTTTTGGGCTGTGTTAAGTGACAATTAATAAATTTGTTTACTTACCACTTTGTTTTCTTGCTGATATTCATTCTCCTCTTTAATGGCTCAGTTCTGATGGCAACTGATGCAAAAGCCTTCAAGATGATAGTTAGAAAAATATCTGTAGTGTGGATCATAAAATTTACTCGTTTGGATGTACATGGTCAAAAGTGAGGTTATGCTTATTAGAGAGAGGATATTGATGTCCTTAAAATGTATTCTAAATTAAGCTTTATTATAAATAATTTATTATTTGGAATTTCGAAGTTGGATTCCGTAAATGGTCTACCTTCAAAAAGCTTCATTTTGGGTTTTTGGTTTACATAGTGTCTTTGTTTAGGTCTTCGAACTGAATTGATCTTTATGCAATGTGGGACAGATGGAATCCTCTTACTTGAAGTTGACAGAGTTTTGAAGCCTGGTGGATACTTTGTTTGGACTTCGCCACTCACCAATCCCCAGGCTTTCCTTCGTAACAAGGAGAATCAGAAAAGGTGGAACTTTGTTCGTGGCTTTGCAGAAAATCTCTGTTGGGAGTTAGTATCACAACAAGACGAAACTGTTGTATGGAAAAAGACGAGTAAAGCCAGTTGTTATAGTTCTAGGTGAGGGAAAAACCATATATTAATTCTACATATTTTTTATTTTTTATTTACTTTTTTTCCATGCTGCATAATCTTTCAAAAATGTTTAATTATGCTGAATCAATAATAAATGTTTACGCATGTGGATCTTTTATTACCTGAGAATATTACTGGTCCTAATTTTGGTACCAACTGGTTGTATGTTTAGGAAGCCTGGTTCTGGCTCTTCTATATGCAGTAAAGGCAATGATGTCGAGTCTCCATATTATCGACCTCTCCAATCATGTATAGGAGGAACACGTAACCGCCGATGGATTCCCATTGAAGAAAGGAGAAATTGGCCATCTAGGGCTAACTTAAACAAGAATGAACTTGCAGTATACGGTAATTATGGTGCTCTTCTGTGGGAAGGTTAAAATAGCATGATAAAAAAAAAATTCTTTTTTTTTGTTTTTTGGGGCACATATTTTCACTATACCCTATATCACGGAAATCAATCAACCCAGAAAGAGCTGTCAAAATCAACCTGCTTTTAAATTGAAAACAAATGATTGTTTCTTTTATGCTCTTTCCCATTATATTCTCTCCCTTATTTGATTTTATATATCCATTTAAATATTCAGGTGTACATCCAGAAGAGTTTGCTGAGGATGCAGAAAATTGGAAGACAGCAGTTGGTAACTTTTGGTCTCTTCTGTCGCCTCTAATCTTTTCAGATCATCCAAAGAGGCCTGGAGACGAGGATCCTTCACCACCTTATAACATGGTTAGAAATGTGCTCGACATGAATGCTCATTTTGGTGGCTTTAATTCTGCACTGTTGGAAAAAGGGAAGTCTGTGTGGGTCATGAATGTGGTCCCAACTATTGGAACCAACTACCTTCCAATGATTCTTGACAGGGGATTTGCTGGTGTATTGCATGACTGGTAAGTTTGTTTTTCTTCTGTCCCAAATTTCTTTTATTTTTTTTAATATTCTTTAATATATCCCACTCCTGCTATGATTTCCCTGTTTTAGCTGGAATCTGAAATTCGTGACAGTCCATTGCTGTTATGGTTTCTTGGTTAAGCTGAAATCTGAAATTCATACCGACTCATGCCCTGCTTTTCTGTCATTGGGTTTCTTTTGTAAACAAAGATAGGATTCATGCCGATATTGTTGATAAACCAGTATTGGAGAATGGAGATTGATCTAGGCTAGTTGTTTGCATTCCATTTGGAGGGATATTAAACATGAAATATGGTATTTTTCTAATTGGAGAAATATTTGAACTTTGGATGTACAATAATTTATGGTGTTGACTTCCTTCAGGTGTGAAGCATTCCCAACATACCCTAGAACTTATGATCTGGTGCATGCAGAAGGACTTCTATTACTTGAATCAGGTCATCAACATCGGTGCTCTACCCTTGACATCTTCACAGAGATCGATCGTATACTTCGTCCAGAGGTATCCAAATCCAATATTCCTATTTCTACATGTCATATATGCTTGCTGCGCCTCTTCTCCTCTGTCCTCAAAATAAATTGTTAATGCCTGTGAATTGCTGCAAAGTACACTTAGTATGGTTGCTTTGTGTGATTGAAATCTTTTCGTGCTTTTTCCATTTGTTGACAATGATTTTTGCAACAGGGTTGGGTTGTCATCCGTGACACAGCTCCTCTCATTGAATCAGCCAGAGCTCTAACTACTAGGCTGAAGTGGGATGCGCGAGTCATAGAAATTGAGAGTAACAGTGATGAAAGACTTCTTATCTGTCAGAAACCTTTTTTCAAGAGACAAGCAAGCTAATTCAGAGTTCTCGAAGAAAGCCTGATAAGTTGTTTATATTCATTTTAAGGATGTTATTTAATCACCATAAAGCTCCACCTTCAAAAGGGGAGGATGAAATTTTGAACAGAAAGAAGAAACAGAGGAGAGCCAAACAAAACAAATCTTGGTGGAACCAACCACAGCTCCCATGGAGCCGCAAGGCATACATGGGGCCATGTAATTACTCAAAAATTCAGGCGTCATTGAAATGAGAAGTATAGGATTAGATTTATAAATTTTTTTTCTTGTTGTCCCATTATATAACTATACAATTACATGATTAAGATTGTGAAGATAATTACGAATAAAGTTTATTTTCTGTACTATATAAAAGAAACAGGTTCAGTTCATTCAAGTGAATGGAATTCTTTTCTTCATTTTCTGATGCCGTTTTCTTGCACTTGCTGAGCATTTATTGTTTGGAATTTGAAGTGTTTATGCAAGAATTTAATCAGGTTATTTGCACTAGAGAATCAAAAGTGAATGGGGCATTTGGGTGCCTATGCCATTCTACACAACTCTTTTATTTACAACAATATGAATGTCATGCTGTTTCCTTTACAGGAGTAGTTTTGATAGCATTTTTACCTTTGTGGAGAACATATTAAGGTACTCTCATTTTGATATCATGATCATAGCAATTACGAAAACGTAATAAGTAAATGAATTGTGTGCTTCTTCTAACCGACAGTGCGTGGCTAAGAGCATATCGGGGGCAATTTTGTTTCACTTTTGCCTTGAAAGTAAACAAAGTGTTTGGCCAACCACCCCTTTGATTATGAATCAAAATCTCCAGCACAGAAATTCTATATATACGCCCAGCAGTTACCATGAATTATATTGATAAACATGACCAAATGCATCAACATCCGACCTTAGCTCAGTTGGTAGAGCGGAGGACTGTAGTAGGTTTAAAAACCTGAAAGCCATCCTTAGGTCGCTGGTTCGAATCCGGCAGGTCGGAATTGCTTTAATTTCTTTTTAACCTTTTAAATCATCTGGTCAAACCTTCGTATCCAACGACGATCATCTGAAATTAAAATTCCTCTAATCCGACGACCATTATGCCATTAATCGTTTTGGCGCCGAATGCCTGATCACTGTTGATAATCAGCCACGTACACTAATATCCCGCAGCATTGAAATTTGAAAAAAATGGAAAATGGTAAATCTGCATTCTGCAGTGTAATGAAGTGATTAGTTTCAATTGATCAATTCCCAATTCGACATTCATGGCTTGGCGCCTCTTCTTAACTAAAACCCTAACACCTACCACTCCGAACCCTAATTTATTCAAAACCTCTCCATTCTCCACCTCATTTCTCGTTACTAAAATCCCCAAAAAGTTCCGAAAAAAACACAAAAAGCCGGATTCTCCCCGAACCCGTCCAGTACAACCCGACTCGGCTCGAATCCCTCACTTCGAATCGATCCTCAATCGCGACTCCGTCTTCCGATTCCTCACGAAAACAAAAGAATTCCTCTCCAAGCAGCCCGAGCGCGTCCTTCGCCTCGATGACGCCGGTAAACTCTACCGCGAGCTCGGGTTTCCTCGTGGCCGCAAAGTCGTCAAGTCAATTCAACGCCATCCTTTAATCTTCGATATCTACCGCCACGTGGACAACAAAATGTGGCTTGGTTTCACTGAACTCGCGGATCGATTGTTGGAGGAAGAGAGGTCGATCGCGGAGTCGATGGAAATCGATAGGGTTAATAAGGTTAGAAAATTGTTGATGATTTCAAAAGAAAAGAGGATTCCTTTGAGCAAAATTTATCATAACAGGTTACTGTTTGGAATTCCTGAAGATTTCAGGGACCGAGTTGCAAACTTCCCAGAATATTTTCGGATTGTAGTTGAAAATGATGGGAAGAGGATTCTTGAATTGGTTAATTGGGATCCCACTTTAGCTGTAAGTGAGTTAGAGAGAGAGTTTATTGTTAATGAGGATAAGGTCAAGAAAGCATTTAAGTTCCCGGTGAAGTATGGGAAAGATTTGGGATTGGATGAGAGCGACACGAGAAAGCTTAATTTGTTGAACACATTACCGTTGGTTTCTCCATATGGTGATGGGTGGAAGCTTGATATGTGGAGTTTGGAGGCAGAGAAGTATAGGGTAGGTGTTGTACATGAGTTTTTGAGTTTGACTCTAGAGAAGAGGGCAAGTATACATAATATAGTGGAGTTTAAAGAGGAGTTTAGCTTGACTAGGCGGACATACGAGATGCTTAAGAAGCAGCCACGGACTTTTTATTTAGCTGGAACGGAGATGAATTGGGCGGTGTTTTTGAAGGATGCTTATGATGAGAATGGGATTTTAATTCAGAAGGATCCACAGGTTGTTTTCAATGAGAAGTTGCATAAGTATGCGCAAATGCAGGAAGGGGAAGTGGTTTCTGGTGCTGGGGATGAATGATATGGAGATTGGCAGTTTTGGGAGCGGAGTAGGACTCCAGAGCTTTGCTAGAGGGAGAAGGAGATTTACATGAACCAAGATCAGCGTTGTCTTGTACGTAATAAGGTATTTCTGATTGATCAATTACATCATAGTCTATGATTTACAAAGTAGAACTTTGTAACGCTATAAATGATATTAAATCTATATCAGCCTAGCTTAAAACATACTAGATAAACTGACATTAATCTGTTGTAAAATAGATTACATTACCAATAGCATATGTGAAAATGGCTTGTTAATTCTTTTACCAATTGTTTTTCCTTTTGACCTAAGGCAAATTCTTTTTTACTGGATGTACCCCATATGTTGGCAGTCCTGATGTCTTCTATGCTGACATTAGATAGTTGCTGCAAGATTATTGTTTTGCTTATGATGTCAAAGCACTTACCACTACTAAGAAAGTAAAAATTTGAAAAGAGCAATCCTGGAGTTCTTCTGTTTACTATTTTCTTGATTCTGTAAATGCCCTTATATTGAAACCAGTTTTACTTCATATTAGGAGTAATTTCCTCTCTCTCTGTGTGTGATCATCCTTATTTATTTCCCCTTTTTTTGTGCAGTGTGGTTGCATGGGTCACTGAGTACCTTCCTGAGCACACAGTATGACCAGTGGAGGGGAGGGAGTTATTTAAGCATTGACTAAACATTTTATGGTTATTTTTTGGTCACTGCATTTGTATGTCTCATGTTGCTTTTGGATCATTAATTTGCTGAATTCCTCTTGTTTTACCTGATGTCAAACTACCATGACTTTGGGAAAAACTGAAAGGTGCATCCCTTTCACTGCCTTTGATTGAACGACCCTCTTGCCTGCCTATGTTAGGCTTTCTGGCTTTGAGCTTTCCCTACCCTAGTCCCGAGTGAAGAGCGGTGGGGGCGTGGGACATGGATTACAAAATCCATAGAATTGATCTATGAGGGTTTTGTTGGCAAATGGTCCTTTAACACTTGGGAACGATAATTTAACATCTGACTATACGCTCGGTATGTGTCAAATTGTAGTGACAGCAATGGACGAATTTGATTCTTTAGCTAAAAAGAGCTGTTTTGCGGTTAATTATTTCTTTCTTCTTTTGTACCCTTCAATTTCATCCTTTTTTCTTTAGGTTTAGAAATTATATCATTTTCAGTTCTTCTTCATTAAGCTTTGCTGTATGATATATATATATATAGAATAATGCCCAAGTTGAATCTCAAGTATCAGTCTTTTCTACTTTGTCTTTTGTCTCTTTCCCACTCTCTTTTTCTCTTGAGATAACAGATTAATGCGGTAACCAACAGATTTTTTTTGTTTTTCCCCAAAAGAAGTTGGGGACACGTTTGAGATTTCACTTCCCGTAACAATTGTACGTCAGTATGTTCACTCCAATCCGTTAGTATCTACAGCTCCACTGTATCAAATTGAGGTACCATTATTTACAGATCTACATAAAAACCAAAAAATTCAATAACTTGTGGCCTCTGTGGTCTCAGGACCAGGTCCATTCTCGATGGAAGGCAAGCGAGGTCCCATTGCATTAATCTAACGATAATTGCTGCTGATGATTTTGATAATGTTGTCATTGTCAAAGTACAAGTCTTCGCGCTGATGGGCTGCCAGATGCATGATTGTATTCTGTCCGAGAAAGGGGAAAGTAAAAATAGCCTGAGTTGGTTAGAAAGATTATAGTTGCGTGCCTGAAAAACCATTAGACTCTATCTAGAGACGCAAAAGAAGCATGCCAGGGTTAATTGGGAGAACACGTATGAGATATGAGTTGTCTTGTTTACAAGAGCAGAGCAGACGTCTGACGAGAGTGGTCCATTTGTTCACAAGAGTCAGGTTAAGGGCCTCAAGGCGTACATGCATTCCAAATATAACGCCATGCCTTCAAATAAACGCCCAACAGATATTCAGTCTTTGGTAGGACAAGAGTGGTTACAGAGATCCTATTAGACTAAGATCCCGTCATAGCTCATAGCTTGATTCAAAGGCTGGGTGATAAACCCAGCTTGTGATAATTTTTCTTTAATCATAATGAGGGGATTTGAGCACATCTTGGGGTTTTTTTTTTAAAAAAAAAAACATAATGAATGGATTTGAGCACATTGTTTTGGTGATTGATTATGATATTATGTGAAGTTATTACTTAAAAGCTGATTGGCGAATGCTCAGTTCAAAGTGACAAGGCCATTGGCTCGCCTACTAAATCATTACAATGAAACCTTAAAACACTATCCCCACATTAAATCATACCATAACGAACTCAAATTGATTAACCAAACCAATCCAACCATTAAACGAAAGGGAAAAAGAATAAGACATTTGCCTCACAGTCTCAAGGTGAATAAGAAGAAAACTTGAGCTTTTAGGCAGTTTACTCAAGGATGCAAAACATCAAGCCATAAAGAGACATGCAAGGTGACACACACTACCGAGATGAAGAAGCTTGTGCAGATGATACCATCTTTGAGACTACTGTTTTCGAGGCCAAATGGCTATGATTTCGGGTCTTGGACTTGCTCCTGCTTCTCTGCCCAATGCTCGCACTGTTCCTTTGAGTGCTGGAGGGTAGTGATCCACTTCGGCCTGTTCTCTTTACTGCTTTTCTTTGAGAGCTCTGACTACTGTTTCCAAGGACAGCTTTGGCAATGCTATCTGTGAGCAACTCTCGTGCTCTTTGTGGTTTGATGGGCTGCTTGTTTAGATACACAAGTTTAGGAAGGAGACTACAGACCGCCTTGCGCAGCTGATCGTCACCGATGTTGCTCTGAATGGGATTACCCAACAGGTTCAGAGCGAGCAATGACTGGTAATTAGCCACTAGCTGACCAAGAGCTTTTGTAGTCGTTATCTTGTTGAAGCTCATGTCTAGGACAGTCAACTTCAAAAGCCTATGCAGTCCCTCAATGTCACTAATCTTGTTCCCAGCAAGATAAAGTTCCTTAATTAGTGTACAGCATGACAAGCCTGACAACATCAGAATGCAGAATGTGATTTTAGAATTATACAAGTTGCGGGAGAGTGTCTTGCAGTTGGGGATTACAATCAGAAATTCAAAAAGCTTAATTGAAAGCCAGAAAACAGGTTTACTGAGGATATTACCATGCCCAATGCGAGAAATACGGTTATAACTAAGATCGAGGACTCGCAATCGGGTCATTTCTCGTAGTCCTTCAATAGTGTTGATCTTGTTTCTTGACAAATTGAGTGTGTGCAGGCCCTTCGGCAGTGATCCTGTGGGTATGTGGACTGCAAATTGATAAAGAAGATCAGTTAGTATTAGAAAAAATATTTATTTCTACAAGCAGGAGTTGTTTTCCCCCATTTTTTGGGGCCAAAAACATACCTATAAAGTTGTTCGACAAGTTGACAGATCGAAGACTGGAGAAATGTGAGATTGTGGGGATGGCTTTCAAGCCTATACCCGCAATATGAGCCACAGCTGAGGAAGAATTTAGAGACTGAATGACACTATTGGCATGTAAAATTTCCTCTGACTGATTGATTTCTGAACGACGGGTCAAATGGGCAGTGCTTCTTGCCGGCGATTTACCAGTTTCAGGTGATGGTGGGAAAATGACACCTTCTTCAGCAACCTCATCATGTTCAAATGGAGTTTCCATCCCGAGATCTTTCACCCATTCATCTACTCTTTCGAAGGAGGATGATTCTGCTGGAAATGCAACCCATTGTCTCTGAGGCCATACAGCAGAAACTTCATTATGAAAACCATCCCAGCTCTGCCTGTTTTCGTTGTAACTGCCATTACAACCTTTGTTCAAGGATTCTCCAGTGCATGATCCAGGTGATTCTGTCTTGCTTAATTTCGTTGCTTGATTTGGCTCAAGGGTATCTGAAGTGTACCCACCTTGCTGGTTCAAGGCAACAGCATGAAGGGGTTGTGGCTTTAAAATCCATGGTTTGTGCAGATTCCTGTGGCTCCAAAGAAACAATTTCCACCACAACCTTCTACTCCTCGAAGGAAGAATTTGGCTCGAGGAATGCTTCTTTAGCATTACTCTATCAGCACTGAAATGGCTAGTCACAGACACAGGACTGCCAGAATGATAATTCTCTCTTATCTTCTCAGAGAGTTCCAGCAATTCTTCAAAAGACTGAGATTTTGAAGGAGGCAATCGATCTGTTAATTTATTTAGCACTACCCTTGATTCCAGGTTAGAGCAAGAACGTTTAAGCTTTGGTGAAGCCCAGAACTCAGTCCTCCCAACTCCAGGATCACTAAGATGTCCACTTTGGATCATATCAATGCCCTTCTTCGCATCTTTCTCAGCACTGTTCACTGATTGTGCATTCACCTCTGGACTAGCTGTAGTAAAATAATCTGAATTTGTGTTTCTGAGATCAAACTCCTCTTTACCAACATTAGCATCACAGGCCTGAAGATCCAAGTCAGAGAAGTCCCTCTTGATTGATGTGGTCTCTTCATGCTCATCCTCCCCTTCGTAAGCTATCTCAGCTGGTTCAACCCCAATAGGAATTACAGGACTCTCATGACTCATCACCTTGACATTGCAGGGGGAATTGTTCTGGATGTCATAAGGTACTGAGATGCTAAAAGATGTTGATTTCGACTCATTGCTCTCAAAAGGTTTCACTGGGTGTTCAAGCTTTATTTGCAGGGCTCTAATCTTTTTTGCGTATTCAACAGATGTTGAAGATCCCTCAACTCCCTACAAGCAAAAACACATTACAAACGATGAAGTTGGCAGACCACAACTCAAGGTAAAAGATTACAAAAAGGCAAAATGATGTTTGTGCTGGTGTCTGAGAGATTATAGAAATTTGTGACTCTGTTATACAATAGCATATGCTAACACCAACATGGATTCTTACCTTATCTTTCTTCTTCCTCCCTCCACCTAAAAAGAAGCAATTGAATTTTGCCATATCTTAAGATCAGCAAACTTGAATTTCGCAAAAAAAGCCCCAAAATAAAGCAAATTTCTACTTCTTCTTCTTCGGTTTACAAATTTATGGTACTGGTGCTCACATCTCTGATGGTTTCTGCTTTTGGTTATAATAGCAATGTATTCTTTAAACAGCAGGATCACATTTGAAAATAATTTGAGGAAATATTAGCCATAATCAATGGGAAGGCGCCAAACCAAAGAGCGTGAGCAATAAAACGACGACCGAGGTCTGGAAAACAGAGAATCAAATCCTCCTCCGGCAAGCGAGGGAATCAGTAGAGTGTCGGCCAGAGTTGAAATTGCTTCAGCTTCCCTCCAGAAGCTTCACGGAATCCAAATTGCCCAAAGCCAAACCTGCTTATTCATTCACACGACACACAATCCAAACCCAAGGTAAGAAAATTCCAAAATCCACTCTGATTATTTGTTAAGCGTTGTCTGATCAAAACATGTGAACCACACCATACGCTTTAGATATTTTTCAAAAACATATCAAACCAAGCAACCTCACAACAAGAAAACTCCCAGATTCCTCATTTATCAAGTCCAAGTCAGAGCAAACAATAAGGCCACCCTTTTTTAGAAAAAGAAAAAAAAGAAAAAATTCAAGATTTAACAAACTCCATTGCAAGAAAACATAAAATATAGCAATTCCTGTAGAGAAGAGCTGTACCTATTAAGGCCGAGCTTCGCCAGCTTGTGTTTAAGGTGAGGATTTAGAATTCTTGAGCTCAAACCTAAAGAGATTAAATGACAACGAGAAAGAATTGAGGCCGTGAGTAGTTGGGTACAGAGTTGGGATTGATGGGGCCTGGAATATGCTTTTTGAGAAATAGGTGCGAGTTGTTTCAGAATTATATTCTTTTAAAAGACATACGCGCTTGAAACACGGCGTGATGATTGATGTGGGTGGGTTACCTTTTATAATTAATTAATTTTGTGATGCCACCATGCGCATGGCTAATGACAAACACAGCTTTAACCAATCTAATACATTAAACATACGACATTATTACTGCTAATTGTTTTTGGCTGCAACAAACATGAAATATATTACCGAAATTTAATCAATATCTGCCGCTTAAAAAAATGAAGTTTGCAACCGCATGAGTCAACGTGACCGTTATTGTTGTTGACTTCTTAGTGCATTGTCTTCGGGGCAGTAGTCTGTATAATTTTATTTTTCTCTCTACTAATTAATTAAGAACGTAACAGAAAAAAAAAAAAAACATAAAAATTTAGCCCCATATTTATTATTATTGATTAAAGATCATTAAAATGAAAAAGGGTCCACGTCAGGCGTCGTGGGGGGTTGATTCGAGAAGACGGTGGGTCAGGTCGTACGAAGTGTTCCACTTTCGTACGAAATTTAATTTGTACCTGCATGCCTGACGAATGATGACGTATGCCGTTGGACTGTTCTGGTGGCGGCTGCGGTTCTCTGTGTGGCTGTGACATCAGTTATAACGTCTGAATTATGGTCTCCAACACAGCAACGGTGATCATGTCCGATCATGGATTACCGTCTCCCTATCAACAAATTGATTTCATCTTTTGGGCCGTTGCGGCGCGCGCCGAGAGGAATCTAGCCACGGGATTAATTTTCACGTGGACTGTCCATGTCAGGGCAAGTAGACAATGACACTCCCTCTCTCGCTCTCTAGTTCTGTCGATCGAGACGGAAGGAACCCTTACGTGTCCTACCAATTATTACTTACGTTACTTATTCTCCGAAATGAAAATAAAAATTTTCATAATAGTTAAAATAAAAAAAAAAATTGACAATAGTTAATTAAAAACTTTTAAAAAATATGTAACAATCTAATTCATTTTAATTTTAATTCTAAGTTAAAGTAAACACATTATGATTATTTAATTCATTCCAATTCTGATTCTTACCGTTTAAGTAAATAATTTATTCTGATTCTCATTATTTATTTTCATTCCAACCTATTTTAATTCCGGTCAATTGTAATTTCAATGTGTTACAATTTCCATCTAGTAAATACACCGTTAATATTTTAACACCTAATTGTCTAGACTCAAATGGCAGCCCCAAATTCCTTTTATTCATTTGTGAATTTAGAAAGAATCTTTTGGAAAATTTCGTTCATTGTTTGTTATTTTGAACTACTTAATTAATTAAGTAGATTATCAACGATTTCTCTAATATATCGTGCAAAATATTTTTTATATTCTATAGCATAATAAAATCGAGATGAAGTGCATGTTTGGGATTACTTCATATTGTCGCTTATTCTTTAAAACATATTTGGTAAAGCTTCGTAAAATGGATTATGTAGCTTTTGAAAATCCAATTTTTTCAGAATAATTTTGTAATACATAATGTCAAAAGTATCCTCATTTTCAAATAATATTTCCCAACACTTCCCAAACCTAGAATAAGAAAATTCATTCATGGTTAGATTTTCAAATAGGACAAAATAGTGAGACCATCATCGGAGACCGGTGATTTCTCAAGCTTCGGCATCAATATCGGATAAAACATTCTTAGCACGACACCACTCGAAATTGTTTGAACAAAGCAATGATCAGCCAATGCCGATGAAGATTCTGGTGGTCTCATACTGCGACTCGTCGTCGTTGGCTGGATGCCTCATGGTTTCAACACACACTTGGTGGTGTATGATGCCGGTGGCGATGCCGGTGACGGAAGAATTTTAAAATATAGATTTTTGTTATTATTAATATTAATATTCATTTTATTAACATTTATTTTTATTTATTATACAAAATTAAAAAGATAAGATATTAATGCTAATGATTGATATAAAAAAAAATAGAAAGTTGACAAAAATAAAATTATTTCTTTATTGATTAATTTGCTTTGAAATTAATTGTAATTGTTTTTAGTATAACCAAATAATAACGTTAGTCTATTTTAGTCATGGCTATGTGCATATTTCCTTTTATGATTAATTTTTCAAATACATATGCTAAATTATATGGTAAGTAATTACATTATAATCTAAATTTACCATATATATATATATATATATATATATATATATATATATATATAACCAAATTATTTATAAAACTAATTATTTCAAAATCTATCCTAAAATACATTATTGGGAAAGCAAAAGCAATCCCAATCGAGTGACCCGCCAAAAGGGACCCAATACTAATGCCAAAGCCTCTCAATCTTTTCCCCTGTTGCTTGTGAGGCCACTTGTCTCCTAATCGAATCGAATCGAATCATGTTCATGATACCCCATGGGGCCTAGCGGATATGCTAACAACTTTGTTTTCTCTTGGAATGTTAACACCACTTGGACTTCGATGGCAAATAATGCTTTCTCTTATACATGATCATGCGGTCTAACGCAGGCCGCTTGTAATTCACCCATTAGCGATATTTAAATTTTAAATCCTTGGTGGTATTAGCGGAACCATACTTCTCCAAAATTAAAGTTTGGCTCAAAATAGTGCAAGATATGCGTGTTTGCTTATTTGCATCTGACCTTGCCAGCATTAACCAAATCGCAAATCAGGATTCATTAATTATTTTGGTTTGCTCGAAATCACAAGATAAGATGAGATAATGTTTTCAAACTTAAGTGGGACTAAAATGCCTTAGTGAATTAGATTCGTGGACCCAAGGCTGAGAGTTTTCAATTATTATGGTATAATTAAGTTGCTTTTTGAAATAATTTTTCTACCTTCAATGAGATAAACTATTTTAAGCAAATTTATATTCAAAGAACCTATATTATATTTCAATTTGTAATGTGCGTGATACATGCTGTGCATTATCTATTATAATGTGTTAAAAAGTTATTTGACGTATTAAACAATACTACCTTTCTAGAAAATAATTTTGCCTTTTCCAGAAAATAATTTTGATCTCAATAATGCATGATTGTCTCTTTGCTTAAACATGCATCATGTATATCTTATGCATTAGCGCGTTGCCCTCAAGTTTGAATTAATTTTACAGAAGTACCTTTTAGAAATTGAAGAGCTGTTAGTGAATCTCCTACCAACAAAGGCTAAATAATCAATATTTTATTGGATGGCAATTTACTTGGCCACGCCAAAGCTTCAAATAATAAAATGCACTACCTAAAATATGGCCTTTATTTTTCAACGACAACAGTACTAATAATAATAAATGACACAAAAAAGAATGGATTAATTGATTATGTAAAATTGTAAATTGCTACTGAATACAACCTAATCTAATAATATGAGAAAAACGATAGATAATTCTAGTTGATATTCTATTGGTAAGATATTAATTATCGAATGTTAATTTATTAATTAATATGATTAAGTGATAACATTAATATCTTAACGAAAAAAAATCCTTTGCCCTTTCTCTTCCCTAAGAAAATTGGTTAATTTAATTGTACGGAGGGTACGTACAATTCATGAATTCCGTAGAACCTTGCCGGCGCGCCGCCACTGTCATGCCACACTCGCGTCGTACGGAATACCGTGCGTGTCACAATTTCACTGTCGCTGAAGTCATCAATGACGTCATGTGTTCATTTAATATCCTATTTTAATTTACTACCACTAGTCTATCACGCGCAAAGCACAAACTTGGTTCGGCGACGGCCAACGAGGGCCTCAAATTCTTTATTCATTTCAGACTCACAAAAATATTCGAATATTTTTTTTTTTCTGACACGGACGTGTTTAGGAGAACTAATTAGGATAGGTTAATTAAATTTATTAAAATATGATAATTATTATATTATAACCGGCTGTAACCTAGCCCGTTGTGTTATTGATTGTGCGGGAGGAATAAGTTACAATAACCTATAATATAATTAGAGTCTTAAAATGTTTATTAGACTCCGATTTAAATAAAAAATTATTTTCTTTAATTTGTCCACAACGCAAATGGCAATTATTGTAGACAAGACAATATGGTCATCAATTACTAAAGAAAAATATATTATTCACTCCCATCTTTAAGCCATTTGTTCTGTATGCACAGTTCTTATGTTTCTTTGAATTTTTACGCGTTTATTAAATTTATTTTCTTCATCTGTACGTCTGTTAGTTAATGGAATGAAATTTCAAGGAAATTTTACATATTTTAATTTGGCTAAAAAGTTTGTCGTTGATAAAACTCCCGCTTGATTTCAATCCTTATTTTATTCCCGTCAAACTTCTTTATAATATTGAACAACAAATTCTTTCTACACCGAAGCTTTCCTAGAAAGTCCATACAAGACTCGCATCCATTGAAAATGTGAATTTATCATCCATTCTTTTCTTGAACTTTAAAGATATTGTTTCATGCACGAAATATTAGCAAAAAAGGCTACTTTAGAAAGAAAATTAAATGATTTGGGTCTGAAGCTGTGATGCATAAAGCGCTAGAGGGAGAAATGGAGCAAGGAATGAAAAAACGGTGAAACAAAATAAGAGGAGTAATTACAAATTTACAATAATTTAGCTTAGCTAGGGTATTTTAGGTATTAATGCGAGTTTATAAAGTAGAATTTTAAATTTTAAATTAAATACTATATTTAACTAATAATAAGTTTAGTGACAACTAATTATTACTTTCATTTCAATTTGGGCGCCATTTCAGTTTCATTAATTTAATTACGGGCTGATGACAAATTATTACACCCGCAACTTTATATTTATGTGTGTGTGTGTGCGCGTGTGTGAGTAGACACACACTACTCACAGCGCAAAATGAGATAACTTGGCCCCGTAATTTTTTTTTGCTTTTTTCTGGCGGCCCCATGTGTCTCAGCAGATTCGAATGAAATCATTCGTCTTTTTCAAAAGTTTTATACATAGCAGATTTGATTCACGTTAGCATGCTGCTTTTCACAACTTGCTCCAATCATTTCGATTTTAGATGACCCCGACAATCACATGCGACGATGCACAATACATACAAATGCATCTGACGATGCATTGTTTGTTTTTTTCATCGAATCATCTTTCCGTCATGTTTTTGTTATTGGCAGAGCCATCAAATTACCCTAAGTTTTAAGCTCGAACATGCACCGTATCTTTTCTTATCTAATCCAATCGCAAAGTCCCAATGAGAGAGCCTAATCGTGAATGTGAAAGATAAAAAACTTGGCACATGAATGAGACACCCAACTTAATTAAAAAACACATGTGTACCCATTAAATTTATACAAATTGATTTGATATCAAGCCACTGGGGACACTCTAGCTACTGTTGATTGATGTATGCATGAATCATGCTATCGCGACAGCATTACACGAGGCTCTCTTTTGAGGCCATTGATCCTGAACCACATGCGAAACCTTGCTCGTTTATCCTGAGTTCTCTGTTGTCATTTTCGCGTGGTGTGTCACCATTACCACATACGTACGTACACAAAAACAGGCTCTTCAGTAATCCAAGAGATACCTATTATTAGCTGAATCAAATAAAGACTCCTTTCTCCAAGAGCATCTATACGATACAAAAGCTTTCCAAGGGTTTGAATATGTCAGCTCCTTTATTTTCTTGAATTGGGTAATTCAAGGTTTGTTTTGGGAATTAGTATTCAGTGTTGAACTGAATTTTTACTATACATTAAATCAATGGTTAAGATTATTTTATATCTTATACTTTTATATTTCTCTTAACCATTGATTCAGTATTTAATAAAAAATTAACTCATCATTGAATCCTTAACTCGTCCAGAAATAGGAAGAGCACGTATATAAATTTATAAGGAAAGCTCATGTGGTTGCTTTTTCTCATATGCAAAACAATACTTGAGAAAATTCTTAAATTGCCTTTAAAATAGTTTTAAATGATTACAAATGTAAAAGTAAAATGTTAAATTAAAGTAACAAATTTTATATTTTATGGTGAGGTTATTTGAATCCACCAAATCATTTTTATTTTGATTTTTTTTAACAAAAAAATCCATTATTCAAAATTAAAAAATTTAAAATTTCAAAATTATTGTTCACTAATCTCTTTCTCTCTGTACATCATGATTGCATAGTCTTTCTCTGCTCACATTTTGAAAACTAAACTCTTAATTTCACTTTCTTTTTTATTTATTTTTTTAATCTTTCTAATTAAACCATAATCTTTATTTCATGCTTTTTGTTTATAAGAATTTTCTTCTTAATATTTACTAGCTTTTTTTGTTGGTAAAATTAATTTCTTAATATTTATTAACTTTTATTGCTGAAAAATTTTGGTGATGTTCATTTTTGAATGATGGGTGTTGATCCTCTTAGCTTATGATAGCTATAATGAAACTAATCATTTGCATTTTTCAGTTAAAAGAAAACATATGAAGGAATTGATGAGAATTGAAGAATTGAGAATGAAAAGAGAAAAAAAAAGTTAATTAAGTAATTATATAAAAAATTATTTTAATAATAAAATTCTTAATTAAAAGAGAGTGTAGAAAGAAAATTAATAGGTTCAAATAACATCACCTTATATTTTATTAAAATTTATATTTTTCTATCTTTTTGCTTGGCCCTCTTTTCATTAAAAATGAGGGCTTCAGTTGTTGAAAGAATACTATATGTATACATACATATGTACATACAAATTAAGGCATTCTCACTTTAATAAGATGAGGATACACACTAAAATATTAAAAAAAAGATTTCAATACATTGAAAAATGTATTTTTTTTTTGGTTTGTTTGTGCATTTAAATCTTGTTTTTTGTCAGTTAGTGGTATCTTTATTTTAACAAAGTGAAGATATCCTCACTAAAAAATGATTATTTGTGTGTATATATACGCATACGTGCACACACACAAAGTTTTAGAAAGATCATACATTTAGATTAGATTATGTTCACATAGCTCAAATAATTTTAGTCTTTAACTAGATGAGACGGCAACCACTAGGTTTGTCACTCACACTCTTAATGTGTTGAGGTATAAGTTCGAATCAGTGTCATTTTAATTTATTTGTGATAGGGATAGATAGCATATCTTCTTGAACATAAATGGAAGTAAATTTTTGAGTTAATGCTCAAAAACATTTTGGATATGCTACAAAAATTGGTATTTCAAATTATATCATATGTGTAGATTGTCAAAAGAGAAAATATAGTTGAGCCATTCAAGAGTCGGTGTTTGGATAAGTTAATAACAACATTGTTGGCTATTGAGCGCAGTGGGCCAAATATTTAAGGCCTATTATATTCTTTGGAATATCTATTGGCTTAGTTACCTAGGTCCAGTTATTTTATTTTATTTTATTTTTTGAGAGCTGCTATTGGCGCCTCCCTAAACCTAGGATCCAATTCCAAGAGAAAAAATTAGCATTCCTAATTTCAAAATAAGTCCTACTTTTATTTGTGGAATGGGAAGAATGCCAACTATAAAATTTCATCTAATCTTATATATCCTATTAATATTATAAAATTATAACTATTCTAAATTTTTAACTATTCTATTGAGGTCAACTTTTGAAATTTTTTGTTAATTTTCAATTTTTGTTTAAACTTTGGAACGTAAATTGATTTGGTTTAGTATTTAAACTTTGAACTTTTAATTTTTCTTTTGCTATTGGTTTGATTTATTATTTATTATTAGATATTTTAACATTACTAAAGTTGGTTACTATCTAAATCTATAACTTTTGAAGTGTAAGTTTTAATATTAATGTGTAATAGAAGCAAACAGATAACTTAAAAAATGTTAGCATAAAATTGTGTTCGAACATACATGTATTCAAAATAAAATTGTTGTTTGATTATTTTACTTTTTATTTATTCAAGATTTTTATTATATTGAATTATGATGATCCTTAAAAAAAAAATTGTCAAAATTTATTTGTTTAGTATTGAGATTGTTCAGGATAATGGGTGAGATGAGATATTTAACGGGATGGAACTAAAATAAATTTTTGTCCCAAAAAAATAAAGAGACGGGTATAGGTTATATTTTTATCCCACCTGCATATATGAGTAGGATTAGAATTGACAAATCTTATCTAATCCCATCCCATTGCCAATCCTACTTGAAACCCTAATATCATGTTTATATTTTTATTATTAGTTAAAATTACATAAAAAGATAAAATAAATTCAATTAAAATCAAACATAATTTCTTTTTGTTACTAATTCTTCACACCCAATCAATTAATTTATTGGGAATTTTGAACTTTTTCCTGTAATTTTTTATTATAGCTTTTCTGTAAAACAAAATAATTCTCCACTTAGCGAAGCAAATTCAGTAGATTTGATAAAGTTTATTTTTTAAAATAAAATTTTGATAAACTTAAACATTTTCTCTTATTGCTTCAAAATCATTTTGGAACAAAAAAAAAAAAATTTGAATCCATTATTTATTGGATACTGGAAACAAGGAGTTTATGAGGTGTGAGTGTGAGGTATGGGTGTGAACTGCAAAGAGATTATATCAAAAAGGAAATATATGGATTGGGGTAATTAATTTTGTATTTATAGTTTCATATAATTTTATCTTGCAAAGTACTATTCATGTAAAAAGGGACCGTGGGGGGGGGGGTGGTTTATTAAGATATCGAAGCAATGCCAATAATATCATACTTTTTTTTTGAAAAATTTACAAAATTAACCCAAAAAAATTTTAAGTTTTCATACTTAACCCTTCAAATTATTTTCTATCATAACTAGCCAAGGATAACTTTTTTGCCTCAAAATGTCCTCTTTATTTAAGCTAAATTTCAAACTCTCCTGATCACAAACCATAAAAATTTATGGTGCTATTATAGGCTGCTGCGACAGCCTGTCGCACTAAGAGACGGTTTAAGTGAGTATGTTTTTTGGTGTGACAGGTTGTTTGTCCCCCAAATTTGTGCGATAGGCTATCTATTGCCCAAATATGTGCAACAGACTGTTTGTCGCACCTAGAAATAAATTCACCAAAACTGTCTCATGGTGTGACAGATTGCTTGTCGCCTAAATTTGTGTGACAGACTGCCTATTGCACTGTTTTTGTGCAACAGGAGCGTCCGTCGCACTTGGGCCACACTTGTTGCGTGGTTTAGGGCTGGCAGGTGTGACAACGATGAATACTCTTACCATGCCCTAACCCCCACCAACAACATCACTCACACCACAAACATTACAACCACTTCCATCTTCCATCATCAACACAAAAACATAACAACATAACCCACAATATTTTTTTGTAATAATTTAGGATTTTGGAACTAATCTTCGATTTGTTAGTTTTAACCTTAATCTTGGTGATGTTGGCTGCCGTAGATGGACTCTTATATGGTGGGAAGCCGCCGGTGATAAGAAGCTCAGTTGGAGGAGAGAATTTGATCGGTTTAAGAGGAGAGGAAGTTGGAGAGAATGATAGGGATAAAAATGTCACTTGAGCCATCCTTTGGTTAATATTGATAGAAATAAAGTTTAGGGGTTAGTTTTGAAATTTGATAAAATTTTATGGTTAGTTTTGTAATTTTTTTTTTTTGAAAAGTTTGATAAATGATTTTTCTTGTAAATTTTATGGTTAACATCCAATTGAATTTGATAAATGATATCTACAGTAAAAGTTTGATAAATTAATAACCTCACTTAAATAATAAATTATTCAGGTCCTGAATTGAGTTAGTGTACTAAAATAATAACTTCGCTAAATGCATAAGATAATAATTTTTTTCAAATCCTTTAAGGCCCAACAAAAATATAAATTAATAATTGATCAAATATAAAAATATATTAATAATAAACAACTTATAAAATTCATATTATTGAGAATTTTTTTCTTGATAACTTATATTTCTCAATTCAATTATTTTGTAAAATATGCATATAAAGTTGTTTTTTCTTGATAACTTACATTCATACAATATTTTTTTTCCAACTCAGAATTTTTTTTTGTTTGTGTCTCTTCACATTCTTATCCTTCATTTTATTTGATAAATATTAAGCTGACCTTTTAAGAGTAAATTGGCTTATGGAGAGGTCAAATTTTTATTTAACCCATTATTGCAATTTTTTTTTACTTAAGAAGAGATGCTCATTCTTATATGCACACAGTGCTTTCCTCATCTGATCAGTCAATGTAGATTTTTTTACTTCTTTCAAATGAGAAGCCATGATTTTAATGATTTGAGTCTAAAATTTAAAATAATGGATTATATGTCTGTAGAGTTTGTGTTCCATGTACAAAGATAATTATTCACCGACCACCTGTTTTTTCGCTTTTTCAAAAATATACATATATTTTTTTTCTCAGTTTCACCTGAAGTTATATCTTCTTGCACCCATCCACTTCCGTTTACATGCTATTATAACTTTGATGACATCATCAGGATAAAATTGTCATTTCTCCAGCACAAGAAGGGTTAAATTTTCTTCCACTTGGGTTCATAGAAATCCTAGAAATTATTCAATCACTCTCATTATACAAATGGAAAAAAGAAAAAAATTCCACGCCAACCCAATGGAAGCTATTATACAACTCGTCACTCAGTCGCCATTTCTTCATGAAAACAACAACAAACCATTTTCTCAAATTCTTTAGAACGACATAGTGATGTCTAATCTGACACTTGCATCTACACTTCATCATCCATCACTACAAACCCCATTAATAAACTATTCAATTGCTCTCATCCTTAACCCCCAGCCAATCATTTCAGCCCATTTCGTTCTGACCCACAAGATGCTGGATTCGCATGGTACGACCCTCTCAGCAACGTTATCAATGAGAAATTGTGGTGGTCTTAGCTAGCTTTTGTCAGTCGACACCTTCTGATTTGATGGAGGTCTTGATATATGAGAAAGTGCTTGTGAAGACTGGGGAAATCGTGCAGTTGAATACGGCTAGGAGGTTGTCAGTAAGCGATGGGGGCATTCTTGGCATGAGGTTGGTTGGCTAGATGTCAATGTTGATGGCTCCAATTGTGGGCCAAAAAGTCATTTGCCTAATTTTCCATTAGTTATCTTAATTATGTGTCGACGAAAGTGGACTGGTGCAAGAAAATATAAATTTAGGTGGAATTGAGCAAAAAAAAATATATATGTGTATTTTTGAAAAAGTATGAAAAAATAAATAGTCGGTAAATAATTTCCCCATGTACAATATGTAATATAGCACAATATCATACAAATCTTGTGGCTATTAAAGTCAAATTTCAAGGATTATTTGTCAACGATATCCCTCCTTTATTAGGCTCACTACTTCATGATTTATTCCCTTATACCATGTATACAAACAATACTCTAGGCCAATTTTAGTATATTCTATGATTAGGGGTGGCAAAAATATCCTCTTAGCCACGAATCCGCATCGTACTCAGGTGATGTGAGCCAGGTAATGCCCGGCTTGGATATGAAGGTGAGCCGGTCTTGGGCATCACTTGATAAATCTAGAATCCGGCCCAGAACCCAGATTTTATTAAAAAAATATTATAAAATATATATTATTTTAAATATTATATTTATTTGACTCATCTATTACACAAATATAAACTTTTAAACATTTAAAGTTTATAATTTCACGTCAAATTTCATTGAAATAAATTTAAAACTTATAAAATTATAAAAAAAATAAAAAATATATTATTATATTAAAAAATATAAAATTCGGGTACCTAGATTAAAACTCAGTCTGGTGCCGGGCTTAAAATACTCAACCCAAGTGTAAAAAATTTACATTTGGGACGGGTCCGGGCATTACGATACATGAACTTGAACCCGAATTTTGACAACCCTATCTATGATCACATTAATAATTATTTTTATTTGTTTATTTTTACACATTTCTTTATATATGTACTGAAAAAGCTCTTCATAAGTTAATAACTATTCATTTATCAATAAATTAATAAATTATTTATTTATTGATAAATAAATAACTTTGTTAAAATAATTTTTTTCGGATCCCAATAATATTATTTTATTGGGGTTTCATTGTAATCCAACAACTATCCATTGAAAACATATACATTCTCACAAATTAGGCGAAGCATTAAAGAAAATCCAAAATACACGTGTCACCCGTACGCTTGAACCTGATGCAAAACACACGATCTCTTTGGTTAGTGTAGCAGAGCCATAGTCGACACTCCTAATCCTGACCCTTGGTCGTTTCTCCGATTCCGATTTCACTCAAAATTTCAAAACTCTCAATCCGATGGCCACCGCCACCGTTGACCACCACCACCACCTCCACTACGACTCCCTCCCTTTAATCGATCTCCGCCTTCTCGCACAATCAGAACTTCTCTCCCTCTCTCTCTGTTCTTCCCGCGCCTCCACCACCACCGCCTCCCAAAACGACGACGAAGACGAAGTCTCCACTCCCAAAATCGACCGCTCCGTCTTCAACGAATCAGCTGGCAGCCGCAAACAAACCTTCTCACGCCTCCGGCTTGCTCCTCGTAATTCCCCCCAAATTCCACCTCAAATTCCCTACATGGCTGCTCGCGCCGAAACCCTCGAAGAAGATAATCCTCAAATCGTAGGCCTATTAGAGTCTCTTTTCAATATTCAATCTCACTCTTCAAACACAATCGTAAATGACCAGCAGTTAGTTCCTGTCCAGGTTGAGTATAAAGCTTACTTGAATGATGTGAATGTGAATGTAGACGAGGAATTGCATGATGTTCCAATTAGTGTAGTTACTTATAGTGCAAGAAAGAGAAGGAGAGGGCGGCCGAGGAAAGATGAGATGACCTCTAGTGATAATTGGTGGTTTATTGAGAGTGAGAATAAGGTGAATGTGGTGAGCAAAAGCTCACTTAATATTACAGGTAATGTTAATGCGGTTCCTTGTAAGACAGGAAAGAGGAAGCGAGGGCGACCAAGGAAGACTGAGAATAGAAATAACATTAAAGTGAGTGTGGTGAGTGAGAACGCACCAAATGTTGGAAAGAGGGGACCAGGGAGGCCGAGGAAAGGTGAGGGTAAGAATGGAGATAAATCTGTCAAGAAGGGGATTGTGGTTAGTGAGAGTAAAGAGGATTTGGTGAATGAGGCATTGATGGAGAACAGGGATGGGGTTGCTGTGAATTTGGCTGCATTGGAAAACATGGAGGATCCTTTTGGGGAGGAGTTGAGGAGGAGAACGGAGGGGAGTGGGGAGAGAGAAGAGTTGTTGGGCTTTTTGACAAGATTAAAGGGAGTGTGGGTGAGTTATAGGAAGAAGAGGAAGATTGTTGATGCAAGTGAATTTGGGGATGTATTGCCAAGGGGGTGGAAGCTCATGCTTTGCATCAAGAAGAAAGTAGGGCACGTGTGGTTAGGTTGTCGCCGATATATAAGGTTTCTCTCAATTATGTCTTTTACCCTGTTGTGTTCTATTAAATGCATTATTTCCAGCATTTGCATATTTTATTTTTGTTTACATTCACTTGCATATATGCAATCAAATATTGAAGAAGTATTCTGTTCGTTAAAGTCAATTTCCCTTACTTTATTTGATGGGAATAAGAGCTATTTGAAAATAAAAATGCTAGCATATATTATCTGGATTCTTTATGGAATTTCTGTTTGCTGTTAGTTCACTTATAATGCCTTCTGTTTCTTCTTTGAGTGATTAGACCAAAATTCTCACAAAACACAAACTGTCAACACTGGCATTGAGTGTGATATGGAATTTATAGATAGCTTATGCTGAGTCATGATTTTACTAATTTACTTCATGGGGTTATTCTGCGGGTATGATACAAGATATATTTCCATCCAACCAAATAAGCCAAGATTCCTGTTACAACTTTCAAGATGCCATAAGTTCAGTATCTGCCATGTTCCTTCCATGTTCATTTAAGAAAAAGTAATTCTAAGCATTCACATCAATGTTAGTGGCAGATAAACTGCTTCTGTTTTATGGAATTGTACTGAATCTCAAAAATTGTAAGTGACAAAGAATACTTAGGACGTGTGGGAAGTAGCATGCTTGGCTTACCTTGTAGCATTCTAAGCAAAACTGTTTGATTGAAAAAGTGAAAAAGAAAAAGCATTGGCTAAGTTTATGAATTTTGTTATTTTCTAAATCAATGCCTTGGTGAAGAAACATAACAAGTAGATGCTTGTGCAGCTAGTCGATCAGCGACCTAACTTGCCTGAAGGTGCTATAGTCATTGAGATAAATACATGATATAGAATCTGCACATTGCTCATTTGGGCTGCAATATATTAGGTCTTAAGTATCTGTTGCATTTACTTGAGATTGTTATCGAACTATTATTGCCGGTTTCCATGATCTTTATCCTTACTAGCCAAACCCAGCTACTTTAGAGATCTATTACTAAATCTGTGCAGACTCTGCAATCTGCATCATTCTATCCAATAATCTACTACATTTGTTATCTACTTTTGAACTGAGCCCCAGATACTTTGGAAGCACCGAAGTAATAATATTCAACATTATTTATTTAGTACTTGTAAATCAGAGCAATTTCCTGTATTGTAAATCAGATCAATTTCCTGTATTGTAAATCAGATCAATTTCCTGTATAAGTTGTCTATTTGAAGTTTTTTCATCAGTTTGTCTGCTCGTCGTTAGACCTCTTACCGAGTTTATCTTGTTAAGAAACGCCATGGAAAAGAGGAGGGCATAGCATGCATAATGAGACTTTGAAGTGATAATGCTTTTCTATAAACCGTGCTGAAAAATATGGGTGTAAACAGAATGAGTTATTTAGATCATTGTTCTGGTAAAAGAATTCTCTACCACAGCTGTCTTTAAGTTTAACTTCCACCACCACCACCGCCCTGCACTCCCCTTCACCAACCCCCACCCCCCCAAAAAAAAAAGTGTGTTATCTTTCAAGAATTTCTTGTCTCATTTGGAAAAAAGTTACAAATTTTTGAAGTCATCCTGATAAAGGCATAGAGTTGCAGATCTATCTGCTGAATTAGGATCTACATAACCCTATTCAAATGGGAAGAAAATAAGTTTTTGAATGCTATGGAGTTATTACTTATACTAAGAAGCCTTGTTCTTTATAGTATATACCTTTCGCATCATTGATTTCATGACTCATGTTGTGATTCTATTTTTGCATTTGCAACACTACTTTGTTCATTTAGTCGTGAGTTGAGGCTGCAACGCTATACTTACAAGTTTTAATGGTTATTTTGAAATTCTATAGTCTTAGCTGTGTGGTTCTTACACTATTTTCCCTAATTCAATACCATCCAGCCCTAATGGGCGGCAGTTTGTGTCCTGCAAGGAAGTTTCTTCATACTTGCTCTCCCTCTCTGGACATAAAGTTGCAAGTCAGCCAAGTGCTGCTCATACTGGTGACTGCATTCAGTTGGATAACAAAATGACTTTTGGAAATGTAAGTCATCCATCTTTTTTTTGTTTTACCCATTGCAAGTTTTTGTGCGGTTTCCATTTACAAGCTATATCCTACAGGCTTTGGATCCTATACTCAAGGATGACAAGAATGGGGCTGACCTGGTTTTCCATTTGCCATTTCCTGCTTCTTCTGTATCTACTGGGCATGAGAAGCAAGCCACTTTACCGAAGATAATGAGTCCAGGGGAAGTTGAAGGACAGGAAAATTGCAATAAGAAGTATAGTGTTTCTAACATAACTAATGAGAAATTGGAGAAGATGAACGCAGCCACTCAGGTCACTGCTGCTAAACTCGATGTTACTTTTGGTGCTAAAGAACTCTTGTATAATAATCAGAATAATAAACATTTTGGATCCTGTAGTGAAAGAGATGTCCCGAAGAACACCGTTAGTAGTAATAATAATATGAGCAGACAGGATCAAGTTTTTCAACCGCATGTTCTTGACAGTAGTGGCAATGGTGTTTATTTTAGCTCAGTGGAGAAGCGGAAGCAAGAGATAGGCAATGATAGTGGTTTTGTTTCTCCAAATGCCGAGGATGAACTATCAAGTTGTCAAAATCTACAGAAAGGACTTTTTACTAGCTCCATGGAACATATGAAAGTTGATGTGGAAAAATGTGAGAGAAATGAGGCAATAGCTGGTTCTGTTTATGGTTGCTCCAGGTTGGTGGATACTATGACTCATGAAAAGGGGTGTGGAAGTTTTGAAGGTTGTTCAATTGTTCTGTCTGGGAGTGAGCTAATATGTGGTTCCACGAATGCTATGAACAAATCAGGGAGGCCAGAGGATTCTGAAGATGGCCTGCTCAATTTGTTTGGGAGTGAAAAAATCTTTGGTTTTGATAATAATTTGACCAAGGTTTCTGTTGATAAAATGGAGGTCCCCAAACTTGATGAAGTCAGGAACTCTAGTGAACATGCTGACGGCCTTAAAAATAATTGTAGGGTTGACACATGCACAGTTCAGGAGTCCAGGTTAGAGGATTCAGACAATGCTAGGAATAATGAATTAATGTCTGATTTAAGCAATCACAACCAATCTGGTGTGGATTTCATGACTCAGCTTTTGTGGAGAACTGATGAGGAAAACATCTTGTTGAGTAGTTTAACAGATACTTCATCTCGACTGTTGCAATCATCTGCATTTGGAACAATGTCGGATAAGGTATGTGGTTGGTCCATTCTTTAAGTTGCAGTGTGTTGATGTCAAGAAGCACTGAATTTTCTGGTGCATGATGAAGTAATGTATTATTCATGCCCCATGCTTGTATGTAGCATATTACTGTGAACAACTTAATTGACAACTGCCACACTTTTGATCTTTTTTTTTTTCATTTTTCTTGATTTCTTATCTTGTAGCGCACTACAAAAAGATTTCATGTATGTTTTCAATTGCTATTGTAGTGTATTCCATGTCAAGTTTGCATTGCCAATATATGCTAATAGAACTCTCTGGTGAATTCTATTACCACTGCTTTATTAGAGGAAACTGAAGTCCTTGTTAGTGATGTGGATATCATGAATAAATCCTTTTTGGTTACTTAAAATTGCTATCCACATAAACCTCTGAATGATGTGAAAAAATATAATATGGAATTTCTTATTTTGATGGACAGGGTGTGAGTGAACTCTTTGGTGAGAAATATGACAGTATCTCAGGTTTTGAAGGGCTGAGAACGGGCACCACAGAACATCTGGAATATGATTTTCTGACTACTCAACCAGGCCATCATTCAGAGGTTTCCAAGGTCCTGTCGTATGATGCAGAGTTGTCGCAAGGGTTTGACTCCTCTGTTTGGCTTGAGAAGGAAGCCTTGCCTTTGTTGCCAAAGATAGGGAGCAGGCATGGAGTCACCACCATGTGTGCCTGGTGCAGAAATGAGTTCCATCATGAGCCTATTGACACAGGAGGTGAAACAGGCTCGGTGGGTTTTATGTGTCCCACGTGCAAGGCTAAATTCTCTGGCAGCCACAATTCAGAGTAGAATGGTTTTTCTACAAAGAACTCAGCTTCTTTCCTTTGAGGAGCTGCTTCTCATCTGCTCTATTTTAATCAAGGATAATCAGGAAAAGTAAGACCCGCATCTGAGGAAGACCATCTTTGGCTATAGGTGAGCCAATTTTCTCAGTTTGGCAGTGATCCAGTTGGTAAATACCAATGCTCTGGATCGTCCATAAGTTGTCATATGTTTCAAGTGACATACTCAGCAATTGATTCCTGCTAATTGTTTTTAACATAGCCAGGTCAGCTGGGATGCTCTCGGTGTATGTAACGAAATGGCTATTTTCCTGACAACTAATGAAGCTTTTTGTTGCTAGGGTTTCTTTTGTTAGCTAGTTATTATTGCATGGGTTTTATCTTAGTGCTCGTTTCCTCCCCGTGTTTGAGGCGCTGCACAAATATTAAGTATAGCTAATTGATCAATAGATTGCCATCTTGGTAGTGTTCAGTGTTCCTTTCGAATGTTCAAATTCAGTTGCTTTTAGCAGAGGATAGGTCCTCATTTTGTTTTAATTTTGTGTTTGGTTAATAATATAATTCCATTAAACGATTGTGTCGCTTCGCTATCTGGCATAAAAAACAACCAAGACAATAGTTTCGTTTGTACAGTTGCTTTTCCCATTTTTGCTTCCGGCTTTAGTTCCAACAATTAAGAAAAGGGTTATTAAAAACAACAGACGCAACGACTGGTACTTCCCAGTGGCCCTTCATCATAATATCCACAGCAAGTTGCCTTAAAATTCTTGTTCCCGATGATCTTTGCTATTCATAGTGTCGCAAACACTACAGGTGTAATCTTTTCTGTGGTAAAAATTAGCCTCATCCAAAAATTATTTACATATTGTATGCACATTTAATAAAAAAAAAAATATAAGTCAATAGCCAACGTGGTTGGACTAACGCACGCGTGTACCAAATGCCTGCAAACATTTTAATTTTAATTTTCACCATTCGCTTATTTATATAGGCTTTTGCTAATTGCAAGGATTGTGTTTGTTGTTAGCACTTGCAGACAGCACCCACCCCACCAACATCTAGAACCAAACGACACCGTCGACAACCCTAACGCCAGCCGTGCGCACTGTGCGCTCCCCCTGGCTCCCTCCTCTTTCAATCTTAGGATGAACTAAAACAACAAAATCTGTTTTTAATTTAACAACCGGAATTAAATTAGTAACGCGTACAAACGTTTACCTAACAATTAATAAGATCACCACATCCTTTTGCCAAAATGACCCGGGCCCCTCTTATCTTCTTCTATTATTCCTAAAGTTTTGATTTTGGATCTGTTTCTGATTTTTATTTTGCGGTGGGCACGACTTGGTGGTAGCTATTGACGATGGGGTTGAGATTCTGGGAAACAGGGATCCTGATGCTGGTGCTGTGGGGAAGGCTGACGTGCGCTGTCGCGGCAGTTAGATTTCCATTATGTCCGACGGAATCCGTCACGGACTCGATCTTTAGGTTTCAAGATTCTTCCTGTCCAATTAACCCCAATGACTTTCAGGATATCGTCGGTGTTATCGAGGTACGTATTTGCGCTTCTGTATTCATGTCAATTGAATCTTGGGAACTGGAATTTTTTATTCATTTTTTTTTCTTTTTAGCTGTTTGTGGGACAGAATCTGTTGTTCAAATTTGGCTGTTTGAAATTTTAAAATTGGAAATCTGATTTTTGTTTTTAATTATATAAAATTGGAGTTAAATTTAGAGGATTCCGTATTCAAAATTTAGCAATAAACTTCGATTAATGATCATTTTGGAAAAAGAAATAAAAGGATTTTTGGACAAAAGAAAAGGATTGATATTCTAGTGTTTGTATTTTAGCAGCTTTGTAGCTTTAGAGCTCTGTAAAGGCACAAGCCTTTTCGAGTCACTGTTTTGGAAGTAGTGTTGAAGCTTTTCATGGTAAATTTTCCTGCCTAGCCCAAGCAACTAACTTTGACTAAACGTGCAGGGAAGAAAAAGTTCTTAGATCATAATTTTCTGCCTGAATTCTTAAAATCTCACTGAATATTGATATTCCCAAATCTCAGTGGGACATTGCTAATCAGATACATGGGAAAAGTTATCTGTAGAGTTAATTTTGGTTTTGGAAAAACTTACTATCTTGGTTAATAATGAGAAAAGGTGACATACATGTTGATCAGTTTAATATGTTTTTGATTTATGATTTTATAAGATTGGTTTGCTTTATTAATTTAAGTCTGTTAGTATATTTGATGGGAAGTGTGCAATTTGGTCTTTGTGAAGGGGGATGAGGTTTCACTGCAAAGGGCTCTGAATATGGTTCACAAGAATAGTCATGAATATGTAGCTGTTCTTTTCTACGCATCTTGGTGTCCTTTCTCTCGGAATTTTAGA
Organism: Luvunga scandens; assembly: GCA_030449905.1. Taxonomy (NCBI): domain Eukaryota; kingdom Viridiplantae; phylum Streptophyta; class Magnoliopsida; order Sapindales; family Rutaceae; genus Luvunga; species Luvunga scandens. Next base: position 3,907,759 of record JASUUG010000798.1, on the reverse strand, counting down.
CCAAGTTTCTCTGTCCTTTCATCTTTATATTCCTCCATCCCCCATTTTGCAATAGAAGAATCAGCCATCAGGCCAAGGTATGCAAAGGATTATCCATCTTTCTATATCTGCAATTTTGAATGAACCTATTTGGCTGTTGGAATAACTTTTGGATTGATTCTACAGCATACTTTCGAAGTATGGAGTTCATGGGTTCCCAACTCTTTTTCTTCTTAATTCATCTATGCGTGTGCGATACCATGGCTCCCGGACTCTTGGTTCACTTGTTGCTTTCTATAGTGATGTCACTGGTATGGCATTTATTTTTGGGAGTTACTTGTCATGGGATACTTTGGACCATAAAGATGATTTGCTGGTTTTGTTGATGAGAGTTGCTTCTTATTTACAAACAAACTCTTACTCATTTCTCTTTAAACTGAGTATTTCAACATATGCTTAAACATGCGTTGGTGTGCTTTAAATATCGTTTCTCATTGTCTTATGTTGTAGGATATGCATTGTTTTGTTCCATAATTTTAATATTATCCCGAAGTAAGAGACTGTTCACACATGCATGTGACTGGGAGTGGGGAGAGATAAACATGTATGATTGTCCCTCTAGTAGCAAATAACTGTTGGGTATTATGTTGTTTTATTTATAAGTGTATGCATTCTTAACTTCTAGCTACCAAAAAGAAAAAAAGAATATCTGTTGTTTTCTCCATGTAATTTTGTAGGACAATGTTTGTTAAATTTTCTCTTATGGTAGTTGATGAATTTCGTGCATTGTAGGGATTAATACAGCATCACTGGATAAAATATCCCCAGACAAAGTTGGGAAGGCATCAAACCATGAGAAGCACAATAACACAGAAGAGGAAAGCTGCCCATTCTCATGGGCAAGATCACCTGAGAATTTACTTCAACAAGAGACATACTTGGCTTTGGCTACTGCATTTGTGCTTTTGAGATTGGTTTATATATTCCTTCCAACTCTGCTTGTATTTGCTCAATTTACTTGGAGAAGGCTCATCCGAAATCTTAAACTGGGGAGCTTGTTGGAGCATCCTCGGACATATTTGAATCGGGCAATACAGTTGTTTAAAACTCTAACTGAGCCTTGCAAGAGAAGCAACCTGCAGGAAGGAGCGTTAAATGCTAGAGCATGGGCTTCCAAGTCTCTTGCCACAGTTTCAATTGGGGATGCAAGCAGCAGCCGGAGTGCATGTGTGAATGAATGCCACTTTCATTAATCTGGGATAGATAGTTGGATGCCCTGTGAAAGCTTTGGCTGCCAAGTCTGTTATGGTAGAATTTTATGTGTCTTCTTTTCAGGATAATTTTGATAGTTTGGATTAGTGTCCATCTTTGTATGACAAAAGTGAAATCGTTGCTGTATTATTAGTCCATTTGTTATTTGTCTATATAATTAAGAATTTAATTGATTTTGCACTTTTTGGACCACATTTGCTTATTGATTTTGCATTTTTTTGGTCTATATCGTTACTTAAAAGTGTTGATTATTAAGAGCACATTTGAGTTTGCAGTGCTTTGACTTTTAATCTACAATTATTCGAATAAAATTAGCGGCCATCAGGTGGCTGGATGGTAAAAACCGTCTGCAAAGAGAGTGAGTGTTGCATTAACTTTGGATGGTAAAACCCGTCCACAAAGAGAGTGAGTGTTACATTTACTTGAAATGCTAGGCCGCATTTTCAAGAGTAAGTACAATAGTTACAAACATGCTTAAAATTAGAAATGTTAGAATTTAAGGGATCGACCTAATTAGACTGAGATGCTTGAAAATTTACCTTAAGCTGTTGATGACCATGGATAATAAAATGTATGGCCTTCCATTGATATTGCAGTTTGTACAAGATATTTTGTTTAACGTAGTGACAACCAGAAGCTTATGTTTGCAGTTGTCTCAAGTTAAAAATTCATTACAATTGTTATTGAAGGAGAGGTTGCGGATTGATTTACAGGCAGAGATGTATATGATATCTACTAAAAATTTTTATTAGAAAGCAACCAGCAGCGAACACAATTTCCATTCATCAGTCACCAAAATTCAGACAGGCTAAAAGATATCCAATTGAAGCCTATTTTACTTGACTCATTTTGCTCCCATAACTGCTCTAGCTTGTCCCAAAAATATGTAGTTACTCCAAGTCCGAAAACATCACTGTTAGTACAAACCATTGTCAGGTTACATAATTTTAACCTGTAACTTAAAGCCACTTCATAGATACAGTACTGGCTATTAGTGCAGTGCAGCAACCTCTCTGACATTCGAATTCTAGAAATGAGATTGGTGATTTAGGCCATTGCCTCCCCTAATCTGCCAACTTACCCATATTTTCACCACTGTTGTCACCAGAGATACAAAACTTAACAGGCCCAATCTGCAAGGGTTAGTAAACATATGATATGAGCATTTGGACTTCCAGCAGAAGAGTCAAGATCGTTTAGAAACAATTAACACTGACAAAACATACCTCTACAAAGTTAATGAAGATTAGCATTAGGTCACTACTCAGCTTCGTCAGCATCCACAGGGACAACTTCTTTGCTAACAATCTGAAACATTATGTAACAACATAATACCTAAACTCATTAATCACATATAGAAAATGCATTTTACAGTCCTCCAATATTTAATTTTTCCTTGATATTAAAGCCAAGAAAGAAGCTTGTGACAAAGGTGAAGGGAGTTGGTACGTGCGTGTTTGGTGGGAGAACCCAACCTAATAATACCAAAATCCCTTGTTACGTGTGGGGCAAATTCCAATAGAGCAATAAAAAACAAGCTTAAAGAGAATAAAATGCAGTCGGTAGTATAAACCTAGAAAACATCCGAGAATGGATCGCATGCCATTGTTCTTCTCTATGATAATATATAAATTCATTAGAATTCCATATTGCTTTCCAAGTAATTTCATTTGTGTAATGCCGTATATAGGGAGTGATGGTCCCTAAAACCTCGGCATTCAAAATTTTACACATGTGTGCAGTACCAAGAGGGTCTACATAAAAGCCCCTGAGCAGCTGCATCAGTTTAAATGCCGATGCTACAACAAATTTCAAGGTAATATATTTGTTAATCAGAAAAAGGAAAAAAAAATCATTTTCCAACATGATTAGTAATACCCTTCCAAGAGAGCTCAATATGGGGATGAATGAGATTCATAACATCAGAATGACAAAATGGCTATCATCTCTAAAAAGTACCTCTGATATGTATTCTTTCATTTTCTCGCTAACTGGTCCATCCAGAGCTCTCTCAGCAAGTTCATAAAACAAAGTAATGCCTTCCGGGCCATTAACCTTGTCCTTCTGCAAGTATCTGAAGAAAGAGAAAAGATTAGGGATAAATGCTTATAATCTGTCTACAAGAAGCAATTCACCAGAAACAAATTTCTATATCATAAAGAAAATCTGACCTCTGCTGGACCAGTGTCTCCAACGCCTGCTTGGCATTTCCAAACACTGGATGGCTTACATCAGTTTCACACAATCCCATACGTTTCAAGTGACGCCAAAGGACATCTACAAAAGAAGCATAGTACGACTTATGCAAGGAAAGAACATGAAACCAAATCATGATAGAAAACAGAAAACCAGCCCTCACAAATTCTCATTAAGTCAATCACCAAAAACAACCTCCTGTAGTGACAATAAGGTCTGATAAATTGCACGTCAAGCATTAAATTTAAGTTCATCAAATTGGTATGAAGTGAAGAACGCCAAACAAAAATTTAGCAATTGTATAAAATTATGTGTGTTAACCAGGAAATTCTCTTACCAAAATGTTACTTCAAATCCAAAAATTCTATCCACAGGATTTTATCTAAGTATAACTTTGAATAACTAAACCCGAAAGCATACCTTCTGGGATTTTACCTCCCGCAAGATGCACAATGCTAATTACGACAAATGTAAAACCAGTTAGATGTGCTGAATTTTCATCTTCTACATATTTCTTGTACACCTCAGCAGGTAGCTGACTTATGAGAACATAGGACTTTGCCTCAGCAACACCTGAAAAAATCATCATTAAAACTACAAATATAGCCAAATAATAATAATAATAATAATAATAATGAACCAGTAAATGAAAGGCCCCAAGGAAATGAGTGAGTGTTTACTAAACATTTTAGCTGTTGTAATATCACAATTAATCTATTAATTGTGTATGTATGTATGTATATTAAGAAAAGGGCAATAGTTTTCACCGGTTTGCTGAGTAGAGCGGCCCTGAGTCACGGATGAAGGGCGGCTTCTCAGAAGCTCTCTCAATTCATAGCCAAAAGCATTAGAGAGCTTCTCTTTTGCCGCATTGATCACATGAACAGGAAGAGCACGCTGGCTATAGTTTTTGGTAACCAATTGAACAAGCTCTTCTCTCTTGACCGGACACCCCGAGTTCTGGTGAGTTTTAAAAAGGACATACCGTACAACTTCTGCAACAAGCTTATCTATTTCCTATAGCAACAATAATAATTCTTTTTGATACCAATTGTACAATACTTAGCTTCCACTTAACTTGTTAGATATTTAAATTAAACAAATAAAAAGGATCACCTCTTTCGATATGTCAAATTGAGAGAAGTCTTGGGTAGCGCCGGCCATCCTGAAGCGTACATAATTTTGTTAATTACTACTTCACTAATTATTCCTGAAAGAAGAAGGGAAATAAAATAATTACCTTATCGTGAACTGGAGTGAGTAAAAGTGGCGGCCGGTTTAATTTTATTTTTTCAGAGAAGAAAACCCTAGACTTAGATTTTTCCAAGGAGGGTAAATGAGATCATGTGGCGGGAAAATCAGCCATATCCACTGGTGTGAGTGTTAATCTTTTTTACATTTCCCAAAATTCTAAAACACACTAGTGTTTAATTTTTTTTTTTTAAAAAAAAAAATCTCTGTACTCACGTTAAGGAAATTTTTTACAAAACCTGCACTGCGCCAACACCTGCTGGTGAGCCTCTGCTCAGCCTTATCAGACGCTTGGGAGAGGTCCCGTGGCGTCCCAGTACCCTGCGGACGGCACTCCTGCACTCTGAGATGATGCTGTTTTCAAAGCCCGAGGAAATTTCATTCCCTAACCCTTTCCAAAATTTAACATTACTTGGATGTCTATCATCATATATTTAATTTTTTTTTAAAAAAAAAGCACATAAATATTATATCAAAAAGCTAAACAGCATAATTTATCTGGTTTGCTTCTCATTTAATTAGTAAAAACTTACAAATGATTTATGAGTACGCTAATTGCAACACCTCGTTATGTTATTAGATTTTTCTTATTAAAATTACTTTATAATTTTGTAAGATGTGTTATAATTGTAGTATTGCAGGTCGCAGGAAGTATTAAATAGAGTTAGTAAAAACAATTAGAAGTTGTAAGCCAATTTCTCTTATTAGTTCATTCAAAAATGGATTTTACATTCAAGATTAGAAGGATTTGTCACTTATTTACACTGAGACCTGGCCAATAGAATCAAGCGGTATGTATGTGGACGAAGGGAGACGTGTGTAAATCAAACAAATAATCACATGAGATGGGAGGGGCTGAGGACGGTAGCTGACTGTACTAATGATTTGTTTGGGATTGCTGAATGATACATTACTAAAATATTTAATAAAAACTAATTGTTATAGTTTAAAAATTAAGTTGATTTGATTATATATATATATATATAATACAAAATTTATTATATTTTTATTAACTTTATTAAAATTATTATATAAAAATTATATTTATTATATAATATTAATTTTTATTTTATAATTATAATTTTTTTATAATAATTATAGTTTAAAAATTACAATACGTCAATTCCAAATAATATCTAAATATCTTTGCCCTTAGCTAATTAGCCAATATTAGCCAGCTAATGGGCTGATGAAGCAAGTAAAATCCCACGTGCAAGTGGTGGAAATCCTCCTAAATACCAAAACAAAATGGTACGTGTTAAAATTACTTTATACTTTTCTGTAAAATGCTATATGGGCTGCGTGATATTTCTTAAAAGATAAAAATAATAAAATTTAAAGACCAATTTACAGTTATTGTAATTGTAATAAAACCCTATCCGGTTCTTCCTCTATTGAAAAATTCTTAGATGTTTATGTTATTTTATTTTTTTTAACCCAAAAAAGAAGTCCATTTATCGAGAGACCCGAGAAAAAATTGAGAGAGGAAAAGGGGAACTTCGTTAGTGACGACGACGGCGTGAATGGTGATCAATTAACCAAAGTACGTAATTCCACGGGAAAAATAGCGAAAGGAACTTGACAAAACCACACGTGGAGCCTACCGTGGTGTAGTGTATATGTATTGTGTGTTAGTAGTATCAGCGCTCTTATCAGAACAGCACGAAGTCGTCTTCGGGGGTCAACGTCACGACCCAGGGACGAAATTTCCATCCAACGGTCAGATCTTACCCAAAGGCAAACACTCACACGACCGCCCAAGATACAGAAATCACACCGAGCATTATAAGTGTTTTCCATTTTCCAATCCCAACACTCTGTTATAACCGTCGATCTCACTCATTGACCCTCATCAACAAATCCAACGGCTTGTTTACAAAGTTCAGCATATCTAATAACAGCAGTTATGGAGCAAAATTAAAAACAAAAGCAACAAAGCTGAGAGAGAGAGAGAGAGTGAGAGGGAAGAGACCTAGGGAGAGAAAGAGTGAGAGACTGAAAGAAATGGAGAAGGAGAGAGAGCATCATGTTTACTTGGCCAGACTTGCTGAGCAAGCCGAGAGATACGACGGTAGCGTTTCAGTTTTTGTGTGTGTGTATTCAGTTTGTTTGGTGCATGACAAATTAATTTGTATATGTTCATAGATTTATGGATTATCAGTTATAATTACTCTGATTATGTTAGTTTCTGTACTTTAATTAGTTGTTTGATTCATGCAATTGATGAGCTTCACCAAGTACTGTTGCTGTGTTGGTGTCGGCTACTCGTTACTTTCAGCGTTATTTGTTTTACGCTTTAAGGGAGTTTATGCTGCTAGAAGAGACTATTTTGTGCGCTTGTTCTTCAATTCGGCCACTGATCTAAAAGATCTATGTAGTGCATTCAAGAAATGAGTACAATATTATTGTAATTTGTGTTCTTTTGTAAATTTACTGCTAAGAAGTTAGTGTAAAATGATGAATGAGGAAGTGGCTGGACTAGCTAAGGTTGAACTTGATCACTTGCCCAGAGTGTCATGTATAAACATTGATTTGTTGTCTTGTGTGATATTTCTAATATGGTATATGCATATGAATTGCAGTATACACAAAGCAAATGTTGATATGATAGTTCCCTCTCCCCCCCCCCCCCCCCAAAAAAAAAAACCCCAAAGTCTGATTAAGTAACCTCTAAACATAGTAGGTTCTGTATTTGAAAGATGAAATTGAACTTTTTGTAAGTGGAACCATTTTCAGCACTTTTCTACATAAGTTTTTCTCATTTATTGTTATTTTTTTCTTATATTAGAGATGGTTGAAGCCATGAAGAAAGTTGCCAAGTTGGATGTGGAACTGACTGTGGAGGAGAGGAATCTGGTGTCTGTGGGGTACAAGAATGTGATTGGGGCAAGAAGAGCATCATGGAGGATTTTGTCTTCCATTGAACAGAAGGAGGAGGCCAAGGGTAATGAACAAAATGTGAAGAGGATTAAGGAATATAGGCAGAGGGTTGAAGATGAGCTTGCAAAGATCTGTAATGATATATTGTCAGTCATTGATGAACACCTCATCCCATCCTCTACATCTGGAGAATCAACTGTGTTTTACTATAAGATGTGAGAATTCTTTCTCTGCCTTTACTTCTTTGTGGTTTTAAGTGTTGAATTATTTTGAAGCAAGAAATGCTTGATTATGAGATAGAAGAAAGCAAATGTCTATTTGAAGACTTGTGAAATTTTCAAGAATAAACTTTCAGTAAATATGGCTTTAGATTATTTGGCTGTCAATTTAAAAACTATTTAGTCTAAACATTATTGTTGGAGTAAGCATAAGAAGAGTGAGAAGAAATGGCATGAGATTAATTTTTGGTGTATAACTGTGCTTGTGAAGGGGATTTCAATTTCTTAACATGGTTCTTTCTTTAAATGCTTCTATCTTACTCAACTCTACTCATTCACAACTTCCAAAACATGTTCTTTTACTGCTTTTATATAGTGTATGTGCCTTGCAGATCCATATGTTTCCTTCTTATGTGGCAGGAAAGGAGATTATTACCGTTACCTAGCTGAGTTCAAAGTTGCTGATGATCGTAAGGAAGCTGCAGATCATTCACTTAAGGCTTACGAGGTGCATTTGATTATTTTCCTTCCTACCTGTCTCTCTTGATGTTCTGCTCCCTTTTCATTAATTATTTTGTTGTAGAATATGACCCAGAGTGTTGTTTTTTCAATATTTGTAGGCTGCTATAGCTGCAGCAGCCTCAGAGTTGCCCCCAACTCATCCAATCAGACTTGGCCTGGCTCTTAACTTTTCTGTCTTCTACTATGAGATTTTGAACTCACCCGAGAGGTTAACTTGCATCTTTCTCTTTCTCTCTCGACAAACCTTAATTATAGTGATAAAATTTTCTTTTATTAGGGATAATGGTGATAAAATTTTCTTTTCATTTTAATTATGTTTTCAAATGTGGCATACATGTCGTTGATTATTTATATATTCTTAGACAAACTGTGGCTCTGTAGATTCTATCCTTTCTGAATTTTCATACTTTGTTCTGGTTGTGTAGGGCTTGCCACCTGGCTAAGCAAGCATTTGATGAGGCTATTGCTGAACTTGATAGCCTTAATGAAGAATCCTACAAGGACAGCACCCTTATTATGCAGCTTCTTCGGGATAATCTCACCTTGTGGACCTCGGATCTACCAGAGGAGGGAGGTAAATGCTATAAATTTCTCTCTTCCCTCCCTTCTTGAAGCTTCAGTCTGCTATAAATTTCTCTTAGGTTTTGAGGTTCAGCAGTCATCAAGAAATATCCTCGTCTCAAATTTTGTTCTTTATTAAATCATGAAGACTTAGCTGTGTTAGAAATTAAATATCAATTTGATCACTCAAAAGACCCAGCTTGTTATATAAGGGTTGAGAATATCACGGTTTGAACTTCCAATTGCGCACAGTAGTTTCTTGTTTTCTTTCTCTTATCACTGGTTTCAGATTTTTCTCTCCTGCAGTTTACTTCAAGAAGCTTATCACAGTTTCTTATACTTCTTGTAATATCTATTATCCATTTATCTTTTCTTTTAATATATGTAGTTAGTATATGGATTGGATGGAAATCTGATATCTGTGCACAGGGGCTTGCAGTGTATTGATTCTAATCTTAAAATTGATTTGGCAGGTGAGCAATCTAAAGGTGACGAAGTTCAAGCAGAGGTGAGAGAATTAAACTTTCCTATCCTTGTTTACATTTATATTACCATTATCCAAGTAATACCTTTAGCATGATAATCAGTTTTATGTTTTTAAAGATTGTTATTATTAATATTTTTACTGTTTTTGAAATTTTTATTGTCATTTATGTTGCTTTCAGCTTTTTTGTTCTTAAATGAAAGGGTATTGTATTTCAGAGAAAAAATGTCAAAGATCATCTGCAGCATGATTGCAATTCCTTGATTTAAGATAATTATTAGTTTATTGTTAAAGAAAAAATATGTATTTGGTAAATATAAGGTATGTGTTCTTGTTCTTTGGTCAATATGTTGGCAATAAATATAATTTAGTAGCAATGACTTGTTCAACCAGTTTTTAAGATAACTTTTGTATTGATTTTTATAGTAGTTGTCTCCTTATCTTGTAGATCAATTTTGTGTTTTGAAGTTGTGTTTGAGTACATTTCTAAATTCTATTTTTCACTTATATATATATATACTTTTAAAATTAAGTATAACGTAAAATTTTATTAGCTGTCAATCAAACCAATTTATGAGGTTTAAATTTTGCAGAGCTAGCCGTGGATGTGTGAGCATCAAGGAGGAGAAATCGAGCTAGTTGTGTTCTAATATCTATTAGTATTTGTAGTATAGGGATTGAAAGACCATTTGGCTTGTATAATACTTATCAGATGTTTTTAATTTCAGGTTGCATTTTCTGTTTACATATAATTGAGTTTGCTACCGCTTGCTCTAGGACTTGCTATGTTATTTTAGTGCTAGTTTGAAACTATTTTCTAGGTTTTGCAATTTGCCCTCTCCTCTTTCGAACATTGAAGCCCTATTATTATTGGGCTTCCTACGTGTATTGGCCTGACCTTTTAGTTTTTGACTGGGTCACCAGGACAATTCAAATTAGTGCAACTTTAACTTTCATGAAATATGGTATGGAGAAGAACAATATTTTTTTGAGGTTTAGCATATTCTTTTCAAAAACATGCAAGAACAAAGCAATTAAAAACAAGAACGTACGCAATTAAATTGATTATTTAAATCAACAAAGCCCAAATTTTGCTGATAAGCTTGATCCTCCGAACCTGCTAGGGCACTTAAACATTCTAAATAAGCCGACAGATCCTGGGAGAGCCCCAGTCCAACCCAAGAAGATAAGTAATTGGGCCCACCACCAAATAACTAGAAGCGGATATCTCGTTAACGTTGTTTCAAACGAGCGCATAATAATGAGTGAATTTGAAGGGAGTAAAATCCTGCGCAGCCCAGACTTCTCCTGTATGGCCAAGATAACAACACGATCTGTGCCCCCTTAACTAGAACATTCAAGAAACCTTTGTCCTTTTTTATGGTGGCTGTTGTTGTCAATTGATCACAAAAAATTTATAAATTTTAAAATTAACGTGATGTGCCAGCAGTGCGTTGGATGGATGAACAAACAAACGTTCTACCAAATAATGGGATATGTGTTCTATGTTCCACGTGTAAAATGCTTCTCCCGTTGATAGCCGTATAATCAATTAATCTATCCTTCCATAATTAAATTAAATAAATTTCTGATTAAAGTCCAACAAAGCATCAAATGCAATAACCCAATCTTCTGAACGCGACGATTTTAACGTTTTTGCCACCGAAATTTTTTGGTGATTGATGGTTAAATTTTTTGTGAAGATTTCAAATAAAAAACTGAGGTGCAAATAGCGCCACTCCTTACTGTATATATATTATTCCCCACTTCTGTTAAAATTAAGATTTTGGGTAAATTTCGAATTACAACCTACCCTTAATTTTTTTTCAAAAGATAAAAGAAAAAAATGTAAAAAAAAAATTCATGTGAATTGATTAATTTTTTTCTTTTTATATCTTATTTACAAAAAAAAAAATTGTCAAAAACAGGAGCTAATTAAGATTTATAAATTTACAATAAGTTGAGCAATATTTTGAAGACCGTCATTGCAAGAGGGGATAATACGAAATTAAACTTAAAAGATTGCTTAATAAGCCACCAGGCTCTAAGCTGGTAACCAATTTCCCTTCACAACGAGGGCACATGCAACAAGCTCGAGTTCCAAACCTTGTGTTAGCACTCTTCATTGTCTTTGTAGATATAATAGAATCTTAATGCAAAAATAAGAATATGGGCTCTACTATAATAAAAGTGATAAAAATTAGTGTAAGAGTTTGTTTGTTAAACTATCAAGACTGAAATTTTTTAATAACTTTAGTTTTTTAAAACTTTTTTGTTTATTTTTTTTATAATTTATATTTGATTTTTAAACATTTATATTTGAATAGAAAAAGTAAATATTTACAACTTTTATTTTAATGAAAAAAGGTGTGTATGAAAAGTAAATATTATATTTCAAAATATCTCTATTAAATATGCTTATTTCTTGAATTATAAAGTCAAATCTTTTTTTGACTTATAAAAACATAAATGTCAAACAACCATTTTGATTTTTTTTATTAAAAAGAGAGAAACAAACATATTATTCAAATATTTATATTCAAACTTATTTAGACTTAAAAAAATAAAAAAAAAATTGACCATCCAAATTTTAGAAACAAATGCTACCGAAATGAATTTTTAATTATATATATTAAAATTCTAATTGCATGAACTAAAAATTGTCATGATATCTAAAACCGTCATTCTTGCTAGAGGAAATTTTAATTTTTCCTTAGTTACTAATTTCAAAGTCAAAGTCTTTTCTTTTCTTTTCTTTTCTTTTTTTTTTTTTTTTTGTGACTAAGGGTGTGTTTGGTACTATTTTCAAATCTTGTTTTTTGTTTTATGAATTTAGAAAATACTAAATACGTATTCAGTAGATTGTTTTTGAAAATGTAAAATTTATTTTTTTACACTTTTAGCAAAAGAAATTAGAAAATAACTTTTTCTTTTTTTCTTTTTTCTCCAATACAGTATTAAGTTTCAAAATTTGCTTCCACCATCTCACAAAATAATAATAATATCCACAATAACATTATTACTACTACTATTATTAATGTTGTTGTTGTTGTTATTGTTATTATTATTATTAAACCCAAAAAATTCAATTTCCCTCACAACAATCTTTTCTTTTTATATATACATTATAATATTATATTTTCACATATTAATTAAATCAAGTATGTAGAGTTTATCATTTTTCTTTAAACAAAAAAAAAAGTAATAAGATCACCTAATTTGTTCTTTAAATTAAAATAATCAAACTAATTAATAATAAAAATAATTATTCATCACTTAATTTTAAGTTTATTAAAATTATTTCAATGATAATTCTTTAAAATATTTCTACGGAACGTATTTTAATTTTTGTTATTTTCAAGATTATTTTTAAAAATGATGCCAAAGATATTTTTAAATTCTAAAAATAAATTTAAAAATAATATTTTCATTCTCTTTTTTTTTTAAAAAAAAAAAACAGTATTTAAAAACCAATACCGAACGGAACATAAATTATTCTAGTTTCTGAAAATTCATAAAATTATTGCGAATTCCTAAATGGAGTTGCTGGTTGGCTGTCCATTACTCTTCCTGCCATTGCCCATGCATTGCTATCAATGTAAATCACCAACTTACATACCCAATTGGTCAGAATTCATAAGACTCCATTAAATTTTAACATCCAGCACTAAATTTGCAACCACTCATCATGCAGAGCTGTTAGTTGTTACATTTACCCGCTCAAAGGTTTGTCATAATTCATGAATCTTAAGATCATGAATTATTGAATTGACCTTTGCATACTTTCGCTAACAAGCTTAGCCCGAAGGTATCCGACTGTATGATTACATGTTCAATGGTCCGTCCTGAAAAGCACTTCTACGTCATCATGCTCGTTTCTACTCTTTCTTTCTACTCTTTTCAGTCCTGTCCACAAACACACGCCGTATCCGAGATCATTTCATAATCCTGATTCCACGTGACTGCAAAACCAAACCCATCACATCAAGCACAATGTCCAAATCCTTTTTTATTTGACTCAAAAACCCTTCTTTTATTTTATTTTTTTGAAGACACAACATATTTTATTAGTAGAGCATCAACTAACTCACCAATTAATCCCCAGTTTCTATTTCTACTCACTTCTGGAAGAATGTCAAGGTGCTTTAGCTTCACCGAAGCCAAGAACTGGTGCTTGAAGTCCTGTTTCAAAAGACTGGGATTCCGATCCTCGGTCACTGATCTTCAAGACGGCAGTGTCATGCACTGTTGGGTCCCCAAGACCCGAAACGACTCAAAACCGGATCTTCTCCTGATCCATGGGCTCGGTCCCAACGCATTGTGGCAATGGACTAACATAATCCCACACATGATTCACTACTTCAACGTGTACGTTCCAGACTTGCTCTTTTTTGGCGACTCGTTCACGACTCGGCCTGAGCGTTCCGAGTCGTTCCAAGCTGAGTGCGTGATGAGAGTCATGGAGGCCCACTCGGTGAAGAAACTCAGCCTGGTGGGCTTGAGCTATGGTGGGTTTGTTGGTTACAGCATGTCTGCTCAGTTTAAGGAGAGGATTGGGAAGGTGGTGATATGCTGCTCTGGGGTGTGCTTAGAGGAGCAAGATTTGAGAGACGGGATGTTTAAAGTTTCTGATTTGGAAGAGGCTTCAAAGATTTTGGTGCCACAGTCGCCAGAGAAGCTTAAAGAATTGATGGGTTACAGTTTCTTCAAGCTGCCTCCTTTGAGATTGCTGCCGTCTTGCTTGCTCTGCGATTACATTGATGTATGAGTAAATCTTTTTCTTTTCTTGATTTTAACTCATGATAATCACACGACCAAACATTCAAGCATTATGTTTAAAAGAATTATTTGGTTGGTTACATGGGCAGGCAATGTGTACAGAGTATTTAGAAGAGAAGAGGGAATTGGTAAGAGCCATACCCAAAGACAGAAAGATCTCGAACGTTGACAAGATTACCCAGGTAGATTTCCCTTCCATTTATGATTATATAGTTAGAATTAATTAATTAATTAATCTACCAGTGATAATTTCTCTTCTAAGCGAATGGCTTCGCTTTCACTGTAGCCCACTTTGATACTCTGGGGAGAGCATGATCAAATATTTCCGTTAGAGTTGGGTCAGAGACTGAAAAGGTAAAATCTCCATCTCCAGCAATGAAGAACGCATTTCTTATTTTGAACGAGTCACTTGGTCATCTCATCTGAGCCTAAATTGTTGTCGAAATGCAGCCACTTGGGTGATAATGCTCAGCTCATAGTGATCAAGAAAGCAGGGCATGCTTTCAATTATGAGAAGCCAAAGGAGTTTTACAAGCACTTAAAATCCTTTCTACTTGATTCGCAGCCACCTCCTCCTCCCAGCAACCAATCCGCAAATGATTAGCTACTGTACCGATACGGGATCGATGATGTATTTTCTCATGTCTCTAACTTCAATTAATTAATTAAAAAGGCAGGGATGCGGTCAAGACCATTGAATAGATTTCTTAGTGATGTCTCTGTTGAGGCTGTTTGTCTGGCGCTGGCCACATGTGTGGCTTCTGTTTGATTACGCACAGGTTTTCGAGAGTCCATGCGCAACGGGTTAATGATTCTGGCTGTCAAACGTTTTCCAGAAATGAATTTCAGCCACTAATGCTCCGTTTGAGCGCAATACTGTCATAATTTATGTGGCTGTTGAGTGTGATTTTTCAATGCTTCCATACAAGAAAAGATTGTTTAACGATGATGTGGACTATTTGGCTGTTCCAGAAGATAAAGCAGAGTCGGGTGCACGTAGAACCTTCAATCGAACAATATTATGTATCTGTTATACGTTAGATAAAGATTAAAACTTGGCAACACCTTTAAAACACATTATATGTATGTAAGCAATTAAACGGTAAATTTAAATATAAAATTAACATAAGAACCTAACCTGAACTTCTAATTTACCCCTTACAATTTGTCAAGAGACACCACTATGGTGTAAAAAGTTTCTGTCATCAACGAAAGAAGCGAAAAAAAAAAAAAAAGAGAAATGACATACGGAGGAACAGAAAATTGGACGTTCATGATGTACCAAAGAAAGGGGAACCAAATAAGCAAAAGTGCAAATAATTTGGCTAGAAATAATCCCCAAAAGCGTCTGGGTTTATTATATGCCTCCAGAACAAAGCCGTCAAGAAATCGATCCGAAGATCTCAACCCTTGCAGCCGAAAGGAGAGGCAGCAATATTAGATACCATCTCATGTAACAAGAAACCAAGCAGAGAACCAAAAACAGGCACGCAGAAAGCAGAAGCTGTTGAAACTGAAAATGTTGAGGAACAGGTGCTGGTATATATATAAACGACGGAGTCTCGAAACCCTAAAATTGCCTGAGCGGGCTTTATTTTGTAGTTGGGCTTGGGCCGTCCTTTTAGCTGAAGGATAACTTAGGTCCTGTATGAAGTGTTGAAGGAGACAGGCACAACTTTTTTGGATTGGAATTGCTGTTTACATCTGCATATATATTGCGATCCGAAATCTGTCGGGCTCCATCTATATACGCCTCAGAAAATTGTTGAACAATAACCCGAATATTTACTCCCGCACTTACTAAAGAGAAATCTATCCTATATAAGAAAAATTACATTCTTAATGAATAATGATGAATCAGTCGAAACGTTTTTATTATATGAGACAGAATGGAGCGGTTGAATATATAAAGCTGGTCCCGGTGTTGTCTAATTTCCATTTTGACGGCCATATAAGTCAGAATTGAGCTCATTAGATTTTCTCCATCCATTTTCTTACAGTCAAGGCAAATAATGACGATAGACTTGTCAGTGCTTTCATAACTTTCACGAAATTTTGTGCATCATCGTATAAAGGCGTATTATCGACCGAGAGAAATAAATCATTTAAGTTGATTTTCTTTCACACGTTTATATCCCTGTTATTTTAGGACATTCTACTTCAAATCCGCCAAATATTTCTAAGAAAAATCAAAATAACAAGTAAAATCCACCCAGATTTTCAATACTAAAGAGTAAAGACTTTAGCAAGCTAATTTATGGTATTTCTATTCATCTAACCGACAACCTGGAATCTGGGTATACTATTAATTTTATTATTTCGACGGCCTGAAAACTCACAAAATTAAAGTTGAAACTCATTTGCGCAGGTGCCATAGCATTGGTGCCCTTCTTGCTTGAAAAATCCTCGAATTACAATAAAAAATTAAATTCTTCATCTACACACAGACGGGTTGTCTTTTGTGCAAGTTGAAAGATAATAATATACATCAGGTCCCTAATTCACTTTCATAAAAGAAATCAAACAATATCAAACACCATAACCTAATAAATCAAATAAAAATTTACAGAAGGGAAAACTCTTTTCTTTTCTTTTTTTATTTTCTGTTTTTCTCTTATATCCTTGTTCCTCTTGACAAATTCCAAACTTCTGCAGAACTCTTGAGGACGATTACTTGAACAGCCAATTGTCTGTAATTTTCTCATTTTTTTTCCTTCCTTTGGTTGGTCTAGTCACAAATTGGCACCCCATTATTTCAGGTATATACTGCATCTGGCAGTGATTTGGTTTAAAAGGTTTTTATCCCCTAAATCTAACGACAACACAAGATATATCATCTTTGCTGTCTCTTTTCAATGCTTCAGCTGTTAATTGTTTGGCAGCCTTCTGTGGGTCTTTGAACTTTCTTGCAATATCCACAGCCTCTTGATTGCTCATCACCTGGTTTATTTCCACAAGAAAATGAATTCATAAAGTACTTTGAAACCACGGGTATGCAATAGTTACACTGATACAAGAAGAGATAAAAAGTTGAGGAAAAAAATAATTTACCTTCCAAAGACCATCACTAGCAAGGACAAGGATGTCACTACGGCTGTCTATGATGGTATTTTGTATGTCAGGATCTGATCGCAAATGTGATTTAAGGCTCTTGTCTCCAAAGGCACGAGAAACTGCCAGCTGCCCATTAACTCTAGGTACATCACCTGATAAAAAGACACAAAGACAGCAGAATTAACATGTAAACTGTAGCCCAATTGCCAATCTTGTATCACCTGATATCTATCAATGCAAGAACACCAATAAAGAATTCACCATTGAGAGTTTAGCATAAGGAAGACACCAGAGAAAACATACAGTTCTTCGGTTAAAGCAACAGCTTTGCAAAATATAAACGCAGCAAATCAGCTAAGGAAAGCACATCACTTAATCTACAAATAATAAAGAGAGAAATCTTTGATGTCTGATAAATGGGGACACATTCAAAGGTTTTCACAAAAAGTTTAGGGTATGCACAGGCGTGTATGGAAGTACAGGCACCAGTTAGTCACTAAATGGAAGCGAAAACCATACCATTATCTATAATTTGGCCATAGTCTATTTGAGGGCATTTACTTCAAGCTCATCCCAGATATAGACATCACAATTGCTTGTGGAAATGGACAAATCAAATTGATTTTCCAACCAAAATAACTTGATACTCTGACGGGTGGAATTTCATGAACCCAATAAAAAAAAAAAAAGGTAAGTCTGAAAAGTATGAAACAAGGAAAATGCCCAGCAGAATTATGGTTTTTTTTTTAAAGACCATAAAGAAAACGCGATCCACATGTTGATTAAGTACTAACTCATACATACTAATTTGTGGTGATCATCATGAAGGCTGCAATTTTCAGAGGCATTTTAAGAGATTCTGCCAAATGGCATGTAACAATACCTCCTTACGCCAAAGACTCCACAAATACAAATCTGCCTTCAAAAATTTGGACACTGAAGAGCAAAAGTAGTTTCGTACATATTCTTCTAAATTTCCTTGTGATCTTATGAAATAATTAAGTATTCCATGGTATATCCAGACAGAGCTATCCTTGTGAACTATAAATTAAACATGCCAGTATTCATTTAGGTTGCTCTGATTAAAACTGATGAAGCAGGGATACTCATTCAATCTCCTAGCATTAAACGCATTGAAAGACCTTCAAAGATTAAAGCCCGCAGCCCAAAATTCAGTAAGACGTATGAATAACATAAACAGAAATAGAAAACAGCAAGAGAGTGCTTCTCAAAAATGCACAAGAGCATAATCCTAAGTTTCATAATGAGAAGTTGGAAATCAATGAGTTGTCTTTCAAAACAAAGAAAAATTGTCACTCCAAAAAGCAAGATATTTCAGCACTTGGCATATAATAAGAGACTTCAGGCACACACATATATATACTTTTTTTTTTCTATGAAAGATTATTTAAGGTATCCATCAATTTGAATGGACTGCCAACTAGCTCCGATGAACTACTCCAATCCAAATGCTGCCTAGATTATTGCTAAGCTGACAATTCATTAAACAAGAAATTTGGAAGACAGAAATGAGCTTATAGAAATTTCAAAAATGGTCTGAATCCAAGTAATCTTAACCAACGTAAAATCATGTATAAACTAGAAAATGACTCAAGTGAAATGAGGATACAAGGAAAAATAGGATCGACAATATTTTCTAAAAATCATCAACTTTAGTCTATATGAATTCCAGAAGAATATATTTAGTCAAGAACATTAAGTAATGAACTTTCAAGGCAATGTCTGCATTGAAAACCTGGCATATTAGAGACAAAGCCGCCTTTGTCCTCAATGCTCCCTCGTTCAGTGTTGGGCTCATGGTCTGTAGTCATCTGTACTGCAAGGCCAGCTGTTGAAAGAACTGCTCGAGAGTCTCCAACATTGGCTACCCATAACCTTTGACCATTTATCAAAATTGCAGTTACGGCAGTGGATCCACCCCGGCCCAAGTCAGAGCTATGTGAGAGAATAGCTTGGTCTGTCTTCTCATAGGCTTTAGAGATAGATCTCTGGGGGTCAACCCAAAACTCTTCCTAGAATGTTTAAACGTGAAATTTCAGAAAGATAAATAAATAAAATAAAAAATTCCAAAAAATAATCCGTAACTAAACCTGGTCCTTAAAGTGTAGTTATCCATCACAATTCAAAGCAAGATCCTACCTCCTTTAGGATGTTCGAAAACAAATGCTTTTGTAGGTAGGCAGGCACAGTTTCTCCCAAATGGCCATCATAAATAGCAAACAGCCCTAATTCATGACCTTGAAGTTGCACAAATTTTGCAACATGATAATCCTCCATGGGATGATTAGCTTTCCCTTTTACCAAGCTGAAACCAAACTTGACTAATCCAACATTGCTTCTCCCCTTACCAGTAGATGACGAGCGTCCTCCCACAAGCTATATAGCAGAAACATTAATAAAAATATTTAACATAGTCTAAAGAAGGGGGAAAAAAAAGAAAAAGTAATTCCAATTTTATAAACCACCTGCATAAGACAGCTGCAATAGCATTGTGCAAATGTAAAAGTAATATCAAATATAACACCCCAAGCATACAAAGAAATGAATTTAACTCTGCATCTCTTTGCTTCTTGATGGTTGGGATTTTTCTAGCAAATTTTAGAACATGGTAGACTAGTTAAGAAGCGGTTCAATGGAAGAATTTAGATCTTCGTACTTCAGAGCAAATTCACTATTCACTTAGTGCACTGTATTCAGACCAAACAGAGGAGCTTGTTAACAAAAAGTGTGCTGTTGGTTCACTTAACATTGCAAACAAGGTTCAGCTAAACTATGATTATGATGACGAAGATAACATTTTAAATTTCAATAAAATGCTCACAAAGCTTCAGCATCTCTAAGAACACAGCACACAAATAGTTAAAAACCTCAAAGCAGATCAAACTTATCAAATAACCCACATCATAACCACCATAAGATCAATATAATCTAGTTAACCCCACCTCCAGACCAAAAATTAAAACTCAGCACGCACTTCAAAGAATGATGATCAAATTACCTCAACGTGCAAAAGACATAAATGGAATTAATTCTCACTTGAATCCAACAACTGAATTCAAAACCAACGAGAATTCTCAAAACCCTACTAAAATTGAGTAGCACAAAATATGTATATCCCTCCAAAATAACACCAACTGTAGCCCCAAAGTCAATTACATACCATTTTCATCATCCCGTTAATTACCAAAGCAGAACACAAGCACAAAACCGGCCAAGAATCAACCAAAAAAAAAAAATTCCTCACCTTCGAGTACGAAGCATTAAAGCAGCATAAGCTATCCATAAAATAAAATTTCAGCAAAGCAGTTCCAACTAATTCAACTAAAATTTCAACATCAAACTCTGTCAACAACTCTACTCCAAAATTTTAAATCAAGCCCAGCTCCCAAAATTCTCAATCTGCACCACCAAAACCAGATCCGATCATTAACAAAAACCCTTTCAAATATAACCCTAAAACCCTATGAATTCATAGACTAAAAGAAAGCAAAAACAAAAACTGGGTAGTTGCGAATTACCTCTCGTTGATCAATTCAAAGCTCAGAATCAACTGACACTCCTTGTCGTTGTTCTTTGTTTGGTGGGGGTTTTTGATGTTTCTTCTTCTGCCCTTTTTTTACATAATTTGTGTTTACTAGTTTGTGCAAGCGATTGAATAAAGAGATAGATTATTATAAAGAGAGATTAGGGGGAAAAAAAAAAAGGGGAGAGAGGAGAAGATTTGAAACCTTTTTGTAAATGAGAAAAAATAAAAATTATTTTATGAATAAAAGAAACAAATTAAAGAGAAAGAAGGAATCGGGAGAGTTGCTGGTTCTTATGATGATTTCGTATATAACCGTTTTGGGAGTCTTCCCAGTGAGAAAAATTTTATGCTAAAAAGAAAATTAAAATTAAAAATAAAAAATGAAAAAGGCTGCCACAATAGTACAATACCAGAGCTCTTTCGTGTTGACTTTGCTCCTGTACTTTCTATTCTTTAGTCTTTTTGTTTGCCTTTGGCCCTTTATATGTTCAATATTTACAATATATACCTTTTTTAATAATTTTTTACACTTTGATCCACTCGAGTCTCTACTTATCATTATTATATTTTTTTTTCTGAAACTAGTATTCAGCTCAATTCTAAAAATTGATAATTTCGGATACAGCTGTCATAACATGATACGTCGTAGGATTACCGGACATTGAATTTATGACAAAATCTAGCTAATTTCAATAATTTATTTTGTAGAGGCAAATCCCAAAATGAACTTGGGTATAATGATGGGAATGATGCAAGGTTAAATTAATGCACGAGTAAATCCATTCACATGCACGAAAAGGGCAGTGATTTATCACCAATGTCTACAATCCGAATCTTAAACAATTTTAACATGTAAAAGCTTTTGATTAAGGGCTATTTTGGTACTGGTATAATTTTTAAAATAATTATTTTTTATTATAATGTACAAATAATCAATTACAAAGAGAATTAGTTAAATGTATGGTAAAATTTATTTTTAAAAATAATATGAGTTTTAAAAAGAGTCATATTTATTTGATAAGTCTTTATGTTAAACTGTTGTAAGAATATAAATAACTAAATTATATATAATTTTGAATAAAATTTATTTGTATATATTATAAATATGCATATAAAATATTTTTTATTCTATACATATAGTAATTGATAACTAAAGTAAATATTTTATATTATTAATTTTTTTTATTTTGTTGGCTCAGTATACTTAGTAATAATAATAATCTCTTTAAAGTTAATAATTTTATTTACTAATCAATAAAGATAATTTTAATTTTTTATAATATATATGAGGATATATATGAAATAATATTAAATATAAAAGTGATTCTCAAAATTAAATTTTAAAAAGATATTACTTTTCAATTTTTTAAAATTTACTGTAAAATAAAATAATTTTGTTAAAAATAATTTCTAGAAAAATTTATCAAACATTAAAATCAACTTTTAATCAATCAAAATTACTTTTGAGCCTTTTACAAACAATCCCAACCCGACATTAAATTTTATTCCCAAAAGGTGGGTAATTAAAAATGAGAGAAGGTTTTCTTTTTTTGGGGGGGAGTTCGGCAATTGAAGAGATTAATTAATCTGTCAGCACCGAGTAGGATATTTTTGAACTGGAGCCATAGGCATTAGATAAAAGCTACGACAAAGCATGCAGTGATTAGCGAGCGAGTGTTTCCCCTCCGAAGTTAAAAGAAAATTAATTGGTTTTTTTTTATATTTTTAATAGATTAATAAACAGTCTAAATTTGAAAATAGAAATAATAAGAAATGTATCTCATGGCTCATGTGCACAGGCATTCTAAAAACTATCTCTACAGTGTTTATTACATCATGCATTTTGACTACGACCAGCCAACAAACTTCATTGACTGGCCGGCTTACCCGGTTCATGTGTACATGCAGAAGGGAAGATTTGACCCATAAATGTAAAATTGCGATTACAGAGATCTGAGTGCAATGAATGTCGATCGAAGAACAATTTTAATTTTGCTAGATTTTCTCCTTTTTCGGTCCATTTGGTCAGAATTCTCTATGCCCTGTGCTGGCAATCACACCGACCATTTGATTTCCAGATTGGTATGTTTTGTCGTTCGAGGGAAGGATGGAATAAAGGAGATTAAGTAAAAGCAAATCGACAAAGAAGCAACGAAGTCATAAAACATGCTGAACAATTTTGAAAAGTGAACGGTATAGTCTTCCTATTCTCGGTTGAAAAACCTCATCTTGCCTGAAAGCTTTCGTTAGAAATCCCGAAATTTATTTTTAGCCCCACGGCCCGGGTGCTATCAGACTACTATAATTTATTGGTTTGTGATCATTTTTTGACCATATGATGATACTGCGGCCATAAAGTATGAAACCGTTTTCTAATTTCATAATATGTTAATTAGAATATTCCTGACTTAAGATTTAAAGATATTAGAAAAATACGTACAAAGGTTTTTAAATAAGATATTGTAAGTCCGGTATTAAGAACAAATTAACACTTAAAATATCGGCAACCCAAAAAAAAAAAAAAAAACTTGTCTAAATAAGTTATACACACAGAACCTTACGTTGTATTATAAATGCGCCCTTTCGAAAATGGTTAAAATCTTTCATCAACTTTAAGGGCAGACTCGAGGGCAAATTAACCTTAAAAATTGAACTTTTCTATATGAGAATTAAAAGAAAAAGAAAGAGTCCATGTCCCATTTTCCCCTTCTTCAGGATGCTTTCCTTCAACTTTGCCCTTTTTCCCCTTACCCTTTAATCTCCCCACCAACAGCGAGAGCAGGTAGGTATACGTAACATATGCTGTTCATGGCCACGCCAGAATGGGTATCCTTTTACAAGATTTGTCAGTAATTCCACTCTTTTGCTTTTGGGCTCGTTTTTAGGTCAACGAAACTGTTCATAGGCTACATCTTTGGGTCGTGTCATAAACTTCTAGCAATGGCTATTATTGTTACTACTTGAATCATATTGACAAATCTACAATCTTTGAAGTAATCAAAATATATCAAATATATTGCCAATTTCCCTTTTTTTTTTTTTCCTTAATGAAAAGTCTGCTGATGATTCACACGTCATATAATGTAAGTCTAGTGGACGAAATTTGAATTGGTCTAACATTTGAGGATTTTGTGGGTGGAATGATGATGAATTGATGATGGCTTCTGCCGTTTTTGTTTAAGAAATCTCAAAAGCACAACTATGACATTCAACGCAACAATGATAACATCCAATCCAACGGTCAACCAAATTTCCTCTGAAAATTTTATAGTACATCACCAGTGGCGATTTGAGGAAAACGGTACATGTTTGAGAGCACGCCTCCTTTGCATAGACCAATTTAAAGATCATACTGAATAATGAAGACCATAATTAAGATTGTGCCAATAGCAGTATTGTTATTAAGATCAGTTTACGTGGAATCGCTTTGAGGTAGAGTATGTTTTTATAATCACATAATTAAAATTATAATGTGTTTTTTATTATTTATTACTTTATGTACATGACTATAATTCGTGTTTTACGTTAGAACAGTTTCAAGGTAACGATTGCTTTATTATTATTGTTATTCTTAATTTTCAAGAAAATTGACCATAAAATTGAGCGCCTGCATAAAATGTAAAATAGTAATCGTGAGTCATTTTGTCTTCCTTTTTTAGTGAAAAACATGCAAAATGGGCTTCCCTTCTCACAAGGGTGCTGCTAAGCAAGTTACCTTTCTTTCACGTACAACCTCAACTCTAGGCTTCACCGGTATAATAATTTTACAATTTCAGAAAAGTAAGGTTCGCCTAATAATGACACAAAATATAATTTTTTTTAGTAAAATTACCTGCTGATTGGTAATCGTAGAAAAGAATATAAGAGTAATTAAATCTTAATTATATAAACACATGACATAAAAATCTTAAAAAGTTTAAATAAACCACTCAAACCAAGAAAAGGCCTTAATTTTTTAACATTGGTAAACTGCTACACTTGAATGATCAAGTTGTAATCTTAGTTTGTGAGGATGAATCATCAGTAGCACATATCATTTTATTCAAATTAAAAAATGCTCTTGTTTTCGGGTAAGTGGACTTTTTCTTTTTTCCTTTTTTTTTTTTTTTATTTTTTAAAACCATGATTCCATATCAATCCTGTAAAGGGCCTGCATTTTCATGGTGTTTCATCGAATCATTTGAGTCTTTTATCACATTGTTCTCTTTCTCGTTCTTCAGGAATAAAAGGAAAGTGTTGACTTACTACTCAGTGGTCCCAAATCGAATCCAATGCTTTCTTCTTCCTCAAAAAATTTGCAGAGCCTTTGATGCAAATTTCTCCACACAATAAATAAATTAAATCACTGAAACGGGCCAGGCCAGTTAATGAATTATGAAACTAGCTAGGCTTTATGCCCTATGACGGAGGTACAATTTCAACTCTCAGCATTGAGCATTCCATGATTCCCATTCTCTCTTGCTTCTTAGTATACCACAAAAAGAGACCTTGACAAAAATTTTCAATTTTTTTTAGAAACAAGAAAAAAGCTGATACAATATTTCAAAGAACATTAAATAAATTTGAAGATGCAGTAGTGTTTGTAATTAATGATGTTTCGTTATTATTCATTACAGGACCACCTGCATAGACTCCTATGCATATATAATCATCATTCTAATTTCCATTTTTTTTTAAATTTATTTTCAGCAAATGGAAGTAAATTTTTTCATTTTAAGAAATATATGTACATAGAAATACTCTAATCAAAACTTCCTATGCATATTAAAATCAATGATAAAATACAAGATAAAAAAAAAGTTGACAGACTCTAATAAAGTGTATTAAAATTTATATTTTTATCTTTTAAGTTATCCCTAACTTTAATATAAATAAGAATCCTTCATTAGAAACCTATAAATAGAGAGAGAGGGCTAGTACTTCTTCTCGTGTAAGAGGCATAAAAGTTAAAAATTAAAGATTGCTATTGTTAACAATATAGTGCATTGCGCGAGTGATTTAAAAATTGAAAACAATGCTGATCACAAGATTAAATTATTTGATTAATGCAATCCTCTTGCAAAACACTAATGATAATTTATCTTTTAAAGAGTTTAATTTTAGATAAAGAAACTAGCACTGGCTGCTTAAAATATACATTGCGACTTAAACACTTCAAGATTTGGCTATATCCACAAGCCCGAAAGTCTATTGGGAAAAAGTGGAAGGGCTTTGTGGATTATCAAGCTGGATGATTCTTACGGGCATAGAATTTGAGTATCATTGAAAGCTATGCTTTCTGCCTTTTTTTTTTTTTTCTCTTTTTATTTTTTCTAAGGACCTGCGGTCGATGTAAAATAGGTGCTAGGATAGGTGTCACTTTCACCTCGGAATTTTCGTCCAGGTGACCAAGACAACCAACAAGGTTCCTGCCTCCTGGATTACGTCACGTGCCGCGAACCTTTTGTGCAGGTTGGCCTATTTTAACCATGCTATGCCTATGGAGAATAAACAATGCTGTCACATTTATGGTCAAAATCATTTTCAAGTCCTTATCCTTGAACGTTTCTACATTCGATGGGGCTATGAAGTATGAACATCTTTCAGCAAAGACAACATGCTATACTGATTGGATTCTAGTATTAAAGGTGTAATTGCAGACCAAGAACTTTTAGAAGAATTCAAGGACCATTTTTATACAATATAATTATCAATCATCGTTCTGTCGACAATTACGTCTTCAGGCAAAGACAAATAGAGCACTTCATTAAGTTCAAAAGCCCTTGGATGCCGCGAACTACTTCCCTCCAAGTTAGTTTATGCTCGATGGTTCGACTTTGTCCGGCTTTCAAATGAAAACAAGGTACGTCCGACAACTCATGCCGCAATAATTTAAACATAACATTCTTAGCAAGGCTTACGTGAATATGCCTATGACAAATGCCACAAGCAAGAAACTTTTTTGGATGAAACAAGTGCATATAAGAAGACTTGCTGCTGCCACTTGAAATTTGCAGACTAGTTTCTAATTGTCGCAAGCAATGACTAGCTCACCTTCAATTACCGTAGAATTCTCCCCTAAACATACACTGCCTCCGAAACAACCAGTTGCAGAAGAAGCTAAGGCTCATCCCCTAAAATGGCCTCCCAGCGACAGTGCTTCGCCGTCCCATTTCCAAAAGGTAACCCCAGCTAGTGATGCAACACTAACTGCCACGGCAAGTATTGTTATGTCTTTATCATATGCTCCGAGATATTTTCTAAATTATTCTGTTAACAGATTGTTGCAGAGCTAATGGGCACGTACATTCTCATATTTGCGGGTTGCGGCTCTATTCTGATTAACCAAATTCAAAGCCTTACAATTGTCGGAATAGGGCTGGTCTGGGGTCTGGTACTGATCGCAATGATATACACAGTGGGGCATATCTCTGGTGCACATTTCAATCCTGCTGTTACCCTTGCCTTTGCTGCTACTCGTAAACTTCCATGGAAACAGGTAAGCTATTATTGATAAGTAACCGCGTGAAATCAAAACAGAGTATTATTTTATTCCTCTATGATTTTTGTCCATAGGAGTGTGTTTGGGTTTGATTATATAGGTGCCTATGTATGTGTTGGCGCAAGTTTTGGGAGCGACACTTGCGAGTCTCACACTGCGAGTATTGTTTCATAAACAAGATAATATTCAGCCAACAGTGACTCAGTATAAAGAAACAACCTCTGATCTTGAAGCTATCACGTGGGAATTCATAGTAACTTTTATTCTGATGTTCACAATTTCTGGTGTTGCTACTGATCACAGAGCGGTATGACAATCAAATTATCGCAGTAGCTTTTACCAGCCATTATTTGACTTGAGCTATAACTTCCATTCTTCGAAAATATGATATGTACTGACTCTCAACTTCATTCGATCTAACAGAGCAAAGACGTTGCTGGAGTCGTGATAGGTGCTACAGTGCTGTTTAATGTCATTATTTCTGGGTAATTGACTGTTTTACTAAACATTTCACCATTAAATTCTGCATAATTATTCCACTCATTTCTGGGTGATGCAAAAGAAATTATAAATTTGGTTAACACATATATTTCTGCAGGCCAATTACTGGAGCTTCAATGAACCCTGCAAGAAGCATAGGTCCTGCTGTGGTCTCTGGTGTTTACAAGAACCTCTGGGTTTATATCGTTGCTCCCATCATCGGAGCCTTGGCTGCGGCCATGGTATACAGCATACTCAGGGTACCTAAGCCAGTTGCTGAAAAGCCTGAGGAGACCAAAAGCACAATAAATCAATTGTACCTTCATGCCGACCCATAGATTAACCAGTCACTCAGCTCTACCGCCCATTAGCACCAGGGGACTGTGCTGCGTGTCTA
This sequence comes from Luvunga scandens, assembly GCA_030449905.1. Taxonomy (NCBI): domain Eukaryota; kingdom Viridiplantae; phylum Streptophyta; class Magnoliopsida; order Sapindales; family Rutaceae; genus Luvunga; species Luvunga scandens. Next base: position 3,879,658 of record JASUUG010000798.1, on the reverse strand, counting down.
AAATTAGTTTAATTTAAGCCACAGCCTAATGTTATCACATATCAGAAATCAATGTATTTTTTCATCTCAGCAAGCTTTTGTATGTCTTTTCACTCAGCATGAGTCCGATATAATTTTCTTTCCTCTTTTCAGGAAAATATATAAATAGTAAACCTCAAAATGAATTCCAAAATACCAGGTAGTAGCATTTCAGAACAAGAATCTATCCTGCAACTCACCAAACCTGTAATGACACAGTAAAATTACTTCTTAAATCTACCAGCTGAAACAAGGGAATGATTTGAAGATGACATAAACAAGAACTACAATAAACAGATAGCCTAACCAATTCACAAACCTGAGATTATTAGAGGACTACACATCCCTACAATGACTCTTCTCTCCCTTATAAGAACAACAAATACTATACACCAGAGCTATGTATATGGTACAACAAAAAAGGACAGCAGATCAGCCACCTGTACTGATATGGACTTTCAGGCGCAGGAAGTGAACTATCAGTTTTATACTATTGAGATGAAAAGTGGGTAGATAAAGATAACATGTGACACTGGTTTATCATCCCTTTGGCCCATAGGATTGGGAAATCATTTCATCTTTCACCTTCCCAGCTTCCAGTTTGTGTCATCTACATATGTACATATGTGTTACCTGTTAAAAGAGGAGAGATCCAGGGTCAGAATAATCAAAACCTACTCATATCACGGAAAATAACACATGCACTTTCAATAAAAGTTGTATTGACAAATATATCAGGATGCAGCTAGGAATTTCAGGAGTCATCAGTCCTCTTGAGATAGAGCAGCTATAAAAATCTAAATGAAGTATTTTTGGACAGCACATAATTTCAGTCCAGATATTTTCAGCCCTAAGCCAAAAGGAGTTTCAGTCCAGATATTTTCAGCCCTAAGCCAAAAGGAAATGGTAGACAAAATTTGCGGTAATGCACAGATCCAAGCAAACTTGCCAAATATTTCTAAGAATTCTTACCCAGTTTGAGAAAGCCGCCTCCAATTCATTATTTGGTGAGACTGTGGATGCCTCTGCAAGTAAGATGAACTCGTTCCAATGCCATTTTCATCACCTACTAACTGCTCTGAGTAACTAGAAGTTGGAGGAGACCAAACTGGAACCACCCCTCCATCTCTCTCTCTTCTACTAGTACTTGAAGATTCTGCCGTGGAGTCTTCAGCATTTGCTAGCCCTATTGCAGCATTAAATTGTGGAAAAGCGTTGTTATTATAAACAGTTTGGAGAACACCTTGGTTTAAAGCATCTCTTCTAGGTTCTTGATTTACATTTGCATTTCTTGGCACTTCTGCTCTGCTTTCTTCTGCTGAATTTCGAAGATCTAAAGAAGACTCTTCCTCTTCAACTCTCACCAAAGAAGAAGTCATGCTCGGGACCATCTGATCCTCATAACGCCGAGCTGTGGTAGGAAGGTTGTTCCTAGAAGGTTCAGGAATTTCCTCCATCTGAATGTCCGGAGGAAAGGCAATTGGGGCTGATTCAGAGGAGTCTCCAAGACCTTCTTCAGTTCCATTCTCAATTGCAGCTCTTGAAGTTGCTTCTTGCTGCCACATTTCTGAAAGCGCTTTGTCCAGCCTGCCTTTTGCTGTGTCAATCCCTACTATGGGAAAAGGGTAATTGGAACCCAGCTCAATGCCAGCAGCTTGGAGCACAGACTCTGGTGCATTCCATGGGTGGTGTATCCATTCAGTGGGCAGTCTGGCAAGTTCAGGAAGCCACCGTCGTACATATTCTCCATTGGGGTCAAACTTGTAACCCTCAAACTGTTGAAATGTAATAACAAATCAGAACATTCTTTGTAATAAAGCACAATAATTTAAAGCCAAGAGGCTGGTAATGCATAAATCAAAATTTCAAATACTTAATATTGCATTCTGAAATGTTGCCTAGAAAGAGATGCATAGAAAAACTTATAAAACAGGAAAACTTAAATTCGAAGAAAGCCAGCAACATGCACTCCAGTTTTCTTGTCACAGCGTTTTCAATATTATACAAGTGAGCATGACTAAGAACAGAAACAGTTTAGAAAGAATTAAGAGAGGTTAAGGAAAAAAAAATAAAAGACAGTACCAAAATGAAACATGAAACACTGGTATAAAAGTTCAGTCTACATAAGGTACTAGAATCAATGAGGGAAAAAGCACCGTTGAAAATATTTTCTACAGAAACTTGGTTGAGAGATCTTCACCTCTATTCACATCTCTGAGCACTTAAGGGATGGGTAACTAGGAAAAAGGTATCAAAAATGAGAAAAAGAGTCATGATTTCCATCATTAAGATTTCTTTTTTACAACAAAAAGGTTTGGAAGCAGAAATCCAAAAGTCAAATAATAGGACAGAGATGCACAAGAATTGTTAAAATTATCATCCACACCTGTGGATTGTCAATTCGGTCAAAATCACGGCCATCAGGGATAGTACCGGATATGTACTGCCAACCAAGAGCATCACTTTCTAAATCTGCATCCAAGAGGGTATCCCAAAAATATTTCATCCCCCATCTCCATGGAAGCTGTAGAACTTTTACAAAGAAACTAGAAACTACTACTCGTATCCGATCATGAAGCCAACCAGTGGCCCACAACTCTCTCATGCCAGCATCCACCAGTGGATAGCCAGTTCTACCTTGCCTCCATGCCTTAAAATAGCCCTCATCCACAACCCAAGGAAAGAACTTAAGATGCCCAAGAAGAGGCCTTTCATGACTGTAAGGATGGTTAAAACTCATGTATCTTGAATATTCCCGAAGACCAATTGACTTGAGAAACAAGTTCACACTCTCATCGCCAGCCTTGTTCCCTTCATTGGCCCACAAAACCTGCTTGATGCGGACAAGATGGAAGACTTTCCTCACACTAACCTCCCCAAAATGCAAATGTGGAGAGAGAAATGAGGTTGTAGCACTATCAGCCTTTCTCCGATTCTTAGAGTACTCAATTAAAGGCCCATTAATGAAAGTGGTCAGAGCCTTATCAGCGTTGCTCCAGCCAGGAGACCATGCTCGAGCAAGAAGTGCATTGCTTCCCTTCTCTGATTCATCTTCAAACACCAATGCATCTGAAGAACACCTGGATATATCACCTTAAACAGAGCAAGCAATGTTGAAAAGAAGATTAGTGCAGCAGAGGGTTAAAACAGAGAAAGAAAAGACCACACAGATCATACAAACATATGTCATAATAAAACAATATCTTTAAAGCTAAATAGTATATGCCTTTAAATCTCTCTTTTTCTTTTTTCCTTTCAAATGACAAGTGACAATGTTGTCAACAACACTTGATATTTCTGAAAATAATACATGTCCATAACTCTGCTAGGCTACTACTAATTGGACCCAAAAGGAAAACAGAGTTCACCGCTAGAATATTTACTGCTCAGGCCTTAATTACACTGAATGTTTTTGAAATAATAATTTTTCTTTTCCTTTTATTAGATCTCTTAGAATGACATCTAGGGCAAGTCCAGTCAGCGCAACTTCTTGTCGAGGCTAGCAAGTAGTTTATCGGACTAAACTTGTAGTACTTAGATATTTAGACTATAAAGTGTTGTAGATGAGTTTCCTGTGGATTAAATTCTTGAATTTCATATAGAAAAATTTCCATTTTATGTGGATGCTTCAAATGATTCTTGTAGTATTTCCTAAATTGAATTTTACCACAACATGAAATTTCATTTCTCGAAAAGCTTGACATTTTGAGTAACCCAATGTTTAATAGCTTACAGTTCATGAAAGATCATAAATTATTCAACACCAAAACCAAGCATTATGGTAACAAGAAATACAGACCTGAATTTATCCTCTTAGGAGGGAGAAGTGGAGCGTCAGGATCAAAAGGCATGCCAAGGCATCTCTCCCAGAAAGCAGCAAAGGTCGTGAAAGGTTGGCCCTGGGCATCATTTACATCCCACGGTTCATAGAGCAAGTCAGCATTAAAGGAGCGCACGGCTATTCCTTGAGCAGTTAGAGCCTCCTTAGCTCGGTGATCCCGAACCAGTGACAGCGGGTCTGAAAAACAGTTGAATGCAAAATTGTTTTCATTGTTTACAAGTAGTCCAACATATCATATGGGACATAATTCCTAAAATTCAATACCTAATCAAATATAACATACTCAAATTAACTGAATAATAAGACCAGATCAATAAAAGTTTGATCAGTCTTAGTAGAACAATTGAGGTGTGACTATAACAATCGGAAGGGAATAAATTTTAGGGGTGTTATGAATCCAATCCGATCCTCTCAATCTCTCTAATCCATAGAAATCCGATCCATAAAAATATTATCTAAGATTTGTGGATTGGATTAAATTAAAAATTTGAAAATCCACAGTTTAGTGGATTGGACGTGGATTTACTAATGTAAATATGTAAAAACCCATAAATCCAAAAAAAAAAAATTATTTAATTAAAAATTAAACTTTTAAATATAGCATTAATAATTACTAGTAAATAAATAAGTTAAAATATAGTTATATTAACACCATATTATATCTTATCCGATAATAATATAGCTTTCTAAACAGTTAATTTTCACATACTAATTTAAACAAATGAGATTTTTTCTTTTTGGTATGTTACATTTTGAAACTTTAATGTATTTTCTAGCTTTATTTAAACAATTAATTAATTTAAATTTTATTTAATTTTGAATTTGATTGGCAGTAAATTTATTTTTATATTAAATTTTTTATTTAGTTAGTTCATTAATGAATTAGACAGAATCAAAAATTTTTAGTTAGTAAAAAATTCCATAAAATGGTGGATTACTTATAAATTGGGTCAAATCGACATCCAATCAGTAGACACGTAAATTAGATTTGGATTGAGCTTCACCAATCCTTAAATTGGATTAGATTAAAAATTTATAATCTACAAAATCGTAGATCGAATATGGATTGATGCTCTATTTACAAAATCCAATCCGCAAACACCCTAAGAGATTCCAAAATCATATAAGCGCCATTACCAAAAACAAATGATCTCTATTAGCAAGCAATAACAGAACAATTCCCCGGCCTTTGATAAACGAACAGGAAACAAAAACTTATCCAGTCTATGAGAAGACACCACTCTCACAAATATTCAAGTAAAACATAATCATGCCATCCAAAAAGAAAACAAACTACAAAACAATTGAACTTGAAAGAAACCCAAAAAAGATGAAAGAGGAAAATTAACAACACAAAAGTCAACCCACACGATCCATTTTCCGAATGCAAAGGAACAATTTAAAATGATCAAAATAAAGAGAAAGGAAGGGAAGCTGACCATATAAATGGTTGAAGAAGAGTTGAGTAGCACCAGTAGCTTTAGCAACCTCTAGAAGAGCAGAAACACTATCAGTTGATCTCTTAGTGACAAGAGAAGTACCAAGACTCCTCAAAGAAGAATCAAGATGAGACAAGCTGTGCTTGAGCCACCACCTAGACACCCTCCCAGGATAAAAAGGACCCTCTTCTTCAGGTGCCCAAATGAACAAGGCAATTACAGCACCAGCTCTAACACCAGCTGCTAGTGCGGGATTATCTTCAACTCTTAGATCTCTTCTGAACCAAACTATGCTACAGCCGCCACCTGACATCTCCAACAAAAACTCACCACCAACTAAAAATCCAACCCACTTCCTATAATTTATCTCTCAGTTATGTACACCGTGTCTTTCATCAGTTAATCTTATCTTTTTTTGGTTCTCCGTTTTTGTTTTTTGGGCTTAAGAATTACCCAGGAGATTTTGGACCATAAGCAATAAATTAAAAAAGAAGGAATAAAAAAGGTGTCCTTGGTATCACAATTACACTCTCTCTCCTTCTATGTCTTTCTCTTTCTTAATGATTTATTTATTACGTACTTTTGCACCGTATTTGGGAGGTATTATTCATCTTTTAATGCAGGAAGGTTTTTTAGTCATTTTGGATCGACAGCACTCCCATTTCCCACGCAAAAGGCCAAGCACTTTAGAGAAGAGACATGGGAGAATGAGTGAATAAGATTGGCTAATAGAGTGGGGAGCGCAGCAAAATTGATAGGCAAATTGCAGCCACAACTTTTTTTATTTTTCTAGATTTTTTCTTTAAAATTCTCTATTTTATCTTATGATAGCAATAGAAAACAAAACACCAACCACCCTCTAGCTCCTCCTCTAATCGTCTGTCTTTGACAAGGTGGAAAATATGGTCACAAGAAAAAGATGGTCTCTATTTATTTAGGTAAAATATTATCTCATTTTTTTTAAATCTCCAGCCATATTTTTTTCTGGGTGAAAAGACTTGTGTATCATTAGTAAACATGTTTTTGTTCGAACATGTAAAGGCCAATTTGGGGTTTTACTACTATTTTGGTTTATGAAATATATATATATATATATTTGCATCTGATTCTGGTCTGAGTATTTTTCTTTCGCTACTTCCCAAGTGAATTATATTTATTATCGTTATTTTGATCTCAAGTTGGATTACATTGAAAGATTGGATATTGGATGGGGTGGGAGACAAGAAGTCATGGGAGAGATAAGTTTGCTGACTACTTGGATTCGGCCATTCGGTTAATTCAACAAGTGGGCCTTCGCTAATAGTTTTTGGGGCTGCTCATAGAGCTTAGATTCCGTTCATACGTCGTTATTAAGAGTGATTCATGATGTGTTCTTGCCTCCGTCCCTTCCCCTCTTCATTTATTACCAGTTTGCACGATTGATTTTCTGGTCCGCATAATCTAAGAGTATCATTAAAATACTCTTCCAATATAATTATATCACTTACTTAGAAGTTAGAAAGTGTTACATTAATATTTTAAGGTTTTAAAAATTGTTTTTATTAAGATTTTTAAATAAGGTTATTTTTTTTAATTTTGTAAAGTATTTTCTCTCTCTTTAATTTTTTATTTTTTATTTCTTATTAAATAGGGAAGTATTTTAATCATTGTTTAGTTTTTTTTTTAAAAAAATAGTTATTTGATTAAAATAATATTAATTTATTTATATTTTAAAAGTTTTTTATAAAATAATATTTTTTTACTCTCTTATTTATTATATAAATAACTAAAAAAATATATAAAAAAATAAAATTAATAAAATCTTTTGACGACGCTATAAGCATTCGTGTACTTAACAAACCTAATATCATTAAAATTTAAAAGGAGCTGCTTAATTAAGCACTGCAAAATTCATATCTATTCGCAAATGATTCTCACCGATCCTTCAATTATGTGCTACTAATTTCTAAAACCATTTCTTCTTTTATCTCGTGCTAATGTCAAACCTGGGATTTTTATTTTTTTTTTTATTTTTTTTTTTGTTTCTTATAACATTTTGGGTAATTGTTCTATATTATATTTGTTCTTTCGTCCGCCAATCGTTTTGGACTGCAAAAACTTCATTAATAAAGGCTGTCCCACATCTTTAATATTTTAAAAACCCGTATCCACTGTTTTATTTAGAGCGACGAAATTCATTTAATCGTCACAAATACAAGACGGATAAATGGATTTGAGTCATAAAATTTGATAAAATTATTAAATAATTTAATATAAATTAACACAATTTTCTTTCATATTAAGTTAGGGTTTAATTTTTAAGCTATTCACCACATGATTATTAAATAACTAACTAAAATTTATTGTTTTATATTTTAAATTTTAAATTAATTTAGAAAATCTTAATATCAAAATTTAAATATTGAACATCACTCTCTCTCTCTCTCTCTCTCTCTCTTTGGTTGGTGAATGATTAACATAAATATAGTATTCCATTTTGTAAAATTTCATATAAACTTAAAACTTCAAGGATGTAAACATATTATATTTTGGTAAACATATATATTTTATAACATCAATACATAATATTATTTATATATAAAAGAGTGCAATTTGTGTCTAATGGGTGTGCAATGTTTGAAGTAAATTGTATTAAATAGATATTAAACGGGTTATTAAATTATATCATGTTACTTGATTGTTAAATGGATGTATCGGGTCACACGTTTATTTTTTATACCAAATTTGAGTTTCAATATTTTAACACATTTATTAAATAGGTAGTGTTTGCATCAACATAAATTTAACACAAGACAAGCATAACCAAATAATCCATTTACATCCTCTAATTGTATCTATTGCACTATATAAATGATGCCTATATTTTCTTTTCCACATTTCAAGTAAAAACTCTTTTAATACATTTCCTTAACTCTTGAAACATACTCTTTTGATAGTCGGATATGGGCATGGCAAGTAGAATTTTGTGAAATGAACAAAAATACCATTCAACATTTTGCTATCTTTCGACATTCCATCTGAGATTATCAAATTAAGGAAAAAAGAAAAAAATAAGACAAGCGTTTATTGAAATAATAAAAAAAAAAGGACACATACATCTGTAAAATTTAGAGAAATGATCATGTAAACCCCTAAATTTTCAATAAGAGACATTAAGATTTATTTTTTACCATAATACCCTTAGTAGATAATAACTAAACAAATTAACATTAAATTTTATAATAAATATAAATATAATTCAAATAGTTTAATTTGTCTAATAGACTAATAATATTAGAATATTTTCTAATATATAAAGTAATTTAAAAAATTGTCAATTATTGTTTTATTTTAAAAATATATTTGTAGTTATTATAAAAGTTTTAAATACATCGTTAGGCTAAATAGATTTTACAATTAATAAAATATATCTCATGTATTAATAATATTAAGATTATCTTATATAATATTGGAAATAATTTAAAATTTTATATATTTATTTTAATATTATGTTTTTATTTATTATAAAATTTAGTTTAATGTACTATAAGATTGTAAAGTATTAAATATTTTTTCAATACATAAATTATTTGAAAATATGCATATTGTTGTATTTTTTTAAAATTATACTTCTACTTATTATAAAACATTTGAGTCAATTTTTTTGAGTTAATAGACTCAAAGGTTATTTAATTTAAAAGGAAGTATTGATGTTCCTTATTCAAACTATTAGATTTTACATGACTATTTCTTTAAATTTTATGGTGCAAGTATCCTTTTCCGTTGGTAATATTGCCAATGTCCAAACATGATAACTTTACCAATGTCCTTCCGAATGAGTTACAAATAACTAATTAGTGCTTTAACCTACCTAACATCTGGGTTGTGCAGGCGAAAAGTGTGAGGTTAGGCATTAATAAATCTGAAAACTCAAATCGCAATTGATTTTTTTATGCCGGAAAACAGAAAAACAAGATCAGGTGCAAGACTGGTCACTGGTTAGTATGGGCAACATACAGCACATGTGGGTCTAATCCGTCTCATTTGTTTGTACTTAACAAAGCTGCCACCTAGCAAAAGACGGAGTGATAATTTAGAGGATTTTAGTTTGAACCCCACGGACATATTGTGAGAGTAATATCATTCTTTAATTATAATATGTAATTAGTGAATGTAGTTATTTTTTCTTTTTAAATGTGATACGGTAGACATCTCTCGAATATTTGATAGAATTAAAAATTAAAATAGTGCTTTATGTAGTAAATTAATCATAATAATAGTCTAATTTATAAATATTAATTATAATCTAGTTGTACTTTAAATAATAATTTTGTGAAAAACAAAAACAAAGCTGCCACCTGCCAATTCCCAATTTCGTTTAGTCAAATTGGTCTCCGCGCTCCTTTCCAGCTTTAATCAAATATTCACATTACCTTTCACTCCAACAGCAGTTCAATCATGCCACTCTATTGAATTATTTTATCACGAGCCAATTCTCCAAACCCAGAATCTCAATCTTTAGCTTTTATTCTCTTGGATTATTTTATCACAGGCCAACTCTCCAAACCCAGAATCTCAATCTTTAGCATTTTTATTAACCCATATGGCAAATGAAAACCAATTTGTGACTTTATGTGGTCGGCTGGGGGGATGGGGTTCTTTTATTTAATTAATCAAATAAAATCTTGTAAGTTAGGATGTTTTTCTTTTTATTAATTTCACTGGCGTGCTTGCGGCCACAGACGAGGACTTCTTTTGTTGAAATTAAATCTCATCACCCGCTAGTTAGTGACTTTTTCCTCGGGCGACGATAAATCTTGGAGTTAATCATTGGGTAGTGCCAAGTGTGGGCCACCGACTACAAATCATTTATAGTAGGTTCATTGGGTATTGGGGTCTTGTAGAATTAAACTTGTTACGGTTTAATTTAGAGATCACTGCAACTTATATAAGTAAAGTTGTTATAGTCTTCAAAAAATATTCTAGCAACTCAAATTTTATGGCAAAGCTGCCACATTAATTCAAAATAGAGCTTTAAACAAATTTATTGCAATACAATTGCTCAGTTTTAGAACACTGAGATTCATTGCTAGCAATCTATAACAACCTTGAATTAATGAATTAGTTTAGCACAACTCGTGATCATATATATAGTGTTTTCTAGTACAAGATCTTAAACTTTATTAAAGTTTGAGAAAGATATTAGACTATAAATTTAATAGAGTTATATCATTGTATTATTAAAGTTTTCACCGTTACATAATTAAATTATATGGTTTAATAACTTTTCCAAATTTTAATAAATCCTGAATCTTAGAGACATTGTATATGTGGGTATCTGGCACCTATCGTGCTAGTTTAGAAACAATATGGACTTGCCTTTAATCTATTTGTTTTGTCTATGTCTTATGCCATGTTTGGGCCAATTGGGTTGTCAAACAATTAATTTGAGCCAATACGGCCCAAGACTCTATTATAGTCTGAGATCCTCAATCAGTTAATGTTGAAACTACCATTTATGTGCAGCAGTACACAAATTTGTTGATTAAGAAAGAGTAAATCATCACACAATACTTTTTCTCTCCCACCGAAGCTGAAGCTTTCATCTGATATTGCAAAATCGTTTTATTTTCTTTTGGAAATGTTTTATTATATTATATATATTTTTTATATTATATGCATAAAGCCTATAAAAATATACAATCAAAGTCATAGACAAACCCGTAAAAAATATATAATTGAAGCACACCATAAAGAATTAAAGAAAATAAAATCTCGAAAAATGCTAAGCAGTTAGAAGCGCAGAAGAAAATTGAGAGAAATAGTAGCACATGCCGCTGTTTTTCCCCACCATCTCGCGCCTTTCTAGGCAACAAAATAAAAATTAAAAAAAAAATTTTGATGAAAAGATATTAGAGAAATGCTAAGAAATCGAAAATAGAATCTAAAACTCTATGACCTTATCCATTCTCATCCACTCCCCTCCGTCTAAAGCAATATTGAGGAGAAATAAACAGTAACGGTAAGAAATATTATGCAGGGTTATTACTTGTTACCGAACAAGCCAGGGAGTTGGATGATAGTGGCCACTTCTTCAGGAGCAAAGGGACCGCGTTTGACGTCAGGGAGAAGATAATTCATCCTCCGAAGCCTGCAACATTTTCCACCTAATCAACACATAACCCATCCTTTTAATTAGCTCATCATTTGGAGGAGAAAGTTTATAACTTTCAAGAAATGCAATGCATATCAAGAATTTTTTACCTACAAATGTTCTGTGTCTGCTAATAGCTTGACAAAAATTTTCAGAAAGAGAATTTTTTTTTAAAAGAAAAGACTAAAGAGAGAGAGAGAGAGAGAGAGAGAGAGAGAGAGAAATCTGCTTGCTTGGAGAGGTGACGCCAGGTACCATGGCCATGTTCCTTGATGTACTGAACCAATTTGGCATCTTCTTCAGGAGACCAAATCCCTCTCTTCATTTTTTCCATATCACAAAATGGCGTTTTACTTTTTCTCATCTTCAATTTCTCTTTCTAAAATCAAGACAGGAAGCTTTTTATTTTTGTCTAACAAGAGACGAGAATTACAGAGATTAGAGAGTATAAATGCAAATAAGATCAGGGGCAGGAGCTTAAATGCTAATGAATAATAATGTCTTCTTAGCCATTTCTCTATTATTTTTTCGGTTATTTTTTTTTTTTTTTATTTAGAAGGGCTACATAATATGTAGCCGTTTCTCTCCTCTTTCTCTAGCGCTTGTAACTACTTACCAGAATTCTAAATTTCATAACTATTGGAGAGACTAAAACACTTTGCAAAAGTGTCAACTCCTTGTGTTGGCGATATTGCAAAATCAAATCTTGTATAGTATGTGAGAATTAAGTAATAAGCACACCCATTTTTTGTACCATATTATGGAATTTAGAATCTCCAATATGCATAACTGCCACTTTATTATTTAATCCCACGACTGATTGACAAATGATATGATGATTATAGAGTCTTTACAATAAAATAACACATCATTTCTTGATGTTTCCACTCGTGGCCATTATCATGATCTCTTTCAGATTAAATTTTCATTAGTCATTCTCAAAATTTAAAAAGAAAAAAAATTATATATTATTTATGGTATCGCACAACTGCAATGACATGAGAAACTTGAGTAGTATATCAAGCATATGGGGTAGGATTAGGTGGTGAAAATTGCCTTGATTTTCTCTCTGTGTGCGCGCGCGTGTGTGTATATATATTTGTGTGTATGCGTATGATACTGGGGACGAGAAGAAACCTAACCAGAGTTTATGTTTTTATATATCGCTTGGACAACTACGACCAACTTGACATTTATCAAACACTTTGTGAAACGCACATACATATATCTATTCAAGAAACTAAATTATCAAGTCCACTGAGTCCATGACAAGTGTAAGATTTTATAGCTTGATCACAATGACTTCGTAGTGGTCTACATTGAAGATGCACATGGTGTCAATATCTTGATGGAAAAGAAATCATCAAAGTTAAACTAATCATGGAAATATACAAGTCGCAAATTGCAACTTCGCAATTTTCTACAATCGTGGTTCTGGGACGAACTATTATTATTTGCTTAATGACAGCTTAATCTTTTAATTAAGAATGCTATTACTGTTCTCGATTGTTGTTACTGTCTTTGTCTGAATCACTCTCTCTTACATCCAGCACTGAAGAGAAGTCAATCCATCTCTCAACGCAAGTACTAGTAAGAAAACATTTGTATAGAGTCTCTATAAGTAATTAATTAAATTCCAGAATTTAAATGCTTTTATTATCTAAAATATACAATACATAGCCTATATATTTTGATTGATTTATATCTGCAATCTAATATATTAACAATAATTTGTTTGGGTTTCAATTATCTCTCACAGTGAGGAATCGATCATATAGAAGGCGCACCTTAAGGACCAAACGCTGCCCCAAAATCAAAGAATTCTCTAATTTCTTCCGTCTTCATATTATTTAGCGTCACCGGCTCTTGCACATCCCTCAAAAAAATATTGATCAAGGTCTCTGCATAACCGATGCTATAATAGACCGGGGAAATCTCGAGGAGGAAGGTCCTAATAAAAAAATATTTTACGTGTGTGTTAAATGTTTTCTTTTTTTATCTTATGAATATGATTCAGTTAATTTGATCTGACATCTGTTAAACTTTTAAAGATCTTTTGAAATGTACTTTTTAATAATAGTAAATAGATAAAATTTAACTTTTTTATTTTTTATATATTAAATACAAATCACTATTTATTAACTACCGATCACGGGTCTCATTATGATACTCTTTCTAAATAGATGAAGTAACCTTAAAAATCATTAGCCTTTTGCTTTCCCAAACTTTAATAAACTGAAACACTAGTTGTTTAAATATAATTTCCAATTTTCCATTAAATTTAAATAAGGTAGAAATTATCGGCTATCCTTTTAATCTTATAGGATAAGTTCATATATTAATTGCATCGATTTCATCAGTCAATTATTACCAAGTCGGGCTAAACCATGCGGGACAAGTTTAAAATAACAGCCACAAGTGACTTGCAGGAGCTAGTGCAAATTTGTTATTATTGCCACTCTATGAGCGCGATCATATTATTATCAACTCAGAAATTAATTCGGATTGATGCAGACATTTCATGAATATATATATAGCTCAAGACTACCGCACTAAACAATGGATCGAATATATAAGAAATCTTGTCTGCAAATATTGTTGCTGCCAACGATTAAGCTGGTCATACATCTTAGATCTTTTTTTTAAAAAAAAAATTTTATATCTACTCGATAAAAACAATTCAGTACAATTTATTTATCAAGCATACCACGCGCACAAAATTAATTTAAAAAGATCTTATTCAACGACTTTGTATATCCAGAAACCAACATATCAAGCAAATGGAAGACAATAATATCAACCCGAGAGAATAAATATTTTCTTTTAAAAGAAAAAGCAACAAAAGTTGACAAATTTATATTTCTCTATTTCTGGTAGGAAGCACAGCACTGTCTTGTATTTTACGAAACAAAAACAAAATCCAAAGTAGATCACTGATAAAGTGATGATTATCCCAAAGATAGGTATATATTTACATGAAAGGTGTGTGTATGTATATATGAAATATACGTAAGTATATATGAGGGTATGTGTTCTGAGGGCTCGTACAATTTACACAGCTACATATAAAGTGTAATAACGAACACAAATTGACAAGTGGCATGATGCAGCCGCAAACCTTGATAAAAACTAAGGTATCTCTTGCATAATAGGATCTTCAAAATAAAGTTCAGGCCAAATATATGATGACGAAGTTCCTCCACCGTAGCTGGAAGTGCTGCTTGCATCTCCTGGATTGCTTACCGACGTCGTTTCGGTTAACGATGGATGGCCAGCAGGAGGAGGAGAAGGAAGAATCCATGAAGAATGTGCTGGGTAATTAGCATCTTGGCTGACCATTGTAAAGCTATTAGAACATTGGCCCATCTCATTATTATTCAACGATGTTTGGAAACTGAAAGGGACTTGTGGGTCTGGAAAGTGAGATAATGGATTTGGATAGTGGAGTGGTTGTGAATGATGAGGGGTTTCATTAATATTTCCCAAATGCTGAGAAAATAATGTGGCAGCTGCTGAATTAATATTCTCCGGGATTTCTTTAATGCTATCTGGATCAATCAAATTCGTTACATTAAAAGCTTCCATGTCTGTAATGCCATTCTGACCATATGGGGTTGTAGTATTGAGTGAAGCAGCAGAATGGAGAAGGTGCTGTAAGTATTGAATCTTAGCCAATTGTACAGCTTCAGCTTGTATTCTCACAGCTTGTTCATCTATTTGTTGATTCTCTAAGAGCTCTTTCAGGTTAGCTAGGGCTATAAGATGAGGCAAGCTGGCAAATATATCGGTTCTAGGTTGGTGGGTCATTGGATCAATTCCCATTTGAATCAATTTCTTCTTCAAATGGGTGTTCCAGAAATTCTTGATCTCATTATCGGTCCGGCCTGGTAGGTGTGATGCAATTGCTGACCATCTTGTGTACAAAAAGCAGACAGTTTTAGGCATTTGATTGGTTTCAATTTATGTATATGTTTTTAATTTGTAGAAGCAAATAACTGAAAAATTAACTTACTTGTTTCCGAGGATGGAATGGAGATGTAGAATTGTTTGCTCTTCATCTTGAGAAAACTTCCCTCTCTTGATATCAGGCCTCAAGTAATTGGTCCATCTTAACCTGCAGCTCTTGCCGCATCTATTAAGACCTGCAACAGAAGCAAGAAATGACCATTAGGAAAATTCAAAATTTAAAGACCCTTGGCCTTGCTGTCCTGCGAGAGTGACAGAAAAGGTCTGTAATTATAACAAGATTACCTGCTAGCTTGGGAAGAGCTCTCCAGCTTCCATGGCCATGTTTTTGAATGAATTCGACAAGTTTTTGATCTTCCTCAGGAGTCCAGGGACCTTTTTTGAGGCCATTCTCATCACAACAAGGAGGCCGCCCCATTTTTTTTTTTTTTTTGGGTACTATGTATATAAAATATATGCTTATTAACTAGGCTGCTTCTCTCTGTTGCCACCAAAACTGATGCTTCCTATTTATACACAATCTTCGGTGTTGCTTCGTGTCCGAGATCTCCCAAATTAAAAAAATATTTCCCAACTTTTTGTTTGGCTGATCAAGATTGGGACGCTTCCTCCCTTCTTGAATCAATTAAAATATTAGACATGCCATCTCCTTTGGTAGATTGACGAATATATCCTTCGACGTTATTATAGAAAAAAAAAATTGATAATAATCTCGCTTGCTTACTTTATGGATGATTGCAGGACACAAAGGGTCGTTGAAGGAAAATGGAAGTATGAACATTTTTTTTTAATTGATACGCATATTACAATTAGAAATATATTAATGTTTACAATTATGAATCTAATAAGACAATCTAGGTTAAGAAATATATTCATATTTACAGGTAGATATTTATTGAGTCAACTTAAATCGAGTCTATCATAGGAAAAATTTCTTCTAACTCCACCTAAATTAGGGGTGGGAGACGGGGGAAATAGAGTTTAATATAAATTATTAGAATTAGTTAATTAAATCGGAAAGGAGGCTGAGAGTGCAAGTCGGATTACGTAATACGTGGCAGGTCACAGTTGGTCAAAGGAATTCATTCCATGCACGCAAGAAGAGTATCTTTCGTCACTGTTTGCATGGCTTCAAATAATCTACTGCGTTTGTGACTTTGGATTCACTAGAAACTTGGAATCTGCGTAGTACGTACCACCACTCCATTTTTAATTGACCGGAATACAATAAAAGACCATACGTCAGGATCCAGGTGAGTATTTATCTTTAAGTTTTTTTCTTTCTTTCTTTTTTTTTAACTTTAACTTTTCCGGTTGAGGCCTCATTCTCAGGCGGCTGCCGATTAAGAGCTTGAGTTTCAATTAATTTTCATTACTGAGACTTTTAAGAGTATCCAAAATACATTACCGTCATATCAATAATAATTATTACTATATTTTTGCTCTCGGATTCACAATATCTATTTGTTTATAGCAAGAGGATTTTGTTAAAGCCAACTGTTGTGTCGGCAGGTTCAAGACCATAGGGCTATAGTGTTATCCTTAAACATCGGGTATACGTAGATATCAAAAGGAGATGCAAAAGATTGTTTGAGGGAGAGAAAATGAAAAAAAAAGAAAAAAGATAGATGTTGTGTTGGTATCTAAATCGAATAATAAATATATGTGTATATACATATTTGAATCTTAACTATACATACACTACTATAAGTACATGTGTGATAGATATTGTAAAAACTCAGCACCTCTCAGCTCAATCGCAATATGATAGGTCCAAATTCTTTTTTTTTTCTTCAAATATAAGGGTGATGAAAGTTCAAATCAATTTTTTTAATCTCCTAATCCTTAAATATTCAAATTTAAATAACCAATTAAATAATTCTTATTTAATACCACAATATCATAAATTTACTTTGTTAATATTTCTTGTCGTCTTAGTAAATTAAGCCTCTAACTCCATCTCGCTAGATTAAACATGAGAATTGATCTCGAGTGTTGGCCTCTGACTTAGTCTTATTAGATTCTGTTGACTCTACAATTAGTTATCCATGTTCCATACGTGGATCTCTCTCTCTCTAGAATTGGACCTTCGTGTTAATCTTAATCAGTCAAGATTTATGTGACCTTACACTATATCTCTCATTGAACTTTTGTCTTAGTCACTTGGGATTCATATGATCTTAAAAATGATATTTAATGATTCGATGAAGAGATATGTCTTTAAAATCTAAAATTTACCTCAGACTTGAAAGTTAATTTTATCCATTGTATAAATAGAAAACAAAATAAAAACAATTTTTATAGAAAATAAAAATAAAACAATCAAATGTGTCCAAACGAACAAGAACCTAATTCAAGTGTATTAAGCTTGGATGCTTCTCTAAACATCTCATAGCCTTCAAGCACTTCAAAATAATTAAGTTAACATGTTTCACCAATAATATATAATAAAGAGTGAGGTTTAACAAATTTGGAGGAAATTAATCCAAAAAATAAAAAAAAAATGGACAACAGAAATATAACTTATTGCTAGAGTAACATATTACAGGATGTGACCCGTTTGACCAAGAGAATAGCAGTTAGAGGGGAAGTTGGTGCAGCAAACGCCCAAAGATCTACCAATTATTTTGTAACTGATCATTAGACATTCTTCACACGCTTAGGAATACTTCATCGCATTCGTAATTATTTGTCCTCGATCCCTTTGTTTTATTGCGAAATTTTCTTTTTTCTTTTTTTTTTTTACCAAATAAATAAATAAATAAATGAACAAGTAGAGCAGAAAGTTGTCCTGTAGCTCAAGCCGCGAGCGTTTTCAAAATTTGACCGTACCAAACACTGTAGTTTAATATGCTAAAGCCTGATTTGGGATTGGCGCTGAAATCTTATGCACTACTTATTTGATTTTTTTTTTTAATAAAAATAATATTTAATAAATTTTTTAAAAGTTACTTATTTTATTTAATTTTTTTAATTTTAACAGTAGTTTTTAAATGTAAGCAAGAGATTATTTTTTTATAAGTAAATTATTAAATAAATCACCACACGTTTTTTAAATTTCTATTATAGCCTTATTATTTTAAGGAAAAGACAACTTTCTCTTATTTTTATCCTAATTATAAACCATTAGTTATCATATTATTTCCACAAGTACTATATATTTTCTCTAGTATTAAAGTTTTGATTTAGTAAGTTTATATATTTTTTTTTATATGTTATGTTTGTTTCTTATCATAAGAATCAATAAGACTTACATATGATTGCATAAATTTTTCGTTGCAACCATGGTATTGCACAATAAACAAGGAGGCATGCACAACATGGATCTTAATTTTGACAACATTGAAAATTATCAATTTTTAATGAAGAAATAGAAAGGAACGACCACTTGCAAGAAGAGTATCACAGTACTAATGGCTCTAAATTATAATAAACAAGGAGGCATGCGCAAGATAATCTTCATTTTGACAACATTGAAAATAACTAGTTCAATCTTTAATGAAGAAATAGAAAGGAACAATGACTTTCAAGAAGCGTATCACAATGCTAATGGCTTTGAATCACAAAAAATAGAAACTTTGAAGGATATTATTGCAGCAAGCTTAATGTGAATGTAATACATAGTATTTTTTTGTTTTATTTGATTTTTATTTTATTTTATTTTGATGCATTTATTAGTATTAGTTATTACCAAATTTAATGTAACAAATTATAAAGTTCATTAGATTTCATTTAATTAATTTTTTTTTAGGCTATGTAATTTTACATGTTTTAAAAAGAAAAAAGGCATGTCTAATTAATTTTATTAAATTTGCTCAAAAAATAAGAGACAATTTAAACTTATATTTATTTTGGTCATTGCATAATAAAACAACACTTTTATAGTAAAATTTATCAAACACATTTACTTTATTTTTCAAACTCACAACGATACAATTTACCAAACATCAATTTACTTTTTTTATCACTAACTTATCTCAACACAATTTACCCAACATCAATTTATTTTTTTAATCAACAACTTATTTGATTCATATAACAGAAACAACTTATGTCATCTGTCACGTCAATTCCAATTTGGACCAAAATAGGATTACTAAATTTTCCATTAAATTGATCCGTTTTACGGTAAGCATTGTAATTGTTATTAAAATTGGTCCCCTTTCGCATGGTAGATTTGGCGCCGGGCAATAGAGGTAACTAACTAATTTCCTTAAAATGTGCCATTGGTGGTGTTGAGCTATTTTAACTTCACACCATAATTGGTTCGAATTGTAACACCTAATATTGTTGCCATGTTAATTAATCTTGGGGCATTTTTGTGATTTGCCTTAAACTCTCTGACTGTCAATTTTTGTGACAAGCTAACGCTTTGAGACCTAAATAATTATTATTTAATTTGTCGACTTAACTTACTGTCCGCATCAATTGCCACCAGCCAAAGGAATGAGAGAGACCATTTTTTTCTATTTAATAATCCTTTGATTAATTGCTCTCAATCATATATATATATATGCTCCACTAATTTCCTATCTACTTGCTCACTTTTTATTTTTAGATAGTAAACGGTTCATTGCAAAGAGAGAAAATAATATAAATGCTTCCTTCAACCAAGGTTCATTGTCGAGTGGACCATGAATGATTTTGAAAAAAATGGCCAAGTGATGTCACATAAACTTTAGATTATTTCATTTGAATATGTTTCTATTGTGATCAGCTAAACAAACTGATTTGCTTGCTTCAATAAGTTTCTAACCAATACATCAAAAAACCTAACTCTGTGACAATTTATTTAACTTTACTTTAATTTCCTCGCCTTAACCGCCACGTATAATCGTATATGTCCCTTTACCGGCATACACACACCTTAGAAAAAATTAATATCTGTTCTGCTAATTTTTCTTACTGTTTCGATTCAAACCCTTTGATAAGTTTATTGATTTCTTCTAATTAATTGCCTTGTTGTTCAAGTTTTGTGTGATTATCCAAGAAACTGAAAAATATGTATATGGCTTGTAATTCAAGCTTGTCTTGTAGATTTAGAATCTGTGTATTTATTCGGCAGTTAATTACTTGTTTCATTAAGTCTCTAATTGATAACCTAATCGAGACTCTGAAATTTAATTTTAAAAAGAAGTCATTTGCAAGAAATTAGAGAATAAGCCCTAGCTAAACTGACTTTTGCTTGGTCTTGGTTCATTTGGGTCTTTTCCTTTCAATTGTATGCATGATTCAGAGAAAATGCATATATTTTATAGCCATCTAACCGGGAATATATTCTACTATTTAACATACGTGACTAAATATATGAAAAATGTGGAAATTTGTTAACTTATTGGTCCTGTGATTAGGATTGAATTTGCATCTTTTGCAGCTACAAAAATGCATTAATTTCTAATAATGTCTGCCGAGATAACCCAATTAAATAATTGAAGTGGGAGTCCCCTAAAAGACAATAAACTAATAATTTTCTTCAGTTTATCGAAAGAAAAAACTAACAATTCTAACGCAAACATGTATTTAAAGCAATTCGGGGAGCAAATCTTAATGCATTAAAAGAATATTTGCATGTTAAATACTTAAGTTCCGATTCAAAAATTCTAGTGTGTATTTAATATACTTCTTCATCGATTTTTTCTCCCTTAATCATTGAAAAGGAGTAACTCTATGGTCTCCTATAGTTAATCAGCTAAATTACAAACAACTGAAAGACGAAATTTCTCAGACAGCGACTACAAATCATATGAGATTAATCAATCTATATAAAAAATTATTGACGATATCTATATACATATATTTTAACTAATATCAACTTCAAGTAAACAAGATAACCAACAATTATAAATTCTCAGTGTTTGTGAAAATGTCACTCCTGCCGCATATCATGTGATTAATAAATCGACGAACATTTAAGAAAATATTGATTGAGTACTGTAATTTATATATATGTATGTGTATATATATATATGGCTGGCTATCACGTTGGCTCTTCTCTTGGTATTGACATCACAACCACAACTCAGGCTAGCGAAGGATCAATGAAAAATGAAAAGGATAGTTGATTAACAAATCAAAAAACAAATATATTAATTACACAATTCAACTCCAATAAAAACATATAATTGTAACCAACGTATTCTTCTGTCAGTCAAATTTGAATTTGAATTACTTCCGCAAGAAAGCAACAGGATTTGAGATCACCAAACTTGTTACCAACTTAGATATTTATCAAGTACATGCTGCATGTCATGATAAATTACACACACACACACACACACTATATATATATATATATATATATATAGAGAGAGAGAGAGAGAGAGAGAGAGAGAGTAATTTTTCAATAAGGGCCGGAATTCATTACTTTATTAAAGTAAATACAAGTTAAAATACAAGAAAAACACAAACTTCAATTTAGTATATTTTATCTTTTAGTATTATTACAATATGTTTTTTTTCCTTTTTGATCTTTTAACTTATCCCTTACTATAGTAAAGTAAGACAAATTTTATTGGAAGAGGACTGATGATACATAAAGAACAAAAACAAATCAGTGCAAATATATTATACATATTCAAATATAATTCAATTGAGAGATCAAGGACTAAATAGTTGCCATATCCCTCATGGTTCTCATTGTATTTATTGTGTCATTTTAATCCTAACAATACATTAGTATTGGTTACACTAAATTCATGCTACATATATATAAATATAAGTAAGGCAGTGTTTGTTTTTTTATTTGAAATTTGAATGGGCCTAAATACCAATATATAAATGATATTTTTTTTTTTAAATCTATGAATATAATTAGCATCTTATCTATTTTTATAAATAAAAATCTTTCAAACATGATTATTTAACAATTTGACATTTATGTCCTTATAAGTTAAAATGAAAAAATGATTAGGTTTTATAAATTAGGAAGTAAATATCTTTACTATAGTAATTTTTTGGGATATTATATTTAATTCTCATTCAAACCTTTTTTCTATTTAGATAAAGTCACAAAAATTTACTTTTTGTTCAGATATAAATATTTAAAACATAAGACATAAGTTTAAAAAATAAACAAGTAAATTTTAAAAAATATATATATACATTTAATGAACCTTCAAACTACCACATTTAACAAACATGCCCTAAGTGTACAAAAGCTGAAAACAAAAGTTTCTCTTATTCCCTATTCACCTAATTTTAATCAATGTGGCTATTAGCACCTTAAAACCTCCTTATGATACCAATTAAAAAATTGCTCAACAAACCACTTTGAAAGTCAGGGGTCCAACCCAATTCAATAAGCCTGATGTTGAGCCCCGAATTGCAGGCCATCAAATCCATAATAGCAGAATCAACTATCTTTAACAATGGAGAGATACTACTTGCACTCCTCACAAATCCTAATGAAGCCCCTGCATTCAGCTGTACTTGTGTCCCCATCACATAAAAGGACAAAATAAAATTACAAGAAATCTTTCATTAAACCCTTTGGCAATCACACACTGCAAGCCCAACCTCATCCATATAACTTTAAAATAAAAGATCAAATGAATACATTACTATTAACTCTTTTTTTTTTTTTTAACATTTTCCATTTTTTAGGATAAAACAGCACCCGATTTTTCATTTTTCAAGTAACTTGGTAAAGTTTCTTCTTGGCAATTGGTAACATGAATTCTCAACACATCATGCTTAAATTTAATATTTACAATTCATTTCTTTGCATTGTTTTGTATTATACTCAGTTAAGTTTGATTTTTAATAGGTTGTCAGAAACTTTTCAAAGAACAAAAAAAAAATGCAAATTTAGTGTAATTCGCAATGATCTATAGAGTTTTGCTTTATTTTATTTATTTATTTATTTATTAAGAGCAAGTAAACAAAAAATATATACAGGGTGACAAATCGAGATTGGGGATGAGAGACTGGTCATTAGTTCTAAACAAATTATTTGTGTGAATAAAAGATTTAGCAAGTGAGAAAAGGAAAAGAGAGAAAGTGAGAAGAACGGTATCGGCAATGGGGTATGATGAAGACGAACTACTAATGAAGGATGCTTTTGGAATCAAAACATGTATATTAAGAAATAATGTTATTTTACGAAGGACGAGGCTAACCCATCATAAATACTCTATAATTTATATACATCCAATTTTTTATTAAAAAAAAAAAGTTTAATTACTAGAATGTCCACGAGTTAAATTACTATCATAGACAATGAAATGTAACTTGACGAAATTAGTCTACCCTCTCCACTATCCATGAACTCAGTTAACTTAAATTGATTTTTCTGCAAAAAGAGTAACAAAGAGCAAAGTTTTAATTTCATCTCATTTTCTTTTCACCTTTTTGCCTATGCATGCTCTTCCGAATACACTTTTATACCTATATTTTTCTTTTAACGTGTGATATTGTTGGTTAGCAAACTTTCACCCCTTGGATTCAATTCCCTTTCAGCTCAGATAATAAGAATCTGGCCACAACTCATGGATTAGACTACTACTAATAATATTTTCAAGGGATATCACTCACATTTCGAAACCCCCACTCTGGCCACTTGAGTGGTCGTCCAGCACTCTGCCCAAGCGTAAGAGATAAGAGACCCATTGTCATACAGTAATTAAGGCCTTACCATTGAATTATGGCATTGTCAAAGCCTCGGTGACCAAAGGAGCCAAAATTTCAATCACGTATACATGGATAATAAAGAATATTTGGATAAATATGGCATGACCAAAACTTCTCTTTACTTCACAAAGAATAGTAGTCTCTGCGGAGGCATACGGTAACAAAGACTGGTAATTGGATAAATACAATGTTCGATTAACCCTCATAAACACCTTGCCACAACATAAATCACGGGGTGCAGTCACCTGATCGACCCATATGGGAAAATGTGTTATCATAAAACGGGAAAGGGAATGTATATGTGAAAAAAAAATTATATTATAATTCCGAAATAGACAATTGTTTGTTTTAAATGGGATTCTAAAGAGACACTTGACAATACATAACATGTGTAAATAACCATTAATCGGATGGATGATCATATCAACTTCTGTAGTTGTTGTGACACGATATCCAAACTTAGTCTCCTATCATAATTGAGCACATTTAATGGAAATATCAGAAGCAGTTGAGGTTCACAATAATAGCCAAGCTTCCTAACCACTTCACCATTTCCCACAGTACCCGAAATAATAATAAACTTGATCATGGCCTCACACCGCCATGAAAATCTACAACAACTTGACCTTTTTACACTTTGATATCATTCTTCTTTCTAATTATTGTTGGACTAATATCATGTTATAATTGATCAAATTATTACCAATACTTGTTAATTAGGGAGCTGAGTGCATTGAATAATTTGATGGCACAAGGAAACGATGCTGCTTTAAGGTCATCATTGGTTTGGTTGGCGGTGATTATGGTGATGGTTGGGATATGCACACAGTCTTGGAAGAAGATTATGGCCACTTATGTGGTGGGTATTATTGGGATTGCTGGTTTGGTTTTGCCTGACTGGGATTTTTTTGACCGTGATTTCTCTAGGTGGACTTGTCCAGTTACTGCTGAAGACAGGGCTTCTATTCTTGCTCAAAGACAAACATCTCTTCTGAAAAGGTCTGTTGCGTTACAATTACACACTTGTTCCTCTTTTCCATCCATTTGGGTTCTGTCCTCACTTCTTTTACTTTTCAACTGTTGAAGTTTTACAATTTTGCTTCTAGAATATTCCTCCTGTGAAGTTAGTGCACTTGTTTGTTGCCAAAGTGGTAAATTGTGGATCCTCTGATTGAACAATCACACAGCTTAATTGATCACTAGATGGTTGCCTGAGTCTTGTGATCTACTTTGACAGTTGCTTCAAGCTTTATGGTCACCGTTGAGACTGTAAAATTGGGCGAATGTGCATAATCATTCTCTTTAATTTGTTCGCGAATTGGGTGGAAAAATAGGAAACGTACATGAAATTTTTTGGCTTTCACTGCTGAAATACTGTAACGTACATAAATGAATTGTTGTTCTGTGGCTTCTTGTTCTAAGAGTTTTCTCCCCTACAGGTATAGGATTTATCCTGTCAGGCTTGTTGCTTACACCACAATTTATGGTTTTGCACTATTCAAGTGGTGGAAGTTCGTGTCAAATTAGAAGTCCTGTGCTGCCACTTGGGAGATGCTGTCGTTTGATCCCTGCAGTTATGCACTTGGGGGTTTGTTTGATTTCATGGTTTTGGGTGGCTGTTGAAGACAGGGACTAAGTTCTTTTCTGGTTAATGCCATCCCCGATGTTATTAATTCCGAGATAATAACTGAAAACAACTATAATATGTCTTCAATGTCTTCATACTTTCTCCTTCAAATGACCGTGTGAACCATTTTTCCCATCAAATGATTGTATGAACCATTGGTTTTATGCTTTTCAAATGGAATTGGTTATTAGAAAGTTGCATGTAGGGCAAATATGCTAAAGATTGGCTGCAGCATTCTGCATATAATAGCAGTAACAGATTAAAAGTTGTATTTATTGTTGTTTGGTACGCGAGTGAAGAACTTCAAGTGGTTTGCTCAGTGTTCCATTTTTCTTCTCCCATTTTCTTAACGCATTCGTTGGCTTTTCTGGTGAACAATATAGTCGGAGTCAAATGTTTCGATCATACTATCATAATGGCACTGCAAAAACCGCCGGCATTCGTCTTGGACAATTGCTTGTGAGTTGGATTCCACAAAAAAACAGAGCAGCCGTTGATTCTAGAGGTAGAAACATTGAACGTTAACTACATTTAACGTTGTAGCCATTAGAGAATAATATCCTGATGGTTCTAATTATCTAATATTGCTATGTTCAATGGATCCAAGGATCACAGGAACACATGAAGTTCGCCGTAAACTTCATTATTGAGATATATGCATATATACGGACGCCTGAACGGCCCAATATTCGAAGCAACAAAATGGGTAAATTTGATTGCCGTTGCTCGAGAGATTCTGGATATGCAAAATCATAAAGATTGATTCAGTTGTACCATGCTTGAATTAAGATTAAAGGTACGGGAAACAAAAAAATTCAACAATTAAAATCATCTCTTCAAAACCAGAACGCATCGCATTAAAATCGCTAATTGCGTTTCATAATTTAGAAAGCATCATATCACAATCAAACAAACAGTTTCTTTCTATTCAGTAAAACCCAAAACCCTAACCCTAATTCTCAACTCCAATAGACAGAAAACCCACCAAAATCAGACCTCATCTTCATGGAGCAGCATATTAGGAATCCCCTTACTAACCGGAAACTTTCTCCCTGTCTCAGGACAAACGAGAGCACCCTCTTCCAGATGCAGCTCCAGGAGCGCATGGTGGAACTTCCTCAAAAAATCGTCCGAGTCAAGCATCGACGATTCAGGCGACTCCTCAGGGAGCTCGGCATACCCCATGGACCGCGACGCCTCGACAAGCGCCTTCCACTGGATCTTCGGGAATATGTTTTTCAGAAAATCGGGGTTGAAATCGACCTGCTTTTCGATGACTTTCTCCAACTCGATGGAGAGAGGGAAGCCATTGGCGACCCCCTTGATGTTAGATGATAACATGTTGTGTGTTAGTAGCCTCATCTTCCTTTTTCTCCAACCCCTTGCCGTCTCTGTGAGTGCCTGCCACTGCTTCAAATCTCTAAACAAAGGGCGGCAGCACGCCCTGTTCTCGGTCTTCTTATTTTAGGTAGTGAACGAAATGACCAAAATAACCTTCCAGGATTTCTAACTTCCAGAATCCAGAGTGGGGGCCATATGGGGTAGCTTCGAACTAACAGTTGATTTTTAACTTCTAATTTGATTTCTCGGCAAATTACTTGCGTTGCACACACCCACTATTTTAATCGTACTTGATTTCAGTTTTAAGCGACTAAAATTGGAGGATCAATTGTACCATGTAAAATCAGAATCTTTGAACGTTTGATAGCAATTGCGTTACGGAACACCCAGAGGACAGATGTGCAAATTAGGTAAAGCATTCAAACTTCCAACACTAATATTCATGAGATTGAGAACACAACCAGCTACAAAAAGGTACCAATTTGGTGAAGTCTATGAAGCAAAAATGTTGTGTTGGCTGCTCGCCAATCACCCTAATTGCAATTACGTGTACCCCGCACCGCTGCAGACAACAGCCGTCTTAACTTTCTCCAATCAATTTGGGAGAAGATAAGCTAAACTAATACCCCTATGACTCTTACTGAAATTGCTACTTCAACTGCTTTTGCAGCGTGGAGTTTCACAAGGGGGAGGAGGCACACCAAATACCCAATCAAGCACGTTTAAGTATTTGGACCTAAAAACTTCCCTCTCTTGTGCATAGCAGTGCATGATGATAGCAGTTGACAAGCTGAATATTACCACATCAGCTCTCTTCAGATTCTTTGACTGAGGCAAATATCCAATATCAGCCAAGCATGTAAAGAAGCTCTCGACAGCTCGTGCTAGGCAGTAAAGAGAGATCTCCATCCGCCTACTTTTCTTCTCAATAGCCAAGCTTAAACCAGTTGGAAACTGCACAGTTGTGGGCTACAGTCAGAATGGAAGATAGATTTTGCAACATAAATGAAAAATGATGAAGAAAGAATTTTACTGTTCCCATGGCCACCATTGGGATGTTACATTTCTCGAAAATCCTGAAAAGAAAGCATGTCCACATCCTGATGAACAAAAATTGAAAGGTCATTTTAATATGTCGTTCTGTGTGTAGCAACTCACTCTGGAACACAGTAAAAGACCAGCCAAATACAAATGGAATCGAATGATTCATGAGATTGCAATAGAACAAGGCCAACAACATAAAACAAAACATAATTGAAAGAATGAATTGCCTACCAGGCAGATGAGCAATATAGAGACAAAAACAAGCTTGATCTTGCTGTACCAAGTAGACCCTTTCCCAATATAGTGTAAGGCCTACATAAGGCCATGTGAAATTATGTCAGACAACAGTCATGATGCAGATTGAACACCCAAGAACAGTCACAATAGGGGTTCAAAGCATGAAGAATTATCAATGTATAATACTAGTCATTATTGATCAGAAGTAATAGAGAAGAATGGGACTGAGGAATGTAATTTAAGAATATGATATGCAATAGTTTAGAATGCGAGCTGCTAATACATGGACCTGTAAGATGGGAAGAAATATGTACTGAGAACTGTGATCATAAAGCTAAATATTAGGCAGACCACTCAATCAACACTCAAAACAAATGCACAAAAGGAAAATTTAACCAAACAGCATGCCATATTCTATGGCATGTAAATGCAGACATTCTGCCCTGCCTGCATGCTAAAGTACAGACACATGGTACCCTGTATTCATGGAATGACTTGTGTAAGACAACAAGACGAGAAGCTCTCAGATAGAATGACTTAATGGTAAACTAAAGATCATATAGAACTAGAAAATAATTCTGAACATAACAGCTATCTATCACAAATTTTGCCAGCAATTTCTACCAATAGACAAAACACCAGATTATGTCTACATCAAGAGAATAGAAGATTAATATACTTCGGGGCAGAAAAACCATATATATTACCTTTCCAAAAGGCCTTTTCGATGAACTATTAGTGCTGGAATAAGATAAACTGGAAGGTATACTGGTAAAGCTCTTTTGTAGGCTTGAATGAAAAATGATACCACATGTGTGACGCAACCTTGATTGCCATGTATGAGCTGCACGAAAATTGAGATTTCAGTAAAGTTTTAAAGAGTATCAGAATGTTGCCATCAGCAAATAAGCTGAATTCCTTTTTATATACACTGTTCAATGTAATATACTTCACAAAACTACTCTATGACGAATAAGCATACCAGTGCTCCATACGGAGAAATAACAGACAGAATAAAACGTGTAAGCATTCTACTGAATTTACACTTAAATTTACATTATGTACTGATTATACAAGCAAAGAGATTCTGTTAAAAAAGTCCAAAATTTGAATTTCTTAGTACATATTATAAATAGATAAAAACATGACATTTCTAAAATCAAATCCACACGAAAGGCATCTGAACCCACGAATTATTATTCAGCAGTAGTATGAAATTTCCCCCCATTCATTAACTTTTTTTAAAATATACAATTGCAAAATATTATGCTCATTCAATAATAGGATGCATGGGGAGTCCGGAGAGGCTATGAATGCACATCATTATCACATAGTAGAAGAAAATTATGAGAGGAAAATAACCATACCGAGCAGGGGACTTTCATTTCTGGATCTAGTTTAATGTCAACACCTGTGGTCTTGTAAAATTTCTCTATTGCCTCCAAATTTGAGAAAGGCAAACCAGATGCTATCTCTTTCACTCCTTGAAGGATGACAGCATCCTTCCCACCATGCTTATTGAGAAAAGACTTGTAAGAGGGAGGTAAGCTCTCTTGCTTCAATATATAAGCAGACCTGAAAAAGAATGTTTGAATCTAATAAATAAACGAAAGAATGTGACATACAGAGTTCTAGCTTTTAAGAATTTAGATTCAAGAAAAATCTCAAGAGTAAAGTCCTCTGGAGGCCATCATGTATATAATATTGCAAGCTACACTCAAACACCTGGCTAATTTGATGATGGCAAAGGCATGTAACCATGTACAATAAAAAGTCAAAAACTGCAGCAATCTTGAACCAATGACTCATTTTAGCTCAAAGAAGTAGCAAACTTACAAAATTTGCGAAGAAGAGAGACACATTAGGAAAACATCTCCATGCTTCCAAGTAAGAGGTTTACAAATTCTCCCAAATCGTTTACTATTTATCCCACACCGCGATGCCAACACTGCAGCCCGCATCAATATGTAAATTGCCAAACTTGTATGCTGCGTGTTTGGTCCCGTGAGCAGCATGGAAGGCCCTGCTATCAACCCCGCTAATAAAGCCCTCCATCTCGCCGTCCTGAAATTTTAAAATTAGAAGAAAATGACTCAATAGCTAAACTTATTATGTTGATTTATATTCATCTAATAATAAGCTGGTATGGGAAGAATTAAAAGAAAAATGAAGGAAAGAAGTAGAGCATTGCCTACGGTGACCTCCCAAAGCACCAATAATCTCATCCACAGAAACAAAAGTACCAGCAAATGTTCCAAGGAACAGCCCGTATCTAATTGTCTCCTTGACAGCCATAGTAATCGCTTCTTTATTCGAGAAATCTTCAATTTTTCTATACAAATAAAAGAAACCAAATCAAAATCAAATTGTCAAAAGACAAAACAGAAAATTAAAACATAAGCTTATAAACGATAATTACCTCGTGGAGGCCGACGATTGACGGCGTCGAAGCCGAGTGAGAATTGAGAAGAGAGCTAAGCCGCCTTTGAGACCAGCTCCAATCGAGAAACCTTTAGCCGAAGCAGTGATTACCCTTCGAAGCTTCTCAGAGTCCTTAAACGGAGCGAGGTCTAGCCAGAGCGACGAGCAGGAATAACACGAAGATGAAGAAGAAGGATCAGATCTTTTGCAATGCATGCAACCTCGACTGCCGGATCCGTCTATGTAGTCATCGTAAGAACCGCCATTCTCGACGGAGAAGCAGGAGCAGAAGCCGACGGATGTGGCGGCTGCGTCTCCGGCTGCCGGCAGCATGGTGGCTGTGGCGGTGAAGAGTTAGGGTTTGGTTGCCAAGTGTTTGGAGCCAAAACACCAACAAAAAAAATGGTGAATCCCGGTAGAATAACTTTGGTGGGAATCTTGTTTCGCTTTTTAAAAGTGGACATGCGACGAACGCAGCAAACTGCAAAGTCAAAGTGGTAACGAGAGAAGCGTTACTTCATCGATAGTCCAGTGATGAACTTACACGTGTTCAATAATTTTAGCTGTTGACCGGTTTCCGATGATGACGTGTTCTTATCTTTTGCCGTCTCCCAGTAAAGAATTTGCAATGCACGTTTAGTTTCTAGAGATGCTTCAGTTGAATGCGTGGCACTGAGGCGCATCGCATGTCCCTTAAAATTCATCTTCACGATCACATTTTACTATATTAAATACAACTTTTTTTTTTCCCCTAAAAATCCTTCAATGAAATTCTTTATATCTTTACGCATGAATGCGACTATACGAGACCTAAAATAACACGCTACATGCACATGCCTACGTCTCTCACCCACCAACATATCACTACGTAATTAGACAAATAAATCCCACGCAACGCCATAATAAATAATATTAAATCATCAACCACAACCCTGCCAGTACCGTGGTCTCTCTTTTGTTAGTGCATATAAGTGGTACCGTCGTTCTGTAGATTGCTTAATGAACTGGAATGCACATATAACTGCGTTAACGAGTCCAGAACAAAGCCGAAGACTGAACCAGTCGCTGGGTTACTTCCTGTGGATTTTGATAAGGACGTTGGGGGGGTTAAACTCACTTGGTCCATGAAAAATGAATTTGAAAACATCCTATGAGCAGGTACATCGTTTGCCGTGGTACTTGCCGTAGTTTACTTAATTAACAAAATGAACGTGGTATAGTCCATACACCGAGGAATGTCGCATGTTATTCAGGATCTTGTTAAGTTAATTGAAATATAACATATAACAAACTCAAATATAATTACCTATAGTCTCTCACTTATTTAACAAAGTGAAGATTATTTTTTTCATCTCTGTATCTATCATAAAATAAAAAAATATGGAATGAATTGTGATGGGAGAAAGTTTAAAAAGTTATTCAATATCTATGAAAAGTAAAAAGAAAGAGTAAAATATCCAACTTTACCATAATAAGCTCCCCCGCAGCCAAAGAACATTTATGACTATCTTGGATTAAAATTTTGTAAATAGAGGCGGGAATTTGATTAATAAAGAGGATGACATTTCTAAATTCAGTAGACTGCCACTAATTACAAAGCAGAGGATACACTTGGCCTTTGGCCGTGGTGAGCCCATGTTCTCATAGTTACGAGAGGATGGATTTGAATTCCTACAAACTTAAACTCTCAGAGAAAATTTGTAAAATTTTTTTCTTGTTTTATGAGATGGGAGTGGAATAAAAACATCTTTGCAAAAACATTCCTCGCTTTGTAAATTGAGAATTTATGATGTGATCAGTAATATGGTCTAATCAGTTAAAAAAGAAAAAAACCAAAGGATAGTGTTATGCAAAGAAGACAGTGAAATCAGAAATCCTAATTCAAATTTCCCCCTCCTGTCTCATCACCATCATTCGTCAGTCAGTCAAGAGTAAAACGGCGAAGCAAAAGGAGATGGAACGGGAGATCTTTGTTGTTACAGGTTATGGGCAGGGACATCTCCAGCCATGCATGGAGCTCTGCAAGAACTTTTCTTTTCGCAATGACCATACCACCCTCATCATTCCTTCCATTCTCGTCTCTGCCATTCCTCCCTCTTTCACGCAATATCCGCGCACCCGAACCACCCAGATTACTTCTTCCAGCAGACCCATGCCCCCATCCGGCGCGCTGAGCCGGCAAGCTGCAAAAGACCTTGAGGCCAACCTTGCAAGCCGCTCTGAAAACCCCGAATTTCCCGCGCCTTTATGCGCCATCGTTGATTTTCAGGTGGGCTGGACCAAAGCCATTTTTTGGAAATTCAATATTCCTGTTGTTAGTCTTTTTACTTTCGGCGCATGTGCTGCCGCCATGGAGTGGGCCGCGTGGAAGCTCGATGCTACGGACATCAAACCCGGTGAAACACGTTTGATTCCTGGGTTACCGGAAGAAATGGCTTTAACTTATTCCGATATTAGACGGAAATCTTCGGTACCGTCGCGTGGTGGAAGAGGGGGACCGCCCAAACCCGGTGATAAGCCACCGTGGGTCTCAGAAATCGAAGGCTCAATCGCGTTGATGTTCAACACGTGCGACGATGTGGACGGTTTGTTTAGCAAATACATGGCTGATCAGATAGGCATCCCAGCTTGGGCCGTGGGCCCACTTCTACCCGAACAGCACTGGAAATCCACCAGTTCGTTGGTCCGGCATCGAGAGATTAGAGAGCAAAAGCGCCAATCGAGTTTTTCAGAGGAGGAGGTGATCCAATGGCTAGATTCTAAGCCCCGTGGATCTGTCCTGTACGTCGCCTTTGGCAGTGAAGTGGGACCCACCAGGGAAGAATATCGTGAACTGGCCGGTGCATTAGAAGAATCGACCTGGCCGTTCATTTGGGTCGTTCAACCCGGATCCGAAGAATACATTCCTCGTGAGTTGAATAATAGGGTTAGTAACAGGGGTCTGGTAATACACGCATGGGCACCACAAGCATTGATACTGAACCATATATCAACAGGTGGATTTTTATCACATTGTGGATGGAATTCTACGATGGAGGCGATTGTACGTGGGGTCCCATTTTTGGCCTGGCCTATCAGAGGCGATCAATACTTCAATGCCAAATTGGTGGTGAATTATATTAAGGTAGGGCGTAGAGTGACTGATGACTTATCAGGTACGGTGAAGAAGGATGATATAGCAGAGGGAATTGAAAGGCTAATGAGTGATCAAGAGATAAAAACACGGGCTGCAATTTTACCAGTGAAGTTTGAGCAGGGTTTTCCAAACAGCTCTGTGGCTGCTTGGAATGCTTTCAGCGATTTTATTAGCCGAGAAGTAACTTAGGTTGTGTGTCATCATTTGCGATTGGTTGTATGATTGGAGCCACTTCTCTTGATTCTAATTGTCATCACTCAATAAACCTAATATATTACTGGACAATTATGAATTTAGAACCAATAATCCAACTAATTGATCAGTTCTTCAGTATAACATCCGAAATAACTAGATTCTAGCCATGCTGTTCCTCGTTTAAAAAAGATAATTGAATAAGGCATATATTAAGGAAATCTGTAAAAATAGTTTGCAAGTGTGACGCTCACCGATTAGATGACATCTTGTATCTCATGACACATTGATCTTCCATGCTTAACGAAATAGCATTAAGTCAAAAACCCAGTAAACTAAAACAAAAATGTGATAAAAGACCGAAAACTGTTGTACATACACAAGGGAAGTCGTAATTCCTGAAAACAATCTTTTTGCCATAACCATTTGCAATTGGCATCCCATGATATTATTGTCAATTTGCTATGAATAAAGAATATAAATTCAACAGCATCCCAGGAAAAAGAAAAAGAAAATACTAATAATAAGTTCTAACAATTATAGAGAGCTATTGTTAATAGCCTATAATCTTCAACTTGTCTTAATGAATTACCAGAACTGCCTCCACTAAAATGCATGTGAGGAATTTTCACTTTTCTTCACATGATTACATCAAAACCAAAATCATTTTAGGTGACACGAATTCTAAGCCCCAGCAAAGCATGTTTCAATTTGATATGCAAACCAAAACCAAGTATATAATTCAGGAATTGGTCAAGAACTGAGGAATCGGACATGCGAATGAGAATGTAGGGCAAAATCAAGAAAAACGAGGTCAAAGTGTTCGAAGAACCTCATTTCCTCATTTTCCAGTACAAAAAATGTAGGTAATTGGTAAACTTTAATGGCAAATCGACTAATTCTTACTAACGTGGTTTTATATGAACCTCTACCAGTTATTCCTTCCGAGGTCCTCTGCCTCAGCTTATTCGACTTTGAAAACTATCTTCATAAACTCGTAGACAAAGTAACTAATTGCAGCCGAAGGAAGCACCTGCAGATGCAAAACATGAAGATATATGGCAATGAAGCAGAACCTTTATCCAAAAAGTTGAACATTCCACACCTATTTTCAGAAGTCATTACTAAATAATACAGCAAAGCAAATTTCATGAAACTGTAGTTATCTACAGCAATGATATAGAGAGGCATATTCCGGGGAACGACGAGACATGGAGACTGCATAGCATCTCAACAGTAACATGAAAGACAATGGGCTACATTAATGGAACTCAATTAAATTTCAATAGTAAGAGACCATCTCCTTTAGATGAGAGCATCTGAAGAAGTAGAGCCAGCTATATCATCTCCTCCTTTTAATAAGGATTTTCTAGGTTATTTTCTTATTTAAGGGGATTACTATTCTTAGGAATAAGTAATTTTTCCTTTAAGACTTAATTTATTCAAAGAGGAATACAATTCCTATAAGGAAAGGAATGCTTCTCATACAAGAAATAATTACTATATATAGGGAGGTTAGATTCACTTGTTTATATAACACAAGACTCAATTTTCTCTGCAAGTAGAAAGTTTTTAGTTAGAGAATAGCGATAGGTATATTGAGAAATTGGCTGTTATTGAGGTTTTTCGAATAGTGAATTTTTTTTTTGTTGTCCTTAGCAGCCATGGATT
Source organism: Luvunga scandens (assembly GCA_030449905.1). Classification (NCBI taxonomy): domain Eukaryota; kingdom Viridiplantae; phylum Streptophyta; class Magnoliopsida; order Sapindales; family Rutaceae; genus Luvunga; species Luvunga scandens. Next base: position 3,843,964 of record JASUUG010000798.1, on the reverse strand, counting down.
TTCTCCGATATAAGAGTCTTTCATGTAAATTCTTGCATTGTGTGATTAGTTTTATTCTTCATCTATATTTTCTATTTGTTATTTGTTCTATATTTTTGCTTGTAAGATCTTGGATGGAATTAAAATTCCCTAACAATATCAATCACAATTCTTTCCCAATCATATAGCTAGCAGATAAAATGCAATGGGATCCCATAGAAAATGATCATGCTATTATATAAGAGAGGAAAAATCTGCATGAGACAAACTATTATGCCAGAAAATGAAGAGCTTCACAACTTTTCAGCTTGAGAACTATCCAATTGGGCATCTCAAAGTAACAGCAAACCTCATGGTAAAGTGGGATTCAAGGCTTCACCGCGACTTTTGCTATTTTAGAATATGATTTTCTAATTTTCCAAGGCATATAGAGTTACATAGGTAGAAATCATGACCAGGTATTTACAATCAGTAGTTAGTCCAGAGACTAATCAATGCCACCAAGTTGTTAATTATTGAATGCAAAAAAGTCATTGTTTTAGCTTTGTAATTTTTGTAATAGTAATCAAACACTGCATTTCTATGACTCAGGAGCACATAATTAAAGTGTCCACCAAACAATTCAATAGTTAGTTCGCGGGGTGTGTGTGTGTGTGTCTCTCACTCTCTATATATGTATATATAGAACTTCATATCTATACCTGCAGTAAGCTCGGAATAAGTCCTGCATAAAGAGCTGGAACTCCCCCTTGTTCAACTATCTTGACAAAGGTTCCCACTGCACTCAATTTGGTTGCCTGAACTTGTAACTGAAGCTGTCTCCTCACAACTTCAAAGGGGTATGTCGCAGCTTCCGCACAAGCACCAGCAATAGCCCCATATAGTAATGTCCTGATGGGTCCCAACTCTAGTTGGTCCAAAGCAGTAAGTTCCTCCCCATGCTGATTCATTTTCTGAATTCTTTTTCTACCTTCGGGTGAATGCAGATAGGCAGATTTCAGTATATCATACACACCATAGAATACCGCACCCGAAGGTGCCATGCTCATGATAGATGGCACTAAGCCCTTGTAAAGAGAAAAGAATCCTTCAGTTTGGATCATGTAGCGGAAAGCACCAATTACACCACCTAAGGCTTCGCCACCAGGTGCAACTATCTTGGTTCGTATCTGAAAGATATACCAACATAACAAGCAATATTATGTATATCTGCTAGAAGTTTGAATCCCATTAAAGACACATAATTTGAAGAATGAGGCCTGTTATAACTCTTTATCATCAGCACCACTCAATCCCAATATATAAAGTGGAACTTAAAAATGCATTAATCTTATACTTCTAACAAGATTGACAAGTTAACAAAACATACAAAAAAAGAAAAAAAGAAATTCCCACATACAGTGTCAAGAGGTAAGCAGAGTACAGAAGCAGTAATCCCAGCCGCCGCACCAGCAATGAACCTCTCAAAATTAGTAGTTTCCTCATTACCAGAAAATCTAAGCAACTGTTTTCTGTAGGTATCATAAGCATAAAAATTGACAGCCTTAAATGGAGCTGTACGAAGAATGTTGATAAAGTTCCCCCTCCAAAACCCTTTCAATCCTTGAGTAGCTGCTATTGTCTTAACCAACTCAAATAGTTTTTTCTGCTCCCCACGGACCATATATTCCAGCTTTAGTCTCTCAAGCGGCGCAACAAAAGTTCTAACTCCACAACAATCATTCACGCACACAAATAAGTAGCCATCAGTACAAGACCCGAAAATAAAAAGTTCATTAAAACCCCCAAGAAGCTTTTAATTCTTTAATCAACTATCATAGAAAATACAGCACTTCATTATATATATGAAATTGTGGTAATACCTTGAAACCATAGCAGCAATAGCTCCAGCCCACAAATGCTTTGTCGTGTTCATCGCGCCTCGTCCACGAACCCTAGCCTTTCTCTTCTTTTCAAGTGCTTCAACAGCAACATTGCCTGGTTCAACCTTCGGCGTGTCATCGGAACTCTTATCTCCGTTTTGCACCAAGCACAAATTCGATTCGCGGGGGAGTCCATCATTTCTCAAACTAACAGATAAAAATAAACCACTATTTGTAGCTGCAACACTACTTTTCCGCCCCAAAATCCCAAAAACCACGGCGGGCTTAGAAACAGGAGGAGGAGGAGGAGAGACCGAACTGGCAATGCTAGGTGAAGAATTGGTAGGTGAGATAAAATAAAGAAACGAGGAAGAGACGGTGGGTTCGAGAAATAAGCCACCGGTAACTAACACATTTGAATTGGTGTCATGAGTCAGAGGATTAGTGAACAAGATATCAAATCCTGGCATCGTAAGCGACACAATGAAAGTGAATTATGCGTGGCCCGGCAGTTTAGTTAGGGGAATTTCAAGTGACGACGGAACTGTCACAGCAATAAAATGGCGATGTCGGCTTTGCTTCCATCGCCGTACATCGAGAGTGCAGACACCTCGTTTTGGCTTTCCATTTTTCTGGATTTTATTTTTATTTTTCAACCGCCTCGTCAGTCACTTTCTTTATTTTTTCAATTTTTCATCTTTCGTCCGTATTTTATTAAAGTTCATTTATGTTTGATAAAAAGAAGCGTTTTGACATAAAGTCTCGAGGAAAGAAATTGGGGACGGATTAACCCATGAAACATTGCCGCATTGGATTTGGATTTGGATTTGGATTTGATCGTTGTATATGAAGAGGGAATTGTAATTTTTAAGTAATTATCCAAACATATGTTTTTATGAAATGTAAGATTACTATTTTTTTTTTAACATCTCTTGCCACTAGGATTAGTTAAGTTAGTTCGGTCGTTGCAATAAAAACTGTGAGTTAAAGAATTAATTCCCGTCACACCAACTTCAAAGTTACTATAGACATATAAAATTCTCAATTAAGAAAATAAAAAAGCAACATACAATTTTTGTATTTGTGGTTGGATAAAGTGTTAAGATAGTTGTGTGTGTGTTGCCAAAGAAATAAGTTGCAAAAATAAAAAATAATACATGGTTGCTTATATTTTTAGTAAAGGGTAATTTTCATTTTGTTCCCTGAGGTATTTGCCACATCGTTGCCAAAGTGCCACAAGCTACCCGTAGGGAGCAAAATGAAATTACGCTTTTAACAAATAACTTTACATTTTTAAATTTTATTTTAAAATTAATCATGTGTATGCATAGTATATTAAACAAGGAAACAATGGTTAAAAGTATTTGATATAAAAATTGAATATATTTTTCAAGTAATATTATAATGCTTTATTTAAGTGGTAACGTGGTATATAATAAGATAAATGATTGTTTGGTCTTTATATTTTGAATTAATTATTCGCTTACTCTGTATATTTCAAAAAATATCTCAAAGTACTCTTATTATTAATTACGTTATACTTTTGCCTTTGCTTTTTTTTTTTTTTAAATTTTACAACAAAACTTAGCAACAATCTTGGGACGTTAAATTAAAAATGTTAATTTATCCAAATAAAGGTTTAACTTACCAAATTAAGGGCCAGTTTCAACAATCTCAAAAGTAATTTTAAAATTTTAAAAATTAATTTTGGTGTTCAATAATTTTTTTTTAAATATCATTTTTGGCAAAATCACCCAATAATACAACATATATTGAAAAACATGTATCAATTTCTAAACACTAGAGTAGATCCTAAAAAGATCTCATTTCCTCATGAATTTATCTTGAATCGGGATCTTTTGGCTCAACTTTATCCCAATTTTGCCAAAGGAGAAACCCATTTTTACCTTAAATTGGTCAAAATATATGGAATTCCTTACTTTTCATGGTGGATTAGATAAGCTTTTCATAATCTGATTTTGAAAATAACTTTTACGCGTAATACAATTTTATATATATTCTCATTATATTATAAAATTTCATAATTATCCTTATTAATTAAGAAATAAAATCATTAACTTTAAAGAGGTTATTATTATTATTACCAATTATATTGAGATAACAAAATAAAGATAAAATTAATAATAATATAAAATATTTATTTTAGTTATCAATTATTATATGAACAAAATAAAAAATATTTTATATACATGTTTATAAATATTTAAATAAATTTTATTTAATATTATGTCAAATTCAGTCATTTACATTATTAAAAAATTTTAATAGTAAGATTTACTAAATACTTATTAAAACTTATAGTATTTTTAAAAATAATTTTTATTAACGTTTAACTGATTCTCTTGACAATTGATTATTTCTACAACAGGAACAATAACAATCATCTCAAAAACTACAACATTACCAAATTGCCCTTAAGGACCCGAATTACTTTTAGAGCTCAAAAGTGATTTTAAAAAATAAAAAACTAATTTTAGCGGTTGATAAATTTTTAAATATGTAAAAATTGAGATACTACTTGAAAAATATAATGTCACTCTAGTTATCAATATTACAAGTAAATTCTTAAACTTTTTTTTTTTTCCGAATGTCGGATGCTGGAAGGGACATTCACTCTCTAAAGGCAATTCATGTGGCGTGATATTCATCACATGAGTAATGGAAAATTACAATAAATTATTTTTAAAAATAGTTAATCAATCTTTGGACTAATGGCATTACTTTACTCGTGATTTATAATTTAGTATTTAAGCAACAAAATTTGAAACATGTATCTCATAAAAATTGTAAAGTTCATGCAAGGCCGCTGGCCTGTTTAACACTTGCGTGGACAACTACTTGTTGTCGCTTAATACGTACAGAATCCATCGTCCACATGGTTACATCGACATCGCATTAGTGCATTGGAGCTAAACGCACACAACATTACCGTTTAATTGCCTCATATAATTAGTTATTAAACCACCGTCTCGGATCACACCTATAAATACCCTTTTGCTTGGCGCCTAACTCATTTACAACTCCGCGTTCAAAAATACTCCAAATTTCGCAAAGAGAAGGTGAGTGTGTTTCAGAGACCAAATTCTTAGGGGTTTTCAATCTTCGATTTCGAAAATGCAGAAGCTAGGGTTTCCAAGCGTAAAGAGCTTGGATCAGTTCAAATCTCTGTCAGGATCCGCGAAGTTTCTCTCGTTTTCTTCGCGTCCTTCTTCCGATTCGCTTACATCGGGAAGTTTCGCAAACTTGAAGCTGACTGCAGGTTTTTGATCGTTTAATTATGAGTGTTTGTTGCGTTCCTTGAAGATTTTCATGGATTTTCGTGAATTTTTGGTGCTAATTTGATTGATTGCAGAGAAATTGGTCAAGGAGCAAGCTTCTGTGAAAACCGATCTTGAAATGGCGGTAATATGAATGCCTCCGCATCTGTTTATCTTTATGTGTGAAAATCCATGTCTATTAGAATATAGAAGGAAATGTGTAATTGTGTCAGCTAATAAAGGCATCTAATTTGTTCTTGTTTGAGTGAAGTTTGTGTATTTATATGATTTTTATGCTTATTAGGATATAGAAGGAAATGTGTAATTTTGTCAGCTAATAAAGGCATCTAATTTGTTCTTGTTTGAGTGAAGTTTGTGTATTTACATGATCTTTATGCTTTTTTTTTTTAATGTACTTACAAGAGTATTAGGATTTGTTATTTACTTGGATGATTATTTGAACAAAATTGCATCAATTCTTTAAGGCATTTATGCAGTTACATGTTTTAGAAGGTTTGTTACATGATTATTAGGTTTGATTTCCACATTTCAATGAGATTTTTGCTCTGCCAGCATGAGATAGTGTGTGTAACATGAAAGTTATTCGATCAATGAATAAAGGCAATGATTTCCTTATTATTTAAGGTAAAATGTTGTTACTTCCGAAATTACTGTTTGATTGAATGGCCAACTTGATAATCACAATTTAACAAATGTAGAATTCTAAGCTCAAGAAATCATTGCCTTTATTCATTGATCGAATAACAACTTGATAATCACAATTTAACAAATGTAGAATTCTAAGCTCAAGAAATCAATGGAGCATGTCCGTATATTAGAGGAAAAATTGCAGAATGCTGTTAATGAGAATGCTAAGCTGAAAGTAAAGCAGAAAGAAGATGAGAAGCTCTGGAAAGGACTGGAGTCTAAATTCTCTTCAACTAAGACTCTGTCTGATCAACTCACTGAGACTTTACAACACTTAGCTAGTCAGGTTCAGGATGGTATGTAATTATGTATATTCAAGGCTGTACGTACTGCAACATTCCCTGACAATGTTGGGCCATGACTCTTTGCATTTTCTTGAACAGCTGAAAAGAATAAGGAGTTTTTTGAAGACAAAATATCCTCCAGCATGAATGCTTTTGATTGTCAGAAGCAACAGATGGATCATTTATCTCTGAAATTAAGCTCTGCAGAGGAAATTATTAGAAAATGTTAGTTGTTATTGTCCCTGTTTGAGTTAAACTTTCAAGTATTTATACTTAAATCTGTTTGATTTATATGTATCTGGTTCAATCCAAAGTTAGTGTCATGGATTATTTAATGTTTACTGTAAATACTGACTGTAGGTGAGAAGGAACTGGAGGATCTCAAAATTGAGAGAGAGGAGAGGGATAAGCTTTATAGAGATGAGTGTTGTAGAGCAGCCAATCTCATGGACAAGAAAGGTAAACATCTCATGGATGCCTGTCTTTTCAAATTAAAACCATTTTTCTTACATTTTAAGTTTTTTTGCATGCAGATGCTATGATAAAGAAATTTGAAGTAATTGTAGCCGATAATAGACTGGAGACAGAGAGTCTAAACTCTAAAGTTGAAGAGATGCACACTGACTTACAATCCAGGGAAAATCAAATTAAACTTTTGATGATCACTAAGGAGAACTTGGAGAAGGAGAAGAGTGATCTTCAAATGAGCCGGGACAGCTTTGAGAAAAAATTAGTCACATCAATGCAGGAGATAAAAAATCTTGAAGGCCTTGTTCATGTGTTTGCAGCACAGTTGGTTGATTTGGATAAACAAAGTTTGACTTTTATGGAAAAGTTTTATCAGCTAAACTCACATTATGAATCATGCTTTAAGTCAGTCCAGATGGAGAGAGACCTTTCTTCTCAGCAAGCTCAAAATCAATATGATCAGCTGAATGATAAGTTCTTCAGCATAGCATCTGAAAAAGATGCATTACAGTTAGTAAACCAGGAGTTAAACATCAAGATCATTGAACTTCAAAGAACCCAGGAGTCTGTTAAGGCACAGTGTTTAGCGGAATGCCATTTAGCTGGAGAGAAAATTAGTAGGTTGGAGTCTGAAGCAGAAGCTCTCATCTCAAAGAAGATTGAAACTGAATTGTTGGTTTCTAAATTGGGGAAGGAAATTGATAGTTTGTTACAAAATTCGAGATCATTTGAGAATAAACTGGTCGGCAATTTTCTATATTCTTATCTCTAAAATACTTGATCATGCCATGTTGCCATTGTAAACCTATTCGACTACATTTTGCAGCAAGATCAGCTGCTGAAGATTTCATCATTGGAAATGGAGAACAAAGAAAATATGGAGAAATTTCAGGCAGAAATGCAGAAAAAAGAAGAAGAAATAAATAATCTGAAACAAGAGCATGAGAAGAGGGAGATGCTTGTAGATTCGATGGAGAAACAAGTCTGCCAACTTCAGAACATCTTGGGGGAGAAAGAACAGCTTTTACTGAAACATAATGACAAAGAGAAGAAGCTGGAAGATCAGCTTACAGAGGTCTTGAAAGCAGTTAGAATATATGAATATTTGTAAGTCTGTGGACCTGTGGTGTAATTTTGGTTCCTGTATATTACTGCAGAATCAGGCCCAGCTGACTGCCGCTGCAAGCAGACTTTCAGAAGCTAAGAAGCAATATGATCTTATGCTAGAAAGTAAACAGTTGGAATTATCAAGGCATTTGAAGGAAATATCTCAGAGAAATGATCAGGTGACTCTTACGTCATTTGGACATTTACCTTCAGTAATTTGAAGGAAGTATGAGGTGCATAAATTGATGCAAATTGGAATTTTATCAGGAAATTAATGACATACGGAGGAAGTATGAGGTGGAGAAGCTGGAAATTGTTAATATGGAAAAAGAAAAGGTCCACTTGTGATTATGATACTGCACACACTTGGCTCTGTTTCATGCTTACATCTTTAATTTTGATTTTCAGGCAGATAAAACCGTTGGAGAAATGGAAAGAAAATGTGACCAAAAACTTGCAGAATGCAAAGAAGAGGCGAAGCAGCAACTTAAGTGCGTTCAGGAGGAACATGCTGCTCTTGTATGTACAAGAAACTGATATAAACTGAAAATCAAATTTTCTGCAATCTTATTTTAAAACACAATCATCTTTTAGTAATTCCTATTCTGCTACTTTATGGGAATGCATGTGCCATATATCTTGTGCTTTATTTTTATTTCTCATTCTTGTTTTTCTCTATGAATATAGTAATAATTGTCTCTGCACATCAACGGTTCAATGAGTTTGTATCTTTTCCACAAGCCAACATACCGAATAAGTTTTTCCATAATCTACTGGTGAACATGAAATCCAATTATAAATTGAAGTTATGAATTCATGTAAAGTCTGCCCTTATTTTTGTTTCAAAGTTGCATCATTTTCAAGGATACTGATTTCTGGGGCACATTGTTTGAGTGGTCCTTACTGCCTTTGCCATATGCATCTATCTTCATTGGCAATCTACAGACAAAATTGTCATCAGCTCCATATTTTTATAACCGTACTAAGTTTTGCTTGCTTCTCTGTAGGTCATTAGTATTCAACAGGAGTATGACAAGAAGGAAATGAATCTAAAAGCTGACCGCATGGAGGAGCTGAAGCGTGCCCAACTAAAAGCTGAAAACGAATTGAGAGAGGTGCACATGGCTTTAGCTTTGAGTCTGAGTTGTTCACGTTCATTTGAAATATGTGATTGGGTTTCATACTGTTTATAAATTTTTCTAGAAAACAACAAAACTAAAGAGTGAACATGAAGTTCAGTTGAAAGCTTTGCAGTGTCAGCATGAAGATGAGTGCAGGAAACTTCACGAGGAGTTGCATCTCCAAAAATCCAAAGTAAGCACTTCCGTATTCAACAATATCAAATTTTACTACCCACCATGCCTTTAACTAACTTTTGTTTGAAATGCCACAGGAAGACAGGCAGAGAGCTTTATTGCAATTGCAGTGGAAAGTGATGGGCCATAAGCCTCAGGAGGACCAAGAAGTTAATTCAAAGCAGGTTGTCTTCTTTATTCGGTCCATTGCTATATCTCCCAACCCTACTCTTTTATGGACATAATAATATTATTTTTCACAGAACTTGAACCATTTGCTTTTTTGTTATAATTTTTAGTCGTTACATGTTCCTTATATATTCATACATATAAATGTTTTATTGTTATTATTATTAGTTATAATTTTTAATGCTTACATGTTTTTTTTACACATATATGCTTCTTTTGTTACTACTGCTACTGCTGCTACAAATAATGGAATATGCAGCAGTAAGCTAATTGGCAGATTATGTACAAAGTTTGCTTGGAGCATCTTCAAACTGTGGAACATTTTGGTTTATATTTATATGCTTGCATTCATTATTATGATGCACTTTCTAAAACATAATGTATTTGGTGAGCTTTATTTACTGAAGGCTTGTTCCATTTCATCAAGCAAGATGAGAGATCTTGGTGTTGGTAAAAGAAGTCAACATGCTTTTGCAAGAGCAGAAAATGAAGAGAAGGTGACAAGAGTTAAGATCAATTTACTTACATCTAAATCTTTCAGTCCTCGTGGAATTACAGCAATAGCTGTTTCTCTTTCTATACTGTTTGTAGGATCCACCTTTCTTGAGCGGAACACAAACACCTGTGTCACAATTGTTGAAGAAAGTAGACAAGGTAAACACAGGAAGTATGATCAGCATTCCTAAGCATCATAAGAAGGTCAGTTGCTTCTATATTGTGGGTAGTGATACACAAATTGTATATGATACATGTTGTGTTGCAATAGTGTACTTGATCTGTATTCAACCTTAAACATCCATACAAAGTCTAATCCCCTTAGCCAATCCTGGCTTACCTTATGGCTGCACAGGTTACCCACCATGAATATGAAGTCGAAACTAGTAATGGAAGAACAATCACAAAACGAAGAAAAACAAAAAGTACAGTCATGTTTGAGGTATTATCCTATCTTCTTAAAGCTCTTATGTACCCTAAATTGGCCATATTTGCAATGATTGCATGTGAAACAGGAGGGTATCTGCTGTCCGGCGAAGCAGATCTTTACATATATGCTTTCTAATTTTCTTGTCTGTGTTGTATCAGGACCCAAGGAAACGTAAGAAGAACACAACCCAAGCCAAAACCCCAAGAAGTGTTGCCAAGGTAACTGAAAGCAAACTATTGTTTTTAGGGTTATTTTTGTACTTTTCGGATTACCGTGTATTATAAATGATGCTTAATCCTTTTTCTTTTCTTGAAAAAGGGGCAATGTTTTCTTTTGAAAAGAATATACACAAACATTGAACTTAGATTGATAAATTAATTTATGAGGTAACTGGATATCGAAGGTAGCTCACATCACCCTCCAAAGCTTTTTGTTGATTCAGCAAGTTCATGACATATGTGTCATTTCTTATGCAGGGAGTTATGGGACGGGCTAATCCACATCCTTCAAACATGGGTGATTTGTTTTCTGAGGGATCTCTAAATCCATACGCAGATGATCCTTATGCATTTGATTAGGGGTATGGTTCAATTGATCACTTGAATCATCAACTTTTAGCTAAATTCTGTCTTCTTTTTCATACTTTATTTTTATCATTAGATACATTGAGAGTTATCAACTTTCTGAAACTGCACACTTTCTGTTTGGGGATTTTTATTGTTTTTGGACCATCTCAGTAACATGATGGAGTGAGCTGGGAGCGTGAAATAGGGCCTGATCTTAGGAAGGTCTGTGAGAAGAAAAAATAATGACCTATCTTGTACTAAAATTTTTGTTAGAAGGTGGATATTTTGTCACTCTTTGCATCATGTACGTAGCACATTAGATCTGGCATGGCCTGTTCATTTTGTTTTCAGACACACTAGATGAGGCTTTTGCACTTTTCCTCGAGAAATGAGTATGGTTAACAGTAGTTGACACTATTTTGTTAGAAGCCTATGATGCTTCGTGCAGGTTATATTTCCTTTGAAGTATGTAAGACCTCGCAATTGAGCATATCGCTTAAATTGTTTTTGTCTGACCAGACAGCTAAAATGATGGGCTTCATGCTTTTGATAATCACAGGCCAATAAATTAATATCCGGAAAAAATATCAAGAGATTACATACAATACAGTTATTCAGATATATCAGATTAATCATGTTTGCCTCTGTTATTAGAAAACGTTGGTTTATGGTTCTTTTCAAAGTTTTTCTGGACATTTTGCCTCTGTTATTAGAAAATGCAGTTTCATCTAGAACTTGATTGGAATTTTACTAATGCTGAATCTGACACCAAAATTTTGGGGTTCAAGGTAAACACCGAACTGAAGCCAGAAAGCAGCCTTCTCATTTTCCTCTTCCAATCTGCTTGCTGATAATAGCTAAGGAGTTGCGAAGCATTTTATATTTTTATCCTTGCTTCGTGTGATTCTGCTTTGCTTGCAAAGGCCTGTACCACTGCTGATATGCTGGTCTGACTGATTAATTTGTGATGAACTTTAATTCTTTTGTATATAAAGACTCCTGGATTGTGAGAATGGGAAGAAGATTCTTCAAAAAACCTGAAAAGGATCATGACTTTTAAGTACTGCTCCAGTGTATGTAAATCAGTGAATGTTGTGATTAGACATCAAACTATTAGGATATGCAGGCCAGTGCAGTGTAAGGGGTATTAGATACTCTTTACGTTTGATCAATTTCCACAACCATTTAAATTTGATCTCCCGATTTTTATTTTTTAACCCCTCCAATTTTGGGAATGCAGTTTATTATGGAGAAGCAATTCAGTGTTGGCTGTATTGCCTGATGGAACCCAAATGAAACGGTCCAAAGCGACTAAGTGGCCTACTTTCCCATCCTTTCATTATTCTTTACCAAGTATTTTCAAGTTGCGCAAAGATTGAACTTGTTTAGATTTCATTATTCAACCTGGCTTTTCTATGCTACTGACACAACCAACAATGAATTTTAACGATCAGGACTCGCTACTATTTTTCATCCAAACATGCCAGTTGAATTGGATAAACGAAAATTATCAATCGTCCAATCGTCGTTTTCTCTGATTCTGAAAAAATAAATCCGAAAATTTTTAATTTACTGAGTGGTCCACGCCTAAAGTTATAAATTGTTTAAGTTTTGCAGCACTTTTTGCAACTTTTGTCGATAAAGAAATATTTCGCAACTTTAAGAAGATGATTCGTTATCTCATCACTATCCGATAACAACTGAAATTAGCAAATGAGGATTTGTTACGGTAAAGGCGACACAAACAAAACACTCACTTTTGAATTTACCTGAACAATTAGAGCTCAAAAAGAAAAAAAAAATGTAGTTTCTATTCCAATCTTATTACATGTTTCTATTCCAATCTTATTACATGAAGTAGCAATACAGAGAGAAAAGAGAGAGAGGACTGGTTCGATTGCTACAGGTAGACTAATAGCGTTAACTGTCTGTTAGTTGCATTTTGTTTAGAGTTTTCAACTTTCCGTTACGTGTAAATATTTGGTACTATTTATTATTTATTTTATTTTCTTTAATTTTGGATATAAATATAAATAACTTATTTAATCCTTTTTACACTCTTAATTTGACTGACACATTTGACACCAGCGTGCCCCGAAATAGATATTGTCAATGGATATTCTCCTTTCATCACTTACAATAACTCAACTTGTTTCTTCATTACATGTTACAGGCGTGCAGCCAAAACAAAGAAATAAAAAGCACAAATGGCTGTAATTTCTGACACGCTACAGCTACAGAGAATTATTCAAATGAGCGAGAAAGCGAATTATAAATCTTCTTAGTCACTGATTGTTGCTTTTATGCAATTTTGCACATTCTTAATAAAGTGATGTGCGAGATAAACTAATGCTTTTTAACTGTATCACATGACGTGTCTGGGGCTGAAGCTAAATTCTCATTATCCATCCCTATTATGTTCATGTTCATCGCCCTGATGAGATAATAAGTCTGGTGAAGTTAACTTTTTTAGAAGTTACCATCAAACGGCTTCTTCAGTTTTGGTGATCTTTTCGCAAACAGGTTGTCTTCATCCTTGAAGACAAGTCTTGAAACTCACGAGCGATTGGAGGCCACAACAGCGAGCCATTTTTCTAAAGTACCTAATGCCTATGTAGTTGAGAGACAAAATGAAACAGAGAAGCCATTTCTCACACTAATCATCCAGACAAAAACTCAACCGTTTCAGTAACAGAGAGCAGAAAATGATGATCGATCTCCATTAATGAAATTTGAACAGAGAGATTGTAATGATGTATATAGCTTTTTAGAAAACGACATCCTGATCCTAGTATCCTACACAATACAACCTCCAAAGTAATACAGAACGCCAAACAATGTTATTTGGATCAGCGTAATTTGTCAAGAGCCAGCAGTACATCATCATCATCATCAATTTTCATTAACGTTGAACGCGATGATCAAAAGGCAAGCAGAAACAAACAACAGCATAGCTACCTGAAGAACCAGCTCCATTAAGCCTGAAAGCTTGAGTTTCTTAGTCGTCAATCGCTCCCTCACCAGTTCAACCTTCAGATCTCCGATAACTCTCTTCATCGTCTCCTTCTCCTGCAGAATTGAAGATGAGAACTGGCAAGACTACAACAAAATGCTCGATTCAGTTGAACGAGACAGAATGATGGTATATACCTCGTCGTCGTCGTTGATTGTAGCTTTCAAGTCGCGATTTCGCAGCGAAGAAAGCACATTCAGAGCTTTGGCACAGCGAATTGCTGTCTGCAATTTCACTCCTTCTTCTTTGGTCTCCATCGTTTTCTCTCTCTGCTTCAGTTTTTTGAATTCGTCAGAATTGAAAATGCGCGAGGGAAAGATGTCAAATGCTTTTAATCGTCATGAGCGCTGATCAGGAGCGGGATACGAGTCCGGAACATGTGTACCCGCATATCATCTCTCGTATTCTTCAAAATTTTCATTAAAGCGGTGGTACAAAATTTTACCATTAGCCATTAATTCTGTTTGCCTATTTGGTCTCAAAGAACAGCTTAGTTGCTTTGGCTTAACGTAGGCAAATTATTGAGGTTCTAATCTCATGCCACAAAGTTAGGAGGGAGGAATTTTAGATACATCATATGCAATAAATTAATTAAACGGTGGTTTTTTAAAATAAAAATACACATATCATAACATTATTTACTTATTATATAATTGACATACTACCTTTATTGTATTATTAATTTTTTTTTTTGGAGGAGATTACTCTATTTTGAATTAAAGTGAGATGCAATGTGTATACAACACTTCAACATCATTTATAAATTTCAAAAAGAAAAAAGAAAACTAAAACAAATTCGGAGGATGTACAGGGTATGCTTTAAAGTCAAAAACGAAAATAATAGAATGGTGGGATAGCTAGTAATTATTGTTTTTTTTTTTTCATGCATCAGTAGAAGTATTGAAAGATTACTGTTTGTGTGAGAGTTTGAGAATAAAAATCTCATAATTTTGGCGCGCTTGATAGTTTATACAAATATATAAGATGAGACTAAACTAAGATTTTCATGAAAAATTATAAAATTATTTGTGTTAATTCTAAATTAATACTATCTAGAGAAACAATAATATGAGTTGATGAATTCATTTGGCTGACAACTTTTTCATTCAATAGTTTCTGCGGCTGATGTAAATTTTTCTTTGGACTATACATATTTATAGTGAATGCACAGCAATTTCTGACCATTGGATTTCGTTTACTATAACCGAGGGTTTTTTTTAAAATTTTTTTTTTCTGGTGTTGCTTTCCGTGACGAGTGGTACTTGGATTATATTTTCTTCTCAACTTCGCTTTGATGCCATAACTTGGTTAGAGATTTCTGCTATCCCCAGTCTCTTTACTTTAATCAACATATATCTCATTTTCATCTTGTTAATTTTTTATTTGGCACATTTGATACGATGACAGCCACACTTTCTTCGTTTTCTTATCTCCATTTTGTATTTGTTGATATCTATAGCAGTAATTGATTAATCTATTGATTCTTATACGATTGTTGGTACTTGGTAGATGCTATAACTTCAAAAGCGTCTTCACCCGCCTGCAAGCAAGCGACGGGCTGATAAGCAGCCGCGGAAGTAGAAGGAAATGGCTCAGCTCAGCGTTCGCAGGCACCCTACACCACTGCCCATCAGAAGGTATGGAGTTGCTGACACTGAAATTCGGAGCTATACCACACAAAAAGCAGCATGTCTCTATTTTTCACTACACACAGGAATAGAGGATTATTAGTGATCCTACGCTATAAAACTCTCTAGCCTACAGACTCTAGCTACCGGTGTTTATTAATTTATACATGCATGTTATATAATAGACAATTAACCTATGAATAACTGTTGAAGTTCCAAACCTAAATTGCAGCGTAACACACAGGATTGATTATGGTAGAGATAATATCTATTAGATGAATTTGTAGTTAATATAAATAATTAAAATGCTCATGTATGTCATAATATTATTATTAGTTTCTAGTCGAAAATATAGACATGTGAATAACATGGGCTCAACCAAAAACGAGCCCGCTCATGGCCAGCCGCTGCCGACTCATTAGCAAACGTAAGTTGATTATGAAATATATTATCTGGCATCGTGCAATGCGATACTCTATTCTCAGAAAGCTGAATTGCACGTCTAATTTCTAAATGGTAGTGTTATCTGACGATTGAATTCATTTCCAAAATGAAACAGGCTAGATTAGGCTGATGGTTCGGTGATCCACAGACCACAGTAATAATATCTAATACGCGAAAATGTAGAAGCGCTTTCTTTTTTACATTATATATATATAAAAAAGTTAGTACATATAGGTCAACCGCGGCCTCTCCCTCTCCTGGGCTCTCTCTGTCACCAGTCATTTCTCAATAGACGTGGAAGAACAACGAACCAAAACACATAAACCCTCTTGAGCTTCATCTAAGCTAATATGAAGGGAATAAAACTTTTAACACAAACAATTGATACTGGATATTCCGTCCGAAACTTAAACTATAATATAAGCCTCTGAATTTTGACCCTTACTAGTTAGCACAAGAGGCTAAACCCCTGCCTGAACAATTTTGGAGGGCTTTGGTCTGGTGGGTGCAAAAATTTGCAATTAGGGCAAGTAGGAGATGACTTGCAAAGCATCACCAACATATGGCACCGCATGCATGCTGTTGCCACCATTTCTTGTTGATCATCACGATCCCCTTCAAACTCTAACCACGATGGACACCGGGATAGATGATCACCCAGATGGTGACGTGGAGGGCTGACTGAATTTGGCTTTGCGATGATACTGTTACTTCCTTGGTTTTTCCTCTGTGAATCGCATTGTAGGTTCAGTTCAAGGTCTAAACTCATATGATCGCCAGCGTGGTTCGGTGGCTCCTGGCTTCCCCTTGGATCCCCGCTTGTTTTCTTATGGGTTCTTGTATTGTAAAAGTGTATCTCCCCTGACTGAATACAAAGAAAAGCTAGGAATCAATCATTAGTATTATAGTGTGTGTGTGTGTGATGATTTTATTAATTCTACAATATATTTAGCTTATGTATATATAAATAGGGGTTTCATTAATAATTTGTACCTGAATATCGAGGCACCGTTCCCACTCCAAAGGCAACGGAGTCTCAAGCTGTAGCTCGATATCGAAGATTGATGATTTGGTAGTTACTACTTTTGATGATCTCTTGTCAAAAGTTCCTTCACCTTCTATGATCTCTTCCAACTTCCGCTTCTTTGATAGATTATCAAACTCTTTGTTGGCTTTTCCATTGTTTGGAGAGAGGGGTGATTGAAGAGAAACCATAGCTTCGACGATGAGTAAAGAGTGAGCAAATGGAGAAAATATTGGGTGGTTATATAGGCTGATGATTTTGGCTTATACGGGATGGCTCACATAACTGTACAAGAGAGAATCGAATCAGGGAAATTTGAAGGTAGAAACTAAAAGGGGCCTACAAATGCATGACGTGCATTCCAAGTTGGCTCTACCATTAATTACATACGCAGCTTCTAAGCTGCTCTTAAAACTTGGTGTGAAATCCTAACCAACACAAACTCTTTGGTCAAATAATAATAATATGAATACACATATGCTCTCGATGGCTCCATAACACTTTAATTCGTGCTTACGTTGCATTACATAATCATGGCGTGTTGAATTTTGGAGCTAGCCATGACAAATCTTAGCTACCAGCTAAGCCAAGCCAAAAGCTGAAATTTACGGTACTTATTAGAGGCGGTGAGCGAGGAGAGGAAGAGGTGAACAAGAGTCATTAATGTTGAGAGTCTGTATACAGTTGAAGGAAGGTCTTGAGACTATGGATATCTTAAATGGATAATAACTCCAACTTCCTCAATTGGGTCACTCAAAAAAACTTTTAAGGCTCTCAACGTCCCCGAGCAATTAAAACAATAACCACATCCCATGAGCTATACGATCGAATTAATCACTCCTAGAACTAAAGCTTTTAAAGCTCTCAACACCCTCAGCTATAAAATCAGCTAAGGTCTTTGGGCTCAAATTTAATACCCTCTCTCCCACCTCGCCACATTTTTATTAATTTTTATCATTTCATATAGAGATTCTAACATATATTTTTAGCAGTTGCATGCTCTTCATTTCCCAGAGTACCCACTTCCTCTCCAATAGCAAGTTTTGTTATATTCTAAGACCAACAATCAAAGAGCATCTCCCATTCCTTGATCCTAATGATTTTGCAAATTTCTATAACACAATTAATGACTTGAACTAAAAAGAAAATTCATCTACGAAACAGTTTTTTTTTTTTTTTTTTGGTTGGCGTACGTTATTTTCTTTGTTTGAAAAAAGATACAGCATGCGCATGAAGGGGTTTACCATAAAAGGCTGTCATTTTGCTGAATTTCACCAACTAAATATAAATTGTTGAGGGACCCCAAATAGACAAAGCAGCTACATGACATAAATACCACGACATTTCATTGCAAGCTAACAATCAAAAGTGGAAGCACTTATTTCCCAAATGAAGGGTATTTTTGTTAGGTAACCTCAGAAACTTAAATCGGAATTTTTAGAAATTAATTACATTAAAATGAGCAAACCTACTAACAAAAAATAAAAATAAAAATAAAAAAGGGACCAAAGGCCATTAAATTAAGGCATTGAAAGAGAAGAGGGGGAATTGTACTGAGGTAAGTCTACCTGCCTCCATTAACTCATCTTGAATTCACTTAAATGCAGAATTCAAGGATGACCATTGAAGCACTTCGCTTGCTTCAATATTTTGTTTTTTCATCGTCGCTCTCACCACCGGCTTCCCCTTCTGTTAAATGCCCTCAAACCACCTTTCCTCCCCTTCATTTATGCTTTTGTTCCATTCATGCATGCACCCTCTTTAATTTCTCTCGTCCGTTTTATTACTCTCCTAAATTTGGTTTCCATCAGCTTCCCATTTTTGCCAATAACTATCAGAATCTATCGCTTCCACTAATAAATCAATTGTAACTCCTTCAGAATAGTAATTAAATACGCTACACTGTCCAAAGTTTAGCAGCAAAATTAAAGCTAACAAATTAATTATTGGACGAGTAAATGATACTTCTACTCCTTAAAATTTGAGTTAATTATTAGGTTAGTCCATGTATTTTTTAAAATTATATAAAACATCATTATTATATATTTGTTTCCATTAAAATCTATTTACTGAATTTCTTCTTTTTCATCCGTTGTATGCTAGATTTGTTTCAATTTTAGTTGATATCAACAAAATACCATTTCATTCTTGAATATCGTACTAAAAAATTTTAAAAGTAATGACAGAGACTATTTCCAAGTAATATTTGAAACTACAATACTAACTAGGTAACTAGTCCATGCCCTAAAAGATGGGAAATTAATCTTATTGGACTCTACTATTGAAAGTTAATTAAACCAACCGCTTAATTATTGACTTAAAAAAAAAAAAGGGAACTCGTTAAGAATAAACTGGATTACAAAGAGTTCCAACAGCTTAATTATACAGAATAAAATACCCATAATTTTTTTAAAACCCACTTATATTCCAATGTAATTGTTACGTTCTTTAAACGGGATTTAGCTGGAAAAAGAAAGAAATAAGATCACGTGTTGGATCTGGGTAGAAAAGTAGGTATGGATACGGTTGAGTATTATTATGATTGTGATGTATGGCACCGTATTTTCTAATAACATACTTGATATAAAATGTGCAGATTAACAGGTGAGATTATTAACAAAGCCTTATGACTGGAGAAGCTGCAGCTGGCCTCTTGAGATTGAAAGTTCCTTCCATAATTTCGGAGGATTTGAGATATTTTGCGAGGATAATTAACAATTCTTGGTGTGAACTCGATTTGATTTTGAGTTTTCTTAAGTCACTACGCGTTCGTTTTCTAAGTCAAAATGATGCCACCAACTCTATATGTCGTGCATGTTTTGAGTTTGAAACGCATGTAGCATTTGCCTTCCAAATTCAATGTTTTTCATTCAAAGTCTAAGGAAAACACAAATTAAACCACGTTGATATTTATTAGAGCAAAAGGAGCAATGACTAACGATACATGCACAAGATAAAGGAAAAAATGGAGATAAAAGTACTAAAAAATCAACTAAAGATAAGCTACCTACTTTAATTAATCTTTAATATGTCTATGTACCTTTATTTTATTGGTTTGTGTCCCCCGTTTTTTTCCTATCATTTTTTGAGCAAATTTTTACAATATAGAGCAAAATTAATTAGTCCTTCCGTATTTTTTAAAACTCACTAAAACTCCTTTTTACCGTGTTAAATCATATGATACATTTTTTATAGAAGTTCACTCAACCAAAAACTAACTTAAGAGTTGATGATTATATTCAAACTTATATTAATAATTTAATAACTATTCTAATTGACGTGGAATAATATTCTCAATATTTTTCATACTTTTCATAGAACAATTCATCTTTTTTTTTTATAGACAAAAAGTAAATAGAATATTATTATGGTCTAGGGTGTGTTACATGAGTTTAAGAATATAAACTGCGGAAATGGTAGATTTTTACCCAAAAAAACAAATCGATTACTGCCAGTAAATTTCTTCTGAAATTTTCATTCAAAAAAGAAAGAAAAATGCAGGGGGAAATGCTAACACGCGTACAAAACAAAAGTACACAACCGATTGATCAACGTACGTAGGACCGTGTTCAGGATTGATCACCGGATTAACTGCCATGCCGCATTAATTTTAGAAGAGGCAGTTGAGTTCTCTATGGCGGGTGAGATCTTTGCTTTGGCGAACAAAATCTAAAGGGGTCGCGGGTCCCACATTTCTTATTAACTATTTTATGTACGGACTAAAGAGTACCAGAGGAGGCAACGGATGCCGAAACACTTCACGGTCGCGGTCGGTTGGTGATGCATTTTAATTTTCTTTCGCGATGAAATCGACGTCCCTCTTATCATCTGCATATGCATTGTTGCTTTCCATTTGATCGTATTATCATATGAATATCATCTTTCAAAAATCGAATTTCGGTTTCTAGTACCAGTAGGCAAATGGTCAGCCAAACATCATCTCCACTCGTACAACAGGAGCGAAAAATAGATGTAACAATAATTTTCTATTTATTTTGCTATTAATAGTATAATGGTTGGTCGCATTTAGTGAGAGTGCCGTTTATAATGCGCTAATAAATGGCCGTAGCGATTGGTCAAATGTAAATGTCAATGAGAACTAGGAGCCCACAAGCTACACGTTAACAACGGGGTCGGGGCATATCCATTTAAATTGTCGAATTTGAATCATTTATTTCATAAAATTTTGAAACATCTATTTAATTCTAAACTAGGATCCCTTGTATAATAATGAATCTAGGTGCGAAAAAATGTGAGTTAATTTTTCATTTCATTAAATTCACTGAACTAAATAGTAAGGATGTATAGCTAAAAAATAGTATCATCTACCTTTTACTAGATTCAGTTAATGCAATTACATTTTTAAGAGAAAATTTTAAGTCGAGAATCGCCCTTCCCAGTAAATTTTATTCATATTGCTCTTATCTCATATATATGTCAGTCAGCTAAACGGTGTGCAGGGAAGGTCTTTGATCGGGCAGCGGAGCTTTGTGTCATTACCTGGGCTTGTTCTTTGAGGAACGGAATGTGGGCCAACGCTCGGAAATGATATTTTTTAATAGGGCCCGCAGTTATTATAATTATAATTATAATTTAAAAAACAAAAAAAAAAATTGTTGGTCCGATGATCTATGATCGACTGGTTTCGTTTATTGCTGCACGCGTGTCTAAAAGCATACGGTCTTTTGAAATTGTGTGCCAAATACTGAAATTACTACAAGTATATAATAAATTTTAGGTGAAAGTCAGAGCCGTCGCTTATATCTCTGTGTTATTCTGAGCCAATACTTTAATCATCCAGTTGAGTTAGGACAGTCAACAATCTTTCACGTTTGAGTCATGCGTGTAAAACTAAATGCGTGTATGTACGCTGAGAAATAAATCCCCCGAAAAAATTAACAACAACTTAAAATTACTAACTTCATTATTTTTCTAGGCGGCAAACAGGCACATCACATTATGGGGTTTCATTTTCCATATTAATCGCAGCATTTGTAGGATAGGGTTAGTTCGATGGAGCATTAAATTGGAAGGCATTCTTAATTCATTTATAAACGCAAAAACAAATCCACATCAAGTGTTTAATGCAGCAAACTTACTGGTGTGTACAGATTTTGAGAAAGAAGACGAATGAGAGGGATAGTACCTCAGTCATTGTGGGGATCAAGAAAGCCCTAATAACTACATTTGAACGCATTGGGGGGTATTATATCCGAATGATAAGCTTTGATCCTTATTGGTGGGGGCGAAATGCGAGTGGCCCACGTTAGGTGGTTGGGCTTAAATTCTGCCGCAGCTTCACCTTCTAACATAATTAGCTCCGGTAACCATCTTTTTTGAATTTTCCATTTTTAATTGCAAAGGCTGAGGGGAGAGCGACAGAGAGTGCCTCATGCACGGAGCTTTTTATTATTATTATTATTATTAGTATTACTATAACAATACAAGTTGTATTCGCCAACTGGAGTTATTAAATGCACGGCATCGATCAACATCTTAGAGAGTTATATGCAACTGATTAATTCTTCTTTTTGTAGATTATCGATGGCCAGAAACACACAACTCACAAGTTTCTCGTCGATGATATATGTACTGGTTTGGTCTTCGTAATTGTCGAAAATTATGCAGTTTTACGTCAATTTCACAACAACGTATCAAACTTAGGCCGCGTTGATGATGACATCACGTGACTTCGAACAACTCCTGACAGTGTTCGAACCTGTACTGGAGGTGGAAAGTGCAATAAAATTTGTGGGATTAATCCCCTCCAAATTTTGTGCAAGTACAGTCTGTCTAGAGCGGATTATGACATATCGACATTTGACCAATTTTATAGCGTACATAATCCGATCAAATACGCAGCACAGAAACTCAAAATTTTGATTCCAAAAAGAAGAAAAAATAGGAGGACGGTTGAGTTGGAATACTGTTGTTTGGCTGCTTCACTTCAAAGCGGTAAATTAGCGAAAAGCTTATGCTCGTTTGACCTCTCAAAACTTTACATTCATTTTATTACACTTAATTGGGATGAATACACACCATCATCCGTGGTTTAATAATATGTCTACTCATACACTGTATGTAATCATCAAACGTAATAAATGAATACCCGTGGTCGTTGATGCCAAGAATTTTGAGTCATGCTCCGTGACCTTGCTTAGTGCTCCTTTAATGCTAGTCAATTTTGTAATTAAAAGAACCCTTGAGAGAGAGAAACGTGTGTCTCTGCTTATAAGCCATAGTAAGAGTGCACAAATAATGCAACACAATCCAATCCGTTCTAAAAAAATTTGGGTTTGGATTAGATGCGAATGAATAATCTAACTTGATCGAGTTGAATTTCTGCCAACTCAATTAGCTCAGATCCTGACAAGATCAAGTTAAACCTAATCCAATCGAGGTCATAATGCACAATGAAACTTGATCAAATCCCTAAGCCACAGGACCATCATCAACTCAACTAAAATGAAATTACTACTAACCCCCCAAAAATGATCATTGTACTAAAATATAGTGTACTGAACGAATTTGAATTACATTGTATATGTATATATATATATAAGGACATTTCTAAAACTATCCAAAAATTTTTTAGAGTAAGGATATCCTCACTCATTAAAAAAAAGATACAGATTTTAATATATTGAAAAGATTGTATTTTTTTTTAATATGTTAGTATATTAAAATATGTATTTTTTTGTATATTAGTAAATCTTCACTTGGTTAAAATGAAAATATTCTTATAAAAGAATTATTTTATATATAGAGAGAGTCAGATTCTAATAAGGGATCTTGCACTTTAGTTGAAGTGTGAGATCCCCATTGAAGTCATTGAATTTGAATTCAATAGTTATTAAAATGTATACATAGTGGGTCATACCATATGTAGATTTTAAAATGAAAAAAAAAAAAAAGAGCCATTAGATCTCGAATTAGGATTCTACTCTTTAGTTAAAATATAAGATCCTTTGATAAAACATAACTCTATACACATTGTTTTTCTCTAATAAGAATATTTTCATTTTAACAACAGGAGAATGTTGTTAAATAATTTTTGTTTTTTTTTTTAAAAAAAACAGATTTGAAAACAATAATGCAACGATTCTTCTTCTTTTGAGTCTTGAGAACATAAGGACATAAGGACATTGCACAATGCCACAACATAAGTTGGCACAGCCTTGCCAAAATATTAGGGAAGGCCTGATACTCTTGAACGGTGGCCCATGAATTTCAATATGACCCAAGCCCAATATAAGTAAGATCCAGTCCAGCCATTACATTCAAGTTTAGCAAACGAGGCCGTTGCCAGACGACGTCGTACGAGCGGTCAAATTGAGCTTCGCCATGGTCCTGGTATGGTGTAACGTGTAAACCCAGCTCAAACGAAGAAATCAGTGGAGCCATAAATGACCACATTTTTATTTTAATTGTAAATTTACTTGCAAGATGAATTACTAAAATAAAGCATAGGTTTATTTGTCAGAAAATTTACCCCGTGTCGTGGATCTATCAGGACGTAACTAAAGTATTTAAGCAAAGAATGCAAATAAATAAAGCGCAAAAGGGCTTAAAGAAATAAACACGTTCAAAAGTGGTAGACAAATCAGCAAGCTTTTACGTGATTTCTATTTTCGTAATCCGAATTCAATACATATCTCATTTACAAGGCGTCAATGCTATCTATAGCAAAACGGAATATTTTTTCAACTAATCATGCAAAAGCTAATAATGCACATGCACCACAGCTCCAATCATCACTTGACAAGTTAGCACGCACTGTTTGAATCCGTGAGTGTGAAACAGACTTCAGTTTCGCTATATATATTTGTTTATGCGTGTGTGTGTGAAAAATTTCCAGTTTGGTGGGACTTCATCCACATTTAGTCTAATAACACCCGCGAGTGCAATCGCATGAGACAAAATCACCGCGGCATCGTCCAATACAGTCTAATAATATTTTACGGTGTGACAGAGCCGTGGGACTTACGGTGAGTCCAATTAATTTTTTAAATATAAAATTTTGTCCCACATAACGGAGCAGCATTGAATAGACTCATCACCTCCGCTTACTGAAATAATAAACTTGTGTGATGTAAATTCTTTCTTAACAGCCAGATAGTATTTGCCCCAATCTTTATATATATATATATATATATATATATATATATATAACTTGCTTTGATGGTCGTTCTTTTTAACGGTATATTTTGACTTACTTTAAATGAAACTCTTTGATTATTTCTTTTGATCAAACTAATGTTCACATTAATAATACTCAGTTACTATGTCAGTCACAATGGCCATAATTGAAATGTTTTTTTTAATAGTGTATTATGTTGATATTTACAATCAAATTATATAGCTATGAGATTTTTACAACTAGGATCTTTTCACGGTGTGTAACTAGGATCTTCTTAAAACTGACATCCTCTCTAATATTTGAGAGGTGTTTATAAGATTGTTACTGATATTATATCAGATATTATAATTGATATTTATAATTAAATTATACAATTGGGATCTCCCAATGATGCATAACTAGGATCTTTTTAAAATTAGGACCCTCTCAAATATTCGAGGGTGTCCACAAGATTGTTGCTAATATTGTATCAAAGATTACAATTAATATTTATTGTCAAGTTGTTCAATTGTTACTGATATTACATCAAAGATCTCCTCATGGCGCATGCATCAAACTTTTGGAGCACTTCCTAATCAAATTCTACAACTGAGATCTTTTCGCAACTGGGGTTTTTTCGCGACATGTAACGGGAATCTTCTAAAAATTGGGACCCTCTTTAATATTCGAGAGGTGTCCACATAACTATTACTCGTATTACATTTAAAGATATCCACTTTATTTACATTTCATGATCACTCTATTTTACTCATATTTCGTGAGGGAGAGAATATCTTTATTCAATTATTTAATAATTAAAAAAGAATTGAAACTAACAATTATAATAATTTTACAAAGACTCAAACTCTATCTTTCACTTATAAAGTGTAGGGGCTTTACCACTATAACAAAGGCCTATTGTTTTGACCACAATTGAAATGTTAAAAGAAGAGAAAGATCATTTCTATACTTCAAAAGAAGGTGAACCACAAAGAAATAAGCTTTTTTTTTGGAAAAAAAAAATGCAGCACGTGGAGGCGGAATGTTCAGTCGATTTCCCTGAACGCGGACTACTCAAATGACTTGATGCAATACAAAAGAAAGATCATGACTTTCACGTGCAAGCCAAGCGAAGTCAAGTCAATACGTTGTAGGAAAGTAAAGCATGTACACAGCGGACTGAAATTGCACTGAATTAATAATAATAATAAGAAAAAGAAGAAGAACCAAAGAAAATGGTAGGTGTTTTTGTTTTTTTTTCCTTGCACTTGTGTGGATGGATTAACTTGTAAATAAGATCACACGTTCGGTGAAAGGACAAGGAAAAATCAAATGTCCACATTGGGACAATATGAGGATTTTCAAACATTCTATTCACATAATCAATCGCAAGATCCTGACTTTATATTTGCATGGAGTTCTGAATTATAACCAGCAGTTCAGCACTGCAGAATTAAATAAAATAAACTATCGGCGATGAGTTTGTCAATTTTTAATCCCCTGGTCCTGTTTCTTGCGTTGCATTTTTCGCTTGTCAAAATTGCTTGTGATTCTGCAGAAGTTCATGCTCTTCTCAAATGGAAAACCAGCCTTCAAATTCTAAGCCAATCTCCCTTGCTACCTTCCTGGATTCTCTATCCAGTTAACGCCACCAATACTTCTAGCCCATGTGCTTGGTCGGGAATTTCATGCAACCACGCCGGAAGCGTTATTAGCATTAACCTGACCAGATCAAATTTAAAAGGTACGCTTCAAGAATTTCCATTCTCGTTATTTCCCCAGCTAGCATATCTTGATCTTAGCGTGAATCAACTCTTTGGCACAATCCCAACTCAGATCGGTCACCTTTCCAAACTGAAGCACCTAGATTTTTCAACTAATCAGTTTTCTGGGATAATTCCACCGCAAGTTGGCATTCTAACAAATCTTGTTGTTCTTCGCCTTTCTGTCAATCAGTTAAATGGCTTAATTCCTGAAGAATTAGGAAAATTAACTTCTCGTAACAAGCTTGCCTTGTCCTATAACCAGTTAAACGGTTCAATTCCTGCTTCTCTGGGTAATTTGAGCAACTTGGCTCAATTGTCTCTTTCTAACAATTCACTTTCCGGTCAAATTCCTTCAAATTGCGGATACCTCAGTAATTTGATTGAACTTCGCTTAGATACCAACTATCTAACCGGTCCAATTCCTCCCAGTTTCCGAAACCTGCGAAAGTTAACGGTGTTCCACGTGTTCAATAATCAACATTCTAGTTCCATTCCGCAAGATATAGGAAATTTGGAATCTCTTGTTAGCTTAAGCTTACATACGAATAGTTTCTCTGGTGTGATTCCAACATCACTAGGACGTCTCAAAAATCTCACATTTGCTTATCTAAATAATAATCGAATTGTTGGCTCTATTCCCAGCGAAATTGGAAATTTGAGGTCTCTTTCTTATTTAGGATTGAACAAAAATCAACTCAGTGGATCAATTCCTCCTAGTATTGGTAATTTGAGTAATTTAAAATTTTTGTACCTTCATGATAATCAGCTTTCAGGTTATATTCCTCCAAAACTAGGCAACTTAAAATCTCTTCTCCATCTATACTTGAGCCACAATCAACTCAGTGGTTCTCTTCCTTCTTCCATCTGTAATTTAACTAGCTTAAAACATTTGCACGTACACGACATTAACAAGCTTTCTGGTTCCATTCCTAAAGAAGTAGGAGATCTAAAATCTCTTTCCCATTTATGGCTGAGTAAAACTCAACTCAGTGGCTTCATTCCTCCTTCCCTGGGCAATTTGAGTAACATAAGGGGGTTGTACATTCGTGAAAACATGCTTTATGGTTCTATTCCTGAGGAGTTAGGAAGATTGAAATCACTTTCTCAATTAAGCCTCAATGGTTCCATTCCTCACTCCTTGGGTAATCTGAGCAACTTAAAATTTTTTGCCCTCCGCGAAAATGAGCTTTCTGGTTCAATTCCCCAAGAAATTGAAAATATGAAAAAATTGAATAAATTTTTATTGTTTGAAAACCAGTTCACAGGTTATTTGCCTCAAAATGTTTGCCAAAGTGGATTACTAACACACTTTTCAGTACGTGACAACAATTTTGTTGGTCCAATCCCTCGAAGCTTGCAAAATTGCACAAGTTTGTACAGACTCCGCCTTGAACATAACCAACTCACCGGAAATATATCTGAAGCATTTGGCATATATCCAGAACTGGAGCTCTTAGAACTCAGCAATAATAAATTTTTTGGCGAAATCTCATCCAATTGGATAAAGTGCTCGCAGTTGGCCACCTTTAATATGGGAGGGAATGAAATCTCAGGAACCATACCTTCGGAGATTGGAAATATAATTCAACTACATAAACTTGATCTTTCTTCAAATCGTTTAGTTGGGAAAATACCAAAGCAGCTTGGAAAGTTGAGTTCACTCACCAGTTTGACTCTGAATGGCAATCAACTTTCCGGTGAAATACCTTTGGAACTTGGCTTACTCGCCGAACTTGGGTACCTTGACTTGTCTGCAAATAGACTAACCAAGTCAATCCCGAAAAATCTAGGGGAATTGAGAAAGTTGCATCATTTGAATTTGAGCAACAATCAGTTTAGTCAAGAAATTCCAATTCAGATTGGGAAGTTAGTTCAATTATCGAATCTCGATTTGAGTCAGAACTTGCTTGGAGGAAAGATACCATCTGAAATCTGTAATTTGGAAAGCTTGGAGTACATGAATCTCTCGCAAAATAAACTCTCCAGTTCCATTCCAAGTTGTTTTAACAGAATGCATGGTTTGTCAAGCATTCATGTATCCTATAACGAGTTGCAGGGGTCAATTCCCAACAGCAAAGCATTTCAAACTGCTACCTTCGAAGCATTTCAGGGGAATAAAGGATTGTGTGGTGATGTTAATGGACTGCCACCTTGCAAAGCTCTCACTTCGGACAAAGGTGACTCAGGAAAGCGCATGACTTTCTTGTTTGTAATTGTGTCACTTCTTTCGGGAGCATTCTTGCTTTCGCTTGTGTTGATTGGATTGTGTTTTAATTTCCGAAGAAGGAAGTTTACGGACTCACAAGAAGAGCAAAGCGATGTGAACAATGAAGAGTTGCTTTCAGCTTCAACTTTTGAAGGAAAAATGATTTATGAAGAAATCATAACAGCGACAAAGGATTTTGATGACTGGTATTCCATTGGGAAAGGTGGATGTGGGACTGTTTACAAAGCAGGGTTAACATCAGGAGATACTAGGGCAGTCAAGAAACTCCACTCCCTGCTAATTGGAGAGATGGGGATAAACCAAAAAGCTTTTGTCAGTGAAGTAAGGGCATTAACAGAGATAAGACATCGAAATATTGTGAAATTCTATGGTTTTTGTTCACATACACGGCACTCATTTTTAGTTTATGAGTATCTTGAAAGGGGCAGCCTGGCCACAATCTTGAGCAATGAAGCAACAGCAGCAGAATTAGACTGGAGTAAGAGAGTGAATGTTATTAAAGGTGTGGCTAATGCCTTGTCTTACATGCACCATGATTGCTTCCCACCAATTCTCCATCGAGACATATCAAGCAAGAATGTGTTGCTGGATCTGGAATACGAAGCTCATGTTTCAGACTTTGGAACTGCCAAGTTTCTCAAACCAGACTCATCTAATTGGAGTGAACTTGCCGGCACATGTGGATACATTGCACCAGGTATTTAAATAAAAATTTATTCATAATAAACTGCATTCTGTCCGTGGATATTGGATTAATGATCATATTTAACCACGTTTATGTTTCTCTTTGCAGAGCTTGCTTACACAATGAAGGCAAATGAAAAATGCGATGTGTTTAGCTTTGGAGTGTTAGTACTGGAAGTGATTGGGGGGAAGCATCCAGGGGACTTTCTTTCCTTGCTTCTATCTCTACCAGCTCCAGCTGCCAACATGAATATAGCAATTAATGATTTGATAGACTCACGCGTTCCACCACCCTCAGTTGAAGTTGAGGAAAAACTGAAATCCATTATAGAGGTAGCATTTTTTTGCTTAGATGCAAATCCAGATTGTAGGCCAACAATGCAGAAAGTGTGTGATCTCCTGTGCAAATAATAATAATATTGTAATTTCCTGGATCAAGTCGTCCCACCCTGTTTGTTACCTTCCAATGGGGTATCTGATTATGTCTAGAATCTGTAGTAAGCTTACTTCATCTTTCTATGTGTACCATCTCAAAGATTCTAATAAATATACTTTTTGGTTTTTGTTTCATTTATTTATTAATAAAATTTTTCGTAATTTCTTCATTAAAGAGATCAATGTTTGCTTGTGTAGTGACGAAAATAATCTCATTGCGTTCACGATTAAGTTGAGAATAAAGTGCAGCATTGCGTTAGAAATACTAATATTATAGCTAGAGTTGCCCTTAACAAACTGGCGCCATTATCAATTGATGTAGGTTGGTTGTGTATCACAAGCAGGTTGCTTTTCCCACACTGCGTACATCGAATCCAACCAGAACAAGAATGAGCCGTATCGGAAGTGGCATAGCATGGTCAAGAACGTTTGTGATGGTACAAAAGTTGTTGAAAAATTCACACCCACGCTTATGCTTTGGCCTGTTGGTCGAGTTTTAATTGGAAATGTTTCACTGGGAACGAGCCAGCTTAAAGGACCCCAAGACCATCCAAAACCAGCAGCATAACGTGCACATGAGAGTCAGCACCAAGATGGCATGTCTCCTGGAAATATGCTTGGTGCCTGAAACACCTGTAATAAACGCTAGTGGGCAAGCCAACGCGACCTTCACAACAGTGACACAAACAGTAGAAAATTGAGCTCATAATGGCGAAAATTTTGAAAGGGTGGATGATCACGCTATTGATTATTCGCATACCTGACAAATGAACATAAGAACCCCACCCACCGGGAACAAAAATCTTCGACCAAAACGATTAACCACAAAGGTAGAGACAAGGATCGAGCAAAGATTAACCAGACCAAGAATAATAGCTGCTATTAAAGCAGAATCACTTCCAAACCCGACTGATTGAAAAAGCACAGGAGCTTAGAATGCAATGATGTTAATCCCAGTAAGCTATTGAAAAAATGGTATGGCAATTGCTGTCACAAGGTGAGGTCTGTACTGCCTCTCAAATCTGGTCTCAAGCAGCTCTTGATTCGCAGCTTTGGCGACTTGAGTTAAAATAAGATCATCAGCTTTGGTGCTGATGAGGAAAGTTTGGTTAGCACAAATAAGATAATCACATAACTATTTAAGAAGATTAGCAAGAATAGTACAATCACGTGGTAATTTTGAAAGGCTTAATCACTGGTTACTTTTTATTTAATTTCCTTTGCTCACCGTCGTCCACAGAGGATGAATGTCGCGCTCTCGCTACGATCGCTTCGGAGGTTTGTTGGGTACTTCCTCAACTCACTGAGCTCGGTTGTCCAGCTCACAAGCCATCAACAATTTTCTGTGACAATATGGGCTTTCCAGCCCTGCCGAAAGAGACAAATAGTCATGTAAGTTTAGCATTAGGGCTGGACATTGCATTAGCCACACCGATCAGTTGAATTGTCGGTTTTGATTTTCGACGAACCAAAAGCGAAACCGGAACCAAATGATTTGGTTTTTAAATTTAATATTATTTTATTTATTTTATGACCTACCAATAACAACACGACACATTTCCAATTTTGCAAAATTACCAATATTTTTTTTTCTTTCATGTTCAATTTTCAATTCTAAAATTCATTTTTTTGATCCTATGTAGTATGTACATCGATATAAATTTTTTTTTTTAATCAACCTGAAACTCCGTAACCTTTTTAATGTCCTTTATGCACCACCATTCTCTAAAATGACTCTCATAACTTTCTCAATCAACTAGTACTCTGTTATTAAAGATAGCTTTCAATCCAATGTTTCTTCAATCAATTTCCAAGCTCTTTAAAGCAAATGTTTAGTTTGATTGAAAATTTGCAATTCGAAAGTTAAAACTCCGTACTAAAGTTTTACATTGTAATCAAACTCAAGTGTTTATTTTTAGGATCAAGCTACCGTGCAACAGCTGCACCGTGCCCTTGTTTTGTCTTTTTTGACTGGACACCTTACTTTCTTATGTATTTACAGTTATTAAACTAATTTCTTTTTCCTCTTTGTTTCACCCTCACCTTTACAATCTATTTTTTCTATTTTCAACAAACCCTGTAATCAATCAATTGCAACCAGTAAGAAAGAAGTTGACAAGCTATTTCTTTGTTGACTTAAAACTCATTTTCTCGATAACACATAAGCAATAATGAATTGAAATTGTTATATAAAAAAATTATATGGGTATATTTTTTTACCCACATTCTATTTATCATCTACAATAAAAATGTAAGTAAATTAGATTTTTTTATCTTTTATTATGTGCATTCTTCCCCTTTTTCTCTTCCGTGCATCTCTCTATTTTCTCTTTAAACAATATAACTCTAAAGCTTTCCAATAATTGGTTTATTGTTATTATTTTTATAAGCAAAACTTCTATTTATTATGTCAATAGGTTTATTTTTTTTAGGAAAAAAAATATTTTCACAAATGACCAAAAGTGAGAGTAGTAACAAAAATTCAAAACCCATCTTAGTTTTTGTTGTCTTTGTTGATGCATATGGCATGTTTGATCTCTTGATTATAACTTATGAGAGTAGGCACTGTAATACAATGATAATAAATTGATGATTAGTAATTTTTATTGAGAATATTCGGAGAGAAAGAAGTTGGTGCAAAATTTTATAAACTTTGACTTTTGTAAGTTTTTACCAAATAATAAGGACTTCATTATTAATAACTAAATAAACACATCAATGTCTTTGAAATTACTTTTACGTTAGATCAAATGGTGGTAGCATAAAAAGATAAAAAGAAAGGTATGATGCACCACTTGCACCGTAGCTGGATCTTTATTTTTAATAGTACAAAATACACACTCTTACTGTGTACAAATTAATAATTTGCATGTATAACATCATTCATGATAAAAAAATAGTAATGATAAAATGTAAAAGATAATGGGGATAAAATTTATAAAAACAAATAAATGCTTTTATTTTATTTATTTCATGTCAGCTTTTATAATTTTGTCTAATATTTTAAAGATAAAAGACTAGGATAACTTTTTTTTTTTGGGTGAAAAAATTATTGCTTAAAAGAGTCAATTTAGACTCACGGTAAATTTGAAAATGTTCCTCCCAAGTCTTATCCAATATTAGTAGGCTCATGGTTTATAATGTATGATTATGAATCCAGATTATTCATGAGCAAACGATTTGTAGTGTTTAATTAGTCTTGAAATTAAAAAAATAAATTTTGTGGTTAACATTAAACAAAGAAAATTTGAAAAAGATTTTGTGCAGAAGTCAATGGGCGGGAAAAAATGGAAAAAGATTTAATTTGAGAAAAAAGCGCAATTAATCAAAAAGCTGGAGGGCATATTCGTCCCTTAGCGTAAACCCTAGCCCTCTAGTCGCCCGCTCTTCGTCG
This sequence comes from Luvunga scandens, assembly GCA_030449905.1. Classification (NCBI taxonomy): domain Eukaryota; kingdom Viridiplantae; phylum Streptophyta; class Magnoliopsida; order Sapindales; family Rutaceae; genus Luvunga; species Luvunga scandens. Next base: position 3,810,569 of record JASUUG010000798.1, on the reverse strand, counting down.
GACTCGGATTCTCTCTCAGACGAACAAGCGCGCGTTTTCAGTAAGCTCGGTAAAGAAAAAGATGTCGCACTTCGGCAAATCAGGACCTCCGGATATCAGAGACACTTACTCTCTCCTCGTCCTCAACATCACTTTCCGTAATTACCCTTCCCCTTTGTTTTTACGTTTATCCCTGTTAATTCACTTATAATTTGACCTAATTTCGTTTCTATTGTATTCTATTCTTAACCCAGGCACCACCGCAGACGATCTCTTCCCTCTATTCGAAAAGTACGGCAAGGTCGTCGATGTCTTCATCCCTCGCGACCGAAGGTCTCGTGTCGTCTCCGTTATTTATTTATTTTTGTGTACTGTTTGTATGTCCATTTATTTATTATACAAAGATTTTTTTTTCCCCTTTTGGTGGTATAGGACTGGTGATTCGCGAGGTTTTGCTTTTGTTCGATACAAGTATGCGGATGAGGCGCAAAAAGCTGTGGACAGGCTTGATGGTTTATTTTTAAATTTTAATTTCGTATATGAAATACCGAAATTTAGTTTAGTATTTTTTTAATTTTCCTAATTTTTTTTTCCATTTTAGGGAGAGTTGTGGATGGAAGAGAAATTACAGTTCAATTCGCCAAGTATGGTCCCAATGCAGAGAGAATGTGAGTCATGCTTTTCTTTTCTTTAGTTGTTTGTGCGGTTTTTTTTTTTTTTTTGAGGAAATTATTTATACTATTATCTTATGCTGTTTATTGCCATGTACTTACAATGTGGCAGGGCTTTTGTTTATCTGAATTTTGCTGTTTACTCTTTTCAGTCAACAAGGAAGGATAGTGGAATCATCTTCAAAGTCAAAAGGCAGGTCTAGAAGTCGCAGTCCTCGTCCAAGGTGAGGAATTTTTTCTCTTCATTTTTGAAAATGAATGAGCATGACTCTGGATTCTTATTCTTATATTGGAAGATGTTTTGTTGTTGGGTTAATGAGTTGGATGGAACTAGAGTTTACGCTTTTGCTTCTAACATCATCATGCCATATTGCCATTGGAATGTACTACTTGTAGTTTGTTCATGATTGTTGATATAATAGTCATCACTATACTTGCTAAAAGGTATGTTTTTTTTGTTTATTTTTCTGGTGAGTATGAATATGCATATGAATTTGAAAAAGTGGGCTGACTTATTTGTTGGATGAGAAAGTGATTGGATACTCTTCCTACTGCATGTATTCCAATGATGTTTATCTCTGACAATTGTTGGAGAGAGACAATTTCTATAAGTTGTAATTAGATGAGATCAAACGAGATAGGATATAAGAGGTGTTATGTTCCTTCAAATTCTTGGGTGTTCTTCCTCTCTATTACCTCACGCATGATGGAATTCATTGATGGTTTTGGTCGTTCGAAACAATTTCTTCCTTTGATTTTAGTGATTGATTTACTCTGGAAAGTATTTACCTGATAATCACTGCTCTAGGAAATCATATCTGTAAATTTGTAACAAATAATATGGCAGATACTAATCTCCCTAGTTAGATCATCGTACTCATAAACATTTGTCTTCCAGCATTTGTGTTTGGGTGACAGGTTAGGTAGTGTTTGCTTCATGGGATGAGCGGAGCAACTTAAAGCTTATATGGTTAATGACAATTAAGTTCTTTTCCTTTCGTTTATTGCTTAAAGGAAAAAAGGTGTTAAAGGCATACCCATGCATTTGTTTATTTATTTAGTAATGTGTCATGTGTCTGTGAATTTTGTTTTCTTTTTGTTTTTTAATTTTCTTATATAAATGACAGAAAATGATGTTGCTTATCTTGGTCCATATTATTTAATTGCTGCTACTTGGTGCAGCATGAGTTTGTGATATACACTGCATCACTCTTTTTGTGGCACTTCTGAAAGTCCCACTAGCACTCATGATATGATGTATTTCCCAACACTTTCTCAACACTGAATATGATTATTTGATTTATCAGCAGTACAACCATTTAATCATAATTATTTTTATTGTGTAGAAATGCAGCTCAGAGCTGTGATTGCTTGCTCCAGTGACTGAAAGAATGTATTTTCAGGTATAGGGATGAATACAGGGACTACAGGAGGAGAAGTCTCAGTAGAAGCAAGGATAGATATGATCGTGACAGGTACCGAGGCAGAGAAAGAGATCATCGTCGCCGAAGCAGGAGCTGCAGTGCCAGTCCTGATCGGCACAAAAACCATGGGAGAGGCAAATACGATGAAGAGCGCCGCAGTAGGAGCCGATCTTACGAAAGGTATTAAAAATTTCTTCTGTTTATTCCTTTTCTCATCAGTGATTGCATGTTTGAACATGCTATCTTATTGAAAATTGCTTCATCCTGAAGTGCCTCCCCCCCTCGGCATAGTCCCAATTCTAAAAGGAGCCCATCTCCATGTAAGACTCACAAGGGTGAAATTCCTGATGGACGCAACTCTAATCAACGTTCTCCTGCTCTCAAACGCGTTTCACCAGATGGTCGGCGATCCGTTTCTGGAAGTCTATCTCCACGTAGATCACCTGCCAATGTGAGTCTATAAACACATTCTTGGTATATTTGGAAAATTTTTTGCAAACTGTTGATATTGTCACTGTGCATTGCAGGAATGATGAAGCAGCCATGTGGTAGATTTCTTTGATTCAATGGATTGTACCTGCTTCTATCTGGAAGAGGAAATATTTGAAACTTTGCTTGTTATCAACGAAAAACTCAGTGCTAAATCTGATAACTGTGGACAATTTTGAAGTTTGCACATTTCTTTATCAATCTTGGAGCCTCCTTTAAGAGGTTTGATGGCAGTTTGCATACTTCATTTTTATTTTTTCTCTCTTTGTTTTTGCTTTTAATCTTTTTATTCTGATTCCTCTTGGTGATTTCTTCTATCTTTCCATGAATATGCATTTGATCGTTGTCATAGATGTCAGTTAATGCGAGCTTTCTTTATGATGGATCATGTAGGGGACTTTTATGGTTGTGTTCGGTATTGCTGATTGCAAGATGATGCCGTTGCTGTTATCTCTTTAAGCTTAATCATTCATAGCTAGGTCAAGTGTAGTACCCGCAAACACTGTATTTAGTTATCTAATTGTTAAATGCACCCCTGAATTTTGTCCCATGATCTCCTACATCTGAGGCATCGGCATTCGGTGCTAGTGTTTTTCTATACCATTTTCAACTTGCAAATTGGCGTATTTAGTTATGTTAATCTATTAATGGCATGTATTTCCCTATCACATTGAGAACAAATGATGGAAGATATTGACTATCAAAATAGTCGAGATTCTTTCAAGCTTTATTATCATTTGGTCCATTATTTCGGCCAACCCCAAGAAGATTTTCATGTTAGCTTCGTAGCTACTGCAATTTTCAAACAGCCTGCTTTATTTTGTCCATTCTTATTTTTTGTCGCAACTTCTTCGGAATGACTGACGAATTGGGACATGGATAGAGTGAGTTAAAAGGGTTCAATTACCATGATGGATTAGAATTTACTCTTGATCTAATCATATATTGAGTAAGTAATTTAATTATTGATTGATAGTTAATAAATAAAATATATAAAAAAAATTAAATTTTATTCATACATTATAATTAAAAGACACATAATAAAAGATTTTAAAAAATTTAATAAAATTTACATTAGAAGAGGGTCTTATTCCTTGGGAGTAAGTTCAATAAAATTTACATCAGAAGAGGTCTTATTCCTTGGGAGTGATGGAGGCGAACTTGCCGAATGAACTATTAAGGGAGTAAATTTTGGGATTTAGCCTAGGATAGCTACAAAGCAATAAAAATGAATTAAATTGCAATCAAAATTGTAAGGTCCAACTGAAGGGGTCCCCACGTCTTTTAAGTTCCAATCATATCGTATCGGATCATAGAGGTCATTTTCTTTGGCAAAGGATAGTCAGAGTCTGAACATCTGACTTTCTCAATGAAAAAAACAAGGCCTACATTGACGATTGAACCATGGTGGAAGACTTTGGTCAAGCATTAATTTTGCGGAATGACTGCTGGATCCTGCCCGTCTCAAGAATCTATATATGAGTCTAAATTATACTCTGCTTTATGCCTAACAACTAATACACAATGGGATTTTCAACGTTAAAGAGAGAAGCCTCGCTTGTTACCCTGGTCCTTCTATTCATCTTGTCAGATTTTTCACCTAATGTTGCTTCTAATTCTATTGAAGCAGCCCGAGCTCTTCTCAAATGGAAAGCCACCCTTCAAAACCAGAACAATTCTCTACTTCCTTCATGGACTGTGTACCCTGTTAATGCCACCAACATATCTACACCATGTACTTGGTCTGGAATTTCTTGCAATCATGCCGGGCGCATCATTAGTATTAACCTGACCGCCACAAGTTTAAAAGGTACACTTGATCAATTCCCATTTTCATTATTTTCCCATCTTTCATATCTTGATCTTAGTGCAAATCAACTCTACGGCAATATCCCATCTCCAATCGGTAACCTCACCAAACTCAAGTTCCTTAACCTGTCATCTAATCATTTTTCTGGTAAAATACCATCAGAAATTGGCCTTCTAACAAATCTAGAGGTCCTTCATATGTTTGTTAATCATCTAAATGGGTCAATTCCAGAAATAGGTGGCTTGAGTTCACTTAACAATCTTGCCTTGGACGGCAACCATTTGGATGGTCCAATTCCTGTTTCTATAGGCAATTTGAGCAGCTTGGCTAGATTGTATCTTTATAATAATTCACTTTCAGGTTCCATTCCTTCAAGCATAGGAAATCTCTCTAATCTGGTCGAACTTTTTATAAAGAAAAACCATTTAAGAGGTCCAATCCCAACTAGTTTTGGATACCTGCAAAAGTTAACTAAGTTGAAGTTGTCCAGCAATCAACTTTCTGGTTCCATTCCCCAAGAGATAGGTAATTTGAAGTTACTTAAAGATCTCACATTGAGCCAGAATCAACTCAGAGGCACCGTTCCTTCTTCTTTGAGCAATCTGAGTAGCTTAGAGATTTTGCATCTCTATGATAACCAACTTTCGGGTCACATTCCACAGAAAATTGGAAACTTGATGAACTTAAATAGTTTCTCAGTGGGGGGAAACCAGTTCACTGGTTTTTTGCCCCGGAACATTTGTCTAAGTGGTTCACTTAAGTATTTCTCCGTGCATGATAATTACTTCACAGGCTCACTACCCAAAACGTTAAGAAATTGCACAAGCCTAGAAAGAGTCCGTCTTGAGAAAAACCAACTCATTGGAAACATATCTGATGATTTTAGCATCTGTCCAAACCTCAAGCTCTTCGATCTCAGTTACAACAAATTTTATGGGGAATTGTCATCCGAGTGGGCGAATTGCCCACAATTGGGAACACTAAAGATTGCGGGTAATAATATTACTGGAGGCATACCGCCTGAGATTGGAAAGGCAACCCAACTACATCAACTTGATCTTTCTTCAAATCATTTAGTTGGTAAGGTTCCAATGGAATTTGGTAAGTTGACTTCTCTAAACGATCTCATTCTGAGTGGGAATCAACTTTCTGGCGGTGTACCTCCAGAACTTGGCTTACTCACTGATCTCGGGTACCTTGACTTGTCTGCCAATAGATTTAGCAAATCAATTCCAGGAAATATGGGGTACTTGTTGAAATTGCATTATTTGAATATGAGCAACAATGAGTTGAGCCAAGGAATTCCAATTCAATTGGGAAAACTAGTTCAATTGTCAGAGCTAGATTTGAGTCATAACTTGCTCAGTGGAGAGATACCACCTGAAATCTGCAACTTGGAGAGCTTGGAGAAGCTGAATCTCTCCCATAACAACCTCTGTGGTTCAATTCCACCGAACTTTGAGAATATGCATGGCTTGTTGTCCATTGACATATCCTATAATGAGTTGGACGGCCCAATTCCCAGCATCGAAGCATTTCGACATGCTCCGGTAGAAGCACTACAAGGGAACAAAGGGCTGTGCGGTGATGTTAGCGGATTGCAGCCTTGCAAAGCTTTGAAGTCACACAAACATGCCGATCGAAAGTGGAGGACAATCCTGTTTACAGTGCTCCCTCTTTTAGCGGCACTTGCCCTCATAATTGGGCTGATTGGAATGTTCGTTTGTTCCCAAAGAAGGAAGAAAGACTCGCAGGAACAAGAAGAAAACAACAGGAACAATCAAGCATTGCTTTCAATATCAACTAATGAAGGTATATCGATGTACGAAGAAATAATAAGATCAACAAATAATTTCGATGAGAGTTTTTGCATTGGGAGAGGTGGATGTGGGAGTGTTTACAAAGCAGAGCTACCATCTGGGGATACTGTAGCAGTTAAAAAACTTCACTCCTTCGGTGGTGAGACGACGCATCAAAAAGAGTTTCTAAGTGAAATAAAGGCATTAACAGAGGTTAGGCATCGAAATATTGTGAAATTTTACGGCTTTTGTTCACATGCACGACATTCATTTTTAGTGTACGAGTACCTGGAAAGAGGCAGCTTGGCCAGAATCCTAAGCAGCGAAGCAGCAACAGAAATGGATTGGTGTAAGAGAGTAAATGTTATAAAAGGAGTGGCTCATGCCTTGTCTTACATGCACCATGAGTGCCGCCCACCAATTGTCCATCGAGACGTATCAAGCAAGAATGTGTTGCTGGATTTCGAATACGAGGCCCACGTTTCAGATTTTGGAACCGCAAAGCTTCTCAAGCCGGACTCATCCAATTGGAGTGAACTTGCCGGCACATGCGGATATGTTGCACCAGGTATATTATTAATTAAATTGCAAGACTGCATAATATTGTATCAATTAAACTGCAACGAGAGAGGATGTGCATAATGATCATATATTTAATTTGCAGAGCTTGCTTACACAATGAAGGTAACAGAAAAATGTGATGTGTATAGCTTTGGAGTGTTGGCATTGGAAGTGATCAAAGGGCAGCATCCAAAAGATTTGCTTTCCTCACATTCAGATTCATCTTTACCAGGTGCCAACATGAACGAAGCAATTGACGATATGTTTGACGCTCGGCTTCCGCCACCTTGGCTTGAAGTTGAAGTAGAGGACAAACTCAAATCCGTCATTGAAGTGGCCCTTTTATGTTTGGATGCCAATCCTGAACGTAGGCCAAACATGCAGATTGTTTGTAAACGATTATCACGCCACTAAATTTTCTCCTTCCGTCGGTCATGTACAGGGCCATCATGGCACCATGTATACGTATCATTTGCTCCCATCAGTCATAAACCTAACATTCTGTTGTTTTAAAAAAAAATAATAATAATAAAAGTTTTCAATTCTCCGGATCCCTTTTTACAACGTAAAAGTACCTAGTTTCTTATTATTCCGAGATTAACGCGCAATCAGTACTACTAATTCATTACTTGTTGAAATTGTAGTTGCATGACCCTCAATTATTGATTATTGTGGGTCACACATAGCACTATCACCCGTTGGATCGCAAAAAAGGCCAAAAAAAAGAAAAAAAAGAAACGCCAATTTAGGAATAGTGACGTGGCAAAAGTGGGCATATCCCGACAATATGGGCAGAGGATTCACGTTCGCCTCAAGAGGCACGGCTGTCTCTCCTTCCATATAGAGTCTCGTTATCGATTCTACGCAGCACAGAAGCAGATTGGGTTAAAATTCTGAAAGAAGAAAAAGGAGATCACGAAGCAATGTCAACACTTACCGTCCCAGCGCAAGTTCCATCTGTCACCGAAGACTGTGAGCAGCTCAGAAAAGCCTTTGAAGGTCTCCTCTCACCTTTTCTACTTCCTTCGTTTTCTATATGTTTTTTGTTTCATTTTCATGTGATCATATCCACTGTCAACCATCGGATCGGTCTCCTGGCATTGTTCTCTTAATGATCTCATCACAAAATAATATGTTTATTATTTGCTTGTTTTTGACATCACATCATCTCTCACTTTTCGATCGATCACTATAGTTAGTAGCACGATCGGTCACAGTAGCTTGATTCTTGATGGGATCAACGGTATATTGGTGTTATGTTTGCAGGATGGGGAACAAACGAGCAACTGATCATATCGATACTGGCTCACAGAAATGCTGCTCAACGCAAGTTGATTCGACAAACATATGCTGATACTTACGGTGAAGATCTCCTCAAGTCGCTCGACAAGGAACTCTCTAATGACTTTGAGGTCAGTTTTTCTTTTCTTTTTTTCCTCAAATGCGAAATGTTATTTCATAGGCAAATTTCAATGTTGTATATGTGTCCTATGCAGAGGGTGGTGCTGCTCTGGACTCTTGATCCTGCTGAACGTGATGCGTTTTTGGCCAATGAAGCCACTAAGAGGTGGACTTCTAGCAACCAGGTTCTTATGGAAATTGCATGCACCAGGTCTTCAAAGCAATTGCTTGAAGCAAGGCAGGCTTATCATGCACGTTATAAGAAGTCCCTTGAAGAGGATGTTGCTTATCACACCAATGGGGACTTCCGCAAGGTAAATGCTCCTAATCTTAATGACTCAGCTGTGCAAAGGAATGATTACAATTTTAGTTATAATTAATGCTCCTCCCCCCCACCCCCCCCCCCCCCCCCCCCCCAAAAAAAAAAAAAACAAAAAAAAAGTGCTTCAGTTATCTCCTATATATTCAAAATAACATCTGATTTATATATGCATCTAAATGGTGGTTGGTTTGTGATTAGCAACTTGATGCTTAAGTGTGATGATCTAATTCTAATGTCCCTGAAGCAGATGATGTTGCAAGGTAACAACTTATATGGGTAGAAACTTTTGGTTTTGATAGAAATAAAATTTTTTCTTTTGCTTCATTGTTTTCAGTCTCAAATGCTAATAATGCTTAATGCAATTGATTGGAAAACAAATTTGTGACCAGAGTAACGCCAGTACTGATTGAAACTAGTTCTGAGTCACAATGAAAGATACTTTGGTCGGTGGGTGAAAACTGGATGTGAAGACACTATATGTCAAAGGGATCAATTAATTACAATGATTTAGTAGCTTACTATAGGAAAGTCTAACTTGGAATTCTGGAATTGCCCTCCCTTTTTTTTATTTATAAGAGGATTCTTTAGTCTTTTGTAGTCTTCTCATTTGATCTCATTTGTCTCTCTGCATTTTACATGTTCAATGAAGTCCTCGTTTTTTAAGCATTGTGATTGACTGACTTCATTGTATATTCATGTACACTAGCTTTTGCTACCCCTTGTGACTGCCTACCGATATGAGGGAGATGAGGTGAACATGACACTAGCAAAATCGGAAGCCAAGATTCTCCATGAGAAGATTTCTGATAAGGCTTACAATGATGAGGATCTCATCAGGATCTTGGCAACCAGGAGCAAAGCACAGATCAATGCGACTCTGAATCAATACAAGAATGTACATGGGAATGATATAGTTCAGGTACCCATTTGGTCTTTGAACGCTATGTTTGGCCAGATATTTTCTGAAATTTTATTTTTCCTCCTTTTTTTAACTTTTGGCTGCAGATCTTCTTCTAAAATTTAATCTGTGTATCTTTTCTGTGGTAATTGAGGCCAATTGATTGACCTCACGGATTCTTGTTTGCATTTTCACTTAAAATTTTGATTTCAGTAGTTTGTTTTTACTGTTTATGATAGAATGAAAGAATAATTAGAAACCATTTCAAGAATGAAATAAGATTATTTGGTAAAATGGTCTCGATAAAGGGATTTCACCTCCTGATAAGCCCATATCTCTTTTATGTTTATTTGTGACTAATCACGTTAGCATATTATTTGCAGGACTTGGAGGCTGACCCTAAAGATGAGTACCTCGACCTACTGAGGGCCACAATTCAATGCTTAGTCCGCCCTGAACATTATTTTGAGAAGATACTTCGTCTGGCAATTAACAAACAGGGAACAGATGAAGGGGCTCTTACTAGAGTTGTCACCACAAGGGCCGAGGTCGACTTGAAGGTCATAAAAGATGAGTACCAGAGGAGGAACAGTGTTCCTCTGGATCGCGCCATTGCCAAGGACACCTCTGGGGACTACGAAAAAATGCTTCTGGCACTGTTAGGACATGGGGATGCTTGAGTTGTTCCCTATTTCTTGAAGGATTGAGAGGCAATATATGTATTTTATTTATCTAGGTTTGCTGTTGGTTGGAGTTTGCAGTGTTCTCTATGCATGTGTGATGATCGTTTTATTTTCAGTCTTTTGGTTATGCGGGTTGAAAAACTTAATCTATGATCTTACAAATAAGATGGTGACAGCATTTGCTATTAACGTGCGGCTTTTATGAAGAGTATTTGTGTGTGTGTGTGTTGAGTGGTTTTAAGCAGGATTTGGTTGCTTCATCAGTTATGCCATTTTTATAATAATGCTAGAAATATGAGACATTCACATGTTTGAAATTTACTTCATGCATTCTCCGAAGCAAAAACTTCAAATGTACAATACAATTATATTGATAGGTGAAATGGTTTATACCATCTTCAGTTAAAGGGCTCCCAATGTCTTCTGCCATGTTACACTTTGCGGTTTTCGATCCATTAAATTGTAGCAAATTTCTCAGCAGAGTTTGAAACGTTTGAGTTGAAATTATGATCCGATTATCCATCAAGAAAGCTATCTATGACAGACTAATTCAAACCTGCAAAGAGTAAAAGAATATTCTGATGTCATATTAACCAGATTCACATTGATGGTTTGCTATCATGGTCCAATTATCCATCAAGAAAGTTCAGACTGCCACCTCATTTCTACATTTTCATAAACAGACAAGTTTATAACTAGGCTCATACTTCTCACCACACAAGCCGCATCTGAAGTAACTCTATTATTTCAGAAACGCGAGGAAATATATCCTGCATCACATTTACAGGGGGCAAAGCAAAAACTGCGGTTCCAACCTAATAAAATATCTTACATACGAAGTTTCAAGACAACAACATAGACAACAGTGTATTACACACACAAGTCATAATAAACAACTGGAAGAAAAACACATTCAGTTTACAATCTTTTTAACTCGTGGAGATCCATCCACAAAGCCCCGAATTGCAAAATTTCTCAGTAATGGGACATCCGCAGCATCTTCTGATGGCTATCTTACATCTGACGGCCCGAGATAGATTAAGACTTCTTATTAGTGGTGAACAGAGTAACAACTTCAGGAGAACAACAACATTTCTTGCCACAGACAAATATACATCACTTCTTCGAGATGTTACGCGAGAAGATCCTCTTGCAATAAGGGCTGGTGCGTAAATTAGTATGTGGTCTAGCGGCTTCAATGAGTGAAGCATGAAGAGGACCCTGCTTCAGACAAATGAAAACAAAACAAAGAGGGACTGTTCAGCAATTTTAAACACTACTATCAAAGCAGAAAAGTAAATCAGAGGATCTCTCTCTCCAAACCTTGGTCACTGACAAAGCACACTGAATGACATAATTGGCAAATGGATCTTGCAACAACTGTTCAAAGTGTGGCACAGAAAGCAATTCATGGACAATTTGAGATCGACTTTCTCCAAAATGCTTGAGGCATTTTTCAACCACGTGGCTGCTGAATTTCTGTGTTGAGAGATGAACATAATGTCCTTTGAACTGCGACAGCAAGTTGGCATTGACAGAAGGGAGCTTTAGCTCTATTATATATTGTACAACATAATTTCTGTGACATAAAAACAAAAGAGGTCCTGAGTCAGACAAAAGATAAAATTATGGTACAGATACCTGTTAGAACCTATCACTTCTCAGACTAAATTATGAATCAAACAAGATGATTTAACTTAGGAGATGTAGATGAATCAATCAAGATGATATAGGATGTTCGACAAAAGTTTTTCCCTGCCCAAGAGGAAGACAATAAAGGAGAAATTAAGATGCCACAAATACTGCGGCCAGAAACGAGAAGAGAAATGAAAGAGGAAAGTCAACAACATATACCAAACCATAAGTGCACCATTCAATCAAACTTATTCTGAATTTTCAAATATACTTAAGAATCAGATGCCCATTTTCACCAACATAGCAAGGATCATGATCATGCTTCATTAATTTAGGGTGATGAGATGAAGATAAGTGTGAGCAAAAAGCAAAAATATAATTTGTCTTTCAATTGCAATGGCATAATATCATCGTGAGACCTCAAACAGTCACTATGTTTAGGGAAGCCATAATAAGCATACAAATGTTAACATGATACCAGTACCACAATAGTACCGCCTAAGTTCTCATGATGAAAAGTTTCACTCTTACAAACCAAAAAAAAAAAAGGAAGAAGGAAAGGCCATGCTCCGAAGAAATTCTTGGTGTAAACAAGAAATGAAAGTGAGCTACTCATCCATCTGACACCCTTCTAACAGTGAGTCCATGAAAAGAAAGAAGCATTCTAGATGATAATAAAGTCTGTCAAAGTTGAGGTAGCAAATATAACAAAAACGGATGGGACTTCTTGTCACAGGCTACCTTTAATAACCATGGCAATGTGCTGATTAGTGAAACATTCATCAATAAGAGTTTTATGATGCAAAAAACTGAAAATTAACTAAAACAAAAACCTCTTTTGAACACGTATGTACTCTACATGAAACAATGGGGTGCCCTTCCTACATAATATAGAAGGGTAGAGACTGCCAAAAGTTGTCATTGAAAAAGAAGGATCTGTTCTATAAAATTTAACTGTCCCTGATTTTTCCATTAGGAATCAAAACATACTTATTTAAATGACAACTATTTGGCGGAATAAAAAGATTTATAGTTTTTGTTAAGAATAGCCTCTTCAATTAAGCTAAGCTTTGATTAAAACACTGAGGTGAGTGAAAGAAAACATCGAGGACCAGAACAATGTGATTCATCAAAGAAGCAGTAATACCAGAAAAGAAAACATTACTTTGTATTACAAATCCTATTAAGAGTTTGAGAGTAAAGAAGAGTTAGGGAACATGAGTGATTACCCAAAAGGATCTTGAGCAAGGTGAAGCCCGTTCTTGGCAATTTCAGTGATCAACTTATCCCGATGTCTCCCAATGGAATGAGCAATGCACCGTTGCAATACACAACAGCCATGCTGATGAGTAGCTATATCAACGCAAAACTTTGCAGCAGCATCAAAAATAAACTACAACACATAATGACAGGTTGTTAAAAACATTAAAACAGGTTTCAAATATTTGTTGGCAAATTATTGCAGGTCCTGCAGCTACATTTTAATTAAAATCATTTGTCCAGACAAAATCTACACTGGTTTAATAAATTGCTTAAAGCAGAAATAATTCCCAAGATTTTTGAGAGAATGCGTTGGTGATACATGCTACTTTCATAGATATTCTGGGAACATAAATTCTTTGGTTAAGTTTAAGTTCATCAATAACTGAGCTGTATCTAAGACAAATATCATCAGGATCAAATTAGATTTGAAATGGAATCTAGTCGTCACAAATTTGCCTAGCTGCCATTCCAAATACGGATTAAGATCCTCTCATAGTGTTTTTCTCTCCTAGTCTCTCCTAGTCTTTTAATTTTAATGGAAAAAATTGGTTTAATTGTAAATACAATAAATAAAGCTGATTTAAAATTTAATTTTGGCCACTTATTTTCATTAGAAAAGACTAGGAGAGAAAAAACACTATGAGAGGATCCTTGTCCTCCAAATACAATTAGAAACTCCACATGATGAGGCAATCTCCAAGAAATTATGAGTTGGTCAAGCATTATTTTCTCTTCCATGGCCTACAGCTGCATGTACGGTCTCATTCACACAAATTTATATCTGCATCCCACTCGGTACAAGCTACATCTCTATGCACGTGTGCATATATCTATTCACCTAGAGACAAGCACCAATTGAGGACCAGAACTTGCTGGAGCTATTTCAAAGTCACTCTCATACCAAAAGCCATCTATCGCATAAGGTGGCAGGAGAGATCTGCTAATCAAACGAAGGATGATCATTACCTCTAAGGTTCCAGTTTAAGATGATGCTAATTCACTAACAATTTGCATTCTAAGCAAAGTTCCAGATTAGAATAATTCTTGATTCCTAGACTATTAACTTGGACAACATTCGACCAAGCCTCTTTATGATTTTCCATTCTGCACTGACCCGGTGATAATCATAAATGTGTAGGTTCAATAATTAAAAAACTTCAAAGTACCAAGATAGGTTGTCAAACTGAGATATAAACCTAACATTAATATAATGGCAACAGGCTCAAAACGTCAACAGAACACAAAAAAACCATGATATATTGGAATTGGATGCAAGGAGCAAAGAAGTAAACTTGAAAGAACATGACAAGATAAAAGTATAAACTAATAAAGGAGGTTGAGAGTCGTAAATTTCAACACAGAGGCATGACATAATATGATCATCTCTAAAATGGAATTGGCATTAATTTAGAAAGAAACATTTGTAATTTTGGTCCATTGATTAGAACCCGTCACTCAAAAAATTCCAGAAGTAGCCGGCTAGCTCAAACCATTCAAGGAGCAGAAACTGCACTTAATACTCTGGAAACCACTGATAGAGAATGACATTATATGACTTAAAAGTGAAGTCAACATTTCTGTAAAGATCAATTTATTCCTAGCTAGTGATCAAATAAGTTCCTTGTACCAGGCCAATGTGAAGCAGTATTTCTGTTCCTGGCCCAGTATACATATGAGACTAACTTGTCATCCGTTGATTGGCTTTTTATTGACAGTCATAAGTGTGTTACAATAATTATATAAAGGATGGTTTGATTACCCTTAAAATGACCATTTCGCTTATGCCTCCAATGCAGGCATGAAGCAGAATGGTGAAAAGATCAATATAGGCCACCAAGATACTAGTTCTATGCTCTGAGTGACACTGATATGATCTGACGCAAATGCATAAGATTCATATCACAAATTGATGTATGAAGATGTCAATGAAAATGACCACCCAAATTCTAGAGTCTGGTTTTAAGAAATAGCATACCAAAATATCAAATGCTATAGATAAGGAGATTAAATGACATTTGATCTTAAGAAATCAACATAACTCTCATTTTACTAAAGAAATGGAAAGAAAAAACTATACCTCATTATCTTCATTGCTGAGGCATTGCAAGCAGCGTTGTAAAACATGATTGCCATTCAGATCCTTAATAAGATCAAGAAAGCCAGGTTTGAGTGCTGCTTTGACCAGCAAAATCTGCTGCCTAGTTTTTAGAGTCTCAATCAACTTCTGTACCACCCGTGTGCTGGTAATCATAACATCAAATCACCAATTTATTTGGAAAGAACCAAATAATTGCAAGAACAGTCATTTAAAAATTATCAATGAGCAATGCAGCTATTAATTCATGTACAAACGATTTACCCATATGTGTTTAGGCAAACTCTGACAAGCTGTCCTGGTTCTTCAGTTGCCATTAGCAGAATCCGCGTCCTTTGTTCTTCAGTGCACACATTCAGCAACTTCTGCACAAGGTAATTGCCAAACTGCTCCATCATAAGCTCAACAATATGATCAATGACCTCGTCAAATATAATTTGCAAATCTAGAAAGGTTCCCTCATCAAACACCCTTTGTAAGAACCGACAACCATTTTGATCCTTTGCCATCGAGTATATATAACCACGGACATCAGCCAAAGAACTGGAACTTGATAGCAAATGCAATGGACATCGAATATCCACTAAGCTCTGAGCATTATCACAAATTACTCCATCATAAGCACAACCATCATGTTTACAAACTTTTACTGGTGGGTTTCTTGTTGCAATCTCATTGAGATTGTTCTGCTTTTGACCCCTCAATGAATCAAGTCCTTTGTTGGCGGCATGATCAATACTTCTTCCTTGTATAATGAAACTATCTTCACAACCAAAACCCTCTATGGCACCAGCAACGTTGACCGGCATGAAAGATTCTGAAACCCTGTTGTTTGACATTGAATTAGTCCTCGCTTTCAACATTGAATGATTATACAACAGAGTGTCCAAATCTAAATCAGACTCGGTTTGCACCAACTGATTGGAAAACAAATGATTCATAACACCAATATCTCGGTTAGAATCCAATCCAAGTTGTTGTGCACCAACGAAAGCATCATTAACATAAGACCTACTAATCCTAGATGGATTTTGTAACCAAGTACCCGCGTTAGTCCAGCTCCTCCCCTGTTCCATTCTCTGCTGAAGGTACTGATGCCTTAAAGTACTATAACTTGGACTGAAACGCAAATTATTAGAATGATGAAGACCAAGACCAAAGTTAGTCTCCTTCAAGTCATCCCCACCGTACTGCCCACCAAAAGCAATCAACAAAGACTTCCTTTCATCATCAAAACGCTTAGAAACGGCAGTATGGGAGGAACTTAATCCTTGATAATCAGAAACAACGTTGTTAAGACCATCGAATATCCTATATTTTTCGACATTATAAGGCACACCTACGCTCCCTCCCAAAGAAGCATCACTCGTAAAACCAAAGCGAACCCCAAGTGGGTCCATGATCTCAAGCCTCTTCGATTTAGCACTATGATCCAAGTGCTCCTCTCCAACTCCTCCAATATTCATTCTGTAAAGATTGTCACACAAACCCATTCCATAGTCCAAAGTGTCATTAACATTCTCCCTCTGAAAACAAGAATCAGTTGATTTGGCATCCAACAACATATCATTAAAAGAATCGGTAGCAGCACCACCATGTGTCTTATACTTGTTAGCATTCTCAACATTGTTATTATAGAGAACATTGATTGGTTTTGAAAAAGGAGAAGCATCATCCTCAGAGAAGCAACAAAACCCACTGTTAGAAAAACAAGAACTTGAAGGAGAAGAGTGCTCTGTTGTAGATTGCGGAGACACTCTACTAAAAGGTGGCCCACTCACAAGATTATGATTATGATGTTGATGTTGATGATGAGCAAAACTCAGAGATTGATTTTGAGTTATCTCATTCAACATCCTCTCAAGCTCATCCTCCTCTCTTCTCGTCCTTTCTTTTATCACTCTCTTTTCCTCTGTTTCTGGTTGCTTATCCATCGTCTCAACAACAACAACAACAACAGCAGCAACAGCAATCCTACTACCACGTTACTAAATATGAAAAGCAAAAACACACAAAAAACAACGTCAGAAAGCAACCAAAACACAACATACGAAGAGGATATTTTATATTTTGGCTTTTGGGTTTTTTTTTTTTTTTTTTTTTTCCCTCTCTTTTCTTTTTTGAGTACGCAAATGAGAGGGTGAGAGAAATGTTTTTTTTTTTTTAACCCTCCCTGGTTTGGTACAGAAGGTCATATAAAAGTGTATGCGTAGTACGGGCCGCTGTCGCTCGCCATGAAAATGAAGTCTAGTTTGCCCACACCACCTTGCACTGAATAGAAAGCAGAGAGCGAGAATGAGAAGGGATCTGACTAGGAAATTTCTTTTATATGTTATATTCTTTTTTTAAATAAATAAATATATATATATATATATATAAAAACTGAGATTTAAATATAATTATTATGTTAATTAACTAGTTTAATTTTGATCTTGTTAGTTACAAGTATCTTTTAAGCTAAACTGAATCCTCACCTCTCTGCTCGATTTTCTCTTGATATTTTTGACTGCCACTAATCGAGATCGGGATCTTTAACATTCTGAAACTCACGCCAATGGAAATCAAATGAAAATTCGTTTTGAAGGTTGATCGAGTTTGTTTGTCATTGACCGATCGGACGGTCAGGATTGTATTGTTTACGCTGGAGCCGGACTCAGCTGATAAATAAATAAATAAATCTTGCAAATGCGAGCCGTTTCTCTGTTGTGTAATTCTATTTCAATCCACGTCTACCGTCACTTCCAATTACGTAACCTAAACAAATCTCGGGCACTGATCACTCATGATTCGTGAGTCATGACTCAAACAAATGGGCGATGACACAGAGTTGGTCAAGTACCACGTTGCCACTTGGCCGCTGCTTTCTTGTCACCCAAGACATATGGAAGAGAAGAGAATTTCATTCAAATTTGCCGTCGCCTAATAAGTATTATACTTGCGAACTTTTTATGACATTTTGAATAGCCATGGGATTTGTGCCAAAGCAAATAGAGAACCGAACCGATTGAAATAAGTTGTGCAAAAGGCTAGACAATTTTTAGGTAAGCAAATTAATGTTCCAACTTTGTCCTTTGTCCACTGAAGAAAGGAATTGGAATGATAGTAGCTTTCCAACACAATTTTTTTGATAAAGTAAACGTGTGATCCGACGTCGATCATATTGGTTTAATGGCAAGGGAATATTGTGCATGTTAATTAATAATTTGACAGGGAAAGTTAGCTTAACTCTTTGAA
Source organism: Luvunga scandens (assembly GCA_030449905.1). NCBI lineage: Eukaryota > Viridiplantae > Streptophyta > Magnoliopsida > Sapindales > Rutaceae > Luvunga > Luvunga scandens. The sequence goes on along the minus strand of JASUUG010000798.1, from coordinate 3,792,305 downwards.
AATTCGAAATTAATTCCAAGGCTGAAAAGCAAAAGGCCCCCAAATAATAATAAACTAAAATGGACTTACTTCCAGTAGTAATTCACCATATAACGTCGGAGAGAAGGTAATCATGAGACCAGGATTCTGTTGCCAGTCCCTGTCGACCCTTTTTAGTGCTTGACTATTGATATGTACATATACTTTATTTAAAGAGTTAAGGAGGAAAAGAAGAAAAAATAAAAGAAAATAAAAGAAAGGAGACCGCGTTTTGTATTTATGCAATGGAGCAACCGGGCTTTCCTTTGAAAGTTCCCAGCCGATGCAGATTCGGCGAATTTGCGAGCTATTCACGTCAAGTGAAGGGCTAATAAATTATCACTCGTGTTGATTATATTCATTGTAAATTTTTTTTATAAATTTTTTTGAAGGAAACTTTAAGAAAGAAAAAAAATAATAAAAAGATAATTACCACTGGGCATTACATGATAATGGCTGATAGGCGATAGCTGTAGACGACAAGCAGTGGTGAAAATTTTACATTCAAGTCCTTGCCGCCCGGCAATTCTGCAATAGCAGGCACCAAAGCCGTAGGCGTATATGCAATATGTACAACAGCTCTATAGGTGGCTGGCTGGCTGGCTGCTACAAGCACCCAAGTTTGTCACATCGTTACAATTTACAGCCATGGCCGAGCCGCAAGCTAAAACAATTTCTCTCTATTTAGCAATTACCATGCAAGTTTAAAACCATTTAAGGATTAACTAAATAATAAGCTTATTTTTTTTTCTTCTTTTTCATACATACGGGGCCTAATGCAAATCTTTTACTTCTTTGGGCCGGTTTGAGATTGCTTTTGAGTAAAGCCAGCAAAATTTGATATGGCTCGATTACCTGATACGAATAAATAGGTATGCATCATCAAATTTAATACGATTATTAAATGGATCGAGTTTGAGTCGACATAATTTTTTTCTGCGTTCGATTATGGTTAAAGTTTTTGAAGCATTTACCTGATCAATGACACTATTATTTTTAAAAAAAAAATTAATTTATAGGTTTTTGTCATTAAAAATTATATATTGAACATGATTCTTTCTTTTTTTTAGAAGAATAGATATATACACAATATTTTTTTTATAAAATTTTGTGTAGATTTAGAACTTTAATAGTATAAATGTGTAATATTTTGAGGTGTGTGTGTATTTGGGTGCGTATGTGTGCATGTGTGTATAACATTTGTTAAATATATCGATATTAAATGGATTATTGGGTAACTCGTTTATTTTCTGTTTCGGATTTGGGTTTCAATATTTTGACACGATTATTAAATGGTCGTGTTTGAGTCAACTTAAATTTGACACGACACGAAGTTGATATAACACGAACATGACCTGTTTTGTCAGCTCACTTTTAAGAGATCAAAAGTGATTTTAAAAAGTTAAAAAATTAAATTTTAAAAAAAAATTAAAAACTAATTTTAGTATTTCATAATTTTTTTTAAAAAATCACATTATTCTACCATAGATTTTAGCAAGAAAGGAAGGAATAGCTTTTTGAAATTTAATTTTAAGAATTAATTTTACATTTATTACAGTTCCATATATATTTTCACATATTAAATAAAAATTCAAAATTATCCTTATTTAATTACGAAATTAAATGAAGAAATTTAAAGAGATTAATATTGTTACCAAAAATATCGAGATGACAAAATAATAATAATAATAATAATAATAATAATAATAATAATAATAATAATAATAATAATAATAATAATAATAATAATAATAATAATAATAATAATAATAATAATGTGATTTTTTACGATTATTATTATTATTATTATTATTATTATTATTATTATTATTATTATTATTATTATTATTATTATTAATGCGTAGGCAAACTTTACTTAATTTTATATCTATTTGGATCATTTATATTCTTACAACAATTTAACAATAACATTTATCAAGTATATACCACTGCTTTTAAAATCAAAACACTTTTGAAAAATAAATTTTACTAAACACTTAATTGATTTTCTTCACAACTAATTATTTATACAGCACACATAATATCAATTATTTTAAGGATTAATGTCACCTGGGTGATACATTTTTTGACAAAGATAAAAAAAAGTGATAGATTTTTTAGAAATATGCAGCGAGATGGCAAACCGTTAACTTTTCCACTAATTTTAACGAAATTGGTTACCTCTTGATAAAATTATGTTTCTGCCCCCATGACTTTCTTTAAATATTACGATGATGCTTTTGGTTGCTTATTTATTTGCAAGTATATCCCATTTCGAAAAGGAAAAAAAATGAGAACAAAATTCAACTCATATCAAAATAATAATATTAAAATAAATTTAACAATGTATACATTTTAAAATAATTTCCATATTTTAAAAAAATATTTTAATACTTTACAATTTTATATTATATTAAAATAAATTTTATAATAATAGAACATAACATAAAATAAAAATATAAAAAATTTAAATTATTTTCAATATTATATAAAATAATTTTAATATTATTAATACATGAGAAATTATGTTAATATTTTTAAAAATATGAAATTTATTTTAAAATATTTGTATTGTTAAATTTATTTTAATATTATTATTTTAGTATGAGCTGAATTTTGTTCTCATTTTTTTCTTTTTTGTATCGGATATACTTATAAATAAATAAGCAATTAAGGACATCATCATAATATTTAAAGGAAGTCACAGGGGCAGAAATGTAATTTTATCAAAAGACAACCAATTCTGTTAAAATTAACAAAAAAAATTAATTGTTTGTCATCTCATTGCCTAGTTTTGAAAAATCTATCACTTTTTTTATATATAAAAAATGTGTTACTTAATGACATTAACCCTTATTTTAAAAGTTACAGCATTACTAAATTAGCCCTTTGTCTTGAGTAAAGACACAAGTTACATGGGCTTAAACTGTGGGTGGAATCATGTCAAAAATGATAAGGGCACTGTAATTTAATTTTCCCTTTCATTTATGTGTATTGAAACACATATTTTCACCAATTAATATCATAATATACAATACTTGATTTTTAAAGTTAAAAAAAATAATATTGTAATCAGGAAGGTTCCTTGAACTTAATTCTTGACTTAGAAATATGTCTTAATTTTTTATTATTGGAATCCACTTAAGTTAATGATAAGGACTTTAAAAATAATGTTTATATGTTCTTCATCTATCCGTAGAACCCACCCATGTGTAATAGGGTTAGGTTATTTTGATTTAAAATTCTAACACAAATCACAAATCTTAAGCCATTGATTTCAATAATTCAATCATAGATTTTGAAAGTCACTATCATTTGGTGATGATTTTTCATCCATCATTTGATTGCTAGAAACTAATAGCTCAAAATTTATATAAAAATTTCAAGTAAACATAACCCACCTTATTTAATATTATCAACTCATTTATCACCGACACATTTTATGAGTTCAATGGTTTAAAAATTGTTTATCTACAGCTAAAAAATTTTAAATTGACTTATCCCTTCCCGAGGGATAGTTATGATTACTTTGAACTTAGCCTCTATATATATATATATATTATTTTTATTAGCTTGAATTGAAGCACAAATTTATGTAATTGTTATCATATACAAATTGAATAATTGATAAATGAGGAGAAAAATATTATTTGATGTTACTAACTCATATATTACATAACAATTAAGAAAAATGAAACAATAAAGCTACGTGCCTCACAATGAGAACTACATCTAAAATAATATTCTGACGGTTGACTGTGCAATGAATTACTTCAAAAATTGTGAATCTACTTCGTACTGTTGCTATCCCATGTCATATTTGTAATAAAGTTTTGGATATTTAATAGTACTTTAATGATAATAATGTATTAAAATTTATAAAATTTCACCATTTACTCAATGAATGACACATTATTTGAGATAAAAAATTTTTGATAAAATTGAAGACATCTGACTATGAATCTCAAGAAAAATATCATTTGCTTAAATAACATATCACATGCTCTGAAAAAATGACACAAAAAAATATGAGAAAAAAGTATCGAAGCATAAGTATAATTTTAGGCTTCAATCTTCAGTTCTCCACACAGTGAGCGGACAAATGAATTCAGAGAGATGTCACGTAGAAAGAGAAGGTTGTTTGACAGAAATAGGGAGGCAACTGTTGTAGAGAAGTTGATTTTAAAAAGTGAAAGAGATAGTTCTAGTATAAAGGTCATTTTAATGACAAAAACAAGGGAACAATTATATACACTAGACTGTTAGAGTATATTTGTGTGTGTTTGTGTAGTTCTTCTCTAGTAAAGACATTATTAAAATAAAAAAAAAAATGCATATTTGTATATATTAAAAACTCTATTTTTTTGTAATTGAAATATATTTTTTTGTTTTGTAATGCCGCTACTCTCTCTTTTCCCCACTCTCTTTATATATATAGCGCCCTTTCTCTCTCTCTCTCTCTATATATATATATGGTAACCATGCAAACTAGTAACCATTGGATTGAATTACACATGGCTAAAACTTATGCTAAAATTTTTAAATTCAAAGTTGGAGTTAAAATAAGCTAATTTGAATTCTAATTGCATGCATAACTCATCTATTAAGTTATGAATGTTGATAACTTATAAGATCAATATTCTATCATCGGATACATAGATGACCCGTCCATTAAAACTTAAATTGAGACTCAAATGCTAACATAAAATATAATTTGTAGATTACAAGTTAATATCCGAATTCAAAAGCGTGACGTCTAATTTTTATATATTATAATGTAAAATGTTTAATTGTGACATGACAATTGCATTTCTAACTGCTGCACCTAAATGCCATAGTTATTTTGTAGAAGGCCCTTGAAGGCTTTAGCGATTCCCCTATGCATGGGCCAACAAGACCGGCCCATTCATTGATTCCGAAAGGTTCGGCCTCCGGAGAACATACTGAAAATAAAACGTACAGTGCGAGTTTGACTTGCACATTTAACGTGGATACATGTAAAAGCTTAACAAATTTTGAACTTGAAAAAAGCCTAGAATCATAACAAGAATATAATGATTGTCAATGTATCACTAATAAATAAAATTGAACTTGGTAAGCAGTCGACAGATTTCACTAGAAGAAGCATGAAAAGCACAAGAATATGGACAAACAAACCGAATTAGGAAGAAAGTCCATAGCACAGGCAACATGTTAAAACCCCTAGATAGAACAAGATTCCCAAAACCCACAATGCAAGGTCAAATAATATAATCACACGCCTGTACTACGACGAGTAACACAAAACCAGATATGATGAATAAAATAACTCAGTTAGACCTAACAAGCTAAACCAAGGCAATGCTGCTCTCGCCGCCCGGAGGCTTGCGTACTCCACCCAGATAGTCTCGAGACTCTACCTTACCATCAGCAAAAATATTACTGCCACTCATCTCCCGCAGTTTTGCTACACTAAGTGGCTTCTCAGCAGATGACAGAGGAGCATCACCCTTGAATATGTCATTTCCTGACAGCTCAGAAAATTTCTTGTCGTAAATCTTCTTTGCCGTCTTCATCACAGGTTCCTCAGTAGAAGTTATGCTGCTCTGACCTCCAGCAGGCTACAAAGTTAAATCCAGGTTCAAATGCAGTTAGATACTTGAATTCCATTAAAATAGAAGCACAGAGCCAAAACATAGAGACATAGATAATAATAAAAAAGATGAGAATCAAAGAACTGGAAAAACGGCATGAAGAGCATTTAATAAAGTTGGATCTGAAATGGACAAAACCACAAGTCCATGTGCCATTCGTGCCACAGGTACTTTAACAACGAAGGTTAAGGCAATGAATGCAATCAATTAAAACTTCCTTGAAGACAAAATAACCACCGGGCACTCAATGCAATCTTCTTAACCCTCCAAAAGAAAACACAATTGTATGAACGGCTTAACGAAGCCTAAATATGGCATAACTTCAACCCTTTTTCAGGAATAGATCTAGAAGTTTTTTTATTTTTTTCTTCTTTTTTGGAAAGAAAATATAAATCAAGAAGTTGTTCAATCAATGTACTTTGGCTCATGCATGATCCCCTATGCAACCCCTCAATTTAATCCTAAAATTTCCACAGTAAGGGGAGGAGGGACAGGGCAAGGGGAGCTGAGAGGGAGGACAAAAAAATATCTATATCTATCCAAACATCACTCACGTCAGAGACTTTGACAGATGTTCGTACATCTTGTGGAGCAGAGTCTCCCAAGTTGAAGTTTTCCTTCAATGCCAAGGCACGCACAGCTGGCCGTGGTAAAATTTCTGGCGGGGGTGCAAAGATATCATGTCCACTAAGCTCCTTGCTCTTAGCATCAGAAATCTGCTTCTTCAACTTAGCCTCTGACTCACTTTCCAGTGTCCCACTAAGCTCACGCTGCTTAGCCACCTCAGGTAGAGTAGTAGGTTTTTTGGGCGAAATGCTATCTTCCTCACCGAACGAGATATGGCTGATTCCAGCAATTGCTTGCTGACAGTTCCAAACATCACCATAGAAAATAGTCAGTTTAAGCCAACAGAAATTCTTCAAATGCAAGAACTAAGATACCTGATACATGCGTAGTCCCGTTTTGTTATTTGGAGTAGGATTTGCACTACCAGATTCTGATTCATCATTTTCTGCACCAGCTGCAAAAATGCCACTACCAGTCATCTCCTTCATTTTATACCCTGAACAAGGTTTCCTGCAAAGTACAAAGTCAATGGTTTTAGTCATAGGTGGTTTAATACTCTCATAAATACAGACGCAAATATAGAAAGATAAAAGTTTATTTCACTTAAAAAGTAAAATTCAGAGCTTTACATTAACAGAGCCAAAGTTGCTGGATTGAGCTGAAACTGATATTTTAGGACACATTGACTCAAAAAAAAAAAAATGCATTTATGGAAAACACAAACAAGTTTATAAGCATTCCATCTCATTTTTGCCAGACAATCCACTATCACTTCTCGGTACCTTGATGTTTTAAGCTTTTAAATGGCCAGCCATACAATTGATTGCAAACACTATATTTGGAACCATCTGACAAATTGGTAGAAAATTGATATGTAGTTGTATTGGTTTCTTGTTTCCTGATTGATAAATGCCATTCTGGACAAAAAAGATATGCCAAGGCATCAAATTATAGCTTAGAAACATTCATTTCTAATCCATAAGTTAATCTTCCCTTGTCAACATTCTGTCTAATATTGATTTTTGCCAACTCTACTAATATTAACAAGGATACAACAGCCAGATCTCCATTGATAGATCTAAAATCAACGGGATTAATCAAGCTAAATCTGATTAGTAATGCTTTTTCATCACAAATCGAAATATTTAAAAGGTTATAAGTTTATTGCAAATTTATGAGGCAAAATAAGGAGTAAATAATGCAAATTTATGCGGCGAAATAAGGAGTAGATATAAATTCATAAGCTCATAAGCAATATTCAAAGTCAAATTCAAGTAAAAATCTAAAGTCCGTTGCAGAAAAAGACAAGTAAAACATTAATGGAAACCATAATCCATGACGACTACAGACAAAGGACAGAACAAACAAAACAAATACATATATGAACTTGGAGTGAATAAATAAAACAAATTTTAGGACCATCTACACGCATTTATTATCCATTAAAAAAAATTAAAAGTGAATAAATAAAACTAAATTTGGAGTGAATAGCAGATCTCACCTTCTGTTTAAGCTCTCAACTTCCTCATCCGTCACCTGACCCCCAAAAACCACCTTACTGATTCCATCCGACGGCTACAGTTGCACCACGTCAACCAAAGTCGTAAAAATTAAGCAGACGAGGTTGTAAAAAAGCAACAAAATAAAAAAGAAAATGAGCTTTACTTGTCCGCGTACGGAGGAGCGCGCGGCGGAGGCTTGGGCAGGGGAATCAGACGGTGGAGTTTCGGACCAAACGAGCAGATCTGCGGTTGATGTGTGTGGTTTCCTCACCGGAGTGCTTCTCTCCATTTCAATAATCAAATTACTTATCCAAAAAATAGTACAAAGAGCCGCTCTTCTTCAACAAGTTGTCTGTAAAGCACACTGTGTCTGTGGACTGTGGCTCTGTTTTAGGCCGAAGCGACGAAAAAAAAATGAAGAATGGATGAGGAAGCAGAAATGACGAAAGTGTCCTCGTGATCTGGAACTTTCTTGCTTTAAAGTTTTGCTTTTGGGAGTGATGATGAGTGAGAAGAGAGCTTATATATAGCTTTAGCCTTGGATCATAGAATTAAGGAGTAGCTGCTACTACAACTCTTTTTTTTGCTTTTGTTGTTCTGTTTTTAAAGCAAAGAAACAGAAAATTTTGAAATATGGTGGATATATTATAACCGTCAGGACTCTCACTCCACTGACGCTTCGAAACTTAATTTCGATTTTCTCTCTCCACTACAGAATTTGAATCTTGTACCGCCCTCGGTTTGATTTCTGATCTGATTGTTTTAATGCCACGCATGCGTCCGCCCAATCCACCGGCAAGTGCCCGTTGCCTTGGAGGATTAACCGGCTAATCCCTCTGAAATTACCTAAACAACCCTGATATTTGATTTTGCATTGTTTAGCTTATATATCCGCCACGTCGATGACTTAAAACATCCAATTTTGGTCCCTCTATGTCCTGTTGATCTCTAATTCAACTAGATATTTCGACGCCAACCTGATGTGTTTCCAGTGAACTTGATTTTATTAAATTTTACGCTCAACATTGTGCAAATTGCATAAGATAACTCTCGTGATTTAAGGTGACCAAACCTAAAACAAGTAATATTTGCTCTTTTTACTGAGACCCAGGTTTTGATAGAGATGCTCTCCTCATTGCTACTCTAAGAAACTCCATCATCTTCTTTTTCACACCCATGTGAGTAAAGCAATCAAATTGTTGGCTCTGATGCCATTTTCCTCTAGAAACAACATCATTTTTTAAGTGGGCCATTATGCCAAGTTTCACGTGCGGTGAATATGGCAATCCTTGCATAAGTGATGAGTGAATATCATTTCATCATCGCTAACAAAACTTCATCATCTCCTCCTGCAATTCCTCCTCTTTTTGACTTTTTGAAAAATATTTATTAATTCATACAGATAAATCGTTGGTAAATTAAAAAAAAATTATTAAATGAGTTATGAATTCAAACAATTAGGTTTGGCTTATCCATAAAGAAAATCAAAACATTATATTTAAATAAACGCACTTTAAAGGATAATTATGAATCGGGTAAATGTTGCGTTATTGGCTAAAAGGGTATGGACAGTCATTTTGGCGGTATTTACGTCAGATAATGTTATGTAGATATATTTGTTCGTTGAGTAGTTTATACGGTACTTGGCGTAGTGATAAAGTGATTCGTTGGACAAGACAAACTCTTAACTTGCATCCAGGCTTCCATTACGCGAGTTTGGACATTCTAAATTCCTAGTTTTGGTAATTTACATAGAAGTCCTTCTATATGCAGAGAACTACTTTTAGTACCCGGTCCCATTGTTGGACTCGCTCAATGCTCATCAATCATCGTCTCCATCTTCAATTCTTCATCTTCGTCTCCACCCGTCAGCCATTACCCAGAGTGGAAACTTTTTTGGTGACGAGGATTGAGAAACGCCCCAACTGCCCAAAGCCCATTGGATCGCGACCGCATTACGCATTCGGCCGAGTAAAATTAAGAGGGAAAGACTGCTTTACAACAGGTGTGTGTATTACACAACGTCGTTATTCTTGTGCAACAAACTGTAAACTAGAATGGCAATTAAATTAATTATACTTATTTTAAAAAGTCTATTTTAATCAAATTATAAACAATCAAGAATAATGTTGACACTATACACGTAACAAATGTAGTTCAATATTATTCAATCAAATTTATACCTTCTATCGATAATGAATATTGAAAGTTGATATATGCCTTGAACAAGAACAAAAGGTGCTATAAAGTTGAATAAGAGAAATATAGAGTGAATATGAGATAACATAACCATAAAGTGAGAATATAACATGTTTTTAAATTAATCACAACTTGTTTATTATTTTTCAAAATAAATATCGTCATGATGATGTGATCTACATTTTTTTTTTTAAACCCGGCACTCCATTAGTCCATTTCTTTCTAAATTCATTCTATTCACTTTAATTTAAACAGTTGGTTTGTTATTTACCTAACAAGAGGCGAACCAATTGAAGTGTACCTTAATACAATAAAATATTATAAATTTAATAATAAAAGATACTCATACAAAAAATAATGATATTCTTGCTGCCATTAACTTTATAAATGCTAAACAATTTTAAGTCTGACATTTTTTATTTAATTTCTAAACGATAGTCTAATTGATTTCACCTTTTAAAATAGAAATAATAGGTCAAGAGTATATATAGATATATTGCATGAAATCCATTTACAAAAATCGGCATTAAATTTACGATAGCATAAAAACAAACCAACAACATTACCACAGAGAGAGGGGGGGACACAGAAGATCAATTTTAATAAATTAATATTTGAAAGAACAGAGGAAAAGTGGACCGTTAGCGTTACAAAGCGTGGAAAATAATAATGAGTCCCACATTGCAAATGCAACCTAACTTGGCACATGCGCAACGAACGAACGAAACTGCGGATTCCTTAAAGCAACTATAATTAATTAAGTGGAGAGAGTCTTTCCCTTACGAAATGTGAGTGGAGCAGACAATCTTCAAATATTTAAGAGAATTTAAAAAAATTTAAGCAGTACTTCAGTAAATAAATATATGGCGGGAAGTGTCCCAGATGCATAGTTTAATTATAAATATTAATTGTAATATATATACAGAATTTAAACAAACAAAAAGCTATAACATTGTCTTTCCTAGATTTTATAATGATTTTTATGTTTTTTTTTTTAATAACATCGTCCTCTCTTAATTGAATAATATTTTATTTTTATGAATCTTCATTGTCATCGAAGTGTAACTACTACTACTATAATAGGTTATGTCATTGATTAATTAATTATTGTCACCCCTAGTTGTATAAGACTGCGAGGACCACCTTTTTTATTTTTATTTTTATTTTTATTTTTATTTTAATACAACATAAACTAGTGCTAATTAAATGTATAATCTTGTATCAATTAGGAACTTGTAAGAAGAGTGTTGCATTGGAGGATTTGTCTAAGAATATTATGGTTGCCGGTAATCTCACGTCTAGCAGGGAATATCAATTATATTTTATAGTTGTACAATTTTAGACAAAATTGATATAATGCATATGATGATACGATAATTAAGTTCAATTGATAAAAAAAAATAACGTATGATAAAATCACACACAAACTTAATTTGATTCAATAACTGGAATAATAAACTATGGTAATTATTTTGGTAGTTAGAGAAAATTAGTGCTAATTATTTGTAGAATCTTCTATCGATTAGAAATTTGCAAGAGGAGTGTTGTAGTCGGAGGATTTGTTTAAAAATAATATGGTTGTTGGTAATCTCACATCTAGCAAGAAATATCAACCATATTTTATAATCGTACAAACTAGGTGTCTAATTTTAGGTGAAATTGCCATAATACATACTATGATTATAATTCAATTAATAAAAAATAATACACATCATTAATGTCGCACATAACCTAGGTCAATTCCATAATGGTCATTATAAAATATTGTGGTAGTTAGAGAAAACTAATCCCAATCAACAAAAACGAATAGTTCAATTAAAACATCAATGTTGCACAAAGATGGTCATAATGGTCGCAACATAATGCCCTTGTGAAATTAGTGCGCCTCATCCTTTTAAATACAGGAGTAGCATCTACAATTATAATAGATGTGAGAAAATTAGTCAATCTTGACTGAACATCAATGTCATACACCAAAGATTAGTTTTAATGGACCAATAAAACATTGTGAGAGGAACCAAACAAAGATATGTCGGCAGGGTAAGAAATTGACACTTATTATTGACAAATTTATTTGGAACCAACCAACCCAGTAATCATTGTACAATTGTCAATTTGTCAGCCGGGGTTGCTTTTATGGTGAGCTCTTGAACCATCGATGAACAGATTCACACTTAGCCTGCTCCACAGTCCATCGAAGTGGAAACTCACCAAAAACTAAAAAGAAATATTAAAAAACGTAAAGGGTGGTTCATTTTTATATACAAGCATATTAAGCATTGGCCACTTTGGCAAGCAAATCTGGCAAAAGAAAGATTGATAAAGATAAACGAAAAAGGAAAGTATCACGCCCACCGTGGGGCTCGAACCCACGACCACAAGGTTAAGAGCCTTGCGCTCTACCGACTGAGCTAGACGGGCTTCGACGCTTATCGTCGTTTTTTATTATATATTATCTAAGCATATCATAAAAGCGTAGTCTTGAAAATATGTGCCCCCGCATCAGACGAGAAGATAAAATGAGAAGGTACACATCAATTCAGCGTCAATTCAATCAGAGTTGTTGGCCTACTTTGATTGTTGAAAATGTATAATAAATATAAAATTTAAAATTCTCATATGTTTGAATAGATTCAACTAGAAGTGGAACATGAAAAATAAGATTACTTTATACATTGAGATCCCCTAGAGATATATTATCGATTAAGTTTCCGATAGCATGAGATTTTAATATGAACTTCTATACTTCATGCACGAATCAAATGTCGCAACATATGAGTGTATGGTTTTACGTCTTTATAATCTGGATATTAATCTTTTTGATATCTTTAGTGGTATGATGACAGAAGAATTTTCTTATATGATTGTTAATCACTAAAAACACAAGAAGATTAGTTTACCAGTTGGTCTTCGTCAAGCAAGAGTGCTACAGCACAGATTGTTTTGTTAACTTGGAAAACATCTGTCTCCACTTTCTGTGGTCTCAGCTTTCCTGTTGTAAGCATCTTCACAGTTTAGGGCAAGAGAAATTGCCTCTCCGGTTTTCCGTCGTCGTTAATATGGTAGTACTTCATTTAATTTTACGTTTTCATTTGTGTGTGCATGTTAATGTGATAGAAAATATTTTACCTGCTTGTATGGCAAATGACGAATCTAATTCAGTTCCGAGTCTTCTGACCGAGTTTTGGGCTTGTATGTGTGAAGGCCCAAATCAATTTGGACACATAAACACAGCCTGGGTCTGGGTTGCTTGGCACAAGGAGAGATTTCCACATGAGAATTAGAATACTAGTTGAGAAGTGACCCACGTAAGCTTTTTAAAATTTTAATTCTAAACTTTAAACAACTTCAACAAATTTTATTACTCACTCTCTGTCATTGTATTTTTAATTACATATTTATATAAAATCAATAATATGAAAAATGAGTTCTCTAACTCAGGTGATTTTGATGATAGAAAAATCAAATATATATATTTTTTAAAAAAATTCTTAACATACCTTTGCGTTACCTATCAAAAAAAAAAAAAAAAAAAAATTACATATGGGAACCGCATGAAAAAAGATAGGCAATTGCTAAGTTACTGTTTGAAAATAATAATTCAAAAAAGATAAACAATCTTTTCCATGTAATTATTTCAAACTTCAGGGACTTAGATGTTATATATACCTCATTCTAGAAGCCGGTCCCAGCTCCTTCCGCTGAGACCAGACACTTCATACGTGTAAAATAGTGAACAGAACACAAAGCGTCTACCCTGTCCACTTGCAATTGAATAAATCTTTTATGTAATTTTCTTCACCTCCAAAACAGAAAATGTTTTCGAAATCTACAGGCAACTGTTAACACACGTCCTGTGTTTTGTATTTGTTCTTGTCCAAAATTCTTCTCCTTCTCTTTATTAGTCTTTCCCATTAAGTATAAGCGTGCGTGACTCTTCGTAAAAGAAAGCGAACACGAGATTTTTTTCTTAAATATAAAAGCTCAAGATATAAAGAGAGTTACTTTCATCATGGCGACAATAACTAGCAGCAGCTTCTTCTTCTCGGTGTCTCTACCGGGTCGACTCGGTAACTCGCGACGGTGTTCTGCCAAACCCAATCCTTCGCCGATCTTTATACGCAAGTTTGTTGCCAAAATTCGGGCTTCTTCAACAGCCTTTGTCGAAACCAAACCATCTGTATGTGTGCATTTCAGTTATTTATTATGACATGAAATGATAGCACATGACCGTTTTTGTAGTGTAAACTTTCAATTGGGTGTGTTTAGGAGCCGAGTTCTGTTGAAAAGGAAGCAAGTAAAAGCAGGAACGTATTAGCTTGTCCCATCTGTTATAAACCTGTAACATGGATTGGTGATTCATCCTTGTCTATGTGAGTCATATCAAAACGTTCTTTTTTTTTTCTCCCAAATTTCTGTTGTTTGGTTGTTTCCTTTTGAGTTGGTTGAGTATTATTATCACAGAGAATCTGCAGCTGGGTCTAGTTTGCAATGTAACACTTGTAAAAAGACTTACAGTGGCATCGAAACTCATTTTGATATGACTGCAGCCAGTGGGTCAAAAGATTATGGTGAACTGATGACTCCTGCCACTGAATTTTTTAGGTACTGTTTATTTCTGTTATCATTCACTTTATGTAACTGCTGCGTTTCTGCTTAATTTTTGAAAGCATTGCATTTTGTAAACCCCCATTTTTAGCCGGCAATTAGTAATTTCAGTCCACTGCAGTGGTGGATTAATAAGCACAGCACCTTAATCCCTAACATATCTGTATTATATACTGTTAAGGCGAGCTTAATTGGGTGTTAGTGAAGTTTCAATGGGGAATTATACTCTGTAACAATCGAGAAACTTCCGCTGATTTTTTTCTTCTAAATTCTATACATTTTGACACTCACATTTGGCAATATCAAGCCTTTTAAGATTGTCTAATAGCATGGCATACATCTTACGTGAACCTTGTCCTGTCTATTGATCATATGTTGAATCAGGATGCCATTCATATCATTTATCTATGAGAGGGGCTGGCGTCAAAACTTTGTATGGGGTGGTTTTCCAGGGCCAGAGAAGGAGGTGATATGACCTTTTCTCGGTTACATATTTTTATCTGTTGATATTTTCTTTTTCAAGGATCTGAATATTTGTGTCCTTTCTATCAGTTGCAATTTCAGCTCATAGGGGCGATGATAAATTGTCTTCTAGAACTAATGTAAAATAAATTGTTGATTTTCTGGGCTAATGTTTGCCATTGTCATTTCACATTCTTCATTTTGGTAGAGGTACTAACCAATTAATGGTTTTAACTGCAGTTTGAATTGATGAAGGATTATCTAAAGCCTGTTTTAGGTGGAAACATCATTGATGCTAGCTGTGGTAGCGGGCTGTTTTCACGAATTTTTGCTAAGAGTGGATTGTTTTCTCTTGTTGTTGCTCTGGACTATTCAGAGAACATGCTGAAGCAATGTTATGAATTTGTTCAGCAGGAAGTGAACTTTCCAAAAGAGTATGAGTAACTTTGATTTGTCCTTCATCCTATAATTTGAGAATTTAAATATATACCTTATTGTGTATTTTTCTTCTCTTTTAGGAATTTTTTCTTGGTCAGAGCTGATATCTCTAGACTTCCATTTGCTTCAAGTTCGATTGATGCAGTGCATGCAGGTGCCGCTATACACTGCTGGCCTTCACCATCAACAGGCGTATGTGTTTTCTTTTGAGTAACTTTGATTATCCATGTTGTTCAAGATTTAACTGTGAGCTTTTAATGATCTGGTGGCTAAATTTTGTAGGTAGCTGAAATAAGTCGAGTTCTGCGACCTGGAGGAGTATTTGTTGGCACCACCTACATACTCGATGGGCCTTTTAATCTAATTCCATTTTCAAGGCTTCTACGCCAGGCATGTTTTCTTGATTTGAAAATGCTTGGCTTTAGCACACCTTTATTAGGATTTGATGATCTGAAAAGGATATTCAGACGGTTTCAATTAGTTGTAAATCTTCAGTTCTTGTTTGGGCACATCCAACATTAAATTGTTAAAATACCTAGGCTGTGTAACCTCCTGAACTATGTGAATTAAGTTTGTCAAGTTTTCTGTGCAGGACACAAATGCAACTAATTCTCATGAATATTATTTTTTGTCATCTTTGCCGGTTGCTAATGGTGGGCATCTTGTTTCTTGTATAGAACCTGGTGCAAATATCAGGCAGCTATGCTTTCGTATCTGAAAGGGAAATAGAAGATCTCTGCAGAGCCTGCGGCCTGGTTGATTTTAAGTGTACAAGGAACAGACGTTTTATTATGTTTACTGCTACAAAACCCTGCTAAAATTGAGTGCCCGTCGGCAGTTGCTCTCCACTCTGCTCCATCCTCTCAAATTATTAAGCCTACAAAAATGCAGTTATCGGGCCGACTGTCTCAGAAGATAAATTTCTGTCGTTTGTGTTAGAGATGCTTAGTGATATAGGAATGTAGTGTGAAGGTCTGTAAAGATGATCCCAGACACCAGTCCTTGGGTGCATGGAATAAAGGGAAGGTGAGTTCTTGTATCCTGTCCTACTTTCTGTTCCCCCTGTAAATATTCTTGAAGAGATTATTAATGCAAAGGATTGACCACCAATTCTTTTCCTCTTGGTCAATTTTAAAATGTTTTAGGTTTTCTTCAGTTATCCATCAGCTTTGACCCATTTGTCGATTGGGATGCTCTGTTATTTTAAATTGTCTACATATAATTTGTTAATTTGAAACTTCAACCTGAATTTAAAGCTTTGAAGAGTTAGTGAAGTCAATTGATCATGGAAATATCAATTTAAGGGATGTAATTTCATCAAAATAAATAAGAGAAGGATTTAATATCTTTATGGCTAACAAAGGGCCAAGAGAGTCTTCATTGTGTTTGATTATGTTGATCTGAATACGTATCTCAAAGTCTTTGTAGTCAGATTTTACCGCAATGATATTCTCCAACTCCATCATCGAGTTCTGCCAATCACTGTAACGTTTATGAGTCTAAAAGAAGTTAATTTAGAGTTGCCTAAAAGAACTTCGATTAAAAGCTTTAATACGCAATAACCCATCAATATCAGGATCCATAAACAAAATTTACCGATTTCAGTGTCAGGTTAATGGGCATACAGCATTTCAAGACGGGTAATTCAACCACCACCAGTAGTTAGAAACTGTATCACAAATCGAAGCATGTACCTGTTAGTGAAATAAACAATTGTTATCATCAAGTCCTCAAAATTCCAATTTCTCAAATTTCCTTCCGCGTATCAAATTTGTGTATCAAACTCATCCATCCCTCCATCGGCCACACCCCCAAAGCTCCCCACCCCAACCCAAGACAAAACACCTCTTTACAGTACAGTATAACAAATTGGAAGTTTGTAGCAGAAGGGGCAAACAAAAAGTAGCTATAAAGACTTTGATTTCACGAAGCAGTTGGTTCTGGTTATCTTCTTTCTAATTGTAATTTCCGGCTAAAAGTCAGAACAAATCTCCTATACTTGCTATGCACCTAAATGAAAAATTTCACCTTCATCGCCATCTATGAAATCCCCCCATCATTAGTGCCAAGAGCTGGATGTAGTGATGACTTGGTTGACAAAGGCAGCTTTGGCACCTTTGGTTTAAAGTTCAGCTAAAGTAGAACGTGCTACCTACAGAAATCAAATTCTTCCCATCACAGCCATCAAGTTAAAAGCATCTCACTATTCACCTAAATTGGAGAACGTCAACTGTCGGTGAAGCAATACCTTCTCATCATCATCATCAAGATCAAGACCATCTTCATTGTCATAATCCATTTCAATAACACTTCTATTCTTAACAGAGAGTACTTCGGGTTCAGAGGACTGAACATGGGAGTATCCTACAGCAGCAGGCAAATTACCTGACTCTAATTGTTGCATCTCTGATTCAATAAGTGCTTCCATCCTAGCTCGCTCCCTGTCTCTTGGATAGGTGCTATATAAGAATGAATATATAAAACAACAGAGAGCCATAGGAATTCCTATTGCTGTGTAAAGTGCCTTGGCCAATGACGCAGCATTCGCCCTATCTGTGGCAATCTCTTCAGTTGAACTGGATCCTTTAGGAATAGGTTTATAGCCATAAACATGCTGAGCCAGTATCCCAACTACAGGAGGTGCAAATGATGATAGTATGGACTCAAAAGATCGGTCCATGGCATAGACACTAGTTCGGGACTTCTCAGGTACTATCTCAGCAAAAATTGGACTGCATAATCACATTGCAAATAATTAGTTGACAACATGTCTCCAAACTTTTGCAAAATTTTTATTTTAATGCAATTAATATTTAGCGAATTTGATTGTAACAAAAGGAAGAAGAATTTTAGGAGAGTCTATACTTGTTTGTAGCTGGAGCATTCCAGGATATGAACAATCCTGTGACAACCAAGACCAAGCCATGCATCACTGGTGTGGATGGATCATCTGGTAAAACCAGAAGAAGTAAAGCTGCTAGAGGGATGGCTGATAATGAGCTAATTTGTGCTAGAATTATCCTTCCAGAATTTGGGAGTCGTGTAGAAAGGAAATCCCCCATCCTGCCTCCAAACAGTCCTCCAAGGGAACTGGCAATTACAAACAATGCTATCAGGAATGCAGTTTTCTCGTGGGAGAATCCAGTAAGCTCTAACCACATTGCGGCAAATGACAGAGCTGACCAGGGGAATGAACCTGTGACACCCTGAGCCACAATAATTTGGAAAGATGGAATTTTAATTACAGAGTTGGCTTCCTGAATCAGAACCTTTACTTCTGACCTGAATGATTTACTTGAAACTTGATCGCTGTTTGCCGTACCCCCATCTGGAAAGTGCGGGTCATTTGCAAAGAGGCGGACTAAAGTTCCTACCACAATGCTGATTAGTCCAACAATATGGAAGGAAATCCGCCAACCAGGAATTCCCATGAATGTTATTGGAGCCATCACAACCGAAAAGAGTCCACCAACAAGTGAACCAAGGTTGCTGGTTAGCTGTAGCCATCCAAAAGCCACACCACGGTTGCTATCATCAGTTGAATCAGCAACAAGAGATTGGATTGCAGGTGCAACCAATGCAAGGCCAATGCCATTCAGAGCTCTAGAGATGGCCACCTGCTCAAAAGAAGTTGAATGACTTATGATGAATGTCATAGGTAATATTGCTTCTCGTATGTACTATTAATAGTTCATTAATGTGCTTAGTGACAATCAAACCATAACATATGTAAAGAATGTATTCACTGTTTTTGTATAATTCTTACAACATGAATATATTAATCTTTAGTGACTGGAAGTTGTTAGGTCCACGGCAACAGATGGTAATATTATACACTATCGCATTGGTCTAATCATAATGATTCACAAACGTTTCTTTGCTGATACTGATCGTCTAACCTATTAACCAGCAGCTCGTCCCAAGCTATTCATATTTCTTGCTGCCCATGAACCTCTATATGCAACATCACCTCTAGGCCTGATTCTGAAATCTACCCACCTGTTGCTTTTCCCTTAGTTCTCTTGGTATGTATTTTACCATTGGGCACGACAGAAAGAAATTAGTTCATTTTTTAGACACCAAAACCTTAAAAATATATTCTTTTATTCTTCTCCGCTTTATACTCTAATATAGGATCTACCCTCCCATTTGTCTTGTTATCACTAACAGCGCCTACTTTATGCAGATTCTCTTCTCAAACTCTTCCAGAGCACAATATTTCTCCAAGAATATAACACATTGGAGATTGAAATGACCATCATTTTTTTTTCTCTTTTAAAAAAGCTTCCTTATATTCTTATCCTGTTTATGGTTTAATAGACCAACGTGACCAAATTCTTATCTTAGACCAAGCATTTCACATTAAAAAAACTCTAAACAAACTAAAACATAATACCAAGAAAGACATTTTCCTTGTCATTTGTTCTACCAAATAGCAAATAATATTACAATAAAGATACACACAAAACTTAACAAATACCTTTTATTAATTCTTGCTCCACCTAGTAATCAAATCGACAATCAAGCAAACCATTCAACCATCACCACATAGAACAATCAAATCAAACCTTATTCTATTACTACATTCCTATGAAACCACCAACTTCCATTTCACTGGCTTATAAAATTAAAAGTATAAAAAAAGCACGGAAAACCAGCCCTCAATTGATTCAATTTTTGGAAACTTTTCTAAGACGACTAGGACTTCCTATTCCAATTCACAAAGCCAAAACCATAATCACGCGATCCCAAAATTCCTTACTTCTAATTAATTTTCCCATGCACCAAACAAAGAGGAAACAGTTCTACCCAAAACAACAGGGGAAAAAAAACTTCGATTTAAATTTTCTATTTCGTTTTATTTGGCGGAACCTGAGCGAAAGTGGAGGAGAAGGCAACAAGGAAAGTAGCAGCAGCCCAGAGAAAGGCGCCGAAGGCGATGACATGGGCTCGGTTATGACGGATCGCCAAGTAAGCCGCAATCGGGTAGCAAGAAGCCTGCACAATGGACCTGAACAAAGTCAAAGAACCTAATCCAGTAGGGTCCGTGTGAAGGGCAGCTCCCACTTCTTTGTAAACTCCAGGCAACAATGATTCATCAGCTCTCTCCATGATCCCAGCTAAGTTCACAAGAACCATAGTTACCGTTTCCTGTTTCATTCTCCTGTTTGCCTTTAGTCTATATTTTGTTTTCGTTAGTGTAGTAGGTAGAAGATGAGGAGACTTATGGCTGTTCATAAAACGGTCTTGCTCAATTTGCTTCACAGTATGAAGAGCAATAATAGTATTTTTTTTACCCCTAAATTATTCTAAATTCCCAAATAAGGATATAACTTTCCATTTGTATGAAATAAGTCCCCATCTTTTCTCATTTCTATAATGGGGTTCAGGCTTCAGACGGTTCAGTTCGCGGGAGCAGTTACTTATTTGGTATAAATTATGTTGCTAGATGAGAAAATGTTCAAATTTGGGTGATATGGAATAGTATTAGCTGTTTTGCTTTCAAGTTACGGAATATGGATAACGACTGCATCTGCATGGTCAGTCGGTCAATGACAGGTGGCGGCACTTATGGGGACAATATTGGCAGATAAGAGAGGTTTGAGAGTGTGGTACATGTAACAAGGCAAAAATGGTGGTGGTTACAGACAATTCCATTGATTGTGGTATCTCTCTCTCTCGCATTTATGTTCCAGCATTTTCTTATTAAACATTCTCCGATTTTCTGTGAGTTGGGGCTGAAATTACCAAAACAGAGTTAGGAAAGGAATGCCTTTGTTAATGTTATGTTGATCGTTGGAAGTTCCAAAACCCCTTTTCCCCGCAAAACGCGTTGTGTAAGATTCATGTAACAACAATTTTGACTTTGGAAATTCTTTACTACTTCAATTTTTCTTTTTTTTCTTCTCTCTCTCTCTCTCTTTTAACATTATGTACAGTATAAAGAACACACCTGCGATGCTGCTGTAGGTTCCTGGAACCGGGCGTATGATTAACCAGAAAAAGAGGAAGTAGTATTGGCCCAAGCTCAATTGCGTAGCCGCTGTATAAATGGGTATGGTATGTCCATGCCCATACGAACTGGGTACATCCTTTAGATATGGGTCAATCACTGACAAAATTTAAGAACTGGGCCTTCTTAATTGCCTTGTATAATGGTGTGAAAGAAGATTTTGTTTTTGGGCTCGGCTTGCTTCTACTTTTCCCCCCTAAATGCTACGGTATAGGCTTTTAAAAATGCTCGAGTTTGCGTGACTGTTAGGTTTGTCCTTTATAATATTAAAAAAAAGGGGCCACATTAGCTTGTGTCTTGTAGTCCATTGGCTGGTTCGAGCCCCAACGAGGACTTTTTACTTTCATTTAAAAAATATTTTATTTTTAAGATACTATTTGTGTGGGAATAAATTTTCGAGTTGGTCGATCTCTAGATTTTATTATAAATTTCTGTATTTAAATTCTCAGATGATCGATCCCCCCCCCCCCCCAAAATCATATTTTATCAGCAATTGTATGGAGTAATATATATATATATATATATATAATGGGATTGTAATGGTGTCTTTCTTGGAGATGCGTGGGAATTCTACAAAATCACGGATTATTGAAGTGGTGAGTTTTAAATTGTGAAAGCGACGGAGAGGTCGCAATCTAGTACATGATCGCTGAGGGGACTAGGGTGGATGCATATGATTATATGTTCCTACAATTTACACGAGTGAGATAGCAGCATCACCGCGTCCACTCCATATGGGCTCCGCCACGCCACCCACTTTTAAGTTTTAATCATGATCTTTCCCTTATCTTCCACATGGATTTCCTCATCCGACCCTACACGTGGATCCTTGCTACTCGATTCCCACCTTTGCCGCTCTTGATGTCCTTCTCACACGTGCATTTTTCTCCTTTTGGGCATCTGATCTGGCACTGACGTAGTTTTTTACGTCAGGCCGTGAGTGACAGCTCCGTTACCAGAGTGCCCTTTGCCATTTTTCCCAGTTTTACTGTTTACCAGGCGAGTAATTCCTGTTAATTTTTTTTATTATTTATATTATAACTTATATTAAATTAGACTACTATTAACATTTACTTCTATAATATTTTTTGTAGGGATTTGAATTGCACTCGCAGCAGCCTTGACCACTAGCCAAAAGGTCGAATCATGTCAAGTTTATTTGTTTGCTTTTTTAATTATAATTATTATGATAACATAAATGACACTCATCCATCATAAAGGTAAGAGGAAAGCGATAAAAAACGATACCCCTACAATTGTTTTTGTCTCTCATATTTTATGAGAAAAAAAAAATTAATAAAGTGGGTAACAAAAACAGTATTACCGAGATGTTGCTTATGTTGCCCTCCTATTGTTATAGGTGAGTAATTGAGTATTAATGTTTTTATGATAACTATTATAATTTTAGTAGAATCTCAAAAATTAATAGTCTTGTGACGTTAAAAAATTTATTAATTTAATGAATATTAATATAAAAATAATTAATAATTTAAATTTTTTTGATAAATTAATAATTTTTTAATTTATAAAAATAAATTACGTACATAATATGAATTTTTATAAAGTACAGAATCAATATAATTAAAGAATATATTGATTTTGTCAAACCATCTTATACGATTTTGATTTAATATTGCTGAAGTGAATTAATCACTTAATAATCCTTTGGCAAGATCACAATTACATAGTAACTTACCATAGAAAAATTTTTGGAGGCAATCTATTAAGCGATTCTCTTTCTTATTCTTCTTAACATAGTATATGGAATACAACTTGACTTTTCATTTGAAAGGTATAAATCAAGCAATAATGATTGATAAAATGTGTAAAGCATTATATAAATATAACAAAGAAAACCATAGACATATCATATGTGTTTAGTTCAAATTAGTTAACTATTAATTTATGTATTGATGGTTCCAATAAAAAATAAATTTTATTTGAAAATTTATTATCTAGTAAATTGATCAAATTATTAATTTACCACGTTGCCCCAAGTTGGAACCAATAAAAATTATTATTTAATCGAAATTACTAATTTATCAAGTACTAATTTAACAAGGTTCTATTGTGCGCATAACTATTGAGCCTTTATGTCACTACTAGGGTTGGTAATCAGGCTTGATGGGGATCGAGATAAGCCAATCTCAATCCCATCCTAATCATGAATTGGAGAAAAATTGCCTTGAATAGTAAATCAGGACAAAAAATCATTCTCAATCTCAACCTCTTTAAAATTTCATATTCCTAATAGAGATACAGACTGGCGTGAGTTTGCTATCATATGCTGCATATTCTATTATAAATGACATGTCTTATTGTATATGATCAGCAAATAAGATCTTTTTATTTTATCAAACTGACTTGTCATACACATATGATAGATATGTTAGGTATTTACGCTTCATCAAATCAACTTAGATATGCTTCTAGAATATGAGATTTTGAACTTCATTTTACGCACAGTTGAGACATTTGAGATTCGAATCGGGATTTTGAAATGTGTCGGACCTCATCCCATAGAGTAAATCGAAATAAAATTGAATCACAAATCTCAACCCTAATAATAAATAAGGGTACAAAAAAATTATGCTCAATCCCGTACCGTTCGAGACGGATCCCCAACCCCAATCTGCCAACCCTCGTCACTAAATGGCTATTAAAGCAATGGCTAAGTATCAAATAATATGATGTCATGATAATTCGCTAAATAAATTAATAATAATCAGTCTACAGCAATTAACATTGCATCAAAACTGAAATTATATCATATGAAAGTAAAAAGATTTGGGTAGCAAGATATTCTGGCTGCCGCAGCCTTTTTATGTGGGTTACAGAAGGAAGGCATTTTTGCAAACTTTAGTAATTTGTTTTTAAGAATAATAATAGTATTGAAGAAAAAAAGGAATATGAATCCTCTATCAAAAAAGAAAAGAAAAAGGAATATGAACCCCACAACACTCATTTTACAGTCATTTAGATTGGCTTCTACAACAATTTCCAATGTAGAATATATTTCGTGCCATACTCATTATTATTTGGTTATTTTGTCAGTTATTATCGACACAGTGGCTAAAAAGCGTGCTTAATAATCTCTAGCTCTTCAGATAGAGAGGCATCATGGCATCACAAATCTCAATGGGCTGTTAAACCGAAAAGAAGATTTATAGTGGGGAACACGTGGGGTTCATGAAAACAACTAAAGAGCTGCTGAGGCAGACACAAAATAAGTTTCCATGTTTACAAGAATCCCACGACTTTTTGTTATGTCTCTTCCTAGATATCTTTTGCCAAAGAATTAGGGTTCCATAAAAATGCATGCATCACTGATCATAATGTATAGCGGTCATTAATGGAATTTGGATTTAGTTATAAATTGAGTATTGTACTGAATTTTTTATAATATTGTTGATCGATAGTTATTTAATAAAAAAATTATATATAATTAAATCTCAATCATATTTTATTATAAATGCGATCGTGGTAGAAAATTTTTAAAAAAAATCAGCCCAACTTCATTTAACATTGGATACAAAACCGCCATTAATGGCCACAAGTTTAGCCAAGACTTGGGTGTGAAAAGGAAATTAAAGCTGTAGGCTGGCGGCCAGCTTGTATCCCATGCTGCATAAAAGGAATCAACAAGGGAATGAGTACTAGTCAAGGAAGTTATAACTAGGATTACATTATGAAAGCAAAACCAGTTAAAAGTAGGTAGCCGACTATTTGAAACCATAAAAATGAAAGGAATGAGACTACAAGGAACTTGATAGTTCAACTTGACCAACTTTAACTAAATTTGCAATTTTTGTGGGTTTTGGGCGAACTTTCCAGCGGAGGACTTTTCTTGAGTGGGCTACCTAACTGCACTGACGAAAGAGACTGCCGCAGGCCAGGATGCAGGATGCCAAGTTATTCACGTTCAGAACTGGATTTTAATAAAGATTATGTTGCGGTCTCCTTCCCATAACATGCAGTTCAGAATGATTCGCATACATGGCAAGGTCCAGTGCTAGTTACGTTTGTGAGTTCACATGTTCTTTTATAGGTGCTTTGCATTCTTTTGGATACTTGCGGCTGTTAAACTGTAGACTCAAAAGCTTAATTGAGTTGTAGCCTGCCATAAAAATGGGTTAGGATTGAAACAAACGGGGCCAAAATGGGCATGGATTTTACAATTATTATTATTATTATTATCATTATTTGAACCTCGATGAGAAAAATGGGGATGAGTTGAAGCCGAAGTAATTGATACAAATTATAAATATAAGTATGTGAGGATTTGGATCGCATATCTTTGATATTTTATTAGTTTAAATACTAGACTCCAAATTTTAAATTATAGATAAATGAGTTTAGAGAATCCTCCAGCGGATTTGAGCACTTTTGAACTTTTAAACAATTTATTTCTTGTGTGTTTTTTTGACAATAAATAGTAACATTAATTTAATTTTACATTTTTTTTATCTAATAATCATCAATCATAGGTTTGTATTTTGTTGCAAAGAAAAAAGAATAAGAAAAAAAAGTTGTCATAGGACAAGTGCACTATGTTGTTCGTGCACCGATCCAATATCCCTTTCACACATACATAATAATTTTAAAATTGACCAATCGTGATAAAGAGAAAATAACTATTTAGAATAAATAACATGTATTTAACTAATGGCCTCATCGAAATTGTATCGTATAAATTTTCCTCTAGAAGAAGCTCATATCATTATAAGAGAATGATGATTTTAGGTGAATACTCAAGAATAATATTTGAAAGAAATCTTAATAGTTACCATCAACTTGCATAACTAGGACACCCAAATTATGTTCATTAATCCATTTCTACCAAGAAAATTATGTTAATTCTAATGAAAACATGTTTTTTGTTCAGCTAAATGTAGCAGGCGACTTGTCCGTTGTTGGCATGGATACGCATAAAAAACGCTAGTGTGTGACAACGGTGATTAACATCAATCTCTGTCAAATCAGTAACATTTTAACGTGGTGTATAATTAAGCCAAGGTATTGTCAAAGGAATTGAAAACTTCTCGCCAAGACCCGAAGCTTGTGGTCTAATATTGCAGTATTAAGTCTATAAGCCATAATTTCTCGCTCCGATCATCATCAATCTTCCTAATAGACCTAATTACGTCAGGATTTAGCCTAATTTCATCATTGCTTACGCATACTAAGTCACACAATTGAATCACAATGAAAGTACATTTATAAACTAATAGTTGAATCCAAGTTGCCATAACAATCACCAACAGCATGAATTGAAAAGGATGGATCGAATTTAAAGTCACTAAAAAAGCAACATGCATTGTTTGTTATATAAAATAATGTACGAATTACATCCTTTCTACTCGTAAGATGTTAGCCTAAGTGGTTTATATACTTGATTATAGTTTGGTTAATTAGTTGCATCTGGCAATTGAATTTGAATGCTAGCTTTTATGAGAAAGAAAATTAACGATATAAAAAGGCTTCTAACTTTTGGGGTTGGCTCTAAAATCTAAATTGAATGGAGAAAGAGAGAATGATGTTATCCAATATGCACTGGTCTTTTGCCTCTTTCAGCACTTGAAACATTGAGGCCAGCGCCTTAAATAGTGACGAGCTGAGGCTTATGAAGACAAGTGAGTGAGAGTTGGATGGATGGATAGAGGGGAGGGAAATATCATCATTGCTAGAAACCAGATTACTCTCTGGCGTGGGCCACCGTGATTCAAAAAGAGAAAGAATCACATGTCACCACATCCTCTCAGTATGTCCTCTTCTTCCAAATTGCCACGGCTAATCATCTCTCTCCCTCTGTATTCTAATTATGTATTTTATTCTTTTCTTTTCTTATTTTATCAAATTATTATTCATGAAACCCACTATTGGAGACAATGAGACATCTTTCTCTTATATTCATTTTAAAAATGGATCTCTTCCTTCTCTTTCGTAACCTTTAATTTGTTAAATACATATGGGTAATTGTAGTTATAAAAATAACAATAATATTAGAGAACAGGAATAGTAATATTTTAGTCTCAATTCGAGTTCCAATACAATCAGTCACTTATCCATTGAGTAATAAATTTCATATATAACTTGTATAAATACTTAACCATCACCCTATATATGAATGTCGCATTAATTATGACTCAAATTGAAAGTTAAATATTAAGATACATTCTAGATGTTGAGATACGAATGTAGGTAACATCATATATCAAAATTTTTTTTTATGAAAGACCAAACTCTCATGTTCTAACATAAATACCTCTGTATTCCGCTGAGTGGGATTCGTACACAAAATTACTAGAAGGTAAAAATATCATAACATTAATTAGGAATGACAATAATTCCTAATTTCATAACATTATCATCCATTTCTAATATTCTAAACGCCAAAATATCTACCTGTTCATGATTGCCCATCAACACAAAATAATTAATAAAAAGGAAAATAGAAAAACATAATCTATCATTTACTTCTCGGAAGCCGTTATATTACAATTATGTTAGGCACCCGTGCAAATAGATTATTTTCTGTATCATCTCATTGAAGAAGTGGAATGCGTGGATCACATGGCTATCGTATTTTTAACAACAACAATTATAAAAATGTCTGTTATGTGGTGTGGCATCGATGTTTAACATATGAATATACTGTTTTTTACCTGTCTGTTTCCGGCAGCTGTATTCTTTGTGCTTTTTATTATTTTTTTCATTGAAGCCGTACTCTTTATACTTACTAAATAATATGTCGAACAATAAACAATAGCCGGCCTTGAAGCAAAACTTATATGCCAAACGGATAATGAGCTAGGGATTGTTTTAAAACGATAGCGAGACAGGCCTCTGGGTAGGGAAACATGAGAGAGTTTGGCACATGTTTAAACATGATTGACTAGCAATCTTGAATTATGAAGATCTGAAATCTACAAAGAGACATCAAATAAGGGAGCTAAGCAAAATGGTTATTGTTGACCGGCATCTCATTAATAAAAAATAAGCAAATATATATATATATATATATATATCAACAATGATGAAAACAAATAATTAATTTCAACTTCTAGAGTTTATGATTGCGGCAGGTAAGGATTCCCCTAATCTTGCCACCAATCGCTCCCTTAATCATCTCTCAACCTCAAAAGTTATATCATGGAATTAAGCGACATAACACGAGGATAAAAGCCCATCATCTCATTCATCAACACAATTAAAGTAAACAAATTAACTTGTTAACAACCAAAAATGATTATTGCAAGTTTAATTTGCCATTGATAAAAGTGTGGTAGCAACTACAAAATTGAATTGAAATTGGAAGAAAATTGGAACACATAATTTTGGACACGGCACTGAAAATCCCTTGTCCTATTGCAATGAAAAACAAAAGTTGGACCACCCGTAATAAAAGAGCAATACTATTCTTTCGATTGATAAGTGCTGAAAAACAAGAGCATATGAGCAAATACGGCTCGTGGAATCCGAGCAGCACCATTTATGAACACGGCACCGACTTTTATATTTTCTCGATCCCAGTGGACAAGGTACAAGGAAGAAATTGTTGATCCAACATTCAAAGATGACGAAAATCCCAACTATAAATATTAAAGAACTACTAAACGGTTTGAAGCGAATATCTATTGTGTAATTTTACTAAATCTAATAATTAAGAAGAAAGATTACATCTACATCTCTAACTGATCAAATATATATGGTGAAGAAATTAATTAGATGACATATATTTTTACTAGACTTCATATTTATTTCTAACTAATAAAATATAAGAAGAATTAAGGATAATGTGATGAGAGTACTGCGGCAAAGTAGCTCCTAATTATTAATTAATCTGAAGGACAAATCCATGAATCAACTGTACCTTCAGTACCCCTTGAAGAAACACTCTCCAAATTCTTGTTGTGGTGAAAATCTGATGAAGAAGCCGAGAAGTTCAACTTACAGCTTGTAACCCTTTGTGATGAATTAGCAAAATTCCCATCGAATGACCTAAACTGATCCTGATTATTTGGTAGCCCAACATGGCTGGCATGATGGCTCATAGCCAAATGATGATCAGGATCCTCAAAAGAAGGCACACCAAAATGACTTGCTTGAGACTTATTATTTGCACCAAAAGTAAGTGAAGGGTTATTAAGAGGACTAGAATGTTGTAGAATAGACTGGAATGAGACAACTGGGTGGTGATTTAAGTTTTGTAATTGCATAATATTGTTCAACGTATTTTGAGGCTCTTTATTATTATTATTATTATTACTACTACTACTATTGAGGCCTAATTCAGAAAGCAGGTGGTAGTTACTAGTAGTGTTATGGCTTGTACTAGCAGCGGCAGCAGCAGCAGCAGCAGCAATAGCATCAATCATGGAAGATGAAGAAGAAGGAGATGATGAAAAGATGTTTGGTTGAAACTTTTGAGTAGTAGGACGGAGATGGTAATTAAGAGGGCCCCCCGCTGGTTCAAGATGATTATGAATATTACCTGATGACTTAATGGCCGAGCCGGAGCCAAAAAGATCGAGCCGGCGAGATAAGGAGGGGCCAACTGAAAAAGGCTGTGAGGGTATCCCGGTGAATTCTTGCACCATTGCTCGGAAATTAGATGTGTCTGTGGTAAGAACAGTTGTCGGCGCTCTTCTTGAAGTTCTTGATCTCTTCTTTGGGTTCTTGACGACGACATTTGTTTGATATTGATCGCTGACCAGTAACCGAGAGTGCTGTTGCATGGATGACGATGATGGTGTGCTCGAAAATGATCCATGATAAATGGGTCCTTGATGAGCAACAGTACTACTGTCGGTGCAGTTGGGTTCTGATGATCTGATTAGGCTGCAGCTTCTAGTAGTTCTAGAACCAACCAAGTCAAGATTCAAAAAGGAGCTTGGATTTGAGTTGTGTTGAGGTTGAGATTGAGATTGAGAGAGAGCTTGGAGATAATTTGATGAGGGGATCATATCGAAGAAAGTGGGTGGTTGTTGGGTTTGGAAACCAGCAAAGTTATTAACACTATTGCTTGAAGAGTTGAAGAAAACAGGCGGTGCTGCTGCTGCTGCTGATTCAGACCTTGAATCATACTCATCGTCACCGCTTGATGATTGCATACTCCCACTATTGCCAGAATCCATAGCTTTGGGATTCTATGTGATCTTGAATTAGGGTTTTGGAGGAGGAAAAAGAGAGAAAAGAAAGGAGAGGAAGGGTTATTTAAGCTTTCTTAATGTTGCTTAAAGAGAGATGTTTCTACCCAGAAGATCTTGGGGCCTAGAGAGAGTGGAGGGTGGTGGGGTAGCTGCCGGTGGCTGGCAACGGGTCAAACTCAAACTGAATATGAGAGAGAAATATAAAGGGCGGTATAGGTTTAGCTAGCTTAGCCATTATGTTGTGTTATGTGATTACGAATGTGAAAGGGGAGAAAGTGATGTGATCTTCTACAAGTTTTGGAGATAAAAATGAAAAAATGCAAGAGTTCAAGAAAAAAAAAATGAAAAATGCAATGTAAAGATTAAATGAAAAGGTTCACTGTTTAAGGGAACAAGTTGGGGTAGGGTGTCAAGTGATGCAAACTAACTTTTCGTCCGCCATTATAATATTGTTGAAATTATCTTTTATATGCTTTCACTAATAATCACCATAACATTTTCACAAGCAAATATCAAATCTGTTTTTTTAAAAAAAAAAAAATTGTGTACTAATAAGAAATATTGGAATTACATGACCCACATATATACACAATTATATTCATACATTAATTCCTTCCATTTAGTTATCAAATTTATTTTTTTTTAAAAAAAAAGAATTTTGCATATTAAGAAATACTGGAATCAGATAAACTATATATAGACACACATTTAGATTCATACATTAATTACTTCCAATTAATTATATGTAGAGTCCATATTAGAAAGGGACTCTCACTCTATATATAAAGGAGTTGTCAAATATTACGATTTATTTATTTTTTAACAAATACATACTCGTTGGAAGAATTTCAATTCTCATTAGTTACATATGTGTTTCTTATTCATGGCAAAATATTAATTATTATTGAATTAGACTCTTTTTATACCAGAACCCCAAGTGGTACCTGGTGACCTCAAAGACATAAAGGTCCGTAACCAAAGTTACGTTTTATTTTTGGGTATCAATTTGGGTTAATGTAAGTTACATTTTATGTAACTTTTACAATGTCCTTAACGTTTAATTTAACGCATATATGGATGTGATCGTTGATGAATAAAGGATTAAACATTAACTTCAAAAGCAATAATGTTATGATAAATAGTGTAATGTAATAAAAAATAATATATATATATAAAATGTAATGTTTGATCTATAAGAGGTGTACCTTTATATTTTATAATCATATCTATTTGTTTTAAGAAACTTGGGAATGGAACTAGGAGAAACTTTATATATTGAAAATTAAAGAAGCAAATAATTAATTACATGAGTTAGGGGGATTTAGTGTCTTACCCCTTAGATAATATGTAACACAGAAGGGATATAAAGCTTTAGCAGCAAACTAAAAGAAAAATGTGGAGGAACTGGGAAAAAAGAACTCAATAAAACATGTAGTTGTGAGAATTTATTTTTGTAAGAAGGTGAGTAATTTGAGGCACCAGAGATGTTGTACTAGAAAATCTCGCAAAACAGAGGACTTTTTAATCAGGCACCAAAGATGGCCACCGTCCATGTGAAGTCATGACAACAAATGCTATAATCATATGCGCACATCGAATTACCTATAGATATATCACGCATATTCATTAAATTTACCTACAGATATATCACACATATTCATTAAATTAATGAGTAAAAAAAAAATTCTACCAACGTAATTTCTTTTATTTTTATTTTCGTTTTCCATTCCTAATGATTGCCCTGAAATTACTGTGCATGCAGGAGATTTTATGATTTCGTTGCAGACCTGGCATAATATTCCTGTGGCGTCCGTTCTCAAATTCAATGTTGAATGCACTAATAATTTTCTACAGATTTTCTCAGTAAAAATTATGATGCATCAATAACTCGCCCAAATCCTCAGCTTTTGACCAGGTCAAACTCGGAATCAAAATCCAAAGCCATAATTGAACGATCTCAGAGAGTGTGACAGAATCTTTCACCACTTCGGTCGCCAGAAATTAAGCACATCGATTGATCGGGATGGTTGATTTTATTAATTTTTCTTCCATTATTTTTTTAAATAAATTTTCTGTATTCATAAATATTAAAAATTTACTTAACATACATCATCATTTTATGATCTTTGATGCCCTAGTATCAATTTTTTTTTTCTGTTCTTTTGTTTTCTTGGATTCCTTTGATAATAATAATAATAATAATAAAGAGCTTATAATAAAAACAAATTTTGGATGGTGAAGAGATCAGTTCAACCATATAACAAAATTCGCTACAACCATTAAAACTATAAATTACTTTTCTTTATACATATAGACATACGTACATACATACCTATATATATATATATATATAAAAGCCAATAAAGCCATTGGATTTGGGGCTGCCCTACTTATGTAAACCAAATCCCATAAGCTCTAATCTAAAAGATCCGAATTGAATTCTCTCACTTCTTTTATGCCTACACGGAATATTAAAAATTTTGTTCTGATTGTGTTTAAAACGATGGCTTCCTCCTTTCACATCTATCATTAATTGTTTTGTGTACAGTGCAATACAAAGACATGTGATAAGGCTTGAGATAATTAGCCGATTGCTAGCTCAGCTATCTGTGAACACCGAACACTCGCATCACATTTTATTAATTTCTTTTCTCTTTGTTACCATAATTATTTGTTTCGATTTTTCAAAGAAACTATTACGTTCCATGTGATGTGCATTTGCTCCATTTATACTATCTCCAAAGGATTGAATTGAATAATGGAGTTAATTTTCCCTTCTCCTCGTTGATGTGGACATCTTGCCTCGTGCGGCATGCAGATTGAGATGGCCTTCTACATGTATTGCATCAATGGTTTAAATCCAAGTGTTATTTATTTATTTATTTATTATACAATGCATGATTATGATCTTAAATTTTGTTCTTATTAGTTGCGTACAGATTGCAGAAGAAAGTAAGCTCGAAAGGTGTATAAAATTATTTTACTTAGTCTTCAAGGCTTTTTAAGATGCTAAGGATGCATTGTCCCTCCGGACAAGCCAAAATAACAGATAGATTCGAAGCAGCAAATAATTAAATATTATTTCTTTTGTTTTCTGCGGATGCTATGTTCCTCTTCGGTCTTCACTATGAGTTTCGAGAATCAATGTGTAAAATGTGTAGCCATTTTTAAAATAGTTTATCTTTTTTATCAAAGTGAAAGTGTTAAGGAATTAACAGACATTGAATGTCTAAACCCATTGGGCCTACCTGAGGATTTATTTTCTGGGGGTTGCTACTTTAATGCCAACGCACATTTCAAAGTGTCCGCAACTTCTTAAAAACGAGAGCAGCTATTAAACCCCGATCGAATCTCTATTGAGACCCCTATTCTGACTATCGTTCTTAGATTTTAGCGGTGTCTCAAAATGGGCCTGCATCCTCACGTTTCTCTCTCTGAAAAGCATGTGCCGAGTAAAATACCCCATAAAACTCGGGAGAGAAGAAAATGAATATACCGGGCACTTCAATTAGAAAATTTTAAAGGGCTGCAGGAGGTGGTAGTACACTGGCATTGACCGTCGAGCGTCGTGTAAAAATGCCTAGAAATAGTAAAAAAATTGATGCCCACTTCAATAAATTAGTTTAGGGGAAAAAAAATTTGCAATTGTCACACAGAAAATAATAATAAAGGTTTAAAGTGATAAATAGAGGGGTCTCTAATTGGTTCACTCTGATACCAGCTCCACCTCAATTGTACACAAAAGAAAATAAAAGTTGAAACATTTTAATTGATATTCTTAAAGTTTAAGATAATGACAGAAGTTATTCAAAATTTTTTATCATGGTGGGTGCATATCATTTTTCCTCTAATTCAAATGGGAATTAGTTATAAAGATAAACTATATATATATATATTTGATTAAGCCCGCAAATAATGTGTTTTTGATAAAAAAATTTATACTCATATGTACAGGCGAAATTTACACCTGAAAGTAATCCCCATGATATTCCCAAACAGTGAAAGCTTTACATTATTGGCCCCTCGATCATCAATGATAGTATTCCTCTTGATTTGCACTCCTTTCAATATTAAATTTTGTTCGTGAATTTTTATTAGACATCTGTTTAAATCCCACATGAATGTGGCTGGATCTAAGTAGCTAATTTTCATGAGAACCTAGCTGAACACAGCACATATTACATATATGTTTCAAAGCTTCTAACTGAAGTCATGCATATTCTCTTTAATTTGTTGTTTTGCTTAAATTAATTAAAAACATATGCATGACGTTCTTCTAAGGATTTCAACTTCAAGGGCCACGAAAACACATCACGCATGCCGCTGGGCATGCATATATTATACATAACATTTAAGCCATCTAATTGAAAAATTTTGTTTTGTCGCTTTACCTTTACAAAATGCATTAGTCTTATTAATTAGGCTATCATGTTATCTTCTTAGGTCTTAGTAGATACAGTTGAAAATGGATCTATCATGTATCATCAGCAGACCACTTACAGCAACAACCGGACCATGTGACATATGTATGAGACGATGAATAATCATTAATTATTATCAATTATTGAATGATCAAGGTACTTTCTGTATGATTACGTTTAAGATAATGTATTGTTCGTGATATTTTTTTTTTATTAAGAATAATTTTATATTAATTACTGTACGTGAAATGTGACTGCATTGAGGCGAGTGATATGACACCCAGAATGTCTTGTTGAGGGTGACCCCAATGCGAAGCAAAACCAATGAGTCCCTTCATAATTCATCAACGCTAGCTTATAACCAAAGTATTGATTGTAGCTTCGGAAGGCCTCGGATCGCGCGACCACATGTTCGATCATGTTGCTCCTTTACGTATATGGCTTAATACAACACCCTTTTCAATCTCTCTACGTATATCAGTTAATCAGTATCACTTTTCATATATTTTCTCATCGAGCCTTTAGTTTGAAGACTTCGCCAACTTTCACACACATTGCAAGTATCATTTTATACTATTTAAAGGCTTGAATCCCAAGCCTTGCCCCAATATCGCCACTGTCTCTTCACTCTCGCTCAACCTTTTGAAGATTCCAATCCTATGCGTAGCGACGAAGCTCCTTTGAAAAGAATTTTACGAATTTTGACAAAGAAGAAAAAAAAAGATTTTGTCTTTTTAAAATTTTAATTAATTATCTGCATGCACATCTTTATTTTGTATCCTTACACTTACATGTCTCGCCGACTACTAATAGCTAGTGATAGAACAAGAATTGTTCTTTTACTGACAACCATTTTATTAAGGCTCACATATTATTAAGACTAAGCGGCAACGTACCCCACCAATTTAAAGCTCTAGTTGGCTGGCATCAAATGTACAGCAGGAGGATTTGTTTACTCGAGTGATTAAAGCTCGTTAAAACTTGAGTATTTAAGAAGATTTGTTATTAATTGCTAATTGTGATTAAAAACGAGTTGCAGATAAGAATTGATATTTGCCAATGTTGATCACACGTGCCTTTCCTTTAGATTGCAAAATGGAGAAGGCATATCTATGATTGGTCCATGCTGAAATCATTACATATGGGTAAGCTTCCAAGTTTTATCTATTTATTTATGTACATTTAATTTTGGGTATTTTATTTTACTATCTCAATTGACCATGTAACTAAAACCAAGTCCAATTCTCCTAAACTCAGTATACATCACTTTTTATTGGGTTAGATGATATATATACATGAACAGAATTATAAAAATCAACAAAGGTCTAAGGCCATTAACTTAATTTAGAGACCATTATTCAATTAAAAGGCTCTCCTTGCTCTAATCTCTTTTGGGAATTGGATATATCATCAATTTGGCTGCTCCAATTTGCCCAAATGTGAAACATGTCGAAGGCAAATACATGATGCATATAATTAATAGATTGCATTTTATACACCATGGATTCTCCTTTTTCCCTGTAAGCAGTAAACTTTGACTAAGCTTTTAAGACTTATCATGCTTTGAGCGTACGGCTGTGCAAATAAAATGAAAACCACGTTGATGGCTTATTTTTGAACAAGTGTCACCAACCCCAGCCATTCGATTGATAAATATCGTTGACAATCACCAACCAGCTATAATCGATTTTGATTATGATGATGGTTATGCTGCCGCCCGAAGCTGGGGGTTGTCTCGTAAGGAAGTGTTTGGGGTGTATGCTATGAAGAGATAGAAGTAGAAGCCGGCACCGACTAATCAATAGTGGGTTCAAAATGTAGGCTTGGTCATGGAACGAGTATTCTCCTAAATTTTCTCAAAATCCCTGTTTTGCATGAATGTACCGCGGCGATGGACCCGTTATTACTATCACATAAAACGACACCGAACAGCAGCTGCTACCAACCCACCAATCAAAAAGAGAAAAGGCGGTCAGACTAAACATGAAAAATTTGGTCCAAAAAAGCGGATACAGCTGGCCTTTAATGCCAAACAGTGCTTTAACTTGAGTCTGTTTGTTTTTGACAAGTATTTGTTCTTCGAATCTCAAAAGGGGCACCACCGGCGCCAATAGTTGTTGTCTACAGTAAGCGCCAATCGTACTCGTCAAATTCTGGTTCATAATACTTCATATAATTTTCCAACTAGGCTGCCATCAGTATTCAATTTTTACAATTGTTAAAGCCATAGAAAACAAAATTCGAATAAGCACTTCCAATTTATCTATTGATCATGTTGTCCATTTTCTTAACTTAAGGAGTGAGAAAAATATGAGCACCCCAACCCCCCCACCCAAAAAAAAAATGTAATGGAAATGCTGCTATTAGACAAATTACCAACAAGTAAAGCACATAGACACAGGCTTAAACCATAGGTTTAGACTTTATTGGCTTTCAAAAGTAAAATAAATAAAATGTCGTTTCAAAGAAAAGACACAGAGACAAATTAATAAGGGGAAAAATAAAATAGGCATGGAAATTGACAAGTATAGGCTTTACTTGTGATTTAGTGACAGCTCAAACTCAAATCGTGATGGTTTTGAAAAGTGATGTATTACAAATTTATTAGCTTATGTTAGAAGCTTTTCAGGTGCGCGTACGTCGTAATTAGAGATTAATTTACAGTAAAATAAACGTATCATGAACTTTTTATTTTTGAATGAAAATTTCATGTAACTACAGCGCAAACTTTGGAGAAATCAAAATAGAAATCATTTTTTCCCACTCAATTTTGTAAGTTATAATAATTATTACTGCACAGCGCTACTCCTTTTTGTGCGTTCTGTATCATTCGGTCCTTAATCTTCAATGCATTAAGGATTTGGTGGGAAGAAATTATTTTAAAAAATTATATACCCAGAACGCTTCAATTCCCATGTTAATGTATATTCACCATTTAAGATCTTTTTCTTTCTTTAATTTTAGGGCTTGACCTGCCTCCTTTTTTTCTCAGTAAAGGTGGTTTCGTGAAGGCCACTCCAATCTCTAGGAGCCTTTGAGTTCAATATATATTCACCTAGGGACTACATGCCTGTTGCATTGAATCCTTCTCTCACAAGCCTTCCCTTGATTTGCTCTCTTTGTTGACAACTTTCACATTCCTTCAATTCTTTGATTATATTCATTATTTCAGTACAGGTATCATGCTTCTATTAACTTGATTCAATTGTTCTACAAGTATTCATTCATATAAGAACAATCACCCCAGACTCAAGGCCTAACTGAGAGTCACGGCAGAAATGGCAAATTGTTCAATGGAGAATGGAATGGGCTGTGGTTTTATAGGAGGAATTTTCAGTCGCCGGAGCTTTTGGTCAGCCAAAAAATCACTGCCTTCACCACCCACAGAAGGCGGCAACAATGATTTGAAGTTGCCAATCTCTGATAATCATAAGGAGCCTCCTGCAGAAAATTCCAAAGAACGTCGCAGCAGCTATGCAGAAAAGGTGCTTTTAGGGGCGGCCAATGTGGCTAAACCTTCGCCAAAACCAAACCAGACACTCCCTAGGAGGACTAGCTCTGAGCCTCCCAGGCTTTCAACTTATCAGCAGAAAAGTCATAGTACAAGGCCTTCTGATGCTGCAAGAACCTCAACATCCTCCTCCACCAGTTCCGGCCGAACAAACGCGTCAAAAATTCAGGATGATAAGAGAAAGCTAAGTAAATATCCCACCTGCAACTCCTTAGAGCTTAGCACTGTAGTGATCACCAGCGATTACCAACAACCAAATGACGGAAAAGGTCTTGTTCCAGCCACTTCAAGTAATATAATGCTTTCAGGCCAATCGGGAAACTTGAAGCAGCTTGGAACTGGGAGCATTCTGGGGAATCATAGTCCTAATGCAACAGTCAAAACCGTTGATTATCTTTACAAGGACCTTCAGGATGTGCCTAAACAGAGACACGGAGGACGTAGACTTGGTCGAAATAGTGTTATGGGGAACATTGTGAAGCAGCCTAGTGGTGAGTTTCCTCAACGTATAAGTTTGCACAATAAATTGGACCCTGAGGAGTTGAAGTCCATGGGAAACGAGGCATACAATAAGGGCAGATTTGAAGATGCCTTGGCTTTATATGATAGAGCAATTGCTATTGACTCGAACAAGGCTATTTACAGAAGTAATAAAAGTGCTGCTTTGATAGGTTTAGGCCGTCTAATAGAGGCCCTTGTTGAATGCAAAGAAGCTATCCGGATTGATCCTTCTTATCACAGGGCTCATCACCGTTTGGCAATGCTATATTTCAGGTTTTTAAGCACTTTACCATTGCAATAACAGTCAAATTGATTGCAAAACATCCTTATAAATTACTAATAGTGCGAAATTACACAGACTAGGAGATGCAGAGAAAGCAGTATCTCACTACAAAATGTCCAGCTCCTTTGTTAACCAGAAAGACATTGCCAAGACTGAGGCTCTTCATGAACATCTCAACAAATGTCATGAAGCTCGGGAGTTAAAGAGGTGGAATGATCTATTGAAAGAAACCCAGAATGTAATATCATTTGGAGCTGATTCAGCTCCTCAGGTTAGTCCCGTTGGTCTAGACTCCACTTTTCACTAAAAAAATTCATTAATTTATATATGTTAACCTATATGAGATTACTTCCTTATATAGGCATTATGTAATTTGTTTGCATATAGGTGTATGCTCTGCAAGCTGAGGCTTTACTAAGGCTCCAAAGACATCAAGAGGCTTATGACAGTTACAAGCAGAGTCCGAAGTTCTGCCTTGAATCTTACGCAAAGTTGTTTGGCCCTGCTGGAGGCGCTTATCTCTTGATGATGAGGGCGCAAGTTTACATTGCTGCTGGCAGGTTAGTGAACTGTTTTTATTCCATAAAGTAGGCCAGCTCTAATATCTTGATTTGGGATATTCTTTTCTATGCAATATTTTCTATTGTTGACTTTTACTAGAAAGATCAACATGTTATTTTCAGCATATAATTGAGCCCAACTGAAAAGTCATTATCTGAAACATTTGAAAGCAAGGCAATTTTGTCCCAGCGTTTGTGTTCCCAAATGATGCATATTATTTCTCAATTTACTACAGATAAAATGTTAAGCTTCAGGGTTATTGCTTTAAAAAATTTATAAAATTGATTGCCGGTGAATAGGTTTGAAGATGCCGTGAAAACAGCCCAGGATGCAGCTCAACTTGACCCGAATAACAAGGAAGTGATTAAAGCAGTAAATATGGCTAAAGCAATGGCATCGGCTAGATTACGTGGTAACTTGCTCTTTAAGGCATCAAAATACATGGAGGCATGTTATGCGTACAGCGAAGGACTCGAGCACGAAGCATACAACTCAGTCTTACTCTGCAATCGAGCAGCTTGTAGATCCAAGCTAGGTCAATACGAAAAAGCTGTTGAAGATTGCACTGCAGCTCTCATTGTGATGCCTTCTTATAGTAAGGCCAGGTTACGCAGGGCAGACTGCAATGCCAAGGTGAATTGTCGGTGCTATTATTATATGAAGTTTCTTTGATCAAATACCATTGCTTATGGAGTTTCCTGTTTGATGTCATTAGCTGGAAAGATTGGCAGCTGCGATTCAAGATTACGAGATGTTGATCAGAGAAATTCCAGGAAATGAGCAAGTGGGTAGGGCATTGTTTGAGGCTCAAGTGCAGCTCAAAAAGCAACGTGGAGAAGATGTTAAAGACATGAGATTCGGTTCAAACTTGGTTTTCGTCTCTAGCAATGAACGTTTCAGACACTTTGTAACCTCACCTGGTGAGTACATTATACATGACAGTTTTGCTCGTTCTTTTGGACAAATTTGATAAGAAAATTGAGCTTTCTCGAAACAGGGATGGCTGTGGTGCTATTCTGTGGCAAGGTAGAGCACAAGCAAGTACTGCAGCTAATGGAGCAAGTTTGCAAGAGATTCCCCTCGGTCAACTTCCTCAAGGTTTGGTCTAATTGCAAATACAAATAAAAATTTCTTATGGCCAGTTCTCATTTCTCAGTCGTAAAATATGCTTTAGGTTCAGTTGTCTCATAAATGTGGTTGATAATTATAGGTGGAGGTCGAAGACCACCCATATATAGCAAGATCAGAGGGAGTGAGCTCAGTTCCAGCCTTCAAGATATACAAGAATGGATCAAGAGTCAAAGAAATTCCAGGACACCAATGTGAATTGTTAGAGAAATCAGTCAAATTGTACAGCAGTTGAAAGATATAAAATTTCACAAAATAGCAACTGAACATTTGTGCTAGGTAATGCAATGGGGCAGAGCACCTCAATCCAGGAGAAAATGATAATGTGGGGTGATAGCCTCTGTAGATACATTGTGGCATTGCATATTTAGCAGAAATATGGGAAGGAATCAATGATTGTTTAGACTTGATTCTTAACCAATGTTTGTGCACCAACAGTGCAGTTTGCTAATGATTGTTTATGTCTTAGGCTAAAAAGAAAAATAGCAGGTAATTTTACTAATTGTGAGGACTTCCTTTTTTTTTATACGAAGATTGTGAGGACTTGATTATTTTGAATTGATCATCATAAAAACAATTGGACCGAGTCTTCTGCAGCCCAGAATCTGATCAGCCATTGGGTCCGTCACATGTACATGTCTCTACTCTCAGATGATTTTCAGCACATTCAAAACAAAATATCAACTCAATCCTTTATTATTGTTTTTTCTTTAGCTTTCAGCTTAATACGCATGTCAATTCGATAGATTTTACTGTTCAGATAGTGGAACAATTGCATTCCAAAGACCAAATCCCAGTCTCCTA
This sequence comes from Luvunga scandens, assembly GCA_030449905.1. NCBI lineage: Eukaryota > Viridiplantae > Streptophyta > Magnoliopsida > Sapindales > Rutaceae > Luvunga > Luvunga scandens. The sequence continues at coordinate 3,750,504 of JASUUG010000798.1, read as the reverse complement.
ATCCTGTGGCTATCACATTTCAATTTCAACGAACAGTGAAAGATTCGGAACATAAATTAAGCCACGTACGCAGCAAAAAAAGTAATCAAACTGTGGTTAGCTGTCCCAGCATGAGAGAGGACGTAATTATGAATCATTATTAGGACACCAAACAACATTCTTTCTTTTGATTTACTTTCTTTTCGTTAAAGGCTTAACGGAGAGAGAAAGTTAATAAAATGACGGGGGAAAAGAAGTCAAGTCACAACTCAAGAACCCAAAATTTGACTAATCAGACACATCACGCTCATCGTCTCTGTTTTGAAAGATTTAGATCCCAAACTACTGATAAGTTTGGCGGCCAGAGTAAAAGACAACACATTGCAGCATCAGTGCCATGTGAATAACAAAGTACTCTATTTTATTTGAATTTCTATTTCTTACACATTCTTTTTCAACAGAGAATATGCAAAAGACAAAAAAGTAAAATTAGCTTGCTTGAGACAAATGAACAGTAGATAAATAAATTGAAATGGGATTGAGATCAAAATCCATGTGACGGTACAAATGGATTCCGTGTGTGCACGTAATACAGATAAAGATCTTAAGAAATCCAACCAACCATTATATCAACTGCAAGGTTTACTAAGATGGGATTAGCGGAAAACAGAACACAAATGTACATGAGCAAAAATCTTTTACATTCAAATAAAAGAAAATTAAGCTGTACAAATGTGGTAACATAGATTGAAGGTGAAAAATGGCTATGATCAGGACTTATTTTCCCAGTTCCCACACAATATAACTTATTGAATATATTTGACGAAACAACTCACATAAAAAGTATTGAAAATGAAATAATTAAAAATATATTTTTATATGTAGTAGTAATCACCAGGATAAAATGGATCATGATCATGATGGTCATCTCTTCCAACTTCTACTCCTTGATAATAAATCTTTCATGCCATCAACAATCCATGTCTCTTTTGCGACATCAGATGAAATTTTGTAGAAATCGGTGTCATATGCCATCACCACCAATTTCTCTTTGTTATTTCTCTTTTCTTCTTCCATTAATGACTTCAAATTCTTTGCTTTCTTCACTTGAGTCACTTCTTTTTTTTCTTCTTCTTCATGATCACCATCTCCTTTATCTTCTTCTTTTTCCTCTGCTTTGTCTTGGAACCGACTCTTTGCTGGAGCTGACCTACAGCGCATAAGCAGCAGAGCATTTGGTGGAGGAGCCGCGGGTGCAGCAGCTGACGAATCCTCAACACTACAAGACCTTTCTTTCTCTTCTTTATAATAACAATTGTTTTGATTCTCTTGTAACACCATAAACCATTTTGAAAAGACAGTTCTTGATGAAGCCTGATCAGTATTACCATCACTTCCCCCAACACCCACATGATTACTTTTATGACACTGATCTTCATCATCATCCTCATCATCTTCATCATCAGTAGTAACGTCGGCTTGAGGAAAAGCACCGAAGCAGCGAAAATCAAACCTTATGCTTTTTAAACATGTCAAGAATTGCATGACTTCTTTCTTGAGCCCAATGGACTCAGCCCAAGAAGGTCTCTTATTCTTGTGTTTATTTCTGTTGTTGTGAATTCTTTCAATCTCTTCCATCACTGATTGCCAGCTCTTGCATGAATCGGCTTTTGGTCTCACTTTGATTTGCCCAGCGCACGTCACTTTTGGGGACGTTGGTTCTGCAATCTCCGGTCCCGTTGGCTTTGTTTTAGCCCACATGAGAGGGCTGCCATGGCCAGCTCCTTTAGTGTTTAGTTTCTTTAAGTGGTGCTGGTGCTGGCTCTGGCTGTGATGTTGATGATTAATTCGTTTGTTAGCCTCCGATGGCCTTGCTGGGCTGCAAAGCGGCTTTGGCATTAATGCTAAATGAGCTCTAGATGGAAAACATACCAATAGATCTGCCGATGGAGCTCCTTTGGCTTCTCTTCCTTTCATTGTGTTTAAGTAATTTGCTTCTTCTCTCCTTTCTTTATTACACTCGTTATGGTTCTTAGGTTTGTGTTGATTTTGGAATTTGGATGGTATTTTAAAAGAGAGGAGGGGGAGACATTTACAGCTTTGTTTGTTCTACTTTCTTCTTTTTTGGGTGGTGTTTCTCTTTACTATCTGTATCTTCATTTCTCTAACACTCCTTTTTGCAGCATCCTTTGAAATGGGGTCACAGGCTCACAAGTTAAGCTTCTTTCTTTATTATTATTATTATTAGCCTTCACCTTTCTTTTATTTATTTCCTCTTTTTCCCCTGCCAACTAATCTAATGCATAGCTTTGCCAAATGTGTTTAAAAAATTAAAGAAAGTTGAACAGGAAAGTTAAAGCCCACGAGCTTTGTTTCATGATCCAACCACACTCTCAACTTGTGAGCCCATCCTCGTGCCAGTTGGGTGAAAACATTACTCATGCCCTTTCTCTAGTCTATTTGCTTGTGCCTACAAATCTCATCTCTCAAAGTATCGGCCAGCCAGAACCGCACACATCTCGAATTGGGTCGCCAAAAGAACTATTTTAAAATGAGATTAGCTCATTAAGTACTAGTAGAGACTAGAGACACCTTAAACTAATAATATTATGAATGACACCTATGTTGGACTAAGTTGATAGACCGAATCGAAGTGCTTGTAATTAGTGCTATTTTTGAAACCATGAAATGAAAGGAAAATTTGCAAATTAACCCAAAAGATATAAATAAGGTGGGAAAATTTGGTTTAAAGTAAAGTAATGACGAGGGTAGTGAAGCACTCGAGAGCGGCCCCTCACCACCATCCACTAAAACAACATCTTTGCGTTTAGGATTAGACTTTCTTTGCTTTATTGTTTGGGACCTATGCCATGAATGAAGTCTAGTTTGCTACCTTCCTCTCTTTAACACTTATAATTTATATAATTATTACCTTGATACAAAAAACTAGATGCGTTTGTGGGGTAGCGAAAACCCCCCATTTTCTTTTTAAGTACTAGCTTGTCATAAATGGTTCATCTCTACTTTAGATCGCCATTGAACTCAACTTGGATGCGTTATTATTTTCCTTTTTTTTTTTTTACAACTAAAATCAAACTTAATTGTGGGTGGTTGTCATCCATTCTTCCGTCCTCATCAATGGTAACTAGAGAGGTAGATGATTTCTTAATTTGAAATAGCTTCTTTTTAATTCGGGAGAGATTTTATCGTCATGGTAATTAAGACTAATCTTGATATACTTTTAGTTACGATATAAATAAAATTGTAAGTGTAATTTTCTTTTTAAAAAAAAATAGAACAAAATAAAACATAACTCAGTCTGTCAGTCCTCAGTGTACATGCATCCTTGCGAGTAAACATCAGCTTTACTTGGGACTACAAGTAACGGACGGTGGTCAAAGGAAACACAATCGGCGCAGGGAATGCAGAAAGGCTTTTACACCGTAGCCGAGGTTAGTTTTATTCTCTTTTCACGGTAGCTTTTAAAGGCAAGGCCAGAAAAGCATGGGGGCCGAGCGAGCTGAGCCTAAAGCGAGGTAAATACAATTAATGAATATAAAATGTCAGGCACTGTGGCAAGACATGCACGTGTAGGGCTTTGAGGAAATGGCAGGCAATGGCGAAGTTGAGTTTTAAAAGACGTGCCTGGAATAATAATTATAGCGGTGAGTCAGTTGATGATGTGAAAGCCCAAGGATTCCTTTTCTATCATTATATCTTCGCCATTTATTTCACATTGTTTATTCCCTAAGGAACCACCTGCACAACCTGTCAAAAGAAATTTGTTCTTAATCAACAAACAAGCAGTTGAATAATGGGTCGCTCATTTAACTCTCTATGACCCATTACCATGATTAATATTTGAGTGTGGTGCACTGTGCGAGTTCACACTTCACAGATAGATCTCTCTTGTTCGTCTTAAAAGTAAGCGTTAGACTCAGGATTCCATCTCAGCAAAGATTATGAACACATTGTTGGATATCCATATCTATAGGATTAAGGTTTGGTTCAAGTTATTGCTTTCACATAATGTCATTGCCAACGTCTCCTATAAATTCTTAAACGTGTATAATTTTATATATAGAAGATTATTTGATGGCAACGAGAAAAGAAAGATGACTTGCTATTGATTAGGACGCCCTTCATAATGCAGCCCATACCATGCCCGTTGTTGTTAGTGATTACCCAAATGAGATGCTAAGCCTGCCAATCATTATTTATCTTTTAATTAGTTTTATATTATTTACGTTCCTCTTACTTTGATTCCGATTAACATATATGCTTTATATGCTGAAGCTGTATGCATCTCCTCGGGAATTGAATATATTTTAGTCAGGGATAGGATGGTAAAATGCATACTTAGGGTGGGCTTTTTCAAGTTAAAGCCCAAGTTCATTGAAGAAGAAGTATAAAGGCCGGGCTCGTTGCCGGCCTAGGCAAGTCTTGGATTTCATTTTTTAAACTGTTGTATATTCAAAATGAATTAATAAAAAATTGTTATAATCAATGATAAATTAAAAAAATAAATATCTCAAAATAAAATAATAAATAAATAAAACGACTTAAATACAAGCTTAGATATTTAATTTTTTAATATTAACATTTTTTACTCAAGTGCCATGCTAATTAACTAATACTTAAAAGAAAGTTTAATATTATAATTTTAAGTTTTTAAATTCATTACTAATATATAAATTAGGAATTTAATTTTTCTTTAATTTTTCATTGTTTTAAGTTTTAATTTATTATTCTAATTTATAATTTTTTTTTTTAAATAAAGAACTTTGGCCTGACTCGAGTTTTCTTTCCCTTAAATCCTTGTCCAAGCCTTTCATGTGGAGGTCTGGGCCAAAGCCCATGGAAATGACGAGGTTGGCCCAGGTTTTTTGCCATCCCCAGCTAGGGATGACAAAATTACCCACCACCATCAAATCTCCTCAACTCACCCGTTATGAGTAATTTTGCTGGTTGCAATCAAGCTTACTATTTTTAACTTAAACACACTACGCGTTGTGGATGAGTTTGGTATTAAGAAAAAAAATCCACTAGATACCTGAGTGATTATCTACCAATCTACATTATTCATTTTAGTCATTTATATTTTGAATTTTAATCATAAAAATTAAATTATAAATTTTAATTATAAATATGTGTAAATTAAAGTTCTTAACTCTAAAATCTAACATATCTTACACATAGAGACAGACTAATACAATAAGTTTTTAATAAGTAGAAATTTTATAATTTTCAAGTTTAATATTACTAATATTTTATTTTAATTTGATTGATGTTGCTTGTTTTCTTTTAATGACTTGAATCTAATGATTACTTACTAGAGTTTTTTTTTTGGTTTAATTAATTGTTAACAGTTGTTGTATAAAATTTACTTGTTAATATTATTGATAAAACTTGTATATTGATTAAAAGATGGACCAAGACATTGATATCAGTGATGATGATTTGCATACAATAAAAATATTTTGTGTTAGATTAATATATTTTGTTTATTTGTTTTAATGTTGAAATTTAAATTTTTTATTTACATTGGTAAAATATAGATTTGAGTATTGTATGCGGATTATTGAGGCTATTGTTATAATTTGGATTATATAATTTAATTTTTTTATATATTATTAAATGCATTTTTTTAAGATTCGTGATTTTAAATGAGAAAATCCATAAAAAATTTATTGTAAGTTGTGGGTGGATTTAATAATTATTTTTTAAAAATAAAAAGTTGGTTTAGTAATTTTAATTTTTTTTGTGGGTGTAGGTTAGTAATGACAAACTTGCAGCGGGTCTGCAAGTGATATCCATTGCTATTTTTAGCCTTGAGACCCTTGGTCTTTAGAAAACTGGTCTAGGGGGCAAAGCCTCACAAAGTGCATCTTTGATAAATTATAATTTCCGACATATAAATAAATTTTTTCCTTTTTTTTTTTAAAAAATTTAACCCTCAATTTTATATAATTGAAGTTATACTAAAGATGAAACTATGAATGATCTTTTGAAATGGTTCTTGCTTTTTAAATGGACAAGCCGGGTAAATTTTTAGTTAATGCTGGAGATCTTAATTGAAGTTTGGGCACTACTTGATTCCTTTTTTCTTACTTTTAATTCATTTGTTTGAAATTAAAAAAGGAGAAGTATTTCTGGCCATTGTTTATTGATCAAGTCATTTTGTGCATATATACGTTCCTTCACGGCGTTGAAGTTATCTGGATGGTACGTGCTGCTTCTTGGCACATTGTTAAGCACTTATATTTTGCAGTAAGCATGGGAACATGAGCATCAAGGATTTTGTGCAAAGAGTTGATTAAATGAGATTTGATCGGAAATCTAAGATGTTTCCGCCCGGTTGTTATCAAAATTAGTTAATGAGTACTGAGAACTGGGAGCGTACGTTGGAGCTTTTTAGGAGCTTGGGATTAATATACTTTCCAATGCTTTGGAGCATGCTTCAGTCGACACATTTGCCGTAGATGTGAGGAAAATCCAAGAGGTAAAAAGGATGCTGCTTAATAATGGAGAGAATGTGTCCATTTCTTTTATAACTGTTGATTAACAATCCATCGTTGCTGAGCGACCTTACTCTAGAGTCTAAAAGCGCGGCAGAAAGAAAAATAATAAAAACTAGTTTAGCTCTAGGTTTATTTATTTATTTGTCCTTAAAACTCTGAAGAGACTGCCGGACCGGAGATTTACTTTAAAAAGAAAAACTCATCTGACTCACCAGCACCAGTGTAGATGGGCTTATTACATTCGGCCATTGTGGGCCGTGATGCGCACAGAACCTATAGCATATTGGATCCGGATTGAAACCCTAATTTGCAGGTACGTGCCTGCAAAACCATAGTAGCATCACCCCGTTTCATCAAACTCTTAACAAAATTAAAATATGATGAATTCATCGCGATGTCTGTCTGGTTTCAATCAGTATTAGAGTGCTGGCATCTGGCTAAAGGGGCAAAGGCAAGTACTGCTTTTTTTTTCATATTTTTAATTTCTCTTCTACTTATGTAATTGATATACCGAACAGTAGCTAAAACCCCCGAGAAAAATGAATCGTTTTATTTGCAAAACCCTTATTGGTTCACTGCACTTCAACTTCAACAACTCTGCACACATCCACAAGTCACCATTTCTGTCCTCAATCTCTCTCCTCTTCTTTTCTTCTTCTTCTTCTTCTTCTTCTTCTTCAATTCCGAAAAATGAAAAAACCAAAATTGATTTAGCCGATTACTTGATCAATCAGCACCATTTTTCTCCGGAATCTGCTTCAGAAGCCTCTTCTCTCAAATTTTCCCTGAAAGATACTGAAAATTTAGATTCAGTGCTCTCATTTCTCAGAGAAAGTGGTTTCTCCAATACCCATATTGAGAAAATGGTTGCAAAAAGACCCAATATTCTTTTGATCAATCTCCATAATACCCTCAAGCCAAAAATCAAGATTTTTCATGAATTTGGGTTTTCGTCCTCAGATATTGTTGATATAATATCTTCTGATCCCTGGCTTTTACATAGAAGCGCTGAAAATCAGCTTCAGCGATCGTTTTTGGTGCTGAAGAGTGTTTTAGGGTCGAATGCAGGTGTTTATAAGGCGATAAAAGCAACTGGGTGGTTTTTAAAACATGATTTGGAGAAGACTTTAATACCCACTATTGACATTTTGAAGAATTGTGGAGTTTGTTCGTCGCAGATTGTTAAATATGTGTATACTTACCCCACATTTTTTCTGTATAAACCTGAGAAGGTTAGGTGTTTTGTGCAAAGAGTTGATGAAATTGGATTTGATAGGAACTCTAAGATGTATCTCCCTGCAATTCGGACAATGAGTTCAATGACTAAAGAAAAATGGGAGCTCAAGTTGAAGCTCTTTAGGAGCTTGGGGTTTAGTGAAGATGATATACTTTCGATGTTCAGGAGCATGCCCCCTGCATTTACTGTATCTGAGAGGAAAATTCAAGCGGTAGTAGAGGCACTGCTTCGTAGAGGGGATGTGGATATTTCTTTTATCGTTCATAATGCTTCATTGTTTCTTTGCAGCATTGAGAGTAGTCTAAAACCTCGGATGAGAGTTTATGACATGCTGAAAAGTAAGAATCTGCTCCAAAGAAAAACTGGTTTGGCTACAATTTGTAAGTTGTCTAAAGGAAAGTTCTTAGAGAAATATGTCCTGCCCCATCAAGATGAACTTGGGGACTTATCCTTTCTAGCTATGCCTCAAAGTCAATGAAATACGTGTTTTTAGGTGAAAGTTCTCTGGTATGAAGGAAGTTGTAATCATTTTGAGCTATTATCTTTCTGTTGAACTTTGGTCATTTTTTAGCTGCAATGAACAGAAGCTGGAAATCACTTTTTATATTTAGGTACTAATTTTTCTGTTGTCTGTGTGTCTTCTTCTTTGCTGCTTGATGAGGAGACTTTCCCTTGTCTGTTTTTGTTGATTGAACTGTAATTCTATGCTTCAAAGTAGAATGCATTGAGGATTTTCATATAATTTGGGGCTTTTAGATTCCTATATCTGGACTTCTGCGCTAGCTTGTCTCCTATTCTTTTTCATGGATTTAACTGCAAAGAATCTATTTTAGATGGCTGTTTTATATACAGATTTTAATATATATTTTTGTTTCAAAATCGTCAAAGCATTTCATGTTTGCTTAAAAATTGTCATCTGCTTGCCAAAATGTGGACTGCTGAATGCTCATTACTACTTCAGCTTCATGGGATCATATCCTATATAACTTACCATTTGTGTAATTACATTGCATTGCTGGTTTAGCAAAATCCCGAAAGGCTAGCTGCTTGTTAGGAACTTTTTGGGAAAAAGAAAAAAAATGTAAAGGACTTTATTGAATTCCATGGCACTGATTGTAATATCTCTGTCAAAACAAACACAACTTGTTAAAGATATTGCATGCAAAAATATATGATTGCTGTTGTACGAAAGCATGTATTCTTGTAAGTCCCTCCGTTTAGACAAGTTTGTCTAAATTTTGTTGTGACGTGCAGAACATGATGGACTTGTGGGTTGTGAATGATCATTTTTCCTGGATTGGTTTCTCACACTTAGCCTGCCGATTCTAGTTGTTTTTGTCTGCCACTCATGGAGTACATAGTTTGCATATTAGTGTGTTTATGTCAATGTTTGGCATTTTAACATGTGTATATAGATATGCTCATAATGCATATCCTGTGTATTAGACCATTTATTTTCAACTGATAATGACTTGCCTCAATGTTTTACAGTTTGTATGTTAAATGCATTGGTGCACAAGACTGGCAAGAGGCAATAGAATCTCTAACATAGCTTGATCATTTAACTGCTGTGTATGTATTTCATTTGTGGATTCCCTTGTTGCTATTCATGTTGATTTGGCCAGAGAAACGAGTTTCTGGACACCATTGCCAATTTTAGTGCTTGACCAATTTCTCTTGACTGAAATCAAACTTGAGTCGCGGGTTATGTGTGATTCGCCACATTGATGTTGAGTGTTGTTCTTGCAATTTTGGTGCTTGTTGCGAAGGGATTTTTTTAAGGATTATGGCTCTGCTATCAAGCAAATTCTTAGATAAAGGTAACATCGTGGGACCATTTTTGGTGGGTATAACGTTAGAAATGTGATGCGCATGATGGGGAGCGTGGCATATGTTATAGTGTGCGACTTTGTGCAGTTGATCAACTTCCTGGAGTGTTAATGAAGCTCAAATACATGAACAAACACCATAGTTTTCAAGTGAAATTCTGAAAATAGCACTTGATAGTCTTTTTGCCTAAGAAAGAAGATCACCATTATTATATGCATACAATTTAACAATTAAGACTGGTGTTGTTTTTACAAATTACAAACACTAGCAAACTCGGATGGCCAATGCAATCCCCAAAAGAGCCAAATCTTCACGTTAATAACATCAAAAGGAGTTCATCTCAAGCATATAGCTTCGGCTCGTTAGCATTTCCAGTACAGCCTCCCTAAAACTCCCATCACCAAACGCTCCTAATGCCAGCTCAGCATCCTCCACGTCATCTTTCCCGCCGGCATCGGCCCTAACCACCACCAACGTGGCGCCCTCCACCCAAATTCCACCCGGAAGCATGAGCCGCGGCACGTGCCTCATACGCATCCTGACGCTGGGCACCACTGTACGAGTCCGACTCCGGATCCTCCCCCATCCCTCCTCCTCGCTAACCTGCGCCGCCTCTAACCTGCACTCCCTCATCCCGTCTTTGTCCATCACCACCGCACCCTCCCCGTCTCTATCAACCAAAAGCAAGCTCTCCATCTCGTGATGATCTCTGACGATTTCTTCGAGCATAAAATGCCTTGCTGACGCGGCAATCAACGAGCTTATCGTCCACATCACTCGCATCTTCAATCCGCCGGCAATGTCCACGTCCTCTTCTGTGGCTGTTGACCCCGACTTGAACCCAATTATCACGCAACTTGTTAAACTCTTCCCGAACTCGGCTCTCCACTTCACCGTCACGCCTTTATCCAAATTCAAGTCACCGCCGGGTAACTCTATCTGGAGATTCTTGATCCGCTGGAACTGGGATAGAATTTCGGGAGGTGAGTTCTGGGTTTGCTGAGTCCGGGTCTGGGGCTTGGAGGTGGTGTTGGTTAGAAGGTCTTGGAGGGACTTTAAGAAGACTTTAAGGAAAGTGACGAAGAGCGAGTCGGAGTCTGAATCGGGCGAGACGACTCGATCGACCCTTAACGAGAGTGACTCGGTTTGTGTGACGAGTGAGTTGAACCGTTTGGAAACGGAGCGGCACCGGATCAGGGTCTTCACGTCCGAAACAGAATTGAATATGAGCAATATCAGAGCGTCCGGAAGCTGATCGAAATGGTCCATTTTCGTATTTTGCTAACTTTAAGGGTTCACCGCTTCGCTCCTTCTGTGATTTTTAAGAAAATTTCAAAGCAAAGACAAATGAGGAGAAAACGGAGAGAAGAAAAGAGGGTCTTGACTGTCTCTCTCTGCGTGCGTGCGTGCGTGTGTCCGCGCTCCTTAGCCCTTAAGTGGTTGTACGTTTGACCGTTGACATGGATTCCTTAATGCCGGCAATTGGCAAATGGATTTAATAGTTGGGTTTCTACGGAGGTGGTGAAGTTAATTAATGAGCTCGCCGAAGAAAAAAAGACTATTTTTTTGGGATCGTTTGTTAGAACAACAGCTAGGTGTTGTCGCTGTAGTCACCGTCCACTTTATCAAGCATCAACTGCCACTGTCTGTTTCAGACTCTATCCCCTTCTTTGCTGTTGCATTTAGTGTTGTTTACGGGAAAAATCTTTACAGGAATTTGTGAAGTTGTTGCGTGCTTAATCATTTTATGCAAGCGGGCACATAACATCATTGGAGTTTGTTTCAACCTAACAATAATTTATGCGTTATTATTGATTTTGGTAGCTAATAGCGTAAGCCCTGGCAATTATGTGAACAGAAATTATTACGAGTTTCTTCTATCCATTGGGAGAGGAAGATATTGGATTATGTCAACAAAGATTCTTAAAATCTCAGTCGTTGTTTTAAAAAATTGTTTAAACTATTTAAAGTTTAAAAATTAATGGACTCTGATTCATCTGTTAGGATTGTGCCATCGAAGCAAAGGATAATGTCAAAATTGGCTTTGGAAACTTTTATATTTATACATATATTTTTTAATGCCTAAAATAAGTAAATAACCTCCTCAATTCGTAAGGCTCTTTCTCCAATCTCCACCCATTTTAAAGTCAAACCCCGCTTTCCCAATGTGCACCTGCTGTTCTAAGCAACTTGTAAAAGCAGGCTTGTCTTCTTCAAAACAATAAAGAAGATGCACAACTGCTTTTGAGTATTTTAAATTCAAAAAGAAAATAAATTAAGTAAAAGGTTTGTTTGCGAACGCAGCTTTTCATATCAAAATCTAACTCCTAATGACTTCCTTTTTATGTTTGTAAATTTTGTAAGTTTAAAGAGTTTGCAATGCAATACAGAGAGAGATTGAGAGAAAAAGTCGGGGTCAATTAGATCAGCATTTTGTCTTTAATATAAAAGATAAAATTGTAAATACAAAACTTATGCCATCTTTATAAGAGAAGTTGACAACTTAGTTAAATCTACATCACGTGTTAAGAATGCGAATAAATAATATGTCTTGCATCTTGTTATCTTAAACCTCTTCATATCTACTTGAAAATTACTCAAAATTCAATAACGAGAAAGAATCCCAATCGATTCGTTCCATTTTGTGGAAATTGTTATTTTGAGAGATTTTCTCTTTTTTTTTTCTTCTCACATTTTTACTATTTCTTGTTGTTATTATTATTATGAAAACATTTGTTTTTAAAGAAATATATATTTGTCATGAATGAAGCAAAAAGAGACTCTATAGGCCATTGAAGAGACATAAGGTGGAAAGTTGACCAAGTAAACGATTCTAAAAGTAGTACATCAAGTTTTAAGCTCTCGTGTAATTTCACTAAAAAATCCACTGATACCTTTGATCTCTCTCTCAGCCTCCCATTGTCATCACATATTCCATGCAAAGCCATCTTCGTTCATTTTCCAATTACACCCACACCACCTTCCATTTTATCGCCTCGCCACCGCTCCCCATCCTCCCATGGCGGAGCGGGTCCCATCCAGTACAATTGATCAAGCAAACCCCAACCCACGCGATCAACGTTCCCATCACAACAATACAATCACAAATGATGATCAGTCGACCTTCAGGTCAGGCACGTACATAGTTCAAATCCCAAAAGATCAAATCTATCGCTTCCCTCCTCCACAAAATGCATTACACGCTCAACAGCGCAATCCTGATCATAATCAAAAGAAAAGGGCATGCATGTCGTGCTGTTCGTGTTTTGCTCTCTTGGCCGCTATTCTTGTCATTCTTCTTGGCATCGCTTTGGTATATTTCTTCCTTATTAGATAAAACCTAATTAAAAGAGCCTTTGCTTTCACCTTGAACGCGTCACTATTATCAGCGGAGCATGGAAGGCGGTGTTATAATTGCTTCCCTCCTCGTAGAGAGGAAACAAGATTTGGCAAAACGTACAAAAGCACGAGCCCTTTAATTGTCAATGTTGTAAAACAGATAGCCGAGTCTGCCGACTCTCTAAACCAAGGCATCAACAGAGGATTACCAATGGAAATTGTACATGTTAAATTAGTTTCATTCTTGATCCATTTTGGTCGGCCATTTTTGTTACTTGTTATTATTTTTTTTATCATTTGAAGCTTGACGATGGCTTTGTGTATTTTTAGATTCTGGATTCATAACAGTATGGCTCGACATGACTATAGCATTGAGGCATGCATTTCTCTTATTTTAATTTGGCTCCTTATTCCTCGTTTTCTTTTTTTACTGATTAATATTGTTACTTATCCTTCCTATGTCAATTTTGTTTGCAATATTGCCGCATAAATACGAGTAATGTTTTATGTGCAGTTCATTACGTCAATTACTATAGTTATCCGTTATTTTTATATTAAGAGTAATTTCTTATTTAATGAGTACCGTTAGCTTCACAAATTTTTTTTTTTTATATAAGCTATTGTACTTCATAACGGTTTTAGTTGAATAAAAATATAAAACTTCAAACAAAAAATAATATAGGTCGTGTGATTTTTTCAATCAATGACGTATGATCAGTTTATACAAAACAATTTGTTTAAAGAATTGATGACTCAAATGGTTGAAAGTTGAAACAAATATCACTTAAAGCTTTGTGTTAAAATTCCCTCTCTCCCGCACGTTGCAGGCTCATTAATTTGGAGGTGGCACGAGGATCATCCAACGGCAGCTCATTCCACTGCCTGAATTTAGTAAGGCATTTACATAAGCTTGAACTGGGGTGGTGGTATTAATTTAAGCATCTTTCATCACATTCACTTCAGTTACTGTCTTGTCCTCAAACAAAATTACCAAAAAGGACAAACAAATTCTAGAAACAAACGGAAATCAAATGCAGTAGTTGCAGTTCCATTTTCTTTTTGTTTCTTCTCTTGCGTTTGGATGAAGTGACGTAGCATCAGTAGTTAATTGTCCCTTTGGATGCATGTGACGCAAAATTTCTTCAATTTAATTTTAAGCAGCAACGATTAAATCGGCAACCAAAAAAAAAAAAAAAAAGCAATATGGAACAGTTTAACGCGACACCAACTCTGCAAGTATCAATGGCGAACGTCTAAAAAATAATATTAATAACAGTAAATTAATGATGATCATAATATCGATGAAGAACGCTGTAACAGATGGAAAATATAGAGTTAGATAACATGGAAAATCCTGGTGCATGCAGCCTGACCATGTCGTGACAGCCATTGTACTGGTACTTATTTGAAGAGCTGCAAATTCTCCAAATAATTTTCCAATTTCGTTAGATTAATTTTACCACTTGAAGAGTAGTAAAACATGCAGTAGTTCGATGATATGCTCTTTATTTTCTGACTGCTGTGTTGATGGTGAGTGTGCTATGGATTGATAAAATGCAGGGTGAAAAAATTGGAAAAAGAAAAGGATGATAAATTATATTTTAAGAGATGGGAGATACAAAGATGAAAGCTGAGCAGTATTTTGATTGCTGAGTTTAGAAGATCGAAAAGGACGGAATTGATCAGTCATTAAAAAGAAACAAAAAAAAAATTCATATTTTACGAACAAAACATAACACGTCAAGAGTGATATTTAGGGTAAGGTGGGAATTAAATGGGAGTATATTTTATCGAGAACATACAAAGAATGGGGTAAAATAGCGCAATTCCTTCTCTCATGCAAGGCTTATTCGGTTTGTTATATTGAACCAGCATACATGGCTCATTCGCTAAAGTGGAGCTAGAACGCAAAACCTTTAAGAAATATTCTCTAACACGCGCTGAGTTAGTGAAAATGCCGAAATATAAAAGATTGACAAATAAAACAAACTACGTTTTGGATAATCAAAATTTTATTGAACGAGTATAAATGAACAAAAGTAGGCCTTTTTACACCGACTTTAAATAGCGCGAATTTACTAAAATAAGTTAATTTAAAATATTATTTTGTAATAAAATTCTTCTAAATTAAGTAAGAAAAATAAAAAAAAATACACACACAAATCCGATATCTTTTAAAAAAATAAAAATCCCGAAACTTATCGAAAAATAGAAAAATAACTAAAACTACAAAATGATCAAGAAAAAAAAAAGTGAAATTTTAGACTTGATCATGGTGCACAATGGCGAGAGCAATTCTTATTTTTTTGATTCATCTCGTTGCAAGTTTCAAAATAATATATTATAAGCCCAAAATATACTATTCATAACCAAAATTATACCTTCTGAAAAATACCCTACTCATCTTACAAAACCAGGGCCGGCTCTAGAGTATTAGAGGCCTTAGGCGAAATTTTTTTATTAGGCCTCCTTAGTTTTAGTAGCTTCAATACTAAAAGAAACATAAAAATGTTCAAAATTTAATCAGTTTTTAACTATATATTGAATTATAACAATCAATAAGATAATAAGTAATTTAAAAAAAAAAGTAATGAAGAAGATCTTTTTTCAACTCCCTAAGATTATTATTTTAAGATTTTTTTTTTTACTTCAAAAGTAAACAAATAAATATAATAATTTTCTTTATAGAGAAGAGTGCAAGAAATTTGATAATGTTAAATAATTAAGTTTTTTTTAAATAGATAAATAATTTTTTAATATTTTTTTAGGAAAAAATTAAATAATGAATTAATAGTTAATACTATTAATTATAGTTCTTTAACATTAAAGTTTTTAAATATAAAATTTATGTTAAAGGTTTTAATGGTAATATAATTATCAATTTAAGAAAGGCTTAAAAACTAGAACTTTCTTATTATAAGTAAGTTAAAAAAAATTAATTTGAATATATTAACGAAATAAAAAAAAATATTCTAATATGTAAGAATTAGACAATCACAATAAAACTTTTTTAATATATGAGACTCTAAACGACCACCTTATCCACCCATGCTTAAAGACGCTACAAAACCATCACCCATCAGTTATCACTGATCACCCCACTTACCCATAATTTTAAGCTCCAAGTATTATTATTTAAACTTGCTTTAACACGCGTAACGGCCATAAGCTGGTGACGCAATTTTCATGATGAGCGGAACTATTCACACCCCCCAAAAACTCTTTCAAAACCCCTTTACACCCAGTGGCGGCCCTCCCAACATGACCTCTGCTTCGCTATTACTCCCATTTTAGGTGACGGTGTTGATGGGCGTCTCCCAACAAATTGTTTTGCGGTCCGATCCTTTCATTTGGTTCGTGAAGCCCACTTGTATTGGATTTCATGGGAATATTTCCAAGAGTGGTGTGCGTCTATATATATATATACCAGTGATTATACAATTACAAACTATTGTATAAATTTATTTTATACAAACTGATTTGGTATTAATTTATTAATTAAATAAAAATAAAAAATAATAAAAATAAATTATGTGAACCAAGACATATCTAATTCAATCAATTTAAGTATGCCTCAACAGTTTGTACAACAGAATTTATACAAGAATTTATAACTATATTATTACTCATGTATATACACACACATATACATACGAGCTATAGTTAGTAAATACAAAATTTATATCTTCATTCATAATGTATACTCGAGATAAATTTTATCAGCGTTCTTGGGCTTTTAAACTTTACAAGGTAAAAGGACATATCACTGAAGTCAAGGGCCAAATCATTGAGGGTTACAAGACTTAAATTAAGCATAAAATAAACTCCCAGCATTTTTATCAAGTTGGGGCAGCTGACCCCAGTATCCCTATATTGCCTCTTTCCCGGCATGTGTATGAATATAGTTATACACCCCGTTATATTGAAAGCCTATGCAGCCGTTATGAAATTCTAGTAATGGCTTTACGGCACCTAAATTTTACATTTTGTATCAACTAACAGTAGTGCCACTAAATATCAATGTATGTAAAATATATGTCTCATTGGATTAGAAGAGGTAACAACTTCAGAGACAATCTGGGAAAAAAAATATAATTGGGAATTTGGTAACACATGCTCCCAGCCTAATTAATTTGAAAACTAGAACTATGTATCAATGCAACGCTGATTGGGATTAATTAATAATCACCATTTACATTAAAGAATTGCCTCTCTTTTCAAGAATCCTAAGCTCAAAACCTACTACCTTTTTTTTTTTTTGTAATTGTAGGCCGTATCTTCGTGCCAGCCAGCCTAGCTCTATATAAACATTCATATTATATGTCATATATATATATATAATATGCTGCTAGCACGATCCAAGTTCCAATCAACAGTCTTTTATATACAGAACATGAAACAGCTTATAAATTTGCCCCCTGAAACAAGGTCATTTGGATCACATGGGAATCAAATAATTATCATCACAGCATTATTGCACCATCATCAACTTTCAGCACCTAAAATTATCATTTTAGTTCATGAGAAACTCGACCCTCTATGAGGGGGACCATTGGCTTAGAATGACACGTTTAAGGTTTTGAGCATCTCCATGGGAAGGAAATGTGGCACAGCACAGGAGCATCTCACTAGAAAGCAAAAACTAAAGTTTCAAGCACTGTTCCGCATCGTGGGTTGAAGCTGTAAACTCTGATACGAACATTATTTTAATTAATTAATTAATTAATTAATTAAAACTTGAGAACTCACTTTATAGAAGATCTAAGTTAAAAGGCTCGCTAATTCTGTGCAAGTGGGATCATTTAGTGAGAACTAGTTGGTTGTTATGGGGGAAGTAGCGTGTCTTTTTTCCATCAATAATTGGAGGTTCAATTCAAAGTAGTTTTATATTTTATTTCAGGTTGAGGGCATCAATGATGGGTTGAATATTGTGGCAAAATTTCTTCACACGTGTTAAAAGAGGCAGATCAATTCTGTGAGTGTGCGTATGTTTCATGACTTGGAAGCATGTTGGGGGGTGTCCCAGTAATATATGTAAATATGCATAGAAAAATCCATGTGTCCTCTTCTTCATTCAAATCTTGCATATAATAAAGTGGATTCCAACTCCTCATTCAACTTCACTAGCTGAGCTAGAGAGCTACGTAGTGGGTTTCCCTTTCACCACCTAACTCTCTGAAAATAACCATTAAAATAGAAAATTTTCATCCATTAAATTACAACTTTCAGATTCCTTTCAGCTTTCGAGGTGGGCTCTCTAAAATCCAAGCACCCAATGGTTTGTGTTTGTATTTCTGTTTGTGAGCAATGGCCTTGATTTTTCAATGATCTTTTGAACTAGGTAACCGGAGCCCCTTGTCTCTTTAAAGGATCGTGAAGATCTTGTATCACCAATCAACTTTCATTTCACGATCTCTTTAATTACTTTAAAGCACTGCCTCTGAGTTTTTAACTCTCTTAAATTGATATCTTTAACAAATAAATAACTGCGATCGTGCTCCTCAGACATGTTCATGTACCCTCTAACTTGTTATTTTCTGAGACAAGGATAAAATGTGTGCGTGCGCAACAGGGACTGGGTTAGGGGAGTTGGCTTTCTAAAATAAGAAATATCAGGCTAAAATCTCATTAAAATCTGGTACGAAATGTTTTTTTTCAACAATTAGGCGACTTATGTCAGGTCCTATGTAAGGAAATAGGTAAGCTGTTTACCATAAATGTATGCAATTTACTTGCAACATCGTGCTCCCACGATGTGAAGGACCCCCATGCGTTCTTTAATACTTATCATCATATTTTACGATGAAGATGCAATAAATGTTTGTAATTCTCAGTACACTGTACTATTTGCCATAAATAAAATGATAGGACTTTCCATTGTTCGCATTCGCAATGCGTGTTACATGATATATCCTTCCAAAAACTGGAAAAAAAAAAATTGTGTACGTTTCACATGAATTGACATCCGGTACCCTTCCAGTTTTCACTTTCATTGATTTGTTTAATTGCTTCAATTGAAGAATAAAAAAAAGTTGTTCACTTTGACGAAATATGAGCAAATTAAAGCTGCTGCTGGCACATAAATTTGACCATTGTTCAATTTCGCAGTCATCATGTCGTTAGAAGAGTGGAAGCTTCAAACATCAATTAACTTGCTCATTTTGTGCGGCTACTAATTCGTGTACAAAATATGGCCCTCATTACTTAACCGGAGCAGTTCCGATCTGTCTTCTGATCTAAAACCCCTCAAATTCTTATTTCACATGTGTATTTACAACAATGATGTATGTACAAAAAATTTATATATATATATATATATAATTCTACAAACATATTAAAAAGTTCAGGGAAAAAAAATTTCACGGGAAGGCAAAAAAGTTTTATTGTCGTTAGTGTTTATATACAATTTTTTTTTATACACGTATCGTTATTGGTGTATTCATGATCATATATGATTATGATTTAATTAATTACTAGTAATTACGCGAATAAATTTAAAAAAAAAAACTTATTTTAAGTAACTAGATCAGGAGAGTATCTGTTCCAAGGTTTATAAACCTAAATCAATATTAAAATGTACACTTATCGTTAATGTCCCATAAGAGCCACGCTGTCTTTCTTAAGTATCTTTACAACTGTTATAAATGCTCTCTCTCTCTCCCCATTGTCTTTGAGTTTTTAACAAATAAATAAGAATGCATACTATAGAATGGACACAACACAAGGGATGGTGATACACTGAGTTCAAGAATTTTACACTACAATTCCATTGCTTGATTTTGGTGCTGGTAAAAATTAACATATAATTTAAGAAACCTGCCAGCTATTCTCTTCAATAGCTTTGAAAAACCATAAGCGCACAGGAAAACAAGGTCTCGAAGAATTGGTAAACTAATGAAGAAATTATTGGAGTTCTTGGGCTGCGTCTCTCACATTTCCATTGTTTGGAAAAGCTACTATTGTAGCTTAAGTTCTAATGTAAGGACTCATGCATACCTAGTACCAAATACAAGTCTTAATGGTATAATTTTAAGGACTAATAGATTATTAAAGCAGAAGTGTAAAAGAGACAAATGGGTTGCAGGAGAGTCGAGAAATAGATTAATGAAAAATTAAAAATATAATTTATTTATGGGAGAATCGAACATGAGATCTTGACTTTGATACTATAATAGAATAACTACTAGATCAAGAAATGTAATTGAATGTGTAAACATGTAATTATATAAATAAGTACTAAAGACAAGTATTAACGATATGGATAAATCAAGGGTTATGTCACCATGTGACTAACATGAAACCTTTGGGTACCCATTAAAAATGCATTTTACTAAACTTTGACTGCATCGATCAATACACCGATTATGAAACCTTAAGTGGGTTCTTTCGATTGAAGCTTTTCAAGTTGCAAAACACCATTCATAATATCAACAATAAACCAGTGTCAACCTGGGCCAGTTGCAATATAGTACAATAATTCACAGACAATTCAAGCTGTTGAGCGTAGGATCAGCACTTTCAGGATTATGAAACGTTTCCCAAAACCTCTTTACTCTCCCTCTTCTACTTCTTTTTTCCCTTTTTTTTACCCTTTATTTTCGGCACCAACAACGAAGAGCTAGCATGCACGTAGAGAACAGAAACCCAACAATTTTTTTTTTCTTTTTTTTTTCCGCCAGGCTTGTGGAAATTTCCTTTTTTACAATCATATATTAAAATCTCTCAACAAGAAAATTACGTTACTTGATCCACCCTTCAAATTTTCGGTTGGGATCATCAATTTCTGGACTCTCTTTACAAAATATATATTATACTTGTCGTAAAGACAGCCGCTTCCACTGGACCAAACGCCGCAAAAAGTCTTTGACCTGTAAAATCATTAGTAAAATATTAAAGTTGAATGTTCAAAAAAATAAATATAAAAGTACAGCATAAATAAATAGCTAATTAAACAACATAAATAGCATGCTATATATTAAATTACCTCGGATGGTTCTTGAAGAGAATAGGAGGCATGCGTTTCCTTTGGAGCTTTAGAAACTAAGATTCCGAAACCCTGTCCTCTATTACGCAAAACCTACTCATTGTCACACAAAAAATTAGTAAATAATTTTAATCGGACTCAAGAAATATTATATTAATTCATCATAGACGTAAAAAGTCGATTAACTGAAGAAATTAGATACCTTGAACGCATCTTCATCAGTTCGATCGTCTCCAATATACACTGGTACAACGTCTTTAGAATTGGCATATCCTAAAGAACCAAAAGTAATTAAAAAAAAATTATTACTCCAATAACGATAATGATATATCAAGATTCTCAAAGGGAAAAACGAGGGGAAAAAAAAAGACTCACCTAAAGCTTCTAACAAGAATTCAAGGGCTTTGCCTTTGTCCCATTTAATAGTGGGACGTATTTCTAACACCATTCTGCCTTGAGTTAGTGTAAGTTTTGGATACTTATCAAGTACTATTCTTACTTGCTCGGCTAATGTATCCCAGCTCTGCAAATCATAAAAACAAAAAAAAAAAAACAATATCAGCCGTTGAAATTTATATACAAATTGAAAAAAAGAAAAAGTTGCACAAGTGGGCTGAGTGTGAATTGTAGTACGTTTTCATCAACACAACGGAAGTGCACGGAGAGACAGAACTTGTTGTTTTCAACTTTAGCCCCCGGAATTGATTTTGTTTTCTCTAACAATGTCTCGTACACCTCATTAATCATCGGTAGAAATTCACTCGCGGGCTGGCACAGAACACCTTGGTTACCCTGAGCCAAAAAGAAATTTTAAAAAATAAGAAACAAAGGAAGAGAAAAAGTAATTGTACTATTATTAATTAAATAAAATTTCTCGCTCACTTTCTTGTATCTACGCTTTTTGGATGGCCCCTCGATGTCCATGCCGTGGCTTCCAGCGTAGTAAAGCCCCGCTAGCTTTACAAAGCTAAAAACCTGCAAATAAAAAATTAGAAGATATGAAACAACATTGTTATGAACACAATATTAAATATTAGAAACCATAGTAGAAAATAGTTTGGGTACGCATATAAAAAAAGAAAGAAGGGAAAAATGTACCTTGTCTCTGCACCTTCCGGTCACTATTGCTGTGGGAAAATATCTGGCGATGTCCCTTACAGCTTCTCTCATCTAATACCATTCAAGAAAAGATTAAAAAGAAACGTAAGTATTGAACATAACAGTAATTAGTTCGAAGCAAGTAACGGAGAGAGATAGTTGTGCAGAGGTAAAGAAACAGACGAAAACAAACCTCGTTGGTCATGAAAGCTCGATCTGGGTCTTCAACTATAGGCGCCAGGGTGCCATCATAATCAAGAAACATGACAATCTTTTTCCCTTTTGAAGCATTCACTATCTCTTCAAACTTGCTCAAAGCTGAGGGATGACGAGCCTATTGGATTTTTCAAGAACAAGTGCGCGTATGTATCAGCAATGTTATCAGAAATCACTTTTTATGTACGTACTTGTCTGTATACATATATGGACGTCTGCGAGTGTGTAGGAAGGTACTTACAATCCAAGAAATTTGCTCTTCAGTCTGGGGTAGAGAAGCAACAGAGGATTTCAGACGAGTAGGAGAAGAAGCTCGCAATGAATTAACCCATGCATTTATTTTGTTGCCTCCTTGATCAGTAGTGTCGGTAGGCTTTCTAAGGATATTCTTCCGAGAAATGGTGATGTAGCCACCGCCAGGAGCAGGCAGGGCCTTTGAATCGGCCCCCGAAAACAGAGGGGAGTTGGTTAAGGTGACTGTGATCTTCAACCCAATATTACTGGATTTCCGGTCAGAAGCCACGACCACATTTTGGTTAGTCATATTCTCTGCAGCAAAATCATCAAGAATCAGATAATCAACATCATTGAACAAGAAACGATCCCTTTTAGGAACCATGCCAAAAAAAAAAAGAAATGATGGTATATGATAACAATTAGTACCTGAAAGCTTGAGAAGGTTGAGGAACAGAGTGGAAAACAGAGGGGAGAGAAAGCACTGAGAGGGAGAGAGAGAGAGGGTAATGGAATGTTGTGGCGCAAGCAGAAATTAAAGCGAAGTGAAAGAGAAAGGGAGAGGGTTGGGTGTTAATTATAAGGAGAGCCAAAAAGGTGAGAATGCACGAACGAAACGCGCACTAAACACAGAAACTAAATATTACATGGAACAGAAAACAAGTGACAACTTGGTCTTGGGAGGAAAATGGTGTAGTCAATTTATATTACTTTGCTTCACGGCACAAACGGACGAAACAACCACCCGTTTTCTGGGCTACCTGCACTTTTCGACCACATACTATATTCTTCAATGGAGGGACCACGCTTTCTGATCCCATTGGCCAATGGCCATTCCACTCTTTCGATTCTTTTTTTTTTTTTTCTTAATTTTTATTTTTACATCTAATTAACTTCCCTTCCCTTTCAATATTGTGCGTCGTATCATGTGTGTATGGAACATCAGCCTAGTTAATTAATAATTTATTTCTTCAGCCTTGTGCCCTCATTATTGTTGCGTTTTTTTTTTTTCTTTCTTTTTCTTTTTCTTTTCTTTTCTTTTTTTCCTCTCAACTTTTAACGAGATGAGTTAGGTTGTATTTGGGGTGTTTTTATGTTATTAAGAAATTATGTCTATTTTTTGTGATGTTTGTTTGAAATGGACGAAAATACTTCTAAAAGGAAAGAAACACTTAAATTGATTCTTAGTGAAAAGGATCATTTTTGCGTCTTAGTTATTTTAAATTTTTAGAAATCTCAGTTCGCGTGTACATTATTGTTGGTGGTCAAAATTTGTTATTTTGTTATCCTATATTTTATTACAATCAATTACTAACATATATTTACTTACTTTCAGGTAAATATATGCTGTCGTGAAAGGATAAAAAAAGATAAGAATGTTAATTAAAATCTTATGAGTATGTGTGTGTGTATACTCATTGTTCACATAATTTTTATCTAATCTTATCATGCGAATCATATCTTCTCTATTGACATGGCAGCATATCTTGATGTCATTAATGCTATAGCTAATATAATAATTAATGAAAGATTGTCACATTAATTAAAACTCAAACGCCATGATCCTAACATTAATTCAGACATTCTCAAGTTTATGATTTCTTCGTTTCCCATAAACAAAATCATAGTTCTGATTTCGGCGGCTACTTAAAGGGGAGATTCGTAGGCTTTTAACGACACTTCATAATATTCCTTCTAGAATTCAAACTCTTTTTTTCAGCATGAATTAAACTCTTATTTTCATCATTTTGCCCCAGCATTTAAAATTTATTGACTAATGGGTACATGGTTCTTACCTAACCTGTGGGGCTGATAAATATTTTCACAATTTATTTCGAGCAATTTCTTCTTATTTTTGTAGCCTATTTTTAAGTCGTGTGGATCATTATTGTGCTATTATTTGGACACTAACCTTCTAGATTTTAAACTTCTATATCAAGTAGTCTTTAGAAGATTTCACCTTCAGCTAGCTTAACTAAAAATTTCGAGATTCTTTAATTATAGTTGGGAGGGATTTTCACTATATGGACAAAACCAGAGGGGAAAAGGCCCCTCAGGCCTTTTCCTTGAAGCAGTAATAAGAAAATGGAGAAGGACCACTTTGATTCACACTGCTATTTATATTTGATTGTTCTAAGGTTTGACTAAACGGCAGAGAAATATTTGCTAGTGATAACTTTATTTCCCAAGAGGTAATTTTAAAAAAATTAAAAACAAACAACCATACGTTACTCATGAAAGGTTGGATTATTCCACAAGGAAGGATTAAAAAGAAAGTTAATTATCTGGGGAAGTGTAACTAGTCATATAATATAGGGAAAAAAGAAAAGAAAAGAAAAGAAAAGACAAAGATCTAGTTGAGAATTAATTTATCATTACAAAACAAAACTACTGTACATGAATTGTCCTAAGATTTTTTTATAGTTATTGTTATTAGAAAAAATTATTAATACATCAGAGATAATATGTTACCCATACAATAAAAATTTAATAAAATCATGTCAAGTATATATTTATGTTAAAATTTGTTAAATAAATCGGTAGTTATAATAATATAAATGATTATTACGAAACAATCTACGATGTAAGCTTGTGAGATTTTAAGTAGGTTTGATGTAGCCAACAGCGTATTTCTTAGTTGAGTTGTTGTCGGCACGTCCTCTCCTTTTCTATAATTGTGGGATTAAAACTTTAAAAAAAAAAAAAATAAGAAGAAGAAGAAGAAAGTGGGTTTTACGTAGAAGTTTCCAAACAGTCAGAGAAGCACATTTATGTTAAAATGATTAAAAGAAAAGGGATGGAAAGCAAAGTTAAAAGAAAAAAATAATTGTACCCATAACAATCAATGACCTTTTCTGAGGCTAAAATAGTAGCTAGCTAATAACTAATATTCGAATATTTATGCATGATACGATTATCCTCTTGACTACGAGTATTACTCTATGCATGCATACGTAATTAGAAAGTACAAATGGGCTAATGGCATAATTTCAGGTCAAAAATAGCATAGCTTTAATTTATAGCGCCCCTTGTATAAAGTGGAGTGAAACAGCAGCTCCAAACCTAACCCGTCATGCAGTAGTTTTAAACTAAAACCAGCAGCGTTTCTTTGTCTTTCAATTTTGACGTTAAGCATTCGTGTCTTCATTGGGTTTCGATTACTTGGCCATTTCTGCATGGCCTAATGGCCTTTCCTTATTATTAATTTGGTCGGCCAATTAAACTCCGTATTATGGTCGAGCATTAACTAATTATAAAGCATTCCATTTCAATTATCACTGATTGAAACCCTTTTTTCTTTCCTTTGTCCCTTTAATTTATTTAAAGAAAGATACTGCGTGGAAGTTTCCTACGAATACAATGAATCATAAACGAGGAGTGAAAAGGGAGATCGAGTTTCAAAGCACTCATAAACAAGAACTTCATTCTTATGAATAACGAAGGGAATAATATTATTAGTTGTTGATTTTGTTCTAAAACATTAGCCAAAAAGGGTCAAAGCCGGAGGCCTCCGAGATGCTGCCCATGTGATGAAGAGTCTGAGTTTCAAAGTTCGGGCGGTTGATGATTGTCAAAAAGAGAGAGTTAGGCGAAACTGAACATCTCTTTATTGATGCATGCCAAGAAATTTAATGCAGAATGACTTTTAATTTGGTCCTTAGAATAACTTTCTGGTTAAGCAAATTATTCTTTTGGCACGATGCTACTCCCATGCATGCATTATTGTCCAAGACAATTCACATTAATTATATATGAGTCGAATATGATGTCTGATGGATTCAACTATTATTCAAGGCTTCAATATATGCATCTTGGACATCTGATTGCGATTTGTAATCATGCTCATGCATGTGGGCGAATCCATTTAAAATAATTTAGTAAATAGTTGGTTCCTGTGTCTCTATAATGTTTTTTTGCCTACGGCACGGTGACATATGCACTGTCCGTGGCACCACTGCAATGAGCACACAATAATGCATTGTGACTTTAAGGTGCCAACCACACTAGCTAATTGTTCACACACTTCTTAGGGTTTGTCCAAAAGAAAAGGGCTCATGTTATGATTCTTGTACCGTATGGTAAAATTAGTACCGATAATGTACATGATCGTTCTCCTTCATAGCTTTCATTATAAAACTTGCACATTAAAATTCAAAAGATAATATTTGTAGCTTCAAAGTTTACTAGACTAATGTGAAATCGGGAAGTTGACAACATTCTTTATGAGGTATAGAAATAAATTTTGAGTTCAGAAATTAAATTTCAAGTGTACCTTGTTTTTCAGTCTAACTAATATATGTATTTTGACATCTAATCATTTAACTAATAAGCATAACGCAAATTGATTTTAACATATAACATTTCGACGTATGACTTATGAAGGTATCGAATAATGCAAAAAAATTAAATATCAAGTACCAAACCACGAAGCGTCTTATGAAAAGAATAATAATAAAAAAAAGTTGTGGGTAAGTTAAATAATCTTGTGACTTACAACAACTCAAGGGTTGCACCAATCAAATTAAAGGTCAGTCTAAAATTATTTTTTGGGGCTCAATAATAACTTTGAAAAGAAAAAAGTTAATTTCAATGTTTAGTAAATTCTTTTAGAATTCACTTTTGGCAAAATTATCCTATCTTACAATTGATTTTGAAAAGTAAAAAATGAATAATTTTTTAAATTTAATTTTAAAAATAAGTTTTATACTTAATATAATTTCATATATATCCTTATATATTATAAAAATTAAAAATTATCTTTAATAATTAGGAAACAAAATCATTTTCATTAAAGAAACTATTATTATTATTATCAATTATATTGAGATAACAGAATAAAAAATAAAATCAATAAAATAAAAATTTATTTTAGTTATCAATTATTATTATTATTATGTTTAATTAATCTCATACGATTTTTTTAAATTTATAGCACTTTTAAAAATAAATTTTACCAAACGTTTCATAAATTTTATTCATAATTGATTATTTTTAAAGTATAATTGATAACAATTATTTTAAAAATTACATCATTACTAAACTAACTCTAAATATAATTTAGTTGTCAAATATTTTCAAATTATTAGACATCTGATAACTTTTGAATTGTTTCAAATTACAACAACATGTAAATTAACAAAATCCAAAAAATTATGTAAGGTTAAAAATAGACCGTTATAGCCGTGTGAAAAATGCTGTTACGTGTACTATTATATTGCGACTTTGACGAGAGAAGTAAAAAAGAAAAAAAGAAAAAGAAAAAGAAGAAATATCGCGTGACTTTTATGGTTATTCTTGGAAATTGTGAGATTTGATTTGATTGGTTGGCGAGGCCTCGAAAAGGAGGAAGGCAGTGATATGTCCACGTCTCCTTCTGTAGACTCGTTGCCACTAGATTTTCAGCTCCAGTTGGCTGATTCAACCCGCCAACTCATCGCTCGTGGGCTTCGCGTGCTGTCGCAACTGCGCAATACTCCTTTCTTGCGCATCACTTCACTCATAGAAAGTTAATATCCCGTGACATCTTATGTTGACTCAAATTTTTTCTAATTTAGAAAATTTTGTTTTAGCCTTTTGCTTTCAATAATTGTTCAACATAAATATAATTCCTATTGTATATTTATGTCAATTTTATATAGTAAAAATAGATGATCTCATGGGTCAGATACGGTATCTAAATGCGCCTTGTGTTGTTGCACGAGCCAAAAGTGTCATAGCCCATAGGGCTGCAAGCATAAATCATCTATTTTAATATCTCTTCAAAAAGCACCTTGTTCTTCAATCTTCCTTAACGAATCTAATGGAGATTTGATGGCATATTCGGATTTTTGTTTTTAGACCTTTAAGTAGCCAATAAATTATCTCATAAGAATATTTTTACCATTTGGCACCGACGCCGATTAATCTTTGACTCACAGAGAATTTAGTGTTTGGAGTGGTGCATAATCAGAAAATGCACAATTAATTTATTTCTTATAGTTTGAAGGAATACATAATATTCCAACATTGAAAAAGGATACGATCACCGAAGATATGATTCTACTCACCCTATTAGGGTTCCTAGCTAGCTAATTAATCTCAAATTTTCTTCTTCTTTTTTTAACTTAGATTTTTATAACGTGTATCTTGCAAATCATTAGATTTTTATAACGTGTATCTTGCAAATCATTAGGAAAAAATCTTGGATGCTCATATTTTATGGAAAATGAGGATTACCCCTATTGTTTGAAAAAAATTTATTATAACGTGTATCTTGCAAATCATTAGGAAAAAATCTTGGATGCTCATATTTTATGGAAAATGAGGATTACCCCTATTGTTTGAAAAAAATTTAACAAAACTCCCTCATATTTAAAATAAGTTCAGGCACCCCTTTAAGTATAAAGTTATTAATTTTATATATTATTTTACTTTTCTACCTTCAATCTTGATGTTAGCCATAAAATTTAAATAGTTTGAGATTTTTTAAGCATAGTGATCGATATGTCCTCAATGATTGAATTAATCCAATAATGAGTTTGTAAATTATGGAGAAAAATTAGAAGTACGAGAAATATCATAAATACCTTTACTAGTTATATTAAATCAGTGTAATGTACCAAAACATGTCCTAACTATATGAAATTTGAGATTTTAAATATACCTATGAAAACATAAAATAAAAAAATTGAAGGAAATATCCAAATATAGATGCAAATAAATGCCAAATAAATAATTGGACTAAATGAAATAAATTCACCTACAATTGATTGCAAATGAATAAAATATAATAAATTAAAGAGAGAAAAAAACACTATATGAAAGGGATATATAAGCAAATACGGAGAGAATAATAAATCACACACACTTAATATTGGTCGACGACAAAAAAAAATTAAGATCACTTAATTAGCATAAGCAAGTAAGCATTCAACAATTATAATGGTGATAAACAACAAAAGGTGTATGGTATATGGCCCAATCTATAAACACTTCTCCAATGAAATGAGTGATCGGTGCACTAGATTAAGAAGCAAATTAAATATACTGAGTTTGTTATATTCATTTAAATGAATACTTTATGCAATTAGTAGGGGTATTTATGATATTTTTTCTACTTGTAATTTTTTTTTACATACTTTGCCATTTGTTATTAAATTAATTTAATTATTAAAGGTATATAAGTCATTTTTAAAAAAATATTTTTCAAAATATTTAAATTTTATGGCCAATATAAAGAGTATGGGTAGAATAGTAAAATAGTACATAAAATAATATCATTATAACTACAAAGGTGCTTGGACATATATCAAGATCACTCAATTACTAAAGGATCTCGATCACATGCAAGTCTAAGTTTTGCTCTGGATTTTTTCTTGTAATCACAAATCAAAATTTTATATTTTGCTCAATACGAAATTGGATCAGGGATTCTAAATCTATTAATATGAAAAAGGTGGTTCATGTATAAAACGAGATTAGAGATTTGAAAACCCCTTGCATACTTTACAAGCAAAAACTGACATTAACTCGATCAACAAATTAAGCTTAGGTCTCGCTAGATAACCAGTAGTGGCAATCCAAGTCAGTCCTGTGTCACCTCTGGAAAGCTTCATATTATGTCAGATTTGATGAATGATGTGGAACTAAGAGCAAAGTGGTCTTGTAAAATTAGACATCACATATGGGAAAACACATGACATGTTCTGAGTAAATTGTCCCGCAGATAACCACTCAAACTTTGAGCTCGCTCATAGATTGATACATCAAGCTTTGCAATTAGTCTTTGCAATTAATGTTGGACAGCTAAAACAAGGAGTACTTAAATTTTATTTAATTTATCTAGGCCTTAAATAATTATTTCAATATATGCATATAACTTTTATTGAGGACTCAAGGAGTAGTTAGATTATTTTAAGTTTATTGTTCTTGGCCATCTTTTGAATTTGATCAAAAGTCATAAAAGAAAACTACGATGTTGTCGATTAGGGCAAGGGAAAGAGTATTATCGTTAGCCCTCCAAAAGCTTCCACTGAGAAAGAGAAAAAAAAGGTTTCCCGAAAAGGAAAAGTCGATCTTGCAGCAATAGACATTAGATATAACTGGCAAAAAAATTTCAACTGAAAAAACTGCCACAACAACTAGCTAGATCCCATGGCTTTCGGTTAACAAAATGTTATGGGACCCTTGAAGAAGAAAAACCGGACGACGCAGCAAAAGAGTTAAACTCGGGTCCACTTACTTTCGTTTTCTTGAAACGACATGTCATATTGCCATGGCAATGATTCATCAGGACCCACAATATTGTGCTCATAGTGCTTAACCCACTCAGTCACCACGCCCACCACTCAACTGTCCACTCAAACGAAAAAGAAAAACCCTAATCTTTAAACCCCACCACCGATAACCAAGCACTATACCCATATCTGAATATCCTCGTCGTCTTTCTTTTTAAGATTTTTATAGAGTTTAATATATCCAGGGGGCATTTAATATTCACAATACAATGGAGGATAAAAGTAGAATGTTGGTATTTTATGCTTGGAGCATCTAAGTGTCAATATTTTACAAACACATAATATCAGACGACATTAATCATAAAATCATCATTTTACGTTACTGCATCAATACCGCCATGACATGATGATGCACCTTTAACAAGTATTAATTTTCTTTTTTTTCGGCAACAAGTATTAATTGAATGTTAAAAAGTGATGGATTCAAAGTCGCTTATTCATGATTCCAACGCTCTCATGCACAGATACGTTTTGTGTGTGGTTATATTTTAGCGATCTTCTCTAATCAAAGGCGCCTAGCTACTTTAATTAGGTGCCTGGCTTAAAAGAAGATCTGCCGTCTTTGTACCAAAGGAAGGTTATAGGAGATCATGGACAAAAGTAGATTAGGGTATCGTCATATCTAGGAAACAATGGATGAAAGGACATAGACTGTGGCACTTTCTGTAAGTTTTTAATAACAGCTCCATAGTTCCTCCTCTGGCTATACATAATCTTCGTATGTCTCTTTTTTTCTTTTATTTTTTTAACTTGCAAAGATCAAGGATGATTGTAATCAGAAAAAATTGGAACATTCTTGGGATAAGAATATTTTAATATTTAATTTTTACTCATTGATTGCACTCATCATTATTGTCGAGATCCGAAAGTACTCCCACTTTCCTTTCAAAGTTTTGTTAGTGCCCTTGGCACCAACTCTCGTTGTCCAAAGTTGAATCGATTACAGATCAGTGCTATCAACTCATGTTTTATCTCAGCGTTGAGTCAGTAAAATAGGGCAACGGAGAAGGAAGATTAATTCATCGAAATTAACAAGCCTTCGTTTTTGTTTGTATATATATATGTTTTTTTTTTTTTTAATTTTTTCCCCTTTCTGTTTTGTTATTTACCACAAGTGGGATTCGCTGGAAAAAGAGAGTTAAGAAATAGAAGATGAACAACGAATAAGGGCTAGGGTATCAACAAAGTTAAGTGCCCTTCTAAACATTGAAGTTATATACCTCTTCCGTACACGAAATAGCCATTTACGTAATAAAAGTTTTTGTGACTTTCATGTTTCGAGGAGCATTTATCCCATTCATCGAATTTAGTTGCTTCCCATTTTTTATTCTAGCGTGTTGTTTTTTCTTTTAAACACCATCAGGAAATATTAATTAATTTTTCCCATTAAAAAATGAAAAAGTGAAAAAAAAATAAATAAATTCAGTATTAAAAAAAAAAAGAAAGAGGAAAAAGGAAAAAGTTTGAAAGTGAGAAAATTATGAGATAAAATCAGTCTTTTCTTCTTCGTTTTTATTTTGAAAATCTTTCGCTTAGAGTCAATGCCAACAATTATTGACGAACTATAAATGTTGATTAGAATATACGACAAGACCAAATTGACAATCTTAGTTTAATTGAACACTATTTAATATCCTTCTAAGTTCACTTAAGAAACCAAAGCTAGTTCGACAAAATAATTTGATTAGATTTTGGAGCACCTTAGCGATTGAGACTGATGAGTTAAAAAAGTCGAAAAGTGGTGTATGATAAATTCCCATTTTTTGAAAAATTTTCACGTGGCATAATGGAAGGAACCTTCCCTCCAAATGAACTTAAGATTTTGTGGGTTCCTGGTAGGAACAATTTCCTGTCCAATCACAAATAAATGAATAAATGAAAGTGTTTGGCATCTCATATTTTAATAAAAGTTGGTTGCCACTTGCCAATGAGATACAAAATTGATAGATTTTGAGTTGCATTTTCAAGATTTAACTGTAAA
This sequence comes from Luvunga scandens, assembly GCA_030449905.1. NCBI lineage: Eukaryota > Viridiplantae > Streptophyta > Magnoliopsida > Sapindales > Rutaceae > Luvunga > Luvunga scandens. The sequence goes on along the minus strand of JASUUG010000798.1, from coordinate 3,717,809 downwards.
ATTGCACTATTGAATGTCAACTTGTTAACAGACTATTTTTTTCTACGCACTTTACAATTAGTTTCCTGATTCCACCTGCAAATACAATTTGACTAAAGAAAGTTTCGTCGGGGCCGACTAATGAACTTTAATTTGGCAAGCCAAAATTCCAATGAAATTAAAAGGCAAATGTACAATATTCTTTTTTATCACATGGAAGATGTAATCAAATTATCAGCACATAAGCAAATCGATGGTCAAAAAGGACACAATTTTGAATTTGATTGCTCTTACCTTCATTTTCATTGTTATTCTGTTTTCGTATTGAATAAAAAAGAGTTCGTAAGAGACAGCTGATCAAGTATCGAAATTGTGGGATTTGTTAAGTTACTAAAATACAAGAAGATAATGATAATACATACAATCGTTACAACTTCTGCTTGTTGTTGAAGGGCCTAGCAGCCATAAGTCACTGTTAATTTTAACAGTAATGGCAATAATCAACGTTACTTTTCCGTATATCGTTTCAGCTTTCAAGTAATCTAAACCGCACTAATTAGTGAACTGTCGCTAGAGCAAAATCCAGTTGATTGAGAAACATCAATCAATCTTGTCAAGAATGCTTAACTAGTTTATATTTTTGTTTTTGGTCTTGAAGTAATTAAACATCCCATTCGGCCCAATGGTTCAGGTGATGGATAAATGGGCTTTTTGGTCTGTCTCAAAGTGTAATGAAAATGATCGGGATTGTAAGGGAAACCACTCCTTGCTCTTCGAGTTAACTCTTCCTCCCCCACTTTGTTTCAGTAACCAGCCATTTCTCGAAGAAGAAGAAGAAGAAGAAGAAGAGGTGTTTTACACATAAAATTAGATTTTCTACAACAATGTAAACCTTCAAATATTGCAAACTTAGGAGTGAAGGTGTTAGAATCTCACTTCGCCCAATAGAAAAATGTTGCTCAGCTAGGGCCTTATGCTGTATAAGCCTATTTTTCACATGGTAAGAAGTCTTTTTGATGGATCAAAATTGAGCCCTAGACATAAAGGCCGAATCAGTGACCTCAAGTGTCTGGCACACACGAGATTATGTGTCCTTAGTGATGTATTTATTTCTCATATTTTATGGACTAATATAAAACAATCTAATTACCGTGATGGTTTACCAAATTAATACGTGATTAATATTAAATATTAAGAATTAATTTTGATACATTTATTTTATTTTGTGATTAAATATTATGTTGATTAGACCTACTTTATTACACTTTGTATAACAATATATTAAGGACAAATTTTTTTATTGTAACTCATAATATAAAAAATAATTCTATACTAACATATAAGGAGTGCTTACACTTAGTCATAATAGATAACTGACTCTGTCGTATCGGGAGTTACAATTGATACTTGATCAAGAGTGCAGTCACTCTCGTCTCTTTCTCTCTTAATCTTTTGTGTGGGTAGGTTGTTTATGAGATTTGAGGGCAGCAAGTTGGAATTGAATAGAAGAAGTCGGAAGGTATAACATGAGCTTGACGGCAAGATTATCCATGTCCAATGACGGTGAGAATTTGCCTCTCTCTCTCTCTCTCTCTCCTCTCTCAAACATGTGTTTAGAAGAAAATACAAGATCAAGGACTTAAAACTATTTCTGCACCTGAGAGGATAGACTGTAACGTCCAATGCGACAAGAGAAGTCTCACATGCAATGGTGAGAAAAATATAACCATGGGCTATGATAATAATAATAACAAAAAAAAAATCTTTTTATTATCATATAAATTTACCGTGCAAATAACAACATAGATTTTGCGGGAAAATCGGTAGTCCAAACATCGGTAAAGCTATTGAAATTGATGACAAATATTACATGAAGAAATCCGTTTTCGATTCGTTGCTGCCTCAGCGGCTTGGATTAATTGACAAACTATTTATGATTTATATATTTATTGAATCCACCGTGATTTACTATTTGTGATCACTTTACTACTGATATATATACATACACACGCACACGTATAGTAAAATTGAAAAAACAAAATTTTGCGTAGACCACGAACGTCGGCCCTAACGCAAATATAGCAAAATCTAAGGGCCGTATTGAAAAACATTAAAAAGTTGTAAAACAAAACACAAAAAGGACACCGTGGTTTTAGGTCTTCAAATCGTAAACGCCTTGTTGACGCGCAGCGTCAGATCAAAAACAAAACCGAGGGAGGGCGGGGTGTCTTAAAGCCGATTAGCTTTTGAACGAATTTCGTTTAATAGACAGACAGATAGATAGATAGATTTAGGTTTAAAAATTTATTTGATTAGCGAAGTAAAAGTATTATCAGCCGATCAATTGAATCGCAGCTGATACCTGTTGGCCTGTGTATGGACGCCATAATGAACAAGATTAGGAGTTTGGACGCGTATCCCAAAATCAATGAGGATTTTTACAGCCGTACACTCTCCGGTGGCGTTATCACTCTCGTTTCTTCCATCGTCATGTTCTTGCTCTTCTTCTCCGAGCTCCGTACGTTTTTCAAATTCCTCCCCTGCTTTTTTTTTTTTTTTTTTTTTAATTTTTTGCTTCGTTTAGATCTGTATTTTTTGTTTTGTTGCCCTTTAGCTTTCTCTATTGTATGTTTTGCTTTAGGTAATTGACAAAGCGTGTGATTTTGTCTGCTATTGTTTGTTAATTGAGAGAATTGTTGTACTATATCACAGTTTTAAAAGCTTTTTAAGATTGTTGTTGAGGTGACATGTGTAGGGTTCAATTAACAATTGGTGAATGGTTATTTGTCTTGTAACATAACAGCTTTCTGACTATGGTTACTTGGTGCAAATTCTTTAGTTTGCAACCATTTGGTTTGCATCTAAAATGTAGTTTTATGCCTCTGAAAGTTGGAATGCCAGAAAGGAAAATTCAGTGTTTGGTTATTGTTTCTGACTGTTAATTTAGTTGGAATGTAGTTTTGTGCATTTCTTGTGTAATAATTTTAGTTTGTCTTCTGGTTGCAGGATTGTATCTCAATGCTGTGACAGAAACGAAGCTTGTGGTAGATACTTCTAGAGGAGAAACTCTACGTATCAATGTAATGTACTTGCTTGCGGCTTCCAATATTCCACCTTCTCTTTTTTGAACTTTGAAGTTCCATTAAGTTATTTACATCTCTATTTCAATAATTTGATACTGTATCAGGGTTGTGTTCTCTTCTCGTAAACTCTTTGTCCTACACATCAATTAGCTTTAATTTCTTTCAAATCAAGAACATTTGTATTCAGGACATTCTATGACTTATTGTATCTTCCATGCTCTGATTTTGGGATTTTGCTTATTTGTAGTAATACACTTGCTCAATAACTTGTGCTTTAATTTTAATAAAACTAATTGGTCTGCTCTTTAATGTTTGAAATTGCAGTTTGATGTCATGTTTCCTGCCCTTCCATGTTCAATACTAAGTGTGGATGCCATGGACATTAGTGGGGAGCAACACCTTGATGTAGTATGTATTATTTGGGGTTGTGTTTTCACTTTGCTTTTTATTGATTATATTTCTTCTATCAAGTTTGTGATAATTATCTCTGTGATTGAGACTTCATTAAAAGTTCAAATCGCATTGATTTTCATGCTCCTTGCAGAAACATGACATTTTCAAGAAAAGATTGGATAGTCAGGGCAATGTTATTGAATCAAGGCAAGATGGAATTGGTGCCCCTAAGGTTAGTGGCATGATATTGCTTGAAGTTAGTTTCTATGCACCGATATTTTCTTAACATCTGCAGATTGAACTCTTTTTTTTTTTTTGTTTTTTGGTCATATTGAAAATATCTATTCACATGTGAACATGGGGTGGGGATTTTAGTCTTCCACATGCAATGGATACAGTTGCCAAAGCCTAGTTTTGCATGTTTCCATAACTAAGCGAGTTTCCAGGGGATGGTCATAGACAAAATCAACTGCTAAATTGAAATCAGGTTGGATTATTTTTGCTAGAATCATGGTAATATTGCCTAGTTGATATAATAGACGTGACCTCTGATTGTAAGTGACCTCTGATTGTAACAGGTTCAGTCACTTAGGTTTGATCACTAACTGAGAATGAAAGAATTAGACCCTGGCATACCTGGGATTAGTGTATCTGGGAAGGACAGGTACCAAAGGATTGACAAATGAGATAGGATGAACTGTTTCCACTTTTAGGACAAATAAAACAGGATGAACTGTTTCCACTTTTAGTAAGGTATTTTTAGCACAAATTCAGTTCAGAGGATATTAATTGGGGAAAGCATCTGAAATTGCATGTGGAGGTTTCATTGTGGAGAGAGAGAAAGAAGGTTATGTGGTTGGGAATGGGATAAGTAACAATGATAAGGGTTACACAACCAGGTGGAGTATTTCTTAAAGGGTTTCTAACATGATATATCCTTCGACAGTATAAAAATGACCTGTCAGTCTAGGAATCTCTGAAGGAGACAAATAACTAAGCTTGCCCTGAGTCTGTAAGCGCGGGTGCAATCATGCATCTGAGAGATATCGGTCACCCATGTTAGGGTCTGCTAATCTGATTATAGGGAGAGGATGCTCAGGAGAAATTCAGATTCATGTAGTTCTGACTTTGGGTCTGCAACTAGGATTGTTAAATGGTGGAATTTCCTGTGAAATTGATTAATTACGTGAATTCTCCAGACAAAAACACAGCTTTGGGAGTTATCTTTCACACTGCTTATATGGCCAGTATGCTTGGATATTCTGTTAACAAATAAATGTAGGGAGCTATGATTTCCTCTGTCAGTCATGTCATTCTCTACTCATTACTGTTCTTCCCATGGACAGATTGAGAAACCTTTGCAGAGACATGGTGGCAGGCTTGAACACAATGAGACATACTGTGGTTCCTGTTATGGTGCAGAATCGGTGAGCTCCTTTCTTTCTTTTTTTTTCAAATGTGCATGTAAACTAGTTCATGGTTTTAGTTTATTTGATAGTTGTAAATGGCATGTGAATGCCAGCTCAATACCTTTTTAGTTCAGCTAAACTTGGATTGTTATTTGTAGATGCATGGTTGTGCTTCCTGTAAACGTTGCTATAGAATTATATGTGTGACATATTATCTGTACTACTTAACTGAGAAACTGAGAAAAATTCAGTCACTTGGAATTATGTATTTACAATTCAATACTTTTACTATTTGCTTTGACAGCGGTTACTTTTCCTCTCAAATTTACTCTTAGTGCTTAGTTTCTCACTTTCTCTGCTTAGGCTATGCATTATATCTGGCTTGGGCCTCAATGAATGTTGTCTGAACTTCTTATTATTAAAAAGAAAAACCCCACATATAGAAGGTGTTCTTTATGTGATTAACCAAAGAAAATTTCTTTTGTTATTTTTCTTAATTATCTTTGTTACCATGCAGTCTGATGAAGATTGCTGTAATAACTGTGAGGAGGTTCGTGAAGCATACCGAAAGAAAGGTTGGGCTTTGTCAAATCCAGATCTGATTGACCAGGTTTGTGAGAATGAGAGTTTGTGTGTCGATTTTTCCAACTTTCTATAGCACAAACATAATTGGCTTATTATGAATGATTCTGAATTTATAATCTGTATTACATTATGGAATGGTTTATAGTCAAGTTTCTGGGCCATTTCTTTTCAAGAAAAATCCAAACAATTATTCATCATCAAAGATGCCTTCTCCCTTTATATCCAATTTTTCAATTTATTCTCATAATTTCGTCAATCTTTTTTATCTTAGAATTTTTAGAGATGCCTTATTGACTCAGTTGAATTTTAGCTGATGCTTGGATTTGGAATGCCTGCCAACAATATTGACCTTACGTGTAGCACAATTTTTCGTAGGGCAATATGATTTGTGTATGGTAGTAAATCTGACATGTAAATAGGTAATTTCTTGCACCGGTGTCAGTCAGAAAAAAGGCTGTTCGCTTAGTTTTCAGAGTTGTAGCTATATGTTTAATTGATCTTTTATCTTGCTATTTCTGATATTTTTGCAATGGGCCTTGCTACCAAATTTTTACTTGTGTGACAGAAAATTATTTTGATTATTATATGCAAATTTCAAAGCTGGTCGTGTAAAAGTTTAATTTTTTCCTTTTGGGTCATTTAGTGCAAAAGAGAAGGATTTTTACAAAGAATCAAGGAAGAAGAAGGCGAAGGGTGTAACATATATGGATTCTTGGAAGTCAATAAGGTGGCTGGGAATTTCCACTTTGCTCCTGGCAAAAGCTTTCATCAGTCAGGTGTTCATGTGCATGACATACTAGCATTTCAGAGGGATAGTTTTAACGTAAGACTTTGTCATACTTGTAATTCTATTTTTGACATTAAAGAATGCCTCTGAAATTTCAAATCACTTTTTGATTTGCTTCGCATGCTTTGTTAAGTAAGCCATACTATTAATTTGCTGTATGTGATGCAGATAAGTCACAAGATCAACAAATTGGCTTTTGGAGAACATTTTCCTGGTGTTGTAAATCCTCTTGACGGGTAATTTCTATTTTCTTTCCTCAAAGTTTGTTTCAGTTTAGCCTTGTTTTCTGGAGCTTGATCCTTCTACATTGGTTGATTGTGACATTATCTATATTTCTCCTTATGTTCATATTGACTTATTGTTATTATTCTTTTTATTTAATTTTCAGTGTGCATTGGACTCAGGAAACACCAAGTGGAATGTACCAGTACTTTATCAAGGTAAATGATCTGAATTAAAGCATCTATATTCTTCATTTCATGTTTCCCTTTCTATTTAATAAAGGAAACTAAGGGCATTATGATTTCCTGGTTCTAGATAGTTTGCTTTAATCAACTTCTTTTTAATCTAAAAACAAATTCTTCTTTCTAAAAAGACAAAAGAAAAAGAGGTGATGTGGAAGATTCTGTGTAGGCAATTTGAAATTTAATTTTAATAGTTTTAGTGTGTAGTTTGGAAATGTGGTTTTATTAGGCTTTCAGGAGTGTTGAATGAAATATGCAACCAATGATTCGAATGGAGTTGAATTGTATTAGCACACATGTTTCCTAAAATAATTAGGTTTAGGCATATTGAGTTGGTCTTTTTGCTTTGGCAGCTTTGTGCTTATTCTGCCAACATTTTGTCTTCTTTACCTTCTTCTATGGTTGCAATTTTTGTCCCTGTACCTTGTCAGTTTGTGAATGATTGCTTTGCTTTATTTTTGTTTGAGCACCTTTTCATTTGTGCGTATTCCACAATTTCTTTAAAATTAGTCAAGACAAATTTCAATATAGTGGTGTAATGGACGTTGCTGCAACATGCTTAGCGCTTGAGCTTTTAGTGTGGAGTGTCGGGATAATTATATTTTGGCCATAAATGCGTGGAAGAAACTTGTATTGAAACCATGTCCATGTCTACAAATACACAAACTCAAATCCCATTCCAATTTTTATTGAGTGTTAACCATTTTACATAAGCTTCCGCGATTTCCTCTTTAATTTTTACCGGTCAAATTAGATGGCTTTCAGTCTTGGTAATTGAGAAATGCTCAGTTGAGTGAGGGTATTTTTACTGTGATCTACCTGTGTTATATAGGTTGTACCTACAGTATACACCGATGTGAGTGGGCACACTATCCAGTCAAATCAGGTATGACTGAACTCATTTATCTCTCTCTGCTTTCCTTCTGCACTAATTCAAGATGACATGATATCATATCAATGCTATTTTTCTTGGCAGTTCTCTGTAACTGAACATTTTAGGAGTTCAGAACAAGGTCGACTGCAGACCCTTCCTGGAGTCTTCTTCTTTTATGACCTTTCTCCGATCAAGGTGTGTTTTAGTTTACACAATTCCATAAGCAAGTCTTAGATCTGATTTTGTGGTGGTTGATATCTGGGTGAAGCTTGCTGTCTCAAAATTTTGGTTTCCCTATTTTTTATTCTCTCTTGTGGTTTGCCTGTTGCAGGTGACTTTCACAGAGGAACACATTTCATTCTTACACTTCCTAACTAACGTATGTGCTATTGTTGGAGGTAATTCCTAATCTCTCCATACCCAGAACTTTCAAAAAGCTTTTCTTTCAAAAATGAAGATAAAAGAGAGAACACTGATCTATGCGTGTAAGTAGGGTGCTTTCTTTTGGTTCTTTAAATAAATGGTGTATCAGTGAATGACCCTACTTTCAATCTTGATGTTTTGTCATCTTTTTCTTTTTTAATAGATGAGGTTGCTAAGTTATAGGTTTTAAATATATTTGCATAAAATCCTAGTCATTTGCTCCATTTCTATTAAAACTCAACGAAGCTTCCCTTAACTGCCAAGGTTTGCGTGACTGGCTGCCTTGGCTTGTCTCTGTTTACTGATAAACAGTTTTATCTTTTTATTGATAAATGTCTTGAATGGGTAAAACAATGTTCGATTATTGCGTTCAGGTGTTTTCACAGTTTCGGGAATAATTGATGCATTTATATACCATGGTCAAAGGGCAATCAAGAAGAAGATGGAAATTGGTAAATTTAGTTGATAATTCATTTGTTTGACCACCATAATTGCTGTATTTTGGTTAGTCCACCAGTGTGCTGGCCTGTGAGAGAAAATCAATTGGAGAAAATGGGAATCATGAAATGGACTCGCCCAGTTGGTCTGATCGGCTCTTTTTAATTATAACAAGTCTCTTGTCACTGAATTAGACTAATTTCTTAGTTCATTTTGTATGTCAAAGCTGCCTCTGTGAATTTTATCTGCAACTGCAATGATGATTGTCTTTGTTGGAAAAAAGATACAGAGGTTCCTCATTTTTTGTCGGTAAACTCGCTGGAGCTTGTTAGGGGGTTTATAGTAGTATACTTGTAATTATAACCCATTGAATGTCATGTCCTGCAAGATTCAATTTCATGTGTATTACTATTTTTTTAAAAAAAAACAAAGTTGAGTCCACATTCTACATGTCTCTCCAGGTACCAAAATGGGTCTATGTGCTGAGTCTTTGACTATCCCGCTTGGTTTTTGATGAACCATTATAAGTAGTACAGTGAAAATAATGCAAAGAATCATTTGTTGTTTTTTTTTTTTAATTATTCGAAATTGTTAAATATGTTCTAGAGAAGAACTCAATTTTCAGAAAAGTAAAAGCCCAACAATAGGTGTGAACATTTGCCATAATTCCTCTTTGAACCGAAAGTTTTACTAGAAGTCCCCAACCTGCCGCTAGTGAATAATTTGGATTCCCATAAAATGTCTGACGACTCTTCCATGTCCTCTGGATTCTGGAATTGTATGTTTAACCTGTTTTTCTCTTTTCCATATTCCCATCTTGCGAGCCGCAGTTAAATTAATACACAAGGATTTACGGTTCAGATTCATATTCCCGGTGACGCGGCACTGAGCTTTTAGACTTATAGATCAAAAGAAACCCTACCGGAGGATCTAAGGATGCCTCCGACATTGAAATTTTAGCCATCGTTTACACCCCAGTTTGTGGGCTTTTTGATTGGTACTTCTGTATATGCATGCGGATGCGAGCTCGGAATATTTTTCACCAGTAAGCACAAATTGTTCTTTTACCAAAATAATACGATAAGAAGCGCCCAATGTGCTCTAATAAACAATTCCGGGATCGCTTTCTATCTCTTGCGTAGAAAGAATAAGGAATAAAGAGTGAAATCCATTAAAAAATGAACCGACAAGACATGCGATGCGATATGGTTGTGATTAGGATGATAAAGGGCAAGGAGAGGTTTCTCATTTTTCTTTTAAATTCAACAAAACTAGTAATAGGACTTTTGAATTTGAGAAGGCCAACTGCAAGTGGCAAAAATAATTGAGAAGCTGGATCGACGCTCGAGAAATTCCTATGAAAAGCAAAACAAAATTATTGAAAAAAAAGTAACTGGAAGACATATAACTTTTTTATGAACGAAATATTGTCTAATCCATGTGAAAATAATCTCAAATGAAACGTTTGTTGTCCAGGTGCAATGAGACAATAGTATGGATATACCATATAACAAGCTTAGAAAACATTGTTGTTATGTGGGACCAAAGTTCGTCTGCATATCAGCGTACGTGCTTCTTGGAAAATTGTTCAACTTGATTCCCAGTAGTTAAGTAGAAAAATTAATAGAATTTTGAAAGGTGAGGTTGTATTTACACTTTCAAGAGAGCGCCCATCGAGGAAAATTCCTACTTATTCAACATTACAAAAGACGAATCATATAGCAAAGAAGAGAGTGTAAACTAAACTAATTGCTTAGTTCTAAGCATATTTGCCAGTTCACACATTGTCTCCACTTCCCTCCCGTTGCGCCGGTGTGCAATGAACCTCTTAAACAGCACGAAACGCATATTCTTATGTCCTCGAACGATGTAATTAAATAATTTAATGGCAGTATCTTATTCACAACCCTCGTATTTCACGAGAGCCCACTTCACAAGTTTTCACAAGAATAGAAGCTCTGCGTCCGCACTATAAGACACTCTTGCACATATCGATCATGAGATAAATTGATCCCTTTAGTCGTAGTGCTAGGACTTTTGCGTATACATGTGTTAATTTGACACTCCAAAAAGTCGTAGAAAGTGCGGTGGTTGAGATCTCAGCTCGGATTACGCGTGCCTCAGAAGAGTCTCGGCACCAAATGGCATGCTGCTTTGGATTCGCTTCCCTCCCAAGAAAGGCAGAAACCCTGTTCACACATAAACACCCTGTAAAGCGCAGAATTTTGAAAAACTCGCGAAAAGGCCGCCAGACTCACTGCTTTAAAAAAAAAAAAAAACAAAAAAGAAAAAAAGAAAACCCTCGTAATAGATTTCGACGTACAGAAAAGGTTTAAGATTCCTATCCTAATAAGCAAATTTCTGACATACAAGAACTACCATTGAAGTGCAGCAACTGAGTATGAATTTCCCCACCTACATCCGTAATGACTGAAACATATTTGAATTAACTACTTGATTTTAAAATCAACAATAACATAAAGCTACTGGCAAGAAGATTTTAAGTGTGATATATCTCTGTAAATTGATTGACCATTGTGTCAAATAAGACAATGTCATTAATATGCTCGCGCCGTCCGTTATGTTATTATCTTTCCAGAACCACAGAAAAGTTTTCATGAGAAAATTTCGTGGGAAGTTGACTCCCGAGATCAACATATCAACCACCACAGACAAGGGATTCAGGAGAGAATGGGTATGCAAAAAATAAATAAACTACAACTAGTTCAATACCATCATAAAATTCGATTACAAAGACACAGTATATTTGATACATAATCTATGGACACATACAAGGAAAGAAACACGAATTTCTCCAAGGTTCAGCATGACTAAAACCAGCTGACCACGCTGGAGATTTACATCCACATTAACATACGAAGCTTGGCGCTGCAAATGCCAAAAACTCCATTGCAGCCGCCACTAACAACTAAGTCTCTCCTACTAAACCCTAAACCCGACTACAAATTACAAATTACAAATTACAAACACGCCATAAACAGAGCCTTGTACTTAAGATAAAATTGAAGCCCAATCAATCTCATAAGATGGGTACTTCTGCAACAAGAAATTCTCCGAAGCAGCATCCAATTCCAGAGCAGAAGGTGGTTCGGTAAGATCTTGAAACGTCAAATCCGAAACGGGAGACGACCCAGCTGACCCTTCACTCAAACTGCACTCACTCTTAACACCGACACGAGCACCTCCAGCTCCCTCCACGACGTCTATTTTCTTATTCCCAGAACGGTGTCGTTTCTTCTCGGCGGAGTTGCTTTGCTTCTCTTTCTTACTAGTCCCCTGTTTCTGCGACTCGGCCAAGCTCTCGCAAATGGCTGCCAATTTCGCATCAACTGAGGAATGAAGAGGCTTGTACTCGCCGAACTCACCACCAATGTGGGACCCATTGTGACGTAGGTTAGGGAAGTTGAGCCGAGCGAAGTCGCCACGCAGCTTGTAAGCCGCCTTATCGTAAGCCAGCGCAGCTTCTTCGGCCGTGTCAAAAGTGCCGAGCCAGAGCCGGGTCCGGTTCTTGGGCAAGCGGATCTCAGCGACCCACTTGCCCCAATGACGCTGTCTCACTCCTCTGTAAAGCTTCGCGGGCTTAGGCGGAGGACAGCCCACCGACTTCATCGGGACCCGCTTCGGAGAGAGAAAGCTCAAGCCTTGAGGATAAAGGTGACTTTTTTGCTGCTGCTGTTGCCAAAAGTTCTGATTTTGAAGCTGTATCTGGGTTTGGACCTGCTGCATCTGCAATGGGTTAAGGTTATTTAGCCCAACTGTGCCCTGTTGATAATGCTGCTGCTGCTGGAAACCTAAGTCATTGATCGACAACCCATTAGTAAATAGATGAGTTGACGATGTGGAGCTCGCATCAGGGTACAACAGACTGGACTGTGTTGCAATTGTTGGAAGAGGCGGGGGGTAGGACGGGTAATTATAAGAGGTAGAAGCGGGAAGAGTAGATGAAGAGGAAGAATAAGAAGAAGGCGAAGCAGTCGGTGAAGTAGAAGTAGAAGCACTTTTCATAAAAGGTTCGAGTGCTTCCATAAGTTCACCACCAAATGGATCGGACAATGATTCTACTGGTCTGCTGCTGTAGAAATCCATTATAGCTGCCATTTCTGGAACCAAACACTTCGGGCAAAATTTGTTAGAAAAATAAAATATAAATAAAACAAAAAAAAACACCCTGGTTCTCGCCAAAATTAAAGAACAAGGCCTTTAGATTTGAAAAAGATCAAAGAGGTTTAAAAATACACAACCCCTTGAATTCAAGAACCTAAAACCAACTTTGAGAGGGACCAAAAATAACCCTCTAAGCTGATTCAACTAGCCAAAAACAAGAAGAAAAAGTAGAGCTAAAATTAACCGGAAAACAAAGTTGTTAAATATGAACCAACGAAATCTGGATCTCGATTCTGAAAACACCTGGCTTTCGAGAAATCCTTCTAAGTTTGCTTTAAATCCATTCTTTCTTTACTGTGTTCTTGACAAACAAACCCAAAAATCAGATTTTTCAAAGACAGATGATTAACAGAAAGGGATTCAGAGAAGCGGGGAATTACAGAGGGGGAAATTGTGAATTAAACCCGTACAAAAACCAAAACCACTCTTCAAAAATGAACAAGCTCTGTCTCTCTCTTTTTTATTTTTTATTTTTGTTCAATTTCTCTCTCTGTGTGTTTGCCTCTCGGCCTATCTTTGTGATGGTTGTTCAGCTGCTTCACTCGTTATATAAGAGGCTGAGCCCATTTAATTATCTCATTTAATCGTATCGTCAATTTCAATTATCACTCGATTATTAAAAATTACACGTCTTTCTCTCAACTTGCCAGCTCTATTCATGACGTAACACTTCATCAATCAATGCCCTTCACTCAGTAATAACCCGACACGTATACCAAAGCATGCTTATCTGCTGACACCTGTCCTGCATTTCCATTGCTGACCGTCCGATGTTAGTGGGAGTGTAGTTGTCATTACTCGAGTAATCGAGTTTTTTTGTGGACTATCACGTGTTGACATTTATGTGCGCGCGTTCACATTTGCTTTTCTTTTTCCGCAAATTGCACGCTCTTCCCCCTAAAAAGTCATTAATTTAATGACGTGACCTAAATCACACGGCTAATACAGTAATAATTTGAGTTAATTTAATCCAAGGGATAAGGTTGCGCAACGAAGTGAGAGGCCGTTGATAAAACGGGTGTGATCAATTAATGATGGCCGATGGTCACCAACTTTCTCCATTTCCTGGTTTGACCAAATTCCATAAGCAATTATTTTATGTATTTTTTTGAGTATGATACCCGTAGACCATTATTAGCTTCAGACATGCCATGATAGCGTGTGTTAATAATAAAAGGCCTTGATTTGAAAGTAGTATTTTGTGGGAACCAAGATCATAATGCATAGATCTGAATTTCAGTTGTATGGACAGCCAGAGGAGGAAGCCTCTAGAGAAATAATATTTGAACAAAGAATTACACAGTAAGGATAGGTTTGAACCACAAGATTTGATTGGATTGATTTTCAAGATTTACTGTGATTTTAAAATTGAGGTTAGGCAGTTATATTTTTTAAGATAAAATATTAAAATATTTAATAAATATTATTTACTTTAATTTAAAAAATATATTGATATAATTTTTTATTTATATAATAAAAAATTTATTTTATCTTTAATAATTTTATCAAAATTATTATTTAAAATTTATATTTATTATATATTACTAATTTTTGTTTCATACTTATAGTTTTTTTTCACAGCAACTGTAGTTTAAAAGTTACAGCACCTCACATCAAACCCAAATGCACCCTTAATTAGTTTATATATAATATTGATTTTTGTTTGATATAATGTGGAATAAGATTATATTGACTTTAATTTAATAAAAGAAAAATAAGTATTTCAACTGTTTAATTATTTTTTAATTATATTGCCAAATATTGAATTTAATAAGATTATATAAAATATTATTATAAATTAATATTTTTTTGTTTAGTATTATTTAATACTTTATCTAGATTATTGAATAAATTATATCAAATTTGGTTTAAAGTAAGATACTGGAATTAGTCGTATCTAAACTCATGAAAAAAAAAGGGGTTAATAGTCCCAAAATATTTAAACTAAAAGTTGGATTAATTTGATAATCTCGAACAGTCAAACATGACCTTAAATAGGATAAAAAAAATTTATCCTAAAATGTAGTTTAATCTTGCCTAATCCTACCGGCCAAACATCACATTAGGAATGTTTGGTTGTCATATTAGCTAATTAGTCCAAAAGTGCTTGAACTATTAATAATTGTTTCTACTTACATTTATGTAGGATAAAGAGTAATAATAAATGTCTCAAAATTTTATTCTAAATTTCATTCAAAATGATGTATTATTTATTATGATAGAATTCTCTTTATCACGTTGTTTTTTAATTTAAACGATCATTCGTGTGTGTGTGTGTGTGTATATATATATATATATAATTATTATTCTCAAGTGGGGGTTTCCTGATTTTTTAAAATGTGAATCTAGGGTTTTATAACATTATAAAAAGATTTAAAAACATCATAAACTACTAAAATACCAATTTATAATGTTGTAAAAGCCTTGTACGACGTTTATATATATATATGAAGAATACTTCTTACAGAATAAACAAATATAATGAATATTGTGATATGTAATGATATAATATTTAAAATTTTATCAGTTAATTGTTTTAAATATATAAACTAATCAATTGGTAAGAGTATTATTTCTATTATATAATTATTTTATATTTTTTTAATTTATAAGGTTAAATTACACTTACACTGTATAGGGAAAAAATAAATTTTAGGATAATTTCTATTAAAATTATTACACTGTATAGGGAAAAAATAAATTTTAGGATAATTTCTATTAAAATTATGTTAATTTTAAGAGTTTGGTGGTAAAATGATAAATCTGAAATATTATGTGAAAAAAATAAACATAAAAAGATTCGTGGCAAAATAATTTGTCAAAAATATTAATTGATAAAATGATTATATATTTTTTTATGTTATTATTAATAAAATATTTGCACAATCTTCAGTAAATTAACTACATGTCGTACAACACATCATTTTAAATATAAATTTTAGGTGGTATCTTAACCCTTTAAGAAAAAGAATATTTATCAAACTGAAATTAACGTGGTTAAAATTCAATGAGCGAACAAATGAAACAGAAGAACGTGGCAAGGCTGGAGACAGGCATTGAATTACTAAAACTAACCATGATTAATAAAACTTGGTCCGTGGTTAAGTGATGAAAAGTCACGTGCAAGAGTAGTGCGCGTTGGACAACCTCTTCATTTGCGGCGCCAGTCCCTGATGAAAGAGTCTGGACTCTGTAACGGCAGAGCTTTTGAAATCAACGGCCCACTCTCAACGAGCGCGCGTGCACCAAGACTGAGTCATGCTTGTTTACGTGTCACACTAAGAAAGAATGTTGGATGCACGGATTGACATTCGAATCAGAAGAGATATTGCGCGTGATGACTTCGCGAATAATTCTAATTTTTCAATTTGGCCATTATGACAATGAGTAGAAGAAAATCTGACTGAAGGGTGTAACGGAGGTTAGGTTAGTTTTGTTGACCAGATCAGGGTCAAGAGGATCCGGAACGAATTTTGGAGCATGTCCGGAGGGAATCCAAAACCAGTTACACATGCTTCGCATCGTAGCCATTCACTGTTTTTTCAATTTATAAATATACATATATATAATATTTATTTCATGTATTTAAAAATTTTTTTTTTTACAAGTTGAGATTATAAAATCGTATTTTATCCACAAATCACCTGAGTTAATGATACGTAAATATTTGATGTCGTGCTCTGTGAGTGTGAGTTTGATATTCGATTGCTTGTTGTGCACAAGAACGTTGGCAATAATGCATTTGATGTATTTCACGGGGGCTTTGGTCCAATAATGAATGATCAGCCACGTTATTTCATCTTTTGAAATTCGGGTTTCATTTTTACGGCTGCCACCCTTTAAAATGAAGGTGCATTTCTTTGAAATTTAAGAGTATTTAATGCCAAAAGTAGATGATATTTTCTTCAAACGAGAGTAAATTTATGTCAACTTTATGAATAGAATGCAATGAAATTGACGAATTGGGTTTTAATATGTGAGTATTGTAGCCAACTAACAGCTTTGTTATTTATTTTTGAAGTGGGAATTGTATGATTTATTTTTATATTTTTCTAAAAAATATAACATTGACAATATAATTATTATAATACAAGTTAACACTTTACATTAGCCGATGTTGATGTAACAAGTTAAATCAAATAGTAGTATAACCATATTCAAAGAATGGCATTGAATCCCCTAACTAGATTAAAATAAAATAAAAATCATTGGTAAATCATTTCTACACGTAGGGACATTTAAATTTGAGAAAAATGAGATGGCAAGATACATATATAGGTTTAATTTGTATTTAGTTAGCTTTAATTAAGCCAAAAGTATTAAGATTAGATCAAGCTCGTACAACCAAAAAAGGAAATTAATCAACATTTTACCAATTAAATTTCTACAAAGGGATAAAAAGTTCATCGCCACTTGGTAATCAATCACAGCTGAAAACTCATTTTCCACTCGCATAAAAAGGGCCAATCCAAGTTAAAATCATGCGGTTGCGTACGAGGCAAACTCATCTCTGAAATGAATTTCATTTACAGCTCATCATTTTGTGGCCTTATTAGCTCCGTCAGCGCCCCCAACGAAGAAAAGGATATGTGAATATGAAAGTGAAAGAAGTACCGCGTACCAATTCAGTTAAGCTCAAGACGGAGTCAAGAAGACATGCACGTATTGTTTTTTGAAGCACATGGCTTGCTGTTACGTTCTAAATGGCTACGTGTCCTCATTAATGTCCATATAAAAGCATTCAAATATGCCCCGCCTATTGAAGCCTGAAACGCAAGTTTTAGTCGGTAATTGCTAATTTTATTTAGACAAATTAATTAAGATTAAATACCAGATAATGAAGGCTCTTTCGATCGTCATGCATTGTGACAGGCTGGCTGCCGAATTTGAGCAAAAGCTTATAATTACATCAATTATCACATATTAAAGTTAAGTTCTTTATCAATACCTTGGCCTAATATCATTTTCGCAATAGCTGTATGAACTTAAGATTAATAGCGTGCTTTGCTATGATAATGATGCATGTTAAAGTCTGTAGGACTAAATAATAAAATAATTCATTATTCCGATTCTAACCCGAGTACTTGACTGGCATTTAAAATAACCCGTTTGAAGTAGTCAAAAGAGCGGGAAACAGAGAGTCAAAATATCGGGGGAGAAGATAAACTGGCGTAAGCGTAAAGGGGAAGCGAAGTCCAGTGGAGTGGAGTGGAGTGAAGGATATAAAATCAGTAGGGCCCAGTAATGTAAAAACGGAAGCTTTCTTCTTCTTTTTTTTTTTTTTTTTGCCCCCTTTTCGACGCGGTTTCTCAAACTTTTGTCCCTTCATTTTCATTTTTCACGCGGCCGTTTTCCATAAAATTGACCAACCTCTAACGTTTCGCCACGTGTCAAACGTACATGTACGTAGAACCCACTAGACCACCAGACGGCCTCCGTCGGTGACCCAGTTCGCGGGATACTTGCGAATGGTCGAGCGATGTGGGTTCCGCGCGTGAGAGAAGACAAGGCCTTAGAACCTATTCATTTCCATTGAAGCGAAAATCTGCCACGGCTCTATATCCATAGAACGTTATCAATTTGATGTTTAATGATCTCAAATGTAAATGTTATTTGCCAAAGGCTCGTGCGCGCTACGTAAAGAATCCTGTAGGAACTATTAGATGTAAATTAGTCATGTGTTTGATTTGAATAAGAAATCTCCTTTCACATTGAAAGGGAGTGAGAACAATTTTCTTTGTGTTTGATTTAAATTAACAACGTGTTTTACTTTTTTGTAAATTTGATTGTATAAGTCAAAATAAATTAAACTTAATTGTGATTTGATATTAGCAAAATCTGAAACAAAGCCAGGAAACATATCACAAAGTAAAATACTTTTATTGTATTAGACCTATTTAATGTACGTACGATGATGTGTGTGTTTTATTTTAAAAGATCATCACGTAATTGATAATTATATTTAATTTTTGTGCATGTGTCATTATGATAAGTGTATTACAAAAAAAATATTGTAAAATTCAACCACAAAGTGATGTTTCAAGGCCAGCAGCTCTATTTATCGGCCGATTCGAAACATGTGTTGGTGGAGTAGCTAATTAAAGGTTAAATTGCGGACACCTAAACCACTAGCCTTGGCTTATACTCCAGAGAAGAAAAAGAAGGGAAAAAACCAAAAAAGCAAAAAAGCAAAAAAAAAAAAAAAAAAGACGCACAACAACTACCGAAACATTATTTCTCGAAAGGTCAATATTTGTGATCACAGCTTCGTTTGTGTCTCGAGTAAAATTCTTTTCCCATCTGGGTTTCTTGAGCTGGAAAGCTAAGAAAGCAAACATTAACTTTGATAATGCTTCCAACAATTTATATTTTAATTGGAAGCAAATTGTTGTCACTTTCACGGCAATTTTCTGTCATTATTGCCAAAGATATTTGGTTTGATCTCGCGGCGGAACTTTTATTTAACTTTTCCAAACATCGCAGTATGGCAACCCCCACGCAATTATTTTGTTCTTATTTCTTTTTCTTGCGCTTTTCAAATAGGCTGTTTTTTTTTCTCCCCAAAAAGGCCTCCCCTCAGAATTATTTAAGTTTGATCTGTAGTTTTGTAAACTTTTAAGCATCGAAATCTTTTTAATCAGGCTATGGTTTACTTGTTTAATCAATATCAATTTCATATACTGTAATTACCAAATGGAGTTTAGTTGAACCTACCAAATAAGACATTTAATACACTGATGTCTGCCCCTTTGTGGCATGTTGCACAAAAAGTGAGCAGTACATGAAACTATGAAATATGATCATCTTTTTTTTTCTTTTTTCTTTTTTTGTCTTTTCCAATATACCTTCTGCGATGTGACAATTATGGCGTGGCGACATCTGTTTCGGTCCAATGGAGCTATCTTTCTTTCTTAAAACTTAGGGTTACATACTTGCATCTAAATATCCGACTAAAAAATATTAAAGTCATTAGTATAATTAAGAGATGTCGAGAATGGTAGTAACATAGAACTTGGTGCAGTTAAGCTAATTGTCGATGAATCTAATTATGACTGACATGTTGATACCAAATTTTTGAGTTTCTTTTTTAATACTATTATATATAATATTACTGAATTATATTAGATTTATAATAACTGTCATTCTTGCATATAAATACATTGATATTTATAATAAAATATATATAATTGAGACTTACAATATTACATTAAATTATTTATTAAGCACATTTTCAGACAAATAACTCTCATTGCGAGGGATGAATACACTAATATTTACAATTAGATATATATAACTAAGACTTATAATATTACATTAAATTTTCTATTAAGTACATACCCAGATAAATAACCCTCATTGCGAGAGATATCACTACTTCACTCGAATTTCACAAAGAAGAAGGATTTTTTTGTAATTTTTCTCCACAATCATACTTAATTGTGAAGTTGGGGATTCAAACCAATGATCTCACAGTTATGAGAACATTGGTTTTAAGTGAAATTTTTTAGATTTAAAATTTAACCTCGAGCGTAATTTTACGAATGTGATGAAGTCAGATGGTGGTGTTCAAGTAATATGATTTGCATCATAAATTTGTTAAGAGTTTATAAGGTAATTTTTGATATATGTAGTTAAATTTTACATAATTATTATTTGGCATACTGATTTTTTAAAATTAACGCATACATACCATAATATTATTTATTTGTTTTATACTTGATATGGTAACTCAAACGTATTCTAAATTTTTTTTTTCAAATTATGAGGCATTTGAGAGTAAATTAATGACCAATAATAATAATTAACATACTAATGATAGGATAAAGTTGATTACTATATGCATATTGGTACTCCAATTGGTTATTGAAATCCAAATCAAGTGCGTACCCCATCATCTACTTAATACCGACGTTGTTTAATCATAGATCACATAGACAAAGACGATTTGTCAACTTTTGAGTTGGGTTGGACAAATAGCATGACCCGGTCCCCAAGCTCGGAAACCAATCACAACTCTTAAATTGCAGAATTCAATGATATTGTCAAAAATCAAGTCCGAAGGGGAGGAAATTTTGTGCGAAAGCACTACCAAAATGTTAGCTAGAATTTAAGTATCGACTCAATAAATTCTTGTTTTTTATTTGAGACAATGAATGCCACTTTATTTCAAACTGTAGAGAAAAGCTGGAAGCTAATGATAATGCTGATGGTGGGTGTGTGGGCGAGTGTTGAGGCAGCGGCAATGAATGATTGATTAGTTGGACGGCTGCATTTGGGGAGTCTGTGGAGTCTCCGCCATCCTACTTGTTTGTCATTGACTGTTTTAGCAAACTAGTGGCACTACCGGCACCTCTATATTTCTCTTGCAAAAAAACCACCTAGTTTTGTATTTACAATTTTATCCTTTATATTAAGAGCAAAAAATTATTTAATTAAATCCACCGACAGTTTTTAACTTTGTATTTGGTCATTTTCTCTACTACGATAAAGTTTAGTTCGTATCAAATTCTTACTCTTACGATAGTTTAAAAGTGCTCGTGGCAGCCATGCGTATTTAATTCGGCCTCCAACTAATTAATAGGTGATGGACCACTCGTGTTGAGGTCCAAAAGTAAAGTTTGGCCTGTGCAATTAGTTTAGGAGTGGTGCTATCGGCAGCCCTCTATCAGCATTATCAAACCCTTTTTTTTTTTTTTAATTTCATTTTAATTCCTAAAATGCAATAATCCCCTTAACTAGTAAGGCTCTTTCTTTAATTTCAGAATCAAACCCCTCGAATGTTATATGGTGTTCTTGCAACATAACTGTGCTTATCTTCTTCAAAACAAGAGGCAGGGAAGTCGAGTGTTTTAAATGGATGATGGACAAAAGCATAATCTTATTATTCACCCAAAACATTGATCTATTGTTATACTGCAATATATACATATTGTTTGTGTAGACAGTTCTATCATAATATCCATACATTGAATTCATGATCTGCGAATACGCATGGGAAGAAATTGGGCGTTTTCTAGAGAGTTATAAGTCGAGTGGGTATCAATAATTGCACTAGTTAGTGGGGCATGCAGCAATTAATGCATACCGAATCCCCTGGTCAACCATTTCCTAATTTTAGTCGCAGATTAATAAATTTCAACAAATCAGAAATTGCCGACATTTCTGAAAACTAATGCTAGTTCTTGCACATGTCCTCAGTTGACTGAACGCACTGGCTCCCTTGCTTTCATTTCCTAGCGATCGAGGAAGACGATGCCACAACATAACACGTTACAGCGCTTCTGTTCCACCAACTCTTTTCCCAAGAGATTTATTCTTATGGGGACCCCCAAAAGCCAGATGCCCGCAAACCCAAGCAATCCTCGTAGATTATGAAAGCAACTATTGAAGCTTCTCTCGTAGCAAGACGAGTTGACTGGAACTGGAACAACCAGCTACGTAATTGCATAGAAAGCAGTCGAACATCATTTTCGGAATAGTATACGATGATGTCGATTACGATTAAGCTGTTACCTATGGTCAAACATCCCACTTCTCCTTTTACACGACAAATGCTAAACATTCTTTTTCTTATTCTTTAAGATTGTTTTCCATGGCGAATAGCGCTCGCCTGCACGGGCCTCTAAAAGGAATTTCTTTAAAACTTTCTCTTTCCTATAACTTTTCTTTGCAAAGAAATTGTTGTAAGTGACAAATTATGACAGTAGATTATGCACCACTAAAGAAATTAAGACATAATGTTGCTAAACTAAAAAATAACTCAATACTGTGTGAACATCATAGCAATTTCACAATAAAAAAGAAAATTCTCATTTTGTTCATAATATGGGACAAGAATATTATAGCAAAACCAAGAAATCAAGGAAAATGTTTTCTAAACTAAGAAAGAACTTAATATTGTTTGATAAATGAATTAAACACATGCCATCTAGATTATACAGCGTTCGCATGATATACACAACGGCAACATTTATCACACTCCATTCCTGCCAGCTCAAAAAATCACCTTCACAGCAATAACTTTCCTAAAGCCAAAACTTCTATTGTTATTGCACCCTGCTTTCTATACTACAATTGTGAGGAAATAAGACAAAACCCCAAATTTTTAAAAACCTCAAACACACTTTTGAAAACAAAAAGTTCTACTGGATATAGATAATTTCCCAGGTCTTAAGCTCATCCTATTAGAATATGGAGTCCAAATATTGGTTGTAATGGCTCCTGTTGAACTCCAATAAGCTTCCGTAGGTGCGATCAGCGACACCAATAAATAGAGATTCTGTGTCTGGGCTAAAGGATATTCCAGCAATCTCCCCAAATAGATCAATCTCCTGGCACTTGACATATCCAGATTCTGTATCAAATACATGAACAAAGTCTGCTGGCTCAGCCATTGCCAGAAACCGACCATCAGAGGTGAACTTGAGAGCCCTAATGGCCCCCATATTTCCCTTCAACACAGTCAGGGACTGCGATAAGTTCCTTACATCCCACAGCCTGCAAGTAGTGTCTTGGTTCCCAGTGGCTAAAATTCTCCCATCCGGGTGCCAAGCTGAAGCAAATGAGTAGTCCAAGTGTCCTTTAAGCTTCCCAGTGACTTTACCAGACTGAGCATCAGCTATCAAGCACTCTGTGCTGTCCCCAAGTACTGCAAGCAACTTCCCATCTGGACTAACAGAGGTATTCTGGAAAACCAACAAACAAGAATGTATTGGTCTCATGCCAGTCAAGCAACTAACAATCAAAAGATCAAACTTCTCCAAAATATATCTCAGGCGGGGCACTCACATTCACAGACCAATCATATGAGAAGTGATTAAGGCAACTGAAATTTTCAGTGTCAAATATTCTAACTTGGGCATCATTGTTTGCTGCTATAACCCTCTTCGAGCCACTACACAGAGAAGATATAATTACCACTTCTTGCCAAACAAATATAAAGGTATAACAACAATTTCTAATAAAAGGCAGAGTTCCTTACTTAGGGCTATGAAACACATCCACTGTATTGGTAATGGCATTATCATCTGTTGTTAGTTTTGTGCAGAATGCAACCCTGGGTTGATTTAAGTACTGGGCAAATAGAAGAATATATTAAACAATGTGAGTAGAACTGCTTGCAAATGCAGTGCTTTCAATTTGACATTTCCAATATCTTGCCATTTCTCACCATGCAGATGAGCTCCCCATGAAAACCACCAGCCACCATCAGGTTATCTTTAACTGCCATGGTGCTTATTTGCACTCTATTCAGAGACTGAACTGACGGACCAGCACGTTTCTGTAAACAGGAAATCAATTCAGACCATTTTTAACTTCAATCAAGCAGGCAAAATTCACATCTTGGTCAAGAAGCTACATACTATGGTGGGAACAATTGCCTTTGCCACGTTGAGCACTTCTTTGCCTCTATGGAGCAATGAAGACCAATGCATTACAGAATAATTCTGCATTAGGTACACATCATGCTTTGATGTTGCCCATAACAAATTCCTTAACTACACAGAAGGAC
The DNA here is from genome assembly GCA_030449905.1 of Luvunga scandens. Taxonomy (NCBI): domain Eukaryota; kingdom Viridiplantae; phylum Streptophyta; class Magnoliopsida; order Sapindales; family Rutaceae; genus Luvunga; species Luvunga scandens. The sequence continues at coordinate 3,693,677 of JASUUG010000798.1, read as the reverse complement.
AGACAATAGCCAGCAGTGTCAAATCAGCAAACTTGTGCCAGAAAGACGTACAAGTACAAATCTTCAAAACAAGGCTAAGAAGTTATGGATCCATTAGGTGATCTTAAGTTTAATTACAGACTCACAGACAGACAGACAATGGAAAATCCAATCATGGCAGTCTTCCGGCCATCAGGAATTAGAAAGAATTCAGATGCAAAATAAAACGCAACTCACTAGAAGATTTACTATCCTTGGTGCAATTAACGGCTAGATATCCTTTTATGACTGACTCATGAGTTTGTTTCAAAGTTAAGGTTCAAAGACATACAAAATGCATCTTGAAACTTAAAATCACCAAATGCTTGACTAATTAAAAATGATAAAGCGTACAGTGGGATCACGAAAAGAAAATGAAATGAACAATAATATGAGAAAATCCATCCAACAAATATAATAATAAAAAAATATGCAAATGTAGTTGCCCCCCCATGAACAGTGCACATTCATACTAAACTGAAGGAATTGCTACAGAGGCCTCTAAATACTCAAATATTTTCCTATCATACCATATAAACAATGTATCCTTATGGCGCCAGCTGCTCAGATAAAACTCCCACCCTGCTTTATAAGCTGAAATAAGAGAAAATTGCAATCCTAATGCCACATAGGGTTAAATTCATATAATTATATACAACAGTCAACTTCAAACAATACATTTAGAGCTGTAATTATCAGAATTCAGAGATAATATCACAACGCACAGAGATTAATTAGACCATCCATATTTCACAAGAAAATACAAAGTAGAATTTGCAATTAGACCATTAACAAGCAACAGAGCACTCAAAACAGACTGCTAGTGAAAAGTCCACAATTTGAAGAGGTATGGAACACACTAGAAAACCAGATTCAGAAATTGAGCAATTTTCAAGACCACCAGCATTATATTTTCTTAAACCTACCATGGGATTCTAAAAATTATTTATATAGAGTAGACAGTAACAAGTGTACATTTTTCTGTTTGCGCGATGCATGCATGAGAACATGTTTTTGTTGAGCATCTTACATCGTTGCATGTGCTCAGACAGATAAGTAAAAATTTTCTTATGAAAAGCTACTATTATCCAACTTTTTGCATCTAGATGATATGTCAACATTAACACACAGATAACTGCAAAACGACATTTAATCTTCTTGTCTATTGAAAATTGTACCTTTGGAAATAATTGGTCATCTAAATTTATTATAAAATTTGCAAATGATAATGTAAGCATCTTTCATAACTCTGCACCAAAAGCACGAGTGAATTAAAACCCACACAAGATAGCTCAAGTGTGGTGCTTCTTTGGCATGTTTCTAAGATAACAAAGTTCCAAAAACAGAAGAATGCTCCAAAACGAGTAGTTAACAAAAGCCGGTTTTGAGAATCCTGCAAACTGATTTAACCTGGCAGTAATGAATCCCACTAGGAGAGTTCAGTTAAACACAAATCTTAACGGGAAAAATAGAAGATCTAAACAAACCAATTTGCAATGCATTTTTCAATGTTGATCTCTAATACCCAAATTACTGTTGAAAAATTATTTCATCGTTTGAAGAAACATGAATACCATAAACTGTGTAAGTTTAAATCAAATCTGGAGTACGTGGCTGGTTTGGGTTTTCCCAGCCACACCAAATGTTCTGGAAAAAAAAAACTAGTTCAGGGTAGATTGTATCACCAGTTCTTAAATCTGCAAAAGGGACTGATGATGGCCACAGTAGACCACAGATTGATCCGAAGCAGTGCTCAAAATCAATTTTGCTGTAGGTAAGTCAATTACATCTCTTGAGTAATAACAAGAAATCGATTTCAACCTTAACATTCAAGCAAGATTCATACCTTCAATGAATGGTTGATGCACAGAACAACAGTCATATATAATAATTTCGGTTAAGAATGCTAATTTATTGACAGGACCTGCAAAACTTATAAAGCTAATATGATATGCATATAACACACTTCTGAATAATTATAAATTATGAAAGGTGATCAATTATGAAAATGGAAAGCAAAGCATAGAGTAAATACACAACTGTTTCCCTAGCATAGATGAAAAGGAACGTACAAATCTTAATTGTTAGATTAGGATAACCAGAAGATCATGGCTCAAATGAATTTTCAATTTTTTTTTAAACCACAAATCTTGGCTCGGATGTAACGATGCCAAAAACAATTTATATGATAAAGAAAATTGGATAAAAAAGGAAAACAAAAGACTAAACTTCAACATACATGATTGTTTCCTCAATTCAGTAACTAACTACTATGATGAGGAATAGCTAAACAATCAAAATGTTAGGAGAGATGATCAAAGTCTCTACCTGAAAATGCACAATTGTTGATTTGACAAGCCTTGTGTTAAACTGAAAGTCGTAGAAGGTTTTTCCCTTCTCTACTTCCAAGCACTCCTGTCAACATGACAAGTTTAGCAACAATTCCAAAAGACAGTACACGTTCCTGGCTTCCAGACAAACTTTAACGAAAGAGCTTGTTCTCAATAGCTTTAATCTTTAAATCCATAGTTAAAAACAAAAGAGAGACGCACAAAACTAGAAAAGGAGTTCTTTTCTTTTCTTTCTATTTCATATTTCGAAACTATATAACAGAAACTTTGTACTTCAAGATCCAAGCGTATTCAGAATCTAAAAGAAATCGTGCTCAAATAGGACAACAATGATGTATAATAAAAATCTTTCCTCTCAGAAAAATCAGCCGCTACAATTAATCTAAAAAAAGCTGGTTAAGAATCTCTTTTGGAATAAAAGAAAAAATATAAAATAAAATAGGTGCTGCTTTCACATATTATCTTAAGCAAATCAACAGCTTAATTTAAAAAGCCAGTGAGAATAATTCATTAGGAGATATCGAACCTAACCTTCTGAATCTCTTCGCGCGGACGAGAAAGATTCTCGTAATTCTTATACTGTTTCAATCTCGTCTCACGGTACTTGTCTCTTGTAAAATTAAGCCTCTCCCAAGGGATTCCCTGTATATCTTTTCCATTTCTCGCTTCCAAAGCAGAGGTATCAGTCTTCGGTTTACTCTGTACACACCACAGCCACAATCATCACTCACAAAGTCACGATGCTTCAATAACAAAATTGCAAACCAAATCTCATCACACAAGTCATAGTTTAACAAACTTACCGTTTCAAAGTCGTCTTCAAAGTCAGTGTCAACTCCGTCGAAATTGTTAGTTCTCGGAGACTCGACTTCACCGAAAGGATCATCGTCAAAATCAGCAGCGTCGTAGTAACCGTCAACTACGTACTCAAGCTCATCGTTGTTAAAATGGAATTGAGCCATTATCCTGCAATTGCAATCAAAGTTGTTCAGCTTAAAGAACAACGCATACAATTGAAATGAACCGTCAACTTCAATGTAAAACATGTTTTCATCTTTTATATATTATTTAAAGCAAAAGTTACAATTGTTTTGGTAACTAAACATGAAACGTAAACATTTAAGTAACGAATGAGTTTCAAAAGACTAATTGAAGGGGGGAGGGGGAAGGGGGGAACGAAAAACAAACTGATACCTACGAATTGTGGCGGAAACTTCGATCACAAGGAAGCACTAATTTGAGAGCAAGGAGGGAACAGAGCGCAGTGAAACAGTTTTCCAGTCAATTTTCTCGGGAAACAAACGGAGAAAGCTTTAAGATGTGAAAGACTAGAGCTAATAAGAAGAATCTAGACAGGAAACAGGAGCGTTGCTAAACAGCGAAAAACGGAGGAGCTCGACGTTCCATTTATAGTGTTGAGTGCGGCTGGGCCACAGGCCTTGTCTAGAGTGTGAGCTGTTGGACCCACGGACGGTTTGGTTTCCCAGAAACGGAACGCCCCCGTTATATAAAAAATTGAAATGTGGAATCTGTGAGCCGATGGGCTCCACATAACGTTTTACTTTTACCGATAGCTACCGGTTGTCAGTTTTGATTAGAGGGGATTCTGGCGTTGGTGAGGTGGCGATATATGGCAATTATTAATGATTTGATGACCAACCGCTGTTGGGATCCCCATTTTCCCAATTTTGGGCACGTAATTACCGGTTTTTCTTTTTTCCTAAATTAGTGCTAAAACTTAACCAATGCGTGTTTGCTTTGGGTACTTTCATGATCCTCCTTTTGTGTGCTTGTATCAACATTAAGTTCGAGATTTGTTTGCTTTGGGTACTTTCATGTTGCTCCTTTTTGTGTGATTGCATCAACATTAAGTTCGAGATTTCTTCTACACTAAGTAAAAGAAAAAAAAAATTGCGAATGATTTTCTTTGTGAGTTAAAGATATATACTAATTTGAAAGGCAATTATGCTTTAAAAATATGAATTATCATATAAGATTATGAATTAAAAGAAATTAATTGTGAATATCATGTGTAATAAAATTCTTCATAACTATTTTTTTTTTACTGGTGTGTGCCGAAATTATAAGATTTAGAATAATATTTTTCTCATGATATTGTCATTCTTAAACATGTTCTCAACTTAAATGATTAATTATAGTCATTCAAGAAAAAATATAATATTTTTTCAAAAGTCAATAAAAATCAATAAGCTATAAACATTGAATAGGTGGATAAGTATTATTAATTCATAATGGATAAATTTTCAAAGGTTAAAGTTAGAAGTGCTAATTCAAGTCATGATATTAGAAGGCAACATGATTACGGAACAAAATTAATAAACACGTGTTGACGTAAAATGTTGGGTTTGTCTCATATCAAGATTATCTGTATAATAATCTTATTGCATTCATGTCAAAATCTTCAACATGAATTCACTTTAAAATTATATCATATTTTGTTATACACATATTTACTCTGCATCAAAACGTCCATGAAAGGGATGTTGTTGTTTTCTATTTAAAAATATTATAGATATATTAATTATATTTTACTCTAAATGTTTTTCCATTGTTAACGAACATATTCTACCCTAAATGTTTTTTTTTCTCAATATTGTTAACGAAGGTTAATTATGATCATCATCATTAACGGCAAGTTCAAATGAATTAAATATGTTTAACAATTTTTTTTTTCCGGAAGTAATATGTTTAGCATGTTTTAAAAGGCAAAGATACCGGTTAAATGTGTAAAATCAGAAAAAATGTGCTGTTCTTTTATAACTCGATCGCCCGAAGGACATTCCTGTAAAATTGTCTCTCTTAAACTGTCAAGTCAATAACTGGCACAATTTGACTACCAGTCCGATCGTCGGCGGACGCGTCGTACAAACAATAGAAAATGGGTGGTCCTGACAGCTGTCAGTAATCAACTAACGCACCCCGAAACGTCTAACTGAATACAAGAATACATAATTTACAATTAAAATAATAACATTAGATGGGGCAGGACAGCTACAGCGAAATTGAAGTTGAGTCCACCAGTAACGATTTGGTGAATCCAAGTGGTGGGTTCATGGCACGAGTTGAGAATCCTGGCAAGCTGTTTCGACCACGTCATTAAACTTCCGTTACCTCGATTTGCCCGTAATTAACGGCGTTAAAGTCAAACAATACCGTTAATTTAACCATGGTTAGTTGAATATATTATCAATGGTGGTTTGGTTGGTGAATGGTTATCATCCACCGGCTGTAGTCCTCATTTTGGGTTTAGGGTCGGTTAAAAAAGGGACCCATGGGAGCCCACAAAGCGACTTTTTTTTTTTTTTTTTAATTATATTGATATTATATTTTTTTATTATATTGATATTATAATGATTATTGCCGTTCATTACACTACCGTTTAATTTACAATAAAATTATTATTAAGACTAATTTATATTTTTCTTATGAAGTGCTGCTATTTTGACTGAATTATTTCATAATTAAAAAAAAATTAAACTCTCATAATTTTTTTTATCAAAGTTTAAATACTTTTCATAAATTGTGAGAGCAAATACTATCTTACAAAGTCAAAGGCTTATTAGTACCCACAAATGTGAGAGCAAATGCTATCTCACCAAGTCAAAGTCTTATTGGTACCCACAAAGCGGCATTTGTTCAATGAGTTGTCTATTTTTGGTTTTTGGTAGGGTTGGCAAAATCCTTGGCCGTGTTCGGGTATTGTAATACTCGACCTCGGCCCAAATGCCAATTTTTTTACCCAGGTCGGGTTTTAATCCAGGTACCCAAATTTTATATTTTTTAATATTATAATATTTTTATTTTTTTTATAATTTTATTTGTAATTTTATAAATTTTAAATTTATTTTAATAAAATTTGACATGAAATTATAAACTTTAAGTGTTTAAAAATTTATATTTACGTAATAAATGAGTCAAATAAATATAAATATTTAAAATAAAATATATTTTATTATATTTTTTTAATAAATTCAAGTTCCAGGTTGGGTCCTAAGTTTACCAAGTGATGTTCATACCCGGCCAGCCTTCACACCCAGGTCAGGTATTATCCGGCCCACATCACTCGGGTCCGGGCCGTGCGAGTATTTTTACCACCCCTAATTTTTGGGCAAGTCCCTTTTGAAATTTGCACTTTCAGGTAGAGCTTCAGTAAGGCAAAGCTTATCTTACATTAGTTGTATATTATAGTAGAAAATTTTAAATCCTTACAAAAGTTAAAAATCATTAAAAATCTTAATAAGCTTTTAAGTTTCACTCTAAACCCCATATTGCAGCCAACAATAATATTGCTAGAACTTCAATTTTTCTAAAATTTTCTACTTATATTTATAGCAAATTTAATATCAAATTGCTTAATTTTTTTCTATTTTATTTATTTGAATCTCTAACTTGTTTGATATTACCTCTATTGAGTTTTTATTCATTATATTAATGATATCTTACTTTAATATATCATGATCTTCAATGTTGAAGTCTTTTATTAATTGTTTAACTTTATTAAATTCTTTACAATGTTAATTTCTTAGCTTTTTAATTTATTTTATATTTTCTTCATTGAAATTATTAATTTCTAATATTTTCTTTACACTTTCTATATCATTTATAGATAAATTGGGGATTCTTAATTTATTTACTACATATAGTGACATTCAATTTAATTGATTATTTCTCCACATGTATGAATTATTGATCAAATCAAAGGGTTGAAATATTTTATAGAAAATCCTCTTTGCCGGTACCTAAAAGGTGATAATTTATTGGTTTCTATGTTTTATGAAATTATTAAATGTTTTGGTAATTTATTCATTGTACCATATTTCTAATAATTTATTAAATTCATAAGATATTTATCACATGTAATATCTCTTATAATTTAGGATACTAAATTTAGATTACAAAATTTATATGATAGCATTGATGGTATGTATGAGGATGCGAAAATAAATTGAATGTGTGTGTGTGTTAGAAGAAAAATATAGACTATGTCTCAAGAGAGACAAGAAATTATAAATGCAGGGGCAAAAATATATTCAAAATTTGTAGATTTTTATGAATATAATAATCATTTAAATGTTTATAAAAATATAGTAAAAGTTTTATAAAGTGTTAAAAATAAATATAGAAGAGATGGACGACAAAACCATTTAGTTATACAAAATCAATAAGGACTTATTTAAAAAAAATAAGTAAATATGTTATTATAAATGAAATTTTTTGTAAATTACTATTACACATGTATCTCATTTTACATTAAAATTATTTTCATCCATTGAATTTAAGAAATATCAAAATCAACTGTGTACATGTAATGGATATTTTTTATATTATTTGTAAGATAAACTTTACCGTTTAGTAGTTCTTCTTGCTACGGATGAAAATGGCTTGGGCAATGAAATAAGGGCGTGGTTGGAAGTTGGTATTAGGAGGCAGGTTCCTTAGTCTTAATCCCTAAGCAAAAAGGCACTTGCCATGTTTTGACAACACGGTTACCTCTTTGGTTTGAAGAAAGTACTTCTGGTCTGGTTCTCTGTGCCAGGCAATGCAATTGGGAAGTGTTCTGTTTTAAAAAATTTCTTTGTTATTTCTTGAAAAAAAAAAATCTCAAATGTAATAAAGTAACATCGTTAAATAATAATACGATAATAGTTCAGTTGATTTTGCCCTAAAATGGGGGACAAAAAAGGAAAAAGGAAATTACGGCAAAAGATGCAATATTTTGATGAAATGATGCATTTAGGAGTCAATTGATAAATAATAATAATACTTGATAACAGTAGAGTGTTTATCCGTTTTCTTAAATTTTACATATTTTATTCACACGTGATCAAGGCTATAGATGACTAAATGACGCCTTGACCTTTATGGTTCACGGGGATACATAGTACATAGGCAGATGTTTGATCTTTTAAGATTTGAATAATGAAAATCTAACACGTAAATTCATAAAAGAGAGAGAAATTACAATGAAAGACAAATTACCCAACAAACAAAAATATGACAACGTCAAACAACTTTAATGATTTAAATAAAAGGGGTAACAAAATTGAGTTTGCATCCCATTCTTAGCTGAGCTTCTGTTAAGTTTTCTGGGATCTCATGACATGTGTCATAATTGTTTTCAATGGCTGAGATTTTTTTTTCCCTTCTCATTAAATGCATTTTATTAACAAGTCTCAACCGCCTGTGATTAACTCAAAGGGAATTCTAAAACAAAATTATTAACTAAAACGCATTTTATTAACTTTTTTTTTTTATTGTCATTTTCCTTTTTCACTCGTTCTCTTTGACAAATTCACAATAACTGTATTTAAGTTCAAAGTTTCAACAACAATGGTGGATATAAAGAAATAAAACAACTTGTAGATATGTAAACAAATTTTTTGTTTCAATTCTTGGAACTGATTCATGAGGACATTAAATTTCATATATATGTAAGGAATCTGACTTAGATTTGCTGGATTTGATTTTTATAGTGAAATCTTGATTTAGTTTTATATTTTCTTCTCTTTTTCTCTAATTTTTTTTAGTTGTCAGGAGAATTTTAACTTTTATTTTCTTCAAATAAATTAGTTAGAATGGTGATATGTTCATGAGATTGGAAGAAGAAGAAGAAGAAGAAGGAAGAAATTAGCTGCCCAAAATATTTTAAATTAAAAGAGAGAGAGAGAGAGAAAAGAAAAGAAAGAACCGTGAGAAGAAGCAGGGGAAGAGTTTGATGAGGTCGGGAAAGCTTCAGCCAACCTTATAATAATCCTTAGCAAATAAAAAATTGACGACACGTGTGAAGAAAAATTATGACATATGTCATAAGATCCCACAAATTAGTTTAGCCAAAGCTCAGCAAAACATGGGATCCAAATCGTTGTTGGATTTTATAACTAAAATCATATCGGCATAATTTGCAAACACGATCGCTGATCGCGTGAATTTGGGGGGGAGGACGCAAACGGTATCAACTTTCGCATTTTAACGCCGAAAAATGTTGAACGATGTTAATATGCATTAAAACCACCTCCGAGGGCAGATTCGGCAATAGACAAGTAGGGAGCGCCAACTTTTAACCTTTTGCTTTAGCAGGACAATTTAATTTCGCGTTCATTTTTTTTATGCATAAACGCAACAAAATGCTCAGTTTCAGTTGCGCTAAATTGTAAAACAGGAGACGGAGAGGAGGCGTCCGTTGCCCGCGAGATACTGCCAACCCTCACTCGGTTTTCCTTTGTTCTTATTACACTCTCGTTTTTATTGAAGCCGACAAACTCCTGCTGACCGGCGCTTTATCTGGCCTTGGCCATTTACGTAGTTGCATCTATATGAATCTCATTTTGCTGAAGCCAGAAAAGAAAAGATCGAAAAATAAATAAATAAGCCAAACCGTTCAAATTATAATTCGATAAAATAAATAAATGCGACCCGAAAATTATTGTGAGACCCATTTCACTTGTAGCAACATCGATGTCCGTTGCGTCGATCCATCACATGTGCTGTCACCAGGACAACAATACAATTGTCCTCTTTGCATTGGCGCCAAAAAATCTGTATATGTTGCATGGGCTATTAATTTTGTTGCTAGATATTTCATATTTGTGTTGTTAATTTCTCGAGTCGGTGTTGTGTTTCTATTTTCTAAGCCTGTGGCGAGCCAGCTCACTTCATTACACAGATTTTTCTCAGATTTGTCCCCGCCAAAGAGAGCACCGTTTTGTAAAATATCTTAAAGCAACTCCAGAAGATTGTCCCGGTGTTGTGTTATTGCACATGGCTTGTTTATATAAGTAGTTTAATTTGATTCAGCCCTCGCGATCTTCCTTTTGATTGGATTAATTAATCAACTTCATTTTTATCAATTTCTCCTTCGCTTTTAAAATTATATTAGTTTTTTTTTTTTTGGTACAATACATACTATCTTATTAAAAAAAAAAAGAACAACTTTACCAGAAGATACCAATAGAATAAATATTGGATACGTTATTCTTGTCGCACCCGTGAAAATTGAGTGTAAGCACACAAGTGGCCAGTGGGCACAATGAAAAGCCGAAAGGTTCCAAAATCAACCACCCCCAGACATTATTATAAATTAATTGGCCGCAAACAAATTTCCCTCTTGGTGGATGAGGATGCGTTTGCTTTTCTTCGAGAGTTATCCGATGTTAATTAAAGGAAAACACTTAATTAAAAGTCTTAATCCTTCACATAACGATAGCGCGGCTGTAGTCCTGTAGCCGGTGCCAGGTTCCCTATTCTTGTTTAAATTGTATTATTTCTGAGCTTTTCCATCGAAAGTTTGTCTGTTCCGGCGGAATATATTTTGGATTTGCAATGCATGAGGAGCCTTTCTATGACCTTTATGATTTATTGATTATATCTTTATGTTAATTTTTTTAAAAAAATGTCTGCCATATCGAATATTATTATTATTATTATTATTATTATTCATGCTTTTTATATTCAAAAGTCACCTCCATCATTTAGTTAATTTAATCATTAACTATGAATATATATCAACCACGCATCCTTTTACCTCCTAAAACCAGTGCAAATTAAAGTTAAAGGTCATTGATTAATTAATCGTTTTTAGCAGGAATATCAGAAAGCATAAGGTATTTTCAAAGTGGCCAGAAGCATTAATCATAGACCCCAGCACCTGCATCTGTAACTGCACCCACCAAATACTTAATTGCTAAAAAATTTACTCTTATAATCAAATGATTTAAGCCAAAGAATACAAACGATAAGTAGAGCACGCGGCATTACTTGCACTGTTTGTATACAATAATAATGGCTCAACGAAAATCCCAGCTTTTAGAGATTTCGATCTTCTAAACAAAGTTTGGCATATTCAATTACTAAAAGACAAGCTTGATTCTGAAGAAGAATATAATTATTGTCTCCGTATATAGGACTTATTCCTAAAGGAATCACAAGGATTAATATTTCTGGATTGGGCTCCAAGGAAGGGATTATTATATATATTATTCTTCCAAAAGCAAAGCTGATTATATACCAAAGAGCAATTATTGGTCTGTGCAAATCAAATTTTATTTGGACAAAGGATTCTGATCAAATTTTATATACATGTATCAGATTTCCTCGGCAGATTAGTTCAAAACACATTGTCGAGGTAGCCAACATTGAACTGGCAACAGCATTTTTTTTTCCTCCATTAAATTGAAAGAGTTAAACAAAAAAATAAAATCCAGCATTAATTCCATTTCACTCGCGAAGCATCTGCCCTATGTTATTAATTTGTTTTTATTATTTTATTTTTTTGGATTTTTTTTTTTTGTATGATTTCATTCCTTTTTTTTTTTTTTGGGTTTCTTAAAAAGTCCCTACCAGTGGAAAAGCTAACTGAGTATTTTTCATGTTGGTAGGTAGAAGGGGAAGGAGAAGGAAAAGGGCAAAAAAAAAAGGTGAAAGGCATCAGGAATGAATAGGTGGGAACAATTTATGCCTTCTTGGCTAATCAAGTGGGCAGCGCTTAGAAGGAGATAAAAAGAAGATGATTATAATAAAGGGCCTTTCTTTTTCACGCCTTGGAATTTCCTTTACTTGCATATGAAGAAAAAAAAAATAAAAAATAAGACTGGCTTTATAAATATCGCCGTTGTTTTCTTGGCAGTATATTTCACGTAATAAGGCATTTCCAGCTATGAGGATTGCGATATTCAGTACAGTCCAGAATCACTCATCACTTTCCATGATGATTAAATTTCTCCGATTTTGAATGGCGACGTTAAGGTTTTTTTTTTTTTTTTTTCTCAGCGAGGATCGTAATATAAAAGCAACAAACTTAGACAAAAAAGAAAAAGGGTCATAACACACGATAATAAATTTAAGTAGACTAAAAAAATAAAAATCTACATATTATGCTTCTTCCTCATTCATATCAAACTTCCGATCAAAATCTTTTCAAGAAACTCTTCCAAAATAATAATAATAATTATTATTATTATATTGTCAATTTCAATTTTTTAAAATACCCTTTATCTTTTTTTTTTTTTTGGGCTTTACTTTCATTCATAGCCAGCTGCAAGGGAATACAATGATTGAGGAGTTTAACGAGATAAGGTTGTAATGTATTTCACAGAAAAAAAAGGATTTCACATCTTTGCTAGTTGCTTACCACCAAATCAAAAGCGGGCGAGGCGAGTAAAGAATGGGCCGGATGCTCAAAAAGGAAAACTAAATAATTGATAGGCGAATGGATTCATTTTCATTTTCTACATTTTTTGAGATGGTCACGTATGATTGATTTTCAGGCCATATGCAGCCAGCTTCAATGAAATCCTATTGGTTGTTTTATTAAATTGGCGGGCCAACGCCATTCTTTAACCTTACTTTGGAAGACCCCTATCATGCCTGCATTGACCCATTTCAGTGGCCAGATTCTACATTTTGATAAAATTTGATCATCTTGTTCTCAATTAGAATATTAAAAGGGAAAAAGATATTATCCATCGAAATTCTTAACGATCGAATATCAACTCTTTAGTTCGGAGCAATCTTAAATAGCATGGTTGATGTATCAATTTATTGATTTCGTATTGAGGGAATGAAATTTAGATTCATGTCTCTAGGAATTTGGTCGAGTTGTTCTCAAGGTGTGGTGTGCGATGTGGTATTAGTATAAATTGCTGCATCCGTCAATGATGATGTATTTTATATTTATATTAATACACGAATGATTTTACGAGGACAACATGGATGCCATGCCATGTTAAATTAAATACAAAAATAGCGTCAAACTTTATAAAAATAGCATTCTTATTATCAACAATAAATAATAAATAAAAGATAAAAAGAAGATCCTAATTTGTAATATGATGCTCGCTCTCTCTCTCTCTCTCATTTTTTGTTCGCTCTCCTAATAACCATAATATAAGGGTTAAAATCTTATCATATTATACCGTGATAATTATAAAAGATGCGAAACAATAACCAACGTATAGTACGCTTGATTTGGCATTAAAATTATTAACTTTGCAAGTGTATATTGATTTTAAAGCAGAAAATTAATTGAGGCTTTAATTTTACTCGCGACTATTTTGTTTAAGAGAAGCTCAAATCATAACGATCGTGAGCAGAAAATTTCAGATCCGCCGCCTCATAAACTATTCAACTATCGTCCGCGACGATATTCATAGAAATTTCAGCACGGTAGAAAAATATACATGATGTGCGCGATCATACATCTGACGAGTGACGGGACTGACGCTTTGACTCGTCCGCATAAAATTGCAAATGCAGCTGCCAACACTAAATTGGCTGGAATCAATGACGTTATTGCTGAAAAATGAGTTTTGATTAGACTCATATAAGACAATATTTCGCTTTCATTGCATGTGGAAATTATTTTCTTACGGAATAGATCTGACAACATATAGGGCCAGTTAGGATTGCCGAGTATGATGAAATAAGCTGCTTATTCTGTACAGATAAAATAAGTTATTAATTAAAAAAATAGGTTGGTGTTTGATAAAATGTGTTATTACAGTTGCGGTGGGTTTGAAAAATAGAGTATATACGTTTGATAAATTTTATTACGAAGTGCTGTTTTATTATATAATGACAAAAATAGACATAAATTTAATTATTTTTTATTTTTAGAGTATTTTAATAAATTATTTAAACATATTTTTTTTAAATATGTAAATTATATTAAAAGAACTCAATTAAAAAATTTTAAAGAACTTCATAATTTGTTATATAAAATATGATAGAAATAAAAGTATGATTTATATATTAAGGTTTATGGATAAATATGATATACTTGTCTTTTTATTAAAATTCAAGATTATAATAGAAATTTTAAAAATGTGTGGCAACTTATTGAATAAGCTGCTTATGAAAAGTAACTCTTTACCTATTTTTAAAAACTGCTGATAAAATAGAGAAAATTGTGAAATAAACTGCTTTTATAAAATTTATCAAATAATATTTTAATAAAAATTTATGAAATAAGCAGCTTATTAAATTTCAACCACAATCCTAAACTGGCCCATAATGAGATTGGAAAAAAAAAATCAGAAAGAATTTTAGAATAATCAAAAGATATAGATCATCAGGAGGAGAGCGACGTTGTTATTTATTCAATCGGATAAAGAGATAAGCAAAGACGACCATTTATAACGTGAATTCAAGCGTCAATTTGTCAGCTTTTTACTTTTGAATACATAAAATGATCGCCCAACGTCCGCATTATCTCAAAGATTAATGTCGAAAAAGTAGCCTCTGCTTGGCCGACCTGGTGGTGAATAACGATGGAAGATTTTACCACACATAAAAACCCAGATTTTGTCATTTTGCCGACTCACATATACTATAATTAAAAGATAATAACAATAAAAACATACATTTGGTTTTATATCATGAAAAATTATGAATAATCATACTTGTCCATAAAATGTGGGAAATAAATACATCAAATTCCTCCCCATCTATAATAATAATATAAGTAAAAATTAAAAATTTCAGGACACTTTACCCGTTGAATCGTTGAGTACCATTAAAAAAAAAAAGAGTGTATTTTCGATTTTTTTTTTCCTTTTCTAGTACACCCTAGCAGTCAAACTCCTCCCGTCCCATGTACAAACACAAACACAAATTTAAAATTTCATCCTCCGGGATTGATGCGATTAGGAATCAATCGCTTGAATGGAATTTGGAATTAGGATCAGTATGTCATATTTTGATATAAATAAACTTGGGCATATGCTAATAATTCCATTATGAATTCATAATCCAAATGTAACATCAGTGGCAGTTTGAAGGGCAGTTACATGTGTCTAACGATAATTCTTTCTTCGGAAAGCAAAATGAAAGTGATTTTCTTGTAGGAAATGGAATTGATATTAATTCAACCCAAACACACCTACTGCCCAATATAATTTATCACAAATATAAACATAACGCGGGAGGAGTTAATTTTAACCTAACTGAAAGAGCGTGACACCTAATGTTCCAATTAATCATGTCCACAATCTTAATAAATCTTGATAATCTAGTTTATTAACCATATCAATATTTTATATATATATATATAGTCACGGATTACAGATTACGTGATGATGCAAACTTTTTTTTTAAAATTTTTTTATCACCGACCTTTTCATAGTTTTGAAGCATGTGGGAATGTTAAGTGACAATGGGATGATTCAAACTAAAGCCAACGAAGGAGAAGCAAGTAGCTTGCAGCGATTGGCTTAGCCGCTTAGTGTAAAATAAGTGTTTATCAAAATGAATTGATTAATTACATTTAATATGATATTTCTTTATCAACTAAAAAATAATTTAACAAACAAGAGATAAGGCGACTTGGGCAATTTTTTATTTTGACTCTTTTTTGTTTTCATTTCCTTTGCTACATGAACCAATTAATAATCTTTTGATTTATATTTTTAGTGGGAAAAATAAAAAGAGGGACAACGACTCTTGGCTTAAAAAAATCTGCCAAAATGTGGGGTATTAGACTTTATTATGGGACATGAGGACATTGGGCTTTTCTCCACGGAACCGGAGAAAAATTTTCCAACGTTATGGACTCATGCCAAAAAGTACACATGTGATTTGGATTTAGCCCACATTATTTAGATAATAATGTTTAATCTTCTTGCTCATCCGGATCCGCATCTTAAAAAATGCGGATACAGATCTTAAAACTTATAATTCGTGCGGATTCAAATACAAAATTGGATATATAGATTTTTGTTATTTTTTTATTAAATTATTTATTAAATTAAAAAATGTAAGTTAAATGGAAAAACATAATAGGATTAATTAAAAAAAATATAAAAGTTAAATTAAATTAAGAAATATATCAGAATCCGCATATTTTATGTTTGTGTGTTTTTATAATTTTATTTGTGAATTTGTGGTGGTGTTAGATCTGAGTTTATGTTATTTTTTATGTTTGATTTATATTATAATATTTTTATTTATGACTTTATGGTGTTGTATGTTACTCTAAGTATTGAATTCTTGATTGTTAAACCGTGATTGAATTTTATTAAACATTATTAGGTAAATTATTAAATTTTAATTTATGTAGATCTGGATATCCAAGATATCCATTTGTAATTAATGCGGATATTACCTAAATTTGAATCCACATATTTTTCTATGAATCCGAATATAAAGATATTAGTCCAAATTTGAATTTTGCCATCCCTATTTTTAAATGTAATTGACTTACCCATCATTTTTATTGAAACACGTACTCTAACTAAAGATTGTTGATAGAGAGAAATATGGTTGAGCTATGTAGGGCCCATATGTCCACGACAACACTTCAATTTATTTTGATACGAGACGGCAATTGATTGCACCTCTTTTCTCTGAGCAGACATTAACTACCATGAGCTCTTCTTGTGAAATTTACCTGCGTTCACAAAGAACGATTAGGAGAAACGCTAGATATATTTTTGATATGAACCCTCCAACGCAGTTATCTTGACTTTTTGAAAAAGCTTGTGTCACAACTCACATCACTTAATTATGGTTGCTTTGGAGCAAGAAAGCTTTAAAAGAAATCTGAAGGAAACAAGAAAAATGTTAGAGACAAAAAGAAAAAGAGGAAGAGAGTTCAATGGTAAAGAGAGAGAGAGAGAGAGATTACTTACATGGTTTTGAATTTTCAAGGGCTTTTATAGTGAACCAAGACTCCCATGACTGAATACAGAGAGTAGTCGTTAGTGGTTTAGGGTCGTCCCCTCATTCTTCGAAGAAGATCCACTAGTGACTTTTGACTGAGTCTCCAGGTTGACTTGGTTTAAGTCTCTCCTCGCGAAATCGTTGTGAGAGCACACTTGCAAAGAAAATTGCTTGCTTTTCCATAACTCGAGCTGCGTTTGAAAATACTCTAAGGAGGCTTTTTGCTACCCCCAATTTTGAGGAGAGCATGATTTGTACGAAGACACACCCAGTCGTGCTCGTTCTTTTATCACACAAACAGAGAACAATGGTAATCTATTCACACGAAAATGTTTACTAGGATTATCTTTCCCTATACACATAAATTGAGCTCAGAGTGTGTTTTAAGTTCAAACACTTTGCAAGTTAAACATTGAGGCCAATCCATGTTCGGCCTAATTGGGCTTGAATAAGTTTAATTGAAGCCCAAGTTCAACAGGCCCAAGTCCGGTGACATTCTCATCGCCAAATCTAGATCAAAATTACCTGGAAAAGTGAAAGGTTTATATTTTATTGTTGTGATATTGGTGGCTATCCACCACTGGTCATTTTGGGTTGCAAGTGTGCAGCAAGCAGAAGACACATGGTAAGACTTGGCTAAATAGCCAAGTGTGATGTCTTAGCTAATTAGCTTGGTGCCTTGGGAAGACTGAGCCCTAGCATCATCTAACAGTGGTTGTTTCGGCTGCATGCATGGCATGTCTTTAAGCACCGCAGGGATTGATTAACCGAGCTAAGCTGTATTAATACCCATCTAGCATGACATGACCAACTGTGATTGGTCTTTGATTGCTATAAATAAGTGAATGATTGGTCTTTAATTGCCATAAATAAGTGAATTCACTCCTTGTATAATTGTACCATCCGAATTGAGATATTTTTCTAAGAAGGAATAAAAGCATCCTCCTCTTTTCTTCTTATAATCAGTATTTTACTTCCAGTTATAAATTCTATACTGACAATAATTATTATCATAATATCTCAATTGGCCGTAAAAACTGTGGAAACTGGAGGTTTACTTACAAAATTAGCGTCATTAGGATTCTTAATTTCCTACTAAAGGCTTAAAAGACGTAACAACCCGTTGGTATTTATTTTATTAGCTCCATCGGAGGTCCCAACTGCCATCCAGTGCACTTGTAAAATTCTCTTCTTACACTTTCAAATAAATTAGGGTGAAGATGTACTAGTTATATTGAAAGGCTTTGAATTTAAAATTTATGCTAATTTTGTTAAAAGAAAACAAAATATAGATTTTTTTTTTAATTGGTCTTTTATTAGTTTTGACAAAAATTCAGAACTGGCCTTTACCAAGCTAGCGAAATAGCATTGGATCATGAAACTTTTTAGCGGTGCAGTGTTGAAAGCTTGTAGTTTTCACACTCCGTAGATACCATGAGAAAACTCCAGTGGCTAGATGATAATATTAATAGCCCCTAAAAAGTAAAATGCGAACAAGCGTGGTTTTGAAAAGAAACGGTGGGCTGAAAAATTTTGTTGTAGAGTGCAAAACTTTATAAGTTTTCCTTTAATTATTTTGGAGTTGACAACTTTTTGATTAGCTGATATAATTATAATTTCATAGCCCCCATACGAGTTTCTCAAGTTCATGTTTAGATAAAATATATGCCCCTTTAGAGGGAAAGGAGTGTCTATAGCTGAAATTCTATATACTTGAAAAATCTAAGCTTATATTTGAGAGTAAGGATTAAGTGAGGAGTTAGACAAGCTTATTTAAGTCATATTTGAAATTAAAGTCGTGTAGTTGTAGTTTAAAAGTTAAGTTGATTTGAATTTACACTTGTACGATGAAAAAAATTATTATATTTTTATTTACTTTGTTAAAATTATAATTTAAAATTGTATTTATTACGCACTATTAATTTTTATTGTATAGTTACAATTTTTTTTTTCGCAGTAGCTATAGTTTTCACAACTCAACACCAAACAATACCTTATTGTATGTTTGACAACTTTTTATTAGATTGGATTAAGAGGGACTAAATTCAAATTCAGTTTCTAAATCATGGGGTTAGTTTTTTTTTTTTTTTTTAAAAAAAAGTTGTTCATTTACGACATTTGTTTCACTTATAATTTATTGGAATAATCGATTGTATTAAATTTAATCATCACTAGTGTAATATTAAAAATAATCATGAAAATTAATGATACCAGTAATCAATTGATTATATATATATATCTAAAACATGAAATAAAAAAAATTAACCAAAAATTTAAAATATTTTTATTAATTTATATTATTTACTATAATAGATGACGAAGAAATAACTAATTTACTATATATTAAATTTTCTTTACTGATGATTACTTATCAAAATTATTACTATTATCAAATATTTATAAATAGTTAATATTTATGTTTAAATATAATTTAACATATTTCAATTAGGTATTAGATCAAACGTGCGGCAATATTCTATAATTTAATCCAATTTAATGTGTATCTAATTTTTCGTGCCAAAGCACCCTATAACAGCTGGCATTCACTATTTGGTTGAAGTTTCTCTGAGTTAACAATTATTCAAGAATTTAGAATCCTCTCCCTTTCACGGGGTACCAAATACCAATGTACACTCACTCAACGGGGCCTTCCATTATTTTTCTTTGAATGCGACAAAAACAAGTTGGACATCGTTGTCATGAAATGTTACGGGAACGGCAGTGTTTAAAGGTTTGGATGAAATTATTAAATCCATGAGCGCGCGGGTTATTCGACGACCCGACTGGTTTCGCACAGAAGTTTTACCAGTCCCATGCAATTATCAAGGGCTCTACGTCGGATATTTCAAAGACAAAGATGATTTTATTGTAATATTAAACAAGGCCTTCACAATCACACCAATGATCCACATGAAAAGAATAAAATAGCGATGACAAAATGCAAATCACAAGGTCAATTCTGTCATTCAACTTGCACTAACAAAGCCAATTGCCGAGTGGCTTTCCCCTTTTAACTTGGCCTCGCTCGCTTGGCTTTCTCACACAGAACAAGAGCAAGGATGACATCCCATCAGCTCTATCTTGTTTTAACTCTTCTCTGTCTCTGCTCCACTTCACTTCTCACCCGAGTCGACTCAACTCAGCCTCCATTCTCATGCGACCCATCGAACCCATCGACCGAAACCTTCCCTTTTTGCAAAACCACACTGCCCATAAGCCAAAGAGCTAAGGACTTGGTCTCCAGACTCACACTAGATGAAAAAATCTCTCAACTCGTTAACTCAGCTCCGGCTATTCCCCGACTCGGTATCCCGGCGTATGAGTGGTGGTCCGAGGCATTACACGGCGTCGCCGATGTCGGGAAAGGCATCTTCTTCAATGGGACCATTAGAGGTGCCACTAGCTTCCCTCAAGTCATCCTCACCGCAGCCTCCTTTGATAGTTACTTGTGGTACCGCATTGGCCAAGTAAGTATTAATACTCTACAAAAATGACTGCATAACATTCGCTTTAACTAATACGACACGTAAATTAATTAATATGTAATAATTTGATTATGCGATAATGCAGGCTATTGGACTTGAAGCAAGAGCTATGTACAATGCTGGACAAGCAATTGGTATGACATTTTGGGCACCAAATATTAACATATTTAGGGATCCCAGATGGGGGAGAGGACAGGAGACACCTGGCGAGGATCCATTGGTTACTGGGAAATATGCAGTGTCTTATGTGAGAGGCGTTCAAGGTGATACTTTTAATGGAGGGAAGCTTAAAGGGAACCTTCAAGCTTCTGCTTGTTGTAAGCATTTTACTGCTTATGATTTGGATAACTGGAAGGGCACCACTCGTTACAAGTTTGATGCTCGTGTAAGCGAAAAACTGGATTTTTTTCTCAACTTGTTCTTGATTTTTTGTACCCTTTCCGAAAATTGTTCGAAGATTCCTCCTTGGCCTTAATGTACTGCTAAGTTTTATATTTTATTTTGAAAGATCAGATTGGTCATTGGTGGTTAAGTCATGGATGCTGCAATTGTGCTTTATTGGGTTTCGTAGCATTGTTAATTTGTAATTCATAATAAACTGCTGAAAAGCTGCAATCTGCTTTCGGACTTACTTTTACTTTTGACTCTTGCTTTGCTTTGGGTAAGAAGCCCTTTTTAAGAATTTTTGTTACAAATTTTCTTCATGCCATGCTTAGGTGACGAAGCAAGATTTAGCAGACACATTCCAGCCTCCATTTGAGAGCTGTGTAAAGCAAGGAAGAGTCAGTGGAATAATGTGTGCTTACAATAGAGTTAATGGAATCCCAAGCTGTGCGGATCGCAATCTCTTATCCAAGACTGCCAGAAAACAGTGGGGGTTCCACGGGTAAAAATAACATTAAACACTGTAATGTGTAATCTGATAAAATCTTTAATGTATTTTTGATGAATTAATCAGGTACATAACATCAGACTGCGATGCGGTGTCCATCATCCATGATGCTCAAGGATATGCTAAATCACCCGAAGATGCTGTCGCTGATGTGCTTAAAGCAGGTATGGCCGGACCTTATCCTTGTTTCTCTTGTCTTGATTGTCTAAATTGACATGTGCTTGTGTTTATAGTTTAGACTTTGAAGTTAGTGTCGGTTGTCCCTTTGTTTAGCTGTGCATATTTTATTCTCCTCATGGATTTTGCGCTTGGACGGTTGTGATCAACTTTGAACCAACCTACTAGATGGCTATCAGATTCCTGCAGTTGAGGACTATTGCGCTTATATATGTGTGTGTGTATGGTGTGAGTGTGTGTACACACACACATACATACATACATTTCAAAAATATTCAAATTTAGTGCCTGTTCTATAAAACC
This sequence comes from Luvunga scandens, assembly GCA_030449905.1. Taxonomy (NCBI): domain Eukaryota; kingdom Viridiplantae; phylum Streptophyta; class Magnoliopsida; order Sapindales; family Rutaceae; genus Luvunga; species Luvunga scandens. The sequence goes on along the minus strand of JASUUG010000798.1, from coordinate 3,671,778 downwards.
TATCTCAATTTGGATTCTTAAAATTGTATCCCTTAGATGAATGACCAACATGCTGACAATGCAAGATTGTCTAACGCTTACCGTTGAGAACAACTTTTGTCATAGCTACTATGTCTACACTCTTTGTTTAGGAGAATATATATATTTTTTTTTGGGGGAATGTAAATTGGAATCAAGGTTTTAAAATGTGGTGAAATTGATGTCGCGTTGAACATGAATGGCCTGGAGTTCCCAAGTATTAAAGCTAATCATAAGTTCACCTGAGTTCCTGTTAAACTGATTCTAAGATGCTTGCAAAGTTTGTAAGACTCTAAAATTTAGGCATTGTAATATTACTAACAAGCTTATACAATTTTCTTAATGCAACAACTATTACAGGCATGGATGTCAATTGTGGATCCTACTTGCGAAAACACACCAAAGCAGCAGTAAAGCAGAAAAAATTGCCAGAATCTAAAATAGATAGAGCCCTTCACAACCTTTTTTCTGTTAGAATGAGGTTAGGACTCTTCAATGGCAACCCAACAACACAGCCTTTTGGCAAAATTAGAGCGGACGTTGTCTGCTCTCCTGCTCACCAGGTTCTAGCCCTTCAAGCAGCTGAAGATGGAATTGTCCTGCTGAAGAACCCTGACAGGCTCCTCCCACTACAAAAATCAAAATCTGTGTCTCTTGCACTAATTGGTCCTAATGCCAATTCTGCAAAAACACTTCTAGGAAACTATGCAGGTCCTTCTTGCAGATCCATTACCCCATTGCAAGCATTGCAAAGCTATGTTGAGAACACAGTTTATTACCCTGGTTGCGACACAGTGGCGTGCTCTTCAGCTTCAATTGACAAGGCAGTGGACATAGCAAAAGGGGCTGATCATGTGGTGCTGATTATGGGATTGGACCAAACTCAAGAGAAGGAGGAGCTTGATCGTTTGGACTTGGTGCTTCCAGGAAGGCAACAAGAACTCATCACCAGAGTAGCAAAAGCTGCCAAGAAGCCAGTTATTCTGGTTCTTCTTTGTGGAGGTCCTGTTGATATAACTTTTGCCAAGTACGACAGCAATATTGGAAGCATTCTATGGGCAGGTTATCCTGGTGAAGCTGGAGCGGTTGCCCTAGCCGAAGTCATTTTTGGTGACCATAATCCAGGTGAATTTACTGTAATTGCTGTTGAAATGCAATAAGATTTTTATTTGATGTTTATAAATTGGATCACTGCGATATGAAGGTGGTCATACCAAGTTGTTTAGACTTTTAGACTAAAATGGTGCATTGGATGTTGCCATGCAGGAGGAAGATTACCGATGACTTGGTATCCACAAGATTTTATAAAAGTACCCATGACGGACATGAAAATGCGACCCGAAGCAACTTCAGGCTATCCAGGACGTACATATAGATTCTACAAAGGGAAAAAGGTCTTCCCATTCGGTTATGGTCTCAGCTATTCAAAGTATTCCTACAAGTTCAAATCTGTCAGCCAAATCAAGCTTTATTTGAATCAGTCATTATCTACAAAGATGGTTGAAAATCAAGATGTAGTCCATTACAAGTCTGTTCCAGAGTTGGGGACAGAATTTTGTGAGACAAGGAAGTTCTTGGTTACTATCGGAGTTAAAAATCATGGAGAGATGGCGGGTAAGCATCCGGTGTTGCTGTTTGTGAAGCCTGCAAGGCATGGAAATGGCAGGCCGATAAAACAGTTGGTTGGATTCCAAAGTGTGATTCTAAATGCCAAAGAAAAAGCTGAAATTGATTTTGAGATCAGCCCCTGTGAGAGCCTTGGCAGAGCTAACGAAGATGGCTTGATGGTGATAGAAGAAGGAACACATTTCTTGGTTGTTGGAGATGAAGAATACCCAATTAGCGTCTTAGTTTAATTAATATGTAAATTAATTGGTTCTTCACAACATGAAGCCAATTTTTCTACTCAAAATCTTTTTTGAAACATTGATCAAATAAAGAGGGTTATGAAGCCCTACTGAATCCGTTTCTATTGCATTTCCATCTTGATAACGGTGCCAGGTATGAGCTCCGTTCTTCATATAAGGTAGTTTCACGGCCGAAGTTAGCTTCAGGATAAGCTGAGTGCATAACTATCTTAAAGAGGACAATGCGTTAGAACAAGAAGCCATGTTCTCTCAGTCCGGTTAAACTAAATTTGGAACCAATAATCAACAATCAAACAAGAGGGATTATGACCGACTAAATCAGCTGACAACTTCAACCCTCCTTGGTTGACAAACAAACTATTCGATGAAGTGGGATATCACGCATGCACCATTGAATTCGGGGAGGGCGGATGGAGAAAATAAAACTTTTATGCCATCATAAATTTAAGCCGACGTGTCATATAACTGTTACATGACAACCGATATGTTGTATAACATTAATAAGATAATCTACTTGTCGTATTATATTTACAAGATCACCGATAGTCATACAATTTTTATCCCAAAGTGAAAATTATAGGATGAGAATTGTATTAAATTTTAGCCCATAAATGATTTGTCGGCAATAATTAGTAATAAACTCAGTTTGTTATATATAATTCAGTTTGTTATATATAATTTCTTAACTTATGTAGGTATGAAAATTTCTAAATTTGTGGTGGGAAGATGATGTAGCATTGAATGAGAAATTAGTTGTCGGTACTTACAGTAATGGACTTGTGAACAAAAATAAATTGAAATTTAAGAAATTTATACATACATACATACGTATGTACGTAAGTATGTATGTGTGTGTATACATATATGTATATACATATGTATGTATGTATGTATGTATGTATGTATGTATCTATGTAAATTTTGCTAAAAATAGAAACATATAATAATTCAGTTACAATTTCATTTTATTGTAAAAAATTATAGTTTTTATAAGTTTTAAAAAATTTGCTTCCCAACTATAATGATAATTATGTGAAAGTAGTCTTCTCCCTTTTGAAATAAGAGTGAAGTAAACATCTTTCAAATATTTGTGAGAGTTAAAATTTAAACTTTAGTCCCAGTAATTATCTGATTGTAAATATATTAATAAATAATCCTAGTAATTATCTGATTATAAATATATTAATAAATAATCTCATGTAATATAAGTTATGGTCCTGAATATTAGTCTCTTGTAATAAAAAATAAATAAATTTCTTTATCTATATAAAAATAATAATTATTTTAAAGACTAAATCTATAAATTTATATTGTATATTTAATAATATTTTTATCATATAAGGGCCAATGGGGCAGCTCTACTTCATGTGTCAAAATTCGAACTATGTTGACTTGATTTCATTGAGCTTTTCCATTTTTATTTTCTTTCCTCTTAGGTGTAACAATTGCTTACAGTGCATCATCTCATCACAAACCGGGCTAATTAGTTTAAAAGCATCTTTATGAAAACTTAACTAATAGTAGGACGAGTCGTACAAAATTTAAAAGGTAAGCGACATGTCGTATGGTGAATAATAAGACCAACTCAGACGACTTGGGTTCTGGACGCCTTGCCCATTTGGACCCAATCCGGATGACTTGGGGACCTGCGTTAAAGCTTTTGTGGGGGGGAAAAAAAAAAAAAACACCTGCGGGCGCGCTTTCTTGCGGATATTTTGAATTTAGGGAACAGTGCGGTGTATTTTATCTAATAATAATAAAAATTTATTTAATTTCGTAAATGTCTGACAAAGTTTTTCTTGTTTGGTTTTTTTATTAAATTATTTTATTTTTATTAATAAAAATTTAAATTTTAAACCTTTGAGAGTAAAAATCAGAAATTTTCTTTTTTAAGTTCAATTGTATATAATATTTATTATTTATTTTACATTTTTTAATAACATAACTTTAAAAAATTTATCTATTAAAAGTAATTTTATAATTTTTAATAAAAGTTATTATTAATAATTAAATAATTAAATTTTTTTAATAAAAGTTATACTGATAAAAATTCTTCTAATAAAGACTCAACTGCCCGGAGTGCCAAAAATTGTGAAACTTCATTTTCAAAGCAAAGACCAAAAATAAATTAATAAATTAATAAATAAGTGAAAAAAGAAAGCTATTTTTTAGGTTAGAAAGGAAAGAGTTGACGATGGACATTGAGGCACTAGGCAGTGGGCGGAGTTTTTGGGGTTGTTCAGAATCAATAGTCGAGGGATAAACAAATAAATAAGTAATTATTGTATGGTCTCGTTCCTAATTCCACTAGCTTATTATCTCCACAGATCTTCGCTATCAGCAAGTGTATTTTTCGTCGACATGGTCAAGTGGAAGATTGAAATTTCATGGCAGTTGAAAGTCAGTTGCCTGTCACTCTCTATATACAAGTCTTCTGGTTTACACGATTACCGTTGCAATTGGCAAAACATTAATTATCTTGACTTAAATATTTAGCTCATAAAAAAGGAGGGAAAAAAAAGACACTCTGTACAGTACTTGGAGCCTCCTTCATGGTATGCGTTACAACAAGAATCGCTTGGACATTTGGAATCCACAAGGGCGTCTACTCTTCTTATTCGCTCGGAATTTTGGCTGATTCGGTGGACGTTTTCATCGTAATATCCAAACTATCCTCGCAGAAAATATTAAATAAAACTTCAGAGAGGGGTAATTCTGACTTTCTGCCTGAGGAATAGGACACTGACCTAAAATTCAAGTGACCGAAGACCGAGCCCATGTGTGCTGCATGTGTCTTACGTCTTTATTATTTTTATTATTATTATTAGCTAAAAGCCTAAAACGACCATAAAAATATTCAAAATTGTCAACTTTGTCTGCACAGAAAAGCATTTGCCGTTTCCCGGCTTCTTCATCCAATTCCAACAAAGAAAAATTTATCAAAACCCGTCGCACGATTTCTACTTGTCCAAATACCCTTTTCGCAGTTGACCGTCATTTTCAGCGTCTAAGGAGCCCCGAAATAATTGCTCTCTTCTTTTCTGTTGAGGATCCAATTCTCTGCCATTCAGGTAACCTGCTCCCTGTTTGTTTTGAAGCGTTGGAAAAATATTTTATTATTTAATCTATTATTACTAGTTGATCACTGACTTCCGTGTTTTAAAGAGGTTCTGTTTTGATCAGATGAAGTATGTTGGGTTAGTAAAATTGAAGCCTGTGATTGATTTTACTCAATGTTATTGATAACATCCACTTGTAGATTTTGGCTGTTTGATGTCGGGAAAAATGATAATCTTGATTAATTGATTTACTAGCAGTATAATATATCGGTCTTAACTAATTGTCTTAGTTTGACTTTCAGAAAATTATATATATATGGATCACTAAGCCTATGCTTTGCTTTGGCTGAATGATCAAGCATTGTCAATGTGTATTCATTTCTCAGTCTTAAGTTCGAACTAACGGTACTGGGACGCCTAAATGGAGTTCAGATCTTGGCACTTTTGCTTTCACTTGATGAGTAACCTTTGACTCACAAGAGGGTGATCATTGATTATTGGAATTGTTTTAGTTGTAATGTGCACAGGCGTGAGGAAATCTGAGTTTCTAGTGTGGAGATGATATTGAATTGAATTAACAAATACTTACCATAAATGGAGAGATAGAGAGAGAGAGAGAAAGAAACAGCTAAAGTTTGTGTTCCTTTATCTAAATAAAAAAAAAAAGAAGCAGAGGGCAAGGGTTTACGTCTTTGTATAATTTTTACAAGTTTAACTATAAATTGCTTTATCGTTAACGCTGGTGTTATAGGTTACTTGTATGTTAAAAGTCAGATTTTGTTGACATCAGTTTAACAGATCTATTGCAAGTTTCTTATATATATTTTTGTTGCAAAGACAAATGTGTGTGTTTCTCATTATTTTTGTATTTTGCTTAAATAATGATGGATTTAGTTGTTTTCTTTTTTAAGCATGCTTTAGTCATCCTGTATAATGATGAAGATGAAGAAATACTGAACATTGAGATGGTAACAGCCCCTGTGGTAGTAATACCTCAGTTCTGAAATTTCCAACTGTTTACCTACTGGGAGACTTGTAAGCTATGAGTGCTGATGCAAATAAATCTGCTACAAATGGGTATGAAAAGCCTTTACCATCAGAGGAACAGCAAGCAAAGGTATCTCTAGTTACTGTGCTGTCTCTATGTCACAAGTTCTCATTCTGAAACTGCTATCAGTGTTTCATGATAAGCTTTCAAGCTGACTTTTAAAACGTGCAGATTAATGAAGTAAGGAAGTTGGTTGGGCCGTTGTCTGGTAGATTGTCCATTTATTGCTCTGATGCTGCAATTGCAAGGCATTTAGGGGCACGAAATTGGAATGTCAAGAAGGCAACTAAAATGCTGAAAGAAACTCTAAAATGGAGAGCTGAATACAAACCAGAAGAGATTCGTTGGGTATGCTATCATCTATCTTGCCTAACATACTGTAACCTTCAAGCCAAATCCTAGGAATGTATTCTAGGTTCAAATTCCTTAGTCTGATTGGATCAAGTTTTCATTTTACGATATTTTTGAAGACTGGTGCCGCAGGGTCATCAATATTAAATGATGCCTGTCTTATATGCTGTCTCTGTCATTTTTTTCACTTTGTTTATGACCTTTCGTGGTCCATTATAAAACAGCCTTGGATCAGCCGTGGTCGATTACTAAGTTGAAAAAATTCATCTTGAGGAAGACTACTTGGGGGTTAGATCCTACTTTCACCCTAGAATCAAATATCTAAATCAATGTCCGGGCTAAGGTGTGATGCTGGAACACTTATCTGAGTATGGTCTATTCATAAAAATTTTATCTAGACTGTTTGCAAGGTTACTATACCTTTCAGCCAGTGTGGTTGCAGGCCTGATCAAATTTTGTTTAGTTTGGGACACTACATTGCAGGAAATGGTGTTTTTATAACTTCATTGCCTTACTTTTGTGGTGTAGGATGAAATTGCTAATGAAGCAGAGACGGGGAAGATATATAGATCAAATTATGTCGACAAGTACGGGAGAGCAGTTCTCGTCATGAGACCTAGTTGCCAGGTTCAACTTTTATCTGAGAAGTCCTCTCTCTCTTTCTCTAGCATGTGTTTGTGTGTTCTCAGGTGTGATGATTATTTATAATTAAGCTATTTCTTAATAATTTAAAGAAATTTTATCTGTGTAGAAACATCTGAATGACATGCTCTTTATCCAATATTAAGAATACTTTCGAAATCGGGCGCTGAAGGATTTATGAGTTCCTCCTCCTGAATTTGTGTTTGTTTTTCACCTCCTCTTGTGAAGTCTACAAATCAGACAAGCTAACTATCACAAACTTCTCATCTGATGGATTACTGTATGAATTGTATTTTTTCCCTTTGTGAGCACACATTGCATACTTATTTGTATGTGAAAGACAAATGTTAGACGAATATTTGGTTCTACAACTAATGCATTTATGTTATGTATTGAGAGTAAAATTTTGGAGAAGATTGCTTAGGCTTAAATTACTTTTGGCTGCAGAATACAAAGTCAACTAAAGGACAAATCAGGTATTTGGTATATTGCATGGAGAATGCAATTCTAAATCTGCCACCTCACCAGGAGCAGATGGTCTGGTTGATTGATTTCCATGGTTTCAATTTATCTCATATTTCAGTGAAGGTAACACGGGAAACAGCCCATATTTTGCAAGACCATTATCCAGAACGCCTTGGTTTGGCAATACTGTATAACCCACCCAAGTTCTTTGAGCCATTCTGGACGGTAACCTACTCTAACCTTAGTTATTCTGTTTCATGGTACCTTTTTACTTCTAAAGAGAATAATGGTGAAGTTTTTCTTTCGTCAGAAGTATATGACTGTACAATGTAGCAATAACTTAATACATTAAATATTTGTGTTTGTATACTTCATTTTGCTTTCATGTGTTTGCTTTTGATTTACGTGCTAGCTTTTATGTTATGTTACATATTGTCAATTTAATCACTGCAGGTTGTTAAACCCTTTCTTGAGCTGAAGACTCAAAACAAAGTCAAGTTTGTTTATTCTGATGATCTAAACACCAGGAGAATAATGGAAGACCTGTTTGATATGGACCAGTTGGAGTCTGCATTTGGTGGAAATGATCGTGTGGGTTTCAACATCAATAAATATGCTGAGAGGATGAAAGAAGATGACAAGAAAATGCCATTTTTTTGGGCAATGGAGACTACTCCCTCTGAAGCCCCACAACCCTCCTTGACAAAGGCTACATCATCTGATTCTCCTAACTTGAACTCTGATTCTGATACATCTGACCATGAGAAGAATGGCACTTACTCATCACAGGGAATGGAAACTATCGATGATAGCAAGAACATTGTTGGGGAAGTACATTAGATTGGGATGAAGCAGCAAGGCTCTTGCGTAGCTGTGAGAGTGTGGTGATAGATGGTGCTGGCCATGCTGACCATTTAATTAACATGATCAATTTGAACACAAATCAAGAGAGTTCCTCTCATGTTGTAATCTTAAATACTGCGTACACGATCATGATTTTTCCTCACGAAGTTTAGTCGATGGAGCGTTCTGCTTCTATTGTTTCTTTCGAGGCATGGTTTAAAGAAAATTTCACCAAATTTTTCTTTTAACACTTGTTCCCCCCTCCCTTCAAAGAAAACTCCATGTACGAAGCTTGTGCCCCAAACAATAGGTGCATCACTGATGGTATAACAAGCCGCGGGGAATCTCCACGACTGATATGTTTATTTTTCCAGTTTCAATGGGTTGTTTTATGATATTATAATTCTTCTAAGCATTAAACTAATAAATATTAATTCAAAAGAGTATGGATTTCCACTGACACTGAGCAAACACCTTTCAGAGTCACACACATTCCCACGTTTGGTTCTTTTCTGTTAGTTAAGTTAGACGCTGATTTAAAAACAGTATTACTTGTTACAACATTTAATGCAGAAAGTGATAATAATACTAATAGCAAGGAAAAGCTTCTATTTCCTGTCAATTCTTCTTTCTTCAAAGTATTTGCATAACTCCATTACAGACATACAAGAAAATAGAGCACCCAAAATTCTTTTAGTTCATTCCATCTTATACATATCTACCTTTCACAATGAAACATGCGTCTATCTTGAACAATGCCAGAGAGATGTTGGATTGATCAACAGCTGAAAAAGTACAAAAGGCAATAGTCACTAGCCAGCCTTCTGACCCAATATCAAGAACTATATCAATACATTTCCTGAAACTAGCTTTTGCACATGCTCGGTTCATTCCCTTGTAACCTAGTTATGAAACCAGCAGGATAGCAGATGTCAAGCAATAGGAGTTGGGAGGTATGCCCCTGAAAAAAAACAATATCATGTGTAAGCATATCTGATGGTTATAAGCAGAAGAAAAAACCAGGCTGAAGCAGAGGACAGTTGGTGGAAATTGGAAAATTACCTATGTTTCAAAGATGTTAATGCAACATCTCGTCTAACTTCTGTCTATATTGAGCTAAACGCTGCAATTCAAGGAACACATTGTCAAAGACTCACACTGAGGATTATAATTCTAGAGAATAAAGTTAACAAGAAAAAATTGTTTGTGCTAATACTACTTCAGTCATTTCCTAAAAGAGCAACATACAATTTCTAAGAATCTATTCACTTTCTTTAATCCAACACACATCAATAGTGTTCTCTAAGCTCCTTTCTATCCTTGTTCTGTTAATAACTTGAAGTATTAGCAAACAACACAAAGATTTCGTCCTCCTTTTTCAGCTTTTGGAGTACCTAGATACCATTAAAATTTAATAGCTTGATGCAATCATGCTCATGAGTTAATGGATTGCGTACCCTTGTATAAGCATAGACCCCAGCCTCTGTTGGCCCCACTGGACTTCCCCTTCTAATGAACTTTCCCTCTTTAAATATGTAAAGCATGGGTATTCCAGTTGATAGTTCTAAACTGATCACCTGTTAAAAGATTGAAAATAATAAATAAATAAATAAGAACGATGATTTTACACAAACAAGAGCATGTCACGAAAAAACAAACTGTTGTGATGTAAAGAGAAAAGGTCTATCACCTCTTGGGAAGTTAATTTGTCAAGATACATAATGATTGACCTCAGTGAATTCCCATGGGCAGCAATCATTACATTCTTTCCTGATTGAAGTTGCGGCTCAATCTGTGGAGTTACATTTCAGCAGTCAGATGCTAAGGGATGATATATGGTCTCTTTAAGTTTTAAAAATAAGTGCCCTAATGGATTTATACTGTATCAGAATCATCATAAATTAAATCTTAACAACATCAGAAAGGAACTAGATCTATGAAAGCAGTCGTACATACCTGATCTTTAAAATAAGCAACGGCTCTTTGAGCACACATTTCCAAGCTCTCACCATTTGGCGGAGGAATGTCATAACTCCGACGCCACACATGGACTTGTTCCTTTCCATATCTATCAGCTGTTTCCTGCTTATTTAGACCTTGTAATTCCCCGTACCTAAAGAGAGCAGAGTTCACAACTTCTGAGTGACAAAGGGTGATAAAAGGGAAGAAGAATGATCAGAAAAAGCAAATGAAATTTGATTACATTCTTTCATTCAATTGCCAAGCTGTTACAACGGGAATGGACTGCTTCATGGTGTCTTCGCTGAAGATTTGACTCCAGGTCCTTGCCTGTTCACTTTCATTATGCATAATGATAGGCACCTGCCACAGATCAATAATAGGTTAGCAGTTAGAGAAGGCACTGAATAGTGGAAACAGTTCTCCTTGGAAACAAATCAAAAAGAAAGTCTCTGGCAGTAAAAGCCACAATGTCGTTGAATTCTAAACATGCAAATCTGTTTTGGTTGCAAATGAGCTTCAGGCTTCCTCAAGGAATTAAAATTGCACCAAAGAAGAATAAAAAATAAGGGACTAAATTGAAAATGTACAGCCAGTGTCATCCACAATTATTTAAAGATATTCAACACTGTAATTCACAATTTTCATCTGCTAACAACTAGAATTACCTTCCTGCGTCGGTGCTGTGTCATGGCAAGCATAGCAGTCATCTGTGCCCGAATTAGTGCTGATGTATATATCATGTCGACAGGTATGTTGCTGATTCTCTTTCCAGCTTCAATTGCCTCTTCTACACCCTTCTTGGTTAATGGCACATCAACACAACCTGTAAACAGGTTCTTTTCATTCCAGAGAGACTCGCCATGTCGAACCAGTATCAAAGCTGCTTCATCTGAAGGAGAAGGAAGTAACAACTAGAATATTTCAGAAAAAAGAACTTTGGGCCGAATATAATGAGGAAATTCCAAATTTATTGAAGGATTTCAAGAAAACAGGATCATTTCCTAATTAAACAACAAGAAAACTTTCTACACACACGCTTCTTAAGGAAAAGACTTTACTGAGTTGAGTTGAAGTCTGACTATTTGACACATTTGTATTCATCAACTCTCCACTAACTATATGTCAATCTTGACAAGAATGAAAATTACTTACTTGATTTCTTTTTGGAGTCACTGGTGCCATGATTTGAGGGAGATGAAACAGGCTCAATAACTGATGTTTGAGAAGCCGTGGCCTGAATTATGTGAAAATTCTTCTTCCCAAATCTGAAACTCCTGTTTCTTGACAATTCAATATTAAGCTTGAAGCTTTTTGGAATCAATTGCACCCTAATATTTCCAAGTTCATGGTGAGTGCCAGAGTTGTTAAGAAGTCGATTGGATTGGAGAGTCCCCATGGCTTGGTGAAATACCTGTGCAGACATTCTGGAAACCAAAGATACAGACACAGATTACATTGCAGCAAATACTAAAGTAAATTTCAAATACTAAAATGGAAAAACATCATACACAAATCAGTGTTAACTCAAGCAGCATATGAGCATCAGGAATATTTTTTCCATGGTCAATGATAAGAAAAGAAGGTGAAATAAGAAAAGGCAAAGTAAAATTAAATAAATGCCAAGCAAACAAGGTCACAGTCACATTATAAACGGTATCTTCGCATTTACATTGAACAACGTTTGCATTAAGCACAAAAAGCTCCTATAAAATTTAAACACATATGTAGTAGGCTACAAATTCCAAAACTTTAACAAATAAACAGATTTACCCGCCACCCGAAAAAAAAAATTGAAAAAATCAGTTATAAACAGAGAATCAAAGGATTTACAGATCCAAATTAAAGATACCCATTAGAAGCTCAAAGTTCAGAAATACCCCACATGTTCTATTTACATTAATGAAATTCAAAGATGTAATAATTGAAGAGCAAGTACTCGTAAAAATGAAAAAATCAATCAATACCATAAGACACAAGATATAAACAAATAAATTCATGGAACAAAACATACATGATCAAAGATGAGAAAAACGCAACAACCCAGAAACAAGAAATCGCTTAAAAGCAAAATGCTATAAGAAAGTAAATTAATTTAGAGACAATGGAGTGGCAAGATTGCACCTTGTTTATATAGACGGGAACCGAGCGACGAAACCGAGGCAGGAAATAGCAAATGAGACTAGTAATGAAAAAAGTTGACGGAGAAGAAGATGGAGGGGTTTATATAGGAGTTGGAATTTACATGTCCATTTTCAACGGGCAAAAATATTAAGTACCATCTAAGTGCAACAGCACAAGACAAGAGGGAAAGTGAAAGAGAAACCTTCGTTCTTCGTGTATCGAAAAGATCGTTGGTTGTTGGGTCTTTTTCTTAATTATTATTAATTTTTATTTTTTGTTTTCAGATGTTGCGCTTTTTATTGTTTTGCAACAGAAGCTTGACAAATTTCATAGTTTCTCCAAGTTGACAACACGTTTTTAAAAGCCCGACAAATATGAATATTTATTTGACGGCCCTCTTTCTCTGACTGGCTTTTATCTTTGTGTAATTCAAAAATTTCTTTTTAAAATGATTTTACGTGGGTTTTATTAAATTAATTTTTTGAACCATGCCTGTATTTCTTTGATACGATACAACTCAATTGCGCGGGCACTCAGGAGTCAGCACGAACAACCATGCGTGTAGAAATGAAAATAATTCACATGAAATCCATCCATTTTCTTTTTATTTAAAGAGTGGTGATTTAATGATAATTAAAGAATTTGTCTAACAGCCACGCATGTCTGACGAATTTGCTGTTGATTCAATATATTAACACCAATGGCCGTGGCTTGGAACAAATTTTCTCAACAACCTTTCGTAACATCGAGAGACCAAATCTGAGTTATTTGAAGTGTGTTTGGGATTGGGATATTATAATTTTTAAATTATAGTTGTTATAAAAAAAATATAATTATAAAATAAAAGTTAGTAATATATAATAAATATAAATTTTAAATAATAATTTTACTAAAATTATTAAGGATATAATAAATTTTTCATCATATAAGTGAAAAATTATATTAACATAATTTCTAAAATATAACAATTAGTATTTACTAAATACTTTAATATTGTAGCTTAAAAGATATAACTGTCTAACCTCAATCTTAAAAACACTTTTAGCCAATCTAAATTAAATAAGGTACTAGAATAGATAACCTTTCAAAATAATCAACAATAAAAACTCACTTAGGTATTATCTTTATACGGAGATTGAGTTGTTATAAATCATTGTAATATACAGTAAAAATATTTAAATTAATTTAATTTATCATTTATATGATGAAAAATTTATAATATATTTATTATTTTTATTAAAATTATATCTAAAAATTATATTTACCAAATACTATTTTAATTTTTTATTTTATAATTAATAATTATTATTTTTAAAATACAATACTTCAATGCCAAATATGTCGGTGATCACCTAATCCGCATCTTCTATTTAACACGTGATTCGTTCAGTGCAGAGAGCTTTAGCACCAAAAATTGGACTCCCACCTAATCTTCTAATCTTTCTGGTTTCCGTGAAAGAGAAGATTTTACTGGGGATTTTATTTAGTTTTATTTGTATTGTTGTGTTGGATTGGTGACAGGTGGGCAAAAAAGCTACACCGGGATTAATTAATTAATTAATTTATTTATTGTGCTATCGTCCAAAAGAATATACTCTGAAAATGTGCCGCTGCTTACGTCACTCATTTGTCTTCTCTGACTAGATATCAGTTTTTTTTTTTTTTGGCAATATGATATTTAAAAAAAGAAAATTGATGGAAAGTGATGAATTTGTAGTTCCAGCTCGGTAGGGTACAGCCATGCCCTTGTTCTGGAATTTCTTGCAGATTTAACTTCGGTTCTAGGCTATACTCCTCTGATGAAAGATCTTCGGAATGAAACGAACAATTAAAATGGAAATCTTTTGTCAACTCTGCCAATCAAAGTAACGCTTTCTGCATCATTCTATACTCATAAAACTGAGATACAAAATTTCGTATGGTAAAACCGATGTGACATACATTTAACGCCTGTATAAATCATCTTATGACAGTAAAATAGCGTGAGAAGCAACTATACAACTGGACGATTGGTGCTAAAATAACACCAGCTGCCATCTGAACCTAAAAATCTTACGTTACCGGTTTTTTTTTTTTTAGTATAATGGGGCTCTTTAAGACAACGAGTTAAGACAAAATAAAGCAGGGAAAGGCCCCATACAGATAAGAAATTGAGTAGAGCCCGCAAAAATCTATTCTAGGCATCCAGTGCGAGCCCACCATACTCACCGAGGACCAGGAGGCTCAGAATTGAGTTTCCCCTGTCAAGCAAGTCAAGTAAAGCGGAGGCCTGAAAAAAATCAACTCGGATGCAATTGTAGGGTGCCCATTGGATCACTTGGATTTCACTTGTACCTAGCCCATGAGAACAATCGAGGCATCCAGTCATCCACAAACAATGGGGGAGTAATAATATTTAACGCCCTCAAATTATTTCACCAACTTTCCACTTTTCAATTTATTTTATTATTTTCTAGAATTAGTCTTATCACACAATTATTATTTTCTATTTTATTTTCTTTCCCCACTCCATCACTCCCACCAACTATCTTTTTCACCATCAACCATTACCTGCACGAACACATGACGAGTTTCGCTGTTAAATTTGTGTTAATTTTAGGAGCAAGAGGTGGATTTTATTATTATTGATGATGTTAGTTTTGATTTAACGTGTTAATATAAGATTCTAGTTAATTTTAATTAGAGATTTGGTTAGAAATTCATATAAGATTTAAATTGTAAATCAATTAAAAAAAATTGAGAAGATGTGAGAGATGATCTATTGAGAGCATGACACACTGTTTTCAATAAGGATGATTTTAGAATAAATAATGTTAATCAAAAAATGGATATTAGTCAGATAAAATCAGGAGGGTAACTATTACGGCTCAACGATAGGCCATGTAACCCTTGTTAGAACCACTTTTGGCCTAATCACACGCGGTATGGCCACGAGCCGAAGAAGAAAATTTGTGCAAAAGAATAATAGGGACTTAGAACAACATTTAGTCTCTCTCAATTGTACCAAACAACTGAACAACAGAACAAGCAACTGTTTTACAAAATGCCGACGCTCTTTTGACATGTGATCTTACCTGGCGAAGCCATCCTCATAAATAAGCTACAATCAGGCGTGCCAGGCTACCACTTCTAAATTCCGGGAAAAACATTTGCCAAACAGTGGGATATATCTTGTTCAGACCCGATTCTCTACTATATTTTTTTACTTTATATGTAGCGTTCTAATTGTTAACGTTAGTTATTAGCTGAACCTAGCAAACCCTGGAAATCTGCAAATAGCTTAAACTAAATCAGAGTCAGGCCTCAATTCCAGAGCTTTCAGCAAACATTATATAACTCACAGAATTACAACAGAAAAAGTAGCAATCAAACCCCGGCTTAGGCTAAAGTCCATAGCTTCAAAAGGCTGGAACAGATTTATTGCAAAAATAAATCAGGCATTAATAGAGATAAATCACATCTCAAAGCTAAAAACACCAGCATATAAATAAATTAATAGTGTACGCGTCCTTTACCAACAAATTAAGAATCCTCTAAACACAGAAACAACACAGCCATCCAGGCACTACTAATAGAAGAGACAGTATGATAGACGGGGCAACACAAAGCTTAATCAAACGGAAAGCTATAGAAAAAGCAATGCCACACCATTCTCTACACATCCTCCTCCTGATATAGCCTGAGAACCTCAGCACAGCCGGACATGGGCTCTGCCTTCACGAAGCCCATTGAATTGGCGTATCGAGTTTCAGAAGAAATGCCATTGTAACTGGTCAAGATCACACGGGAACGCTCACGCCCTGGGGCAACTGTTTTGCAGTCATTCTGGGGGCTGCTGATGAGGACAGCATCGCAAAGTTGATCTTGATGGTCTTCTGAAACGAGGATCTTATATGTCCCGGTTGAGTCTGTTTTCCCTTCCCGGCTATACACTACTTCCATTGACTTCCTGTCTTTGCATTCAACCTTGACCTTGGCACCTGGACACAATAAAAGACAGTAACAAAAGAATATAATTATTTCAATAGGCAGCGGCAGCTCAACGGAGCAACATGTTATATAAAACAAAATAAACTCTCCATATGGACAATAGCTAAGAGGAATCCAACATAACATACTACCCCAATACAACACACCAACGCTGTCATTACTTCCCTTCTTTCTATTTTGAAACCACAAGTGCTAACATCTATCATTCATTCTTTCTATTTTGAAACCACAAGTGCTAACATCTATCATTCATTCTTTCTATTTTGAAACCACAACTGCTAATATGTTTGGATATAAAGCTGAAAAAAAACAGAACCGCTGTTCTTCGATCCCAAACTGGGTCCTCAATGTCTTACATTTGGATACATTTTATATTTTTGAAAACATGGAACAAGAAAATGCTTCTGGTTGGGGTTTTAAAACTTGGAATTATAGACTTTTATCAGTGCTTTCAATGAAAGTAAACCAGGATTGCACTCAAAACTCCAAAACACTTTCCTAACATTTAAACTAACTAAAAATCAAGAACCAAACGCTCCCAAATATTTCAAGAGAATTGATCGGACCCTGACTGGAAGTCAGTATTCAAATTATATTGGTGTGACATCAATTAGTAGTAATTCTAGCAAAGATCTAAAGCGCGCTGTGATCCACAACTTCATCCCCATCCCTATCCACGAGATGTTACTGAATTAAGCCATGTGTTAATTCTGATTTGGAGACTAATCGTTCAAGTAATTGTTTTTATCGGAATGTTTTTATCATGTCCCACAAACTCAAAGACAAGCAACCCCTAGTAAATCACTATATTTAGATCTCATTGAGTAAATAAAAAATAAGCATGGTTTACAAAATTAATTAACCGTCACTGTCGCTTAACGTGGAGGCGCCAAAACTTATCTGCCGTCATGCAGATCTAGCAATGAAATGTGTGGATCTGAAAGAAAAACAGTTAAGAGAAGTGAATGCTAGTTAGTTACCGGCGATGTAGGTGGTGGCGGGGGTCTCGAAGCCGGCTTGGCAGGTGTCGCAGTACACGCGTCCTTCAACCGAGAACGGTTTGGGGTTGGGCCGGACCGCGCTCACCAGAGCCGGCAGCACGCAGAGAGCGATCAACAACAATGTTCTAGCCATTGTCTTCTGAGAGATGAAAGAAGCTGAAGAAGACTGAGTATTGAGAGCAAAGGAGTGAACGCAGACACAAGCAGAGCATGCACCGAGAGAGTGATATAAGGCAATTCCAACTAGCAAAGTGTGAGAGGAATAAAAAGACGCGAATAGATTGAGAGTAATTGAAGGCTTGAAGCGCGTACAGAAATATTCTCGTGTTTCTGTTAGACGTAGGATCGTTATGCTCTTTGCAACGTGTCAGCTCATCGAGTAAATTGGATGTACCCCTATATTTGACGGTGAGATGGCATGATTTAAATGGATGGTGGTATCAGATTTTAGGGAACGGAGTGTAGTGGATGAGACACGGACTGATGAGGGGGCAGCTGGCGCTGTCGGTGGTCACATGGGGGATGGGCCTAGGGAGAGGGAAGCGCGTGACGATATTGCTAAAGCGAGACAAGTAGAGTGAGGATCAGCTGTATTCCAGCCTATGCGAGTTTTAAATTCATTGCCAGTTGCACTGATGCGCGTGATTAGGTTGACTAACGATTACGGATTACCTTCACATCAAGGCACTTTATGAACGTTCGTTTACAAGTGACGTAAAGCAAAAGCAATTCTTGAATCATAATCATTTTGATGATAATAATGCACATAAACAAACCCAATTGGGATATTGTAAAATAAATTAAATCTCTCCTGCACCTTATTTGGTATTAAGATGTTTTAAGTCTTGAGAAAAAATTTTGAATTATAAAATAAAAAAATTTATAATGTATAACAAATATGACTTTTAAAAATAATTTTAATAAAAATAATAAAGATATTATAATTTTTTAATTCTATTGTAAATTTGTAAGCCATAAAAATTAATATTTATAAAATACCTTAATATTTACCCAATTCAAAAATCAAATGAGACTTTAATATCAATATCTGATTAGACAAAAGTTAAAAAGTAGCTTCTAAAACTTGTTGTTATACCTATCGACGATTTTAAATTAAGTTCATTGCGTAGGGTATGAATATGACCAGCATAAGGAGGCGAGCCACAGAATAAATTCCGGCGCGCCACTATGGGGAAGAGCCACAGTAGGATTACTTCAAAAGAAAGAGAAAAGCAAAAAGCCCCAAGAAATAGTAATGAGCCTACGGGACTAATTGAAGATGAACGAGGGTGGGCCTTAACTGGGCAAATGGGAGTCTGTTAGAGTTGGATAAACCATTGCGAAATTTGGAGTACATGCTGTTCTGGACTTGGGCTTCATGCTGCCCACCAAAAAAGTACCTAGCAACTTCAACTTTCCGGAAGGGTGTGTGTGACTGGTATGTTTGTTACGAGATCATTTTTGTGATTACATTATTATCCATACGCAAAATTATAGGAACAAGTAGAGGTAGATAATACATACATAATTATAAAATCTCTGATATAAGCGTTGGTTTTCTTCTCTGGTGTGGGGGAGTGCGGTAAGTGGGGAATCAGATTCAATTTGACCAACAGTTTAGTGATTCTGGACTAATAAGGAGATGCTTTTTACCATAGAGTATTGAAGGCAATTGCAGCCAGTAAGGGGGTGGGTCCGTAAGAAAAGGAACCCAAGTATCGTCGTTAGAGACGCCCATGGGGTAGATAAGCCCCTCCCCTACCTTTACCCGTTGCAAGTTTGAACGGGGACGGGTTGAAGATTTTCTGTTAAAAAATATAAATAGCAATCCCCTTCCCCTATCTCCTAATCCCCTTTTGAGTTTTAATGTACTGATTGTTAAATTTAATTTTAATTAATATATTACTAAATCCAAATACTAAATCTATTTAAATAAAAGAAAAATATAGAATTACAAAAATAAGTAAATAACAAGAAGGGAATTTCCAATATTTATATGGAGAAATACCTGATGAAATGTTGATGAATGATGTTAAGAATTTCGATTTTTTCCCTCAAATTATAAGACTACGGACATTCAAGATGGAGGATTTTGGAAAGGAATTGGGTCATTTTTCTAATCAATACTGGAATAATTGGAATTAGCATCAGCCATCAGGCACGTCATCAAATTTCACAAGGCATGTGCGTCCGCCTCAATTACTCCGGCTCCCCACGTTTTCCTTTTTTCTCTACATTTTTAATTTTTTTTCCTTCCGTATTTCTATGCAACTTTCTCTTATTTAATTATTTCTAGGCTTTCAAATATTGAGATTCCCCACGTTTTCCTCTTTTCTCTACATTTTTAATTTTTTTATTCCATATTTCCATGCTATGGCTGATATTTCCCTTTATTTAATTATTTCTAAGCTTTAAAAAATGTTCTTTTGGCGTTCTTAGGTTCCAAAATATTGCAACATAAATATTAATTAATAAATTTAGCTTTTTAAAATTAATAAAAAATAATCAAACGGGTTTATTGTCGGGTAAAAGTTTTTGTATTTAAAACATGTACCCTATCCATCCAACCAATAAGTATCAATAATTGTACTTGTGCCCGATGTTTTTTATAACACAAAACAAAAAAAAAAAATGGATATCTAACTCTAACATAACGGCCCCCGTACCCATGAAATTTTTTTGCCATTCCTCGTAACCCACTCAGAGGAGCCAACACCTCATTGGAAGCACTACTCAGTGGCCTACAACTGAGATCAGGAAAAGCAGGTAACAATCGCCAAATTGCTTTCACATATCGATAGGTGCATTGATACTTCCCAGAACTGCTTAATCTCCAAGCTAGTTGAGAAAAATATCGTCGAGGTCCATCATCTATGAAATAATCACCAGTTCACGCCTATCTGAGAGGGATGTCGAATCAGTACGTGCCAAGAGGCCTCCAATGTAGCTAGGCATAATAAATTAATAATGGACTATTATTTGACGGCCAACTTACATTACAAGCCGAGCAATGAACTAGGCTATTAGCGGACGCTTAATAACAATGGATCCAATGAAATACATGATGCGTCAAGTCAAAAGATTTTGGTTCACTTTAAAACGATTCTTGGAATAAGAAGTATCGATCAATTCATGAATCTTGTGCGTTCCACACTAAAACAAGTGGGTTTCCACTTAGCCTTAGGTTGATGTCTCCACTAACGCCATGATTAATTCAATCCTCCATTTTGGTTTTCCCTTTCAATTCAGCCATGCCGATTTGCCTAAGCCCCGATAATGCTGCAGATACCGAGCTATATATAAATATATATAGTCTGGTCAACTTCCTAACATGTTAATAAAATAATAAGCATTCCATTGAGTTAGTTGTATTATCTAGAAGTTAGGCACTTAAGCTTATGAACAATTGCACCGCCTCAAATTAATTTCATCATTATATATATAATTTTTAATCTTCACACTAATTATTCATGGATTACGGCTTGCTGTAGAATTTGCGGCTTTTTGGGGTCGTATTTTTGTTACTCAGCAACCCACTTTTATCCTTAACAATATTTAATAATATGACCATCAATCGTGCCAAATTAAGACTTCATATAATTATTTAATCTTCTCCAGGTTACACAGTTACATGGCCGTAGTTTGTTAACTATTCACGTTTTCTTGAGAGCAAATTCAGAACAGATATAGTTATTGCCAATGTTATTTTGACTGCCAAATGGATTCGGGGAATAATCAAAGTTAAGTTTCAATACGTATTATGACGGATGTTAAATGAAATGAAAAACAAACAGTTGAGATTCTAACAAATAACATTCAACTCCTCTTATTTGTCAAAGTTTCTAGATATTGACTCTGGCAATTTCGACTCCTATTGTGGTTCTCTCAGCGTGTCTGTGTGTGTATATATGTGCATGTGCAATCCTTACAAGTGGCCTGCGTGTGAGAGCTAAATACAAAGCAAGAACCACTATCAAATGGCTATTTCGGACTCAACAAAGCAGCTTTTTAGCATATGCATAATCTTATCGTTTATGTTATCATTTTCTTATGGGAGGTCACTAAACCCCGCTTTTCGAATTAAAGCAGTTAATCTTGGAGGTTGGCTTGTAACGGAAGGCTGGATAAAGCCTTCTCTCTTCGATGGCATCCCCAACAAAGACTTTCTGGTCTGTGTCTGTGTAATTAATTCTTGATTAATTGAGCTCTACCACATTGTCTTACGTTCTGTTTCATAATAATATTCATTAAACATTATAAACATTGGTGTTTTTTTTTTTTTCCACATATATCTATCAGGATGGAACTCAACTTCAGTTTAAATCGGTTACTGTTGGCAAATATCTTTGTGCAGAGACCGGTGGAGGCACAATTGTTGTTGCAAACCGGACATCCGCATCAGGCTGGGAAACATTTAAAGTTACATTTTATTTATATATCTGATATTCCTATTGTTTTGAAACGAATCTGCCTTATGTGTACAGATTAGCAAGTTCACTGATATAATTATGTTGTTTCTTAATCTTTTGGTATAGTTGTGGAGGATCAATGAGACAAATTTCCATTTTAGAGTCTTTAACAAACAATTTATTGGACTTGACACCAATGGGAATGGAATTGACATAGTAGCTGAATCAAACACACCCGGTAGCTCAGAGAGTTTTGAGATTGTGAGGAACTCTAACGATCTGAGTCGCGTTCGAATCAAAGCACCAAATGGGTTCTTCTTACAGGTGACTTTAAATCTGATTGGTGTTTGCCATATGTTAAATTATACACAATTAGAAAGGCAAGCAACAAAGAATAGACAAGGCACCATTTATTTTGTTAATGGTGTTGACAAATTTCATGACCCTAAATTATAGGCAAAAACAGAGGAGTTGGTGACAGCAGATTATGAAGGGGCTACCAGCTGGGGAGATGATGATCCATCAGTATTTGAAATGACCATTGCTGGGAGGATGCAGGGAGAGTTTCAAGTAACTAATGGCTACGGGGCGCAGAAAGCACCAAAAGTCATGAGAGTAAGGACATATTATATAGTACTAACAAGCTCATAAATTTAAGTTCATGGAAACAATTACTTCAGGTCATTCCCACGTGCATTGATAATATGCTTGCTTATCAGGAGCATTGGAGCACATACATAGTTGAAGATGATTTCAAGTTCATAGCTGGAAATGGACTAAATGCTGTTAGAATACCTGTTGGCTGGTGGATAGCAAGCGATCCGACGCCTCCAGCACCTTATGCTGGAGGATCCCTGCAAGCTTTAGACAACGCCTTCTCTTGGGCACGGTATGTATTTTTTCCCATCCCATCAGACATCACCATTTCTGTCACTACTTCACAAAACCTCATCATCATGGGTGGTCCTGTCCATAATACACCAAAGCACGGGGTGGCTAAGCCTATGATGTTATGGCCACAGCTTCGATGCCCCTAGGTGTCACTTTTGTTCATTTAAACCGGCAAATGATTCGTTATATGGTCCATGCAGTGATGATATAACTGCAGCCAGACTAAGAGCTTAATTGAATTGAGTAGCTTCACCATCAAACCTGTTGCGATTGAATAGAGTAATTATGAGTTTTTATCATTCTACAATCAATATATATTCCTTGAAGATGAAAATTTACCCTTCATCTTACTGTATTCTATCTCACAGGAAGTATGGACTGAAGATCATAATTGATCTACATGCTGCCCCCGGCTCACAAAATGGTTTTGAACATAGCTCGTCTAGAGATGGTTCTCAGGAATGGGGCTCAACAGACGATAACATACAACAAACAGTTGCCGTTATAGACTTCCTCACTGCCAGGTCAAACAAATATGCTGCATGTCAAATCTCCTGAAATTTTTGTGCTGATTATAAGTTTATGTTACTAATTAAGTCCTTTCAAATTTTGACTACATGCAACTTTAGGTACGCAAGGAGTCCAAGCCTTTATGCAGTTGAGCTTATTAATGAACCTCTCTCACCCGGAGCATCTCTAGAGAGTGTAAACAAGTATTACAAAGCTGGTTATGATGCTGTACGAAAACATTCATCCACGGCCTATGTGGTGATGTCTAACAGGCTAGGACCAATGGATCCCAGAGAGCTTTTCCCCTTAGCTAATGGCTTAAGAGGATCTGTGATTGATGTTCATTATTACAATCTCTTTTCTGATATTTTCAATAGCATGACTGTGCAACAAAACATAGATTTTATCCACACAAACAGAAGTGCACAGTTGAATCAAATCACCACATCAAATGGCCCTCTCACTTTTGTTGGTATGTGAATGTGCCAGTAACTTTTTACCTGTCATTTTGTCTCAGTCAATGCCTCAGAATTGCTTGTTGACTCTAGTCAGTTATATTGTTTCAGGCGAATGGGTGGCAGAGTGGCAAGTTTCAGGAGCAACAAAGCAGGATCTCCAGAGATTCGCAAATGCGCAACTAGAGGTGTATGGTAGAGCAACTTTTGGCTGGGCTTATTGGACGCTAAAGAATGTGAACAATCACTGGAGTCTTGAGTGGATGATCAAGAATGGCTATATCAAACTTTAAATCGCATCATTATCAATTCAATGAAAGAGAAACCCAAATAAAATTCCATATTCTGCCTTCCAAGTCTATAATTTGCATGTAGTGTTGGTAAGTACTTAAGGATTAATCAAAACTCATTGGAAACGGTAAGAATCTCTTTCTTTTCTTATGAAAAAGCTTGAAAGAATCAATGGATGAAAAGGGTTTAAGTGCCCGGTGTATGTTGCAAGTTATTTGATGGAGGAGCTTTTAGATGCTGCTACTCCAACGATGTGGGCACCAAAAGTATTACCCAACAAATGAGACTCAATTAACGAAACAATCTCAAGTGGCATCCGTCGTGGATTGAAGTGACGGTCGAACCTTTATGCACCCATCCCAAGCTTTTTGTCCATGCCTGTTTCAGCGAGAAACATTCATTATTATAACATCCCACACAAAAATTGATTTGCCGTCGCTGTAATATAAAACGTAATACAACTTGAGTGTGTGTATAACGTAACATTTATGACATTAACAGAGGTGATCGATCTGTAGTCCTATCATAAAAACAAGACGTGTTGCGTTAGGGGATATTTTTCTGGGATATTATTGCAGATATGCTCCTTGTTACCAGTCATTGTTGCGGATGCAACCTAGTATTTTTCAACTCGTGGATGCAAGCTTACCTCATAAGCAACAACTTTTGCTTAACAAATTCTTTAGCAAATGATTTAAGACTACTTTAAAGAGAAGAAACAGTTTAATTTCAAATGTGTGGACGCTGGACAGCTCATTGTGGTGTGAGCTGGTCATACGTACGTGTATTAATAAGGTAGTCTGGGATTGGACCATTCGTCAACTGGGCCCAACTCCGGAGACCTCTCGAGGATCAAGTTAAAATGTTCAATATTTGCTATTTATGGGAATTATTATCATTAATTTGATTAGGGTGTCAAAAATATTTGTCCGGTCTGGACTTAAATCGAACAAAGATGAAGTTGAGTCGGTCTTATCCATCACTTATAAAGTTGAGATCCAGTTTGGAATTCAGATTTTATTGAAAAAATTATTATAAAATATATATTATTTTAAATTGAAATTTATATTTTCATGCATAATTTTATTAAAATAAATTTAAAAATTATAAAATTTCAAAAAAAAAGAAAAACAATACACATAATATTCAAAAAATACAAAATCTAAGTAAAAAATCCAGCTCAAATTACATCCAAATTGGGACTAGACATTGACATGTCCGAACCCAGACCCAAGCTTTACCAATCCTAAATTGGACATTGAATTGAATGGATCAACGGGATTAAATTTTGTAACGTCACACACTTCCCTCAAAGGAAAGAACAAAATGACCATTACAAAATTTAATTAAAAAAGAAACCACCCAACCACCATTTGGGCGCATGAAGCTGCTCATGATCAGTAGAACTGTAAGAGCAAAATAAAAAAAATAAAAAAAAAGATGAAAATGGATATAGGAGAACTTTTTACATGGTGTCAAAATAATCGTTGACCAATTATGTTAACATTGTCCTAAGAAGATCCCTATCATCGAACAATAAGCGGAAGTGGTTCTTCTTCACTGCAGTTACAGAATTCAGATTCGACATTATTTATGCTAAGTAGCAGTGTACGTACAGCATTAAAACCCGACGCCGAATTTTTGTCAAAGAAATCCTAATATAGGATTGATTCATAATTTGAAGCCGTGAAATTTAATTTAATTGAATTCATTCAGCATTTTTGCTTTTTCACACGTGGAAAAGACATAAATGCGCGTGATGATGAAACTTGACAGCGTTAATAAGCTCATCACATTCTGATAAGTACAATAGCAAGCTTATTTTAACGGGATGACAAAGCTTGCAGCACTCGCAAATGGCATTGTGTTCCAAAAAAGTAACGGCTCTTTCGGTCTTCTTTGGATCGCTTTCGTAGGTCATCCTCCATTTAATTAAAAGTAGGCAACCTTGTATTTGTTTATTTATATTATGATTTTAAATTTATCGGGCTACACTCCAAAATACATGTCCAGTACAAACGAGAGATACCTCACGCTTAAACGTAATTACATTTTTTTAAAATATACGTACAGTAAGTCTCGCTAAAAAATGACTGGTATTTATTCCATCCGCTAAAAGAGAAGAGTCTTTGCCAATTCACGGGGGCAACTGGCAAAAGTGGGCATATTTTAAGAAGAAATTGACAAACTTAGGTTAAAAGATAGAATATATTAAGCTTAGATTTTGTAACATATCTAATTGAAAAGTGAGCACAGATATCAACTGTGCTTTAATTTAGCAGACACAGCCATGCAATCAAAATCTCATGGAATCTCATAAATGTTACAGATGCTAGCTCCTATAATTTGCTCAGATTTAGGGCTGGAATAACTCCGCATTTATAGCAAAATAATCTCTTCTTTATGATAAAGTATGCGTGTGTGTGTGGCATGAGAATGTGATTTTATTCTACTTTTATAGCATATGGTTGATATCATATTAACCCTTGAACGCTTTTTTTTTTTTTAAAAAAAAGTAGGGGGAGTGAACAAGATCAAATATAATTTTTATGTCCATTACCATCTTCAAAGATTAAACCCGAGCTTGTAAGGAGAAATCTTCATTGCCAACCAACCTGACCACACTCTTGCGGGCGATTAACTCTTGAACGCTTTTTCTCTTTTCTTTTCTTTTTTTAATAAATAAATATCAATTTGTAACATCAGATCTGATATTTGTTCAATCATGGTGCATATAATTAAAGGCTTACTTAGATATTCAACTTTCCACTTCATTCCTCTAAGAGTCCATTTGAGATAATTTTTAGGAGACTCAAAAATGATTTTGAAAAGTTAAAAATTAATTTTGGTGTTTAGAAGTTTTTTTTGAAAATCACTTTTGACAAAACAATAAATCTTATAGCAGTTTTTAAAAAGTAGGGAAAGAGAGTAAGGGCCCGTTTGTGATTATTTTTGGAATTGTTAAAAGTGATTTTAAAAGTTTAAAAACTAATTTTGATGTTTGGTAAAAAAAAATCAAATCACTTTTACCAAAATCCACTTAACTTTTTATAATCTGATTTAAAAAATTATATTTATACTTAATATAATTTCATATACAACCTTATATATATTATAAAAATCTAAAATTATCCTTATTAATTAGGAAATAAAATCATTAACTTTAAAGGGGTTATTGTTGTTACTAATTGTATTGAGATTGCAAAATAAAAAATAAAATCAATAACATAAATATTTACTTTTATTATCAATCATCCTATGTGTGCAATAAAAAATATTATATATATATATGTTTATAAATATTTAAATAAATATTTATTTAATAGTATATACATTCTTGCATCAATTTAATAATAAGTTTTATCAAATACATACGATTATTTTTAAAACTCACAACACTTTCAAAAACAAATTTTACCAAATATTTAATTAATTTCTTTTACAACTGATTGTTTTCATAACATAGGTAACAATAATTATTTTAAAAGTCATAGCATTACCAAACTTACCGTATGTCTTGTTACTATCATTTACTACAATTCTCCAATCAAGCATTTTATCTGCTGAATGTCTCTTAATTTAATCAGTTCTCGATGGTCAGCACATGAGCATTTATCTATTGAATGTCTCTTAATTTAATTAATTCTCAATGGTTGCGATATGATAGTAGATAAAGATTTTTTAATATCATAGTATAATAAAGATTTTTATTTATTTATTTATTGAAACAATAAAATGGGTACGTAGTTGATTTTATTAAGGTTCTAACAAATAATTGTTTAAACCATTGCCCTCGGCGGAGAACATTATAGCTGTGACCATATTAATAATACCACAATACGGACTACTAGTCATTTCTATAGAATGGCTTTGTAACTGCAAATAGATTAAGGAGATTAGTAACTTGATTAAATGGTT
This sequence comes from Luvunga scandens, assembly GCA_030449905.1. Taxonomy (NCBI): domain Eukaryota; kingdom Viridiplantae; phylum Streptophyta; class Magnoliopsida; order Sapindales; family Rutaceae; genus Luvunga; species Luvunga scandens. The sequence continues at coordinate 3,643,936 of JASUUG010000798.1, read as the reverse complement.
GGATTGCAAGGGAATAAGCAGGCAACTGCACGTGCAGTGAGATTAGTGCGGATTCTACTAACAACTTGAAATATTGTTTGTTACATTGGTATATACTATGTAGCAAGTGGGCAGACCAGGGGGCTGATCCCACTTCCCTAAATAATTGATGCTCTCACTGCACACAAACTGCTGGAAAAAAGACTCATCACACAACCGGATCCGGATTTCCATTGGCCCCAACCGAACTGCCAAAGAAAATTACAGAACCATTCATACTATAGGCGTGGGCGGTTCTATTTTTAATCTGTATTTAGAGTCGATCTTTTAGGTTTTGGTTCGGTTGATTAAACCCAAAAGTTTAATTTTGTTCATAATCTAAGAGTTTAATTTTTGTCTATCTTAAAAATTGAGTTCACGAGAGAACTGACTTTGATTATTTTGGATTCACATATTTTCAAACACTTCAGAATTTATTCGCTCTTTCCTATAGATCAAAGTGGTGTTGTAGGAGTTTACAATTAAAGAGTAAATAGGTATAATATAGACATATTCTACATAAATTCATATCTTATGCGTATCGTCGCACATGTTACGATACGTGACGTAACGCATGTTAATAATTTTTTGACGGGATCGTGAGACCCACAAAATAATTCGACTAATAAAATCTTGACATACATCTTGCCATGCGCTAATTAGATTTCATTGTACATAGGTCCTCGTCAATAATGCATATGCAATTCCAAAGAAAATACTAATAACTGCAGTAAACAGGATAGAACCCTGCTAAAAAATTCACTGCTACCTTACTTAATGCCGAAGGCCGGGAACCGGTTCCTCATCCTCAGTCGGAGTGCACACCAAACTAGCACTTGTGCGGGTGGGTCAAATCAGCTTTTTTGCAAAAGTACTTATTACCGGAAGTGCTTACCTCGGATTTCATTTCATTAGAATCTAGGCAAGCACTCATCTTACATATTGACTACAAAGATTATGAGAATCTTATTTAATTAGCAAGTTTTTTTGACAAAATGGTAAGGGTAGGCTTTCTCATACAAAACAAAACAACATCAATTCACACTTTGATGGTAACGTTTTAATTTTCTTTCTACTTTTTATTTATTTGGTGATGTAATTAATTGGTGACGTTGGTTGTAGCAATTTTCTTAGTAGCTTCCAAAGTTCAAACTCAACTCAACACAACACACAAAATTTGACTGCTGTCATCGTGAAATAGATAGATAATGAAGAAGAACAGCATCCAAAGCTTCTTCCGCAAACAAAATAATACTACAGTCTACAGTCCACTGTCCACGCCAAAAAGGAAAAGGAAAAGGAAAAGGAAAATGAAAATTAATTAAATAAATTAGTCATTAAAAGACAAAGAAAGCTGACATGGATTTCCTCCTATAATGCAATTACAAGCAGAACTTGGATCGCTTGGAAGTTCAATAGATAAAATAAACGGCCAAGATTCGCTGTGTACAGTTACAGTTGCGGTTCCCATCCTGGCTGTCTCTTGTTTCTTTTCTTTTCTTTTCTTTTATATTCTCAATCTCCGCTTGCTCCTCACTTCTCCTTCGCCCTTGGCCTTGGCCTTGCCTTTGCCCTCTCTCTCTCTCTCTCTCTCTTTCTGAAAATCTTTCTTGAATTTCATTAAATATGATGCTGGGCAAGAGGCCACGTCCACCCATGAAGAGAACAACAAGCTTAAGTGAAATCTCTTTTGATCTGGGTGGTGGTGGTGATGATTCGTCATCAGCAGCAGCCTCACATCAGCAAAAAAACCCCACCGCCGCACTGACCAAGCACCCAGGCTCCGGTGGAGGTGGGGTTGATGATGTGGATCAACGGTTCTTGTTGACGGTTTCATCACCTAGAAACAATAATAACAATAATAATAGGAGACATTCAGATTATCTTCTTGAGACCCCTCACTTCTTGAGAACTTGCAGCCTCTGTAAGCGTAGACTGGTGCCTGGCCGTGACATATACATGTACAGGTAGGTTAGGGTATATGCATGCTAAAGCTTTTAATTTTATCTATCTATGTATATATAGAGAGAGACAGAGAGATTAATTAATTAATTGCTAATAGATTATTTGCTCAAATTGTTTCGTTGATGTGTTTTTGTAGGGGTGACAGTGCGTTTTGTAGCTTGGAATGCAGGCAGCAACAAATGAATCAAGATGAGAGGAAACAGAAGTGTACTTCGCATGGCTATGCGTCAGCTTCAGCTTCAGCTTCAGCAGCAAAGAAACAAGCTGCTGCTGCTGCTGCTGCTGCTGCATCATCCACGGCTGCCGGATCCCAAGTCTCTTCCAAAGGCGAAAGAGAAACTGTGGCTGCAGCTGTGTAGGTCAAATATTATATCAACTCGGTAGCCAATATTAATATTATGCAAAAATTAATGGGACAAGTTTTGGTGATGGTGGCGTTATTATTATGATATCTTATATGTGAATCTGAGAAGCCAGCACATATAATATGAATTAGTTTGTGTTTCTTCTTCCCTTGGATCATCTCTTTCTACTTTCTAGTACCTGAAGAAGAATTAAGAATTACAGATTCACAAGGGTTAGTACTTGGTTAATTGATTTTGTCATCAATTATTAATTTATCTAATTAATCAATTAATGGTCTTTAAAGTGTGTTTGTGTGTGTGTATATGATCGTTAATCATATTAAAGTGAAGAATAGATTAAACGACAAAAACACATATATTGCAATACACCAGAGAAGGGCTCTACCTATAAAATAAGAATGGTTGGTTCAGTCAAGTGGGAGAAATTAATGGGCCAATGGTTAATGGTTTTGGTTGGATTTGGAGTGTGATGTTATTGATTTTGAAGATATTCCCGTGGTCTTCTCTAGTGCCGCTGTGCCACCACCTGCCTTTTTGTTACTCAACCACATCCACATGAATTGCTCTTGTAAAGAAGAATAATTCATCTTCGCCAAACGGGTGCCAAATTATTTGTCCCTATAACTAATATAACATGTTCATGAAGTCCAATATCTCCTTCAATATTTCACTCCCCATGGCCGAGACAACTGTTCAAGTAATCAACAAAACCATTTACACAAACACATTATACTGTATTAATCTTTATATTTGCAGAAAATTAGAAGATTCAACAGTTTGAATTGTAAGTATGGCCTGGTCTTTTTAGGAAAATATTATAACAAATTTGATCTACTCTTGGTGAATGAACACACAAGTATCTTGTATCTTAATTCGACCATTACATAGCTTGTTTAAGCAGGCGGTTAAAACAAAATAGTAAGCTAAGGAATAATCTAAATCTTATCAAATATCAATAAATGAATAAAGGCTATGTGGACAAACAGATAAAGTATCTTAAGGAAAGGAAGAGGAAAAAAAAAACACTGAAAAGTAAAAATTTATCATTGATTTAGTGCTAATCACTTAATCATAACTCCTTACGTATATTATTAATTATATTTTTTTTATCTTATTGTGTAGTAAATAATATTGAGATCAAAATGTATTATTCACATTACTTTCTTTTAGAGTGATTATCAAATAATCTTTTTCACTATCCACTCGTACTTAAATCATAAAATATATAGGGACTAAAAATGAATCCATAAATTAATAATGACTGAAAGTGAATCCATAAATTAATAATGAAAATTGAGAATATAACTGTAAATTTGGGACGTTGCAGTTAAAATTTGGTTATGAAAGGACTTTGGAGATTCAAATGGGGCCCAGTCAGGTTTGCATGGAGGAGGTCCCATTTTGCACAGTACAAGGAAAAAATAAAAGAAAAAAATAATTGGAAAAAGATTTCAATCGGCATTTTAACTTACTGGTGGTTCCAGCAGTGCTCATGTGTGGGGGTGGGACCACAATAAAATGAAATATGGTGTCCCCACAACTTTTGTCTGATGGGCCCAGTAAATTGACGCCACATGATTTCTTTCTTCCGATTTTTTAACTCTCGCTCTTTCCTCCTCTTATTTGTTTTAATTTTCACAATAAATTAATTAATTGAGAAAGTGATAGATCGGTGATAATAATTCATAACCAACCCGAAACATCACCAATTATTTCATCCTTTAAATTATTATTTTATTTACTTTTTACCCGATCGAAAAAATGGGTTTGGTGAAATCTTGATTATTTTCGTCTGGGTTTACGATTTCAACATGTATTTTTATGAAATTCAGACTGAGAGAACAAAACATTTAGTTATCAAGACTAGTGCGTGTTTACCAATTCCCAGTCGCTCACTTTATACCGAACGACTGATTACAACAAGAAAATATCTCTCCGCACTTTAGTATTTTGCGATTTTTTTTTTTTATCTCTTCCCTCATTGGTAATAACTTCATGACTTTATTGTACATTTCAAAGATGTACCAACTGAAATTTGTCGCTCATTTTAATGTTTTGTCAATTGCCGAAGTATTTTTTTTCAACGAAAATAAAATGTTTATGTTCTGCTTGTTGCTGGATCATATCAAAGCACCTTCGTTTTCAGTGTACAAAAAAAAGCATGAAGGACGATCATAACATGAATTATCCCTTTCAACAGCATTCCAAACGAGCCACATTTTAATTATTTTGACTTTTTGAGAAATTAAAGAGCCACATTTTAATTATTTTGACTTTTTGAGAAATGAAAACAAAGACATTTATTCATATTTATTATCTTGTTTCTCCTTATAGAAGTAATGAGTTATGATTATATGATTATAAATTGAAATAACGTCCCCAATCAATGACCGTCGTGTGTTAGTTTATAAGATAATCATTTATTACATAAATTTTAATTTTTTTTCAGGTATAGTTTAAAATTAGTAGTATCCAACAACATTAAATTGTTTCCTTTCTTGTTATCATAAATCAGAATTCTCTCACGGGTCATTCTATGATGCCGTGATTAAACTTACGGCATCAATACCGTAATTAAACATAAATAATGTAAATAAAACATAAAACTTATAAATCAACATCAACTGTAAAATAAAAACATAAAATTTAGAAATTAAACATAAGACTTGTAAATGGAAGGTAAAATGAGTAAATTAATATAAAACTAGTAAATTGATGTATTATTCGTAAATAAAACAAAAACTTACAAATGTAACATAAAACTCGTAAATTAACATTAACTGTAAAATAAAACATAAATTTTGGAAATTAAACATAAAACCTATAAATGGAAGGTAAATTGAGTAAATTAATATAAAACTAGTAAATTGATGTATTATTCGTAAATTTAACATAAAACTTGTAAATCAACATTAACTGTAAAATAAAACATAAAATTTAGAAATTAAACATAAGACTTGTAAATGAAAGATAAAATGAGTAAATTAATATAAAACTAGTAAATTGATGTATTATTCGTAAATAAAACAAAAACTTACAAATGTAACATAAAACTCGTAAATTAACATTAACTGTAAAATAAAACATAAATTTTAGAAATTAAACATAAAACTATAAATGGAAGGTAAATTGAGTAAATTAAAATAAAACTAGTAAATTGATGTATTATTCATAAATAAAACAAAAACTTGCAAATCAACATTGAGCGCAAAATAAAACATAAATTTTGGAAATAAAACATAAGACCTGTAAATGGAAGATAAAATTAATAAATTAATATAAATCAGTAAATTAATGTATTACTAGTAAACAAAATAAAAACTTACAAATATAACATAAAACTAGTAAATCAACACTAATTGTAAAATAAAACATAAATTTTGTAAATAAAACATAAGACTTGTAAGAGAAAAGTAAAATAAATAAATTAATATAAAAGTGGTAAATTGATGTATTACTGGTAAATAAAATGAAAACTTATAAATATAACATAAAACAAGTAAATCAACATTAAGTGTAAAATAAAATAGAAAGTTTGTAGATTATACTTAAAACTTATGAATAAAAGGTAAAATAAGTAAATTAATATAAGAGTTACTGCAAAAAAAAAAAAAGTTCACAATTGTAAAATAGAAACTCATTATAATGTTTATTACCTTATATATTTATTGATTTTTTTATTCAAATTGCATAATGTTAGTTTTGCATTTATATAATACATGTGATGTTTTATTAATGATAAAATTTATGCTCACAATCAAATTTAAAAAAAAAAAATTATTTTAATATCTTTCATAATTGTTGTAAGATAATGTTATTTTGTATCTTTTTACACTTCCTCAACAATAATCTTAAATGGCCTTCAAATATAAGTAAAAAGTTTGAAATTATATAGAGTATGCATAAAACTCAAAATTAAATCGAATTTTTTTGATATATCATATATGTGTCTAGTAATATAAGATTTTTTTTTTGTTTTACTTGATCCATATCAAGATAAATAATTACGTTTAATTAACATGCGTAATAAATAGATATCATTATAGAAAATGGAGAAAAAAAAGTATACAGATATCCTAAAATAAATATAGAATTTATAGTAACCAATTCAATAAAAATTATTCCACTTTTTTCAGTATAATATTTTTGTTTAATTAAAGAAAATATTTTTTGTAAATGAATAAATTAGTTTTCACTAAAATTCTATAGAAACAATGTTAATTTTTTAAATAATTAATAATCTTGTATGAATTTACTAATTTTACTTTAGATTTACTAATTTTATGTGTAATTTACAATATTTATGTTTATTACGATATTGATGCCGTAATTTTCATTACGGCATTATAAAATTTTCCTTCCCTCAAAATAATTTGTATTGAATTTTGGTTGTAGAATTTAATGTACCACAGTTGCTCAAGAGTTTTTATTATTAAAGACGGGGGTGGGTAGGCAAAGTATCCTTATTTTCCTCAAAATTCAAACTTGGGTGTCAATAAAAAAAAAAAAAAACTTAAAAACTACTCGAGAGACGTTATTGTTCAGGGTTCAGGGTCTTACTTTCTATGGTTTATTAATTGATATTTCCATATCTTACCATGAACCGAAATCCGAATCTTGATATTCTTCGATTTTCCAATAAGAAATTGGTTTAATATTGCTTTCATTAGAGGTTCTGGCGGGAATTGTCACCAAATTGCACCTTCCATTGTGCTCGGAATGAGGAGACTATTATCATAATTATTCACAAAAGAACCACTTTTAGACGATACTTCTATTGTAAGCTACTTCCAATTCTTGCTTCAACAGCAAAAATTTTCTAATTACATCATTAATTTAGACTGACACCCACTTGCCCAAGTGGGCATATGTGTCTGCATCAAAACGCTAATTAACTCTAATCAACCCACACGTAATTATTGTGTTTATTTTGCCGTCAATTAATTTAAAAAGAATATCAGTCGAGTCATTTTGATGGGGTCGGCCACCTATGGCGAGCCTGATTTGCCACCTCAATATTGGCTGGTGTCATTTCGCATTCAAAATATTAATAACAATTGCTATACAATGCTTCAGATGGTGTTGATTCGTTCCCAAAATTTTGTACTATTTGGGGAAGGGTCAACCCGATTCTGTACTGTTAATTCAGGATGTGACGATTTCTCAGAGAATTTCAGTATTAATTTATCTAAAGATCATTGATAATTATTGGCACAATTGATAATCCTCTTTTGTATCGTCTGCTTGGCATCCTTCAGAACCTAATAGTTATGTAACTAACCAAAAGATTAACAAGCGGCGCGCTAGTGTTTAAATATGAATAAAGACATGCGAGATTCTTATGCACTCATTACAAAGTGAACAAGTAAAACGATCGCCAAAGCATCCATTTGTTGTTTCATTAGACTATCGACGTCAACACCCCGCAGCGTTTATTGAGAATTTTGAAGAGGTTTTCTTTGGGATATTCCCCACTTCGCTAGTTGAAAAGGATTCTAAGAGTAAGTAATTGGGGAAAAAAAAAAAATTAAAAACAGAGCATAACTCCTTACTAAATTTGATTGGCTATTGAAGACGAAGGATATGCAGCAGGCAATTGTGATATGTAATACTAGTGATTTTTCAAATTTAATTAAATATTTTCGTTCCCCGTATTTGGAAATTATATTTTGATGTCAATAAAATCCATCAATGGAGCATGAGCAGGTGGCTTCCTTCGAATTGGGGAAAAAGAAGGAACAGTTATTTAGGTAGATCGAATTTGTTGCCATTGACTTAATAATCATTTTTTATTCTTAAAAAAAAATTAAATTACATTTATCATTATTTTGGAAAAAGAACTAACAAGAAGCATTCTAAGTATTGTTTTCCTATTTTATTTTGAAGAGCATTCTAAGTATTTTTTTTATTCAATTTCAAAAAGATATAAATTAAAAATAGACGACGCTGCCGCCTTTAAGCAGTTGAAAATGCCTAACTAATTAAGCGATATTTAGTTTAAATACAGAACTCTTTAAACTTTATACAACTTGTATAAACCGTAGGAACACGTCTACTAACAATCAGAGTGGCGCAGCGGAAGCGTGGTGGGCCCATAACCCACAGGTCCCAGGATCGAAACCTGGCTCTGATAAGAGTGGCTTCCAAACTATGTCTGCAAATTTTTTTAATCCGCAGGGTTCCAACAACTAATAGTATTGGGGTCCCCTCTCCGATTTTGATCTATCACTAAATATATATATATTTTTTCCATGATATATTCTAAGCAATCAAATCACTTGCATTATTATTGTGCAAATTGAAGCGTATGATTTGGGCATTGATGTGTCTTGAATTTGTGCTAATACATTATTAACCAACATCGTAATATTTTATATTTTTTTTTTATATGGTCGTCAATTAAAATCAGGTATTTTTTCAATTTTTTGTTCTAGTTATTGCGGCTGTTGAAGCGGCTACCGGATCAGCTATTATTTCGTTTTTTTTTATCATAACAAAAAATTGATGCGAATCAATCAATACACTTTGTTGGGTCCGATCTCCCATGCAATGCAATGCAACTTTCATATAATTGTAACATCTGTGAAATCTTGTGGCTGGTGTCTTGCATGCATGGAGATTGGAGACTGGGAGAGCGCATCCAAGCCAACCAAGCCAGGACACTGATTGTGTTTTGTCCCATGCATAGATATCAATGGAGGGGGCAGCAGCTGGTTCGGAGCAATATTAATTGGTCCACGACCACAAACAGTGGGGAATGACAGATATGCGAGCTTGTCTCTGCTCTTTGAAAAGGAAGGACTTGGGAAAATGTCTCAGTGACTTTGATTGCTTTGCTTTACTTTGCATTATTTGAGCATCTACTGTGCTGCTTCTCTTTGGCGGTATCTGCAACATACCTGATCATCTCAAGCAAATTTTGTCCTAGCTTTACAACCATGGAAATTTTTTTCAAGAATGATACAGAGTTTCTATTGTGCTGCTGTTTATACGCATTCATTTTGAACAAGAAAATGAGAGATGGTACACTTGAAGGTGGGGTCGAGGGCACTAGCTTGAGTCCTTAAGGGCACTAAAAAAATTAAATTCACCACTAATTAATAGATGTGGGAGGATAGATTTGTTGAGATCAGATGTATCTTCTTAAGTATGGTTGGGTAGAAATCTCACCGTTAATTCAGGTAGAATTATGAGCCGTGTTTAGTGGACGTACTGTGAACGTTTATACTTTATTATAAGCGCCTGAGTTTTTACTTCAACAGACTCTAATGTACTTGTAGGGGCAAATAAATCTTCTTAATTAGGTGCAAGGATAGAAGTTTTACAATTAATTATCGCAAATTGTCTGAGTTACTAACATCCTTCCAAATATTAGTGGAATCAATGCAGCTTTGAACACTGTCCTATGAATTTAGAGTCCGGTAGATCACATATTGTTAGACCCGTAGATTGTTCACTGTTAGGTCCTCCGCTTGCTGTCAAAAATTTAAATTGTTCGTCACTCTTATCAATTTTTTCGGGAGAATCTTTGGAGGTGCAATTCAAAACCTTCGTTCTCCCATGGCTTTCGGATTGGACCTCCGTACATCAGCCCGTGACCACTAGCACTGGCTGAGGCTGATTACAACACGAAGGCATAATATAAGGGCCCAAAGTCCTTAATTTAGTTTAAGAAGCCAGTTCACACCCCCTCAAAAATTTTCATAAAATCTTTTTTTAATTAAAATTACCTAAATTAATAAAGATAAATTAATTATTTTTAATAAAAATTCAATAAAATATTTAAATCAATTATTATTTTCATAAGATTTTTACGCTCATCCCATTTTAAAATTTATATTTCACGTTTTTAAATTTTTAATTGAAAAATATTTTTTAAAAAATTATAATAATTTAGGATTTTAGAGATATAAATTATATAATAGGAAAAAATAATTTAAAATTTTAGGAATTGTATGTATTTTGCAAGAACAAAAAAAAAATTCTTTAAAATAAATATTTTTTTAGAGTGAGAATTTATGAGAAGATGATTAATTTTAATATATGAATTTATTTTTTTATAAATTAAACTTGGGATATTTTAAGAAATAATATTAAAAAAGGTGTTATAAAAATTTTGGAAGGGTGTTACAAGCTCCACTCACTCGATAGGTGATTCTAATTCTATAGCTGCACACCTGCAAGGGCGCGATGGGCTTGGAATTAAAACTTTGTTAATTGTCTTTGTTGCTAAAAAGAAAGTTCACTCGCTTGGCTTACAAGCGCGTAGCTCATTTGCGCTGGCTTCTCATTTATGTATGCCGAGGTGTTTTGAATTAAATAACTAAGTTCAATTCCCTGGAATATATTTGAAAGTTTGAGCTAAATTCATTATAAAGTTAACTATTATTTACATATTTTGGAATATTAAAAAAAGTGGAGATTTATTTTTGAAGGGAAAAAAAAATTAAGCTTGGACACTGAGTTCTCTCGTACGATGAGTTCCTACTGATTTCACGTGCATGATTAATAATTAATAGATAAAAATTACAAGAGTATAATTTAAATCACAATTGCTCATTAATAGCTATAAACACGTGGGACAATATTCGACACTACGGTAACCCGTTTTGGATGACAGAACATATTGCTTCTTCTTGTTGTAAGGGTATATGACAGGGGTTACAATATTGTCACAATAAACAACATGGTCTGAATCAAATACAATACAAATAAAATTCTAGTATTTAACTGTAATTAACCAATGACACGGTTGCGGGTATTATCTGCACTTTGTTTTTAATTTTAAAAGTTCGATAAACATGAGAGAAAGAGTTAGATAACGATCAATAACAGCTCTTCTATTTAAGGGGGAGTTTTAAGTTTTTAAGTTCCAAAGGAGAGATAAGAGGAAAATTTTAAAACTGAGAACTGAAAAATGTTATCTGTCTATCAGCCTTTATTTAAAAACCGCATAACAGGACTGAAAAAAAAAGGCCCGAAGAATTTGACTCAAAAAAGAAAAACATCAATATTTGTGCTGACTGAAATGGCAAAAACGGCTAGAGTGTTGCTCATTGCCTGCATTTTGGTGGCGTGGGGTTGTGGTGCTGTTACAGCCTCGAAGACATCATCACCTTCCGCATCCCCTGGACCTCAACCTTCAGGGGATTGCTCTGAAGTCATTTATAACTTGTCTGATTGTTTGGATTTCCTGAGTAAAGGGAGCAATCACACGAAGCCAGGCTCCAATTGTTGCTCTGGGTTTGAATCAGTGGTCAAATCCAATTTTCACTGCATCTGTGAAGCCATAAAGAGTAGTTCTGACTTGGGTTTGGATTTGAATTTGACTAGAGCCATCAATCTTCCCACTGATTGTGCCATTTCTGCTCCTCCCCTTAACAAATGTGGCGGTAACTTCATATCTTATATCACTTACTTGTTTCCATGTAGTCATTTTCAGGTGCATGGGGCTCGTAACATAGAAAGTGTCAGTTCAAATAGGCACTTTATAAGTAAGTTAATTTTGTTTACTAAAAGACGGTAATTTGTTTTGTCCATGCAGTTCCTGCTCCCTCTCCGGCTCCTCCAGCTCCTCCAGCTCCTGGTACATATGATATGATATATAACTAACTGTATAATCGGCGCAATTCTTTTTAAATTTAAAGCATCTGATCACCAATATTTAGTTTCGTATTTCACTTCTTCATAGAAGGTGAAGCGGCGTTACATTATTGTGTGTAATCAATTTAAACTGCTATCATCTAATTTGTTCGTTATACATATGCTGCCGGTGCAGTTACGCCTCCATCACCACCAAAGAAATCTCCATTACCATCCCCATCGTCGCCACCAAAGAAACCTCCAGCGCCATCACCGTCGCCACCAAAGAAATCTCCAGCTCCGGCGCCATCAGGTGGTGAAACTCCAGCTCCAGCCCCATCACCGCATCCGCATAATGGAGCTGCTTGTAGCAAGGCTGCTGCATCCTTCACGGTTGTCATCATCAGCATGCTTGTTGCTGTTGCTTCATTCAGCATCAACTCCGTTTAATAAATTAGGGATACGTTATGATTATTGATTTCTTCCATCAGTAGTTTTGGTTTTATTAATTAGGTACTTTGCCTGTGCTTAGCTCGTTCGACACTACTTCTAGTCAGGTCACTCTCTATTTTCCGTTTTCATTAGGCAGCATCAGGTTTGTGTGTGTCCTTCGACTTCCTCTAAATGCATATTCAGTCGGTACCATAAAATATCATGGTGGATTTTTATCTCCCGGAATACAAACAATAGCGATTGTTGGCCCAATGGCGAAAAAAGCGGGCATCGGCCCGTATTCCATTTAAACTTTTCCTTAAAAGAAACTGGGGCCTTCTCTGAAATCTGGAAAATGGTTTTGCATTAGCAACAACGACTCTCATATGCAGTCACGGTCCCCCATTTGAGGTTACCTCGCTATTGACTTCCACTTTTTTGTTGCATCACCTTTTCGTTAACATTTTTATGCACAATACGGAAACATCGGTGCAGATAAAACAAATAAATACAACATCAAAAATCTTGTTTTAAACATATTCTCAGTCTCTTAGGTACAGTAAAAAGAAAGAAGTACAACGTCAAGAATCTTACTAATTTTTTCACATTTTAATAAAATTCATGATCTTGGATTAGATAATATGTGTCTAAATTTTTCACTCTTAACTAAAATGACAAATTACAAATTTTAAAGGTCCCAGAGCACTTCGTATACGAAGGTTATTTAAATTATTTTTCATAGATATTTATTTAGGGACTTGTTAAAAAAAGTGCAAAAGCATTATTCTCAACTTAAAAAAAAAAAAAAAAGAATCATAAAAATTAAAAGAACCGCAAAAAATTTTTTCTTAGAGCTCGGTCTCGCAACGGAACTCTACCCGCATTTATTATATTACTCGCTCGTACATTATTTTGTTTACAAGCACGAGTTAGGGGATTTGGAGTTTTTAACAGGAAATCGATAGCGGCTCCACTCTATGTTTGCTCTTAGAAAACCAAAAGTTTGGACTTTGTTCCCAAGGTAGTAAATGCCAGTTCATCATCAAATTTACATAAGAGGAATTGAAGTTTGGCCGTGAGGATACGAGTAGGTATGTTAGTAGCTGCAGCATAACATTTTCGCTTTCGTTGTCATTTGTCCCCCACTGTAAAATGAAAAGCCTCGAAGAATTATGGTATCAATGGCTTTTTTGGTGCTTGCCAAACAGCAATGAATACATGCAGAGGAGTCTGTGTCGTAGAATAGATCGGTCCCCGCCGAGTTATGAGTGGATGAACATTAATTAAGACTGAAGCACGTAGGCGCAGGTGTTCGGTTCCGTTAGGTGAAAATTGGAAATTTGAAATATAAACACGTTGGGATGCTACATTTAACAGTCTGACAAGAGAGGTGGCAATTTGAGGAGCACTGGCGATCTCATACGAATATTCACAGGAAAGTGGAGGCCTGCTGTGTTCATGGCCGCCACATATTTTTGTTTGCAAGTGTTTCGGTTTTCATAACCAAGCGTGCGCGAATAAATTAATTTTCTTATCGCAACGCAGGGCCATGCTCTAAAATGGAAAGCTCTAGAGAGACAAAGTCAAAGGCTTTATTTAGGCTTTTCTTATTCGAATGGGGTCAAAAGAATCAATATTATGGTTGAGAGGTCAGTTAACAATATATTAGAGCTTGAAACAGAAGTATAAAATTTATACACAGTTGTCGACCAACTTGCAAGATTGAGGATGGGCCCTTACTCGTTGTAGCATCTCAATGGGCCCTTACTCGTTATAGCAGTTGCAATTGATCAAAAATGTATCGCTGTATTCAATGAAAGGAAATTGGAATGATTTCTTAGAAAAAAAAAATTTTGAAATTGAAATTAAAGAGGTGGCTACTGTGTTGAATGGTGGAGATAAGAGCTGATAAAGCTTAGAAACAGATGAGGACGTAATATTTTTATCTCATCAAGTTTTCATGCAGAGCTAAATGAGAAACTAATTTCTTAAATATTAGCGAGGGACACATCACTTAAAAATTTATGCTATATGTCTTGACGAGGGTGAGGGTGTGGTTTTGTTCATTGCCCATTCATTTGATTATTGACTTTAAAACGAATTACCGAGGACAAGCAGCAGTTAATAATTCTAACTATGGGAACACGTGACAAAATCTGAGCTCTCCTTAATCTTGATCAAACTTTTCAACCCTCTGTGATTTGCCCAAACCTAAGGGGGGGGGGGGGGAGCAAAGGGTGAATGGGCCTCAAGGGTGTTTCCGGCTTTTCCCATCCGAGTCCAAAATGGGAGCTAAACTGTTTGGACCTGGAAATCCCAGTCCAAATTGCTAACGCGCGTGACGATAAGGCCACCTCACTTTTTTGTCACAAAATTCCATTCCGATAAGCCATTACCAAACGCTTTACTTGCTCGAGTCATGATACAATTTTAAAATCAGGACTTGTGATAGTTTCATGAGTTCTCATCAAAGTAAGTGGTAGAGGACAAGAGTATTAATGAATTAATTCTACGACACAAATTGGGAGCGCGTGGATGGACCTAACCTCCAACCATAACCGAACCCCCAAAACCCTTACTAAATTAATTAATATCTGTTTTATCAAACACCTTCATCTACACGTCTTATCTCCGATCAGCCAATCAACAATTTAAACAATCCTCATCACCTAGATATAATCAATTGAATGGGCTAATCCACACAAATCACCTCCATCTATATTGACATTGAAATTAAAAGTCTCTAGCACACTCTTAATGCAACAGTCCTATGATTGATTTTATGCTTAGTCTTGCATTTTTTTTCTTTTTTGAAAATTTATAAAATTCATTGTTAATAGAAATTGTTGACTTTCTACTGCGGTAGATATGATGTCAACTTCGCGAGTCGCGCTTACGTTGGACTGTTTTTGTAAATTGACTAAATAGTTGGGCCATTTCCGTAAATTTCCAGGCAGTTTTCTTCTTGCTGCAAAAGTGAAGTGATTGAATAATTGCGAACTGCGACTCATCTCATCTAACAAAGAGGGACAAGGGAAGGAGCGGTTGGTTGGCATTTGGCAGATCACAAATGGCAGCACCATCTAACACTCAGTCAATGGACACGACAAGTAGCCGGGTCCCAATTAGAAAAATGGATTCGCACAAGAAATATTCTGGATTGGGCTCTTGATTCTTGAATGAAACTTTTGGTTAGCTGGGAAATAACTGCGTACAAATTACAACGCATCATGTTATTGTTATATAAGAGAAACGGCATTGGCAGCCAGCAGGGTTGCAGAGGGTAAACAATTGAGGAAAGGAGAAAAACGGACCGGTTGGGGCAGGTACTACGTGCAACGTTGTCTCATTAAAGGCCGTTAAAAGTCTTCGGCATTTAAAAGGCCCACTATCTTCCCCTAACTAAAACCTACTTCATTTCAAGTTCCTTTAAAATAACTAAACTAAACTCAACTAAACAAAACTTGTTAAGACTCATCATTCCAACATTTTCTTCACGTAACGCAACAAACAGCATTTTTGACTTGATCACATGCTTGCGTAGATACAGGAAAGTCAATAAGTATTTCCATTGGCGTGAGCTGCTGGTTGTTTCAATGTCACAATCCATATTAGCTTTATCTCTCTCTCTCTAATGCCTCATGCCCAGATAGGAATTTGAGGCATATTTGATCCCAGCTTTCTGAATTTTGCATCTTCTTTCCAGGTTTCTCACTTTTACATTCTGCTCTCACTTGGGTGTGATTCTGAATTGGTTTTGAACCTCTGTTTGATTTAAGTTTTCTTTGACTTTGATCTTTTTGTGAATGCTCTTTGCACTTTTTACTAGTTAATGGGGTTTCAAGTGTCCGACTTTCTTTTCAAAGCGGCATCTTTTGGTGTAAATCAATTTTTATTTTCATTTTTTTATGATCCTGCATCGTAGTTACTGTACTTCACTAAGGCTGCTTTTGGTTGGTTGGAAGTGGAATTGGACGCTTTAGTAGTTGGTGTCAATGGATTTGGAATATAGTTGTGATTGTGTGTGTACAAAGTGTCCATCAGCAAGTTCAATGGGTGGAACAGGCTAATTTATATCACTGAATCCAAATTTCAGTTTTAAATGCACCAATCAGTCTTGTTGCAATGCCTTGAATTTTTCTTGTTCAAGTTCAACTTTGTTTGTGAACTTTGCTTGATTTTGATTGGTTGATTCTCATCGCTGTTTCTTGATCAAGTTTGAAGAACTTGATCCTTTTTATTTCAAATTAAATGCCATATGTTTCAATGATAAAACTGAATGAGAATAACTCGATTTTACAGTGTAACTTTCTATCTGCAGTGGTGTTGACCATACTATTTTTCTCCTTGCAGCATGTCAGAAGCCCAAAGGAGATCAGCAATGGCTGGTCTTGGGCGTGGCAATGGGTACATAAATGGTGCTGTTCCAATCAGAAGCCCTGCTGCAATATCCGAAGTTGATGAATTCTGTTGTTCCCTTGGAGGGAAAAAGCCAATCCATAGTATTTTAATTGCAAACAATGGAATGGCGGCTGTCAAGTTTATACGAAGTATTAGGACATGGGCTTATGAAACATTTGGTACAGAGAAAGCGATTCTATTGGTGGCCATGGCTACTCCTGAGGATATGAGAATAAATGCAGAGCATATTAGAATCGCTGATCAATTTGTTGAAGTTCCTGGTGGGACAAACAACAATAATTATGCAAATGTGCAGCTCATTGTAGAGGTCTGTATATTAAAGTTCATAAATTTTATGCACAATTTTGATTGCTCCATTGACAATAGGCATTTTCAATTTTGTCTTTTGCTGCTGACGGTTTATGCTCGTGACTATGAAACAGAAAACCCAAATCTGTTGAAAAAGGCATTTGAGCTAGAAATTCATAAAGTTATATTGTCATACTCTCCTTCTGCTGTGAGGAATAAGTTCTAGTTAACTATAAGTCTTGAACCTAAGGGTTTTAGAACAGCAGAAACAAGTTCTATACTGAGGTTTATGGAAGCTCAAGATCAGTACTTCATTTTCTCTTTGACAATGTGAAAATTTCTTAGTATATATGTGGTTTTCTTTTGACAGTGTTAATTTTTATTTTAGCTATCAGCACAGTTCATTACATTTTCTTGAGAATTGCAGTCGGATGAATGAATAGCTTCTGCTTATCTTTTAATTTTTATTGTGATAATTCTTGGTTAATCAGATGGCAGAGATGACGCGTGTTGATGCAGTTTGGCCTGGTTGGGGCCATGCCTCTGAGATCCCTGAGCTCCCGGATGCGTTAAGCGCAAAGGGAATCATATTTCTTGGTCCCCCAGCTACATCAATGGCAGCATTGGGAGATAAGATAGGATCATCATTAATTGCTCAAGCAGCCAATGTTCCCACCCTTCCATGGAGTGGTTCACATGTAAGTATTCTTTCCTCTTTAATTCTCCTTCCCCCCCCCCCCCCCCCCCTCTCCCCCTTTATTTTTATAGGTTGTCTGACATCTTATAATATCCCAATTTCTCTCTCGCAGGTGAAAATTCCTCCAGAAAGTTGCCTGGTTACTATCCCAGATGATGTATACAGGCAAGCTTGTGTATATACAACAGAGGAGGCAATTGCAAGTTGTCAAGTGGTGGGTTATCCTGCAATGATCAAGGCTTCTTGGGGTGGTGGTGGTAAAGGCATAAGAAAGGTTTGTTTCATCCTTGAAATATGCATTATCCTAGGAATGAATATATCTCTATGCTAATATGTCATTGAGTTGTGTTAACTTCTTTCTCCCAATATTGATTTTATAAATTGGCTACGTCTATGTTGCAGTTGAGAAAGTCAAATTGTTAAAATTACTTTTCTATCTGAGAACTTGGTTTGGACAACCTTTTTCCTTAGTTAGTTGGTAATTTGAACTAAATATTCTCGTTTGCTAGGTTCATAATGATGATGAAGTTAGAGCATTGTTCAAACAAGTTCAGGGTGAAGTTCCTGGCTCGCCTATTTTTATAATGAAGGTTGCTTCCCAGGTTAGGTCAAAATATTATATTTTGTTCTGAATGAAATGCTTATTCTAGTTGCTATATTTGATGTTATATTCTAACGATCTATTTGGATTTCATCTAATCAGAGCCGGCATTTAGAAGTCCAGTTACTTTGTGACCAGTATGGAAATGTTGCAGCTTTGCACAGTCGTGATTGTAGTGTTCAGAGGCGGCACCAAAAAGTAAGTTCAATACAAGGATTTATTTTAAAATTAGTTGGAAATTAATGGTTTCTTTCTTTTCTTTCTCATTTTTGTGGTATTGACATTGTAACACCCACAGCCAACTCCCTGCCAAAAGAACATGAAACAGCTAGTGTATCTCATCATTTATCTTGAATTGTCCTGCTCTTTTTCCTTTAAGATTTCATATGGTATCATACTCTGTAGATAATTGAGGAGGGTCCAATTACTGTAGCTCCTTTGGAGACAGTGAAAAAGTTGGAGCAGGCTGCTAGAAGGTTGGCCAAATGTGTAAACTATGTTGGAGCAGCTACTGTTGAGTATCTGTACAGTATGGAAACTGGAGAATACTATTTCTTGGAGCTCAACCCTCGGCTTCAGGTTTGTGATGTGTTTCTTAACTTGATTCTGCACCGTGCAGATTCTCATTAGGCAGTCATTTTGTGCAGAATCTCATTAGGCAGTCATTTTGCTGGTTGCAGGTTCTTATGTGATCTCTTTGAATTTGTATTAGAGAATCTATGCCTATTTTCCTATATTCAATCTACTTAATTTTTTCTCAAAAAATTTACACCTATTGTCATAGTGCTAATTAGTGTGCACCTATGAAGAAAAGAAAGGTGCATTGCCTGCTCAATATCATTGCGAAACTGTAAAATGTTTATTTATGTGCTGGTGAGGTCATCTTATTTTGTTCAATCTAGTAGAAAATAATTCACCTCTTAGTCTTGAAAAGTAAATCTGTAAGCATGTCCTAAGTCACCGACAAAGCTGTATATGCTATTGACATTTTACCTGATTATGTTTTCATTTAGTGTCATTTATTTCTTGATTGCAGTGTCCTGCTTTCTCCTTCTTGACTTGTCATTCAATCACTGAAAATACGTGGTTTAATGCAAATTAGGTAGAGCACCCAGTCACTGAGTGGATTGCTGAAATAAATCTACCAGCAGCCCAAGTTGCAGTAGGGATGGGTATTCCTTTGTGGCAAATTCCAGGTATGGTTTTGCTTATCTCAGTATCTCTTTCAATGCTTTTTCTGTAGCTATTGGCTGAATATTTCAACAATATTCTGTTGTGTAACTCAATTACTCAGAAATAAGGCGATTCTATGGAATGGAACACGGTGGAGGGTATGATGCTTGGAGAAAAACTTCAGTTATTGCCACACCTTTTGATTTTGATCAGGCAGAGTCCACAAGGCCAAAAGGCCACTGTGTTGCTGTCCGTGTAACAAGTGAGGATCCTGATGATGGTTTTAAGCCTACAAGTGGGAAAGTACAGGTCAGCATATGGTGTTTCATGAACATTCTTGATTGGAAGCATCTAAAATTCATAATGATGATGAACTTGTATTGAATTTAACCACTTTGTGCAGGAGCTGAGTTTTAAAAGCAAGCCAAATGTGTGGGCTTACTTCTCTGTTAAGGTAACTTTAGTTGTAAAATTTTGTGTAAAATTAATTCTTAAATTTTCAAATTTAACAGTGTTTGACATTATTATTTGCAGTCTGGAGGAGGCATTCATGAATTTTCAGATTCTCAATTTGGTAAGTTTTAGATGGTAATACGGAATTTATGTATGATTTAGCCTACTGAAACGGATAAAGGGGTGCATGGTAGCTAGGGCAAAAAGAGAAAAAAAAAGGGAAAAGGTGCTTCTTTGGGATACATGACGCCTGATGCCCTTTTTTGGACAGATGTCTCTATGGATTTGCAGTTGCAGTTGTTTCTGCTAAAATAATCTGTTGCATCTTACCTCAGGACATGTTTTTGCATTTGGAGAATCCAGAGCTCTAGCTATTGCTAATATGGTTCTTGGGTTGAAGGAAATTCAAATTCGTGGAGAAATTCGTACTAATGTTGATTACACAATTGATCTTTTACATGTAAAATTTCCTTACTTGGTGGCAACCCAATCCTGTTTTAATTAATCCTTTTTCCTTGAAAAGTTTTTATTCCTTCCAATGAAAACTAAGCCACTTCAAAATATTATTCAGGCATCAGATTACAGAGAAAATAAAATTCACACGGGTTGGCTGGATAGTAGAATTGCCATGCGGGTTAGAGCAGAAAGGCCTCCATGGTATCTCTCTGTTGTTGGTGGTGCTCTGTATGTAAGCATCTGTTATACTTGCTTGCATGTTGGTTTCCATGTCTGCACGTGTGTTTGACATGACTTATAGCCTTTCATTTGTTTATTTCAGAAAGCTTCAGCTAGTAGTGCAGCTATGGTTTCAGATTATGTTGGATATCTTGAAAAGGGACAAATCCCTCCCAAGGTACTGATAGCTTCCTATTTATGTCTGTGCCAAGCAAGTTTTTAATCTTTTTTCCAATAGGAAGCAAGTTTTTAATGCAGATCAATCGTGTTTGCAGCACATCTCACTTGTCAACTCTCAAGTGTCTTTGAACATTGAAGGAAGCAAATACAGCGTATGTATTTGTTGATTCTAGGGTGCTATATTATATAGGGTTCTTCAACTAAATGATTTTCTAACTTGCTGAGTTTAAGAATGTGTCCTGCTAACATTTTGGTGAACTATGTTTAGATTGACATGGTCAGACAGGGACCTGGTAGCTATACATTGAGGATGAACGAATCAGAAATTGAAGCAGAGATACATACCTTGCGTGATGGAGGTTTATTGATGCAGGTAAGCATTTGTTGATTTTGTAACACTTTCACTATTATTGGATTATGTAATTCTTCTGTGTATTACTTATTTCATTTTAGATCTCGAGTATGATTATATAAGTTATGCTAACAGAATAGGTAGACTTTACTAATATCATCACATCAAAATCTGTTTCATAATCATGGTTAAAACTTAATATGCAGTATCGGTCTAGATCCTAATGGTTGGGACCTGGCATGTGCGCCATAATTTCCTTTGGGAAGCACTCTGCAGGCATGCTATATTTCTAGATTATCCTATGAGTGTTTGTAAGTTCCAATGGCTTGGATCTATTTTTTGATCTGTAGGAGTGCTATCAGAAATGGGGACCATATTGCTTCAAACTTTGAGACCCTACACTATTTTTCCACGGATGATGCTCAGTTATGATGGTTGAAATACCTTCATTCTAAAGAAGACATTTCAGGGTGCATGGTTCTACATGGAATTTAATGTATGCGCCCCAGTATGATGACACTCTCCCGTAACGCTGATTCAATAACTCATGGGTCCTAACAGTACATAGGGTTCTTGTCTCAATAATCAACCATACAATTTTTACACAGCATTAATATGTCTCCAATCATTTTATATCGGTTCGACTTGTCATCATACTCAAGTGCGAAAGCAGTTTATGAGCCTAAAAAACTGAATTAAGTTGAAATCGGTTTATTTTATTGGAACATTAATTTGGTGGATGCTATGTTCACAAATTAATCATCAAATTGCATTCCTGTCACTTGAGAGAGGTTTTCAATAAATGTGGCTGTGTTGTTCTGTCTGTAATTTATACCCAAAACCTAAAAAAATAATTATTTACTTGAATTGTGTTCCAGTTGGATGGAAATAGTCATGTTATATATGCTGAGGAAGAGGCAGCAGGAACTCGTCTTCTCATTGATGGAAGAACTTGCTTGCTTCAGGTGCCACCAATTCTTTCTCTTACTTTTTATTCTATGTCCTATTACCTTAGTTGGGTATATTGGTTAATTATCGTTGTGGCATCCAGAATGATCATGATCCATCAAAGTTAGTGGCGGAGACACCATGCAAGCTGCTGAGATATTTGGTTTCAGATGGAAGTCATATTGATGCTGACACTCCATATGCAGAGGTTGAGGTCATGAAAATGTGTATGCCTCTTCTTTCACCTGCTTCTGGAGTTCTTCAATTTAAGATGGCTGAAGGTCAAGCAATGCAGGTAAATCATTTTCCTTATTTAGAAGTATTAATTTTCTATATCCAATGGAAATTAAGAATTCATTCCTGTGTAGGCTGGTGAGCTCATAGCAAGGCTTGATCTAGATGATCCTTCAGCTGTAAGAAAAGCTGAACCTTTCTATGGGAGTTTCCCTATCCTGGGACCTCCAACAGCAATTTCCGGTAAAGTTCATCAGAGATGTGCTGCAAGTTTAAATGCGGCCCGCATGATTCTTGCTGGTTATGAGCACAACATAGAAGAAGTAAGCATTTTCTTGCCTATGTTAATCTTAATTGCAGAATTTAAAGAATACAACAGTAATTCTGTTGTGACTGTGATTTACTGAGTTTTGGTCTTTTTGACTTGCAAATATAGGTTATCTGATTGCCACAGTGGGTTATTTTTAATAAATACTTGTAATAAAAAAAATGATTTGTCTTATCACATATTTGGCATCTATTTTAGGTGGTGCAAAACTTGCTTAACTGCCTTGATAGTCCTGAACTCCCTTTCCTTCAATGGCAAGAGTGCATGGCTGTTTTGTCAACCCGCCTTCCCAAAGATCTTAAAAATGAGGTGAATATCTAACTTAGTGTCTGAACCCTTATTTTTGCTCAATTAGTGGCTTCTAGGCTCCTATGTTCATCTAATTTGTTCACCTGCTAAATTAGTTGGAATCAAAATTTAAAGAGTTCGAGAGAATTTCATGTTCCCCAAATGTTGACTTCCCTGCTAAACTGCTGAGAGGTGTTCTCGAGGTGAGTTCTTTGTCTGTCATTCTTCTTTTTCCAAATCATTTGTTTGGAGCTTTAATACAGTCAGGGCATGTGCTTTTGCTGCAGGCACATCTGTCGTCCTGTGCTGACAAAGAAAGAGGATCTCGAGAAAGGCTTATTGAGCCTTTGATGAGTCTTGTTAAGTCTTATGAGGGTGGAAGAGAGAGTCATGCCTGTGTAATTGTTCAGTCTCTTTTCGAAGAGTATCTGTCGGTCGAAGAATTATTCAGTGATCAGATCCAGGTAATTTTATTTCTATGAATTGCAAGTTGGTCAATGATGTTAACATGTGAATGAGATATCCTGTCTTGATTATTTGGGATAGCCAACACCCCTTTTGTTGATTCCCTGACAGAATCAGGATTTCTGTTAAAGTATGATGGAAATATAGATGTTGTTCTAGCTTAAGAGTTAAGTGCTCTACTTTAGATCATAGTCTTTCTAAAAAATTTTCTACCTAGATATTTCTGACCAAAGCTGGTCTCTGCTTTCCAAGTGGGAGAAATATCTGTTTTGGTGGTTCCATTGATTTTATCTCTTAGGCTTTAAAACTGCATTCGTGGCCAATGTATATATGTTTAGAATGATTATAATGTCATCGTTCTGGGTTGAATATTTTACAGGTCATTCTCTTTTTAGATCTATAGTTAAATTGTGTATTATCTTGTTGGTTGGTCCTCATACTCTTTATAATCTTATTTATTTTCTAGGCTGATGTCATCGAACGTCTTCGACTTCAATACAAGAAAGATCTGTTGAAGGTTGTGGACATTGTGCTTTCTCATCAGGTAAAGAATTTTATGGAAAGCTTATTGACTTGCCGTCTTTTGGAAATTTTTTTTTTCTTTCCTGTAGTATTTATTTTGCACAAGAATAACACGTGTTTATTGGCTTGCAGGGTGTCAAATGTAAAAACAAACTGATCCTACGACTGATGGAACAACTGGTGTACCCTAACCCTGCTGCATACAGGGATAAACTTATACGGTTTTCTGCACTCAATCATACAAATTATTCTGAGGTTGGCAATTGCCCTGAATGATTAAATTGAACTTGATTGATCAGAATTGGTTTTCCTCTTAATGTTCTTTAGTGTTCTTCATCAACTCTCTTTTCAAGTGCCACATGAAACTGTCATGGAGAAGATTTTAATTTCTTTTTATGTTTATCTATTGCTCATGTCTTTTGTGGAGCTTTATCTATTTCTCATGTCTTTTTTGGAGATTAGGTTTTCCTTGCTCAACTTATTGTCACTTTTTGAGATTGTAAACAGCATCTTGATTTCAACATGCTTATGCAGTTGGCGTTAAAGGCAAGTCAATTATTGGAGCAAACCAAACTGAGTGAACTTCGATCCAGCATTGCGAGAAGCCTTTCTGAATTAGAGATGTTTACTGAGGATGGGGAAAGTATGGATACTCCCAAGAGGAAAAGTGCCATTGATGAACGAATGGAGGATCTTGTGAGTGCTCCTTTAGCGGTTGAAGATGCACTTGTAGGTCTCTTTGATCACAGTGATCACACCCTTCAAAGGCGGGTTGTGGAGACATATGTTCGTAGGCTTTACCAGGTATTCCAGCTGAAACTATAACATGTCTTTCATAATTCCAATTTTTGAAGGTTTAGTCCCTTTAACCTCTTTATTTTTGTTGTCAGCCCTACCTAGTAAAAGGAAGTGTCAGGATGCAGTGGCACAGATGTGGTCTTATTGCATCATGGGAGTTCCTGGAGGAACATATTGAGAGAAAGAATGGGTCTGAAGATCAAACTTCTGAGCAACCACTGGTTGAAAAACATAGTGAGAGGAAATGGGGAGCCATGGCTATAATCAAATCTCTTCAATCTTTCCCAGATATTCTTAGTGCTGCATTAAGAGAAACTACTCATAGCCGAAATGATTCTATCTCGAATGGATCTGCAAAAACAGCTAGCTACGGAAATATGATGCATATTGCATTGGTGGGCATGAACAATCAGATGAGTTTACTTCAGGATAGGTATATGGCATGTTCCTGCCTTCTCACTTGCATTAATCTTCAGTGACAAATTACTTACCTTTACTGTCAACCTAGAATGACAGTTTGCAATCTATAAGTTGTGTAGAAACATACTGTATGTCTAATTTGGTTTATTTGTACCAATCATCGGTGTCTGATAAAAAATAAAAGATATTAAAGCTCCTTTGCAGCAATAGGCAAACCAAATTAATTAACTCTCTAAATGTCAAATTTAGGGAGCAGGAACTCTGATGACCCTTTCCTTACAAGCATTGTTCTTTGGTTCTTTGCAGTGGGGATGAGGATCAGGCTCAAGAGAGAATAAACAAGTTGGCCAAAATACTTAAAGAGCAAGAAGTAGGCTCCGGTTTACACTCCGCAGGCGTTGGGGTGATTAGCTGTATCATACAAAGAGATGAAGGGCGTGCTCCTATGAGGCACTCCTTTCATTGGTCGCCAGAAAAGTTTTATTACGAGGAAGAGCCTCTATTGCGTCATCTGGAACCTCCTTTATCCATCTACCTTGAACTGGTTTGTTGTTTACAACCCTGTTTCTTTCTATTCCACCTAGGAAAAAAAGTAAAGAAGAAAGTAATTATGCACCCCCAACTGACATTTCTTGACATTTGTTTTGATCCAGGACAAGCTTAAAGGTTATGATGATATACAGTACACTCTGTCCCGAGATCGACAGTGGCATCTATATACAGTTGTAGACAAGCCACTACCAATTCGGAGGATGTTCCTCAGGACTCTTGTCAGGCAACCCACAACAAATGAAGGATTCATGTCTTATCCAGTATCTGATATGGGAACAAACCATGCTCAGCCAGCTATGTCATTTACTTCAAGGGGTGTTTTAAGGTCCTTAATGGCTGCTATGGAGGAGTTAGAACTTAATGTGCACAATGCTTCAGTGAAATCTGACCATGCTCAGATGTATCTTTGTATTTTACGTGAACAGCAAATTAACGATCTTGTGCCTTACCCCAAGTAACCCATTTTCCGTTCTTTTATTTCTTATGGACTTTAGATTTTAAAATTTCTTAAATGGCATCTTACATTGTGTTTGTTGCTTCTAGGCGAGTTGATGTGGATTCTGGGCAAGAGGAAACTGCTGTTGAGGCACTCTTGGAAGAGCTGGCTCGTGAAATACATGCAACCGTTGGTGTGAGAATGCATAAATTAGGTGTGTGTGAGTGGGAAGTGAAGCTTTGGATGGCATCTTCTGGACAGGCGAATGGTGCCTGGAGGGTGGTTGTAACAAATGTAACTGGTCACACCTGTGCAGTGCATGTAAGTGTGCTTAAATAAATATATTCAACCTAAACTCTTTTTTCGGTTAGAGCTATTCAGGTCTTGCTGACCATCGTTCATTATCTTATAAGTATGCCTCAAGTTTTGCAATATAAAGTTGTTTTTGGTTTCTATTTAAGTATAGAATACTTTCCATGCATCAGTTTGCATATTTGAGACTTTTATACCATGCTAGTGCTGCCAGAGATCGCCGACACATTAATTCCGCTCCCTTTTACTTTTCTCCAGTAGTAACATTGGGCCTCAGCTCTCACTTTTTGCCATATAGGTGTTTCGTAGACATATAGGTCCATGCCTTCCAATATGGTCTTAATCCTCTCCTGGAGCACATTTTTTGTCGAATTAACATCCTTTGGTTCGTTCTTATGAATGAATAAAATGCATGCAGGAGAAATCTGATATATAGGTTGGAGAAAGTTACAAAATGAGCATACTTTCCTTCATAAAAAATAGCTCCTGAGATGGCATGACTATTTAGGATTTCTAGTTACTAATACTAACTTTATTGGAATCTATCCTTGTTAGTTGGAAAAAGTTGATTAATGTGTTGAAAATAATATTTACGTACCGGTTAATATAACATCCAGATATATCGAGAGCTAGAAGATACCAGTAAACAGACTGTAGTCTATCATTCAGTTGCTGTACGGGGTCCGCTGCATGGTGTGGAAGTTGATGCTCAGTATCAGTCTTTGGGAGTTCTCGATCAGAAACGTCTTCTTGCCAGGAGAAACAATACTACATACTGCTATGATTTTCCTCTGGTGAGCACTCTGGCACCTGCTTGCTGCAATATCAGATCTCTCTCCTTTTTTTTTTCATTAGCCACTGCAAATCATGTTCATGCGACAAATGTTGCTTGCAGGCATTTGAAACAGCCTTGGAACAGTCATGGGCATCCCAGTTCCCAAATTCGAGACCAAAGGATAAGGCTCTTCTCAAAGTTACGGAACTCAAATTTGCTGATGATAGTGGTACATGGGGTACTCCTCTTGTCTTGGTTGAGCGCTCACCTGGGCTTAATAATATTGGCATGGTGGCCTGGTGTATGGAAATGTTTACTCCTGAGTTCCCATCTGGAAGGACAATTTTGATTGTAGCAAATGATGTGACTTTTAAGGCTGGATCTTTTGGCCCAAGAGAGGATGCATTCTTTCTTGCAGTAACTGATCTTGCTTGTGCAAAGAAACTGCCTTTAATCTATCTGGCAGCAAATTCTGGTGCCCGTATTGGGGTAGCTGAAGAAGTCAAAGCCTGCTTTAAGATTGGTTGGACAGATGAACAAAATCCTGATCGTGGTTTTAATTATGTATATTTAACTCCTGAGGATTATGCTCGGATTGGATCATCTGTCGTAGCTCATGAAATGAAGCTGGAGAGTGGAGAAACCAGGTGGGTTGTAGATAGCATTGTTGGAAAGGAGGATGGACTGGGGGTTGAGAACTTAACTGGAAGTGGGGCTATTGCTGGTGCATATTCCAGGGCATACAAGGAAACTTTTACCTTGACATATGTGACTGGAAGAACTGTAGGAATAGGTGCTTATCTTGCTCGGCTTGGTATGAGATGCATACAGAGACTTGATCAGCCCATAATTCTAACTGGTTTCTCAGCATTAAATAAACTTCTTGGTCGGGAGGTTTACAGCTCCCACATGCAACTTGGAGGACCTAAAATTATGGCAACTAATGGGGTCGTTCATCTGACTGTTTCAGATGATCTTGAAGGTATTTCAGCTATTTTGAAGTGGTTGAGCTACGTTCCTCCTCATGTTGGTGGTGCACTTCCAATCATAAGTCCCTTAGATCCTCCAGACAGGCCTGTTGAGTACTTACCAGAGAACTCTTGTGATCCTCGTGCTGCTATCTGTGGTTCTTTGGATAATCGTGGGAAGTGGATTGGTGGTATTTTTGACAAGGATAGCTTTGTTGAAACGCTAGAAGGATGGGCGAGGACAGTTGTCACAGGAAGGGCAAGGCTTGGAGGAATTCCTGTAGGAATAGTTGCTGTTGAAACACAGACAGTAATGCAGGTAATACCTGCTGACCCTGGGCAGCTTGATTCCCATGAAAGGGTAGTTCCTCAAGCTGGACAAGTGTGGTTTCCTGATTCTGCAACCAAAACAGCTCAAGCATTGATGGATTTCAATAGAGAGGAACTACCACTTTTTATTCTTGCAAACTGGAGGGGCTTTTCAGGTGGGCAAAGGGATCTTTTTGAAGGGATCCTTCAGGCTGGATCAACCATTGTTGAAAACCTTAGAACATACAAACAACCTGTTTTTGTCTACATCCCGATGATGGCTGAGCTTCGTGGTGGGGCATGGGTGGTTGTGGACAGTCGAATCAACTCAGACCATATTGAAATGTATGCTGATCGAACAGCCAAAGGTAATGTCCTTGAGCCAGAAGGGATGATTGAGATTAAGTTTAGGACAAAGGAGCTTCTGGAGTGCATGGGTAGGCTCGACCCGAAGCTTATTGATCTGAGGGCTAAACTTCAGGAAGCCAAGAGCAACAGGACGCTGGCAATGTTGGAATCTTTGCAGCAGCAGATAAAAGCACGTGAGAAGCAACTTTTGCCAATATACACTCAGGTAGCCACCAAATTTGCTGAACTTCATGATACTTCTCTGAGGATGGCTGCGAAAGGGGTGATCAAAGAAGTTGTGGACTGGGATAAATCTCGCTCTTTCTTCTGCAGAAGATTGCATAGGAGGGTTGCTGAGAGTTCTCTAGTCAAGACTTTGACAGTGGCTGCTGGTGATTATCTGTCGCATAAATCTGCCATAGAAATGATCAAGCAATGGTTTTTGGATTCTGAAATTGCTAGAGGCAAAGAGGATGCTTGGTTAGACGATGAAACTTTCTTTACATGGAAGGATGATTCCAGAAATTATGAGAAAAAGGTACAAGAGTTGCGAGTCCAGAAGGTGTTGCTTCAATTGACAAACATTGGAAACTCAACATCAGATTTGCAAGCTCTACCCCAAGGTCTGGCCATACTTCTAAGCAAGGTAAAGTAGAGCATCCAATAATCATTTCTTGCAATAGCAGCATTCTCCTTTATTTCTCCAGGAAGTTTAGAAGTAATTATTTGAATCCGATGCAGGTGGACCCGTCATGTCGAGAGCAATTAATTGGTGAAATTTCTAAGGCTCTCAGGTAAAGTAACGATGTACTTGATTACAGTCCGCCATCACGCTGGTGCTCTTGCTGCTTAAATCGAAGTTGTTTCTTGGTGAGTCCATCAATGTAGATTCTCTTGATCGCATCTGATGGAGTCATTGGGACCAGCCGTGCCTATGAAGGAAGCTAGGAGGTGTAAAATCTGTCATTTGAGGAGCACATAATTATTATGTATTTTTATAATAAATCTCAAAGAAATAATAATAATAATAATAATAATAATAATAATAATAATAATAATAATAATTCCACCAATTAATGGAAATTTCATGAAACACCTATTTATCTATCACAAGGCATTACTTCCTACCAAGGAGAGAGAACTTGGAAAAGCCGCGTTCCTTTCTGTCCAAACTGATGCCGTCCTCTGATAATATAAAAAATAAAAATGCATTATTTTTCTACTCTCTACTCTTCCCCTACACCATCGCCTTCTCATGCTCATATCATCGCTATCCGCAAATCGGGCATGGAAAATATACCAAGCTATATGCCGTGTCTTTGTATCCAAGGCGACATCCTCCATTGGAAGTACAAGCGTATTGCACCACCCCCCTGCTTGATGGCTGTTACTCATTTTTACTTATTTACTGGTGGGATGCTTTGTTCGTGGTAGTATGTGACAAGAGAATACCTCGTGTGATACTGTAATAATTATACGGTGAAACAGTGGACTTTGCCATGGGATTGGGATCCACCTGACTTTTTTAATACCAAAATTAGTTGGGACGCACCGATGACGACACTTTGGTCCCACAAAAAGTTTTGGTAGAGCTCATTCAAATAAGCAAGTTAAAATGAAACATGCTTGTTATTGTTCTCATCTACCCACTTGACAGATGATTTCATTTCACAGTGATTATAAATTAAAAGTCACAA
Source organism: Luvunga scandens (assembly GCA_030449905.1). NCBI lineage: Eukaryota > Viridiplantae > Streptophyta > Magnoliopsida > Sapindales > Rutaceae > Luvunga > Luvunga scandens. Next base: position 3,613,333 of record JASUUG010000798.1, on the reverse strand, counting down.
AACTACATGGAATAAATTATACATACACTGAGTGGTGCAAAATACAAACTCAAAAGAATAAACACTTGCGTTTTCAATGCATAAATAAAATACTCTGCTAAAATGGCAAAAGAAACAAAGAGAGAGGAAGAAAGAAAGAAAACAAGAGATTTTGAAAAGAGCAATCAAGTTTCATTTCACAATATCTTGATCACTTCCTGTGTTTCATCTTGGGCTTGGGCTTGAGCTTGAGCTTCTCTTTCTTTTCCCTTTCCTTTCTTTCCAACTCTTCCTGTTTCTTCTTCTCCTCTCATTTTCCTCTCTTTTCCTTTTGTCCTTCTCAATCCTCTCTCTCTCCTTCAGCCTTGCTTTCTTCTTCTCGCCAATCTCCTTCAACTCCTCCTTAGTCCCCCTCTTGGCATTCAAACACATTTTGCCTTCAAGGAACGGGGAAAAAAATCCCAGATACTTGTTCGTGAACCATTATTTTATATAAAGCATTGTCGTGAGTTTTGTACTTCGGGGCGTTTGTCTTCATCAGTTGGTTTAAGCCGTCCCGTTCATAGTCTCCAACATCCTTTTGTCTACCGATTGAATGCAAAGACTACTGCCGCTCTGCAGTCAACATTGACGGTTTTGTTTTTTACATTGTTTATATTTGGCATTAGCAAAAGTAGGTGTTTTCCAATCACTTCAGCTATTAGATGTCCAACCTTCACAATTTACAAACATACCCCACGCCGTGCAACTAATACTTTATCTGCCCTACTAAAAAGCAAAAAGTTTTGAGGGAAAATAGACAAAATCTCTTGCTTTAATAAACTATAACATAAGCAATACTATCTATTTACCAATACAGAACTTGCCAAAAATGTTGGACAGAATCTCTTCAGAGATGTCTTCTCCACTTATCTGCCCAAGAGCCAAAGCCGCATCCCTCAAATCAATAGTCCAAAAATCTAGAGGCAGTTCCTCCTCCATCGATGATTTCAACCTTACAAGAGCCTCCTTGGTCCTCATAAGCTGCTCGCATTGTCTCTGAATCATTTTAGCAAATAAAATTATCAGAATCATCATCAGATTGTGATTCAAGTCAAACTGAGCCGACCTCACTTTTGCTGAACATAAAAATTATTGTAGAAAAAAGTTTGAATTTCAGCATTAGCACTTGCAACTCAGCGGACTCACAGACTCAACTTTTTAACCCCCAAATTAATGTATTAGGAATAACATAGCTGAAGCATGGAATTGTGGCATACAGATACAGGCAACAAAATCATTTAAGAGGGGAAACAATGAATTCACATATACAGATGGCTGACCTGGTTTACAGCCCATCTGCGTCCTCCTGCAGGAATCTGGTTGAGACCTACAATTTCCATGATTGCTGTCTCCAAATCTTGTATTCCTTGACCAGTGACAGCACAGGTAAAAACATGCTCATTGAAAGAATTGCCGACTTTATTCCATTCATTGCTAGCTGATGGAACACAGTCTATTTTGTTGATTACAAGAATCATTGAGGTAGAAGATTCAGTTGATTTCTGCAATTCCAAAAAAAGCCTTAAAATATGGATTCTAGAAAGCTAGTGCTTTTTTTTTAAAATGAAAGTAGAAATTGATGCGCAGCATGATTCTAATGTATTGACCACAATGACCAATATAGTAACTTGATATGTTACATTTAGAGTACTGGGTAGCATCATGCCTTATTAGATTGAATTCTATTAAGAAGTTTGCTATCTTCTGAAGTCCATCCATCAACTGCACTCACTAGCATGATAATGACATCCGCACCCAAAGCTACTGCTTCAGATCTCTCCACGCCTGAATGGAAAATTATAGTCACAGAAGTCCAGGAAAGCAAAGAAAATCCTAAATCATCATCAAGCAGCACATGAACTTTTGACCATAAACAAACACAATCCATTAGACTACTAGTTTCAATCATGTTGAGATTCCCTCCTTCATTAGTTTCCATTAGTGTTTTCCCACCTAATACGAAAAACACCCTTTGTGATGTCCGCATGAATGGATGTAAAAACCACATAAATAAGCAAGAGATTAATATTAAAAAGCCAACTTCATTACTCTAAAATTTTTTGGCAATCATGATTTTGAAGCTAGTTTGGTTTCTCTTCTTCCATGAGAATCAGCTCGAGGGGTTCAAAATCATGATCAACTAAAGAGATCACTTACCAATCTTCTCCACAATATCATCAGTTTCTCTAATGCCTGCAGTATCAAGAAGTGTCACAGGCACACCACATACTGTTACAGTGGCTTCAACAACATCTCGAGTAGTACCAGCAATTTCTGTAACTATTGCTCTCTCAGTCTACACGCTAAAAATAAAACATGGTTTCAATATGGTTACAAGCACTCTTTAAACAAGTAAAGAAAAACCAAAAGAAAAATTATAGACCACCTCTACTTTTCATAAAATTATACATGTCATCTGATTTGAAATTTTTGTTTTCCCTTTATCAAACTCCTAGTCCTGTTTCCGCCTTCATCGCGGCGGGGGAGAAGGGAATGTGCCCTAGGGACTAGTACTCATATTAATTTAATGAAGTTGTTATCATTAAAATCCATATACTTGCCAGACATTAAACATTGAACCGCAAATTAAAAAAAGAAAAGAAAAAATATCCTACTAAGAGGAAAAGAAAAGACTTAATTCAACATACTTTGCTCCAAGCATTAAGGAGGCTAGACTTCCCAACATTTGGTCGCCCGACAATTGCTATCTGCGTTATTTGGCAAAAGAAAAAAAAACAAACACAAATAAAGATCATGAAAAAAAAAATGCAAGCCATTTCATTCTCTAGAATAAAGTAAAATAGAACATTCAAGAAACAAGAGCTTTGAATAATATGAAATTTAATCTTAATCGGAAAAAGTCTCAGTGAGCAATCTTCTGCAGCCCAATGGCTATTACATAAAGAAAGGTCATAAGAAGAGCCGACAAAATTACTATACAAATATGTTGCTAATACTCCAAGACCATTGTAAGAAAAAAATTGACACTACAAGCTACTACTCAGAAAGGACAATTTAATCACAGAGATAAAATATTAGACAGGGCTGCCAGAGCGAGAGATAATGGGATATCATAATAACTCAGCTTCTTTTAACACAAAATAACATGGTAAGAAGTCACATCCTTTAAACCTTGAAGAAAGTAGTCAGAAATTTTCTAAGAGATCAAACCTGTAATCCAGATTGCAGAAGTTTGTCATAATTGGCACTCTCCAGCACATTTTCCACATCTTGTGACAGAGCATGTATTTTATCCATGACCAGATTTAAATTGAGAGGAGGCATCTCGTCATCAAAATCTAAACGAGCCTCAATTTCAGTAAGCAACTCGATGCACTTTGCTCTCACTGACTTGACCAAAGAAGAGAAGCCCCCCTGTCAAAGAAAACAGATTGTTTTGGGCTCTTAATTGATGCTGAAAAAGGCTTAAGATGATGAGGGGAAGTTCTTTTACTTATTTTGCAGTTACTGACTAACACACAGCAGTCTGTCAAAACTGAGAAAAATAGCAAGTGACAATAATACTGAAATGGAAACATGCCTGAATTCCTGCCAAAGCTGCATCAGCAGCAGCCACAGACTTTGCTGAAATTAACTTTTCAACATTTTCAGCTTGAGATAGGTCTAAGCGGCCATTGAGAAAGGCACGGAGAGTGAACTCCCCTAGAAAAGAAAGAATGTGTATCAACTGTATGCAAATTTTGCAACAGCACCAACATTATACTCTTTGAACAGGAAAAATGTGACCACCAGAGAATTTTGTAAGTATTTTATGAACATTCAAATGAAGGCGGAAAAAAACTAGTAGGCAGCTTACCTGGTTCAGCAAGTGTCGCCCCAGCTTCTAAACAAGCTCTTAACACACGGCGCAGACACACTTCACTACCATGACATTGAAGCTCAACCACATCTTCGCGGGTGTAAGATCTTGGGGCCAACATGGGAACAGCTAACACCTAATACAGTAAAGAACAGCAGATGTTACCCATTGCCTCAACAGGATGCACAGAAACAGAACTGAGTTCAAAACTCAAGCAACTCATATTTCCAAAAGCACATTATACATCCCATCTGCAAATAAGTGGCTAAGCACTTGTCATATATCTAATATCCAGAATCATGTAACTGACCTCATAAGACAATAAATTGTTTCGTAGGTGAATAATCTGGAAATACAGTTACAACTAGCATACTCATTAGCGGCAATTCTACCATAAGATTTATAAAAGACAACTTCACAAATTCAATAAGTATTGTACAACTTATTAAGTTAAAAAATAGAAACGAAAACCCATCTCATAAAATTCATAACATAATATACTCAAATGCACCAGTTCACAAGGTTCAAAAACAATCGCAACCTCAAACATTTGATACCTCATCGACAACATCCCCGTGACGATCCAAAACGACACCGTACTCAACAACATGGCTAGTGGGTCGCCACGAACCAGAACCAGAACCGGAACTCTTCTTCTTCTTTTTCTTCATCGGTCTAAACACTCGTCCAACAATATCCACAGCCATGGGGCCCGACAGCCGTACAATGCCGACAGCGCCGGGCGGGCCACCTATGGAAGTCACAATAGCTGCAATAGTCCTAAATGTTCCAGCCTTTTCTTCACTCTCACCATTAACAGCAACCAATCGCTCGTCTTTTTTGAAAACCAGCGTGTTATCTTCACCAAAAAAAAAAAAATAAGCAAGAGTCATGTTAAACAGAGTTAAAACAAGTAGAATTTATTAAATGGGTTTTCTTTGTTTTGGGTTATTTACCTTTTGGGGTGGCACAGGGGTTTAGGGTTTTGGGTTTAGAAGAGGAAGAGAAAAAGAATGAGAGATTCTTGCAAGTGGTTCTTCGAAGTTTCGGTTTGTGAAAGAGAAGTGAAGCTATTGAAAGCAGTGGCGGCGGTGGCCGGGGTCTGTGGTGGAGCTGGTGGGTGATCACTGAGCGGAGTGATGGGAGTAAAGCCATGACTCACGAGCGCGTGAGTGCATTACACAGATAACACATCAAGTTTTGCTTCAGCGTTGCACAGTTGTGACTGGCGAATATTGAAATTGTTAGCATGTTTACGACAAGTCGTTTTACAAAATATAGAGGGTCAAGTAGAGGTCGTGTGAAATTTTTGGAAATGACGACATATCGGTTATTAGCGGGCCATTCGTTGACCCTAATCGCAGAATTGGGCCACAACAAGAACCTTTTTGGAGATCGAGATGGATCGGGCTCAGCCTACAAAGGTCGCGAGTACCAATTCAATCTTACGGTTTCATAATACCGAGGTCTATAATTTTAATCTTTCCAAATAAGAAAATAGTGTGTCCATTTTTATTATAAAAGTCCTAAACCATAGAGTTTTAGACAGGATGATGTCATCTCGGCCTTGCTTTCTCTTTTTCTTTTCTTTTTTTCTTTTTTTTATTTACTAAAATATCGTTAAAGTAGTTATTATTATTATCAAAGGTAATGTTGATTTTTTAATATTAAAAAATTAATAAATTAATTAACTGTTCATGATTTTGTGATGGCTTATTAAGTTTTTGTGTAAAAAAATGTGAACCCCAACATAGTCCCATTTAATTTCTTGTGTCGTGTTGGTTTGTAGTTTTTAATGCTAACTGGACCTAGCCCAATTTGCACCTCCATTGGTCCATACTAAAATATAGAATTATGAAAATCACAATATTAGAGGGTATGCCGTATGCAGTCTGCAGAAGGGTAATATAGGAATTTCAAGTACTTGTGGACCTATTTGATATGAATAGACAGATATGTGATCTTGAAAATTGTATTGAAAGATTTCGGGGACCCATAGGTTGTTACCCTTTTACTTTGTTTGACTGAGCCATGTCCACCATGCAGAAGGATGTTCACGTGATTCAGCAGCAAACCAATCATACGCGGGAGGTTTCAAACGGATAAAGCTTTTCGTATCTTATCAGAGATAATGTCTATACACGAATCTCGGCAAATCTTATACGACAAATATTGTAAGTAATAGCAAATAGATATGGATCATTAATTTTTATATTTTTTAAATCTAATAGATAAAAGTAATTTTAAGGTAAAAGGAGATATGGGGTGCAATAACAATTTAAAGAAAAAATTATTTTTAATTACATAATTACTTATGTTTTTAAATAAGTACTCATTAATTTTGTATAATTAAATAGTTTTATTGTTTATCTCTTCTACATTTATTTGTAAAAATTTTTAAAATTTTTACTAAATTTTTATAAGGATCTAAATGATTATCATATTCATAAAGATATACAAATTCTGAATATATATTTGTACTTGCATTTATAATTTATAAAGATCTACAAATCTAAATGTGTGTGTGTGTGTGTGTGCGTGCGTGGGTATGTGCATGTGTGTGTGCGCGTGCATATGTGTGCGTATGTTTGTATGTATTTCCATTCTAAATATATACCATCAATGCTGTTACATAAATTTTGTAATCTAAATTTAGCATCCTAAATTATAAGAGATATTATATATCATAAATATTCTATGAAGCTAATGAATTATTAGAAAAATGGCACGATGAATAAATTATCAGAATCTCTAATAATTTCACAAAACATAAAAATCAATAAGTTGCCACATTTGAACTACATGCAAAGAGGATTTTCGTATAAAATATTTCAACTTTTTGATCGGATCAATGATTCAAATATGTGAGGAAATAATCAATTAAATTGAATTTCACTATATTTGTTAAATAAATTAGGAAACCCAAATTTATCTATAAATGATATAGAAAGTGCAAACGAAATATTAGAGATTAATAATTTTAATGAAGAAAATATAAAACAAATTAAAAAGTTAGGAGATCAAATGAGTAAAGAATTTTATAAAGTAAAACAATTAACAAAATGCTTCAACATTAAAAACCAGGATATATTGAAGCAAGAGATCATTAATATAACAAATAAAAACTTAATAGATGTAAGATTAAACAAGTTACAAATTCAATTAGATAAAATAGAAAAAAAAAATTTGAGCACCTTAGTACTAAATTTGTTATAAATATAAATAGAAAACTTTAAGAAATTTGAAGTTCTAAGATACAATTACGATAAAGAGGATAAGTTAGATTGATCTTCAACCAGCAATCGATGCAATTTAAATAAAAGATGTGATTACATACAAGAAAAGTTCAGCTAGTTTCATCATCTGCAAAAGTTTCCAAGCAAATATCATAGCCATTAGAACTTGATGATGATGTAACTTCTTGCCTTTTATAATTTACAAGATGCTCATTTTATTCAAGGTCTCTCTTTGTCTTTGCCTTTCTTTTGAGGTTTGTAAAAATCTATTTAATGTCTCTAATAGCCATAAGTTGATTTGATGAGACCAAATGCAATCAAAATCAAATCTTCTATGTTAGATGAAAACCCAATCAAGAACTGATGAAGAAGAAGATGAGGTACAAACCTATGAGGCAAATGTCGATAGAATTTCAGGCATTGTCCAAAATAATAAAGACTTGAGGGGGGGGGCATGGGTTTTGCCATTGATGTTGACTAAAGTGTAGCTAATATCCCTCCTGACAAATTTAGAAGATTTACAGGCAGCTTGGGATTTAAAAGAAAATTTTAAAATTTATTGACTTTTTCATAGTTATTCACTTTCTTATGGATTTAAAAATTTTCATAGTTACCTATGCTTTACCACGAATCTCACGACTAGAATAATATTATATGCAGCCATGTTAATATAATTGAGAAACTTTATTAAAGATTTGGATCAAGCTTGAATGGATATAGCCCCCTTGTCGTCCACATTCATTGCTGACACAAACAAACCACAACATGTTAAAAAAGCAAAGTATCCTGTCGTCTTCCACTCATGCCTTACCTCACCTAAGATTATATACCTCAACTTTGTTAAAAAGGCCACGTTTCAATATAAATACACACACACTGAACCATTTGAAAGAGAGCTTATTTTGGGGCTTTGGATAACTAGGAAACCAAGAAAGCATATTAAATAATTACACGACAAAATTTCTTTCAAATTACAAGGCACAAAAGCTACCATGTTCGTAAGTGGTAACGTGAAGCGAAGTTAAAGTCGTTACGGACACCTACCACTCCACTTACCCCCTACTGCATTATTGAGACCCTCCACCATCACTACATATACGTTAAATGGTGGATTATGTGAAGCATGGGTGGCTTTGGCTCATTTCTCTAAAAAATGGGCTTATTATTATTTTGAGTTTCTTTGTGTCAAGGTTGTTCTTCAACTAGTTTTGGTGCGCAGGATGACACAGCATCTGCAACTGTGAGGAAGATCTTGTCCTCGCCGATCAAGCTTGTAAAACTCGAGGCGTGAAGCTTGTCCATTACCACCGGGCCTGGATTTGCCAGGATAAGCTGTGCAACAACAACGTGGCCAATTTTCTGGTAAGCCAATTTCAATAACTATGCAGTAGTACGATTTATGAACTTTTTTTCTGGTTTTTTTTTTTAACAGAAATATACATGCACGAAACAACCAGCGTTTTTAGTTAGTAGCATAGGAGGTGATATTGATGTGTAATGTGTTTGTGCATTTACCTGAACCTCTCTCTTCTCGAGACTCCTGTATAACCCTTCCAAGGCATGGATGCCACTGGTGTCAATATCAGTAACAGCTGAAGGGAAAAAAAAAAAGAAAGAAAAAAAAAGCATCATAAGAAATGAATTTAAAAATAAAGCAGCTCATTCCTATTGCTGGTCGGCAGTTATAATTTAAAAATTATATTAGTATAATATTTTATAATTACTTATTCTGTAGATTAAAAATTAAGTTGATTGTATATAATTCTTATATGATAGAAAATTTATAAGATCTCTATTATTTTTATCAAAATTATTATTTAAAAATCACATTTAACATACACACTATTTTTATTGGATAATAACTTTTCTTTTTATAGCAGAGTCAGAATGCATTAATATCAAACAGAGCCCTAATTCAATTGTCTAGCTTATAATTAATTCGTCTAGCTTATGATTAATAATAAAGACTTGTCAAAAATTGCTTACGTGACATCTCAACAATTAAAAACTGTATTCTTGGTTGATAGGCAGCAGCTTTTACTTGTTCTTCTTCATCTTCCAGCCATCTCAATATCCTGCCCCCGCCCAAAGTACAGGAAAAAAATATATATGTCAAGTTTGAGCATTAGGAAACCTTGAAGGAACTCTAGCCAATTTAGCCAATGTTCTAAAATACAACATCTTATCAAATTATCAGCCATTAATTAACACTGATGCCAACTCTCTTTCCACTAGATTACATATATATCCATCATACCGTTTGTTTAGTAACCAAATCTAGAATCTAGATTCAAGATAGTCTTTTGTATTATTCTATACATTTGAACTTCAACAATTTTAGGCCTTACAAGCTAATAGATTGTCTAGAATTGCCTAGATATAGCCATAAGCTACTTTATTTCAAGAAACCAGAGTTAATCATGCAACTCCATACTCATGTTGTGGGAAAGGGTTCAAATATACCCTGGTAGGGAAGATGGGGTATATTTCTGTGAGATTGGGAGTAGTAGACCCACTCCACCTACGCATAAACAAATGGGGCTACAACTAGCCTCAATTAACAGGCTGAGTCTCAGTAGACACTTGACTTGCAATTCAATGTCAGTAGTACAAAAGAAAAAAGTATTGAGGCATCAAATTTATACCTCTCCTTAACGTAATTAGAGTTTGAAAAGTAAATTGCTGAATCAACTCTCACGATCAGAACACCTGGAACCTTGGTTGCTTCAGGATATTGTTGGATGTTTCTGTACACAGTTGTCCTGGGAACCTTTCCCAGAATTGCTGTCCGAGGTCTGGTAACTTGTAAGAGAATCTTGGCAAAGGATATAGAGACCTGCCACAACACAGTGACAATATTATGTTAGACAATATATCATATATAGATAGTTTGCATTTAATATAAAACATAACTTGGTATATTTAAGTTCTCACCGCAATTAAGAGGCCTATTTCAACTGAGGAAAACACAACACCAAAGAAGGCTCCCATGCATGCAACAAAATCAAATTTATCAATCTTCCATATTAAAGTTGCTGCTCCAATGTCGATTAGGCCGATCACAGCATTTATAATTATGGAAGCCAGAATGGCATTTGGGGTGTATTTAAAAAGAGGGGTTATGAATTCTAAGGTTAGAAATACAACGCAGGACATAACAATGTTAGAGACTGCTGTTTCGCACCCAGCCATGTAATTTACGGCTGATCGAGAAAATGAACCTGCAAATAATGAGTGAACAAATCACTAAACTATCCACATAGATGATGGTGCAATATGCATATTAATTGGAAAGTATATAGGTTCATGTGATTTTATTTATTATTCCTGCCCACCTGTGGCCACATAGCAGGAAGTCATTGAGCCTACAACATTCATTGCCCCTAGTGCTACCATTTCTTTGTTACCATCAAGATGATAGTCCTTCATAGCAGCAAATGTTCTCCCAATTGCTATGGCTTCCTAATAAATTCACAAAAAATAATAACGGCGACAACAACAATAATAATAATACAATAATAAAAAAAAGTAAAAAAAATTAGATACAATAACTGATAATGAAATTCTTTTCAGATGGATTCTGACTTTGGCTTACCGTCAATCCTATCATCCCAGCCACCACACCTATCCTAAAACCCTTTAGAAGATAATCACCACTGAAATATATTTCATTCACAGATGAGGGATTGATTCCTTCCTTTATCTTTTTGACCTTCATAAATCAATGAAACAGTTCGTGTTATTATTAATACTATACAATATGCTGATATCACATCTCACAGCTAAAACTTTTCATCATTTGCAAATAACATAAATACTACCAAAATTTTTTGGTTAGAAAAAGTTACAAGGGAGACTCTTACAATTTGAACACCTTGCTTATCTGCACGCGTTATATATACAAAAAATGTTGACAGAATGACAGATATCAATGGAGCAATTGCGGGCACCCAAAAGAATTTCTTGTTCTTCTTTCCCTGTTTACCGAATCATGTGGGAGTCTTTAGAAACAGCTTGGAAGAATAGAATAGTGTCAGTCACAAGAGATGAAAAGTATAGGCTCTTACAATGAACTTCGCAAAGAGAAGGAAACTTAAAAAGCTTGCCCCAATGGCTATAGTCTGCCAGTTCCACTGCAAAACATTGTTAACTTAAGATTTAGTCACTTGTTTTGACTAGCTTATTTTGAGTTAGGGGTTCTTGTTTATGAATGTGTCATTTCCAATTAAAGGAGCAGTACAAGAAAACTTAAGTCTAAAAAGGAGTAAAATAAAATTAAAACTTACTCCATGGTGGGCTGAAGCGACGACTGAGTGCATTACAGAGATAATATCGGATTTTTTAGTGAAGTTTTGTATGCCCAGAAAACCCTTAAGCTGTTGGAGGGCAATTGTAACTGCTGCTCCTCCCATAAAACCAACTACGGCAGCATGGGAAAGGAAGTCAATAAGGAAACCCAACCTAATAAATAACACAAACCGTCAAACCACCCATAAAGATTTGAAATCATTTTATATATATGTCTTTTAATTCAGTTTCTTCTGAAATGAAGAGAAATAAGTTCCTGAATACCTGAAAAACCCAAGGGTGACTTGTGTAATCCCGGCAAAGAAAGTAGCAGTGAAAGCAAGCCGCTGATACTGGGCTTTTTCAGTTTTGGGATCAAGCTCATTCTGAAGCATAGTTCCCAGCAAGAGAGATACCACTGCAACTGGTCCTATAGCTATATCTCTTGAACTACCCATAAAGGCATAAATCAATGGTGGAACAAAGCTGGAGTCTGCAGAAGTGAAAAACAATATCAAACACCTTATCATTAAATAGAAGGAAAAAAAAAAGAAGGCTTTTTCAGGCAACGTAATTTGAGAGGTGATGCAACAACTTACACAGTCCATACTGTGGATCCAAGTTTGCAAGCTTTGCATATCCAATATCCTATTTATCCAACAAAGTGATACTATAAGGATTGTTTCAATGTGAAAATGTGGAGATTCATTTATGTCATGTATGTGGTAAACTTGCCTGAGGAACACAGAGACTTGCAATTGTCAGCCCAGCTATGAGATCTCCTCTTAATTTTTTCAAATTATATTTTCTCCCCCATTCAAAAATGGGAAAGATTGTCTGGATGCCTATGATGAACTTTTGAGACCTTGATTGGTCCTTGAAGGGACGCAGAGGATCATCAGCAAAGAATGTTTCTTTCACAGTTTCTCGGAATTCCTTGAAGAGGTTTTGCTTTGGGGGAACTCCCACCTTGTGAATGTATCGCTCGCTCTGTGAGTCACGGTGAGAAGACGACAGGCTTCTGATATCCATCTCTTTTGTTTGAGCCTCTTCAGTTGAGCGATCCATTGAATGCGAGGACTATAAATTCACCTGCAACTGCAATGCAGCAAACATCAAAAGTCACTAAAATAAAGCTGTGACAGTACTACATGCATATCAAGCAAACAATAGCTGCGTCTGGAGTAGAAGCATGTCTGGAGTAGAAGCATGGTTTATCAGATTATATGTTTTCCGCTTGCATGCATTATTTTGCCATCAACTCAACTAACTTCTAAGTACTGAAATTCAAAAACAGGATGTTTTTACTTATGACTAAAACTGCTAAAGTGATATTTTGTAATGAACTTTGTTAAGCAAGTTGTGATAGGTGGGAAGATTGAAGCTAACCACAACAATTGAATGAAGCTAGAGGAAGCAAAAGAGTTAAAGGCTTGACGTGCAAATCCTTTTTGAACATGAAATGAGCTTTCCAGACTTGCACTTAAATAAATTCTTAAAGAACTGCAGGTCAAACTTTTCAAGTTGAGAGAGAGTATAACATTAGCGATGAGCTATGAATGTGGATCTATTACTTGTCATGTACATGACAGAAATCAAAGTGGAAACTAAATTTAATATTGCGATGAACCGACGCTAGGATTAGTCAATACCAACTTACCAAGTGTTTGATGTAAGCGGATGATGATCAACGGATCATGTCCAGCATAATTGTGGCGCTTACTAAGTTAAATATGAAGCTTGAGAAGGTGTTGACCTAGGTGAGCAGGTGGCAGCAAGAAAAAAACTAGAAGCATACAACTGACATTTTCCTTTTCAGTCCCTTTTCTTTTTCGGGTGTTATTTCTTATTCTTCTTCTTTTTCCCAATTAACTTATTTATTACTCTGAAAGCCTGATTTTTTTTTTCAGATGGAGCTGCTGGTGCCTAATAATCAAGTAAATTGTTTACATTTGCAAGAGAAGTTTTTGGGCTGAAACTGATAGGTTTTGTGAAATATCAATCATCAAATCCTGTTTCACGTATTACAAGATCTTATTATTTAAGTTTGCCTTACATAGTTGCTGCCCATATAATAGTTTCCCTTTCGCTTGAAAGGAGCCAGAGAGTGAGACAAGCAAACAAGTTATACAAAGAAACAATTAACACAAAGCAAGAGTGCCGAGTCTATGATGTGGGAAAAGGCTTATTTACCAATGTTGCTTTGAATTATGCCTTGCTTTACACGAGAAAAACAATAGAATTCTTTACCCGCAGGTACGTGCAATGTGGTACTATTCTACTTGAAAATGACATCAAAAGAAACAGCACCCAATCATTTAACTTTAAATATGAATTCAAAGATTAACAATATGGTATACCTTCAAAAGAATTAAAAGTTTAAGAATCAATGATGGCCTTTTGGAACCCTAAAAACCAATTTGACCTAAAACCAACCAGACGCCAGTCACATTATTTTTATTTAATTATTATAAAAAACACAAAACCCAATCCACTACCCCATGATTCCATCAACAATTTTTTTGGGGGGAGAGGGGGGAGTAAAAGTTCTTCCTCTCTCTGACTTAATCAACATACAAGTCACAGGATAAAATCATTATCAGCAGATTACAAGATTAATTCTCTTCATAATTAAGTTAAAAAATTATATTTTTTACATTATTTTTAAGAGAGAATATAAAAAAGGGTATTCAATAAAGTAATGAACAGCTCACCTCTTTCATATATGCTTCTCACCAAAGCCACAGATAGTGGACGTAAGATTACACAACCCCACAAACTCAAAAACGTCTTTGCTTCTGAAAATTCACTTTAGCTCCTTTAAACAAACCTGTAGGTTTAAATAAATAAGGGGAGGAAAAATAAACAAACAAAAAGAACACAAAAGGTAATACCAAAATAACCACTTTATCAGTTATCACCTTTTCTTCTAGCTTCTCCACACTTAATGGTTGTCATGCTGCCTCGACATTTTGCATTAATCTCGATACCTAAATGAACCTATTCTTGAAAAATGGAAGAACTCAAATGCGGTCCAGGTTCAATGAACCTACCTATCCGTCTCATCCTTCACCACCTTTTCGGCACTTCGTTTTAACAAAATTTCTCTGTTTGGTTGCCCGGAAAAATAAGTATGTTATTTATGGTTTCTAAGCAATCAAAACAGAGAAATTACACGAGAGAAAAAAAGAAGGGTGGGGGGGACAACCCAGAATCCCAAACGTTCCAAGTGTTTTACTACAGAAAAAATTGAGGAGAAAAAAATTTAAAATTTAAATCGTAAATCTTAAATGTTAATGTTGATATTCCGAATGGTCGTTGGCTTAGCTTTGGGAAGGAGTTTAATGGCGATGATAACGGAGAGACCTCGCTTCCACGTGGTCGTGCATATGTGAATTACTAGAGTGGGGTAATAACATCTCGGTCCCTGTATAATGTATATTTATGCTTTCTCAGATAAAAAATATAATAAATCTTTTTATATCAATAAGGTGCGTTTGAAATTGAGGTTAGGTAACCGTATTTTAAAAGCTATGCTGCTAAAGTTTTTAATAAGCAATAGCTGTTGTAAGTTGGAAGTTATGTTGATATGATTTTTCACTCATTTTATTTGTATAATGAAAAATCTATTATATCTTTAAGAATTTAGTCAAAATTATTATTTAAAATTTATATTTACTATATATTACTAATTTTTATTTCATAATTATAACTTTTTTCACAGCAGCTGTAGTTTAAAAGTTACAACATCTCAATCTCAAACACACCTTAAATCTCTTAATTCTATGAGAATAATTTAATCATCAAATCAAATACTCATCAGATTAAAGGAGGTAATTTGTGACATAAATAGTCAATTCAATGCTAAATCAACATGTTTCAATTAATCTAAGATGGCATGATTGTTAGTAATATTATATTTGTATTACTTATTTAACAACTATGTGATTAATATTTTATTTATATTTATAATTATTGAATGCAAAACTTATTTATGACACAATTAACTATTCAAATAATTATATTATATCAAAATATGTTAAACCAGTGAAATCTTAAGAAATACATTAAAAATAAGTTAATTGAGTGACGTGTTTAACAGCCATATAGGTTGGTATTTAAAATTTTTAACACGATAAATTAATAGGCTAAATACATATCTACTAATTTTAGTATAATAAGTAAAAGAAAATTTTTATTAAATTTGGTTGGCGGTGTAGTTGTCGCCTTTCACACTCATGTGGACTGGGGTTCGATTCTTGGGAGTAATAAGGGGGGTAAAAATTGATTTGACCTTACTCATCCCTTTTATCTTTAAAAAGAAGAAAAAAAAAATAAAAGAAACTATACAAGTGAAAGGCTAACTCATGTCTAGATCCAATATTATGCGGGTGCTTTAGTTATTTCAATAGGTATTAGTCATAAGGGTCTTTCGGAAAAAAGGAAAAACATATAACTATTAACAATTAAGGGGCCTATTATAACAATGGGGAGACTGTGCCTTTCTTTAGTAAAACAAAACAAAGTTGAGGACCAAATTGTTATTTCCGATTGTGAAGTTCAAGTCAATGGTTACGGAACGAGTTGCGTACCGTTGCTTGCCAGTTGTTTCGTTAGCCGCTAGTCAAATGTTTCCATTTTTTCTATGCGTGGACCCCCCCCATAGGTTTCTCGCTTTGTTGTCAAACTGTATCCGGTTGTGTTCGCGGCTCTGTTCAATTTGCGAGAGTCAAAAAGTTGGAATATTTATTTTTATTCAATAATTGTAATGATAATTTTATCGAAATCAATACAAAAATACTAACAAAAGTTATTAGTTTTAATGTAGTTTACTGTCATTGAATAACATTTACTTCCACCACATGATTTGTGAGACAGGACTAAAGAGCATTTTTATCTTTAAAAGTGCGCGTGTTACCATACAATAATCAATATTTGTTCGTCATTAAAAAAAAAAATTGAATTAAAAAGAAGGGTTTGTAAAGAAATTTCCACAATTTCAATTTCGATTTCAAGTTAAAATTCATTTCTTTCCCCTGAAAGATAACCCGGTTGGTATGCAATGAGAGCAAGAAGTTAATGTTAAAAATTCAAGGAATTTAAATTACAATGGGGTGAGGTGGGATGATTGGCAAATGGTAACTAAAAAGGTAAAATTGTTTTTCTTAAAAGCTTTTTCGTATGATATTGTGATAGTAGCATTGCATATATGGAGAATTGCAAGTTGCAGCACAGTGGACGTATGGGAAGGGGCGAAAAAGAAAAACAGCGACGAGGCCAATAGTAGGAATCAAAGGGGCCAAAATGTTGAAAGTGATGAAGATAAGGAAGCGAAGTCCAAACAAAGTTAAAATGTATGGGGTCACAAAATGTGGAAAATGTCAGAAGAGCTATCACATAAAGTAAATGTACGTGTCTCAATTTTCTTTTTCGAACCCTAGAAAGTGTTTGGCTCATGGATGGCTTAATTTTATTTTTTGAACCCTAGAAAGTGTGGGGGTCATGGATGAGCTCGTGTTGATCCACCAAACAAATTGAATCTTCTGCTCCATTAATTTATCATCTGATTGTGGGGGTATGTGGGAGACTTCCTAGCTGGTTATATGCAGCAGACTTCATTTATTACTAATTGATGGGAAAATGAGAAAAAAAAAATTATGAAATCTTAAACATCTTATCCATTGCACGAGTGATGAAATTTTTTAGAAGTTGACTTGTGATAATGAGACTAAATAAATCGAATTTATGTATATAATTCAATAACATTATCTCTAGAATATTAATTTCACCTTATTGCTATTTCAACTTCTCTTATCATCCAAATCAAACTTCAAATTCTGTTTAGCATTAAGATCGAACAGTTATATTTTAAAAGTTACAGTATTAAATTATTTTGTAAAGACTTACTGCTATGCTTAAAAGTTAAATTAATTTGATCTTGCACTTATATGATAAAAAACTTATAATATCTCTTTGTTTAATCAAAATTATTTTTTAAAAAATATTTTTACTATACACTATCAATTTTTATTTAATAATTATAATTTTCTCCTAAAAAAGTTATGCTTTCAAAATCAGTACCAAAGAGAACCTTCACGGACACCTCTTATTAATTGACCCACCTTATTGGATATAGGTTGGCTAAAAGAAAAACCTTCAATAATGCTATATTATTCGCTTTATAGAACTAAAATTCAAAAGTCCATATACAAAAGACAAGAGCAGTCGGCTCGGTTGAAAAGGCCATCAAAGTTCTAACAAACCTAATACAAACAAAAGATAAATGGACTTAAATTGTATTTGTCAATTCAATGTACATATTAAAGTTTATTCATTCTTATAATTAATTTTCAAATTAAATTGTCTCGTTTTATATGATCATCAATCAATCAATAATCCATTTTCTCGGCGTTGCAGTTATTCAATACAAAGGGAAAACGAATAATATTGACCGTAAAAGGCCATACGAGGCAGTATCGGATTCTGAGGGATGAGGATTCACTATTCCATATACATTTTTTTTTTCAAAAAAAGAAAAAGAAAAAGAAAAAGAAAGGGTATGCAGGATTAGCTTCCTTTATCGATAAGCCTACAAATGAATTGATATATGGCAGCTTAATTAATGATTACAGAGACAAGCCCGGGGGATCTATTGTTATTGTTATTTGTTGGTCTGTAACGCATGCTATTACATCATGAAATCAGCTAAGTAAGCTAACAAATTTTTTTTGTTAATCAATCGACAAAACGGCTGGCTAGTATTCTTCCAAGTGGCAAGAACTGTTTGGTTGAATTTTGCTAAGAAATGCTTGTGAAATGGAATATAACCTCTTCTTACAAGTCAATGGACATCAACTGATAAGTCAAAGTCTACTTCAAATCTTTATTCCTATCATCATTTCTCATTGCTTCTTGTTTCATAGAGAAAATAATTGTTTTGGAGTATGAGTGAAAGTAGATGTACATGGAATGACATTTTGGATAAAAACTTCATTGATCTGACAAGCATATGTGTAGAAGATACAACTAGGCTATTTAAGAATGATGACTACAAATTAACTTTAAACCTGTAATCACAAATTAAGTAACTAGGTAGGTAGATAGATACTTATGAACCTGCACTATTTTCATTGTGGATACCAAATTACCAATGCTTTTAATAACAATCATGCTTGATTTGCTCTCATGAGGTTTTACAAATTAAACGCTCAAATTCCTTAGGAATTTGAGCCCGTGGATGCATTATTAGACATTGTTTTAATATCATGGATCGATTAAAATAAGATTTCGAATATTTAACTAATAACATCAATAATTCAAAATAATCAATTAGCATATTATATGATAATTAAAATAGCAAGTTAGTTTCTCTTATATATATTACAATGAATGGTAGACATAAAAACTCTTATACAACATTTTTAATGTACAAACTAACGTGTCAATATATTATTGGTTAAATAAAGACATTAATTTAATGTAATTGCTGTAATAGACCCATGTGACAAGTTTGTACATAAATAGTTTATATATGAGTTTGTATTTCTATAACATATTATTATTGTTCGCTAGTTGTTACTTGTACCAAACCAAACCATGATCAAATATAACTCTATACACTTAGACGTACTTTACTTAAACTTGCTCTATAAACATGGACTCACTGATACTTGGCTAGCTAGCTGCATGTGTTGACAATAATTCCGATGATCTGCATCGTTAAATTATTCAACACACATGATTGATTTGCAACAGTTGGGAAAAATCGAACCTAAAAGCTGCAGATACAGAAGCATCTTGAATATAATGTGTGTGTGCGTGCGAGCCCGAATAGAATTTCAACATATTAATTATGATTACTAGACTTGTTAGGGCAACTTAAATTGCGGCTGCTTTAGGGGTTGAGCTTGCACTAAACTTAAATACACTGCACGATGAATACTAATCTTCCGTCTAACTTTTTGTCGGGTATAAAAAGAATCTTCCCTTTATTATGTCCAAATTAAGCTTGAGGCTTGATCGTGAGTTTCTTAAGCAATAATTGTTTTTTTTCTCTTGGTCTTCCATGAGAACAAAAGGAAGTGAAACTCAAGAACCAATTCTCAAAAGAAAGGAAGCAACGTCAAAGGCAAGGCAAGGTATCTATTGACTTTTATGATTTGGTGATGGGTAATGATCAGATTACTCTCATCGATTTTTCACGTAAATGACCAAATGATCTAGGAAACTTGAAACTGACGAGATCAAGAATCATAAGAATTATATTATATATACTCCCATTCAAGCTTTGTTTTTATTTTATTTTTTAATTTCTTATTAGGTTATCTTTTGATATCGGTTGGTCCCTGCTGACAAGATTGTTTAATGTCCTGAATTCACAACATTTATCGGATCAATCAAAATTTAGTTTCCTATCAATAATTTTGTAGGCTTTCTTAGAATCAAATACGCTAGAGTATATATATCAAATTTTCACATCCATGAGGGAGATTTCATATTGAAAGCGCTTAGCGCGCCTTGTATATTTGAGATTAAAAAACAATCATAAGTAGTGACACACCTAATCATCCATTAAACAGCAAAATATCTCGGAGATATCTCAAGATTTTTCCTCACTCCCAATATATATGTATATATAGTCTTGCTTCAGTACACAGACTCAAAAAAAAAAGGGTAAAAATAATAGTTATCTATTGGTTCTAGTATATTCTGCGCACTAGCTCTAGTAGGCTGTAAAGGCAAAGAGATTTGAGCTCTCAAAAAATGACAAGGACATAAGCCAAATTCAGTAGTAATGTGATTGAGGGTTGAAGTGATGGAAAGAATTTGGAATCAAAAGTAAGTGGGTCGGTGTAGTCTTAGATGAAAGGGGAAAGAAATTGATATATTGATAATATATGATTTGAGAAGTGAGAACCAGACATATGTATGGTGCTTTGGGTTTTGATTCGAACCAAAAAGGGGGACCATGTCACAAAGCTTCAATGGCCAACTTCCTCCATACATATTTATTCTGTGAAAAGTAGTGGGCAACTCTGCATAAAACTGCATCCAAACATATATACATATGGCGCTTCTACTTTTTTATTTACACGAATTAATTTTGGCAGACTATTTCATGGGCTTTTTTTCAAAGTAAGAACTATGCAAGAATCAGATGTGTGTTTGGACCGTTTGAATTTCAATGATATATATATATATATATATATATATATATATATATATATAAACTCACACATACATTCACACTAGATAAAAACTTTAATATAAATATGTAATAATAACATTTAGCCATTAAAACCAACTTGGCTATTGTGCTTGATGGAAAAGATGAATACATGGAGTTATGGTCCCAGGCATTTGGCTAGCTTTCAAAATTTCAATGCAAATGTATGATTATTAAGACAGTGTCCCTAAGCCCATACCTTCCCAGTTCCCACTTTATGCCTACATAAACGAATGGTGGTGTGTGTGTGTGTGTGTATTGAAGACTTCAATGTACCAACAGGGTACCAGTGGATAAGAGCCATGCCATTTATGAAGTCAAGTATTCATTGATTTGAACCAGCAATAATGCAAATTCAGTGTTAATTCTTTCGCAAAGTAATTCATGGGGGAACTTTAGAGCAATCAATCAACCTTTATCGACATATGGCAATACACGCGCGCGCGCATTATTGATTAAGATGATTAAAAGTTTCTAGTTTTAAGCGACAATCAATTTTTATTCCCTAAAGTTTCTAATACTAATAATTTTTCTCGTCAAAGCACACCCGATTATTTGACCATAATTGAGATCATATAAGGTTAGCCATCTCTTCCGCAAGAAAAGTTTTATTGTCCTAATAAAATCCGTATATATTTGAAATTACTAAAGTTTAAATAAGTATAAATACATATGTCTGAATTATATATTTATTTTTTATTTTTTAAAATATATGATAATTTTTATGAGAATGAGACTATTTACACTCTAAAAATACTTTTAACATTCAATTTTTAGGGATACTCATTCATCAAATTTTTAAAATTTACTTTTATTTCATACACTTTTAAAATCTCAAATTTACCCTCAAAGCTTCCTTTTTGTTTCTTCACTCATTCTTGGCATCAAAACACCCAAGACAAGTTCGTATATCTTCTTCCAATATCAATTTAACTTTTGATCCATGAGAACTCTGCTCATTGTACAATAATTATCCTCCATACTCGCAAATTATTTTTTAAATAATTTTATACTTTTTTTTTCCAAAATCTAATCAATAAATAAGCAAATTTAAAGTAATAAAATACGAATGGTTTCTAGTCATGAGGAGACGATTTTCAGACCTTTACTAAACAGATATCGATCATTGGGTTTGAAAGAAAAATTGATCTCATAAAAGTGGTGAATTGAATTAATATTATGGAGGAATGCATTACATGGGTGTGTAAAGTAACTTTTATTTATTTATATTAAATGTCCTCAATGGTAAATGACATTATGGGTATACTAGTAATATAAAATATGTTATATAATTATGAGTGAAGGGGCTATTTGAACACACAAAAATACTCATTAAATCTATATTTTAATTTGATTTTTACTTAAATATCCTTAAATGCAATTACATAAAATGAAAAAAAAATGTAAAAATAAATTGCCCTATAATGCACCCACTCGATCATGAGCCTTAATTATCTTTTTAAAGAGAATTTATGGATGTATGAGTGAAAACTATCATTAACATTTTATTATGCACCATGTTCATATGGTTCTACCAGTTTTAACTGTTCAAATTATTCTTGGCTAGAGCGTGGGTTTACTGTGGAACTATCACTCGTAGGTGAAAAGGCAATAAAAGAAATGTTATTTCATTTCATGCTCTATGAATGTGGAAATTCAATCTATGAATAATTTATTTTTAGTTTATATTTCAATACTTTTCATCTTTTTAATATTGAATCTCCAAAATTAAAGAAGAAACTTCATTTGTCTATGGGCTGTATTCGTTAAGCCATTGGGTTGGAAGAATTAATTAGCTTTTTCTGTTTTACCTGTCAAACCAAATCAAGTCTTTAGAATTCTAAAGCACTGAACGAAAGAAATGTGTTTAAGGTATTCTTTAAATTGAGGGGTAGTGGTTTTCTTTTGGCATCAGTCATTATTATTCACAAGAGTGCAGGAACTTGGAAGGAAGAAGAAGGAGGAAATTGAAATTATTTTAAAATTTTCAGGATGTTTAAGGTAAAATCAGATTTTCTAAAATTTAATGATGAAAGATAGGTTTTTTTTTTTTTTAATTTAGTGGGTGTTTAAAGTACTTTTTTTATAGTGTAAATAGTCTCACTCTTTCTATGAATACTAACATTTTAACGTTTATGCCCTTACAGGAATTATAAATACTTGTTATATAGTTTTATAAGTTAAATATTTAGAAAGTCAAATATATGTCAAGAAAATCAAAATGTAACAAAGGAATGGGTACGTTACATGACTAAAAATTGTAAAATCAACCGAAATATATCACATAAAATTGTATCAACTATTTGACTCGGCAAATTACATTTTAAAATTCAAACTGATTTGGTAAATTTAAATGAATTGCAAAGGGCAATACAACATAAAAAGAAGAAGAAGAAATGATAATTGCAAAAATACATATTTTAACATAAAAAAATAGAAATGATAATTAAAAAAAAGATAAGGAGAGATATTTATATAATAGAAAATAAGTATATTTAATTGAGGTTTTTTTTAGAAATATAAAATTTTTAAAAATTTTTGAAAATAAGAAATTTTTAAACTTTAGACAATTAAAAAACATTCCCCCTCTCATTGACGAAGTGGGGCAGTGAAAGCAAATTGATAGAGTAGAAAAATAATAAATATCCTCATAATACCGAACCACACCAACACAATTAGATTTTGTTCTAATAAAAAAGTGATTAGATTCTGTTCTAATCCAAACGATTTAATGAGATTTTCTAATTCAAACGACTTGAGATTTTAGTAACATATTAAAAATGAGATTAGATGACACTTTAATCCAAATGGCTACACAATAGAGATTTTGATAGAAATTCTAAATGAATTATAAAAAGGGTATTTTTATTGAATAATTGAAGTTGAAGTTATGAAAAAAAATAATAAGACCTCTCAATTTATAAATGGGTAAACTTACCTTTTTCAAATCAACTTAAAAAGAAAAATTAAATCACAATTATAATGAAAATAAAATACTATAATTAACTCTAATTAAAATATAAAAAATTAAAAAAACTAAAATAATATCCTCCATCATTCATTCTATGTATGAAATTAAGTACAAAGGTATCTAAGCATTTTTTAAAAAATTATATTAATTGATGGGAACAACATGAGAACAAAACCCCTATGTTGTACAATGAGCCGATACTTGTAAGCATCCATAATTAATGGAAATAAATTCCGCTTGGATATATCATGCTTTGCTTTTAGCTTTCAGGAGATATATGTACACTTGCTGATGTGTAAAAATAGCCATTGATTTATTCATCAAGTGGAGGGTTGCCATTCTTCATGATTATTACATTAGCAATTCTTGCACCGTAGAATAGAATCCAACCAGAACCCCTTTAAAGCCCTGTGAATTCTTGCAATTTGCAGCAGGTTAAGTTTACAAACATGCAATGGCGAAGCCCAACTCGAAAAATCAAAAGAAGGAGGGACATACTCTCAAATGAAGAAAAATTAAACTCTCATACTAAATATCAAGAGACTTGACCTTAATAATGAAACGAAGAGACGACTGTCACTGAACCGTAGGCAAAAACTGATTGTCATTTAAACAGCAGTTAATATTGATATTTTTGGACTCCAATAAATGACATAAGTTTGCATATTTTAAAGGCTGACAGTTGTACATGATGATTTAAGAAAGCAAGTCTACAGCAAATCAGCTAATTAAGTTTTAAAAAGAAGTGAGCCGACATGCTAATTAACTGTAATTCAGAGACATACTTTATGGTAAACCAACTTCATTATATCATTTAAATCGTATAATATTAGTAGTCTCAGTGGATAATTAATGAAGAATAGAGCTGGAAATAAGATGCTCAATGCTAAGTTGGCTTAGCTACAGTTACCTTTTATTGTGAAGACGTCGAGTCCAGAGGCAAGTGTAAGTCTAATCCTCCTGTAAAGCGATTCGTCCAGCTTCTTGGTTAGGACTTGATGAAGACAGGCGATAGTCCACACCGGTCAAGTGTATGAAACTTTTGAGATTTGAAGATAAAATCGCACATTGTTCAAACATCGATCAAGTGCTTTTACTAAATGCGTACTATTTTTGATAGGTATAAAATGTCACTCATCTGTGGGAGTTCTCCCAATCACTTTTAAGTTAACAAAATACCATGGGTTCACTGCCTACTGAGAGCCTCACTGTTGAGGAGCACCAGCAGCAGCAAGTGGAGAAGGATGATACCAGTCGGACGGAGAGAGTACGCTGGCTGCTTAACTCTCCTGACCCACCAAGTATATGGCATGAGCTTGCAGGTTCCATAAGAGAAGCTTTCTTTCCCAGAAACAAGCTCTCTTCATCATCAGGAGCAAAGCAAACTTGGTCTAGAAGTGCCTTTTCTTTCTTGCGAGGACTGTTTCCAATTCTCAATTGGGGAAGAAATTATAAGGCCTCAAAGTTTAAAAGTGATTTGATGGCAGGTTTAACTCTTGCTAGCCTGAGCATTCCGCAGGTTGCATAAGTTCCATTCCCTTCTGCTTGTTTCTTGATCAAAGTGATTCCACCAATGACTTGATGATCTAACTCTCGCGTTTCAAAAACCTTTTGCAGAGTATTGGATATGCCAATTTAGCAAAGCTTGATCCTCAGTATGGCTTGTGTAAGCAGCTTATTCAGTTCCATAGTCATTCTTTGAATTGAAATGTATAACTCTTTTGATTTGGTTTGTTTTGCTTGCACTTAGACACAAGCGTCGTCCCTCCTCTGATTTATGCTTTAATGGGGAGTTCAAGAGAGCTAGCAATTGGACCAGTGGCTGTGGTTTCAATGCTGCTATCCTCCTTGATTCAGAATGTGCAAGATCCTGCAGCTGACCCCATTGCCTACAGAAAGCTTGTTTTTACTGTGACCTTCTTTGCCGGAGTTTTCCAATCTGTGTTTGGGTTGTTTAGGTAGTTCTTCCTTTTAGAATGAAGTTTCTTTGAACATTTTTCCTCCAACAAAATGGTTCACTTACTGAAATATATATGCTGCAGGTTGGGCTTTCTTGTGGATTTTCTTTCACATGCTGCCATCGTTGGATTCATGGCAGGCGCAGCCATTGTTATTGGTCTTCAGCAATTGAAGGGGCTACTTGGCATCAGTCATTTCACCAACAAAACTGATGTGGTCTCTGTCTCGGAGTCTGTTTTCTCATCACTTCACCATTCAGTAAGTTCCACTAGAAGATCTGTTAGAATTTTTAGGAGGCTTTGTTCTTTAGTTGCAGCTATGTTTTTGAAATTTTAGCTTTCTTTATATGTTGTATCTGGTAGTTGAACAATTTAACAATCCCGTCTCTCCTTTGTCCTTTCCTGGCAGTACTGGTATCCTTTGAATTTCGTCCTCGGTTGTTCCTTCCTTATCTTCCTCTTAATTGCAAGGTTTATTGTAAGTAGTTGAATTCTGGCACTGTATTTTTTATTGCCTTAATTTCCGAAACCATCTCTTTAATTAACCGGTTTAATTTTCAGGGAAGAAGAAACAAAAAGCTCTTCTGGTTGCCAGCGATTGCTCCTCTATTATCAGTTATTTTATCCACCTTGGTAGTGTATTTAACAAAAGCTGATAAGCATGGAGTTAAGATAGTAAAACACATCAAAGGAGGCCTTAATCCAAGTTCAGCACACCAATTACAGCTCACAGGCCCTCATCTTGGACAAGCAGCCAAAATTGGACTAATTTCTGCTGTTGTTGCTCTCACTGTGCGCGTCTTCTGTATTGTCTTCTGTTTCTTCTATCATTGATTTCAAATAATTAATTTATCCTTCAAAATGATGATTAGAATATTAATTTCAGGAAGCAATTGCGGTTGGCCGATCTTTTGCTTCCATTAAAGGCTACCACCTGGATGGGAACAAAGAAATGGTATCTATGGGCTTCATGAACCTTGCAGGATCTTTAACTTCATGCTATGTGGCAACTGGTGGGCTCCTTTCATTACTTCCAACCTTTCAAAGTTCATATGACACAAAATAACCCAAGATAATGCATATTAAAAATTTTGATCATTTTTGGCATATTCTGCAGGTTCGTTCTCAAGAACTGCTGTGAATTTCAGCGCGGGATGTCAAACAGTGGTATCAAACATAGTGATGGCCATTACCGTGCTTTTGTCACTCGAATTGTTCACTAGCCTCCTTTACTACACTCCTATTGCCATCCTTGCTTCAATCATTCTATCTGCTCTTCCTGGACTAATTGACATAAATGAAGCTATCAATATATACAAGGTCGACAAACTAGACTTCCTTGCTTGCATTGGTGCTTTTCTTGGAGTCTTGTTTGCATCAGTGGAGATTGGTCTTCTAGCTGCGGTAATATTTCTCTGCAAATTTTTTTTCTTTCCGCTTTAGGATAATTCATTAAGCATTATAAATGTCTAAATATTTAGGCTTTTTGCAAGAATTAGTCAATTGCAGAACAGGTTGAACTAACTAAGAACCTAGCCTTTAACAGACAAAAAACTTATATGATTAATTAACAGAAATGGCATTTGTGTACAATTATGTTAGGAGGTCTTTGGATATTCAAAGACTAAATTGGACCAACTTGACATATCTTGTGGCCGGTGGGTTCCATTTCAGACAGTGGATATGCTTTTTTATTTCCAGGATAGGAAGTCAACGATTACGGGTATGGCCGGTGGTTCCATGTCTTGTCTTCTTCACTTTCTGTCACGGTATTTGGTTTATTATTAGTGTCTATTATTTTATTCAAAAATTTATACAGGCAACTGACTCGTTACTGTAATCTCAAATATACATTTGGGATAAACAATAAGTAATATTTTATATCACATGATATATTGAGACAGATCTTGGCAGACTTCTAATGCATCAATTAGTAGATTTGTGATGTGATATTAAAAGAGAAGATTACTTATTTGATCATGCTCGTCTTGTTAAATGCAGGTAACAATCTCATTTGCAAAGATATTGCTAAATGCCGTTCGACCTGGCATTGAACTACAAGGGAGACTACCAAGAACAGATACCTATGGTGACATTAGTCAGTTTCCAATGGCTATTAAAACTCCAGGCATTTTGACAATCCGAATCAACTCTGCCTTGTTTTGCTTTGCTAATGCCAACTTCATTAGAGAAAGGTACCAGTTTCTGTAACCGATAGACAGGAAGAAAGAAACAAGTGCAGCAGTTCTTCTTAACCACAATCATTAATGTTGTGCATAAAATTGTTTCAGGATAATGAGGTGGGTGACAGAAGAACAGGATGAACTTGAAGAAACCACAAAGAGAACTATCCAAGTAGTAATCATTGACATGTCTAGTAAGTTAATTAAACTTTGGGTCAATATTATAAACCCACCATGCTTATTTGGTTTCAGTTTCATTGACTGTGTTGGATTTTTCTTACCACAGATTTGATGAATATCGACACTTCAGGAATTCTTGTCCTGGAGGAACTGCATAAGAAGTTAGCATCAAATGGCATAGAAGTAAGGCTGTGATTCACAAACATATTTATGAATTATTAGCATGTTTTTAATCTGACTTAGTTTTCTGAAATTGCAGTTAGTAATGGCCGGTCCAAGGTGGCAAGTAATTCACAAGCTGAAGTCAGCCAAACTTCTGGACAGAATTGGAAAAGGGTGTGTGTACCTCAGTGTAGCTGAAGCTATGGAAGCATGCCTTGCTTCTAAATTTGCTGCTCTTAGCAACTGCTAAGGGCAGTTGTTCAGCCTCTAAACGTCCATTATTAGCTTTTATCTACAGTACGGTGGTATTAACCTCAAAGTAGTTCATAATACTAATAAACGTTGTGACTGTCTGATAAGGGGTTATTGGGAGTGCAATGTTGTTTGATACATCCCTGTTGCCCTATGACAATTTAAAGAAGCTATTTAGTCTTTTATTTGCCTTCTCTTCAATTTTTTTTTCGTTTAAGAAGAATGTTCCTGTCAAAAGAAATTAGCAAAAAAGAAAAAAAAAAAAGAGCACGATTCGTGAAAATCTCAATATTTATAATTAATTAACTAATTATTGGGTGGTTGGCTATATATAATTTAAAGGGTTATAATATTTTGTCATATGATAAAAATTATAGTTTCATTTTATTGATTTGATCAAGTATAATAAATTTTACAATTTCTTAATTACCTCTTAGTTGTAGTTCTAGTCATGATCACTCAAGTTTGAATAATAAGAAGAGACAGAGGTTGGCATTTGTTGAGTGAGATTATTCGAATATTTTAAAACAGAGAAAATTGGAAACATATTTTCTTTAATAAAAAATACAAATTTTTGGTACAAATTAACGTGCGTTGTCAGTTGTCACCATACAATAACATGTACTTGGTATATCGAGCGAGATATGCCGGTGAACTGAGTAATATACCAATGCGACCCCAATGCGCAGACCGTCACGCGGGAAGCAACAAAACGATGTCGTAGAAAGTAGTCGATGTGATGTCCTGTCTTTTTATTAATTGAAATTCACAGACGAACCGCCATCCGCCCTAGCGAGCCGAGAAGAGCCATAAATAATAAAACGAAACAACGAGCCGGTTTGGGAGAAGATCAAGGAAAAGAAAGATGGGAGCAGAAGAAGATCAACAAAACGAGAAGCCGCGGGGCAAATCCATCAGCCAGGCCCAGTTCGTCTCCTGGAAACGCCAGAAGGTCACTTTTATATATGTATATATATTCATGCTAAAATTTATTTAAGCTTTGCTATTGTTATAATTATTGTTATTTTGAATATCTAAGTCTTGCTGATTGTTTAGTCAACAAGACCCTGTTATTCAATTTTGGGATAAAATTTGTTGTATGGGTTGTGGTTAAAAGTTCCCACTTTGTTTATGTTTGATTGAATATTTTAAGTTTGATGTAATTAACTAGAATAATTTTCAGTATTCTACTGAATTTGATATTTCTGAACTACCTTGGTAGATCATACTACTTCAAATTCAATTAGATTATTGCAATTAGTTGGGATCATTGAACTTTACTATGCCTGGTTGAAGAATTGGAGGAATTGATCATTTTGAAGGTGGTGCAGCATATATGGAGTAATCAGTATCATGTATGCAACACTTTAAAAGGCAAATTTTATTTTATTTTTTTTATGATGAGGTATCTCATTGGAATTGGGTATTATTGTGGATTTACGTTGAGATTATGTGGGACAACATATTTGGTGAACCAGATGCTTAAAAATTGTTTTAAAGGGTGAATTTTGTCAGGAGAGTGTTCTTTAGTGAAGATAGAAGTGGAAGGTCCCCACCCTTTTCTCATGTTACTCATATGTTAATTTGGCCTGGATTAGTGCTTAGAAGCCTTATCAACATTGACCACTCATTTGTTCAATGGAAAAGGAAAATAACAAATTGAGTAATGGTTTTGTTTGGAGCTAAAACTGTCATTCGTATTGTGTGCCCAGCCATCATAATTTTCTGTTACTCAATGGCAGAGGTAATGGGACCTTGTGGAGAGAATTAATTGTGAAGGATGAAAAATTAGCTTGCTTGTCATTGGTCACTGGTCATTGTGAAGTAGAGCATGTTTAAGAAAGCCAGTGTCTTGTTCTGTTATCTGGTCATGAGCGAGTACATAGCTTGGGTCTCATGCCCCCTTTTTGTGCTTTCTCAGTTGAATTTACTCCCAATCACCTGTCCTAAGGCATGCATGGGTAGTTATCTTTATTTTTCTTACGGTTATTTATTGCATTTAATCTTTTTTATAGGATGCTGATGCATCAGCTAGACAAGAGGAGGCAGCTAGGAAACGTGCAGAGGACATAGCAGCAGGAACAGTGCAAATGAATGGCCGTGAGCTTTTCTTGCATGAACCTTGGGTGTTTGATAACACTCGTTACTGAGGTTGGTTTCAGTGAAAAACACATTTTGCTTCCTGACTGGCATATTGTTACCGCAAGAGTAACCCTTGAAAAATACTTTGTTGTATACAACAGTTTCCATTTGATTTTAAGGTTTAAACAGTTGATGATTGTTCTTTGAAGATCTTATGTTCTGTGGGCTTATTGTAGACATTATGCAAGACTATGGTGGCTGTCAACCCAAGTGAAGTAAGAACATTTCTCGCTTCAGGGAAAAAGAGGGCGAGCAGTTTGCCAATTTTCAGCTAAGAGAAGAAATGCTTGTAGATGCTACTAATAATGTTTCACTAATATCCCAATTAACAGCTATTTTATTATTTTTATCTTGAATGAATTTCCCCCCCTTGTTTAGCATATTTTTCATTTGCACTGTAGTTTCTTGGATCACATGATAATCGTGCTTTTTTGTTCATCTTGTAATATTTTTGTTTCACGGCTTCGTTCTATTCCAAGGCTTAGAGCTTCATTCTGTTCCAAGGCTTAGAGAAATTAAGCCATGTGATGATGATAATCGATAAGTCCCCTCCCCAAACATGTACCTCGATAGAACCTTGATAACTGGAAATTGTTGAATCTTAGGTTTTGTTTTGGATTGAGATTGGATATTCGTAATTTAAAAGTTACCACACTAAAGTGTTTGATAAACACTAATGGTTATAATTTGGAAACTAATTGATATGATTTTTTATTTTTATAATGAAAATTTTGTTATATTTTTAATAATTTTATTAAAATTATTATTTAAAAATTAAATTTGTTATATAGTATTAATTTTTATTTTATAATTATAATTATTTTTTTTGCTACAATAACTATAACTTAAAAATTATATCACCCCAATCCCAAATAAGGCTTTAATCTTATAAACGAAAAAAAGAGTAACCCCAACTCAAGCAAGCAAAGTTTGAACACTTGGAATGGGTTTGACTGTTTCCTAAAGGAAGAGCAAAACAGCACAAATAATCAAGTAGGTCGAAGTTTGGTTGTTATGGCCGGAGGATACTCCTGGACCGGCTGGACCATTAATTAGTCCATCTGGGTTGGCGGAGTCAGTAACTGGTAAAGGTTAAGAGTTCTATGTATCGATCTTTATTGGAAGATGCGTTAGGGATGGATAGCTGTTGAAAAAAATCAAAGAAACATGTTTTTGGATGGTCTAATAATGCAAGAAATCATTTTAAAGTTATAACCTTTTATGTTTCACTTGATGAGTACTATATTGCTGCATGCCGCACATCATTTGAAATTAATTTTGATAAAATGAAGCAATACTACTCTTAAACAAAATCATCAAATTATGTTTCAACATTAACGATAAAGTTTAAGAGGTTGCATAAAGGAAGTTTCAGTTTGACCACTCCTCAGAAAACATAACACACAACAGAGTCATTAATTGAACAAAATGCGATCTCCATCATAATTAACTGAAACAAAGAGTTGGGAGTCCTCAGTCTATGGAAGCCACGCGGTGCACAGCGCTTACATCGTTTCCCTGTAAAATTACCCCAAAAAAAATGTCAAATATTGGTTGAACAAACTAATTAAATGGTGTCAAGGACTAATTAATTAGATTTAACAAGAAGAAATTACAATGCAACAGTTTAGTTGTTGGCATTGAACAGCCTGAGATGGGGATCAATAGGGAGACCAAGGCACTCAAATATAGGATCATATAAAGCGTTTCTGACTGGCCTGAGATAATAGTAATTTGAACTTGTCAGTCTCTAATATTAATTTGAACTTGTCACTGCAAGAGGGTGAAACTTGTATATATATATATGTGTGTGTGCGTCTGTGCGCGTGTGTGTAGAGAGAGAGAGAGAGAGAACAACCTGGGAAGATTAAATGGATTGGAAGCAAAAAGATGATCGAGTTCATTCTCTCGAGATTGAGATGTTGACCCGGTTTCCTGCTCCATATTAAATTATATAAAGCTCATTAATGATCGTGTTCTACTTTATACATAATGAAAAAAAAAGGCTAAATTAAATTAATTTTATGTTAATAATACCAGATGGTAGGATATCTTAGAGCGTTTAGATGATGAAGAGGAGGAGGAGGATTCCCCAATATCATATATGCTTGTTGCATGGTTGCGCCGTCCCAGAAATGATTGCTGAAAGAAAATATATATGTGATGTTGTTAATTAACAAATAATATATACATACAAAATACCAAGTCATTTCAAAACGTGGGAAATGTAATAATCTGCATTAATAATATAAATATATCTACCTCATTATTGCGGTTCAATAATGAGAGCTCCAATTGAGGAGTTGATCCCGGGGAGTTATGGCCACCAAATAAATCCTGTTTTATATATCAAGATTGTATGATAGATAGATAGATATGTTCGATCTGTGTTGTTTATATATATGTATCTGCATGCAGAAGAAAATTAAGAAATTTTACGGTTTGAGTTGGCGAGTTCAAGAGTTGATTAGTTAGCTGAACGGAAGTGCCAGGGGTGGGGTAAGTTGGAATTGGCCTAATTGGTTGATTCACTAATCCTTGCAGGTCGAAATTGTGTGCCCTACACATATATAATTAAAGTTTCTGGAGATTACATTAGTAGCGCAAGCAAATTAATTAATTAAAGTTAAAAAATAAGAAAAGGAAAAGAATGGTCATTAATTGCTACTTATATATAATTCAAAGGATCTTAGTTACCTAGAAGGCATGGATGACTGCCTTAGAAGCAAGGAGTTGTCACGTTGAGGAGGATCGATCACATTAGTCATCAGCTGGCCGAGAGTGAGTGATCCCTGATCATCAGATGACTGTTCCGTACTGAACTTGTAAAATGATCGAGAATCAATCATGGCTTTAATTTGGGTTTGGGTACTTTTAATGGTAATTAAAGAGGCCCAACACATAAACAAATCTATACATAGAAAATGCTTTATTCTTTTCTAATTATTTTTAATACACTTTTTTTTTTTAATTCAGAAAGATATATGATTAAGTGTATATACAATGGATTTTTGTTTATATATATATATATATATATATATATATATATATATATATATATATTCTCAAGTGCAAACATCTCATTTTTTTAAATACAAACACGCTATTAGGCTTTGTAGTTTAATAGAATTATTTTTTAATATACTATTAAGTATTTAACTCTATTAAATCTCATAGTTTAAAAGTATGTCCACATAAAAAAAATAAAAAAATAAGAGCACCCACGTTAGAAAAGAATTATATGTGTGTGCATTAAATTAGGAAATAGAATATCATCCATATACCTTTGCAGCAGGGAATTCTTGAGTTGCAGGGGACTAGGGGATTGCAAGTTAGTTAAATCCAGTGTCACTGCAGCTTGATTAATTTGCTCATTGAGTTGAGGAAATTGCGGGGGCCTAAAATATTATTCAGATCATCAAAATTAACCAATTAGCAATTAAACTTCACCTAAATTAATGACTCGCACGTTTTTTTTCAGATGACAAAAATATAATCAGGAAAGAGATTGAGAGCAGTTAAATACCTAAGACTCAAAGGCATAGAAGCTGGAGGCATCATGGTGTTTGTTCTGCCCGGTGTTTCTCGTACATTAGCTGACAATGGTAAATGGTGCGGCCTGCGCTCAAAATAAACGCATATAGTGACTTTGTTTTGGTACTAATTAACAAATTGCAAACCAGAATTAATCAAAAGTTTGTAAAGAATGTAAAGATTAATTAATTTAAGCCGAAATTAAACCTGCGGGAGAGGATAGATTGCTCTGGTGTCATAGAGAAAGGATTCAATAAATTCTCTGAGACTGGATCATTTGCAGAATGCAGTGGCCTAAAATAAAGGTGATCAAATTGCATACGCTTAGACATTTTCCACATCTAAAAATAGTGCTGCTTTGATATCAGTAGGTTTACCTTGTAGGCAGAAAAGATCCAAGTGACATGGAGTTGGCAAATTGTGAATCAAATACATTAGGATCCAGAAATTGATTTACTTGGGGCCTAAGATTCAAGTTTAAAAAAAGAAATTACTCGATTTTGCAGATGATTATAATATATGCATACATAAATCATGGTTTGTAACTGATAATATGGAATACCTCGATGGAGTTACAGGTGTATATGTAGCATTCTGGTTAGAAAACCAATTGGTTAGCTGTTGATTTACATTTCCCAGCCCCGTCTGTTAGATTATTTCATGGC
Organism: Luvunga scandens; assembly: GCA_030449905.1. Classification (NCBI taxonomy): domain Eukaryota; kingdom Viridiplantae; phylum Streptophyta; class Magnoliopsida; order Sapindales; family Rutaceae; genus Luvunga; species Luvunga scandens. The sequence goes on along the minus strand of JASUUG010000798.1, from coordinate 3,578,696 downwards.
AAACAAGTTCATCATCAGCTTGATGAAAAACTACTAAACGTTTGATAGAAAGTTGAAACATTTTACAATCTTTGTGTAGAATAGGGAGTGCTTACTGATCTTTGAAGGAAAGAAGATTGGAAGCTAGGAAGTGCCTGCTGATTGTTGCCGATGAAATCATTGCTTCCGACATTTTGATGAGCAAGTTGATCAGCACCCAATGTGGTTGATAGATTGAGAGGATTCATCCATTGATTACTAAATTAGCATAAATGGCATGAAAATGACCAAAGTAAGAAATTAAACGGGTAAGAATTTTTTTTTTTAATTTTTTTAAGCATTATGTATAGTATTATTGGTAACTAATTCTCCTTCTCGCCTATGTGAGCTTAGTTTGAACTTCATATCTTTTACCAACTTAACAAGCTATAGTAGCCTACCACGACAGTAACTAATAGTTCATAAGTAAAGTATTGTTTTACATCATGAAATTAAACAAGCAAATTAAAACATACAGAAGATTGTTATTTTGAATGCGGTTTTCAGCAGGAGTATTGAGCTGATTTGAGTTGGGATTGATCTCATTTTCTGAATTAAATGCTGGAACTCTACCAAACTGTGGCATCATTTCAACCTGATTACGTACAAAGAAATAATAACCAAAGTCAAGATATATAAGAAGTAATTTGGTCTACATGATATTCAAAGTCGAGAAATGCATTTCTCTGTGTTTGTTTGTATATACATACATACCTACATACACCGTTGTTGGAGGTTTTTGCCTGGTTACCTTTGATAATGGCGAATTAAAGAAATTCAATTTTTTTTTGGTTGCATATTTGTGGCATTCAATGTTGAAGGATAAATTAATATCGCCCCAAAACCCTAAATTCCTTGATCCTAAACCATAATGCACAACAAAACCTCATGGGATCAAGAAATTTACATGTGAAGCGTGGATCACCAAGTGGAAGCAATCAGTCTTTCTTGATCCCATGAGTTTTTCACTAGAGCTTGCATTGAAGGGAAAAGACTGATTGCTTCCACCTGATGATCCAAGCTCCACATGCTCCTGGTAAAAAACAAAATTGAATTTTACTTAATTATCTTAGTAAATTTATCAATGGAACATAAATAAAGATAGGGATTTATACAATTACCACTGAATTCGAGGACTGGAAGACATTGCTTGAGCTCCCAAGGTTCTCGTTATTCTGAAATACAAACAAATCATAATACTGAGCTAAGGCAAATGTAATTTTTCTAGAAATGATGTGATCACCCATATCACCCATCAGGCTTTACAGTGAATTCGCAGCGGTACTGGTGCTGGCTTCTTACAAATATATAGAAGAATATGATATATTTTAATTAGCTACAAAATATATTTTTTGAGTCTATGAGATATGAAAGAATAATCTAGAAGGGTTTGTTGGAATCATGCATATTATTTTTATGCAATAATATTAATGTTTAATAATTGCTAGCTTTTGTTTTATTCTATAATGTTCTTATCTCTACACAAATCAAATCTAGCTGGTAAGAACTGAAAATGTATATTTTGAAGCTAGGGTTTCGTTCTTTTAAGCACTAGCTTTATTAAGGCATGTACATTTATGACATAATTTATTATAATGTATAAATAAAGTATTTTCTTACTATACAAAATCTGGTTCATAAATATTATGCTGTTTAAGGTAAGTACTCAACATATACAGGCTAAACAAATAAATTTCAGAAAATTAAACCGCCGAACAATTAATGACGATTCATAAAAAAGTGGACATATATGATTCCTCACCATTGTTGGTGTCACAGATAATGAAGTGTTTAACGGTGGAGTGACCGACGGCGACAATTCGGCCACATTAGCAAGCAGCTGCAGGTTGCTGCTGCTTTCTTGACTACCACGAGCATCATTTCCTGACACTGGCAGATTATTTTCTAGGCTACTATCATTCGCCTGATCTCCTATTCCTGCAATCTGATTCTTTTCTGCAGCTGCTTCATGTTGAAACTCCGAGCTCTCCTATTTAACGTTAAACAAATTAAAAACATACATTATTAATTAGCTTGGAGCTTGCTACAGACTATGTATGTAAAACGAAATAGTAGATTTGAGAATGAGGCTAATGAGGCTAAGTAGTAATTAAAATTACTTCTGTGAGATTGTGATTAGCTTTTGCCGTGACAGTTGATGGCATTTGTGGTGCTGGAGCCACATTTGGAGCACATTCATTTGAAGTATCTAAATTTTCAGTGTTAGCATGGGCTGATGCTGTAAGCTTCTCCTTAGAGTTTGACTCAGGCAGATTGCTTCCCGTTCCAGTTGATGATCCCTTCTCTGCATTATTCTCCTGTTTCAGCAAATGAATGCTTGCTCCAAATTACACACATTACAGGATTTTGGATCAACGGGGACCATAATGAAGAAAATATAAACTTAAGTTAGCTATAACATAAAATCAGTAAAGTTGGGAGGGTCAATATAGCTATAATTGAGAAACCATAAGCTTCAGTTGGCTATAACATATCTGGCATAGTTATTTGTATTTACACTCTTAATATAGTTTTATTGTAGCAACAATAGATTATAATGTTAATATTAAGATTACAATATGGTATAATATTGCCCATACGTACATGAGATAAATTCAATAGAATTATATTTCGTTGGCTAGGATGTGCCTGAGAATGAGGATTCTCAATTAAGTGAATCTCATCGTCAAAGTTGAAATTAAATATAGGAGAACTTGACTCTCCCTCCATATCTAAATCAAACATTAAGAAAAAAAATTAATAAATTAGTAATAATTTAGCGACCAAATATTCTCAAACATAATTAAGTACGGTAATTAAAACTTTAGAGAATAGTTCAGAAAGCAAAAAATACTTCTAAAAAATACAAAACCCTGTAAGAATAGTTTTATTTTTATTTTTCTATAAATTCGAGATAAAAATATGTTGTGGGGTCCTCTGAAAAGTAATGTACATTTGGCGAGATATGATGGAGGGAAATCGTTTGCTAAAGTCCAGCGATGCTTACCTTCAAAAAGCCAGGTGATACACGGTAACAAATAAATAAATAAATAAAAATTAATGAATAATGAATACTAACATTTGAAAAAAAAAATTCTAATGATTACAAGCTAATAATGGATAATGCATGCCTTGAGTAGAGCAATTAATTAGTCCCCTAGTCAACAACTTGACAAAAGTTCATGCAAATGTCACCGGTAATGTTTTTGTCTGAAATTTGCAAGGAATTAGAGGAACCTCTCTGTTCTTGTTTCTGGTTTGCAATTGTTGCGATTTTCAGAATCACTTCCTCCCAAAGAAATATATGTCAGCAAAATTTTGATTTTTCAATATCAAAAATGTATTTATTCTTTTGGGTTTGAGTTATTAGTTTTTAATTTAGATAAAATTAAGTTATCTTTTCACATATATGGGTAAGATTTGAATGTTAAACATACCTTGTATCAAAATAAATTTTATTTGTTGAATCAATTAACACCCATAAAAATTTAAGCATTTCTTTATTCTTACATCTAAAACATTAAAATAATGATAATGATACTGATAATAATAATAATAAAATATTAATTGAACGAAAATTACATGTCATAAAAGGTCTAAAGTTTTGTGCAATTCACCTGTGTCCTCTAGAAAATGCTTACAAGCAAGGAGGAATCTGAGCCTGTAAAATAATGTCAATAACAGATATTAACAATCAATAAGAAAATGAATAAGAAAATGAAAACACTAGTACTATTTTTCATCAAAATCAAAGATGAATAAAAATCAAAGATCAATAAGAAAATTTGAGATGCCCTCCTACAAGTTTGTGAAAGGTGGCCAGACAAACTGGGATAATTAGAGTTTAATATTAAAGATAAGATGGGGCTGCTAGCTGGCTAGGATGTGAAGGTTGAGAACAATAAAAAAGAAAATAGCATATATGAAAAGAAGGGAATTTCATCACCGCTAAGCTCTACTCACATCCTTCAAGTGAAACTACCAAGCTCAATTTATAGGAGGACAACTGTAATATGTGTCATATGGTTAAACGGGGTAAATTTTCTGCTTGAAAATTTTTGGAGTTTTTCCTTTTTAATCCTCATTATCAAATTTTCATTTATAATCGTATGATCTTTTGAGGGGCATATTAGAATTTACACAATGATGACAAATCACTTTTGTATTTAAAAAAATACATCTTAATTATCTCATACACGTGTATATTAACGGTATCTATTTCTGTTAATACCGTTATTTAATTTTATAGATAATGAAAGTTTAAAAAAAATAAAATTTGTCGCATCCTTACTTATGTAAAAGGTATATTATGTAATTAGCACATGAATCTATAAAAATTAAAAACTAGGTTTGTTGATATTAGGTTTAATTAGGTGAATTCATAATGCCAATAGTTGGGTAAATAAAATGTTCATGCTAGATTATTAAATGCTTATTTATCATAGTTTTACTTGTAAAATTAAGCATAACCAAAGTGCAAAAAAAAAAAAAAAACACTTAAATCTCCTTCTTACTCGATAAAATTTAATCATTTTTATCTTTATGTTTTAAAACATACCAGAACCCCTTATTATTAACTTGTTAAATAGTCAGATATACTGCATAGAGGACAATTCGATCTTTTACAGTAATTAGTAAACAATTATGACAGTTGACATATGAATGGACTTTTAACACTAATTTTGAAATAGAATGATTGACAATTAATTAACCGAACAGTGTTAGCATTAGGGGAGTTCTAGTGGGTCAGCAAACACAAGCGGAAAATAGCTTTTATTTCGTCAAATAAGAGGGGAGGTTTTAGTCATTTTCCCTAGAGCGCTGGAGCACAACTGCTGTAAATTGTACAGTAAAAATGAGGTGAGCTGTGAAAATGGGTGGTAATTGAACGAACAATCAAGAAAACACACTTGGACCAAACTGGCAGAGGCAATAAGGGACGCATGTCTCCTACTTGGAACACGATGAATTGTGTGATTGGGTCATGTTCAGAGTTCAAATTTGACTTGCCAAATTAATCCTAGGAGACCGTGGATTACAACTCGAGCTAATCTTGTTTAAATTTCGACAGTTCAGATTTCTCCGAAACTGAAAATGAAAGCAATGGCTGATAAGCGGTCACTTTGCTGTCTTTGATTGGCTGGCAGCTTCTAGTTCTCTTGCATGTATTTGCATGCAAACCAAATCCTGGGTTTACTTTTGTTAATACATTAATGTTCCAATGAAACTGCTCTTTTTGTTTTGTTGCCATATTAAGGAGAGATTCCTTTCACAAAGTTACAGTACAATGAAATCTGAAACTCTTTTCAAATTTTATCCCGGAAAATTATAAACCAGGGGCTGGTGAAAAACTGAAAAAGATTCCTTCCAAATTAAAATTATATTTCTTATGAATCGGTGTAAAACTTGAAATCTTTCATATTTGAATCGTATATTGCAAATTCAAAATTTTGGCAGGAGGTTTGATTAACGTCCGTAAAAGAATATAACAAAATCCAACGTAATCTAGGTGGATATTACATCTCAACAATAAAGTAGAGGCGTTCAGTGCCACTTTCCAAGTGCATGTTATATGAGTGGAAAAAAAACAACAAAAAGCTAATGCTTATCTCTTGTTTTCTTTTTTCTTTTTTTTAAAAGAAGTCACACATAAATTTGTAAATTATCAATAATGCTATATATCATATTTGGTTGACACAAGTAATGTTATTTTCTTAATTAGTATCTCAACCTTTACATATACATTAAAATAAAATGACAGATAATTTTACAATGAAATTGATCATTCAATAATAATTAAACGAGTAACACATTAGAATTTTTAGAATTGGAATATGATAATATTACTTGGAAATTGACAAGAGGGTTCAGGGTTGTATGAGAAACTATAGATTAAAAGAAAAAAATTGGTTAATTAGAAAAGTGACTCGTACGTACATGTATGTCATATTACATATTTATCACACCAAACATTCACTAAATGTGGTGCATTTTCACATTACCTCTACACAAAATTACTGTTACACATTGTTTGTCAAAGCTATTACAATTATGGTTACGTTATTCATTCTGCATACGATTCACTTCAGTTATATATAATTGTACAATCTTAGTAACAAAAGCACCAATTATTTTTAAATACAATGGATGTTATTGTTAGCGAAAGCTTTTGGTAGATGGGATATTATTATTGCCCGTTCACTTGAGGGATTTTGTTTTGATCATAATTTGCTCCCTCATTGTCGGCTTGTACGTGGGGGGCACTCATTGGTATCTCCACCTGCTCACGTGCCAGTATCTCATTGTTGTCTGTACCCATCATTCCATGCTGCTGAACACAGGAGAATATGGGCCAAAATAATTTAAAAGCCATCCGATGTCATAAAAACTTGATCAAAAGAATGGAGAAGCTAGGGAAGGTGAGAGCTTGAATGAAACCTGAATTTGAGGGTACAAGGAAGGTGATATGGGAGCAGAGTGTAGCCCTGCTGAAACATAAGCTTGAGGCCAAGTGGCAAAGTTTTCGCCGCTTGGATTTGTGATATGGCACTCTCCGATGCTATGGGGCCCCGCGTTCGAGCTGGTTCCTTGCATCAATGGATCATACATTGTAGTTGAAAGATCCCTGAAAACGCATAGCCTAAAAGTTTTAACAGGTGGAAAATATTTATACGATGATCTTCTGAATGGTTTTCGAGACAGAAGTTTGTGAAGCATTTGACAATGTCGGAGCAAGCCCCATTTGGGCTTCGACTCGAATCATACACGCAAATAAAATTGTCAAATCGCCCACGTCCCCTCCCATCTTAGGCCTCTAATATTAAAGAAGACATTCCATTGCTTACATTCTTGTCATATGGACCTTTCAATGTTACATACCCGAGCTGATTTAGAGGAGCGGATGATTCGAAAATTTGTGCTTGGTTTTGACCTCCGTCAGGCAACCAACCCACAACTTCATTCTCGAAAGATGTTGGCATTGCTTGCTGCTACAATTGACACAAAACCATATTCACCAACAAATTCTATATCCAAAAAAGAACATATATATATATATATATATATATATATATATATATATATATAAAATTTCATATTTAATCTTACTGTATTTATTTTTCTATTGGTAATTTGTGAATTTACCTGCAAACTCGATGGGTCGTAAGAAGACAGATGGTTACTCAACAAAAATTCCTGCAACCCACAAACAGAGCCAGTGGGAACCTCAATTATTATATTATAGTGGAGAAGATCATTATTTTGTATTAGAGATGCATATGTGAATAACCTTTCTCTGGGAAACTCGACTGAGAGTGTCAACAAGATTTTTCTCACAGGATTCAATGTCCTTGATAGATGTGATCCTTAAAGGATCAGGCTCATATATCCTTATTTGATCCTCTGCCATTTGAAGTTGCTGCTGTAACCTACCAACTTCTTGTTGTAGTTCCTGATGAAACCAAATAATATATAACCCAATTTAGAAAAAGTTAAAAACAACATTATCAAATGTACAGAATAAGAAAAGTACTTGTTTGATAGTTCATAATATCATTATTACCTCGATGTCATTGTTGATTGCTGCAGGGCTTTATGAGAACATCAGAAGTGGATCGAGAATTAAAATGTATTCGTCAATTATTAGATTGTTCAACTTGAATTATATTAAAAAAATAAAATTGTGAAGAGGGAATAAGAGAGACAAACTTTGCAAGTTGAAGAGCAATGTCATTTTCGCTCCTTAGTTGCTGTAGAGTCCTTAGCAAATACTGCATGAACTTCAACTCCATAATTAATTTACACTTATGCTTTTATTCTTAAAAATTTAATATCTCTGGCGATATAATTACCTCTTTGTTTTGGATATCCCTGTAAGAGGGAAAAAAAGAGAGACTAAATTAAGAATAAAATTAGTGGAAGTTGACAAGTTGTGAAGAGAATTAATTAAAGGTTTAAGAGCTTACGGGTGTCTGCCTTGATCGGGAAAAATTATAGCGCTGCATGCAACAATGACAAAATTCATTAAATTAACAAATAATTAATTAAGAAGATAAACGCTATGAATTAATTTAGTTTAAATTTTGAGGAATGGTGGCATGTAGGAGCTTACTGTTCTCTTTCTTGATCAGGGAGATTAACATAACGAGAAAACACGTCCTCGATCCTGGATTTTTAAGCGAAACAACGAATAAATGATTGCAGCAGGCATAAGAAATTGGAATCAAAATGAGAAAAATTAAAACCCCATGTAGTTTTGTTTTATGTATCCAAAACCAAAACCCTATGTAGCTTATTTGTTTTGTTCAACGAATGAATAATTTTTAAGTGAAACACATGTTGTATGTATCCAAAACCAAAACCCCATCTAGTTTTGCAGTTATTGATGGTTCGAAAATTTTTTAAGGTAACTAGGTATGGGTTGCTGGAAGTTGCATACAAGTTAGCAGCTTCATAAATTCAAAACAAAAAAATAAAATAACAAAGCAAAGGGGTGCATCTCTGTGCATGTGGAGCTAACAAGCGATAGTTTCACTAGGGATGCTTACAACCTAATTCACGAACTTTTTTTTTTTAATTAAATATAATGTGCAGAGATTTATTAATTCACCCAAAAAAAAAAAGAATGAATGATGTTCGTCGGCACATAAGGAAATGCATTATTTCATGTAGATTACAACTTAAATATTACAATTTATGTGGCTATGGCCTAGTGGGATCGCGATACCATTTTAGACTCTAGTAATTTGCGTTACACAAGTTTTGTAAAACTAATTGAAAGAAAAAAATAAAAACAAGAAACTGATTGTTTTGTATTTTTGAAATAGAAACTAATTTGGACATGAACTTTTCAGAAATAGTGGAAAGAGCCTATTATTATTATTATTATTATAGGATAAACAATAATCATTAAAGATCTCACATAATCAATAGTAATCAATAGCAACAAAATCAGGATGAATCGAAACTCATCAGTATGCTCTTATGCTTATTCATTAAAAATAATTATAGCAAATTCTCAAATGCCAAGAGTTTAGATCGATCTAAATATCAAAATGTACAATTATAATCACCTTTTTCTGCCAGAAAAGTGACTGAGACGACCAGAAGGAGAGAACATTATAAGAGCAATATCAATGTCACAAAGGATTGAAAGCTCATATGCTTTCTTAATGAGCCCATTTCTACGCTTTGAGAAGGTAACTTGGCGATTTGTGTTGTTTTCTATTCTCTTAATCTCGAGCTTAACACGACCCATTTTTGATAATGATGATTAGTTAGCTGTCACCTTCACCACAACAGTACCTGTCAATGCAAATTAAAAAGAAAAATTTTGAAAAACATTATGTTTTGAATCAAAGACTTTTTATTTTGAATTATTTTTAGAAAGTGAGAAAATCTATTGCGTGGCTATAAATAACAATTCGTGGACATTAAGAGAAGGCTGAAAAGAAGGGATGTTACACATGAGAGATTGAGAGATTTTATTGTTACAAACGAGTGATTGAAGAGTGGAGAGATTGAAGGGTTTATAAGGAAGAGGTCGTTGGCTTACAGGGGATTCAATGGTTAATTCGTTAGCCTTGTGTGCACTTTTTTGCCCTTGGTCCATTCCTTTGGTTAATGGTTACTAATATTTGGGCATTTTGGTAATGGCGTATTTGTGAAAGGGGAATATGCATGCATCTTTGAGGATCTCACTTTGTGAGTACTCGATCTATGGTTACTTTGGTTATGGTGGTGATTGACTCATGCACTCGCCATGCTATAAGAAAAGCAAACATAGAACACCAACCTTAGATTTAGGTAATTGGGTAAAAAAAATGGGAAAGGCTCTCATCGGATCTAGTCTCTCATGCATGTCCACTCAAAGTTTTATCCTAAATATATATGATAGATGAAGTGAATCTAAAGAATATGTAAAAGTGATAGGAACAAGATCAAATACCTAGTCTGCTCATTCTGAAACATTAATTCCTAGCTAATATAGTTGTTAAAGAGTACTAGATGCATGCCAAAGTTGCAATTCCTGTTCTTTTTCTTTTTCTTCCTTTTGGCGGTACATTTCTTCTCTCTTTCTGATGTTCCCAACAAACAAACACACATCGCAATACGCGAAAAACAAAAAAAAAAATATCTACCTTGGAATCGTGCCCGAGAGTGCGTGCAGCAGCACTATTCCACTTGAAGATAAGGACTAACTTTGTAGTTTAATTTTATAGCAGCAGTTCATGCTCCATATATTTTGTCATGACATTCATATAATCGCCACATAGACACAGCATGCAGTTTGGTATTAGTTTATGTTTAATGCCAGCCGTGAAACTTTTGTCTTCAGGCCAAGCACTTTGTGTACTTTGCTTAAACTTTAAACCGAAATTGTAGGTACATCAACAAGCTAGCCCTTCAATCGCACGGGTGCTTATAAGGTATCGCTAATATTCAATCGAGTCCAAGTTCGGGTGGTACTGATCACCCAGACTAAGATGTGCAATTATAATAAATATTAACATCTTATTCCAGAAGCAAAGGTTCATAAGCGTAAGAATTTTACCTTAGTTTGGGATTATTTTATTTTCCTCCCACTGCAATGTGCAGGACAAGGGATTGCTATTGGTTGATACGAAAGATTAATTAATTGTTCGCTAGAAAAGTAAGCTATATATTTAAGCCACATTAATTTTCTGCATGCCGTTTCATTTCACAAATTAAGTTATAAAGGCCACAAAGCCATAAAGTTGCAGATTCTTCAACTGTAAGAAATGTTAAATGCCTCCTGCTATAATGAAAACTCCTCAAGAGTACTATGATTTATGAATCACTTCATGATCGTGGTTCGCTGCTGCTGTTAAAAAGTCTCAAACGATCAATATTCAAGAGTGAGATGCGCACAAAAAAGAAGACACTATCACTACAAGCCAAAAAAAAAAAATTACATGGTCAAAGAAGATTACTATAAAAATATATATATATATTTATTATTTTGTGCCGTTTGTATTATTTTCGGCGAAAGCAGAATTATATGTCTCGAATTAACCCCAAATTCGAAAACTCACTTTATGTACACCGAAAGAAAATGAACAACCAAACCAAGAGAACGATTGGGCCCAAAACATATAGACTGGACCTGCGGTTTGTGCTGGGGGGCCTTTCTACGTTGGGCAGGATTTTGTCCGACACTCTTGTATATTTTGGAACAACCTAGCCGGCCGACGGTCAGCAAATGCGCACGTGGGAATACACCTGTGAGGCGACTTGGAAGTGCATTAATCAGACAATCATCATGTGATCACGTCACAATCATAATAAGACTAGCAAATCTCGCCCGCTAAACCGTATTCATATTTCTGATTACCTTAAATTACTTCTTATTTTGCTACTGTTTTAGTAATTTTGTCACGTACATCAAAATTCCACCGACCGAATTATTAACAAAACTGTGATAAACAAGCCGATGAGCTGCAATTCTAATTGTTTGTGTGCAAGACATGGTACTGCAATTTTGTCAAAGTGGTCGGTTTTGAAATTAATTTGTTATTCGCGAGTTCCGCTCTCTGGGGATTTATCAGGACTGGCCAAAAGCACCAATTCCATTTGTTTTCAACACGACTGTATTTAATTTCTCCTGCTTTTGGGCCGGGACGGCTGCTCATGTCCCATGATATTGCTCATCAACTTACCCCACAACCTGGGAATATTTTTAGAATCAAAGCACCAGGTTACTTAACGCAGAAGCTGTTTACTTTTAACTACTGGTCCAAAGATTCCCCACCAATTCAAGTGTACAACTGAAACACGGAGTTTAGTCCAGGTTCCATTTTGCTTTTAGTATATCTTTGGTTGGATGAGCAGAATCCTGAATCCAGCGGCTAGCTAGCTAGTTCTGTTGGTGTGGACACAAAGTGTAAATTCATTATTTGGCTTTCTAATATTCTGTACGTCTAATCAAATATCCAGGAATATTCAAGAATGCATAGATCTTCACCGACTTTGATCAGAAGTGCCTTTAATATCAATGCCAGTAGGACCATTCAAATTTTATTTTAAATCATACTAAATAATCAATTCTGATAATTTTGACGGATTAGATTGAATCTACATCTACCCCTTCAGCACGATGTTGTTTATTTTGATTCTAGGCCGTCCAATTTTGTTATTGAAATCTACATGCACGCCCCAATAATCCTTTACAAAATTAAGATCTAACTAGGTCATGCGAAATTCTATCACCTCAACTACTCCGTTTATCATCTTGATCATGCTATTTATGGACTTTACGAATATCGAATTCTGCATGTTACAAAACGATATAAATTCACATTTAATCGTCAGATTTTAGCCGACTATCATTTCAATCAATGTATTTTTCTAAAACATTATCTATTTTTTTACCAATATCTTATTCTCTTCTATCCACTAGGTAGTAGCATGTAAGACTCTTGTTTGAATTTTATGTTGCATAAAACAAAAAGTTTAATTTAATACCCTTAGGCCATCTCTCGTGCTTAACACCAACATAAAAAATGTACCTTTTTCACACTAAATTACTATTTCATCTCCAACTCATTTATACCAAATTTTATATAAAAAAAAATATTCTTCTTTTTATTCTTTTAAAATGAACAAATTAAGATTTTATAAAGAAGATCTCAGCAAGGCCAAGCATCTCAAAATACTTCCAATAATATTGGCCAATATCTTGATGATATTGGAGGATCTAATAATAATCTCCCAGATTATTAAATAATTGTTCTAATTTATGCTAGTAGTAGTAGCTTTTTTAATTTCTATTAATTTAATTTTATAATATGTAATCTAGTAATTAATATTATTGGCATTTTATTTTTATTATTAATTTTTGTGTTGAATATTTTTTTATTTAAAATATTATTATAATATTCAAAAAGTAAAAAATAATAACTTAAAATAATAATAATAATAACTTAAAATATTATATAAAATATGACATATATGTAAATAAGAAAAAATATTATTTGAGACTTTTTTTCCCTAGCAGTAAATGAATAGTGTTGCTCCATATTTGGTGTAATACTATTCATAAGACCATTTTAGTGTTAGTTTTGATGTTACATTAGAGAAGTATTTTGCATAAAAAATAGTATAAAAGGTGGTTTGGTGTTAGTTTTAATGTCACAATGGAGATGCCCTAAAAAACTATATCTAATTTTGAGTGACTCACCATATATATAGGGAACAAAGTAATCAGCCCAACCTCTCGAGATGACCCGTCGCAAAAATCTATAGATAAAAACCTACCCATGGGTTTGATTGACAATATACATAGTTATTTTCATAATAAAAAACGACCATCCCGCATATTTGCTTCCCGTGAAATGATGACAAAACTCCTTAGCATGTCAACATGGACGCCCCAAGCCAATCCAATTGCCAGCGATATATATCTGGATTAATAGAATGGTACATAATCATTACTAGTGGCTAGAAAAAAGACAATGGTTCCAATCTCCAACCACAGAGATAACAAATTATTAACATGCAAAATTATATGTGCAAAGGCCCCATTACAATAACATAGTATATGTACTTGGTATTTAGGCATGGATAGCTGTCGCATAATAAATATTGAAAATTTTATCAAACACCATTTACTTTCAATGAAATTCCACATCTAGCACAAACTCAAACACAATTCATTAAAAAAAAAAATATCATCACACCTCATCATCATAAACAATATAATACAAATTATCTCATTTTCATACATACTACATATATGTGCACATAATTAATTATTATACATATGATTAATTACAATCACATGATTGCGCAAGCATTAGGATTTTCATCACTGAACATGGTAGTGTAATGGTCGTCCACGGTGGTTTCAGTGACGGTGGCCGTGGCGGGGACCGCCCTAACATGATTAGGAGGAGCTTTTTTATCGTAAGCTTGTGAAACATAAGGATTTAATACAAGATTGTAAGGAACGTAAGGCCACATCTCCACTTTCTTCTTTGTGGCTTTTGCTGCCGCTAACACTTTCTTTGCGTCGACGAAGCCCGTCACAGTCACCTTCTGCTGCTTCAAGTCCACGTCCACTGATTTCGCCCCTGCCGGAAAGAGAATTAAAGGTTTATTAAGTAAAGTAATCTTCATTCATCGTTAATATATACATAAAAAGGAAAGCAAATAAGTGTTTGATCACATATATATGTACCTTTAACTGAGGAGAGGACGCCCTTCATTTTACGGGCACAGCCATCGCAATCCATCCTTACTTTGAGTGCCACCGTTTGCATTTGCTTCTTCTTCTTCTTCTTTTTAACACTGCTAAGTAAATCAGATATATACTCTATGGTGCCTTCGACTCCCATTTTCGGTTCTTATTATTATCTCTTTTAGCCGGGGAGGAGCTAAGTATTAGTGAGATTGTACTAGAAATTAAAACGGCTATTGCAAGTTTTCTTCTTTGTTTCAAATGGAGAAGCTTAATAAAGACAAAAACAGAAAGCTCGATGAGTGACAATAGAAGTGCTGGGGATATCACTCTATATATAGACTCCCAGTTCTTGAATAGCATGCATTTATAGTAACAAGACAGGTAGGGTATACTTTTAATTAATGATTAAAAAAATAAGGAAAAAAATCTATGTGGGTCATATATATATATATATGGGAAAAAATTATAATATTGAAAGTGGGTACTCCTAGAAACTGCAGGAAGCGTCCTTGAGACCTTAATTTGTGGATTCCTCCTCTTAATGAGAGAGCCAAAAAAACAAAAGAAAAAAGGCTTTAAATTAAGGCTGAAAGCTCTTGATTTGCTTTCACTAATAAGCTCTTGTTATTGGATTTAATTTTGAGTTATAGAGCAAAGTTGGTGCATGCATGAGTGTTCAAAGCTGTACGTAAGTGGTATACTTTTAATTACTTACAAAATTCAAGATATTTTTTGGAAAATTTGAGGCTTAAGAGTTCAATGCTTTGGGTATAAGAAATGGGAAAGTGATGAACAGAGGACTTTAGTGGAAAGAGACATTGTCAAAAGTTTGAACGAAAATCGATCAAAATCATTCAACACATTTAATATATCTTAATGGTGGAGCATGGTTTTGGATGTTGATGGCATCAGCGACTGCCGCGTACCGAAGGATCCAAGTGAAACGTGGTGGTCATTGGAGATTCTAACGGGTGATATGGAGGCCGCGTAGAGAGATTAAAAAATAAAAAAAATGAAAAAAAAAATATTCATGGAGAGGGACAGAGGGTCGCTTTGAAGACCCTTAGCTGAAGGTAACGTCGTTTATAGCCATTGTCCACTTGTGAATTTCTGGTTTGATTGAGGTCTGATTGGGCGGTGGAACTGTAGAAAAGAATAATAATAAATTAAAGAGGGGCAGAAATAAAGAATTAAAATGCATTTGAACCAACAAATGATTCTGTGACAGGTGGCAACAAAATTCAGGCAATTGATTATTTTGGAGCACCAACTTTCCAAGTTTTTTCACCCTGCAAAGCTTCCTTACTACAAACTTCCTCCATGAAAACGAGGTTTTCATTTCATTCTAATCACTCTGTATTATCTAAAGAAGTTTAATTAGTTACCCTTTACTGATAAGATAAAATAATGCATTGATGGAAGACCTCCCAGCTGGAGATTTTATAATTTAATTTGAAGATGAATTTTCACAGTTATTAAGAAGACTTGAAGTGTTAAGTGTTCACATATTTTAATATTCCAAATTAGGATTAAAACACCTATCTTTTTTATGTGCAAATTAAAAATGTCACAATTATGTGGTTTAACCTTAAATTGATATTTAAAAAAAGCGAGCATGGATAATTTGCAACAGGGCTACCAAGTCCCCTTTGTATTGTATTGTATCGATTGACAGGTATCCACTAACCACGCGCTGCCATTTCCATGGCAATAAATTCATGGGCCAACAACTAAATCACTAACCAGTGATTTATGTGCATCTAGCAGACGTAGGGTTTTCACTTTTCAGTAATCAACAAGCATAAAGAAATGTCAAACACTTCATGGTTCTTTCATATCTTCTTGCTAAAATTTATTTTTTTTAAGCAATGAATTAAAAAGTGTGTGGCGGAGGATTTATGAATTGAAATTAACCATGTCATGTAGCTTTCTTTGTAGGTGTACGTAGGTTACCAGAGACAGCCCCTGCACAGTGTTCCCTGGGACACGAAACTGATAACGCATTCAATAGTGGACCAGCTTAGTGCATTGGCAATATATACATGGCCTTGTTCACTACCCTACATGAACGATGACTCACTTGCAGTCCCCATCACCATTGCTCTCACCATATTCAGAATATCACAAACTTTCGGATTCTGTGTTGACAAAATTGTGTCAGTGTATTGAATAGAGTTCTGATCATCGAATGGGTAACATGTGTAAGTAATGTTACCCATTAGATGACTAGTACTCTACATTCGATATCAAGATTATTGCTTGAGTAAATATTGGTAACAATATCTGGTATTCCAAGATGCCAAAGTATTCACGCATATAGATACCCAAAGTTCAGAATTGTTGATGTAACTAAAAGCTTTCTGGCACTTTGAATCTTTGATCATGCTTTATCTTTCGCGCAACGCTTTTCACAACCTTGAGACTGAGATTGAAATGACCTGACGAGTTCATCTTAACCGTAACACTTGTCCACGCTTTTGGTTTCCATGACCAAACTACCTCACTCAAAAGGAAAAAAGAGAGTGATTTTCTCCCAACTTATTCGCAAAAGATCGCTATTGATTTGGGATAAGAGAGTTCTCGGACCCCACCGCACCGATGCAACAAATACATCGATTACATGTACTCTTAAAAAGACGAACAAATTACAATAATTGTCCACAGCGAGAAGCCGGGTAGGCTTCGATCGTCCTCTTACTTTTGCTCAAAGCAGATACCGAAAGGGACCTCGACACCAATTACGGCCACATATCAATACCCATAATGTAACTAAACCTTTGTTGTTATTTTCCATGGTCTTTTTCGCAATTCATTAACATTAGTTAATTTACGCGAAAAACAAACTCTGCCTTGGCACAAGCTAGAGGTGGCTTAAGCTCTTATCTTACGATGCAATATTCCTAATTCATTTGCCATTAACTTATTATTAGTTGGTTCACCAACCAAACAAGCGTTAGGTTAATGACTTTCTATTTTCAAGTGTACAAGAAGACAATCCTGTCTCCATCTAACTAATTTAATCGGTATCTTCTTGGATTTGATAGGATTTTACCGGCAGGTATTGCATTGATCCTAATCGTGCAACACATTGTAGCAATTAATGTTTGCCAACGGATTACTAGATTAATCAATCCATGAAAGCAGTCGAGAAAGGACTACGCGCGGAATGAAATTAGCCTTAAAGAAAATGCATTA
This sequence comes from Luvunga scandens, assembly GCA_030449905.1. Lineage (NCBI taxonomy): Eukaryota > Viridiplantae > Streptophyta > Magnoliopsida > Sapindales > Rutaceae > Luvunga > Luvunga scandens. The sequence goes on along the minus strand of JASUUG010000798.1, from coordinate 3,561,283 downwards.
ATAAAAACATAAATGAATCAAAAGTTGACATACCCATAAAGAAATCTTCCACCAACCCCAATCAATACAAATGGCCTAATAGAAAAACTGAGCTGTTTTGTGAGATGGGAGAGGTTGACAAGAATAGACAACAGATTTACAAGAGCGAGGACTAACCGGACAATAAGAGCAAACACATTAACAAGAGCAATGAACATGCGAAACAAAGGACAGAGTCAAGTTGCAGGGCTGAGGCTGCAATGGACTTGGACGGAGCTGTTTTTGCAGTGGAAGGTGCAGCTGCCTGTCCATCACTGGTGCTCTGTTGCTCTGTGGTTGGCAATGAGCTTGGAGATTGACCGGCAGGTGGTGGCACAAGATGCACATGTGACTTGTCAATCACTTCTTCACCTGTGAAGCCAGAATCATATTGTGCAAAGCTAGCTTGTATGGCAGAGATGATATAGAATAAATCAAGAAGTGGTTTCACCAAAAACAGAAGAAAATAGAAAAATGATTCGAGGAAACAAAAAAAATTAGAAAGAATCCAATTAATACAACCCCACCAAGACAAATTCATAAAGTTAAATCCTTTCAAGAAATACTCAAATCTATTCCATGCCCTGGACACCTAATCTGTTCGGTTCCCATCTCCATGTGACAAGTGAGGTACATGGTTTTGCGAGGGCAAGTTAAAGATCAAATCACTAACCATAATAAATGCAGACAAAATGCAGAAGATAATATAAAGGAGACTCCCTATTTAATATCAAATGGCAAAGCTGTCCTAATTATTATCAAATTTTTTAACTTTTAGATGTCCTACTTTAGAAGAATCTTTGAACTAAATCCTTCAACTTTGAGAACTTAAAACAGTAGCTAAAGATTGCAAAGACCTTTTCAATTCTTCTGCATAAAATAATTTAAGGAAAAACAATAAATTTTAAATTAAAAAAAAAAAAATCAAACCAAGGCACTTACATTTAGAATGTGACCAAGCCAATTTCAAATTTTCCCTATCAAAGACCACGCGGTGACCCATCATGAAGTTTTCTGCATGAAAAAGTGTCATCAAGAACAACGAGAGAAAAGGGGGGGGGGGGGGTGGACAAACAAACAGGGAGACAGGAAATTCAGGAATGAAATAACAGGCAGAGTTGCTTAATATAATCTTTACATCTCTACCCTATGGGCCTCTAAAGAATATCTAGCTACAGATATTCCACAATTGTTCTTTTTCCTTATCCATCTCAACTAAGACAGAGCTGTAAGTTAGTTTGAATTTATAAGTATGCTTTGCTGCAGGGGTGAACATCTGGCTATGGATGTTATTCAAATCCTCATTCTGAACTGACCCCTGTTTGTCCACTGTGGTCTTCAGTTCGCTGTTAGTTTTCTCTTTTTCTTCATAAACAAACATTTTTCTGCTTCATATCATAAAAATAATTAAAAAGTAACAACATCAACAGGCAGAAGTATGTACTTACGTCCAATGATACCATAGTCTCCATCCGTAGACATCACAGTTAAACAGAATACAGTAAACCCCTGCACAACATCCCAACAGAAGGGAGGAATACAGCAATCAAACATGAATAGGTTTTGCTTCAAATTACAGGAGGGAGCAAACAAGAGTGAACTTGCTAAGAATAAAATTGGAAGACATCTGAGAATACGAAAGGTGCGTCCAAGAATATAGAGTTGAAATTTTCAACAATGTCTCGAGATTTTAGCAAGTCCATGTCCCTAACACAAGTAAAATACATACACGCAAGAAAAGAAATTCTGCAGCTCTGCATGTTCACACTGCTAACCCCACCTTTCAAATAGACCATTATTTCTTTAAAATAAGTATACCTACAAAACTATATTCAAGTGTAAAATAAGAAAAAGCAAGCATGATCACCAACCTGATTTTCAGGAAATGAATATATGTGATTACGGATTACAAAGCTTTGGTTTTTAGAAAATATAAGTCTCATATCAGGAACTTTAAGCATCTCCTCTGAACTGTTCCACACAAAAATGCTGACATGAGCTCTGAACTTATTTGAAAAAAAAAAAAAAGGTTTCAAAAGCCCTCCTTATTCAGCAGCCAACCTGGCATTATAGCAGTACTTCCAGGAATTTCCTTGGAGGCTAATCCTTTTAGCATTCACAAGCTTGTCAAACTGTAATCAAGAAAAAATAATATCTAAACCAACATAACAAGATAGCATATATACAGTGCAAAATAGTAAAAAACAAGCACCTTCATAACAACTTCAGTATAAATTTCAGTAGGAAGAAAAGTGAAAGATGCACCGCTGTCAACCAGTGCTTGGAATCCAGATTGTGGAAGACAAGAATTTCCAACACAGTAAGACTCCACCGCAATGAAGTAGGTGTCACTGAATCAAATAACAAGCTAATTACAGCGCAGTCAACAAAGAAGTTATAACATTGACGGGGCAATGAGAAGCTAATAGAAGTGCCAGAGTTTCATCCCTAGAAAATGCTTGTGATGTGCCGTAGCTGAGAAGTAATAAATGACTTACTATTTTTCTCCAATAGGCAAGAATGGAGTAGATTGTTGGTTTGCAGGGCCTTGGTCTCCAAAGAAAACACTGCCTGAATCATTCTCATTGAAACAAATAGAGAATGAATTTTGTATTAATCCAGCTTTCGCAAGCAAACTTGGTACTGAAACATCCCCAAGACCCAATCCCATTACACCATCAGGGGCTGCTCCATCCAAATAACTGCCAGTTTGCTTCCTTCCGCAGCTACATTGAATAATAACAAGTTAACCATTCATAGAAACCCGACCATAGTCAATGAAACTATCACACATATCAAGATAATCAACGTTTGTGGGCAAAACCAAGTAACAAACCCTATAATGACTGATGATTGCACAGAACTTTGGGGTGCATGTTTGCTGAAAGAAGCCAAATGCAAAATGTCGTCAACGAGATAACCAGAACTCGAGGTATCTTCTGTGGAATAATCTGCAATATAAGGGCAGGGATCCTTCAAACTTTTGCAGCTAGAACGAGACTTGCATAAGTGATGACTGCAAGAGACATTCTTGCTGCTGCTCGATGAAGATGGGTCATACTCACTAAGATTTCTATCCTGCACAATGGATGCCCCAAATACGAGGAGGCACCTGCCAATCAATCACTAGAATTAAAATGCTAAATCTGTTACCATCCTACCCAAAGACCCAAAGTAGTCCACAGTGCTATTAAGAAGGCCAAAACCGAAGTTCGCCTAACATGTTTCCTAAAACTATAATGTAACATGGAAAAAAACTATAACTTGGTACTATACTTCAATAGTGTCATTCTTTACCATATTGATTAACCTGTTGATGCCAGCTACTAGTAAAATGCTAAAAGTCAGCTGATAATTATAACCATATCTTGTGAACACATAGACTTTGGGTGGATACAGTTATGATTGTTACTGTGCTTTTACTTTATTTTGAAAACACAGCAGCTAAGATGTTTGGCAAACTACTAAATTTACTTGGAAGCTAATAATTAGCAACCCCCTACCGGCTTGTACTTGACAGATAGTTGTGAATTAAAACCAAAGCACCTCAATCTCATATAATTGAAAGCCAAAGTGATTGGAGCTTTACAAGGATAATAGTTTGTTTATTTAATCACCACTTAATTAAGATTAAAATACAGGATGGTTAAACAAGTAAAACACTTGGTAGTTGTCACATAACTGACGTTTCACAAGGCCTAATCTCACATATAGCTTATTTGCATCGAACTAAGCATATTAAACAGTTAAAAGAAGCGATAATCATGCGAAAGACCAAAGGGGGTTTAATAGTAGCATGTTTACCAAAGACGTGTAGTAACTGGCAGACAAAGGAGCGCATTGTATGCATTGGCATGGGACCCAAAGCAAATTGCTCCCAGCATCCAATGCTACAAGAAACGAAACGTTTGGTGTCCCAATATCAATCCACGTGTAATGTAACCTGAATAATCACAAAAATAAATTAAAGAATAAAAAGTCGATTAAAATTGATTTTTCACTAATATATCCCTAAAAATTCCTCTCTTTTTACCCCCTCTTGAGAACCAAACAGAGCTGACGAATTTCACTCACCAGTAAAACTGATTTCCGAAGAAATGAGTTTGACTTCCTTCAGAAGGAAACAACAATTGATCACGCGAAGATTTATTATTACTCTGTAACTTCGCTCTCGTTTTTTGCCGCTTCCAATCGTTACTCAAAAGCAGCTCCAAGTACTCGACGCTGTTCTTCTTCGGCCACGAATCAGCAACTGACCCGCTTCCACTCTTCGAAATCCACCTCTCCTTCGCTTCATCGGAAAACCTGTGCACCAGCTTCGACGAAAACGACGCCGCATCTGATCCGTCCAACAGGAAGGAACCAAACAACAAGCAAATCGCCACGCGATTCACCATTTTGTTAGAAAGGAGAGTGTCTTGAGTGAGTGCGCTCTGAGCTGTGTTTTGTAGAAAGCTGATAAAGCAAAGAGTCTAAAGTGCGCTCATGCGGTGCGTAGAGCGCGCATTAGCCTAATGCCAACTTTGCCAATAATGCAAATATGCGATGCGTTTTTTGCTTCGAAATGTTAGTAAATGGGTCACATGAAAAACCTAGTACCAATAATATTAATGGGGTCTTGCTTGGAATGGTAATAATCATATAGTGGGCCCATAAGATTTTGAATTTTAAAAAAATTTAAAAAAGATAATGAGAGTGACTATTGAGAAATAGGGGACCCACGGGATGACACGTGTGTTGAAATGGACACGTGTTGTGCGCTTTTTAAGTCGCGGATTCCGGCTCTGCGTCATATTTTTTTTTTGAGGGAGAAGGGACTTAAGTGGGAAATGAAGTTATAAAAAGCACTGTTGTTATCATGGGTGAAGCGTTTGAATGTAGCGCCAATTTCAATTCACCCCATTATATGTTCATAATCTTTATCCTGCCCTAAAATATTGACAACCCACGCTTCAGTTCCAAAAAGTAGATGCAAATGACAAACACACGAAATTTGTGCATGGTAGAAATTTAGTCATCATTAAAATTATGTCAAGGACAAAAGCATATTTAATTAAATCCACTCTAGATATTATTTAGACTAATAATTATTTGCCATACATATTTTCTTCTATTATACAAAATTTTATTCAAAATTTACTAAAACCATAAAATATTTTCTTTTGAATTGATTATTAAATAATTTTCGGCAGAGTTTGACAATGCTCCGATTAGCACTTATTTGTCATTAAATAACTTTTATAGTAAACGTATTACATCATTTTTAATATGCATCACTCGTATGCCTTAAGTTGACAAAATATGTCTATTGTCCATTAATCTGTTAACTATCATTTGCAAGTACTAACATCATGAGGGTAAGTCTTTTAATATGAAGGAAGCTTTGATAAAGAAAAACGACACATCGTCTCGTTTACCTAATAAAAAATGACATGACATCCCATATATCGAATGATGACGTTCAGTGAAAATAGAAGTTTTTATAATAAAAAATAACATGTCATTCTCTTTACCTCATAAAAAAACAATATATCATCCTATTTATCATATGACGATATCATATATGTGAAACAATGTCATTTCATTAGGACTAAAAAAAAATTGCTGTAGATTCGACAAAATCTGCTCCTCCAAGCTTTAACCTGAATTTTTGAAGATTTACTTCTCAAAGCTCCAACTCAAATTTTTTAATGGTATAATACATATAATTGTTAATAATATGTACTGTTAATAATTTTTTATGGTATAATATAGCTAATTTTTTACAGTATAATTGTTAGTAGTATGTACTATTAATAATTTATAGTTTCTTATAAAAAAAATATATTGTTAATAATAAAATAAAAAATGTGTATTGAAAATTTACCTTAATTTTTGAAAAAAAAATTTGTCTTTTTATCTTAATTTGAGTTTCAAGGGCAAAATAGTTAATTTACCACAATTCTATTAACTTTCTAACAACAGCTAACGTTTTGGTGAGCGGTAGACACATTTTGTTAACTTAGGGTATATGAGTGATATATTTTGAAAGTGTTATAGTACATTTGATATATGTGTCATTTAAGGATATACGAATGATAATTTCCTATTAAGTTAATTAAAGGTTAATGGAACTTTTCAAATAATTTCGACTTAATAAAATAAACCAACATTTGTTTGTTTTTTATTGAATGAAGAAATCTGAATCAATCAACTAATTTTGAATGTAAAAAATATTCTTATTTTATTATTTATTTTTTATGTTTGTCCTAAAAACTCATCCCTTATCAATAATGAAAGGTATTATTCTCAAGCTTCTTTATGTAATTAAATGATGTTTTAATAAAAAAAGTATATACTATAATTTTAAAATCATGATTTATTTACTTGAACGTGGTTTTGCTTATATATCATAAAATATTACGATATAATTAATATATATGATATTTAAATTTAATAAGGATACAAATATAAAATTATTTATTTTTAGTTTTTAAAGTTAAAAAAATAAACAACTTAATATTTATTTTTAAAGAGTCAAATAAAAAAATAAATATATTGTTTAAATTTAAACATTAAAATCTATTCAAATTTCGGATCAATTTAAATTTATTTAAAATTTAAATAAAAAACAAATGACACCTTATTTTTCCAGTAGTGAACTCATGCCCTGATCAAGGGCACGGTTTCAAGTCACCTAGTGGGGCTCGATTTTTTTTTTATTAAAAATTTCATTAATAAGCTTATTTTATTAGTTACAATGAACCCAAATTGGCCATTACGTTTGCTTGGGCTTCTCATCTAAGGCTACTATTGCATAGAATCCGGTTTTTGGGCCTGTAATCAGAACCCAAATGCAGAGCTCCGCCTACCAATTGATATCTTCCGGGCTGAAAGTGATGTGCTCGAGTTTGTGAATGCGAAAACCGTAGATGCTCTTAAAATATATTGTTTGATTATTGACACCCATTCATTAATCTCATAAAATCTCTATTATATTATAATTATTTTTAAGAATAAATATAAATAGAATTAAAATATTTATATTTTCTTTCTCCCTTTAATTTTATTTTTCTTGTACAATATAATTTTTTTTATTATCGTTAAAATAATCTGAATTTAAGAAATAATTCTCTAAGCCAAAACAAAATTCTTGTAATAAACTAACAATTTAATTAAGACATAACATAATAAAAAATTAAATTAAATTAATTTTTATCCCAATGCTAATAATTTTTTAAGTATTCTCAAACTAATTGCTAAGCCCAAATTTTATAGATAGGATAAAATTGTATTATACCCATAAAATCTTTATTATTTTCTAAGTGTAGTATTTTTTTTACTTTTTCTTTTAGATTTTTTTTCTTTAGAAATTAAATAATAAAGAAAGTTTGAAAAGAGGAATATAAATATTAAGACTAAAAGAGTGAGAAAATTATTAGAAACTGAAAAATTTATAAATGAAAAAAGTGTTAATTTGAAAACATAAAAAGGTATTTTTAGCATTAAATGAAATATATTTATAAAAAAAAAAGGTTTCTATAAGGTTTTTGAGGAGTGCTAATAGTCCGACTCTAAAATTATTGAATAAATTAAATACAGGGTATATTAAAACTGTTTTTTTTTCAAGGAATAATAGATCCAACCCAGTTTATCTCAATCGAACAACCAAATGATTTTTGATCGGTTCCAATAATTTTTAAGGGATTTAATTGGATTTGGATTTTATACATTGAAATTTTCATCGCCTAATTCAGTCCATTGACTGTGAATCACATTCTAATTCAAAATAACATTGAACAGTACAAGAATGGCTCCTAATTGCACCGAGACGCGCTAGCTGTTTCCAGCACAAGTCAAGCAAAATTGTGGTTATCCACTTCATTTAATTAATTTATTTTTGGTGCGTACTTGTAATTAGTGGTTGGCAATTTCGGTAATTAGCTGCATTAATAGTTATCATGTGGCAACGGAAACATTATCTAAAAGTATTTTAAATATATAATATTAACTTAAATTATCTTATTAATACCCAAATTAACGGATAAGAGATTTAATTTAATTCAAAATCTAAAAAATTAATTTAAGATTATCCCAAAATTATTTAGTTTTATACAAAACGGAAATGGCCAAGGGGATTAAGTAAGTCCACTGAGAGATGACTCGGTGAACACCTTAATCCCTAAAACCCCGCCTAAAAATTGGCAGTATAATTCTAAGATGAGAGTTTTAGATATTTGAAAAGAAAAATGAAAAATAGAGGAAGAAAATATTTTAAAAGAATAAGAAATAAAGAAGCGTGAAAACGTAGAGAAGAGTCTCAAAACCGTTACCAAATGCCTGTCTCCTCTTGTTTGAGTTGTCAACTTCTTATGATATTTCTTCTTATTGTTATCACTTATCACAGCGTCGAGAATGATTCGACTCTCACATCATCATCATCATGATTTGTCTTCTTCATCCATTTTCTTCAAGTAAGTTTATATATTAATCTCATTAATTTTCTCTTTCTTTTATTGCTTGATCTGCTCCTTCTTGTTTCTGGGTTTAAAGAGGTTTAATTTGGTGCATCGATATGTCCAGTGTTAAAACTTCTGAATATCGCATGCCCTTTTGCCAGTTTTCTAGTTTCCTCAAGAATCAATTTAATTCGGTGAATACTAATTTGCAGAAAATCTTGTTAATTAGGATTCATGTAGGGCAGCGATTACTTGATTAATGATGATTTCTTTAGCATGTGTAGAAAAAAAAATCGAGTAGGATAAATTGGCATCCACGTTTGCATGTTAGAGCTGGCTTCTTCACCCTTCACTGCAAAGCTTTTTGGACGCGTATACGCTTCTTTTCGTCTTCTTTTTCTCTTTTTTAATTATGGAATAATATTAAGCTGAATAATCTTCTTTTTAAAATATGTATTTTTTTTTTTAGCTTTTGTATTTGATTGTGTTAATTAGGATAGAAAAAATATCTTAGCGCACGTGGATATGCCAAACAAAGAGCCACGCTCACAGCTTGTGTAAACCCTGTTTTAGGTTTAACAAGTTGCTGTACAACTAGGATTTTTTTTAAAAAAATCTTTTATCATTTTTTAAATTTGTAAGATATTATAATCAAATTACGTATTTTAACTAATTTTCTAATACAGGTAAGTTGCTAAAGAATGAGATTCTCAATATCTGCCACGTACTTGGCCAATCTTGACGTCATAGATATCATTAGCTGTCTCTGCTACAATTTCCCCTCTTCTCAATAACACACTTTTTTCACTGTTCAAGTCCCTGAAAAAAAGAAAACTCTTGTGTGTTGTGCGTTTCAATTTTCAAATGGAGGCGTTCTCACAAGGCCATGAAATTGAAGTTGGTTTCAAGTCTCTAACACTATGTTGTCCCAAGAACAATGACCCAAAACTGCATCACAGTTCTTGCATAATGGCGTCGAATTTAATGTCACCTCCACCATCACCGGCTTTCTCTCACATTGGTGATTATATTGGCATGGAGAGTTGTCTTGACATGAAGAAATGCGAGGACGTGCACATGATGAATGTTAATGCTTCGACGACGACAATGACAACGCCAACGCCAACGCCAACGCATACGCAACATGTTCGTAGTAGTGGTAGCAGCTGTAGTAGAAACTCGAGGACGAAGAAGGCGAGGGAGTTCCCACCACCCATTTCCTTGCTTGCACGCACGGAGAATTTGCCTTCTCACATGCCGTTCGTGTTGAAGAGATACTACACGAATGATGGCCGGTTGATTCTTAGAGAAGAGAGGGTGAGACGCCACGAGTACCTCCGGGCCCACAGATCCAACGGTCATCTAACGTTGCAGCTCGTGCACTTGGATGACGATTACGATGATGATGGTGGTGGTGCATTCTTTCCACCCTTGGATGATGGAAACGAAAACGAACACCAATATCCACAAGAATTAGCTGAAGAAAAAGCTGTAGCGGAAGCAGAAGTGGAAGCAAAGGAGGAGGAGGAGATTGAGGGATTGATTAATCAAATACCCGAGTCATCCAACGACAGTGAGGGTATCGGGGGAATGTGCTTGAAATATAACAATGTTATCATAAGCTCGTCGTGTTATCTCGGCGTGCCAGTACCAGCAGTCAAGCCTGTGCAAACTTAGCTAGCTAGCCCAGACGAATAGGGAAGGGAAAAAAAAATTAAACGAAAATAAAAAGGTTAGCTATAGCTAGCAAGATCTTTTTGGGGTTTTTCCTTTAGGGTTTGAGTTCAATTAGCACCCTTAGATGGCTTGATTTTTCTCTCTAAAACCCTTAAGTCTGCTCCCCTTTTCGGGTTATCTTTGTTTATGAGTTAGTTGTTGTTTCCTTAACTTTTCTTAGGGTTTTTAGTAATGATAGCAAGATCTTCATCTCTTATTCCATATTGGATTTGAAGTTGTTAGTCTTTCCTTTTAAATCTCTATGGATTAAAAGGAAAATATTTAAAAAAAACATGAAAAAGAAAACAAAACTTGAACCTGTGTAGTCCACTGGCAGTATCAAAATATCAGTTCATGCAGATGCAAGGAGCAATTTCCAAGGGAACCAATTTCATTTGTTAAGTTGGACACATGAATGGATGATTAAATTAAAGCAATCATCACAATTCATTATTTCATATTTGATATTGAAAAGTTGAGATCGATGTGTAGTACAGCTACCTCCCAATACATCCATTATTGTCAGTTCTCATGATTGGTCTGCAATTTCATTGTTCATCTACTGCTACCAGAGAGAGTAAATTTGGCAGCTGGCTGGTGCATTTTTCTATATGTCAGCTCAACCCGTTCCCCTTCTCAATTCTATTTCGATTTCTCGATCCATTAAGTTAATTTTCACACCGACAGCTAGGTGAATAACAATAAAGTAAATGCGAAGTGCAAATCCATAATTACAATATAGTCAAGAACAGAGCAAAAAGCCAAAAACAAACAAATAAATAAATAACTTATAAGAACGTATAATCTTTCCAAATAAGGAACATATATATCTACAATAATATACAAAAGACTATTAAAGAATATCCTATTTTTATTTTACAAGTATCCAAGTTAATATCCTATTTTTAGTTTATAAGTTTGTCTTGAATAATAATATCAATTTCTTTCCGTATCGTCTATCTACCTGAGTTTTCAATTAGCATTTAGCTAAATACACACAAGCACTACTACCTTATGAAATGTGATAACTAATAATAAAATGTTTATAAAATTGTGATATAAATTTTATATTGCAATTTAAAGTGTGAGTAATTCATAACTTAGATAAAATTAGCTTTTTGTGTTATCGTTATTAATGTGATCGGCACATGTTAATGAATGTCAAGTAATACATATTTTATGATACAAACTTTGTAAGTCTAAAAATACTTTTTATACACGCACCTCGCATTCAAGTTTATTTGACAATGATGCTACAATTTTTGTAACTTACCATTAGAACATATGACAACTTCAAATTTTTGTACTACGTTATGTTGTCTTAACGAATAATAATAAGATAACACGTTTTCTTTTCGGAGATTACAAGGTTTACCTTTTCTTATTCGGTTATGCAAACAAAAGAGTTTGAATAAGATGACGGGTTTTTGCTTTGGAGATTACAAGTTAAATTTTTTCTTATTCAGTTATTGCAAACAAAAGAGTTTGAATATGCCACGGTTCAAACACTTCCAAACTAAAACAAAAACAAAAAGTTGCCAACTTAACTCACGCACGTGCAACTTATCGGCCATGTATAAAATTCATTGCGATAATAAGCTCAAAATTTAAACATAAACCTCAGGAAAGTATACATTTCTTTAATACAGGATTTATCAATAATGATTAGACGAAAACAAGGCTAATAACACATTATCTTATTACACAGGTAAATTAATGGACATTATCTCAAGCCCAAAAATTTTACGAACTAACCATGATGACAGAGAGATATTGGGCATTGATATTTGGATACTAGGCTGGCTGGAAGGACGGGTGGTGAAATTTCCCAAGGGCAGAACGGTCAATTGTATGTCAAACAATATACGGACGTTTCTACTGCAAGAAGCTGTCGCCTACGTGGTGATCGGAGCGATTGCTACATGTAACACGTCATGCGTTGGTTTATTCATTAGTTCACATGGGCCCACGTGAGCAGGTCCCACGCACCTTATCCCGTTAGGGCCCACAGAAAACTCTCAAGTGTACGCCTTTTGATTATGGTTCTACTATGAATGAATTTTTTCTTATGAAAACAAGAAAAAAGGAAAGAATGAATTTATACAACTAAAAGCACCAGAATCACAATTCATACGTACTGCAAGGTAAAAGTGGAATATCTCTATGACTGACGGTATTATTACTTTATTAGAAAATGGCCATAATTTTTATTTTTTATAAATATCTTTCTTCAAAAATTTTCATAGAAATTAAGATATTGAAACTAGGAAACCTAGACGAAAAAAGCAAAGCGGAGGAGGGGCAAAGCCAAAAGCATACGTGTCGAGAAATGTTGTCGTGGAAGGAAAAGCAAGAGGGACCTGGCATCAAAAATGGGTGCCAGTGAGACTCATAACCAAACAAAATCAGTTGACAGATAGTTCTAAATTAACGAGGTCGATCCTCTGTACACATCCCTGTTGCAATCTTAAGGAATCATTCAATCATACGGCCATCAACAACATGATCAAACTTAGCTATGCCAGGAAAGTAGTATGGCTTGTAGAGAAGTAAGACCCCATGGGCAGCCGTTTCGGTTTGAGAAAGAAAGTGACTACACGATGCAACTCAATTACTGAAGCTTTTCCCTATAAATAGAGCACCAAAGGAAGCTGGACAGAGCTAGCTGAGCTTGTGCAAGTTCAGAGAGAGTGTTAGTGTTAGTCCTAGTGACTGCCCTCTCTGCTTCATTCAGGTCACTCCAGTTTCTCTTTGTTGTAAGCATATCTCTTCATTCCTCTTGGCATTAGCATGCAATCTCGCATCATGCATTTCATCTAATACTATTTGTTTTAGAATTACTATATAAGATGGCTTTGTTTCGACTTACATCTTTCACTGCCATGACGTATCATTCTCAAATAATACATATTATATCATTTTGCACGATCAGATGGGGCAAATTAAAAATGGTTTTGTTGAACAAGATTTTCAGAATTTATTTTTTAAATTAATAATTATTATATGCCAGCCAGTGTATTATCAGATCTCTGAAATTTGGTAAGAAAAGCGGGAGCCAAATGAGACTGCAGTAGGACCATCCATTTCAAGAAATTTTGCCTCTTTTGTTTAAACTTCTACCTTACCTAGAATATCTAACATATATATTTCTATTTTGGGTATACTTATATAATTTTTACGTAATTTTTAAATTTCAATTGGTTGCATACGTCGTAATTTAAGGTATTAATCATTTTGTTGATGATTCTTCGTTTTTATGAAAACATTTATTTGCAGAGGCACTCTGTAACATATTAACATTGATCTGTAGCCATGCTCAGTAGTTTTATTTCTTTCTTTTTCCTTTTTTAATTTAATATGTGAATTTTTTTTTATATTTTGTATTCTTTTTTTTTTGTTTAATTTATCACTCAGGTATAGATAATAAGAAATCATAAAAAATTTCTTCCAAGATACGCTTATTGATTAATGAGACATTTACTATATTAGAGGTAACATAATTTACTATATTAGAGGTAACATATCATTCATATAACAAGTAACTAATGATATTATATATGTGTGTTTATCCTATAACATAGCATGTAGTTGAACGTATATTAAAGAAAATAATTACTTCAATCCAAACCAGGACTTTTTTTTTTCTTTCTTACCTATATATATGATTCTTTTTTTAATTTGAACTGCTTTTGCCTTATTTATTTATTAGTTTTGCAAAGCATTTATTTATTTTTATTTTAAAAAATATGTATTTATTTATTTATTTTCTTTGCTTCTCATTTGGCAGAGGTTATTTATGCTGTCGGTGAAGCATGGATTATTCGAGTAAAGAAGGCTTTGTTTCAAAAGCAAAATAGATATTTTCATCTCTGAGTGGAATCATCATGTTGTGGGCATCAGGATTGCCATCTCCCATGCAAATCCCAAGGCCAAAACCATGCCACTGCCGCCTTCATCAATCTGGTCTCAAAACCCTAATTTATTCGGAACGAGAACCACTTATTGAAAACCCTAATGGCCCTTCACCCATTATCACCTCCCATATGATATCGCCACCACCATTATCAGCATCACCGTCGCCATCCTCGTCAAATTCATCTTTGTTTCGATCTTTAACCCACTCTTCAACCTGGTCTTCTGCCATAGATGACTTTCTTGGACAGAAAGCGGAGTTTATATGAAGTCAGATTACGAACAAGAAATGATAGGATCAGTGGTTTTGGACAAATCAGTTGAAGCAGCTTATAATCGTAATCTTACAAAGCGAAGCCAGCGCTGCAGTACAATGCCAAAGAAATACCCACCACCATTGCCAAGATCTCATCTGCCTAGGGTTTTAAGGAGGCATTGTGAAAACGGAAATTTAGTCCTGAAAGAGAAGGAAATAAAGCAGGACTTCGAAACCACTAGAGAGAACGGCCGCCTTATTGGTAAATCTCATGCAATTGGACGTTAATATAATGGACATGGAACGTGGTGATGGGATGGCTGCTGATGAGATGAATAATGAAGAGCTGGAGGTAGAAGGCAATGAGTTCCTCAAAAAAGAAGAACAAAATGATGGCGATTATGAAGAATATCAAGAAACTGAATCAGATGGCGATTTTGATGAGGCAAAACAATATGCAGGACCGATAATGATACTGGCCACTGTGCAGAAGATGCATCAGAGGGATGATGAGGAGAGATCATGCGGAGAGTTACGAAAGTGCTTCACGTACAAAGGAAGGATGAGGAGCTCGGAATGCGACACGAAGCATCTGCCAGGCTCGGCTCCTCTCGCGGTTGCTGCTATATCAGAGAGGTAGGGGACTAAATTTGTGAATATTCCAGCTAGTTTGTTTGCTTTTATTTGTAGATCGAACTAAGCTGTTTCCTTTACGATGTCGTGTCTGTACAATGTACATACGTAGGTTTTCTGAGTATGTTTCGTACAAATGCTAGTTACTGCTCGTATGTTTTCTCAATCAAGTTATTCTTTTACAAAGCACAACCTGAAATCGTGTGTTTATAGCAGTGTAAGATTAAGATTAACTAAATTTATGCTCTTATTCAATAATTATCAATCACGTATTAAGCACAAAGTATGCAGATCGACATATCCTTGTGTATGTCGTTTATCCTGATAATTAACGTGGTATCACATAATAAGGATTTTCTTTTCAGCTCAAATCCTGCTGTCTATAGAAAAAGCGACAAAGAAGTTTCAAAAATCATCGCTTAACTACTCATTATTGTTGGATTCTATCATTTAATTAAGTCATTTAGTACCTGAAAAATTTACATTTAAGATAAAATTAATGATAAATTTTGTCTAATATATTTATACTTTCCATATGATTAAAGATAATTGAAGCATTATTATAGTAAAATTTGAACTGTAGTAGAATATGGATGATTAGCACAAAGTTTGCAGATTGACATATCCTTTTGTATGTCATTTATCCAAGATAATTATGCCATATAACAATGGATTTTCTTTTCATCTAAGTTCTGCCGTTTATAGAAAAGGCGGCAAGGAAGTTTCGAAAACCATCACTTAACTATTCCTTATTGTTAGATTCTATCGTTTAAAGTCCCTTAGTACTTTCAAGTCTTCAACAACTGAAGTCTTTGAACAGTACTGTAAGGGAAACGTTTACATTTAAGATAATATTAATGATAAATATCGTCTACTATATTTGCACTTTTCATATGATTAAAGATAATTAAAGTATTATTATAATAAAAATTTCAATCTCTAGCAGCATATGGATGATCAATGTTCCATATTCGTTTCGGAATTTATTTTACAAAAAAAGTAAAACAACAATACAATTTTTAATTAACTAACAGTGAAGAATCTTTACTATTATAAAAGCTTGTTTAGTCTTTATATTTTGAGGTTAACTTCTGTTTAACTCTCATATTTTTAAAAATACCTCAAAACATTTATGTTGTTAAATTATTGATACTCCTGCTGTTAATTTTTGTTTCTTTTGGCTTGCTTTTTATATTATTGCCTTTTTACAATAATATTTCTTTTTTTAGACATTAATAAAAACAAAAAAAATACTATTTTAACTCCAAAATATAAAATAAAAACAAAAAGAATATTTATTAATTTTTGTTAAGCAGGCATGGCCGGTTAGTCATAGCACCTGAACTTGCTAAGGCCAGGCCATGTGGAAAGACGAGGGTATAGTTAAACAACTCTGTTATTTTTTATCAACAAAATAGTTAAAGTCTTGACCGTGTCAACTAGCTAGGTCAACGAACCTAAAAGAAGGAATTTCATTACATTGTGTTATGTGATGCTTTTAACAATAGGCGGTTAATACTACCATATTGTTTTATTTTCAGAGTCTCCAAGTAAACTTTTGTACATTAATCGACTAATGATAATATGAAATGTATAGTTTTATTTAATATAATCATTAAAATGGGTTGGGGACAATTGAGAGGTTTTAGATAGCTATTCTTAACTGTATCCCATCTTTCAAGCCCAGATCAATAAGGGGCCTGCCCCTGATGCGATGGTATTGTCCATTGAGTAATGCTATTAACATATCTCCAAAATTCTTATAAAACCCCGATTCCACATATGGACAGTTTTAAACTTGGGATTTGGTAGAGCCCCGAATCTTTGTTTTGGATTTCCATTGATTAGAGAATTGGGGTGTTAAAAAAAGTCCTTTCCTCCTGTTAGTTTAGGATTATGGTGTCTAATTAAATAAATTACTTTAATTATGCGGATAAAATAAGTTGTTGGTTAAAAAAATAATTTCATATTTGGTAAACCGTGCTATGATTGTCATGAGTTTAAAAAATAGTGTACATGCATTTAGTAAATTTTATTACAAAAATATTATTTTATTATATAATGATCAAAATAGATATAATTTTAAATTATCTTTTATTTTTAAAATATGTTTAATAATGTTCAGACATGCCTTTTTCTTTTTAAAATACATAAAATTATATAAAATTTTAAAAAGCTCAATTATATAAAATCTAATTAACTTCATAATCTATTACATAAAATATGATAAAAATTCATACTAATACATAATCTAAATAAAATAAAAAAAGTAATATACATTATATTTATATTAAACTTATTGCAATAAACACCTTGTATATAGAAAAAAAAATAGATGATTGAATGTTAAAATCAATAGTTATGAAATTGATTTTAAAAGTCACGGTTAAATTTCATGTGAAATTATTCGTAGTCCAAAGAAAATTTACGTAATCATATGAAAGTCTTATTAAATCTTTTAATAGAAAATAAAAGTAAAATATGAAAAATATAAATTTACTGGATCAAAACTTTATAATTGTAAGGGTAATTTGATTACGTTGGTAATATGATATCTGATGGCTTATATAGTAGGTGTATGAAAAAATAGGATATAATTATCTTTTTGTTAAAATATTAAGGCTATAATAGGAATTTTAAAAAGGAGTTGTGACTTATTTAGTAAACTGCTTATTAAAGTAATCCTGTACCTGTTTTTAAAAGTTACTTTCAAAATAAAGAAAATTATAAAATAAGTAAATTCTACATAGTTTATCAAACACTGTTTTTTATCAACAATTATGAAAATAAGTAATTTATTAAATTTCAACTTCAATTCCAAATGCGAGGTTTCTTTAATGCAAATAATAAAACCAAATTCAACATGATCATGATTTGGATCTTAAACTCAAAAGAAGAATTGTAAAAAAATAACGAATGTACTATTTCGTCAAATCCAATTCATTGTCATGAGATTCTTTAGCTTTTTCAGTGGTATCGATCTTTGTCCCTATCAACAATATTATTATCAAATCTGATTAAGACTCTGAGTTTTTGGCTTAGAATATGGAAGTTGTTAACAAATAGAAATGACTAGTAAATTAGCATACACTCGGAGTGAGTAATGGAAATATTTTTTAGATCCCTTCACTTTTAGGCTTTTAAAATAAGAAGAAGAAGGGGGGGAAATTTACTGTGACATGGAAGCGAGGGATATTTAAGAAATTAAAAATGGGTGCGTTTAGAAATAAAGGACTTTTTACGTAATGATAATGGGATATACTTAAGGATTTTAAAGATGCTGCCCTAATCTATCCACTAATAAGATGAGGTTTTGGGTTTGGTTCATGACTTCATAATCGTCACTCTGAACCCAATCTAATTGCCAACTTCAGAACTGGTCTCAATCGAGCCTAATCTATGCAAGAACTCACTAAATTCATTTTTACGGAGAAATTTATTTAAAAAAAAAAAGACTATTAACAGGAAAAGTCAATTTTGATCAGCTTGCCCTCAACGATTTAATACAAACAAAGAACGTGTATCCCATAAAACAAAAAGGCTGATAATTATGCAGATTAGGGACGACTCTTTCGTTTTCTTTCTTTTATAAATATAAACAAAATAGATTAAAAAAAAAAAAACTATTCCAGCGGTAGATTATTTGAAATTAAGTCTCGTATAATACGTACGTATGTGGGAAACATTTTACTCTAATTATTTGAAGGTAGATTTAGTTCATTCTTCATTTAGGTTGACTCTAATTATTTGAGGATAAATCCAATTCATTCTTCATTTGGGTGGCATTATCAGAGCTATCCAAGTAAAATTGGGACAGATGTATGATTTAATATAGAGTTGGATTATTGGCACCACACAAATATCCTCTTAAAATTCCCTTTTTAGTTATATTTGCTTAGATTTAGTTCATTCCTCATTTAGGTTGACTCTAATTATTTGAGGATAAATCCAATTCATTCTTCATTTGGGTGGCATTATCAGAGCTATCCACGTAAAATTGGGACAGATGTATGATTTAATATAGAGTTGGATTATTGGCACCACACAAATATCCTCTTAAAATTCCCTTTTTAGTTATATTTGCTTTAATTTTAAACATATCCTTTTTAATTAACACTCCTAATTTATTATTATTTCATATTTTTAAGTAGCTTTTTTTTTTCACTCTTTAAGATCATCAATCTAAAAGAAATTGTTTTAGATTGGGGGAAACAAATTATATACATGAGAGGTCATATCTCAACTCAAAAAAAAAAAAAAAAAGAGCAAGAGAATGATGGTTAATGAATTAGTTCGTAAAAAAAAAAGATTATATAGGGATGTTCATAATCTAATCCGATTCACTCAATCCATCTGATCTGCAAAAATTCAATCCGTAAAAATCTAATTAGTTGATTGGTGAATCGGATTGGATTGAAAATTTAAAAATCCACAATCAGTGTTTGAATATAGATTTATTTATGTAAATTCACAAAAATTTGTGAATCCGAAAAAAGAAAAAAAATATTTATTTCATTAACAAAATAAAACTTATAAATGTAGCATTGCTACTTACTGATAAATAAATAAGTTAAAACATAGTTAAATTTAGCACCATATTATATCTTATTCGTTAATAATATAAAATAAAAATAATTAAATATTAAATAAGTAAACATAGCTTGCTAAACATTAAAAGTTCTAAAACAAAACAAAAAACCCTAAACCAAACATAATATTTTAGCACATAACACCAAACCTTTATCTTGCTGCACACACAAGCCATCACTGTTTCATTGTGTTATATTTGAAACTTTGAATAGCTTTATTTAAACAATTAATTGATTTAAATCCTATTCAATTTTGAATGTAATCCATAGTAAATTTATTTTTATATTAATATTTTTTAATTAATTACTTCATAGATTGGACAAAATTAAAAAATTTTAATTCGTAAATTAATCTATAAAATGGTAAATTGAATATGAATTAGGTCAAATCTATATTTGATTCATGGATATATAGATTGGATTTGGATTGAGTTTTCACCAATCCGTAAATTGGATTGGATTGAAAATTTATAAACCACAAATTCATAGATCGGATATGGATTAATATCAAATCTGAAAAATCTGATTTGCAAATACCCTTGAGATTAAATAACAAGTTTGTGTGGAGTTTAAAGAGATAAGAACAAATAATATTGATTGGTTTAATTAAATTTAAGTTGGTCCTTAAATATAACTTCAATAAGAGAGGGTCTTTATTAAGACAAGTAGCTCCACTCTCTAATATATTATTAAAAAAGAATTCTTAATTGGATATGATTAGATTATTCAAGGACTCCTCGCACCTCGATGATGACCAAAACAGTGAAAGTCAAAATTGGGCCTTACAGTTTAGGCCGACGGGCCCATTGAGTTACACTGGGGAATCAAAATTAACATTCTGGGCACAAGCAAAGCAACTGAGATCTGGAAATTCAACTTCAGAAATCAGAATTGAGGATACCAAATTAAAGAATCCAAACAAAAGCACCCAAAGATACACGTTGCTACCTAAAAGGATTTGTAAGTCTACTAAAATAAATCCATCCGTCCACGCGTCACTATCCTATTAATTTTTAACTTCATAAAATTATCAGACAACTGTAACTGGATAGGTGGATTACGTTGACGGGTCAAGCTGTCTATGAGCTTGACAATTCATAAGTCTATATGAGTGAAAATTTCTAAATACGCACACAGTGAGATTATATTACCTACCAATTTGGATTCTTAAATCAATTTTGGATTCTTAAATCAATTTTCTTTTAAATTCATTTTCAGCTCGCAACCAGCCCAGGTGATTATCTTTCCCAATTAATGCAAATTCCTTTTCTGCTTCAAATTTGATGGTTTTTAGTGTTTTAGTCAAAGTTTTTTTTTTCTTTTGCCCTTTTATATATAAGGTTTGAATTATTAGGAGTTTGGTAGAAACGGAAGATTTTTCAATTATTTGTTAAGTGTTTCTTGAGTTGAAATTGATAAGCATTTGTTCGATTTGATTAGTAAGGAAATTCTGGGTAAAGGTATCAATAGACAAATTCAGGTTGATGTTTGAAAGAGTTGTGTGTTGAATTAGCACGATTTAACAAAGCTGACTGTGTGATCTTGGTCATTTTAATTGGGGTTCGAGGATTGAAGGTTTTGCCTAGAATGTTGTTATACCATCTATAAATTAAACTGGAATTAAGATTCTGAAATTTTTATTGAATATATATGATGGGGTTTGTTGTAGTTATCATATTTTATGTGTAATTTATGAAGTCTGTAGTCCCCAAAATAAAATTTTGTCACTGAAAGTGAATCTTATTTTATTTTTGGTTCCCTCTTGCTCTCTATCTCTCAATTTTAAAGATGTAATTATAGATGTATTGTTGTCTAGTGCTAGAATTTTCGAATATTTGGAATCATCTTCTTGCAACGTGCTTTGGACAGTAATTCCGAATATATATTGCAGATGAACTCAAGTACAGTGGGACTATTTTTGCAACATTTCAATTGAGTTTCTATTCAAACCAAAGTTTGGGGTAATTCAGGTGTTCCTGATATTGCATAATCTACGAGCCTGTTAATGGGAGCTGTTCTCAGCTTGGCTGGTCCTAGGTGTAGGAAAAGAGATTACATTGAGACCTCACAAAATGAGAGTTGCAAAAAGCAAAAACTGTCACCAAGCAATTATGAGGATGGGCCACGACTGATCCCCAGTCTTCCAGATGAGTTGTCGATCCAAATTCTTGCTAGGGTTCCTAGAATTTTCTATTTAAACTTAAGGGCAGTGTCACGAAAATGGAAGGCAACAGTTACGAGCCCTGAATTGTTTGAAGTGAGAAAAGAAGTGGGGACGACAGAAGAATGGTTGTATATCTTGACTAAGCTTAGTGATGATAGGCTTTTGTGGCATGCTTTGGACCCTTTGTCAAGGAGATGGCAACGGTTGCCTCCACTCCCAAATGTTGTAGATGAAGAAGAATCTAGGAAGAGTTCGTCTGGGCTGTGGAACATGGTGGGTTCGGGCATTAAAATTGCTGAAGTTGTTAGGGGTTGGCTTGGGTGGAAGGATACATTGCATCAAATGCCATTTTGTGGTTGTGCCATTGGTGCTGTTGATGGATGCCTCTATGTGCTAGGTGGATTCTCCAGAACTTCAGCTATGAGATGTGTGCGGCAATATGATCCAATTGCAAATAAATGGAATGAAGCAACTTCCATGTCTGTAGGTAGGGCCTATTGTAAGACAGGCATTTTAAATAACAAGCTATATGTTGTTGGAGGAGTTAGTCGTGCCCGTGGGGGATTGATCCCTCTGCAATCTGCAGAGGTTTTTGATCCAAGCACTGATGCATGGTCTGAAGTTCCAAGCATGCCATTCTCCAGAGCTCAAGGGCTACCTAATGCTTTCTTTGCTGACATGCTAAAGCCTATTGCCACAGGGATGACTTCATACATGGGAAGATTATGTGTGCCGCAAAGTTTATATTCATGGCCCTTTTTTGTTGATGTTGGGGGAGAGATTTATGATCCTGATACAAATTCATGGGTAGAAATGCCAATTGGCATGGGAGAGGGTTGGCCTGCACGACAGGCAGGTACAAAATTGAGTGTTGTATTAGATGGTGAATTATACGCATTTGATCCTTCTAGTTCTTTGGATAGTGCTAAAATTAAAGTATATGATCAAAAAGATGATACTTGGAAAGTTGTTATAGGAAAAGTCCCTATTCGTGATGTTGCAGATTCTGAGTCTCCATATTTACTTTCTGCTTTTCACGGTAAGCTTCATGTCCTTACAAAAGATGCCAATCGTAACATTTCAATTTTGCGGGCTGATCCACGTGATCATTTGGGCTCTACATCATCAAGCTCGGTTTCTCTTTCAGCTGACTCTCTTCGTGAGCACTCTGATTCACTGGCAGAATCTGACACAGTTGTTTGGAAGGCCATTGCAACTAGGAATTTTGGGTCTGCTGAACTTGTCAATTGTCAAGTTCTTGATATATAGCAGTGTGTCATGCAATATGGGGGAGTACTCGACCATGATATGGTTGTTTTGGGATTTATACAGTGACCTCTATGGGGAAAGGCTGCTGAAAACTTCTCAAGTTAGAATTGGTACATCAATTAATGGTTGAATAATATACTTCTTTTACACATTCATTTGTTTCATGATGAGGAAGCTGTCTGCATGATTGCAAATTGCATGAGAAGGTGAATATATTTGCATTAATTTCACCTAAATTCAAATAAAGGCATAACCTTGACTTCATAATCAGAAGTTTGTCTAGTCTGTATATCAGTGTAATGTAGAATAAAATACCAGCATAATTTATAAATGTAATGTGCTTTACCAAAAGCAGAAACTAAATAAAAGGAATTAGGTATTTCCTTGGGTTCTTTACCAACTCATATTCCATTACTGTAATATCAAAGGCATTACCTTTTATATTATGTTTCTATGATTGTAAAGGTGGTGAATGGGTATACTTTTACATATTATGGTAAATCTTTGTTTTCCCGCTTCTGGTTTATGCTTTCACAGGGGATTGCTTTCCAATTCACTGTATTTAATCTTCATTTTCAATACAAGTTACAGTTTCTTATCAAAAGAAAAACATAGGATGAAGATAGAAGTTGAATGTGAACAGCATTCTCCATCTCAATAAGCTACAACCTGAAAAGGTATTTATTCTCTGTATTCATGCATCTCCGTTTTGTGAAACTGCCAAAATGCCTGATTATTGATGTGGAATAATACTCTGATGCTTCGTGAGACTGGAGTTTGTACATGCACTCAGAGATTTTGGCTTTGTTCATTTCCTTGGTTTAAACAGTTGCATGAAATATTTACCAAGAAATCAATGAGATACTATGCGTGATACCAAACTAAGTTGTTCAACAGATATATTTGACCTTTCAAAGTGTCTTCATAGCAAATTGACACTTGTAATAGTATCATACTATCATTGCTTCCCTGATTTACACAAGTTTTACATTGTTGTGGAATCAAAAATAATTTTCAGAAGAAAATACATGATAAGACCATTACTAATTATTGCATCGGTGCTTTGGATGCAAGTTCTCTTATGGTTGCATAAGAGGTTTCACAATTGAATCCCAGTCATGTTATGGGTTATGGAGGCTAAGAGTAGGGATATAACAAAGCATTGCGTATATCTTATCAAGCAAATATTTTTGATGTCAAATCAGCTCAAAGTGATCCTTTTCCCCAGTAGCTAGATTGGAATTTTTTTTTTGGCATACCTAGATGTAGGTTAGATTCTGTCACTTGTGGTAATGAAACATCTTCAATTAGCACATATGCCCATATTCTCCAGATGCTACCGAGCTCTCCCTTCTGTACGTGGCGGGCCCGTGCATTGGTGCTAACAATGGCAAGCCATTGCCTTAGGGCCAAGGCAACATACCGTCTGAGCAATTCCACCAAATTATGTCAAATGTCTACTGTAATATGACTCTATGGAGCAATTTCTTAGTAGAAGAGTGATTGTTTGTGACCAGTGTTATACATGTTTTGTGAGTTGTGACGCGGTTGCTTCATGGGATTTATCAATAGCTATGCACATTTCATTTGGTTGGTGCTTGAATCGCTGGTGGGTTCCGACTTTAAGTTTCGACACAGTGATAAAGAAAAATCAACCATGATGGGAATAGAGATGATGGAGACTTGATGTCGAAAGCAGCCATTCTGGAGTATCATTTGATTGGAAAAATTTAGTAGTGGAGGTGGGGAATTACAGTTCAATACTGCACACAAGATATTATGCAACACGCGTAACCATCAACAATTGATCGCTTGTTGTTGTTACTATTCTATTGGCAAAAAGTATTTTGATATTAATTGAAAGAAAGAACACACGCATAGTAAATTATGGTTTGTTTTTTGTTTTTTTGGGTGGCTATCAATGTCGTGTAAAATAATTGTATGCAAAAAGTTTATGCCCACTTTTGGCCACTTACTGTGCTGGGTCCTCTGATTAGTTTTTGTCAAGAATAATTACTAAATTAAGGTTCTAATCGCCAACAGAATTTTAGGAAAAAAGAAATACTGTCTTGGGAAAATTGCGTTGCAAGAAAACAATTTGATCTGAGACTTGAAGCATTGATGCAATATGAACCATTTTTCTGTATTGGATCTGTGCAAATATCAAACGAATATTTTAGTAAATGGGCAACAAAAATAACTTATCTTTTGCAAGCCAACAGTAGCAGGGACTATCAAATTATCAATCATTTTATTGGAAAATGAAGGTGATTGTGGGCCAGTTTAGAATTATAATTGCTGTTCATCAAATTATCAAGGAAAATTTACAAAAATAACTTTAAAACTTTTATAATTTTTAGATTTAGCCCATTGAATTTTTTTTTATCATAATTAGTCAAACACCTTATTATTGAATCAAATTATCCTCATCACTTTTAACAAATTTTCAAACATATACCACTTAAGAAATTCCAACAAAATTAAAAGCTCCTAACCCTCAACAATTATCCAAAACTTTCATCACTTTCAACAAACTTCATCACTCTCAATAAATCAACAAATTCTATCAAATAAGCATTGCATAACTGAAGATATATATACTTGGAAAGCTTATTAAGGTTAATATATGTTCTCAGATAATATATACTTTTAATATATTGAGTTTAGCAAATAAGTTCGAAATTAAAGTATATTTTGTTACAAATGTTATTATTTCTCATTTATAAAACAATGAAATTTGTTAAAGTTCTAGTTTAAGTTGAGAAATGAAAAAAAATCATTAGAAACAACAAAAGCTCGAGCAAAAAATGAAGCCCAGAAATTTAGTGAGATAGACAGTGGGACAGGTGCCTATCTTACATAAAATCAGAATTGATTATGTACGACAGACACCCGTCCCACTGCCTGTCGCATATAATTTGGTGAGACAAGCATGCTTGTCCCATTTATTGAAAATGTCTGTCTCATCAAATTATGTACGACAGGTAGTGGGATAGGTGCATGTTGCACTAATCAGTTCTGATTTTATGTGAGACAGACACCTGTCCCACTGCTTGTCTCGCCAAATTAGGATGTCTCACTAAATTTCAAAAATTTTCTGAAAGTCATAACTTCGGTTACATGTGTCCGTTTTGAACATATAATATACCGTTTCGAAGTTTGTGACGAGACGAATGAATTCCAAAATTTTCTACTTCATTCTAGTACACAGTCGAACTAAAAATTTGCCTAACTTATTATGTGGCATGTAATCTAATTTCTTTTATTTTTTTTTAATGATCTTTAGGTTTAATAGATTCAGTTGTGTTTCAATTGTGTTATAATGGTTGGTGAGAGATATTGATAGATGGTTGTATGGAGTACATCTCCCACCAACTATCGTACACACAATTGAATCTATTAAACCTAAATATCATTAAAAAAGATAAAAGAAATTAGATTACATGCTACATAATAAGTTTAGGCAAAATTTTTAGTTCAATCATGTGCTAGAATGGAGTAGACAATTTTGGATTTCATTCATCTCGTTGCAAGTTTTGAAACGATATATTATACGTTCAAAACAGATACATGTAGCCCAAGTTATGACTTTCAGAAAATTTTTGAAATTTAGTGAGACAGACAATGGGACAAATGTTTGTCTCACATAAAATCAAAACTGATTAGTGCAACAGACACCTATCTCACTACCTGTCGCACATAATTTGGTTAGACGGACATCTTCAACAAGTGGGACAAGCATGCCTGTCACACTAAATTATGTGTGACAGGCAGTGGGATAGGTGCTTGTCGCACATAATCAATTATGATTTTATGTGAGACAGACACATGTCTCACTGTTTGTCTCACTAAATTTCTGGGCTTCGTTTTTTGCTCGAGTTTTTGTTGTTTTTAATGATTTGTTTTTTCATTTCTCAACTTAAACTAAAACTTTAACAAATCTTATTGTTTTATGAATGAAAAATAATAACATTTGTAACAAAATATACTTTAATTTCGAACTTATTTACTAAACTCAATATATTAAAAGTATATATTATGTGAGAACATATACTAACTTACCTTAATAAGCTTTCCAAGTATATATATTTTTAGTTATGTAATACTTGTTTGATGGAATTTGTTGATTTATTGATAGTGATGAAGTTTGTTGAGAGTGATGAAAGTTTTGGCTAATTATTGAGGGTTGAGAGCTTTTAATTTTATTGGAATTTCTTAAGTGGCATATGTTTAAAAATTTGTTAAAAGTGATGAGGATAATTTGGTCCAATAATAGGGTGTTTGGCTAGTTATGATAGAAAAAAATTCAATGGGTTAAATATGAAAATTATAAAAGTTTTAAGGTTATTTTTATAAATTTCCCAATTATCAATCATTTATTGGAAAGTGAAGGTGATTGTGGGCCAGTTTAGGATTATAGTTGCTGATTAAACAAGTTTCTTTTATTATACGGATGGAATAAACAGTTAATTAAAAAAGTAGTTTAGTGTTTGATAAACTGTATTATTGCTGTTGCTATGCGTTTGAAAAGCAATATATACACGTTTCGTAAAATTTATTACAAATGTATTGTTATATTATATAATGACCAAACTAGACATAAATTTAAATTACCTTTTTATTTTTTAGAGTATATCTAATGATATTTAGACTTGCCTTTTTCTTTTTAAAATAAGTAAAATTACATAAATTGAAAAAAAATCAATAAAATTTGTTATATAAAATACGATAAAAATTTGTGCTAATACATAATCTAGATAAAATAAAAAAAAGCAATATGCAATACATTCATATTAAACTTGATGTACCCCTAAGGGCGTGGTCAAGTTGGTTGACAGTGTAGTTGTTGCCTTTACAAGACCGGGTTCGATACTTGGGGGTGGTAAGAGGGTCAAAATTGTATTTAGGCTTGTCCACCCCCTTTACCTTTAAAAAAGAAAAAAATAAATATTAAACTTGATGCAATAAACACCATAATTATAGAAAAAAATATAAATAAATTGGATATTAAAAACAATGGTCATGACATTAACTTTGAAAGTTATGGTTAATTTTCATGTGAACTTTTTTAAAGTTTAAAAAAATTTACATAATTATATGCAAACTTTTTTTTAATCTTATTATAAAAAATACAAGTAAAATATATATATAAAAAAATATGAACTTACTAAATCAAAACTTTGATATTAGAGAGAATATACTGTAGTTGTGGTGGTAATTTGATTGTGGTGGTAATATGATATTTAATGGCCTAATATTATAGTGTATTGAAAAATTATACATAATTTTTTTTTTAAATGTTAAAGTTAGAATAATAAATTTAAAAAAGTATGATAGCTTATTTAATAAGCTACTTATGAAAAATAATTTTCTACCTACTTTTAAAAGTTGTTGTCATAATAGAAAAAATTATAGAATAAACAATGTTTATAAAATTTGTCGAATATTATTTTTATCGCAAATTATAAAATAAGTACATTATTGAGTTTGAACGGAATTGTGCCACTAACTGCAACTTGCTATTAAAAATTAAAAATTAATCAAATCACTATGTCATTAATAAATAATCGTGATTTCCACTCTTCTCCATCACCGCCAGCTCTCTCTCTCTCTCTTTTCTCCTTATTTACGTGAGCCGTTAGGTTAGCTACCCAAAGTCTCTCTTTTGATATTTCATATGAAGTTTACAGTACAACAAATATTGTTGCTAAACTATAATTTTCATTTATATTTTTATTTATACACATCAGAAGAGTTAGAGAAGTCTGGTCGTGCTGCAGTCGTATGGCTCGTGACACAAGTGATAATAAAATATTTTTGTCTAATTAAGTAAAAATGTCACTTTTTATACGTTAAGATTTTTCTGTCAGACTCAGATTCATGTTAAAAATCTAAGTTGAAAAGTTCTAAATAGGTTAGTTTATTTCTTTATTTCTACATCAAGTAATTCAACAAACAAACAATCTGTCTCGTCATTATTTCTGTTAATAATCAAATCCTACAGTTCGGTCCTAGCGTCAAGATTAGCTGATTCTTGAATGAGCATAGCTTCTCTTTCATGCTCTGTTACCGTCTTCAATCAACGGTTAATATGCTTTTTTTTTTCTGGTAAATATTAATGAAATCTGATCTGGGTTCTTGATCTTTTCTAGTATAGTACTGGTTTTCATTGATGAAATTGAATCTTGGTTCTTGATTCTCTGAAGAATTTACTGTCTGTTATGAGAAGTTGAGGCGGGGTTTTGATAAGGGATTGAATCATCAATGGCTGGAGAAGATTTGATAGAGCTGAAGTTCAGGCTTGCTGATGGCACAGACATAGGTCCAAGCAAGTTTAGCCCAACAACCACTGTTGCATCTTTGAAAGAGAAAATAATCTCACGATGGCCAAAAGGTTGTACATATAAATCTTTTCAGCTAAATTTAATTACTTAGTTCAATCTTGAATTGTATGTGTTTTTTTTTTAAATGTTGCTTCATTGTCTTTTAACAACGTAAGTTGGTTTTTCTTGTAGTGATTTTGTTTTCTTGATTAGACGTGTTATATGGGATATTTGCTTAATCTGTTTACCTATGGATATACTATTGTGTTCGGATGGCTTAAACGTGTAATCTTGTAAACGATTTACAAGTAATGTATTTATTTTCATTCCTATTAATTCTTATGTGTTGATGCCTTTCTTCTGCATATTGTGCTTGTTGACCCCAAACTCTGTCTCTCTGTTGGTAAGTGGAATTGACTCAAATTCTTCATGGATTGCCATGTCTATTTGGCAGAAAAAGAAAATGGTCCCAAGACGGTAAACAATGTGCAACTCATTCACGCTGGAAAGATACTGGAAGACAACATGACAATTGCGGAGTCTAGACTCCCAGTTGTTGAACTTCCAGGAACTGCCATCACCATGCATGTTGTTCTGCGTCCTTCTTTACCTGACAAAAAAGGCGGTAATACTCATAACCATCTAATCTAAAACTTCATATAAATGTATCTTAATTTCAATTATGTGTTTGTAACTGTGTAGGCATCTATCTTGCTCGATCTTGTGAACAGATGGTTCTATAGATTTTGCTTGTAGATGTACCTTAGACCATCTTTCTTCACCAGGGTGTTACTGCCAAACCATGGCATTGTATGCTTGTTCGCAGATGAGCATCTTCCTTATGATGTGGCAAAACTTGTAGCAATTAATTGAGTATTAGCTGCTGTTTCTGTAAGATAGATGTAGTCCCTGATTCACCAGGGTGTTACTGCCAAATCATAGCATTGTATGCTTGTTCGCGCATGAGCATCTTCCTTATGATGTGGCAAAACTTGTAGCAATTAATTGAGTATTAGCTGCTGTTTCTGTAAGATAGATGTAGTCCCTGATTCAACAAAAGCTGGTTTTTGAATTTTATAAAATTCTTGTTTGCCATCCTGCTACCTAGTCCTCTCTCTCTCTCTTTTTTTTTTTTTTGAGAATGTCCTGTCTCTCATTGGGCCATGCAACTCTTGTTCTTATTGCTTCTTATTTTGGTCTTTGTACTGCTACACTTCCCTATAAATTGGATACTTCGGGTAACTATTTGCTTTCTCAAATGACAAAAACCTCAAGCATGCAGAAACCTGGGTGAATCAAACATGTGATTCATTTCTCATTGACAATTGTTTATGGTAGTTCATGGATATGAAAGAATAATGTAAGTAATGAAATAAATTGCAGATTAGTATAAGAACTAACACTTGATGCATCTTTTGCAGACAAAATGCTGAGTGATTCTCCCAAGTCCAGGTGTTTATGCTCAATCTTGTAGCTGCAAGTGACATGATTGTTAAAGCTTTCTGGTTGGTGTTGGAGTTCTTCCATATTCATTTAGATTGTCACCAAGATGCAGTTCTTAAATGTTGTAGTCAAGGAATTCTTCATTTCAAGGGACTTCAGAAACAAGAAGCTTGAAGGTTCTTGCAAGGATGTGATCCTGGCTTAATCTTGTGGTCTGCTTGGTTAAAATGATTAATTGCTTGTGAAAGGAAAGGAAAGAAAAAGAAAGGAACTAGTGCTGTTGAATATTCAAAGAGGATTTTCTCAAGCCAACAGAAATTGAATTATAGATAGAAAAGGATTAAAAAAAAATTGTTCAGTTTGATAACATTTGTGTGCTTGTTATAAAATGATTGTTTTATAGAAGAATCGTGATTCGCATGCATACTGCAACTGTTTTGCACAGTCTTTTGTACCATTGAGGAATGACTGAGTTGCAGTCTTAAACTGCAAGTGCAATATCTGTCTCAGAAATTGGGAGTAGACTTCATTCAAATGGGAGTTAAAGATGTGCAAAGCTCAATACCAAGTTGCCCATGTTGCATCAGTATGTTAAGAATTTCAGGTAATTCCACTTACTCAAAAAAGGGAAAATGGAAAAAAGAGACTGTGCTTGAATATGTTAAGAGTGTCAGGTTATTATACATACTAAAAGAATGGAAAAAGGAGACTGCTTGAAGAAAGGCAAGAAGAGGAAGGCAAAGACGGTTATGTTTAGTTGCTCCTTTCAATGAAATTAATGAAAAATAATTTGCCATTCGAAAATTTGATTAACTATACAGCGGAACATATTACACCGCGGAGACTGCCAAAAGGTTTGAAATGTTACAAGACTACATCTTCTGATTCTAATTAATTGTGACAAATACAGGCAAACATATTTTTATTTACACAAAATACAGCTGGCTTAGATGTGGACATCTCAACCAAGCTTGAAAAATTTGATCCATGATCTTTGATCACGTTTCATAAATTAACAATGTGGGTGGCAAGGTAGAGTGTGGGACGTCAACATCTGAACTCAGGTGTGATTTTCAGGAAAAAGCAAACGAGAACTACTGTGAGTTTGTTACTGTGCTCTTGGAGTCTCCAAGGGATGCTGACGAGGAGAGAAACAGTGGAATCCCTCTCTTGGATGCCCGGACATTCTTGAGTGTCATCATGAGTTTCTGTCTCTCTCCCTCGACTTCTGCAAATTGGAGACTTAACTGAGAGTAACGGTCATGCATATCTCTTAGTTCAGTCTCGACGGTTGCATACCTCCCCTTTATTTCCAACATGTCTTTAATCAGCTCGTTGATATCTCTAAAGCTTTGGAAAATAGCTTCCTCATCATTGTGTTGTTTCAAAAATGAGCTGAACCACACATGAGGAAAATGTCATGTAACAGTTAAACATTTCCTCCATTCACATTATACAGAGAACTAATTTATAAAGGAAGGTCTTGAGAAACAAATCTTAGCGATTACACACCTCTGAAAATGGATGCTTGATTTCTTCTTTACTTGCAATGCTTCAGCAAGCTCAATTTCCAAAGCCAGTACCCTTTCTATTGCATTTCCACTGCCTGGACGTTCATTGAACAGAGGGTATCTGTTTCCCAGTTCTTCATTTACCTGAGCAAGAGCAACCAGAAGAATAAGAATCTAGTTGAAGCACATAAGCAAAATTTGAGAGTATAAAAGATGCAATTTACCTTGTCTAACTGCATTAGTTCTCTCTGCAAACTTGAAACTTTAGGGTCAAAATGATGATCACCCCGTGAAAGAAGTGAATTCTCATTTTTCATCCTCTCCAACTGCAAGAATGAATTCAAAAGTAAAACGAACTAAATTTCAATTGATCATTTCCTACCGCAAAACATAAAAGGTTGAAACCTCAAGCTGTAAGGTGATGAAAAGACATGTCGCATGATACGCCTACTCATGCCTGACAAATGGAACTATAAGACTAGTCTATAAAAACTTCACACTTCCCTCACATTCCACCATACACGTACCTCCTCATTCAAAAGATCCATGCTTGACTTTAAACTTTGAACTCTGAACTGATCATTGATGATAGCTAGATCTTTCGTGTCACTGATATTTGGATTCTCCTGATCTACGAGTGCAAGACTTGAACCTCCATTTAAACAACTGGATTGAAGAACATCCTGATAAATATTTAAGAAAATAATTGTTAGAGACTAATGTTCAGGTAAAATAGGGTGAGTATACAGCACTGATGAAAGACAGAAGATCGAAGAAAATCTTTTCTAAAATCTCATGGGCTCATTTCAAAGGAAATTGTGATTGAGCGAATGCCTTTCACCCGCAATCTATGCTGCTTTGTCCCATGTTTAAAATTGTAAAATATACCATGCAGCTTCTAACAGTCCTTGCTCAGTATTCTTTGAAACTTTAGAAAGTGCAAGCAGCTGATGGACAGCCTATCCTATCAGTTGCAAGAGAGCAACAAAATACCCACTATAATCTCCTTGGCAAAGAGACACAAAAAATACTCTTCCATGAATATATATACGAGAGATTTTCAAATTATTATTACAGAACTTTCTATAATGGAAGAGAGATAAATCACTGGCCAGAATATACAAAACATAGAGTCATTTATACAAGCGGAAAAAAATCAATAACATTTACTATGTGCTTTATCACTGAAAATTTCTTCTTCCCACCAATATTGTGTATTCTACCTGTTGGGTAAGGAAAAGTGCACTCTCTGAAAGGAATTTGTTCACAATTAACAAAAATGAACTAAAAGAGGGAACAAGTGCAATCAATCTTAACTTGTTCAGTAAATTGGGGGTTAATAAGCCAATATATATTCTAACAATAGCAACAGTTATTCAATATTTCATGCCATCAGTTGATGAGGAAGAAAAATACATATGCCACAGACAAAGCTAGCTCCAATATCCGCAAACTACAAAGATGTGAAAGGATGTTTCAAACAAAGAAGTGACAGATTACCTGCTCAGGATGATCCTTCATGAGTGCCCTTGAGTAGCTACCTTCATCATTAAGACCCAAGCACAGGTTTTGGGCATCTATACCATTAGTCATATTCTCGTGCTCCAAATACTTGTCCACATCCCCCATTGGACCATTACCAGTATCGTCTGCACTCATTCTTCCATGCCTTTTTGTGTCTGCATTTGTATTTTTCTGAACGTTTTGGCCGACCAGCTCATTGGAAATGCAGCTCTCTTTGAGCAAACCATCGTTTCCTTTTTTCTGAAAGGGAAATGTGGAACTGTAAAGCAATTTTTTCATCATGGAAAGATCAGAATAAAGTTTAGACTTTTCCTCGTTGCACTCATGCAAAGAAACTTCAAGCTTTTGCTTTTCCTCCTTGCAGCATTCGAGGCTCATCAACGAACATTCCAGTTCAGCCTTCGCCAAGTCATAAGCCTTTGTTTTCTCACGCTTGTCAGAAATCAAAGATTGTAACTCAGCCTCCAATTCCAAGATCTTTACTCCAAGCTCTTCATTTTTCTTCAAGTGAGCAGCTTCAGATTTCTTTCTATTCTCAATTTCATCAATGGCATCTTGCAGTTTCCAGAGCATTTCCTCACTATGCTTTTTTGAGATAGACAGCTGATGTTTTAGTTCCTGCACCTTTGTTTCACATTGTTCTTTAATGAAAGCAATCCTCAAGGACTCTTGCATACCAGTTGGCGGCCCTTCAGAGTCTCTTTTTTCATGAAGCTTCAAGAATTCAGCATCGGCCTTGTCTTTAAGCTCCTTCAAATGGATGGACAAGTTTCTGAACTCTTCTGTCTTCAAGATCTGCTCTGAGAGCTTCCGCCTAAGCTCATTGCACTGATTCTGCAGCATCTTCTGTTCATCAATACATCCTTCTGACAAGATTACTTGAGCATGCTGTTCAGCCAATTTAGCTTTGAGTACCACAACTTTGATTTCCAGTTCTTCCTTGGACATCATCAGATCATCAATGTCTTCTTCAGAACCCACCAACAATTGCTTCATCCTTTGAACTTCTAGAGCAAGCTGACGTTTATCTTCACCATAATTATCTGCCACACTTTCAGCTCTACTTTTGTACTCTTCAGACTGAGCTAGTAAACTGTTATTTTCATGAAATAGTACTCTGTTCTCAGCAATAGCAGAATCTAACTCAGATCTTAGGGTGTCAAGACTTGTCAATAATCTGGCATTTTCTTCATTGCACTGTGCTTCACGAGCAAGACAACTATTAAGTGCAGTCTCTACATCAACATTCTTTGTGTGGAGCTCAGTAAGGAGTCTATCTGTGGAGTAAACTTGCTGTACAAGCTCCTCAACCCATTCCTCGTACTGAGTTCTTGTGAAAATGAGTCTAACATCTGCAGCTAGTAATAGTTCATGCATTTCAGACAACTCAGATTCCAGACTGGTAACAGAAGAAGATTCCTCGCTGACTCTTGATTTCTCCGACTCTAGATCTGAAACAAGTAGCTTAAGCTGGACCAGTTTAGACTTCTGCTGGTCCAAATCAAGCAACTGACGGTGCTTCTCATTCAGTTGGGAAGTAAGATCTGTAACTACACTCTTTAATTCATCTCCCAAGCTTCTCTCACTCTGTAGCTCATCGCGTAGAGATTGCAAACTCTCTTTTGATGTTTTGCCTTCTGATGCAAGCCTAGAAGATTCCTCGGCATATTTCTGTAAAGAAACCATCAAAGCCTGGTTTTCTGCAGTAAGTTCTGCTATTTTCTGGATCATTTCAGAGTTCTGCTGGTCAAAATCTATCAACTGTCGGTGCTTCTCATTTAGTTGTGAAGTAATATCTATGACTCTACTCTTTAATTCATCACTCAAGCTTCTCTCACCATGCAGCTCATCATGCACAGACTGAAAACTATTCCTGACTGAGTCGAGTTCCACTGCAAGCTTAGCAGCTTCCTCAGATTTGTTCTGTAAAGATACCATTAAATCTTGGTTTTCCTTTGTCAGTTCTGCTATTTTCTGGATCAGTTCAGACTTCTGCTGGTCAAAATCTAGCAGCTGGGAGTGCTTAGCATTTAATTGGGAAGTAATATCAGAGACTGTACTCTTTAAGTCGTCTCTCAAGCTTCTCTCAACATGCAGTTCATCATGAAGAGATTGAAAACTTTGCTTAAACGAGTCGACCTCCAATGCAAGCTTAGCAGATTGCTCAGATTTATCCTGTAAAGCCACCATCAAAGCCTGGTTTTCCTCAGTAAGTTCTGATATTGTCTGCTTGCTTCGATCAAATTCCTCAGTTACAACCTGTAATGCCAAGATTTCTTGAGCAAGGTCTCTGTTCTTAAAACTAAGTTGCTGCAGCTTAGCTTCCAGATAATCAAGATCAGAAAATAGGTCTGTGTGCCATTGTGCATTGTTCTCTTCAACTTCCGAACTAGCCTTGAGTTTGTCTGCAACAGCCTCAAATCTTAGCTGAAACTTTTGCAACAGAGCATTAGAGACACTTTGTTTATCAACCATATTTCTTAAATCATGTTCAAACTTCTGCTTCATCAGCACAACATCTGATTCTGATTTGCTCAAAGACATTTGAGCCCTATCTTTTTCATCTATTAGAGCTTTCTTCTCTTGCATGAGTTGTTGAATCTTCTGACATGCATTGTGCTGGAGCACTTCTAAGTGCAATATAACACTGGTTAAGTCCTTGGACTCCAAATTCTGATCAGCTGACTCATTATGGAGACACAATTCACTAAAACTTTCTCCGTAAGATGACAACATGTTGTGCATCTTGTTTTGCAAATTGTTGATGGTCCTCTGCAAGTTTTTGTTCACAGAAGCCAACTCATCAAAATCAGTTTTAACAGTTTTTAACTCTTTCTGCAACGAGGAAGTCTCATGTCGAAGATTGCCATTTTCCAGGGATTCCTTCTCCAGTAAATTTGCCAACTCTGTCTTCTCCACAGCAATGGCCTCATATTTACTCTCAAAGCTTTTGAAGTCCATCATCAAGGATTCCCATTCAGTTAGCTTCTGTGTGAGATGACGATTTTCACAGGTGACATCTTGTAAATTAGATTCTAAAATTTGGTTTTGCAGAGCCATGTCATTGCATTTGGCAATGCAAGTGGCCTTATACTCATTTAGGAAGTGAATATCATTCATAGCTGTCTGCAGCCTTTGCATCAATAATTCATTGGATTCGGTTGAAAGCTCTAGCTGCCGTGTGAGTTCATCCATCCTCACTTTCATCAGTCTAATCTCACCACTTGCTTCAAGCAAAGTCTTCTGTAGAGTCTTTGAGAACACATCCAAGTATATATTCGCAGAAAGCAATTCAGAAGCTTCTTCTTCTACCTTTCGGTAAAGCCCTTCCTGCAAGTAGAGCGACCTTTTCAAGTCCTCTATAAGAATATCTCCACCCAAGTGTTGTTTGTTTACCCCGATATACTGATCCTGGCACTCCAAGTGTCTGTTTGCATGGGATTCTTCTGGATTCAATTTCCGGTTTTGCACCATATCTTGGTATTCTTGACAGCTCGGTTGTGGTGAATCTACAAAAGCTTGTTTGATGAGATTCTCATTAGTCTGATACATGGATAAAACTTGGGAAGATAGCAGTTCAAGGTCCTTCTGTAACTGGTTCACGGCAATGGAGTAATTCAAGCGTGCTCTCTTAAGTGCTGCTTCTGCACTAAATGCCCTTCTTTCCAGCTCCTTGTTGAGCGACTCCAAGTCACGTCTTTCTTCAGAAAATCTTAGTACTTGCTCATCTACGTCTAGGCGCATTGCTTCCATTTCAGCCTTAGCAGATGAAACTGTATACAGACAACTAGAATGCTCATTTCTGAGATTCTGCAACTCTCCAAGCATCTGCCTCTGGTTTTCCTCAAGCTCCTGAATGAGAGCTTCATAATAGCACTCCATCTGGTCCATTTTCTTTGCCAGGCTTTCTCTTTCAGCCTTTGACTCATCCAACTCTCTCAGAAGTTCAAAGATTTTGCCTCCCACTGAATCAGTGGGATTTACAGAATTATGTTCGTGAGATGCCAGACCAGGTATGCCAACACAATGAAGCATATCTAAATCTGGTTGATACAATTCTGTTTCAAGCCCAGTCCCCGATAAATATTGCTCATATTTATTTGAACCTATTTCTCCAATTTCATTCAAATTTGATCGGTCACATGTGACTAAGTTGGGAGTAGACATGGTCATTTCAGTTCCTTGTTTAACAGCTTCCCAACTGGTAAATGGATAGCATGATCTCAATTTTGTTAGCCTTTCCAGATCGTTTTTTAAATGTGAACACTCTGATTTCAGTGCAGAAACCTCTTCTGCCAGCTGTTCTCCTGATGCAATCTCAGCAGCAAGTTTCTGGGCAAAATTCCGAGCTTCCATACCTATTTCATCGGCGTGACTTTGCAAGGAGCTTACTTCAAGCTTCAGCTCAAGAATAGATGACTCCGCCATTTCCAAACAGCCTCTGAGTCTATTATTCTCTTCACGAGCAATTGCCAAGTCATTGTCTGCAGAGTAGTCTAAACCCCAACCAGGCACCCAATCATTGGTTCCCTGTGCTGAAAACTGATGATCAGAAGGGTCTCCTTTCTCTTGTCGAGGACTTTGACTAAGTCCAGCGAAATCACCAGAAACTATACTCTTAAGGCTGTCAATTGCATGTGTGCTCGATGTATCATGTTTCTCGGCATATAAACTTTCCGACGTATTAGAAGAGCCATCAAATCCAACAGCAGATTCTGTGTAATCTTCATTCAGCCCTGCCTCTTCTTCAAGTGAGGGGAGCTCCTTGGATTTATCTTTGAATCTAACTCTTGCATTGACCTATGCTTCAAGAAAATAAAAATAAAGGGAAAAAAATTATCACTTTAGAGAAATGGCATATTTTGGTCCTAGAAATCAAAATTGTTAGTTATCTAAAAACCAAACTACTAAATCTCAGGCAACAGCAAAATGACAGCAGGATGAACATTTGACATTTAGAGATATGTATTTTTAAACAGAAGAACAGTTATAATGAAAAGAGACAATTTATGGGGAAAAAATGAACATTAGACACAGTTTCATTTATTTTATATTTAGCAGCTTGTGGCTTGAAAAAATTTTACACATAAACCACTGTGAGCGAAAGAACAATTATAATTTAAAATACACGTATAAATCTGAAGAACACAAAGCACC
The DNA here is from genome assembly GCA_030449905.1 of Luvunga scandens. NCBI lineage: Eukaryota > Viridiplantae > Streptophyta > Magnoliopsida > Sapindales > Rutaceae > Luvunga > Luvunga scandens. Next base: position 3,522,330 of record JASUUG010000798.1, on the reverse strand, counting down.
ACACCTTATCCAGCTGATTATTGATTGCGCCGCAAGATTGATCAGGACTAATTTGGTCATTGCCTGACTGCAATCCCCTTTCTCTGAGTTCCCTCTGCTGTTCAAACTCTCTGAAAGAAAGACTAATTAGATATGAAATGGTCAACAATATCCAAAAGTGCGAAATTCATATGTTTGTAATGAGGTACCTGAAACCCGTTTTAGAAGTTAGCAGCTGCACAGTGACCTGAAATTGAAGAGAAAAAAAACATGTAAATATAAAAAAGGATGGTACCATGTATGCCTGTAATGCTAACAACACAAGCACAGAGGAATAAACTATGGCGTTACAAGAAGCTACTCAAGTACCACTGGCTTTTTATTCATATAGCAGCTATCTAGCAGTGAATTACCAAACTAACTTGCCAAAGATTATATTATGTCAGAGAAGAATTCTCACATGTAATATTGTTCCAGAATCACCACCATGAAGAGGCAGTGAAACAGTTGAAGGCTTTGATGCATCAGCATAGTCAGCAAGATTGATGGTAGCCTCACCAAGAATGCTAGACCGGGAAGAGCCCTGGTGATCAGATACAGGTCAAAGACAGTTAATCTCACTTCTAACAATATGATAGTAGGAACAATCCCTTAACAGAGAATGAAAATGATGCGAAAAAACTGTCCATAGATAACAGAAAGTTCAGGTTCTACATTGCACTACAGATAACTATTTAAAATTAAGAACTTAAGTGCAAGAATCAAGATGACTACCATTGCCACAACAAACTTATAGAACTTTTCGTCATATTGTTTAGTTTTAATGTCCTGGAGAAGTCTTGTAGTCTCATAGATTGGATCTGCCCATTTGCATGTCCCATTTCTCACATTTGCTTTGGTGGTTTTTGCAATTGCTTTTCCTGAATCGGCAGCAATGAAGGATATAAAGAGCTTATCCCATCCAGTTTGTTGAATCTGATTTATAACAAAAGAAACAGCACATAAATTCATTGCATAAATCATAATAACTGAATGCCAAGACAAAATGATATCAACATATGTATAAGCCAGCATTTGGAAGCAACAAAAAAAGATGAAACAGAAACTACTTTTCAATGCATTGTGTGAAATTAGATAAGCATCCTTTAACATTTGAACAGAGGAACTAAACTAAGATTTAATGCATAAATCACTTTGTTTAACACAATCTTTGCTTTTATCTATTGTGCAAAAGATAGTAGACATATAGTAGAACTTATGATGGATCAAATTTATCAACCAACGAGGTACACTAGATCTCCGAAAAAAAATAGAAGAATTAAAAAATTTGGGAATATAGAAGCCATCAACATCTTAATCTCATTAATAACACAATTTCAAATTATAAATGGCAAAAGCTTACATGTGTGGCATGAAATTGTAACCGGAAGACCACTTTTGCTTTTGTCTTCTCAACCTTCCACCTAGCAACCCTTGACATTTCTGGAAAATCAATGTATCATTAGCTGCATAGCATCAAAGTTCCACTGTCTTAGACAAAACTCATTTTCGAATTAATGGGAACAGGATCATATCATTTCTCTGATTAATGAAACAAAGATTAAACAAATGGACATCCCTGTACATTCTTTGGAGAATTCTACTCATACTAATCACAGTATGCACAAATGGAATAACATAATTATGCAAAATTAGCACAAATTTTCAACTTAATGAAATAACAAATTGACCCAAAGTGTAAAACTTAAAATGCATTTTCCTTAAACTTGGATCTCAGGGTAGACAACGACGGACCTGATTGAACCTGTCATAAAAATCTGAATCTTATAAACTAAGGAAAATTCAACTAATTAGTCAAATCAGTTTGACTTGCAACTTTCCACAGAAACAAATACAAGATCCAAAACTTTTCTTCCCCCCTATTTCTCAGTAAACAAACAGAGAGTAAAGTGGGAAGGAAAAAATGAATTGAAAAAACCAAATTTTAGGACAAAATCAAGCTAATGAAAGAACATGCCTTAAAACTCAGAAAGAACTTGAAATGCCCACTTCAAAACTCTTCGATCCAAATCCTCAACAACAAAATGATGCAGTGAAATTCACAGTTTCACCACAAAAAAAAGACAAAGAAGGACAGAAAACAATGCAGTCTCTTCACACTGTAAAATCTTAAAAAACTGACAAAGAAGAGAGAGAGCAAGAGAATGAGTAAAGCAGAATCCAAAATCAAGTGCCTAGCCAAATGTAGAAAAGAGAAAAAGAAACAAAAAACAAAGTGATTGTGTTTTCTTCAGTTAAGAAAGTGAAAAATAAATAAATATATAAATAAATAAATAACTAAGCGTTTCAGTATCTTCAACAAAACGCCAAAAACCCACTAACAATAATTTACCAGATTTGACTAAAATGTCACCGAATATGCAAAAACGTCAAAACCAGAACAGAACAAGAAAACGCAGTAAATAAATCGGTAGTAAGATTTTGTACCCAAAAAAAAAAAAAATTGAAAATGCAGACTTTAAAATGAACAATGAAGAAATAAAATAATGGGTAGGTAAGATACCTAGCTGTGGATCTACATGTGCTTAAGATGGAAGTAATAGCAGGGAATCTTGATTGTGAAGTATTTTTGCGTTTGTAAATTTTCTTGTCTTAGTGTTTTTGTGTGCTGTCTGGGACTTCATTTGGAAGAAGAGCGGTGGGATTTTTGGGAGAGTAAGGTGGCGTGAGGAATCAAAAGAAAATGTAATTAATAATTATATATTATTATAGAAGCTATAGGTGATAGATTAAATAGGGGATTATTAATATTTAATGACTAAGGGAAAAAAACAGTTGTTAATACGAATGAATGAATAAGGTGAGATGGAAGGAGGGAGTGAAGGTGAAATATCAGCTTTCATGATTTTAGGGGTTTTCTTTTGTTGTAGAAAAGGGACATCCCGCCAAAGCTTGTCTCGTCATTGTTTAATTTTCTTAATTAATTAATTGATTAATCAAGAAAGCGTTGATGATGATGGATTTGGCTTTGTGGGGCTGTTTGGATCTTTCTGAAAAAGCCAGCGTTTTTTTGTTTCGTTCTTTTTTTGACTACAGAAGGAGCGAGGGATTACTGCATGTTGGTTTTAGAAATGGGGTTATTTTTCAGAGGGATTTTTGCTTTTGGGTCAATAAAATGCATCATTTAAATTGACTCTAAAAAGGTTTTAATCTGGGAAATATCTGGATTATATTGGACGTGGATCATTTTGAAAGAAAGATACCTCTGATGTGCAATGATGATTCTTTTATGTTTTTATTTATTAGTTCCATGTCAATTAAGGTAATATGTAACAATTTTGTCTGTAATTAGGTCATACTACCGTTTTTACATTCATCCGGCCCCAGGCCCAGGGCAGAGAAAGGATAACGTGTATAGAGCAATTTCACTTATTAATCCGTCCATAAAGGGGTCATCTTGACTTTAATGATCACAGATAGATATTAAAACTTTATGGTAACATCCAAAAAATAAATTGCAGTTACTGTTGTTAAATATAAATTATATATGCATATATATATATATATATATATTAATTATATGGTAATGAAAGAGGAATATTGGGAAAGCATCAAAGTAGAAAAGGAACAATGATGGAGGAGAGTGGACAAGAAGATGTAGCCAGGAAAATGTAACTAGTGTTGCGTGAGTGAGAGAGAGGTCCAACACATTCAATAATGCAGGCAATAATTAATATCCATGAATGAATAGAATTGAGAATCGGGGCAAAGGAAATTTTTGAAACCGCGGGGGGTGGAGTCGTATTCAAAAAATCAAAATCTAATGGAAAATGGGCCTCTCGATGCACATGCCCACATGGGTTCGCACATGCCCGAAGGGAAAAATGGAAGGCAGCTGAGATGGTAAAGACCGAAGTCCATACCCATGGCCGAGCCTCAGCCTTTGCCGATTCTGAAAAATGCTATCCTTTCCCTTCCATTTTTTCACTGCCTTCCATTTTTCCCTTTTTTCTTCCAAACCCACAAATATCACGAGTACACAAGCCGGAATAAAAAAAAAATACAAGGGAATCACGGGCCTCACGGCTGAGCCCGAGCCTTTGCTCTTCTCTCACGTGATTATACTTCCCCATCACGTGCGCTTTACACGTGATGTCGTGCAGGGAATCGTTGCTTTTTTTTTTTTCAATCTCCCCCCCCCCCCCCGCTTTTCAAGACAAATTCTAAAGCCTACAGCGGTTTTTGAAAATATTCTTTGACACGTAGTTGATGACATCCTTTTATTTCTATTTTAAAAACCCTTATGATTTTCTCTTAGTTACTACTGATCGTTAACAGCTAGATGCCTACATAGATTTGGCAGGATTCAGTTGTTTCCACATTTGGGATTATTTTAGGCTGTATTTGTGTACTAAAAAATGTAGTAAAGCATCCTAAGATTCAAAGAACAGAGTGTGCTCATCAAAACTCAAACTCTATCCTTACGAATTAATAACTGCGATCTAGTGTGTGAGTGGCCGATTCCCTTCGAGGGTATATATAGCTTGTGCACAACTTGGGTTTTAATAATTTGTCTAACTAATACTTTAATCTATATGATCCATAAATAGAATTTGATGTTTATGGTACGCTAGCTGTTAGTTGAGGTGTTGTTATATATTAAAGCGAATCAAACGTTCACTCGAGCGTTTGGCCGGATGATGTTATGGGTCCTACCCTCACCTAGTGTCCTAAGCAATCTCATTACCATTAGGATCAAAAGTCAAGCATTCATAAAATCACTTTTTACACGTTTTAAGATCTGATTCTATCTTCATCACATGTTATCTTTGATTTTTCGTCACCTCGTTATTGGTTATCACAACTGCCGGGTCACAGCTCACAAGAAAGTGTGGTCGAATAAAACCATACAACACGTATACAAAGTAATGTCATTGGTTATGGTTAAATTTTTGTTAATCTTCATAAGATTTCGAGACACCTGGCAGTTATGGCTTATAGTGACTAACAATTAAAATTTATTCTTCTTATTCTCTCTCCTCATCTTTAGATATTATCTCTTAATTAACTAATCCTTTCTTTCTTATTTTTCATTTTTTTAAACTAATCCTTTCTTTCTTCTTACCATTTTTGGTTTTTACATCTATCATTGATCAATATTCCCGCATATATAAAACATTCTGATGAATACAAATTAATGTTTAAAGATGGAATTGCAAAACTTGATTTATTAATTGCTTACGTGAACCCAATTGTAGTATCAGGTTAATTACATAAATTAAGCAGCTGCTGCCAAAGGTATCAACATAATAATAATCTCTTAATTTTGGGAATAAGTTTGATAATGTAATTCAAATTATATATATGAAAATTAAATATTATAACAAAGTCATACAAATTCTTATGATAATAATAAAAGTTGTACAGATTAAGAATACACACACACACGTACGCACGTACATATATATACATATACATATATAGACACACACACACACCCAGTTAATCTTCTTCATTTCATGTGTGCATTTGTTTTTTTTTTGGTTCTTTTCTCCTTTTTCCCCTTGTATATACACGGATAACTTAGAGAGATATACATAATTGATTCTCTTCGCTAAATATATAGTTGATGGATCTCGGAGAACAACAAAGAAAAATAATAATAATAATAATAATAATAATACAAGCAAGCTTTTTGCTTGTATGTACACACACATATATGAAAATGCTTAACATGCATTTATACTGTATGTACATGTAAATTTTACTTCCCATGCCCAAACTAGCTGTATATTAATTGTAGTCCCATATATTTTGATCAACCTGTAGCTTTTGAATTTTGATGATCACATTGACAGTCGGCGCCGGCGGCGGACGAGACCACCTTAGCGGAACGAGGCTTGTTGGACACCCAGAAGAAGAAGCATGCATTTGGGATTTTCTTGCGATTATCAGCGTCGGCGACAACACCCCTGGTCGTCTCAGCAGCTTTTTGTTTCTTCAATTTTTCCCTGTAAATGCCTCGCTTCACGTAAGCTTCTGCCAGACTGGGTCCAAGACCAACTCCAGCCATTTGCCAGTTACTAATTGAAGATTAGGGAGTTAATTAGAAGGATGCATATAATATGAGAGCTACTATATTGAATTTATAGGTCGAGACCCCGGAATATTGTAGCTAGCACATGGTTTAAATGTATGGTGGGACATTTACATTGGGCCAGAACTATGTTCCTTTTTGGTTGTTTTGGTGGCTGAGTAAAGTAGGCTCGTTTATTCTTCCTAATCTTGAACTTTCCACTGTGGTGGTGTAAGCGTGTAGAACTTTACTAAGTACGTGCGCGAGGACGTGGCAGTTTCAGTTTCTTTTAGATTTCTGCTTTATTCAGCACTTTCGTTAACCTTTGCTTTTCTATGCTAGCTTAATTGCGATCTCTTTGCTCGCGATAGCTAGCTGCTTGTCTGTAACGAATTTGGATTTTCAGTAGATAATATAAATAAAAATTTACAGTACCAATTGCAATAAATAAATAAATATATATATATATATATATATATATTGATGCGAAAGTATGGCTTTTTATTGATGAACTTCAGAAAATAACTACATGATTTCAGCTGGAAACGATTCCAGCCATACAACAGAAGTATCATAATCTAAGGCTATTTTTGCTAATGAATAAGCAATAGCATTGCACGCCCTTGGAACATGTTGAATTTTTTTATCCATTCAAGCTCTTTAAGCTAGCTAGGATTGCTTCTATCATCCAAAAGATTTCAGTCTTGCCCTCCTTCTTATTGCAAGAGGGATCAACTACTTTTTTTTTTATTTGATTCAATGATCAAAGGCAAACATGCAACATTTTTTGCTACTTGAATGCCTGAGCTTACTGCCTCAGCTTCCATACAGTCCACGTTCCCTTGATAAAGAACTCTCTAAACTACTGATGCTACAATCTTGCCCTTTGAATCTCTGACAACAATTCCCATACCTGCTGTTTGATTTGAGCATTTAATAGCAGCATCAACATTCACTTTATACCACCTAATAGGAGGAGGTAGCCATGCTTTTTGGTTGCTACTTCGATGCTTGAAAATTGTTTGCTCTGCTGGAACTTTAATTCTTCTGTATGATTTCACAACTGCAAAAGCTCTTGCCATTGATAGTTGGGAATCTTTCTTCTTTCCTTCAAAGATGACTATATTCCTGGAGTACCAACTGGACCAACACATTGCAATTATCAGTTCTACACCCATCTTGCTTTTGCTTGTTGCCAGCTCTTGAAGAGTACTTAAAATCCCTAGGGCCATCAATTTTTTATGCTTCCATAAAATCAGTCAATTTCCAAATCTTTTGGGCATATTTGCATCGCATTAAGGTATGAAAAATATCCTCACTTTCCTTCTAACATCTGCAACACATTGGATCCTGAATGACTTTCTTCTTCCAAAGGTTGCAAGCTGCAGGTAGCAAGTTTGCAGCTGCCCTCCACATAAAGACCTTGATTTTTTTTGGTATCTCCTTGGGCCAAATCACCTCCGGATGAGTTTTTTATCTGTCTCAGCTGCTGGCATTCTATAAAAATTTTAGCTTTAGGGTTATCTAATATCCACTATTTATAGAGTAGTTGCCATATCTGTCAAAGTGCCAAATTAATTGATCCGACTGTGGAGATCTTGGAAGAGGAATTCTAAGAATCCTTGCTGCATCCTCTTCCATAAAGTGCTACTTAATCAACTCGTCCTTCAACTGTTGATTACTAATCAGATCAGCAACAGTTGAATTTGGGGGTAAAGTTTGAGGAGAGAAAGGTTTTAAATTTTTAGGCTTTGGAATCCAATTGCTTTTATAAATATACACTTCTTTTCCATTTCCAATCCTCCAGATCCTTTATGAAGAACTTGCCTACCCCACAAAATACTTCTCCACATAAAAGAAGGATTTGAGCCCAATTTTGCTCCCATGAAACTTGAGTGTTTGAAAAACCTGGCTTTTAAGATCCAGGCCATCAAAGTGTCTAGATTGTGTCTAGATTTTGCATGATTCTTTATCCTTACTTGGCAATCAAAGTTTGATTAAAGCTAGAGAAGTCTCTAAAGCCCAAGCCTCTTGTTTTAGCATGACACATCTCTCTCATCATGCCCAATGAATACTTTTGTGATCCTCTTAGGTAAGGGTGGCAAAAAAGCCCGCTTGGCCCAGACTTAGGTGATTTGGGTCGGGTATTATTTGACAAACCCATGACCCGGCCCGAAACCCAGGTTTTATTAAAAAAAATTATAAAATATATTTTATTTTAAATATTTATATTTATTTGACTCATTTATTACACAAATAAAAATTTTTAAACACTTAAAGTTTATAATTTCATGTCAAATTTCATTAAGCCCCCAAGGGTGTAGCCGAGTTGGTTGGCAGTGCAGTCTGTCGCCCCTCACTTGTGTGGACTCGGGTTTGAGCCTTGGGGGTGGGGAGGGGGGTACAAATTGATTTGGGCTTGCCCACCCCCCTTTTCCGTTAAAAAAAAAAGAAAAAAAATGTCAAATTTTATTAAAATAAATTTTAAAATTATAAAATTACAAATAAAATTATAAAAATTATATATATTATAATATTAAAAAATACAAAATCCGGGTACCTGGATTAAAACTCGACCCGGTACCAGGTTTAAAGTACCCGACCCGAGATTTTGCCAACCCTACTCTGAGGAGGCCCACCAGCATTTAGCTATAACTTTTTGAATATCTTCACAATTGCTTTGAGGAATTTTGAACACACTCACTGCATAAGTGGGCACGGCATTGCTTAAGCTACAGCTTTGATAAGCACTTCTTTTCCTCCATAAGAAAAGAGCTTTCTTTGCCAACTGGTCAGCTTACTTTGAACTCTTACCTTGATGTCATTAAATAAACTAATCTTCTTCTTTCCCACCATATATGACAAACCTAGATATTTTGCATGCCTTGAAATAACATTCAAGTTAAAAATGGTTTTAACCTCCTCCATCTGTCTCTGATTTGTGGTGCAGTTGAAGAAAATTAAAGACTTCTCATAATTAAAAATTTGACCCGAAGTAACTGCATGAATATTAAAAGTCTTCTTTAAATTTTGCAGTCTTTATTAGAAGCCCTTGAGAAAATGAGGCTGTCATCTGTAAAAACAAGATGAGAAATGGACAAACTTTTGCTAAATTTCAATCTGTCTATTAGCTTTTGCTTGTTGCCTACATCAACAAGTTTGAGAAAACCTCTGCATAAATAATGAAAAGATGTGATGATAATAGGCATCCTTGTTTTAATCCTCTTTGCGGGAAGATTAAACCTTTTGCCACACCATTAATACGCACTGAAAAGCTTGCTGTAGATATGCATTTTATAATTAGTTCCATCTAATTTGACGAAAAACCTAATGTTGCATTGTACTATTTATGAAACTCCACTCAATTCTATTATAAACTTTGCTGATATATAACTTAAGAGCTATCAAACCATTCTTTTTTCCCTTACTTTGTTTAATTTTATTAAGACACTCATAGCCAATGATTACATTATTAGTGATTAATCTATTTAGGATAAAGGTATTCTGAGTTGGAGAGATAATGTTATTCAAAATCTATTTCAGCCAACATACTAGAATTTTTTCCATAATCTTATAGATAACATTACAAAGGATAATCGGTCTAAAATCAATGACCTTTCCAGGATTATGCACTTTTGGAATCAAAGCAATATATGTATGAGCTCCAATGCTTCTGAAAAAAGGCTGTTGGAAGACCATCCGGACCTTGAGCTTCGGTGGGGCACATATGAGCAAAGGCATCTGAGATTTACTTTTTAATGAATTGTTGATCTAAAAAGTTGTTCATCTCTCTTGTTACTCGTTTTGGAAGATCTGTTAAGGGTTCATCAAGGTGAGCTGAAGTGTAACACCCTATGCAAATCCCACATCGGCAAAGTACGGGAGAGATGCTGGGTTTATAAGGGGTGATCCACACCTTAATTGGCAAGACGCGTTTTGGGGTGTATGGGCGCCCCAGAAACAAATCCGTGCGGGCCTTGTTAAGGCCCAAAGCGGACAATATCTTGCCAGGTCTGGGTTGGGTCATGACAGACACCCTAGGCAAATCCCACATCGACAAAGTACGGGAGAGATGCTGGGTTTATAAGGGGTGATCCACACCTTAATTGGCAAGACACGTTTTGGGGTGTATGGGCGCCCCAGAAACAAATCCGTGCGGGCCTTGTTAAGGCCCAAAGCGGATAATATCTTGCCAGGTCTGGGTTGGGTCATGACATGAAGATAGGTTGGTTATAATAAAGATGTTTGTTAAGTATTTGCAAAACAATCTTCCACGTCCTCTACTTCCTTATTACAGATTCCATTTCCATTTTCAAGCCCCGAAATTCTATTCTTTCTCTTCTTTGTTGAGGATTTTGAATGGAAGAATTTGTTGTTCTTATCCCCTTCTCTCAGACAATCAGCCCTTGATCTTTGCTTCCAATAAATCTCCCTGTCTATCAAGATGTTATCAATCTCCCTTTCTGTTCTTTTAATCTCAACTCTATTCTCACAATGGTTGCACTCTTATCTGATTTCCTTTAACTTTTCCTTTAGCTGCTTTAATATTTTTTGTCTGCCTTTGAACTCCTCATTGCTCCATAGCTTAAGCTCAACTAGAGACTCCTTCGATTTCTTTTTAACCAATTCAACAGGATTTCCTCTGCTCTATCTACAAGAATCCTTCTACTCATGTTTAATAATCTCCCTGCATCTCTCATATGAACTCTACATATCTTCATAATGAGCTCTGTGAAAAGTTCTCTTTACATACCTCGACCCCTTTCCTTTTTCTAGAACTTCTATCAAAATTGGATAATGATTATAGCTCTATGTAATTAAATTAAGTTCTGCTTGCTCCTGGAAATGATTGCCCCAACTTTTGCTACACAAGAATCTATCCGGCCTCTGTTCTATTAAGTTTAAACCGCCTATTAGACTAAGTGAATGTACATCCTGTGAACCCTATATGCACCATATCACATTCCTTGAGGGCTTATCTAAAATCAGCTACCGTAATTACTTTATTCTCATTTCTTCTTATTTTCTCGTTCAAGTTAAGACCTCATTAAAATTTGTATCCCACCTATCTTTTCTTCTGCTTTGTTTTATTCGTTCAACCGCTGTAGTTGCTTTAAGACATGCACTATAGGCTAGCTCATTTTTTGACTAGGACTTATAATAAATACACTCTTTATATTAGTGACCAACACACGTACAGCCAAAACAGAAATGAAGAAGCCTTTCATAATACACAAGCATTGGAATCTCTTTTGCTTTGTTACCTTCTTCACTCTCCAGCACTACAATTTTCTTTAGAGGTTTTGTGATATCCACCAAAATCTTTATCCTTAAAAATTTGCTTATACATTCCTCGGATGAATCTGTTTCAACTTCCTCCACCTTCCCAATTGCTCCTTCTAGCTCTGCAGCTGCCTTTTTCTCCATGCATATAATAGAAACATCGTGTATTTGTATCCAAAAGGATACATGACTGAAATCTTGCTTCATAATATCTCCAAACCCAGTTGGTTCGATAAACTCTATGAGCGCTCGATCAAAATGCCATGGTCCACCCGTTAGAATCCTCTTTTTGTCTTCATTTGAGCCAAACTTAAACATAAACACATTATCTCCAAGACTTTTAATTTTGACTTCTTGCTCCGTTCTTCACACTTGCTGCATTGCTACCCTCAATCTTTCTATTTTGACTTCTCTTGAAAGGAGAATTTTCCCCACTAGGTAGCCAGTTAGTATTTTTGCTCCCTTCATTTTCATTCTACTCTTGAGAGCTACTTTTTCTTCTTCTTCTTCACTTATTTGGATCAATCTACACTGCATAATTAATTCCTCTATGTCCATTTGGAATTTTCTTTTAAGCCTACATAATCTCAATAAATACGGCGAAGTTGGTTGGTTACTAAACTCCGTACGAACTTTCACTAAATAACTCCCACTAATTCATTGGAAAGGCATTAAAGACTAATAAATTTGTGAACATTAATACTTCTACAACAATATAACTCACAAAGGAGTGACTAAAGTTGAGCTATGACAGCTCTATACACCTTCTCATCCTTTAGTTCTCAGAGAAAACCCCAGTAGAGAGACTTATGGAGTTAAATGAAAAGAATTACCAATTGCAATAGTTAGTAACTAAAACTTATACGAATATATAACTAATCACATCAGAGAGTGACACCGCATATATTCAGTTTTTATAGGGGAAACTAAGTCCTTTCAGTAAGAGTTGAATATGTGTGATGTTGCTATCCATAAGAAGAGAAATATCATTCACTTGATCAAAACCCTACAAACATATAAATAATGATATAAAATTTTAACCATGAAAAATCATAAGTTAACCTCATCTACCTTTGGATTGCCCCTTTAATTAACACTTCCAACCTTTTTTGTGGGAAAGTCTAGTTCTTTTCTTTCATTTTTGTTCCAAAGTTTCACTACTTGTGTAAATGTAGTACTTTACAGTCCTTTACTGAGTTTTGATGCTTTGATGGGTTGTGGGTTCTTTTGGTTTTTTTTAGCGCTGTGTAATTAAGGTTTATTCAACATCCAATGTCTCTGTGCACCAAATCTGGAAGATTTCAAGTCTTGTGAGACTGATTTATGCAAAAATTCCCTTAATACATCAATTGCGATGACCAAATTTAGTGGTGGAGAATTATTCAAAAGATCTAATCATCTAATATAGTGTAGCTCTAAGTTGTTATGTCATCCTATCTTGATGAAGATGTATTATCAGGTATCTTTAATTTTATCTCTTTGACGAACCTTGCAGGGCAGAACTATCATTTACTTCAAATCTCAATACTCAATATTAAGTTGCAAGTAACTTTACAAACTTTATAAACAAAGAGAGAGATAGAGAGCAGTACGTAGTTAATTATTTTTATCAAAGCTAAGACCAAATATTCTTAAACCGTGACATTTCACTTGTACAAACGCAACGGTATCATAATAATTGTAAGAAAAAGCTCACTTGCACACACAGATACTCATCTCAATTATTCTTTAACATTTCATTTCTTTGATTCTTTCCCAGCATGGTCCGCAGGTGAAGCTTGGCTTGATTCTTGAGAATGTATCTTCTTAGCCATCCACGAGACAGAGCCACTCGATTTTTTCTCTTCTAAACGATCATCAGTCCCTTCGATCTTGGCTCCATCTTCTTGCATTTTCTTCATTTTCTCCTTATGAGCCTTTCTTGACACATATGCCTCTGCAAGAAAGCATCCAGCAGGAGTTGCCATGGACTACAGCAAAAGTTTTGTGATATATATATCTAAATGATTTGTATTACAACTTTGATTGCTTTGTGTAAATGATGATGAGCTTAATTTATAGAAATTTTGGAACTTGGGTATCAAGCAATATGCCACCTTCTTTAGTATTTTAACTTGTCATTAAGTGATTTTGACGAAACAATCTCAAGTTTTTCTTCACAATTCAGACTTGGACAAAATTAAAGTAGGGACATTCTGAATGGTCCATTTTGGTTGGAATATCTTATTACCTTGGTGAGCAAGGTACCTTAATTAATTAGTTATTATATTACATATTTACTTGATGTGACTGGCACACAGTTATCTGGACCAAAAAAAAAGATTTGATGAGCATAAGGTAAAAACTTACTCTATTTATTCAGGGGCGGAGCACAGCTGAATATTCAACAGGGCCCATTTTTTATTTTGAAATATTGATTAATTTTAATGGTGTTTTCATCTTTATTGTGGAGAGACGGTTGGAAATTTGGGGTATTGGTTGCATAACTTCAAATTTTAGGGATTTGTTGTTTAGCGTGGACTTTAGTAGAATTGTAAATTACTTTATTGTCCAATATATAAAATTTATATGCCAGCTGTGTAAGGGCCGATATAAATTTTTGACACTAACTTTTCATATTTTATTTAGAAATCTCAAGATTTTTTGAAATTCAGTAGGTGCCATGACACCCCGTAGCCTTGTATACCCTCCGCCCCTGCATTTATTTATTGTTTGACTATAAGATCCAGAAAGGATATTAGTTGAGAACTTGGGATGGATCGGTCTGGGGAAGAAAGGAATTAATTCACTGGTTTTTCTTCAAGACTAACAAATCAATTTGCCAACAGAACAGACCATGGATAGTTTTACTTCTCTTGTAAAATTCAATGGCAGGCAATGAACCTGACCATGCGCGCCCCATCAGCTTAATTACTGCATTACGTTCAATTAGTTTTAGAAGACAAACCCCAGATTACAGACAAGTGATAATGTTTCTACCTTTTAAGCATTTTATGCTGAAAGATCTTCGTAAGAAACGAAAATTCTCAAATCATCATCAAAATATTGATCTGATTTGTTACTGGTAATTACATGCGAACGAATTTAAATGCTTGGTCATGCTGTCTAAAACAATAGAACAATTTCAATTTTCTGAGAGCGCTTGACGATGATATTAATGACTATATTCAATCAATGAACAATAATATAACAAACTCGAACCGATAAAATTTAGAGAAGAAATCACAATAGAACAGGGAACTTGTTTATACAACTAACCAAAAAAAAAAAATGTCACAAGATTCTGTTTTTCGTTAATTTTTTACCCACACACAAAAGGTACATAAAGATAGTTATCCCTCACTAGATATATAGTTAATTATGAGGAAAGTACAAGAATGAACAAAATAATAATAGTAACAATAAAGTAAACTTTTCCGCGGCCAGTGGCTAAATAAAATATCCCAGACTGCCATTAATTCGTATAGCAAAAACACAAATTGGAGCCTCATCAAACTAGCTTTTGCAGTTCCAGTGATCATCAGATTGTAGCTTTTGGTGATCAGAGTCGAAGCCGGCCGATGAAACCTTAGCAGAGTGATTCTTCTTTGACACCCAGAAGAAACATCCACTTGGGATTTCCTTTTCATCAGCGGCAGTACTGCTGATCTCAGCAGCTTTTTGTTTCTCCAGTTTCTTCATTTTTTCCTTATGCATCGCTCGCATGGCATAAACCTCCGCTAGACTAAATCCTGCAGCTCCAGCCATCGCCATTAATTTATTATCAAGGATTAACAACAATCTGGACCTCGCTTGCCTTGAGTGTGCAGTAAAGTTGTCAAAGAAATTTTGATTTTAATGCGTTGAAGATGGAGTTCAACGGTTTGAAGATCATTAATTTATAGGCGTCTCTGCTTCTCTAACGTGTGAGTGAACGTACCATAATTCTTTTCTGGCTGGCTTGACGGGCAAGCTTGTTAGACTTTTGCTGAGTTTTTTCTGCAGAGGCGTCAGCAACTACGTGTCAAAAGTTATGGGTAGGCCAAGTGAATACGTAAGCTAAGATGTGGCATTTTGTCACTTTTTTGTGTTGCTTAATTTATATGTGTGGGCGGCTCGTCCATTAATTCTATTGACGTTGAAATTGCTTGCAAGTCAAGAATCAGTGTGAACCTGTGATGTGTTTTGTCTTTTGGGTTGGGGGATTTGGTGGACCGTTGCTGCCTTATCTTTTGTGTTAAAAGTCGCTGTGAATTATAACCTCCCCACGCTGATGATGGCTTGACCTGACCAACAACGTAAGCAAGCAGCAATTTCCTTGTAGGTACTCAATTTTGAAAGATTCAAAGAACAAGCAATTTCCTTGAATTTTCAGCTGAAACATGAATTTAGGTGTTTGTTATATCTTTTTTCAGTGATATGAATTGAAGTTAACAGATAAAAAGATGGCTATATTTTATTTGTTGTTGTAAAAAAAATAATGAAATATAAATGATGGTAATAGTAAACTACAACTACTTATAAATTAATCAGATTTTACCGGGTTTGATTTTTATAGATTAATAATAATAATAATAATAATAATAATAATAATAATAATAATAATAATAATAATAATAATAATAATAATAATAATAGTAGTAGTAGTAGTAGTAGTAGATTTACTTATAAATATTTGAACTCTTTTTTGAAAACTTTTGTATGCATTGGAGGTATCACCCCATCTATAGAACAACCAAATAGGTAATTATGTTAAAAGTAAAATCTATATGCCATATTAATAAAAATTAATAGACATTTTGTTAGCTGAAGAAACAAAAACGTAGATCATGATTTTTACTTCAGTAACGATAAAGAAACTTATATGGATTAACCATTGCGTTTTATTTTTGCAGCTGTTTACTAGACAACACAAAAGGCATGGTCATTTGAGCTAGTTACAAACAAACTGAATTAAGGATGAGATAGGAAACAGTGAATCATTTTTCGAAGCTAGAACTACACTATATTTATCAAAAGCTAAATAACATGAAATTTGATCTGATTATTGTTTATTGTCACATCTATCTTCTTCTTTTCCAGCATAATCCACGGATGAAATGCGTCGTGGATGCATCTTCTTGCCCATCCATGAGAAACAGCTACCAGAATTTTTCTCTGCTAAATCAGTCTCTTCCTGCTTGGCTCTTTCTTCTTCCATTTTCTCCTTATGAGCTTTTCTTAACACATATGCCTCAGCAATATAGTACCCTGGAGTTGCCATGGCCCAATTAGTTAATTTGAGTTAGAAACTTGGTTTGTGTCGATGATTCACTAGGAGGGTTGATTTATAGCAGTTTGAACGTGATACGCAAGGAATTCACTAACTTATTAGACCATATTAAACCTTTTGTTCACTTGCAAATATTTTAGATATGGACAAAATTGAAGTGCGGACATTCATGGTGGTCCTGGTTGGAATGTCCCGTTACCTTGATGACCAAGGCATTACTATTAGCTAGATGTGATTGAATCAGTTTCTTTTTCACACATACCCCTATGGATTCTATTATATGCATTTTTTAAGTAAAGAAACTTTTGCGAGGGAGATTCCCTAAGATAATATTTTGTGCATCATCATCGTTGGAATACTGCAGACTTTCGCCGGGTTTACTTTTTGAATAAACAATAAATAAAATAAAAGATTATGGACACATTTATTCTATTTTGCCGCAATATCTCACAAAATTCTAAAATTAGGTAGTCATCTAAATCTTAATTTATAGTCTTTATTCATGTACGGTGACCGGAACATAACTGATGGCATTCACCAGGGAGCTATTCCTGATTGAATGCATTAGAAATCTGAGGTGGGAGATACATCAACATATTAATTTGGCTCAAGAAAACATTGAAGATGTAAAATCATCTACAAAAAATTTTTAAGCCGTCTACAAGCTTCTGATATGCATTCTCTGTGTCCGAATGCACTGACTCTGATATGTTCATTCCCACCAGGACCAAATCCGCTACCTGGAATAGTTAGTATGTGCGTCTTCTCAAGAATTTCAGCAAAAACATCCCAAGAACTCGACCCTGGAAATTGTACCCACACGTAAGGGGCATTCTTCCCGCCATAGACCTTCAATCCAAGTGATTGAAATGCATCAACAATTATCTTGGCATTTTCCTTGTAGTAGTCAATCACAGTCCTCAAGGCCTGAAACACAAATTTATAAGGAAAGGGAAGAGTAATCATCATTTTAAATTCAGTTTCAGGAAGCTTATAATTACTAGCTAAACATCGTTGTTAATGTTCTTTTTGCAAAGAAGTAATGGGCTACCTGGTAGCCATCTGGAGAAAGGCATGCAAGGCCTCCAGCCTGAACAATATTGGATGCCCCATTGAAGCAGGTGCACACAATGCGGTTGAAATCCTTTATAACGGGGTATCCATTGGAGTAGCGAAGCTCTTCAGGGACCACTGTCCAGCCAAGGCGGACACCTGTGAACCCCGCAAACTTGGAGAAGGATGAAATTTCAATTGCGACCTATATCATATAAACGCCACGTTTTGTTTTATCAGAAATGAACAAGATATTGCTCACCCTCACGAAAATAATTCACTGGGCACAAACCTCTCTGGCTCCAGGAATTTCGTAGATTGATCTTGGGCTTGCGTCTGTTATATAAGCAGCATAAGCAGAATCATATACTATGATTGATCCATTCGCCTTAGCAAACTCCACCAGTTTCTTCAATTGCTGCCATGTTGCAGCATGACCAGTTGGATTGTTCGGAGAACAAAAGAAAATTATATCTGTTCTCGAAGTAGTTGATAAGTCAGGAAAAAAGTTATTCTCAGGCCTGCAGTTCATGTACACAATATTCCTGTACTTCCCAGTTTCCTTTAGGAACTTGCCAGCTTGACCAACAATAACGCTAGTATCAATATATGCCTGTTCCGAGCAGTCCATTAACATATTGTCCAAAAACCAAAAGTTATGATAAAGGACAGAAGTTCTTCAAAGTGTTAAGATATTCACCAATGTTAAACTACCCTTAAAAAGACAAAGATGTGATGATCTACAACTAAAAATCGGTTAACATTAGGCCATATCAATAGAGATATAATAATCTTCTTAGTGCGGTTACTAAAAAGCTATTAGTACCGGGAAAGATGGGTCCTGCACAGCCACTGTTACATTGGATCCAAGAAGCATCTGCTAAGGGAAAGTACAATAGTCAGGATTTATAACTGTTTATCAATAAAGTAACCTACACGAAGAAAATGTAGAATATTTGAAACATAGACTTATTTTTTCTACCTGTAGACGAAAAATGTCACACTGTGCTCCATCAGATATAAATATTTCGTCTCCTTTAATGCCCATATCTTTGTAAAACTTATCTTCAATTGCTGTTCTTAATGCCTACAAAAGGTGCCACAGAAATTTCAGCATCTCAATATAAATAGGAAACAGCAAAAAGTAACCATATATATATATAAATACACTTGGCAAGTCTTTTTGCCATATACATTCCAGTGGAAATTAATTTGTATTGAAACAGAATTTATATTCACTCCTAGTAACATAAGGCCACCTGAATTCAGACTGGCAGCATCACTTGTAACTGTCTTGAACGAGGGACAATCAGTCAATGTTTGGGAAACAGGTTGAATAAATATTTTTATAAATTTAAGTTCTGCACACAGGACAATTGAAAAGGTATATTGTATTTGAGGCAGTGGAGACAAATTAAAAAAAAAAAGTCTATGAAAACTTAAAAAGTTGAAAAAAAAATGTTCGGAGAAATTCATTATTCCTAAATAAGAGGATTTACGATCTCTTTGTAACAAGGAAGAATGACCTCAGTCCTCATGGTATATATTTTCTTGTGTGGGAAGTTATTGTTTGCGTATCTTTGGGCTATACGAGAGATGCTGTATTATGCAATAACAATATTACATTTGTAGTAAACAAGTTATTTGGTAGCATTCATATATGTATATTTGTGATCTAACAACTCTGTGACAGATATGATACATTTTATCACGAACTTTTATAGCTATGAACAGAAAATGTTGCTCTTGTTAATATTACAACCATTACCAATGCACAGATAATAATAAATACAACCACTGCATTTGATGACATCAATTGTTCTAAATTAGTCCATTAAATTCAATTAAGCTTCATGAAGATATTATGAGTTCATGACATGTTGGGCAGCTAACCGAAATCCAAACAAGACAGATTTTAAATATCCCCACCAATGATAAGGACCATGCAGTAAAATTCGGCGTCTAAAATATGCACACACAAAATCAATTTTAAGTCCTCAATTTCTTGCATTGAAGATGTGATTATGTAACTGTTTTGGAGTCTCACGAAGACATGCTCTCAGAAAGTTATCAATCACATGAATAAGTGGATCATGACTATAGGATGAAGATAAAATTCTCCCAGATACGCCACGAAGATTGATTGATTCTTCTAACTATTTCTTGCAGATAGTGTAGGACAAAAGCTTCTTGTTGCGGTTTTTAACGTTTATCATCGTCTCGTGAAGGGTGGCTGGATTTTGGTGGTATTGGCATTTCTTTTATCAACCATAAAGAGTGAATAATCGAAAAGACAATGAATAAACACAGGAACTCAAAAGAAGCACCAAAAGTGCAACTGTACCATGTTGCCTTGCTCAGCTCCGTAACCTTTATAACCTTGAACCGTTGATAGAGCAAATGCATGCTGCAAACCAGATAATAAACCAGACAATCATTAGCCGGCAACAACAACAGAAAAGCAAAGCTATAGTATAATCTAGGATTCAATCAAGCATGGAAAAATACCATACCAGCAATATTTTGCTGATATTTTTAAGCAGTAATGCTAAAAAGTTTCAGTTTCATCTGAACAGAGATAATAAAAGAGTTACCTCAGCCATAGCTGATGTTATGATATCAGGTATAGGCTGTGTGGTGTCTCCAACACCAAGCCGTATCAACCTTGCATCTGGGTGTTTTCGGATATGTTCAGATTCACGCATTGATATCTGGTTAAGAAACCAAGAAACAGTCGGCATGGGTAAAAAGAGCAAGGAAATCATTACGACACAGGTTGATCTTAGAATTTCCTGACCTCGGGAAACAAATATCCACTTTGCAGGCTCTCCATATTGACATTCCGCGGTACTTCTGTGCAATGACCTGCGATCACATTGCATCAAGGATCATTTAGTGTAAGCTATAAAAGAAGTTGCACCACTCCATCCCTACATTATATCGAAAGAGTGATGCACTGCCATTTGCCATTAACTTACCAAATTTGCTTCCATTGTTGGACTTTGAACTGTGAGCAACCCAATAAACACAAACAGATATAAAAGTACTTTAGATAAGACGGTATGAAAGAAACAGTAACGTTCACGGACAAATAACATCCAAGTAAAGATTATATATGTATCTACTTAAAAAGAACCTGGGCCAAGTTTGTTTGGGTTGTAACAGAAGTGCAAGTGGTACACCGCGTGATGACATTGTTGTAAAATAATCCCAAATAAATGGAATCAATTATTGCTATTTGCAATCGACTGTTGTTGGAACACAACACGAGTCGCTAAGGAATTGTGCAACCTGGGACCGTTTAAATAGTGGGTGTCCATCAGAACTTTCTACGGTAGTTCCCAGAAAGAAACAAATGAGAAATCAAGCCGCTTACGACAGCCATCTCATTAACACACAAGTTACATGTCTAGGTTACATAAATTCAATGCGCTGAAGATTGATTCCACACTGGCTCCATCAAATGTCCACATTTTTCCAGTGGAAAAATTGCATCACGAATTATTCCTTGAACCTAACATTGTTTTGAGTTCCCTACGTGCAAAAGGTCCATTAATGGATACGCCTATTTGCTCCGAATGGTTGGAAAAGCAAAGCTAACTTTACAATCTCAATTCCTAACGTGGCACTGGCCAGCGGCTGCTGAGAAAGAATCCATAGTGAAAGGAACATTTGCCTTAAGAGGAGTCGTGGAGCATTTGGGGTGGACCTGATCCACGTACACGGTTCAATTTCACCATGATGCTGACTTAACATTGCATCCATAATCTTAAATATACACAACTTTAGTCTGCAGATACCTTAACCTCAAATTTGAGTAAATGTTTTTCTTTCAGAGCAATATAGATAAGTTATGTGTAAAAACTGTTAATTAAGAATTTGGAGAAGGCAGGAGAATCGAATGTAGCACTAATGCTTTGTTTTTGTGCTGAAATGAAAGTAGGGAGTGTAGATTACTCTCACTCTAACATTTACTTATTCATTTAAGGATGGAGAGTTTTACTCTGTGAATTTCACTCATTTTTAAAATGAAGAGTGAGATTCTTTTTTTAAAATGAAGAGTGAGATTCTTACTTCCGGGAGAGGTGGGAATGAGAGCATCTTCCTTTTTTATCTTTTCCTTAAATAATGTTTCATTTATTTAAAAATAATGATATCATATTTATTTAAATAATATAATTATATTATTTAATAATATTACGTTCGTTAAATTATAATATTAAACTTATTTAAATATAATATTCTTATATTTAGTCAGAAATGATAATTTACATTGATTTTAAGTTAAAATTACCTAAAAATAGTATTATTATATTCTTAGAGAATTAATAATATTGTTACACTGCCTTTCTTTGAAAATATAATATTATTATATTTATTTGATATTAATAATTAATAATAATAAATGGTTTATCCTACAACAATATTAATTTTGTACCACATGATTAATAGTATTGTTTCATTTGTTTTGTTCTTATCAATAATTTTTAATTTATACAATTAAAATTAATAAAAGACTGTGATTTAAGAAATTAAAAATATTAATAATTATTATTAATTTATATTATTAAAATTAACAATAAAATAAATTATTTATTTTACAAATCTATATTTTTACTCACTTTACAATTAAAATCTAAAATTTTTTAAATAAAAATAAAATTATAATTTAAAATAATTTACTTTCAATCAAAAACAAAATAACCATAAAAATAAAATTTTGATTCACATTTTACATTCTCATTCCAGAATGACTAAACGGTGCCCAAAAGCTCAGTGAAACCAGACTTTTTTGTGTTGACAAGCCGCATAGGGTAACAAGGTGAAGTAAACGTACAAGCAATACCGTAACCCTTTTCATGAGACGTTGGAAAAGTCGAAAGTCTGGTATTAATTTCCACAGAAAACAAAAACAGCACGTGTCTTATGTCGATAGCATCAAAGACAAAATCCGACATAACCAGAAACGATCACGAGAGTGCCATTCTATTATCATTGATATGACAAATTATTGAAATTGCATTCAAAGGAAAGAATACCCAATTAAGAAGACCCATCATTTATTTTTTATTTCTTTGGATTGAAAAATGATAAAGATATTGTCTTTTTTCTTTTTTTAGTTGATTTTGTCTTTCTCCCGTTAAATAATAAATAACAATGCTCTTTTGAATATTCCGTCACAATCTATTAAGGCCAAACTTATATTTGCAAATTAAAATCCCCCACTCAACACTAGGGAAGACAAATGAGAATCATCCAACAAAAGGCACATCATTTTAGTACTAATTTTAAATTTAGGTCGTAAGGGACTAAATTATTTTAAACTTTAAATTGCATTTATTTATTTTTTTTATAAAATAACATATGATTAGTTAAGGTTAGAAATTATTTTATACGACTAGCACTTTGCCTAGCCTTAGCATTATATGAATTAAAGCCAAGCTCATGCAAGGCCATTTAGGTTAATTCTTGGTTGGACTTGGGCCATACCAGCAATTTATCAAACTTGGACAGCAGCAGCTGGCAACTCGGAAATTGATTCAATCAAATAACGTAAGAAAGGAATCAATACAAAGAAAATAACCCAGAATTACGAACGAATATCTTTTTGATAAATTACCTCTATATCAATTTATTTATTTTTTTTTATAAAAATTCATATAGCCAACGAATTACTCGCTGTTATTACCATTAGAATCTATAAAAGAATTTGAAGTAAGAAACTGTGTTGGCCCTAGAATATGTAGTGCTCTTTTTAAATATTGAGAAAGCTAGAAAATACAGAGAAATAAGTCAAAATAAAGGAAAAGAAAATCAATTTGGGGGGTTTTAATCAGGTTTTTCTTTTTTAAATTATTAATTTTTTATTATTGCCAAAAAGACAAAGTTACCAATGAGATGCCAATAGATTCTTAACTATCATTGACTAATTAAATTGATACGCAAAGTACTAGTGACTATATTTTCTTAAGATTTTTATTATCTTATATAATTATATAAGATACATAACTATTTCACAATCGTTTAATAACAATTTAATAGCTATGAAGATAATAAAATTCTATTACTTTATATTTTTATAGTCGTTAAATTTTTATTAAATGATTGTGAGATATCTATGTTTGTTACCTTACGTAATGATGTAATACATTCTTTTTCTTTAAAAAAAAGAAAAAAGAAAAATAAATAATATTTTACAACAAATCAATAAGGTTATTTTGCTTCTTCCCTTGAGCAGATGAGCCAGTGCTTGTTCTTGATTCTTGTTTCATCCGTGACTCCCCCAAGAGCAAATCTCTGAAACCCAAAATGGCGGGAAAAAAAATAATGCCACATCATATCATTTACCTTCTTTTTAAAATAGAAAATTATAATTTACTAACGGAAATAATTAACAAATATATCTTTTTATTTTTAAGCTGATTTTAAAAAAAAAAGCGAGAGAAAAGAAAGGAAAAGAAAAGAAAATAGTTTTGACAAAAATAGAAAATATGGTAATCACTAATCAGAGGAGAGCTCATATTGATTATCATACGCTGGTCCTCATCTAATCAGTTCTCTATAACCGAATATTCGTCCGATCGTCCACTCTAATTCTCTACTCCTAAAACCCTAATTCAATCGCTTATCTCCGTACGATACACCTCTCTGTTGTAAACCTAATCCTGATCGATGAGATGTGAATTGAATCAGGTAAAACTCTTAACATGCTTATTAATGTATGCGTTGTTGCTTTTGAGAATTCAAAACCCTAGATTTGGTTAATGGCAATCCTTTGATTAAAAAAAAAAAAAAGAAATCTCTGGCTTAGAAGTGAATTGTTTTGCTACTTGTTAGTGACAAGCTAAAGCGAGCAGGAACTTTCTATTGCTTTTGTTGTGCTTGGATGGAGGGAATAATAGCGGAAATAGCAGACACTATTGATTTGAAATGAAGGTGTAGTCGTGTTCTTAATTTTGTTTTAGTTTCCTAAGCCAAGCCCTAAATACTATAATGACATATTTTGTTGTAGCATATAATGTGGAGATTAACTGAAAGTTGATTGAAACAGCTTGACTGCTTGATTATGAAGTACGGGAAGTTAGCCACATTTTGATGTGTTTATACTAAACCATGAAAATGAAGGAAAATGGAGAACAAAAATGAAGGAAAATGGGGAACTTATTTTCTTTACTTAGGTAATGAAACCAATAGATTTGCCGTGGTAGAAATAGATTGTGGTGGTTTCTGTGTCTTCTAATTGATTTGTTATCACTAATAATTGCCGATTCATACGTTTGATTTGAATTACATAAAGTGAAATCCATATGCAGAAGGTAACAATCATCTGTCTTTTGTTGAAACAGTTCATTATATGTTCCAAATTGAATTTCTAGAAAGTTCTGTCAGTGAGAAATTATTTACTTATTATCATTTATCGTCTGCAGTGTCACGCCTGAGTTGGTTCTATGCTTCAAGCTGCTGTTTTTGATGTTCGAAGGGCAACTAGATGCTTTTATAAATTTTGGGGGCCATTCTCTGTACCCATTGCCGGTGGTAATTGTGTTTTTCATCCAGGAATTTCTGGAACTATGAGAGAAGTTAAAGTAAAAGGTGCTTCTAATTTTTGTACCCTTGGAGCTGATGGAGAATCTAGCATTCATTCTGTATCTACAGGGGAGGACCAGCAATGCTTATCCTTAAGCGTAAAATCTACTCCTGAATTAGAAAAGAAGTATGTCCATCGTGTTTATGATGCCATAGCTCCCCATTTCAGTTCCACTCGTTTTGCTAAGTGGCCAAAAGTTGCCACTTTTTTGAATTCTTTGCCTTCAGGGTCTCTTGTCTTGGATGCAGGATGTGGAAATGGGAAGTATTTGGGTTTAAATCCAGATTGCTTCTTTGTCGGTTGCGATATTAGTTCTTCCTTAATTAAAATTTGTGCGGACAGAGGCCATGAAGTTTTGGTTGCAGATGCTGTAAATCTCCCTTACAGATCTGATTTTGGTGATGCAGCCATCTCTATAGCTGTATTACATCATCTGAGTACTGAAAGCAGGAGAAAGAAAGCAATTGAAGAATTAGTTAGGGTTGTCAAAAAGGGTGGCTTAGTTCTTATAACAGTCTGGGCCGTGGAACAAGAGGATAAATCATTAGTTACCAAATGGACTCCTCTTACTCAAAAGTATGTAGAAGAGTGGATAGGACCTGGGAGTCCTCGAGTTCGTAGCCCTTCAGCTCGAACGTTAGAAAGCATCCCAGAAACTGAGGATAATGGTTCTGAAGAGCAAGGAAAAGAGCCAAAGCGGAGTGTACCTGATAAGTTGTGGGAATCTATAAGTTTAACCTCTCAAAGTGAAGATGATTCAGTGGTTTCTCAAGATGTGAAAATTATCACGAATCAACAGGAATATTTTGTCCCTTGGCATTTACCTTACCACCGTGCTGAGGTCAGCGGTGCATCTGCTTGTGCTCTTGTGAATGGCCTAGCAAAGAAAGATGACAAAAAGGGTGCTGTAGTGTACAACCGATATTACCATGTCTTCTGTGATGGTGAGCTTGAAAGGTATGCATTATTTTCTTTTGCAAATCTTGATGTTTGAATCCAATTATTGCATCATTGCTTTTCTTCTATTGTTTGCTCGTTGGTGATTGTATTACATAAGCAACTTTGCCAGATTTGGATAAAAGAAATACTTATAGCAATCCATGTTGTTCATTCTTCTTTTTTAATTTCTTTCCCTTTTTTCTTTTTGTATGTTAATTTTTTCACAAAATATAAATGAAACCTTGCTGATTTTGGTGTGAGCGGGATTCAAACTCCTTACCTATCGTACCTTCCCAAGAATATCATGTTCAACCACAATAAAGTGTTTTGTTATCATGGTGGTGAAAGACAACAGACTCTTCTGCAACAGAGTTGCTATCTTTGGCAAGTTTTGAACCTGGGATTGAATTTTAGGGGGGAATAAAATGATTTCTCCATAACACTGTGTTTAACCAATATTAATGTGCTAGGTACAGAGTTTTTAAGCATCAGTATTTTTAAATTTATTACCTAAAAGGAGTATCAAATGAGTTAAACTGTCTTTGTTGTTGAAGTTAAAACCTATAATATATTATGCTATAAAATGGGGAGGTCATTTCTGTCCACTCAAGGTTCTTACTTCATGTTTGCCAATTTTGCTTACTACTACCATTATTTCCCTTTTTTGTCTGCTTATATGACATCATTTATTTAAGTATTACTTCTCCACACTCATTCTGTATTCATCCTTTTCTGCAGATTGGCATCTGATATTCACAATGCAGTAGTAGTTGATCGATTTTTTGACAAATCAAATTGGTGCATTGTTCTTCAGAAAACTTCATGACAAATCAATCTGTGTTACAGCTGACCAACATTCCAATTGAAGCTCCTATAGATGACAATTGATATTTGTTATTTTGGAGCAAGCTATGCAAACTTTCTTGAAGATGCGCATTGTAGCAGTGGAAAGAGAATATACCAAGGACTTCATCATTGCTCTTGTAGTAGTGATACATTTCTGTATTATTTGAAGTATGTGAAGAAAGTTTTGCATTTTTTTCTGTGCCTGGGTTTCGGGTGAAAAGGGAATATGATCTTAGTCTTTATCTGAATACCTTCTGTTCGAACCAGTTTTTCGGAAATTTTATGGGAGGAATTTTGTTTGTGCAATCATTTATTTGAAGGATATCTTCCTTGTCCCAAGATTTGATGAACTTAATATCTACCAGTTCAGGTAAAAGTCTTATAATGGGCGTTCCCACCACGTCATTTGAAGTCTAATATTTTATGGGACAGCTAGTTGTAATCGTGCTCTTTCCAGACGGAGGCTGAGTTGGTGCGACAGCTTAATAGTGTTTTATTATGTGGTAAAGCAGTGGGTATTTCGGCAGGATTCACTAATTTTAATGCTTAAAAAATTACTGGTCCTATAAGCCAACACTAATTTGCATTGTTGGCTTGAACCCGTATGGGTTACGGATCCTCCAATAAAAATTAGAGATATCCATCGCTTTCCGCTATCCCTTATAATGCACCCCCTTTTATTTTTTAACATTTGCATATATTTTAAAAAATGATACCTTAACTATTTTGCTCTAGATGAACATAGAGCACTTTTTTTAAAAATTATTTTTAGTTTTAGGTAAATATCTATTATAATTTAATGATTGTTAAGTTCAATTCTAATAAATGCATTACTCAATATTTGGACTGAATACAAAAGTCTCCACTTTGGTTTTTTTTTTTTGTCTATCCTTCACTCCTTTCAACTGACCTTGATTTAAATATTGTTCTATTATCATTTGTTTTCAATCATGACAAGATTTTAGATGGTCTACTAAATTTCTAATCCATTAAATGATTAAAATCTCTAAGTAAATGTCCAGGATTATATCACATTAAATAGTCATTTCAATTATTAAGCGCCTAAGTGTTAATGTTTACATTTTAGGGTTATAATTTTTTATTTTAATATTTATTTGATTTAAGTATTAATTTTAACTTTTAAAACATTAAAAAAATAAATCGTCAATTAGTTGAATGTATTTAATAAGCGGGTACATGTATTAGTATTTATATACACCCCACCCAATCAATAGGTATAAAAAATTGTATGCATACCTAATCTTTTTTATAAAGTAGGAGTAAAATTAAACCGGATACCCTTATCATAATGGACCCCTCCAAGCTTTCTGTAGCACAGGTTTTTTTCCATGCCTAGTCTAACCCTATAAAATTTCACTTATACCCTTGAAGTTTTGATAAGTTTTCATAAAATAATAGATTTTGTATTTTATTTTCAAATATATCCCCAATTCACTTTTTTTTTTTAAATCAGAGTTAGAGATATATTTTATAAATAATACAATTATTTATTTATTGAGTAAATTGAAATCATTAGGAGGTTAAAATGTTAGCAGTACTTAACTTCATATAAAAAAGTTATGGCTTGGTCTAATTGGAAACAAAATATGTTAATTATATTAAAAGAATTCATTAGGAGTAATTTTATAATAAGAGAATTTTTCACTTTAACTAAAGCAATAATACTAAAAATCTAATATTTGAGTTCTAACTTGAATCTCAATACTGAATCCACCTATGTCACAATAGTGGTACCATACCACTTCCATTGTATTTTGTGACACATTTTCATATAAACCCTCTACTCACTTTTAGTTAACATTTGTTTCATAAATATTAAACTGATTTCTACATGCATCCATAAGTACATTTCTATTAGCATCTTGTACTATATTATATTTACAAACTTTTTATCCAATATTGCATTTGTATCATAGTACCCCTCTTTATTTTATTTTTTTTGATAGACCTCTTTACTATTTTGAAATTGAATCAATAGCATGTTTAATAAAAAAAATGACACTCCTTAATTATAATGTTTTTAAATATCAAGGCATTTTTTTGCATCCGTTATCAATTTTCATTTAACACTTTACACTTTTTTTATTTCAATTTTTTTTATAAATATTATGGTACTTTTTTCTTACATTCACGACAATTATATAATCTCAATAACTCCATTACAAAAAATATTATGATTTTTCATACTTTTATTTTTATCATGTTATTTGATCCTTTAATTTGTTGTTGTTAATAATAATTCACCATTTCCAAATAGATTTTGAATTAATTTTATGTAGTGTGGATTGACATTATATAATTAAAAATTTTGATTACTGTACATGAAGGATAAAAAAATTTACTAAATTATTGTTTAATACAACCTAATGTGATAAAAAAAAAAAAGGCAATATAACTTAATACAACAAATGATGACGAACCAAATGCACCCATAAGATAAGAATACTTAAAATAAATTACATGATAAAAATAAGAGTAAGAAAAATTATAATACTTTATGTAATAGAGCTATTAGGGTAATATAATTTGTTATACATGTAAGTAAAAAGTATTATATATAATAGTTATTAAAAATAATTATAATAAAAAGAGTGTAAAGTTCTAAATCAAACATAGCATTTATTCAATTTCAAATAATAAAGAAGAGTATTGTGACACAGGTGCAACATAGAATAAAAATAATAAAAAATAACGTACAGTGATAATAAAAATGTGCCTATGGATGAAGGTGAAAATTAGCTTAATACTATTGAAGCAAAGTTTAAATAAAAATGAGTGGAAGATATGTTTTATGAAAATTTACAATGGTGCTGCCACAAAAGACAAAAGTAATGGTATGGTACCACTATTGTAGCATAACTAAACCCTTCAATACTATATTATATATCAATCATCTATTCGATAATAAATATAAAATTACTTATTGCTTTATTCCACCATTCAATTAATGAATAATACATTAGTTGAGTCTTAAATATTGGAATTCCTATCATTACTCTAGCAATGATATAATAACAACTAACAACATTTTCATAATTTTATAGTTATTTCCTTCACTTTATACTTGTTCTTTTTCTTTTCATTAAGTCAAATTATTTAAATAACTTTCTTTATCACTAAAATAAAAAAAGAATCTCAAAAATAATTTTTAATATACAATTTTAATAATTTATATTATGAGCTTGTTTGTTGTATTGTTGTTATTCTTTTATTAAAAATATGTATTTTAAAAGCTTTAGTGTGTTGGTTGATATTTGTGTTTTCTAAAACCCCCTCTACATGAAACGACATTAACATTAATATGTATCATAAAATTTATAAATTAGTCAGGAGTAAAAAAAGCCTTGGATTCACCCATGTGCACTGCAAACGCATCCTTACTAGGGCCACCAGCAGCAGATGCAATTCCGTTGCATATGGGTTATGTCTTTTTTCTTTTTTTAAATCAATACACGTTAACATGAGGTGGGCAGTGTAAATCAATGTCTTAATCCTCTATTTTTATCAAAAATTAAATTTGAGTAGCCGGCAAATAAAAATTATTTGGAAATCACACGGCAGGGCCACCTGGTTTTTGGCTTCAATTTTAATCGATTATCAGGTGAATAAACGTGACGCATACAACACTGATCCACATGGAAATGTCACGGCCACTAAGTAGAAGATGATTGCCCTCGCGACTTATTACAAAGCTGCGCGTTGTACTTTCCTTAATCATCTCTATCTAATATCTATACCGATCCGGATACCTCGGTGAGCTGGTGACTGACGAGTGTATCGTCGTCAATTCAAATGAAGTAGCGACGGGAGAGAGACATGGCATATTGGCATTAGCCATCCATCGGCATTTTGAACAAACACGATAGTTACATTCAACTTCGTCGTGACAGCCCGCAGGCCCAGCTAAGTCCCCTTTTGATGGTCGTGGCCCCTTTCGTTATTACTCAAATTCCTTTATTATCAGTTGGAGGGTGCATAGAAATTAATGTCTCCAACCAACTGATGCCCCTCAACTGAACCTGAGAATTTATCATGTTAATCAGGAGACATGTACAGATGAGACAACGCATGTAATGCAGTAAGCAAATCATGCAATTACATACCTTGGCTATGAAATAAGCGCAAATTATTTACGCCATTGGTTCTAATTAACTAACTTTACATTTAAATTAATTATAACCATGAAATTTACGTGCTTCTAACATTGAATGGGAATGGGATTGGGATTTTGCTACACATATATAATTAAAGTATGAAGTATGTACTGGGGTGAGTACCAGGTGAACGCAACACTAACGCATGTTGCTTTCTCATTTACTCCCGTCGGCATCAGCGTCCGTATCCTATTTAAGAGCTAAGGGGTCCAGCAATTTTGCAACGTGGGAAGCTGCTCAACCGCAGCATGTGTGTTCAATTGGTGATTAACACTTCAGTCCTTAGTGTTTGATGCAAAATCATTATAGCAAAGAGTTTCAAAATCTCGACGTAAGTCCAGATTGTATTAAATTTCTGACGCTTAGGTTTACTCATCTACTTTGACCGGTGAAATGAGTGATCGTGTAAGCGTAAAATTGCAGTCTCACATGGAATTTCCAAGACATGTAAAATTTATATTTTTGAGTTTGGAAATATACAAACTAAAGTCTAATGAAAAGTATAGATTAATGTTTTAAAGTACGAGTACAAGAGTAATTTTTGTTTGTTCGAGTAATGACCTCTTTTTTTCTCTGGTTGATGAAGTATTTCTGTAATAATAGTAATGAAGTATTTGTTAAAAAATTATTTTTCTCATCTTTTTAATATTTTAAGGGTAAAAATAATAATTCAACAACTCGCATTTCACCAAAAAAAAAAAAAGACTGCTTTCACTCAATTATTTTATAACAGAAGAAAGGAATTAAATTTTAGTAATTATTTTTATGGGAATTCGAACATTCACTCTCTCAATTCTCTCACTAAACCAAAGATCTATTGGTCTTTGTCAGTTAAAATACAGCCAGTGAGTAAAGTGTAAAATTGAAAACACACAGGACTTCTACGTTGACATTTGAACCTCTAATTTACTGTGAATGTTACAGTAAGCAATGGGGTACAAAAGTAGGGGTTTGCTGCACGTGTGCCAACATTGTTTTGCCCCTTAGACATTGAAGAACTATCTTATTTCTATCTCTACCTTCTTTTTAAGGATATGGATAACTTCCATTCCTCGGCCAGAGCCGCACAGTTTACGAATAAGGGTTGTGTTTTTTACTCTTTTTTTTTTTTTAAGATATTTTTACCCAAAAATATCAATGTCCACAGGTGAGCCAGAATGTAAGTAATTAATAATGTCATTTTAAGAGGGGATAAGCTGTCCTGTGTGCCTCTATTTTGGGCAATAAATTAAAGATA
The DNA here is from genome assembly GCA_030449905.1 of Luvunga scandens. Lineage (NCBI taxonomy): Eukaryota > Viridiplantae > Streptophyta > Magnoliopsida > Sapindales > Rutaceae > Luvunga > Luvunga scandens. The sequence continues at coordinate 3,489,903 of JASUUG010000798.1, read as the reverse complement.
AATACCAAACACTCAACATCGTCTATTAATTAAATCATATGCTCGGACAAAATCTCAAAAAGAGCCTAAAATAGCCAAGAGACAAAAGCTAAAAAAGATTTGCTATTTGTGCTGTTTCTTTTTTCCTTTTGAACTTTTTAATCATCTACTTCCATGAGTTAGAGTTTTTACAAATAGAAGGATCAAACATGAAACTCGATTTGAATAAAAGTCCAATATTAATATTTAGGATTAATAATATTTTTATATATTTTATGTCAATGTTATGTCATTTATTGAATGAATAGTAAATTTTTAGAACCTGTCAAATTACTTGTTTATCTGTCCATCTGGTGAATAAATATTAGTTAATGTGAAATAAAATCTCTTCGGATATTAGTTAAAAGTTGTGGTACTGTTCTTTCCAATTCAAGTGCCATCCTCCATATGATTAAATCGTAAAATAGTGCAAAGTTTTCGCGCGCGCGCGCACACGCAGAGAGAAGGGACAGCACCTTTGCTATTTAAAGGGCATTTGAGTGTTTTCCAGTCGAACTTGGCATGATTTTGTAACATTTTGGGACATCGCGAATTCACATAATTTAGAAGTAATTTTGTATGCAGCACATACGGCCTGCAAATCCCGCTTATATAAACCTCCTTGGTCATGCCATGTTACAAGTAAACTAAATATGGCTGGCAAGCAGTTTCTAGTACGTAAAGCTCTTTCTTTCTTTTCCAAATTTCAACTTAAAAGACAAGCAAACCCATCTTCTTTTCAATTCAGTCACAAAAGTAGCCATGCAACACACCCGAAGTTCCACAAACTCGCCTCTCTTCTACAAAAACCACAAGAGATTTCAAATGGAACATTGGTTTTTCACTTAGAGAGTGCATTATTAAGATCATCCTCGCTGTTTCCATACTTCATGCTAGTGGCCTTCGAAGCCGGCGGGCTCTTGAGGGCTTTCATTTTGTTTCTCTTGTACCCTTTGGTTTGTCTTGTTGGAGAAGAACAAGGCATCAACGTTATGGTCTTTGTAAGCTTTGTGGGGATCAAAAGGAAGAAGTTCATGGTTGGAAGTTCTGTTTTGCCCAAGTACTTTTTAGACGATGTTGGAGATGAAGGCTTCGATGCTGTGATGAAAGCTAAGAGAAAAATAGCAGTGAGTGACATGCCAAGAATCATGATTGAATGTTTTTTAAAAGATTATTTACGCGTTGATGCAGTTGAGGGAAGAGAGTTGAAGGCAGTTTGTGGATATTTTGTTGGTTTAATGGAAAGGGAAAACGCAAATGGGGTCATTTTAAATGAGCTGAAAGTGGGTTCTCATGTTATTGGCATAGGATCTTTCAATAAGTCCACTGACGACCAACTCTTTTCGTACTGCAAGGTAGCCCAAAAGTATACATATTTTCTAATATCCTTTTTGTTTTTTTGAAAGTAATATACAATTTTTTTTTTCTGAAAGTAATATACAATTTTGTCCCTCTTATAATTTGTCTTTGAACAAGAATTATTTAAATAAATCTGGATACAATTTGATAATATTTATTTATCTTTTGTTGCAACAGGAGATTTACTGGGTGAGTAAAGCAGAGAAATGGAATTGGAAACGCCTTCCAAGGGAGAAATACCCAAAGCCATTGATCTTTCATGATGGAAGATTGGCTTTCAGGCCAACTTTAGTTGCCACACTAATCATGTTCATGTGGTTACCTCTTGGAGTTTTAATCTTCTTGATCAGATTTATCAGTGGCGTGTTATTACCTATCAATATTTCTGCAATTGTAAACGCCTCAACTGGGTCAAGTACCACTGTATCGAGAGCAAAGCCCTTGAGTTGGATTGCTTCAAACAAGAATGACAAGAAAGAGAGCGGCGTACTTTACGTTTGCAACCACAGAACTCTGCTTGACCCGATCTTTGTTGTATTGGCGTTAATGAAACCTCTAGTGGCAGTCACCTACAGCATGAGTAGATTTAGCGAGGTGGTCTCTCCGATCAAGGTTGTCCGGATTACGAGAGACCGTGAGAGAGACAGGAAAGTGATGGAGCAACAACTAAGCCAGGGTGACCTCGTGGTTTGCCCTGAAGGAACCACTTGTAGGGAACCGTATCTGCTGAGGTTCAGTCCTCTATTTGCAGAGATGACTGGCGAGATAGTTCCTGTGGCTGTAGATCTGCAGGTTAACATGTTCTACGGAACCACAGCTACTGGATGCAAATGTTTAGACTCCATGTTTATCTTGCTGAATCCATCTGTAACCTACTCGGTCAAGATTCTTGAGAAGCTACCTAGTTCGCAGACATGCATTGCTGGTGGGAAATCAAGGACGGAAGTTGCCAATCACGTGCAGAACGAGATTGCCAAAGCTCTTGGGTTTGAGTGCACTACTCTTACAAGGAAAGACAAATACATGATCCTGGCAGGTAACGATGGAATAATATAGGATCATGGCAGACTGCAACCAACGGTTTGGTGCACAGACTCTGCGGTGCAGAAGCATATCAGCGTCTGCTTGAACTGATTTGAAAGATAAAAAGTGAGGCCTTAAATGTCGTTCAGCACCTATGATGGTTTGTGATTGTATAGTCGCGTGTCAAAGGCACAGATCACGAAGCTCGGACGATTTGGGGTGGGAGTGTATTTGTTGTCTATTAATAACCATTAACGTGTATTGTTGTAGTTTGTGCAAATTGAAAGAGTTAAATAAACAGCCGACTAATTACGAAGTAAACCAAGTGAATTTTTTTGGGTACACTTTACCGCTTGTATTATATTCTTTTGGATGACATTAAAATAGTATTCCTATACCAATCCATATTTAATTATTATTTCTGATTGCATTCCAATGTATTAAAAAGATAGTTAATATAATGAATTATATATAAAATAAACTCATTAGAAGCTGTATTGCATTAAAATATTATTCATATTTTAAATATAATAATTTAACTTTTACTACTTAATAAATTATTAGTTTGTATTTAAATGATAATATTATAAGACTAAATATTTTATAAATAAATAAATGATAATACATTATCTTACTTTCATTACATAGAATCATTTTAATTATTTTACTTGAAATATGCAAAAAGCATTTTAATTATATTTAATAATTTATTATTTACTAAAATGCTAAATTTAAAAATAAATTTGAATTAAACGAATATACTCAATATTAATATGTAAAAATAAATTTATAATGTAATATTATATTTTATAATATAATATAATTTATATAATTATCTAGTATTATCATTTTACAATATAATATTAAATCATACTATGTGACAATAACTAATATAATTATTTAATAAGCATATTATCAAATCATTTTTATATTATAAATATTAATATATTGAAATTATTGTTTAATACTTAATTTCAAAAGTTAATAATAAAACTGAATATTAATAAATTTAAATAATATTAATTTCATTTTAACATTAATATAAAATAATATTATTTTGTTATATAAATTTAACTAACATTAATTTGATTTTAACATTAACATAAACCAATATTATTTTTTATAAGACAATTGATGCCAAAACAAACATAACATTGCATTATAACTTAAGGCAATGCATTCTAATACAATACATCAAATGCAATATAATTGATAAATATAATTGATAGAGTGAGTCAAACACATCCTTTAAATTTTAACTAATAAGAACAAAGAAGAATTACAAAATCTGTAGAAGCTGTCGTTTGGCACATATATGTATCTGTACATTATTGAAGGTTTAGCAACATAAAAATCTAACACTTCCCTTGTAACAACTTTCAAAAATAAGGGAAGCAGTATGCATTTGTATATGGTATATCTAGAAGCTAAAGCTAACACTAGATGTTCAAACCCCAATCATAAGGCTGATATGTCACCTTCAACTGAGAATTTGCAAGTGTCTCCAGTAGAGCTTCAGAGTCGGTTGGCTCCAGGTAATTTGATGCATGCTTCAGTGCCTCCACCTCGTTCTTTCCAAAATCCAAACTATACCTGTGCATAAACATAGAAGACATTTTAACTAAACATCAGAAGTAATGGCCTAAATCTAACCATCCTGTGTTCTTCTACCATTGAGCACTAATTTTAAAATTACAAGTGTATCATCCAACTTCTGTTCAATGCAAAGTCCTGAATTCATTCAAGGAATTTGGGGTGATACGCCCACATTGATTGATTTACTTTTTTCTCTCATGTGCTTGAATGCAGCATCCACATGTTTGAAGGCATGAGAGAGAGAAAGAGAGAGAGAGAGAGAGAGAGAGAGATGAAACAGGGAGATTATAAATTAAAGTTCTATTGGGCCATGCAAAAAAGGAGTTGCAGTGGGAGAGATCACCATTTAAGGATCATACTCGTTGTTGCAACCTTGGCATGCAAATCAATCACAAGTCCTCCACCTCTCAGAAAGCTACGGGCTGCCTCCATCAACTCTTTATCAATGTTCCCAGGTGAGTAGCATCGGAGAGCAGGACTGGATCGGGTACCACAAACCAGCGCAAAGTGAGTTGAAGGCTCTGGGTAGGGAAGTGCCACCTGATAAGAATTGCAAATAGGAAAAACCTAATCAGAACATTACTTCTATGAGCAAGATGATCAGAATGACAGTTCCTGCTTACTCAACCTCCCATTAGTTGAGAAAACATGCTGAAAAACTGTTTAACTACTCCTGGGAAAAAGATTCACACAATTAAAATATACAAATAAAGGAAGAATAAAGCAGGTTGAAAATGCAGATCCAAAGGTAATGGCTACTAAATTCATGTGATTGTCAGAGAACATGGAAGTGACAGGTCCTATGAGTGATAGAGACCTTCCTTTGATTGAGAGAAGTGAGCTTCATTCATGAAATACAACATAACTGCCAAAGATCAAGACTAATAGAATAGTCAACTTACCTGTGAGCGCTTATCTTTTGCACCAAATGGCTTCATGAGATTGTATGGTGGCCGCTGATTGCCCCGTAATATGCCATTTTGAATTGCCGAAAGTGAGTATGTGTACCCACCAATAACATACTTGAAGTCTCCAAAGAACTTCCTTCGTTCAAGTGCTCCAACAGGATGACCGCACACTAATATTGCATGTATGGCCATCATATTGTAAAGATTTATGAAGAATGCCAGCTTTTCCTCCCTTGGCATATCTTGCAGTTCTACTCTTTGGAGCTCCTGAACTGTTCTCAGATACCTACAACAATATAAAACAACATAGCTAGGGTAATAGCTTGACCATAAAAACACAAAAATGCGAATGAAGATACTAAACTAATTTCATGCAATTAGGAGGCATTTAAACCTTGCAAATTCTTCACTTCCATGAATAGTTCTGTAATCAACATGCCTTCCATCTTCTGATACATAGGCTTCAAAGATTGCATAGGACAAGAATCTCAGCCTTGATGCAATTTCGGATATGGGCTTGGGTTTTGCATCGATTATACCCCTTGGGATGTTGTGGCATTGTGATGACACTAAAGGATCATGGTCCAAAAACCGATATAACAGGTTTCCATCTTCGAATAGGTTCTCACTAGTTAAGAAGCATCAGATGAACAAAATGAGAAAGATTATTGACTATGGAAGAAAAATGTGACACTGAAACAATATATAGATACTTAAAAGAAGTATTTCAATGAACTCACTCAAGCACTTGCCGGAAGAAAAGTTTGCTTGCAAGCTTTCGCCCAAATTCCACAGCCTGTTATTATTGTTAAAAAAAAAATCCAGCATAAGAAGTATTAAACCCAAAGACAACAAATGAGACAAACCAGATAACAGAAGACATTAACCACTTTCACCAGAAACTGACCTAATTTTCCCCCAATTGAAGAAGAAAAAACAAAAAGAGAATAAGATTATGCAACCGACCTCCTCTCTTTCCAGATATTGGTCCTCTGATAGGAAATTCACAGCTTCTGAACCTAGAAAACAGTTGGTGAACCTGCGCATCTTGTAAAATCGGTCCTTAACAACAACGTTTTCTTTCATTTTAAGAACAATAAGCGCTAGTTCATCAATGGCACCACTACTAGACAAGTCATCTTCACCTGAAAGAGGTGGTAATGGAGCTTCAAATGGTGGCACTTCAGTAATTAGATACTCAATCTTCTCGTCAAGTTTGCCAGATTCATCCAAGGCCTTAAGCTGACTCAAGCCACCCATTAGGATTTCATTAAAGAACACCTTAGGGACAGCAGATGACCCTGCAAACTTCTCTAACTCCAGCTTTCTACTCGGGTAGACATCAATGTTGATCTCGACATATCTGAGTCTTTTCCAATACAAAAATAATCTAACTTCTCTGGATTCCTGGCAGCCTAACCTTGTGTACAGTATGACTCTTCCTTTCATGACTAAAGGTTGTGGCGGTTCTTTGATGACTTCTTGCCTCTGCTCCGTTCTGTTTTCTGAATCAACATCAGATGACATCTTGATGTAGTTTAAGGGATTCCATGAAGATCTTTCTGCCATTTTTTTAGAGGCTTCAACAGCTTCACTATCTTTGCTGGAATCTGAAGCCACATTATCTTCATCAGTGGAGACGTCCTGTCCAGTTTCATCCTTTTTCCCAGAAAGACGACGCATAACATTAGCAACTGCACCAGCACCCTTCTCCTTGACAAAGTTCTTAAGTGCTGCCGCCTTCTCTGGCCACACAGATCCCTCAGCTTCCAGATCAAGCTCCAGAGAACGCGTTGATGTACTCCTATTAGCTTCCATCCCAGGAACCTCTGTTCCATCAAAGACAGGTTCTGGCTCCCTCTCCTCCTCACCAATAGTTTCCTGGTCTCTTTCTACTTGAGCCGTAGAATCCAAATCACTAGCTGCAATTACCCTGTCAGCATCTCTAGATTCACCTCGTTCATTCTTACAGTCTAACTTTTCTCCTTCACCTTTAGATCCTACATCTCTAATCTTATCGATCTTGCCCAAGTCAACACATTCTGCAGCTTTATATTTCAAATCTTTACTCATCTTGCTCAAGTTAACACATTCAGCAGCTTTAGATTCTAAATCCTTATTCTCATCCATCATACCCATATCAACACCTTCAGCAGCTTTATATTCTAAATCCTTATTCTCATCCATCATACCCATCTCAACACCTTCAGCAGCTTTATATTCTAAATCCTTATTCTCATCCATCTTCCCCACATCAAGACATTCAGCAACTTTAAATTCCAAATCCCTACTCTCATCCATTTTGCCCACATCAGCACATTCAGCAGCTTTAGATTCTGAATCCCTATTCTCATCACTCTTGCCAACATCAACACATTTGGCAGTTTTAGATTCTAAATACCCACTCTCATCCATTTTGCCCATGTCAACACATTCAGCAGCTTTAGATTCAAAATTCCTACTCCCCAATTCAGAAGTTTTAGATTCTAAATCCCTGCTCTTATCCATCATTGCCAAGTCATCATGTTCAACATTAATATCTAGCTTTGCTGCTTGAGCTTTAGAATCTACATCACTACTCTCATTGATCTTGTCACCCAAGTCATCTTGACCATTATTATTATCGTTCCTGCAGTTATCATTGCTGATGTTTAGAGACTTTGACTCCTCTAATGGTTGGTCCTTTATTTGAAAATCTAGCGTATTTCCCTCCAACTTATCAGCTGTTGCAAAACTTATAATATTCTTCTCAGCAGTGCTTCCCTCTTCCATAGTTCAAGAAAACTATAAGTTTCCAATCCAACTTATATAAGCATGACTATTAAGTTTATTCTTCTTGCACTCGAAAACGAATTCATGGAGATAGTTAGACTCCTGCAAGAAATTAAAAGACTACTCAGACTACATAAAACCAAACAGGATTATAAGCTGGTTCATAACAATACACCAAGTCATCTATGATAACTTCCATGCACACATTAAATAAACTTTACTATGTGCAAGTTCTTACACCAACATTGGTACTCTGCAACCCAATCTGGCAACAATAATTGATCAATTAAATCTCTGCAATAACTCATCAATTACATAGAATATAAATTCAGCAAACAAAGCTGCAAGAACTCTTCCGTAAATATCTGAGCAATAAAAAAAGTTGCAGATTTCGGATACATTCGGGTGTTCACAGTGCGCCAGCAAGCAATCAAACAAATGCAAAGAAGCAAAGAAAACCGAACTTAACAATAATAAATAAACATAAAAAAAAAACCCCGGCAAAGGTGTGAAATAGATGAATGTATAAATTATAACAGAAAACACAGGCACTGCCAAACGCCTATTCTTTTCAGGCTTAATACACGCTGCATAGACCTCAAAAATCAAAATATAATTTGTCTTCATTTTCTTGGGTTTTCTCTCTAACATTCATCAATCAGAATAAAACGACAAAAATCATAGATTAGTTAAATCAATCTCATCAGATAGACTCAAAATAAAAAGCAATATATCAAAAACAACTTCTTTCTCAGTTAAATTAAAAAAAAAATCATATAAAAGGATAAGAACTTACAGATCTGAAGAGTGTAGCGATTGATTACGGAGTTGGAATGTGGAGAATCTCACAAGAGTTACGAAAATTGACAATAAATGTAAGTTTAAGGATTTCTTTTTCTTGTTTGGCTTTTGTGATCTTGCGAGGACTGGATGAAACTAAATGAAATTTATAGCGGGAGAAGCGGGAAGTCCGTGGGCTGCGATTGTATGAATTTGGATTAGACTTTTTGGACAATCAGTGGACCCAATCTTTGGACTTTTGCTCCAAACTGGTCAAACTACCCCTACCTGTTTCCCATTATTACGAATTTGCCACTCCCCTGCCCCCGATGAGTACGAGATAACCTAACAACGCCTACATTTCTTGACCATCTTTTCCGTCTCACGTACGAGGATCCTGTGAGCCGTTGATCAAGTCTTATCGGTGTTTCTAGTTGATAATTTAAAATTTTGCTTTTTTACGTAAGTCTTTTTATTTTATTACTTAATGTTAACTACAAACTTTTGATACGGAAAGAATCGTACCAAATGCAAGGTTTGAAAGCTGATGTATATGATTATGAATTACTCGGTAAGATGAATGTTCGTATACACGGCTGATACACTGATGTATTATTATTGCACTATATTCATATGATCCCAAAGCTTTGTTACATTGCAGGATCCATGCCATCACAAACAAGGCCAAAAGACTCGGTCCATTAACGTTTACGTGCTATTTCAATAACTTTCTCTGTGACATAGAGCAGGCAGGGACTGAAGGTAGGGTTGAATATGGTTTCTGAGTTTGCGGGGTTTCTCACATTGATCAACAACATCATGTTTCCAGTTATCCATGTGATACACATTTACACCTTACATGGTAGGTATCTGTTATCTGGCCAATCCATCCACTTAATACCCACAATCTTGTAATTAGGCAAAGGTCAAGTAGACTGCAAGCAATACCCAGATGAAGACTCTGTCTTCCACTCAATATCTCCACATGCATTATAAACAGCCGTGAGGATGTAATCATCTACCTCAAAACCTTCTGCTTGCATCCGATACACGAGCTTCAACGCCTCCTGGCATAGCCCATTCCTTGCATAACCAACAATCATAGACTTCCAAGTGAACAAATTACGTTCTGGCATACCGTCGAAAACTTGAGATGCCTCCGAAATATATCCACATTTAGCATACATATTAATTAAAGCACTGCCAACATATACATTAGACAATGATGTGGTCTTTTTCACAGAGGAGTGGATTAACATCCCCTGTGAGACATTTTCTAGCTTAGCACATGCTTTTAGAGCCGATGAATAAGTGAATGGGTTTGGCTCCACGCCTTCCTCCAACATATCTTTCAAGAAATCAAGAGCCTCAGACTCGTGACCAAGAAATGCAGAACCAGAAATTATGGCAGTCCATGAGACCACATCTCTAAGAGGCATCTGTTGGAGGACCTTGGATGCAACGGGGAATTCCCCATTTTTACAGTAAAACCACACGAGAGTACTTCCTATGTGTTCATTGCTTTGGATAAAATTCTTGATTATTTGAGCGTGAACTTCCTTCCCTAACTGAAAAGCCCCAATCATTCCACAAGCCTTAAGGATGCTAACAATGGTCAAGTTATTAGCATGTATTTTTCGTCTCTTCATAACTCGAAAAAGGCCTATAGCCTCCTCACCAAGCCCCTCTCGAGCATATCCCGCTATTATTGAAGTCCACGTAACTGTGTTTCTATTTCCCATTTCATCAAACACTCTTCTAGAGTCCAAAACCTCCCCACACTTTGCATACATGTCCACCAAGGAAGTTCGAATAAAAACATCATCCTTATACAGCTTCTTAACAATGGCTCCATGCAACTGTCTTCCAAAATTTAATGCCCGTTCCTCTCCACAAGCCTTCAGAATGCTACATGCAGTAAACTCATTAGGCAAAAATCCCTCGCTTAACATTTGTGAGAACATAAAAATTGCTTCATCCCCTCGGCCTTGTTGTGAGCAGGCAGTTATCATTGCTGTCCAAGAAACAACATCCCTCTCCGACATTCCATCAAATGCACAAAAAGCACTAGAAAAGTCACCAAATTGCGCATAAAAATGCAGAATTGCGCTATCAACAATCAAGTTTCTACAATGACATTTCAAAATACAGGCATGAATTTGTCTTCCAAGCTCAAAATCTAATCTCCTACCGCACAAATTCATTACACACACATACATCTTCTCATTTCCCCGAACGCCATTTTTAATGGATTCACTAAAAACCATAAAAGCCTCGTCAACAAAACCAAATCTCAAATAGCCATTGACCATCGCAGTCCAACTAACAACATTTCTCTCAGCCATTTTGTCAAACACTTTTCTCGCTTCAACTAGCTTCCCCAATTTCACATACACACTGATCAAATTATTATCAACATATAAGACCGACTTTCTCAAACACTTTAAAACAACTGCATGTATTCTTTTGACTTGTTCTACGGCGTTACATGACCGAAGCCAGATCGCAAGCAGGTTGGAGTCGACGCTCTGACTCACCAAGGGTGCGTGCAAAGCTTTGGCATCTGCGTTATCTTGGAAACTAAAATCATCGCTTGATTTGTGAAAATTGGTGTGGGAATTTGTAGTTTCCCTATAAAAGCATCGACAATCATTGGGGTTTTTCTGATAATTACTGTTGATTGTTTTAGAGCTGTGTTCCTGCTTCGGAGATTGTAGCGGTTGAATGTTGACAAGACAAGAATGTTGAAAAAGAGAGATTCGTGAAGAAAACAAAGTTAAAGATAGCATCGCCTGTTTTGCTTGAAAATTCCCCCGAAAAATCAAGTAATCAGTTTTGATGATGGCCAAGACCGCCAATCGGCCTCACTAATGGCTGCAGTGGGCTTTGGTAATTAAAGCGTCACCTATGCTCAGTTTCAACTTTAAACGAAAAGACTAAACTGCCCTGCCTGACGTTCAGGAAATTATCTGTTATTCGCCATTAGATCTGGAAATATCCTATGAACACAAGTCTCAACAGCTGTATTTTTTCATCCGCAAATAATTTAGCCACTAGCAAGCAGAACGTTCAGCGTTAATCACTTGGCTGCAAAGTTAATTTACAAATACCTCCTTTTTCACGATTTCAACTTAACGTATGCTTTCACTAGAAACTTCTATTTTTATTCTTGTGACCATTGGTAGAATTTTCCTTAGCAATTTTAATCAATGCATATTGACACAATTATTTTAATGAATATTTTTTAAGAATTATATTTCTATTATTATAAAAATATTTAATCAACAGATATATGTTTAAACGTACGTGTTTACTTAATAGTACTCAAATATCTTAAATTAAAAATTACTTATTTAAAAGATATTTTTTACTCTCTTTCTTTTAAAAAAAGTGAGAATTCAAATTTTTTTTAAGTGTTGGTTAGAGTAGAGCGCACCTTAAATGAGAGAGTAGATGTATATAAATTAATTTAAGATAAATTACTTTTTAAATAAAATTAGATATAATTTAGTTTAAACTTAAAAGCTTTAGTCATATTATTAAAATCTAAGACTGAGACTTAATAAAACAATGTTTGATGTAATGTCAATCTCATAAATAAAAGGTGATCAAAAGAGTTGAACATTAATAAATATACGATGTCAAAGTCCTCCACGAAGGTCATAACAAAATATAAGTTAAAAAATTACGTCTTTAAAGCAGAGTGTTAAGACTTAAGAGGGGATGTGTGTGTCTATTGAGAAATAATGACGAGCCACAGGGTGGTGTCTAACAAAAACGCTGATCATTTATCCATTCACAAAGATACGACATCGTGTTGGAGTCACTTTTAATTTTATGAAACTTCGAGAAATGCTAATATTTTTGCAAAAACCCTCCCAGAAAGTATCACCAGTTTTCTGGGAAATGTTCGGCAGTGCTTTCTAATGGAGTTGGCTCGTGTGGCTTCCCAAGGCTCTTGCTTTCTCCCTCTCATAAATTCTCGAGCTCGGGCTCCTGTCTCTTCCATCAGTAACTCAGCTCCAATTTTATTTTCTTCTCATAAAATTAAATGTAAGTTCCTCTCTTTATATATTTCCTTGAAGTTTTGCTCTGGAAAAATGCATGAAACAATTCGTATTACAAACTTTGTCCGTTAAAATTGAACATATTGTTTTAGTAATATCAACTAAGCGAACAAGTGCGTAATGAGGATAGGAATTTAATTTTTGATGATACGTTGTTTGCAAATTTCGTGATATTTATGTTGAACACCTATGGAAAATAATAACGCAAGAGGAGGTCAGTCAGGTGAATGACTAAAATTATGTTGTCATTGTTAGGTTGTCATTTGCTGGTTAATTCGGTGAGGCTGCGAAAGTCCTCCCTTGCTGCTGTTGTTCGTGATATAACTGCTGTACATCATGATTCTAATGAGCCTGCTAGTATTCATGAGGATTCCGTGATGGATGGTGAAGAGAGGGATGAAAAAGATGGTTCTAAGAGCTTGGATGATGGTAAAATGATCCGAGTATGTGACAAGCTCATTGAGGTTTTCATGGTTGACAAGCCCACTCCAACTGACTGGAGAAGGTTGCTCGTTTTCAGCAAGGAATGGAACAATCTAAGGTCTAATTTCTTCAAGCGTTGTCAGGACCGGGCAGATGCTGAGGTGGATCCTGAAATGAAGCACAAGCTTCTTCGGCTTGGAAGGAAGCTGAGAGAGGTTGGTTGCACAACTTAAATATTTAATTTCATATCACAGCATTGATGTTTGCAAAAATGTCTCTTATTCTTGTATGTTATGCTTTTTGGTTTTGTTCTTGTCGCGTCTGTTTTGATGATTTGTTGAGAGTTTCTCTTCCTCAGATTGATGAAGATGTGCAAAGACACAATGAACTTCTTGAAGTGATCAAGGGAGAACCATCAGAAGTAAGTCAAATAGTTTCCAGGCGTCGTAAGGATTTCACTCAAGAATTTTTTGAGCATCTTCACACTGTAGCAGAATCATATTACAATGATCCAGCCAAACAAGATGGTGAGACCGATTGACTCTGTTAATTGTCATACCTCGTTAGAAGAGTGACTCCACTCATGTGTTTCTGTCAAAGCAATTTCATTGACTCAAAATAGTAAATAATTTTCCTTAAAACCTAATTCCTGCTGGAGATGAATCTTATTTCTTAACTGTTGCTGGAGCAGAAGTCTGGATAAACAATATGAATTAAATTTTGTAAAAGTTTTGAGGTAATAAACCTGCACTGTGATTCTATAACCTACTGTTATTTTAGTATTTTTATAACAACCTGGAGGATTATGAAGGATTGAGATGTCGATTTCCTTTCCAGCTTTGCGAACACCTCTACTCTTGAACCATAGAAGATTAAGCTAGCTGACCCCAAAAATTCTTAATTAGAAGCATTTACTGCTGATATAAAGCAGCAGTTGTTCATTTGAATCATTTCTAATTACTGTGTGATTCTTTGTACATATGTTGGAAAGCTTTCACAGGGTCTATTTTACCTTGACTCATCACAGGGCCACTAAACCTGTCTTTGCCTAAATTGTCCAATCTTTGTCTTGCTCATTGTCATATCGTGGACAGAGGGTGAATGTTCCTTTATTTTTGTCTGATCAGATATAGCAAAGCTTGGAAAATTGTGCGTGGCTGCTGTTCAAGCTTATGACACAACAACTGAGAGCATTGAAGCACTTAATGCTGCAGAGTTGAAGTTCCAAGATATTATCAATTCACCTTCTGTAGATGCTGCTTGCAGAAAGATAGACAGTCTGGCCGAGAAAAATCAACTTGATTCAGCATTGGTGCTGATGATCACCAAAGCATGGTCAGCTGCCAAGGAGTCCAACATGATGAAAGAGGAGGTTAGTATGCTGCTCTAAGAAATGGCTTTTTCATCTTACAATCATTTGGTAATCATGAATTTCTGAATTTATGATTCTGGGACCAGAAATTCCATTGGTTGTGTAAATTTCTTTATCATTTTGCTTGAGAATAATAAAGGAGGAGATAGATTCTGTGGATTAGGAGATACAATTTGATGTTTTGATGTTGGAAGAACTAGAAGGAGTTTTTGAGATGTTATCATATAAAGTCTTCTTATTTTAAAAAAAAATAGAGCCAGCTTCAGTTATGGCAATGGAAAAATTTTGATTGATAAACTTTGAGGTCTGATATGTTTCTTTGCTAAGAACATTTGGTGGTTTTAATTGCTGCATACAGATTGCATAATGGAAATAGTACGATGATTAGCTTTATGGTGTTAAATTGATGCAATAGTAGTTGTTCTTCTAATTTGCTCTATATAACAGGTCAAAGACATACTTTATCATTTATACATGACTGCTAGAGGTAACCTTCAAAGGCTCATGCCAAAGGAGGTTAGGATTCTAAAGTATCTTCTCACAATTGAGGATCCTGAGGAACGACTGTGTGGTCTAAAAGATGCATTTACACCGGGAGAAGAAATTGAAGGGAAGGATGTGGACACTCTGTACACGTAAGCATCAGAAATGGTTACTTTCTTTTAACTTTATTTTGGTAATAACCTTTTACTTTTTTCTTCTCTGCATTGCAGGACCCCAGAGATGCTCCACGCCTTGATGAGAACTTTGGTGGATGCCTACAATTTTAGCCGAGAAGGCTCTCTCTTGAAAGAAGCCAAGGACATGATGAATCCCAAAATGATTGAAAAGATAGAGGAACTGAGGAAGCTGGTGGAAAAGCACTTTATGTGAGGACAACTGAAACATTCTTGCTTGAAGCTCTTCGTATATTTCTTCACCCAGAAATCTGACATAAATACCAAACCTGAAGACATGTAAATCTGTTAAGATCACTTAGCCTTATGCTAAAGCATATTATCAGCACCATACCTTGGCATTTCATCAGTTGAACTGCCTACAAATTTTTGCAACAAGCAGCCGTTAGCATGGCCTTTATTTGCAGCTACCCAGGATTCTAAATTTTAATCTATTTTATTTAGTTGTTTACGGTGTAGGCATTTTGGAGCCACGTATCCTTGTGTATGCTAGGACTCTTCTTAGTTGGAAAATTGTATGAAATATTTGATACCATTGATTATGTATCTGTCAATAACAGATATTATATTTTACTCATAAGATCTCGCAAATGATAAATCTTTCACTTTGATATGCAATGAAGAGATATGAAATCATATATGATGAGCAACGCAGGCAAGTAAAGCACAGGTTGCATTTTTCAGGTTTAAGATTACGCCGACGGGTTAGTTCGGCAAACGCCTACGGATGGGAATGCGTATAAAAATTTTAAGAGTAAACGACAAGTCGTTTAGAGGCAGTAAATGCTGCTTTAAATTTCAATGTTTACATGACATGTCGTCTAATTCGCTGAATTATGCACAAAATATTAAAATACCGAGGAGACCATTACAATTTTTTAAAATTAAATTTATTTCCCGAAAATTTAAATCTTTTTTCTAAGGCAATTATATGTTCCTCCCTTACTATGAAAAAAAAAAGTTTAATTTATTATATTTACTCATCCTTATTCAAAATTGAAAGTTGTACGTTAACCGTATATAATAGTTTAGTCGATTGCACGGTTCCTTACGATCATGAATCTCCTCCGATGATCTTGCTCCGTTGATTTTAATTTCTAGCCCCGCTTCTTCTCAATCTCGGTAATTTGTCCTTTCTACAGAACTCAATTCCCTAATTTTGGTTCCAATCCGCAGCAATTAGAATTATAAATAAATTGATAGATTTGTTAACAAGAAACCAGAGGATGAACAAGAAAGCCAGTAACTGCGCCATTTGCGAGAATTCAAATCGCGCTTCTATTTGTGCAGCCTGTGTCAATTACAGGTATCTCTAACAATTAAGCTTATTGTACCTTTTATTTTTTTAAAACTTAATTACGCTTGTTTTCTCATGAAAAACGGTGCGTTTAATGCGTATGATAATGCCGTATTATCTGGTAACATGTAGATTAAGTGAGTGCAACACTTTGTTGAAGTCATTGAAGAGTCGTCGCGATGCATTGTATATGAGATTGAGTGAAGTTCTTGTGGCTAAGGTTTGATTCATGGTTTTACTACATCTACTTTTGTTTTTTATTCTTTTTATTTTTTATTTTTGGGTTAATGTTGTAAGTAATATTGTTTAGGGCAAGGCTGATGATCAGCTGAATTGGAGAGTGCTTCAGAACGAGAAACTTGCAAATTTGAGGGAGAAGCTCCGGCGTAGTAAAGAGCAACTTTCACAAGGTTGGCTTCTCCTAAATTGTTATCTAATGCAATTTTAAGTCAATGGTTGCTGCACGTATACTTTAATTTTCTGTTTTGTATTTTGGACAGGGAAGTTGAAGATTGAGAGGTCATCCTATGATTTGAAAGTCAGATATGCTGTTCTTGATTCAGCTCGTTCTATGGTACAATAGATGCTCATGGTTTTTTTAAAGTTTATTGATAGTATGGTTTCAAATTTACCTATGATTAGTTTGTTTTTCAATATGAATGAAGATCTTCTGATGCGTGTCTTGCTTTGTAGATGGAAAAGAATCGTGCGGAACAGCTAGAGAAATTCTATCCTAACATTATCTGCACTCAGAGCTTGGGGCATGTAAGACTTGTGCCCCCAAATTCTTTTTAGTGTTGATATCGTTGTATTTTTTATCCACTAGTTAAATGTCTGCTAGAGGATTTGACATAAGATACTTATTGTTTTTGCTGCTCTACTAGTATTTGATAGTTCTTTACTATATCCTGATTGTAGTTTGCTCCTTTTTTTTTCTATGTAAAATAACTACCTTGTTTGTTCCTTGATGCCTTTCTAAAACTGCAGATGGCTATTGTTTCTGAACTTCTCCATAAACAGTCCGTGGTTATAAAACAGATATGCAAATTGTTTCCCCAACGCCGGGTAACGACTTGATGCTTGTCTACTTCAATGCCAAGGCTTGTAAGGCATAAACTTAAGGAACTATTAGTTGAATTTGAATTTTGAGGCTTTATATTACTACTTCAGAGGGGACTGCCTTTAAAAATGTTGCGTAAAGATATTTGAAGCTCAAGAGTGTGCATATAGTTGTTTTCATATAAGAGAGTTGTGGTGCTTTGGTTCATGCGCAGATCCAGAGTTAACTTCTCTAAGAGATACTTGTGGTGCTTTCAGATATGACACATGGTTTTTTTTCTTCAGGTGAATATAGATGGAGAGAGAAGAGATGGATCTAGTGGTCAGTATGACCAGATTTGTGGTGCACGATTACCTAGAGGACTTGATCCACACGCAGTCCCATCAGAGGAGCTCGCTGCATCTTTGGGGTAATCTTGCTAAGCGTTCATTAAGTCTTATGTACTGTCTTTCTATTCTCTTTCTTTAAGACTACATGCATAAATATTTTTTTTTAAAAAAAAATTATCTTCTGTTCTCATCCAAATAGACAAATAAACAACAAATATAGTGTGGGCTATGTTATCAAATCCAAACTACAATTATCTGTCATTTTAAAAGATTTGGTTTTGCTGGTTACTAGCCTGGATATTTTTCTGCTTGGCACTAACTACTAATCCTAATGAGTGGAGAACAGATACATGGTGCAACTTCTAAATCTTGTTGTTCAGAATTTGGCTGTTCCTGTCCTTCATAACTCAGGTTTTGCGGTAAGCACTGGTTTTCCTTCCAGAGCATGCTTTAGGTTCTTTTAGGTTTTGCTTAGTTTTTCGGTGATTCAGTCTTTCCATACAGTTGCTGGTGGGACTAAAAGTGTGATTTATGATGACTCAATAATTTGGCCAAAGAAAAATTCTGCTGTTTTAGAAAGCATTGATGCAAGCTATTGCTCACAACCTTCATAGGAGCATCATTTGAATTATATTGATAGCATCTTCAAAATTTTGTTCAACATGTTGTGGTTTCCAATAATAATTTTTGCAAGTTTTTGTCAAACAAAAACTTCACCTGGGATTTTTGGCAATCGTCTAATATCAGGCAGACCATACAGCTTTAAGATTATTTCTTTTCCTAAATAGTCTTATTACATATTTGTGTTATTTAAGCACTCCTCTTATATGCATTGTGACAAGCACTGATTTTTCCTGAGCTAGCGTTGTATGAATTTTGACTTTATGAATGTCTGGAGATCTTGTTGTATGTTAATACAATTTTGGATATCTTTTATGTTTTTTTATCTTTGGAAAAAGAAAAACCAATTCATTAGTGTTCCTAATTGTGCATTAGTTACTGGATACTTTTTTCTTACAGGAAAATTTTATCTTCCTGAACTGATGTGTAGTGCTTGGATTAAATAAACAAACAAGATATTGCCCTGTATTTAGGATTTGTTTTGTGTTTTGATTATGTTCATATATATACTGTAATTATATCTCAGGGTTCCTGCTCGAGAATATGGCAACGGGATTCTTATTGGGATGCACGCCCTTCTTCTCGAAGGTATATTTATTGACTGGGAATGTAATAGGCTAATTAAGGTATATAAGATTTTAGAACTGATTTTAATTATCCTGTGTAGCAATGAATATCCCCTGTTTATTCCACGCCAAAATTATTGTTCGACCAGTGGAGAAAATTCTTGGACTGATAGAAGCTCAAGTAACTTTGGTGTTGCTTCAATGGAATCTGAGAGAAGGCCCCAGCTTGATTCTTCTAGATGTACTAGCTTTAATTATACTTCTTCATCTGCACATTCTGTTGAAACAAACAAGTATTTGCAGAAAGGGATTTCTCTTCTCAAGAAAAGTGTAGCATGCTTAACAGCTTATTGTTATAACTCACTATGCCTAGATGTTCCTTCTGAAGCATCTACTTTTGAAGCATTTGCAAAGTTATTGGCAACACTATCTTCATCCAAGGAAGTTCGATCTGTTTTTTCCTTGAAAATGGCTTGTTCGAGGTACATCCAACCTTAACATTGTAATTTATGTTTCATGCCCCCTTTGATTTTGTTCTGCCATGCTGATATTACGAATAAAAGCGAGCAAGTTTTAGGAATTATTGAACCAGAGTAAAAACAAATAATAATAATAATAAATAAATAAATAAAATCATTTTAGTAATTTTCAGCCTTGTTTAGAATAGAGTCATCCTATTGCTGATTTGCTAGTGAGACCTTTGACCACATTGTCGTGAATGATGAATGATCATATTATGTTCTTGCTTTTTCTGAGATGAATAACTTTCTTTTTTTTTGGGTTTGTGATGCTGTTGGGCATCACACTATCTTCTGATTTTCAGGTCTTGCAAGCAAGTTCAAAAATTAAACAAATCAGTTTGGAATATGAATTCTGCTATTTCCTCTACCACCTTGCTGGAGAGTGCACATATGTTTCCTATTACGGTACAAATTTGGTCCATCAGATTGTTATAGAAGAATTGGTTTTGAGATTTTATCTTATGTTTATAAACTGTTTTGTTAGATAAAATTGATCAGTCCTTGGTCTCTGTTTCTGCTCTAGAAACAAAAGCTAACCACGGTCTGTCTTTATATCACCTGTCTTCCCTAACATTTTGAGTAATATGAGTTTTGAGTTTCAAATGCATTTTTCCATGATTGAATATATTTAATAATTTTCATAATATTTGTTTTTTCTCAGAAAAATTTAAGTGATAACAATCTCCCAAGTTCAGCAGCAAGTTTTCTTTATGCAACCGAGATGTCTGATATTGTAAAAAATGAAAGCCTTATTGATGGTTGGGATCTTGTGGAGCATCCCACTTTTCCTCCTCCACCATCACAAACAGAGGATGTTGAACATTGGACTCGTGCAATGTTTATTGATGCCACAAAGAAATGATGTGTAGCCAAACTAATTTCCTACTCGTAAGTACCTTCACGCTTTTCCTTTTTTTGAAGGTTTCTTCAACACTAAATTATTCACACACATATGCTGATTAATTGTGTCTCAAGCTTACATGTGCATGGCAATCTATCATCAATATTGAGTTGCAACTTCCAACAGTCTGGGTCTGGTGAAACTTATGTAAGTTTATCACTCGAATAGCACAGTACTAAACCCATAGAAAAAGGTGGCCTGTAAGTTCTGCTTCCCTTGGATGTCATCGTTGTTGGAGCATATAAGAAAAATAACACTTTATAAAGAGAACTTGACTACATCTTAGCATCTCTTCCTTTAGAATCAGTCAGAAATGCTTTTGGCAGGATAGACTTAAAAAGCTGCAATTTCTATAGTTTTGAGGAATGCAGTTATTCCATTTTTAATGTTACTCCTTTTTGTTTTCTTTACACAGTTGAAGCAAATGACTTTTTTCATTATAGCTAATGTCTTAATAAGTTTGGTGAATTCTTATATATTTATATTCACTAAATCCTCTGGACTTAAAGCTCATATTGATTTTTGTTTCAGTGATATTTTTGAAGAAGAATACACTTACTAACGCAGAGGCCAGGGGAGAGGATTAAAATGTTTGGGCTTTCCTCTAATTGTAAATAGATAGATATGACCAGAATCTGTGTGTGTATATGAATGTATAAGATTACAGGCAATTGTAGAGTTTTTTTTCTTTTTTAAATTCTAATTTCCTCTAGTAATCTTTATGATGATATTGAATTTAAATCGTGAAAGAAGGGGAAAAAAAAACAAAAATTCAGATGTTTCCCTTTAATTTAACTACCAAAATATAAGCATTTTATCCATATTTAATTCTTATTAGTGAAGCCTTATTGTGTTCTCCCTATTGTTGCAAGCAATTTGCTTGGTTAGATATAGTCTGGTTTTAGTAAGTCATGAGCATCAAGTATTGACCAAATCTAGCATATTGTTTTCTGTGCTATTGTCACCGTATTGCGAAATTGGCTTTTAAGTTAGGAGGGTGTTTGCAGTTGCAATTTTTCCTTCATAGAAACACACACAGATATTTATGTACATACGTGCACATACAGTCCTTATTTACTGTCAAATCATATAGTTTAATAGAGTTAATTTTAATATTATTAAACAGCACGACTTAACTGTGTATTTACATTTAAAAAAATGAGAATGTGCCGCACCTCTCTCTATATATATATATATATATATATATATATATATATATATATATATATATATAATTTAAAGATTACATATGTTATGTATTTAATAATTATCTGTATTAAGAGTATGTTCAGATAAAAAAAGTGAACTAACTCAATGTCATTAGAATTTAAAAACTAGTTAAATACCCATTTACTTTGCTCGAAATGTAAAAGAAGATAGAAGTCTTTTGTTGCAAAACACTGTTTGCGTTCGGATCTAAATTTATTCCCATTAAAATTTATCTACTCTTTTAGGCAAAATTTTGAGTGATGTGAAATTGTGGGGGCAAAAAGAGTTGGAAAAGCCATCTTCCATCCATATGGAGTTTTTCGTTCCACTTTTCCTATATTTATATTTGTTGATACTAAGATAGTGTTGGCGGTCGGCTTTCTTTCAATGTCATTACTGATGTGTTTGAGGTTGTGAACACTTATATTGCGTTAAACGACGCAGCAATTACGAACATACCCTGTATCAGCAGCCCCCGCATCGATTAACCAGAATGTTCAACCTTGATTTGAAAGTGAAATCGACTCCAAAGACAAAACGAAGCTCAGAAGTGTCAAAAGCAAAATGTCTTGCTGATCCAACAAATGAAGGAGAAAAAATACAAAATAAATGAATGGAGTGAACTGCCAGTGAATATGTATAGACAGAGGCAAGGATTAAACTGAGCTGGCTCTTCTCAATTGGTATTTGGACATAGGAGTTGGATATGAAGACAGGAGGACCTCCACTTCCTGCCAGAACAAAAACACAGAAAAAGATTTTACTCCAGACAACACCTATGGATTGACTACATATTTTATATTTTAAATAGTAGGATTTCGATAATCATGCATGTAACCTTCTGCTTTTTGAGCCAGCTATTTCTTTTCCTCAACCACAACACTTGACTCTCCAGTTGATTTGTATAAGCCTTTGGTCAACAAAACAAACAGAAACCTATATAAATTGCGTGAGTAAAATGTGTAAAATTGCATTGCATTTTATACCCAATATTTACTATTATTACCTGCTTCCTTGCCCTTGACCTAGCAGCAGACTCACGGTTCTTGATCATCCTTTTCTGCTTTCTCTCGATTGTCTTCTCCATAACCTCATCCGAATACCTCCTCTTCCTCTCAACATTATTCACATTAAATAATTCTGATGGTGCTGCCGATATCGCCGGCATCGGCATTGATAAATCCAGTTGGTTCTCCGAGTATCCAATATCCCCAACTGGGTTCTCGTAAACTGATTCAGAAACATTATAACTGGTGTCCATCGCTCCCATTTGCGGCTGCTGAGATGCCATTTGAAACGGCAACCAATCTGCCTGCTGAGACACCACGACCATCGGATCTATGCCCATATTGAATGGCTGATGATGATTACCAGCAACACTGTTTTGACTAATATTATTATTATTATTAATAACACCAGCGCGCAGTAAAAAATCCTCAAGTGTCGTCTCTCCAAGTGTGAGTTGCTGTTGCACTACAACAGATTGGTTACTATGATCAACTTCATGCTCATGATGAACAATCTCTTTCCATACTTGATCAATTGTTTTCTTACTCAACCTTCCATTCAGATTTATGTTCCCAAGAAAGTAAGAAGGCGGGGGCGACGACGATGAAGATGAAGAAGAAGGGTTCTGCACAATCTGTCCTCCATCTTGATTATCACCTGAAACGGTCCGCACATTCTTGATCACTGCTAACTCATGATTCAAATTAATATTGTTACCCGTCAGTGAGGGCTTCCCTATATTTCCCATCTGGCTCTGAACTTCATTATCATATATACGATTATTATAAGGCGGCGCTTGCCCTCCATTTGGAGATACCATAATTTTATCATACAGTACGGGGCATTAGTTAATAAGGAAATACGAACATGACCAGCATCAGCATGAAATTAACCATAAAAGAGTTATAAGTCCACCAAATTCTATTTTTGTACTCATTTTTTTGCCACTAATTAATAGTGTAAAGACTAGCGGAGAGTGAAGAAGAAGTTGAATGAACGAAATGTAAGCAAGCAGTTAGAAAGGATCTGGGAGGCCATGGTTTGTTGCGAGCTTGATGCTATTTTTAGAGAGAGATAGAGAGTTACTAAGAATTAGAATTCTCATCCATCATCATGTAATAACGGCCACTGCTAATTTTGTTGCTATTTTTGTGGGATTTTGAGAGTGAAATTTACATTAATTAAGAAACGGCCAAATTAACTTTAGCAGTTCGCGAGCTTTTGTACGATAATATACAGTGATGCATTTGCGTGCAGCCTCTTTTAGTCAACATTAGTTTGATCTTCTAGTACAAGCGGTGATGCAATGTGAAATAAATGATAACTGTGGGCCGAGGCCCACTAAACAATGAGGACGCCTTCTGACAACCCTCTAAAACCCTTTTACAGTGCACCACCTTTGTTTCATTAAAACCCCCTTTACTTTTTTTATTTTTATTTTTATTTTTTCCCTCCGCTCTAAAGCAAAACGAAAAATTTTCCCTCACAGTCTCGTTTTCTACCCTCTGTGCAACAAATATTCTGTTGACGATAAAAAAATATTTAAGGTTGTTTCCTCTCTTACAGAATCTAAAACATCAATGCTTAATGAATCTTGAATCACAACCTAAGCATTGAACTCCCAAGTCAACAAGCCCAGATATGATCCAGTACAGCCAATTCAATCCTAACGACCAACACAAACACTACAAACACTACTTCTTATGATTCTTCCCGCCAAACCGTCACACCATCACCAGGGTTGTTTCCTCCCACTGCTGCTTGTGCCGCCTTCTCTTTAGCACCTTCACGTCTCTCTCACGGCGTTGGTCGGGAGTCAAGCCGTCGTCTTGGGTTGTCTGGAGTTGTGGGCAACGCGAGCTTGAGCCCTCTCACGGTCACGCTCTCTTTGATTGCGGCGTTGAAGTTCGATCCAAGGAAAGAGCTTGAGGGAAAACAAACAGTAGAATGCGGGTATGTGTCAACTGTCAAACGTTTCGAAGGGAGAGAACATACGTTTAATTAGAATCAAATGATTGTTCGTAAATGTAATTATACAAACGGAGGTGGGTTATAAGAATAATAAAGGGGTGTGAATTAAAGCCAAATCCCCCAGGCCCCAGGAGTTTAAGTTGATTGATTTTTTTCCGTTTTCATTTTAATTATAAATATTAGGCAAATATACCCCAAACTTCCAAATTGCAAAACCATCCGGCACAAGCAACTTATTAAGTTAGACATGACAAAATTATATAATATTGAAGCGTATATAAAAGTATTCTAAGAATTAACGATAGATTCTAACCTAACCAGGAAGTCTAAAACACTCCATAGTCTTGCCGTATACACGTCTATCAATCAGTTGTAAAATAGTGAATACATACTGGGATAAGAATCCACCAGATAGTGTCTGTGTGTGTGTAGAAAGAGCAAAAACAACAATATAATGTCAAGAATTGCAGCACGGATTCGGCACATCAGAATATTCCTATACCTTGAAGTTGTTGTATGTATGGAAGGGAATAGGAATCCCTTCCATACTTTGTGACACCCAATGAATTGGTAATCTAAAGCCACTTTGTACAAAAGACTTTCATACTTTTTAGGTCATGCCCACATGTAGGACAGAAGCAATTCCAGTGTCTGTGAGTGGGATATAATTCCTTCCTCTTCTCAACCAACCAAATTAAGCATAGAATTAGATTACGGTGCGACCATGTGCACACGAAGGCACAAACCACAGTGTAAAAAAAGGAGGTAGAAAAGCCACTAAGAATCAAGTGGACATAATAATTGAATACTTTCTATGCTTTGTACATTGATGATTTGCACAATCATTATTTATATCAATAATGCATCTGTACATCCCTAGATGATTGTAGTTACGATGTGTATTAATCTGGCACAACTACTGATGGGGGAATTATTGTCTTTTAAATGGTGGATGATATATTCAATTCGTACTGAAGAAAAAGGAAATGGCAATCCCAACTTGGTGGCGTATCTTAAAAAAAACAAGGATATATTATGTTATGATCACGAATCTCCGGATACTTAAATAGTTTTGTGATGGTGTATCTTAAAATAAAAAATTATCGGAATTTACTTGCTTAAATTTACTTAAATAGTTCAATTATCGAGCGACTTGTATATCAAAACCCAAAATAGGTGGGAAGTTGGGATTTAACTTCAAAGACTAGAACGAAAATCTCCCCAAGAATATTTAAAAATCCTTCCCAGAGGTGTAGGCTGTCACCCGACTAAGAGATGATTTCCAAATTAAAAACATATATATTTAACAGTTACAATAGTGAATGCATGATTGATGCTTTTCCAACAGAAAATTTGATCGATGTATTTTAATTTGGTAAAAGGGGGAAAATGGAGAACATTAAGCTTTCATGCAACACTAAGAGGCCCTCCCTTAGGGCATCTAATATTTTGTTTGTCTGTTCATAATTCATACGACAAACGGATCAACTATCATATAAGAAAGCACTTACGCCCATTATTTAATTTACTGAACTTTACGTGTACTTGGTGATTTTCCTTTTTTCTACCTTTTGCATTACATGATTAAGATATTGCTCAAAATATAAACTAACAAAAAGAAATGAAGAGAAAAAAAGGAAAAGTGACTAGGCCTGTCAAAACAAACAAAATATCTTTTACTTTAAAGATATTTAGATAATGATCCATTTGATCGCATATTAAGTAATCTCTTATGTTTTCAGATTTAATATTAAGCAAAAGATAATCGATAAGATTCCATATGCATGAGCTTGTGAACTGGAGAAAGGAAATTAAAATAGATGCCTTTGCCAGCCAGCCGTTATTAATTACTCAGCAAGAAAAAGAATCCAGTGACTACTTGAAGCCATAAAGCAAAAGTGAAGGTCCCTTTATGACCTAACTTGCTTAAGCATAATTTCTACACTCTACAATTCTAGAGAAGCCATTAGACTTAAAAGCGTTAAAAATAGTATGGGTAAAGAAAAATCATAGGAGGCCCTATCAAATGTGACTCAAAAGCGAATACGAGACTTTGATTTGAATAATACCACATGTTAAAGAGATTCAAAAGTTTATACTTGTAAGTAAAGACTTCGTAATAGTATTAAAGGCCAAACTTAGCAGAAAAAAGGAAATTATTAACACAAAAGCTTATGTACATATGTGTATTTTTGACCTTTGAAGATCACTTATCAATATAATCACATTGATAGCACTGGTGATGAATTTGCACTTAAAAATTAGTTGCATACAGAGAACCTTTTTTTTTTTCCGTTATGTGCACCATCATATCTTGGTAAATGGTAATTAATTATCTTAATTAAGGTAACGATGTTAGCTCACTAAAAACGCTCTACTTCATGTACTGAAAAAGATTTTATTGCCCACTGACCAGGCATCATGCATGGCCACTTAGCAAGATATTGATTTATTAATTGGATATGTGTGTGTATTAAATATCGGTAATGCGCAGTGATGCGACATTTTCTTTCTTTAACTTCGAGCTTATATCACCAATACGACAAACAGTAACTTGAATAAAATACTCTGCACGCAAATCTCAGAAACCTATAGGGTACGGTTGAAATTAAGAAAGACTTGAAAAGCTGGGGAGCCATAACATGAAAAGAAACAAAATTTACAGAGGCCATAATATGAAAAACAAGCAAAATTTACAGAGGCTAAAGCATAAAAAATAATAAGCAGCTGTTATGGTAGAGCTGTTTGACCGTATAGTACGTATGATAACAGTTAGATAATTGTAATAAATACAAATTTATTATTTATTTTTATGATCATACGGTCATTAGTAGTACTCCACCATGAAGTAGTTTTAATATAACTTAACCCAAAATAATATCTCAAGAGGCCAAAATATTAATAGCTAATCCTCTCTTGGAGCTGATATATTTGTCCTTGGGAAACATTCTTCCTTAAGCAAAACGAA
Organism: Luvunga scandens; assembly: GCA_030449905.1. Lineage (NCBI taxonomy): Eukaryota > Viridiplantae > Streptophyta > Magnoliopsida > Sapindales > Rutaceae > Luvunga > Luvunga scandens. Next base: position 3,462,457 of record JASUUG010000798.1, on the reverse strand, counting down.
GATCTGCCTTTAATTTATATAATTTAGCTTTTTCTCCATAATTGTCAAGTGATACAAAAATTAAAAACCAGTAGTTAGTAAATATAAGAATGTCAATGAGTGATATGTTAGCCATCGTGCTTACATTTGTCTCATATACTGTCCGACATCTCATGGAACGAGCAAAGATATTTGCAAAAGTTGACTAAATGCCATAAACGGTCACCTGTACGAATAATGAAAGCTCGAATTAGAAATGAGAAATCCCCTTTTGGCTACAGAGCTTTGACTTTAATTTTGATCCCGGATGAATTAATTGGCTCCCCATATTACTAGATTTTTAGTAATGTGGAAACTCAATCTTTTTCTGACGAGCTCATTCTTTTTTATAGCTACAAGCAAAGGTGGTATTCTTTTCTGCCGTCCTCCTATACATGGGATGAGCCAACAAGTATGTGGAAAGTGGAAACTTTTCTAGCTAGGTATTATCATTTTACTAACCTTTAATTTTAAAAGCAAAAGCACGCACAACAGCAGCAAGTAGGCAATACGTCTTGCCGATTTGCACGGAATGGGCGCATATCTCAAATCAAATTAATGACTATAATTCATGCATGTGTCAAATATAAATGGTATATTGATTTCATATATATAACAAGAGTCTTACCAGAAAATTTACGCATTTGGGTGGTTTTCTAAAATATCAAAATGGAGACTAATCATAAATACCGTATGAATCTCAATGTAAGAATATAGTTAGTCAGAGAGAGCCGTGTTCATGTTATTAGTACCGATAACATTATGTACAGATTCGTTCAGGAAAATTCATATTAAGAGGGAATACTAATCATCAATATGACACTAATCGCATTATCTCTATAATGTAATATGATCAATTTATTTGAAGCACATTTTTTCAAAGATGATTTTCAGGCTGTTGCTCATCAGCGCTACATGTGCGGATCAATGTTAGTCCTGCATCTTTTTAATTGTAAAAAAATATCACTAAATGTGTAAGGTAATATCAGACAAAAAGGAAATTGATGATTCAATTTGATAATGATTAGACATTATTGAAAATTGTAATCAAATTTTAAAATCATTGAGGACATATATTTTTGTTCATATTATCCGTGATTCAATGGCACATTTATAACAACATTTTTATATGAGCATGTTAAAAAGAATAGCTACGACTTACAAGCTTGATTCGTTATTTTCACACGAGCGAAACCATACCTCATGCCTTTCTCCGATCTCCACCATTATCGGAGACACATCACACGTGTGTTCAACTTTCTGTCAGATTCTGACAGCATGCTTACGTGTAGCTAACATTCTTTCACTCGACCCGATCCCACGTCCTAGTCAGAAGCGCTTCTTTTTCCAGAAACAGGAAAATAAATATCACATATAATTTGAGCTTACTTCACTTCATCAACCATGCAAGTACGCAACTCGTCCGCCCCACCAATGAGGATTGAGGAGAGCCTCCACGTAAGACTTGCTAGATTCTCTAGTTTCGCCGGGAAATGACGTCAGCTAAGAACTGTATGACATATGATGGCTGACGCAAAGTGAGGGGTGCATGTTAAGGCGGCTGGGGTGCGTAGTTTAAAGTGAACATCTTTGAAAATTGGTTGTGGGTGCGCATAATATGTGCTACTTTTAAGTGGGAACACTAGGACGTTAACATTTGACTGTAGCATTTCCTTTTTTTTTCCCCCAAAACAAAAATTTTATGCGGTCTTTTTCATTTAATGTTTTTATTTAATTTTATTAGATTATGTTGATTCTGTTACTTTAGGTTCTTGTTTGCTTTCGAGGGATGAATGGATGGTGGTCATTCTCTGTCTTTGAAAAGGGTTCTTGTAATTTCATATTATAAAAAGGGTTTTAAGCGCTGAGTTTGGGTTTCTTGAATTTAAGAGGTTAGCTTCAACCTGTGAGATTAGCAAAGTTATCAAGATTCAAGAGGGTAAGTGTCTTTTTGCTTCTTAATGATTTGTTATAAGTTCAAGATTGTTCAACTGAATACGATTTGATTGATTATTATGTTTTCTCTCTTACTTTGGGTTTATCAGTTACTTTCATTTAGTGGTATCTCTTGTTTTGGTAAAGTGCTGAGTGCTTGAGGGATTTTTCTTATTTTCTGGGGTCTGTTTTAGTGAATATATGTGATAGTTGGCGCCATTTTTGCATTGAAGCATGTGGCGAGAGGCAAGCATAGTCTACTGAGTTGTTCATACCTTGATTTGAAGAACTCGATTCTGTATGCAACCGGAAAATCTGAGTGTTTTTCTCTTTCACTCACTTGCACGTGAGCGCATAGAGAGCCACGCTTGATTCATGATATCTGGTTTAATGAAATACGACTGGAAGTTGCAAATGAATTTGTTTATTTGTTCTTTTACTACTTGTTCTATCTTGCTTCTTGGCTTATATATTGATTGAGCAGGATCTACTGTTAAAGAGCAAGTGTGATGTAGAAGACTGGCAAAAGTGAATGTCCATGTTTAAGATTGTTGATGCTATGGAAGTATTATAAAAAAGGAAAAAGTTCTTCGGTCATTTTGTGAAGCAAAAAGATTATTTGGTTCTTGGTGGAAGAGAGAAGTGTAATTGCTTTGTTGAGTAGCCTTCTCGATTCATATGAAGTTTTGAGAGTGAGATTTTGTGTGCTTGACAGGTTGTCCTTATGACTACGCATTAAGTTGGGAAATTTTTGCTATTTTTCAGGAATCACACATCTAGTATAGTGACTCAAAATCACGTTTAGGTGGTTATCCACATTGTAGGTAGATGATCTTCTTTATATCTTGCATTGTGAATGAATTTTGTCCGAGAATGAAACATAATATGTGCTGTTGCAATGAGATGAATATATTTTTGAGAGACTATTCACAAATCAGGAACAATTTGCTCATTCAGCTGTATAATCTAAATTATCTTTGACAGCAGTACCAAAGCATTAAGGATTATGAACTATATGACTTAAATTTTCTTTCTGCAAAAAGTTTTGTTTCAGGGTTGCTCTAAGCTGTCTTACTCCTGCATTTGTTTGTTCCAGTACAAGTATTGTGCATTAACAAAGAGAAATACAAGCTCCAGATTTTCTAATATGTTTGTCTTGGAGAAATCATAAAACTCAAAATTAGTTTGTCTTGGAGAAATCATAAAACTCAAAATTAGTTCTAAAATCACCTTCTCATGTAGGTAATCTGATGGATTTGTTCGCACATGTATGCTCTGCCATGCAAGTCCTCTACTATCAGTGTTGATGAGCTACCTTTGCAGGACATGGTTTTCAATTCTTTCTTTGTAACCAAAATCGACAAGATTAATCTTATCAATCTGGCAAAGAAAGGTAAAAGGTATTATGTATTATCATTGCCTACTATTTCATTAGTTAATATTTGCTGGCGGTTGTTAGGAGAAAAGTTACCCAAATGTGGCCTTTGCTTGAATTGTTGGTTTAGTTTCATATATATTGTACTCTTTCTACTAAGTTTCTGATGTCAATATGAATTATTTGTTTCTTGTCATGCCAATATTTTGAATTCCAATGAACATTTCAATTTTGAAAATATTCAGTTATGCAACTTTACTGATGGATTCTTAGGATGTTAAATCAGAGATTCACAATCATTAAGTTTGATCTTTTTCCCCCCTGTCTCTGTTCTTGGATATAGTATGATGTTCCCCATCTAGTCAGCTTGCAACCTTGAGCAGGATGAGCATTTACGAGCCATTCCATCAAATTAGCATGTGGGGAGACACCTTTCATGGTGATGCTAGCCTAAATACTGGTTCGTCCACAATTTTGCAGGTGGATACTAGGATAGACAACCAGGTGATGCTTCAAGTATTCTTCCTTGGTTACAGGATGTCAGGGTTCTTTCATCTAATTTCCTGACTCTGACTTCTGGTCTAACTCTACTCTGACTTCTGGTCTAACTCTGTAGACTGAATATCTCTCTCATAATTCAATGGAGCCTTCCAGAAGTTACCAAGAAGCAAACAAGCCTTCTGATAAGGTGCTAACATGCTCTGTCTGTTGTATACCTTTTTTTTTTGGGGGGGGGGGAGGCCGATTACTTAAATTTCCTACTTATTTATCAGTTCTTCTCTCAATGAAACCACTGCAGTAATTTTCTACAAATCTATCCTTTTTATTTACTTCTTCACAAATGGTAGTGTCATTTATGTAATTCACTGACTGACTTACAGACACAGAGGCGTTTGGCACAAAATCGTGAAGCAGCTCGGAAAAGTCGTTTGCGAAAAAAGGTGGAAAGAGATAGATTTATTTTCCTTTCCTTACTGATGGAAGCTGTTCACTATTTGGAGTATAAAGTTAATTATACTTTGATTTTGCTTCACAGGCATATTTACAACAACTAGAATCAAGCCGTTTGAAATTGGTGCAGTTGGAGCAGGAACTTGATAGAACTAGGCATCAGGTTAGGAGAAATTTGTCTTTGTTTTCTTTTATTCCACCATATCAAAAAGAGTGTTGTATAAATCAAGTTTCCTAGTATTACTTCTAGTTCACGAATTGGTGAATCTTATTGCAGGGCATGTACATAGGCAGTACTTCAGATGGCTGTCACTTTGGGTTGTCTGGAAATATAAACCCAGGTTTGTGATCTTTTGCAGAGTTGTCACCATCAGATTTTTTTTATTCCGTAACATATTTGAGTTTAGCTTTTTAACTATTTTGACTATCTAAAGTCACAGAGATGTATCTGTTTACTGAGTCTATATCATATTTCTTTAAGGTACATTTCCACATAATTATTGACTCCATTCAATTATGTACAAGCTCCATTAACTCGTATATTCGGTTCCAAGGATTATTTTCCAAACCCTGATCATATGCAACCTGCTAGTGGCAACAAGATTTATTAGATTTATACCTATCTCGGTCAAATATCATAAGCTTAAATCTTTTTTTTTCCCCTGAATACGGAATAGCTGATTTGTGCTTACTTTCAGGGATTACTGCATTTGAAATGGAGTACAGTCGCTGGGTTGAAGAGCAGAATAGACAGATTTATGAACTTCGAAATGCCCTGCAAAAGCATATAACTGATATAGAGCTCCGTGTACTTGTCAAAAATAGCTTGAACCACTACAATAATCTTTTCCGTATGAAAGCAGATGCTGCTAAGGCTGATGTCTTAAGTTTGATTTCGGGCATGTGGAGAACATCAACTGAGCGCTTTTTCCAATGGATTGGGGGATTCCGTCCTTCAGAACTTCTAAATGTGAAAATTGCTTATTTGTTATTAGTTACTGACCCATGAATTTGATAACTCACAAACACATGGCTGTAGCTCAAGCATTAATTGCCGACCATGATTTAATGAAGCTGAGTTCAACCTTTCAATTCACAAATTGTGAAGCTGCTAATTTATTATTATTATTTATTTGTTTTTACAGATTCTCATGCCTCAACTTGAGCCCTTGACTGAGCAGCAACTTATAGGTATTTGTAATCTTCGGCAATCTTCTCAGCAGGCCGAAGATGCTCTCCAGCAAGGAATAGATAAACTCCAGCAAACCCTAGTCCAGAGCATCACAGAAGATCAATTAAGTTCAGGAATCTACCAATCTCAGATGGTTGCTGCAGCAAAGAAGTTGGAGGCACTAGAGAGCTTTGTGAACCAGGTAATATTTCTGGTTACTGTAAGTTAGCTACAATGGACTTAGATTTCCCAGGTCTTCTCATTTTTCTATCAATAATTTCTTTTTCTTAGCTTCTATGGACCTCATTTCTATCATTGAGAAAGAAATGAGTAAAAAGGAGTACAAAAGTTGTACCCTAAAAATTGCAATGGTTACTGCAAGACTCAGACTTCTGCTTTTCACTACAATTTTTTAGCTGCCAATATTTTCTTTGGCTGCAGCTGGAAATGTAACACCGGCCTTATGTTTCCATTAATCAATCTGCTCAATATCTTTGGAAAAATTACTCTTAACCGTATGCTGAGATTATTGAGCATCAGTGTTGATTTCTGTACACATAAGAAATTCTGTGCATTTTCCCAATTTCTTTCGAGTTCACTGATTAATTTGCTCTTCCATGCAAAACAGGCGGATCATCTTCGACAGCAAACAATGCAGCAAATGTATCGGGTTCTAACAACCCGCCAAGCAGCTCGAGCATTACTTGCCTTGGGGGAGTATTTTCACCGTCTTCGTGCTCTTAGTTCGCTTTGGGCTGCTCGACACTGTGAACCTGCCTAATCCATGAAGATATAGCCCTCTGAATCATCATATCTATGCTGTACCCACCTGAAGTTCAAGTAACTGCTGCAAAAGGAGTGAATACTTACTGTTGCATGACAACAATTTGATCTGTTTGTAATCTTTTATGTATCAGATATTAAAATATGAAAAGCTGTAAATATAAATCTTATCGCTGCATGTATCAAGACAGTTAGGTTTTCATGGTTTATGTTTTCATAGTTTATCTCTGTACATGTTGTATAGTATGTCATTAAACGGATTCGAATGGCAGAAGTTTGAAAGGATTGCCAGTACTTAAATCTTATTTTTGTTAACATGATTTCCTGCTTGCTTACAAGTTACGAGAAACCGTAGTGCCATTTGATTCATGCATACCAAAGTTAATTGGATGAGAGATTATGAGATATATTGTTGATACTCGATACTCATATTTTTAATCAACCCGACCCAATGGTATAAATAATGGTTCCGAGCCCATTGACCCATATATAATAACATGTTACATTTTTAATTATTTCTTTTCTATAAAAAGATTACCATTCAAAGATATAAAATGAGAAATAAGTATATTAAAAAATAGGTACTATATCATTTAATTATTTTTCTTATTTTCTAACTTGAGTATCAAAAGTTTTACGTAAGTAACATTCTTGATTACTCATGATAGATTATTATTACGTAGCTTTTTGATCATTGAGTTCTTCATTCTCAACAATGGATATAATAAAACCTAACAACTATTGGTAAGTTTTTATTTTACAGAATTTTAATTACGGAGCTCTATACTCTCAGCAGTCACAATTCCGATAACATCATATTCTCTCACAATTCATTGTTTAAGGAAAATAACTTTTTCTAAGTCTTTCAATTGGGCCAAATTTTGGGCATCAACATAGATATTTACAAGGATAGGTTAACACCCCATTATTAATAAGAAGTAGCAAACTGTTGAAAATGAAAATGGATGGAACTTGGTAATTACCGGGATGAAATGGGCAAAATGTTAATGCTGGCCCTCCCAACCGTCACGCTGCCTGTAGCCTAACCGCCACAAATTTCGCGGGTAAATATTGAAAAAGAAAACAAAAAGTGAAAAGGAAAAACAACACAACAAATGAAATTTTTCCAAAGAAAAAAACAAAAATAAAAATGGAAGAAATAATTGAGATTCAGTCATAAGATTCAAAAGATTCATTGTAAAAAACCTTTTCTCTTTCTTCACGTCTTTAATTCAACCTTGATTAGCTGTCAAGAAAAATAATAATAATTGCGTTCTAGAATTTCGATTGAGCTGAAAGGAAGCATGTGCAGCAATATGAGAACGATATGTAGGCCCCACATGGTCTTCACTTCACTGATAAGTTGCAGAGACCAAGCTCGATCTTTCATAAGGGTTTCAGTTCGAAACCCTAATTACAGACCTCGATTATCTTCTTGGTTCAGCTTCAGAGAATTGAACCGGACCGAGTCGTGGTTTCGCGTGAATCAGAAGAGGACTATAGTTAGTGCAGCCAATTGGGCCGATCAAAAATCTCCATACGAAACTCTGGGTAATTTGAAAAAAATCTTCTTTTATTTGATGTATTAAGTACATGATTTATGCTTGTTCTTTGTTTACGGTTATTTCGAAGTTATTGATAGACCAAAAGCGAATAAATGAATTTTTCGGAAAGATGAAGTTCAAATTCGTTAATAAATTTAGAATTTGATTTGCTGAAGTTCCAACCTTGAAATTCTTGAATTGAATCCAATTTTATGCTGTGAAATTGTGTTTCTGGAATTGCTTCTGTGAGAATCAGTTTCTGAAAAAGTGGAAAAAGAAAAATGCAAATGCTTTTCTTATATGGAAAGCACTATTGTCTGCTCGAACCAAAAACTAGCAAGACTGATGTAGACTTGATTTTGCTATTTGAGAGTGTTTACAATGCCATAGATGCTTCGGGATGCATGCTAATAATAGTAAGATGAGGGAGGCTTTGTTCTCATTCTTACTCTGTATTTAATTCATTTTATTTGATTTTTATGAGTGAGTACGTAACTGTTTCTACTGGAATTTTTCCTTTTTAAATGCAGAGCTAGAAAGGGATGCTGATGAAGAGCAGATAAAGGTCGCATACAGGCGCTTGGCTAAATTCTATCATCCAGATGGTATGGTAGTTCTTTCTGGACTTTCAGACTTTGAAATGTGGAAATTGTTAGCGGCTTGAACTCATCAATTATTTTTCCTTTCTAAAGTCTATGATGGTAGAGGGACTCTTGAGAAAGGGGAAACAGCTGAAGCTAAATTCATTAAGATTCAAGCTGCTTATGAGCTGCTCGTTGATGAGGAAAGACGGAGGCAATATGATATGGATAATCGAGTCAACCCAATGAAGGTAACATTTGTGCTTCATTTGTCAACTTTTGTATCAGTTGATAGCCTAGAAATTAGAATTAGAAATTATATAATTAGAATATTGATCTCAAAGTTGAAATTGATTTTCACTTTTACTATGAAACATACTTTAATCAAATCGAGGAAGTTATGTCTACCTTCTCAAAATGCTAACTGAGAGACCTGTTCCTAGGTATTTTATGTATCCTGACAACTTATTGGTGATCTTGTGAGGCATTAGCTTTGATAATTGTGAAATGTGTGGAAAATTCTTCTTCAGAACATGAAGATCACTAGCAAAACCAGAGATACCACAGTTGTTATAGTTTGTGCTTTCCAAGTATAGGAAACTCGTGTTTTGCTTAAATTAAACTATAAAGGTTTTTTTTTTGCTTTTCAACTTCACCTCTAGAATAATGGCATTTTCTGGTTATTGCTCTACTAGGCATCCCAAGCATGGATGGAGTGGCTTATCAAAAAAAGAAAAGCATTTGATCAGCGAGGTGATATGGCCATTGCGGCTTGGGCTGAGCAGCAACAGCTTGAGCTGAATCTTCGTGCACGCCGTCTTTCTCGTTCAAAGGTATCCAAGTAGTTTGAATTTTCTGCAGTTGAAAGAATGCTCTAGATCTCCCTAATTGTCTTCAAATATTCGAGTCAATATATTTTCTGATTATCTCCAAGTGTTCTCCTCGTCTGAATGTCAGTTGTTTAGGTAGAAGAGTTTACTTTGTTAGTGTTTCGGTACTCAGAATCTTCAAAGCCTTAAAAGAGGTGGAGACATAGCTAATTAACCGCTAATTTGAATAATAATATCTGTTGTTATTTCAAAACTAATTTTGTACTTGGCAATACCTCAAAACACTATCACGGTTGGTTGCTCTGCTATTACCTTTACAAAAGCAATCAACACCTTTCAGTGATTTTACCATTTGACTGGAAAAAATTCAACTCTGCATCTCTCAACAAATACATGTCAAACTTTTTTATGGAATTTCAGATTGACCCCGAGGAAGAAAGAAAAATTTTGGCTAGAGAAAGAAAGGCATCCAAGGAATACTTTACAAATACTATGAAGCGGCACACACTTGTGTTAAAGAAAAGGGACTTGATGAGAAGAAAAGCAGAGGAAGAAAAGCGAAAGGCTATCAGTAAGCTTTTAGCTGCAGAGGGCCTTGAACTTGACTCAGATGATGAAGCAAAGTAGCAAGCGTCCAGTGATATACCCTGATTGGCACCATACACAATACTTTTAGAAACACACCACTACATGTTTATTAAGGGAGAAAAAAAATTGTACATAACTATTTGCTTCTGTATTTAGAATGAATTAAAAATTCTCTATTCATGAACACAACGCTCTCGCTTTTCCCTCGCTGGGATGTGTTATATGTGTTATATACGTACTCTAATGTTCATCAGTTACATGATTATGTCATTTTGATGTATGATATCTGTAATACCTACCATCTTACTGTACCTACCATCTTACTGTAAAGATCAGAGGCTGAGGTTGGCATGCAAGATTGTATTGGACTAAATTAGATTGGATTAGATTAAGTAGGATTAGATGTTGGATTATGTCATATTATGTTAAATTAAATTTAAATGGTATTTAAGTTAATATTTGATTTAAATTTAAACTATTTATATATATTTAATAAGAAATATTATAATTTAAACATGAAAAATAAATATGTCATTTATATATTCGTATTCAAATCTATTCAGACTTCAATAAAATTCAAATTTATTTAAATTTTAAAAAAAGAACAAATGCTAAGATTTCCATCAATGTGTGGAAGTTAAAAGACAAACTGAAAAAAAAAAAGGTAAATTAAAGTCAGAGGTCCTTGATCACATTAAAATCAGAGACAAGTTAAAAGACAAAAAAACATATATTCCAATACTATATATTTTGTCTTATAATATATTAAAATATATATAAGTATAACTGCATATGTAAAAACAAGTACATAAAAGACACAAGTCAATCTTTAATTCGTCAAGTGATGTAGAATGATTGATGAGCAGGGTATTTTTTGAAGGGTATAATTTAGACTAAATGCGTCTTTTTTGGGCGTATAATGTACATTTTGCAAACTTGTAACAAGTCGAATAAAATTCAAAACTGCTTACATTATTCTGCCTATGATCAAGCTAAAAATTCTATTTATTTACTGCTATTTATGATATCTTGTATAATTTATGTTTTTTTTTTACCCCAAAATTAAAAAAAAAATTATGGTTTTTTTTAAGCCCAAATTTAACACACAAAAAATTTTATTCTTTTTAACTTCAATTTTTTTTTTAACTTCAAATTTGACACACAAAATCTTAACTATTTGTGTTCTGTATATCATGAATGCCAAATTAAAGCATAAACTCACGACCAAAACTAAAAGAACTCATAATTTTACCCATCCTGAAAAAAAAAATCATGATTATAATTATAATTTTATTCATTTTAAAAATAAAAATTTGGGGGTCTTTTTTTCAAAACTAAATTCAAATAAATAAATAATCAAAATAAATTTTTTGATTTAAATTTGAAAAAAAGATTGCATTTGTATTTCTATCTAAAAAAATTCCGATTAATAGTCATGGTCATCATGTAATGTAATAAAAAAATCAATAATATTTTCTCTAATGGAAAATCCATTTAAAAGCATTAACTATATATATAATTGTTCCATTTTTATCATGAATTTTTTTATTCCATTTTTATCATGAATTTTTTTATCTAATAAAGGAAAAATATATTTTTTTATTTTATTTTATTTAATTTAAATTAAAAATTATTGGGGTAAAATTATATATTTCTGGCATCAATTCTTCCATTGCGGGCAAACAGTCTCAGTATCAAGAATTCCCAACAGTAGGGGTTGAGTTCAAACGGTAATATAATTTTAAAAAATGTTCGATAAGTAATAAGCACCAAAACCCAAATTCATTAGATACATCTTCAACTATCCTCGGTGTGTTTTCATACATAAAAAATATTCAAGGATAACCTCTTTACCTACACTCCAATATGAGAATTAAAATGCTGTAGAACATGATCTCAGTTCTTACATCCAAAAGAAATTCCCAAAAAACTTTATAAAAAGTGATAATCGCTCAAGAGATACTCTCCGAAACAATTAGAGTGGCAAATTTGCAGTAAACTTTTTTTAGAGAATTTAATGGGTCAGTGTTCAAGATGCACTTTAAAATAAAATTTCAAAAGCCCCCTCCTGGACACTACGTAACGCCGCGCAAGAGGGCAAGATATACGCATCTATGGAATCAAGATTTGTAAATCCAACATCACAGTAGTAATAAATCATCAAAACTCTATTCTTTTCATAGTTCTTCAACAAAATATTCATTACAGCATGTTAAGAAAATCTACACCTCATTTTTCATCTGTACAAGTTGAACTCAAATTGAAAGCTAATTTTCAATTTTCCTATTTATGCTGTAAAATGAGTCAGTTTTCGTAACAGATGTCAGCGTGGACAGCTGTTGAAATGGACAGTCAACAATTTTTGGAGAAAATATTAAAATAATTTTGGAAACTCAAATCCAGATCAGAAATTTCCTCTTCTTTTGTTGCTGCCCTAAACACCACAAGCATTTGCCTTTCATACGTATGGCTGGGCTGCTGTTGCCTGTTGCTGTTTCTGCTCTCTCCCAGGTAAATGCTAAATGACAAAAGACATGACACAGGGACTTTCTCAGCTGTCTTCGAAAGTCACCTTGGTTTGGACCTATGAAGATGGAGAGATAAAAAGGGTGGAATGCAGGTGACAGAAGCATTTAAATAAATGTACGATGTTTCATAAAAATTGGTGGCGTTTGAGTTTCAATTCCTGAGCCTGAGGCCTGAGCCATGCAATTATTTTTTATTTTTTATTTTTATTTTTTTATTTTTTATTTTTTATTTTTTTTCTCTCTCCCTCCACCCAACAGTAACACACTAACGTTTGTTTTATTTTGAAAGTATTTTATTGCTAAATTGTCTGCGGATAAAAGTACCTACATGAGAAAGTCGATATATTTGATTGGGTTATGAAACTAATTAAACAATTGAGCCGGTAAAGGATTCTGCCGGGGATGGGGATGGTGGTGGTTGGTGATTCTTTGAACCATTAATTACGATGAAAGTGGCATGAAACTAGTCCCACTGTGGAAAAGCTAGCCATCCTATATTCGAGAGTTTAATATGATGAATGGTTAATTGTGAACTTATATGCGTCGTGCACATTTCAAAGCGATGTGCTTATTGCCGTTTAGATTTTTTTTTTCTGTGGCTATACAACAAAGATGATTGATATGTTTCATTTAAAAACAAAAATAAGATGTTTTGTTTCAATTATTCTAAGAAAATGAGAAGTAGTGGGATCTTTTATCTAATTATCTAGGCATGGTATACAATAATATAGCCATATGCATGCAGCATGCAAATGGTCTACCGATCATCCTTAAAAGCTTTTAAGGTGAAATAGTTTTTGCTTCTTTGTTGATCAATTTTTTATAATATGTATAGCAGCTTCTCCAATGTGCCATTATATATATATATATATAGAATAATTCTATATTTGAAGCCAGCAAATTCTTATGAATGGGAAAATAGCATAATTAATTTTCAAGTAAAAATAAAATGAAAGAATTAAAATAGATGGCAAAAAAAAAAAAAAAAAAGAAAAGAAAAGATGGCAACTTTCTGAGATTCTAAGACGACTCGACAGCCATGGACAACCAATTTGTGGCTCCACGAATAAAAAGATGTAAGGTTCTGAATGCTAAGGTTATTAATTAATTTTGCTAAGATCATGAATTCAGCTCTTTAATGCTAATAATTAATGTTGCTACGATCACGGATTCACCTCTTTAATTTTTATGTCTTTCATAAACTAGTTTTTTAGGACATTGTCCTGAATCCTCGCTTGCTACTGTCACTTCTCTTCTTACATTTACCCAAAAATTTAATGACATGTATCATTTGACGTTTGGAACTCAATTCTGAAGTCACAATAACTATTGGGGTCCTAAAAACTTGAGAAATTTAATTTACGTATTAAATTACAAATTCATTAATTATGTAACACGTGTATTCATCTACAGCCAGATTTAGAGAACATCAACTAACCCGTTGGTCCAATTGGGAAAATTAATTTGGAATATTGAGGATGATAAAAGAACAGAAGCATTGAATTAATAGATGTATAAATTAAGTAATAGACGTATCATAAATAAAGAAATCGTTTCTGTTTTACAAGTTTTGTAGACAGAATCCGTTTCAAAATCCTCACTATTTTCTCACACAGCAAACACCGTTAATAAGTTTCCAGGGTTAGGGTTACAAGTTTTCTTGAGCCGAGCGATGCAGCATACAAAGTTGCACAAGAATGGCAGTGGCTGATTCCGAAAGCACTAAGGCCAGCCAGGAATTGAATTTGACTTCGCTGTTTTAAGCTTGGTTTGGGCTCACCGAATCCTGTCATTTCATGCAGAATTCTTCAGCTGAAATGGAAAGTCTAGACTAGCTGATACTTAACTCTGCAAGTCTAGGGACTAGGGTTCATATAATAATATAGCCATAAGCATGCAGCATGCAAATGGTCCACTCACCATTACAAGCTTTTAAAGGTGAAATTCTTTTGCTTCTTTGTTGATCAATTTTTTATATCATAGTTGGCAGCTTCTCCATTGTGCAATCATGTACATACATGTAAATTGTTTCAGTTTTCTTTTTTATTCTGAACTAGCAAATTATTTCAATTCTTATGCATGGGAAATAGCAAGTTTTTTCCTTTTCAAGAAAAAAATAAAATGAAAGAATTTAAAAATGATGACAATTTTTCCTAGATTTTGAGACGACTCGAGAGCCATGGACAATCAATTTGGTTTCACGTACAAAAAGATCTAAGGTACCAAGTAACGTTGTTAATTAGTTTCTCTAATTAAGATAATAAATTCGTCTCTTTAATTCTTATGTCTATTATTAAATTGATGTTTAAAGACTTTCTCCTGAATCCTCGCTTGCTGCTTCCTCTTCTCTTCTTATACATACAAATTTAATGTTATATATCATTTGACATTTGGAACTAAATTCTGAAGCCACCAACAATGATTATTGGAGCCATAAATACTTAAGAATTTTAATTTACGTACGTACAATTAATTAACTTCTTTTTTTTTTTCCCTGAAACTCGAACAATTGATTTATTGAAAGGGAATTTAGTTCACAATGTTGTGTATACTGAAAATAAAATGACGAACTCATTAATTAATTATCTAACACGTGTATTCATCAATTCATATACAGCCAGAATCAAACATCATCAATGAACCTGTTGGTCAATGGGAAATAATTTTTAATATAGAGGAAAGACAAAATAACAGAAGCACTGAATTAATTAATAGATGTATAAATTAAAGGAATAGATGTATCATAAATAAAGAAATCGTTTCTGTTTTATAAGTTTTGTAGACAGAATCCGTTTCAAAATCCTTACTATTTTCTCTCACAGCTAACACCGTTAATAAGTTTCTAGGGTTAAGGTTGCAAAGTCTTCTTGAGCCAAGCGATGCAACGTACAAAGTTGCACAAGAATCGCAATGGCTGATTCCAAAAGCACTAATGCCAGCCAGAAGTTGAATTTGACTTTGCTGTTTTAAGCTTCGGTGCTCATCGAGTCTTGTTATTTCATGCAGAATCCTTCAGCTGAAATGGAAATTCTATACTAGCTAATGATAATTAAAGCTATTAACCCTGGCCCTCTAGGGACTAAGGTTTCTTATCTAATTGTAAATACTATAAATCTTTATTTTCCACTTTTTAGCTATATTTCGGATTTTCAAATCCTAGTTCCTTTAAAGAAAAAAATAATAATTAAAGGCGTTGTTATCTAATTTATTTTGTAATAACAAGTAAGAATAGGAACCAGATAATAATTAAGAAATTAATAAGAACTCCAATTAGAGGTGCAATATGGTCAGGATCGAGGCTTGCAATTTTTAAATAAATATTTCATATTCAAATTCTAACTTAAATGGCATCTATGTATTTGACAGATAATAGTAGTGCATCCACTGTGGCGCTGGTCTGTTGATAAGCATTTCATTTTTCTTTTAAATATCTTGCTCTAAGTGCCATAAAATATAGCAACTTACACTGCACCGCTTTTCCACTTAATATTGTTAATTCGAATAATAGGTGTACCTTATAAATTGATCCCATATTAAAGATTAATATAAGCGTGGTTCACAATAATATTCTTGATCTCGAATCATAAACGGATAAATCGAATTGGATAATTAACCCCGGATTTAAGGTTAACATGCATTACGTATATAACTCCCACAACAGGCTTGAAATACAGTAAACAATAATCAACCAAACAATTTTGATAAATCAAAGCACATGTTCGAGGGACAAAAACAATTATCAAATCAAACGGTCTGAAATTCTTAAAAATTCTAAAAATATCATGTGATTCTTGTGGATTGAGTTTGAAAGTGTACCTGCAAAAGGTACTCTAATGTTTAAGTTAGTATTATTTGTTAATTGAGAATCGTTTAGATCAGGATTTCTTTTGACTTTGCTTTAAAACAACAATGCACAATCCATGCCCCTAGATTAGATTATAAACCTAATTAAGGTTCTAAGGCTAAGATACAATAAAACTCTATCTTAAGGTTAAGTGAACCTTGAATTTAATTTAATTTGAATTTGGCAAGGATTGCGTATCCAAATCTAGCATTCTAAAGCCACAAATCGCCCATGTGGCCATCATAAACACCAGCCTACTCAGTTTTCAATACCGCTTGAAAACTTAACTAACAAGCTAAAATATTTCCCAAGTATTATCCGGTCATTCAATTTCCTCTGCAGAAGCTGAAAAATGGCAACTTCTTTTGATGACCATGCCACAATTCAGTGGGCTCAGACTCCAAATCACAGCAGCTCCAGCACAAGGCCTGGTAACAGAATTGCACTTATTCTTCTAACAATTTTTTTGATTGATGTGATCTTTCATGGGACAATTTGACAACTACAATAAGTTCATGTTTGTTTTGTGTATATTCTAATGGGGCAGGTAGCAGCCCAGCCAAATGAGGAGGAAGTGCAACGAAGCTTTGGGTGCTCGTTGTGACTTCATTAGTTCACCTACAAATAGGTTGATTTCAAAATTGCTTTTGTAAAAAATGGTTAAATCAATTGCAATTGTAGGCAGATAACGGTGACAACAAGAAGCCTGATGGTATTCGCTGGGAGATTTGGGCTGGCTCCATCAGCAAACAGAAAGCAACAGCAGGATTGAAGCTTGAAGTGAGGGACTCTGGCTTGCAATCTGGTGACCCAGCTGGGTCCACTTTGGCTGACACATTACCTTGTGGCACTGTTGGTCACGTCATTGGCGTCGGGGTGGTCCTTGGCCTTAAGAACTTGGGTGCTCTGTAAAAAATTTCTAAGTAGTATGTTATGTTAAATTAATTGTTAACACTCGTTCTGCCATTTCCATTGCACCTAGTTGCCTGGTTTCAATTTTCGCTACCTTAATTTGGATGTTACAAATAATTTATTATTCTCTAGAATAAATGATAAGTGACATTAGCGGATATATTGGATAGAGAAATAGAAAGTACGAGGAAAAATTTCATCAACCGCAAGTCAAGAAATTTCAATCAATCCACAAACTGGGGCTTTTAGATTGAATATTGCATACACTTTTCGTTTTTAAATTCAATTTACATTAAGAAAAATATATAAAGATTATCATCAATTTAATCCATTGTTGTCTTGTTTTGTTATTTAATACCGTACAACTATGCAGACAAATTATTACTAATTTTTTTGGGAAAAGTAATGCGATCAACAAGCTCATGAACATTTTTATAAAAATAAACCCTAGCTTATTCACTCTCTCTCCTCCCCCCCCCCCTCTTTTCCACTTTCAGTTCTTTTTTTTAACAGTGATGAGAAAGAGACCGTAGCTCATTCACTCTCTCTCCCTCATGTTGAAATAATTGATGAAGCTAAACATAATTCTACTCACATTGGTGTGCCATCATTCACTCTCTCTCCCTCATGTTGAAATAATTGATGAAGCTAAACATAATTCTACTCACATTGGTGTGCCAACTGGGATGCTTATGAATGCAAGTTCAATTGCTCATATAGGCATAATGATAAAAACAACATGTGATGATTTGGAATGTTCCATATGGCAAAACTGTTACACAGAGCTTCCCCTACCGTTGAGTGAAAAATCAATTAGTTATTGATCAACGACTGACATTGATTATAATTAGCTTGTTATATCAGTTCTTGAGTTTGTTATTTAGTGGTATCAATGTAGTTAACAATGCTTAGTGAATGAGTTGTATTCATCTAGTAACTTCTATATAAGATTCAATTGAGATCTATGTAAATGTAATTTTTGTTGTTTTAATGAAAATGATTCTGTTTTTTTAGCTTCACTATTAAAGTTCTCAAATTCTAACTTGGTATTAGAGCTAGTTTCAATGGCTAGCCATTAGTATCAAGCCACCAGCAATAAAGCCTCAAGCTCAACTATAAATTCAGTTCCTGAATCAAATACCATTAACTCAATTCTTAGCTCTTTAACCTTCAATACACCTATCAAGCTCACAAATAACAACTATCTAATGTGAAAATCTCAAGTCATAGCAACCATAAATGCTAATGAAATTGACGATCTGATTGACAATTCAAAGAATCCTCCAAATCAAAATGTGATTATTGTAAATAATGATCAAACTATCATCACATCATCAAATCCACAGTTTCAGATATGGGGGAGGAATGATTAATAACTCATGAGCTCATTCCTTTCAACATTGAGTGAAGATGCTTTCAGTGCAGTCATTGGAGCAAAATCATCTCTAAAGGTTTGGCAAATTCTTTCTACTCAATTTGGTGCTTGATCTATATCTAGAGTTCTTCACTTGAGAACTCAGATTCAAACAACAAGAAAAAGATCAACGATAGTTCATGAATACTATACTAAGATGAAAATGTTATTAGATTCTCTTAAAGCTGTTGGAAATAACATGAGCGATCATGATTTGGTGTTGTGCTTACTTGTTGGTCTTAGATCTTATGTATATGTTATGTTGTTAAGCCAAGAAAACATGATTAAGCATCAAAACTCCATAGGTCACTTGGATTATTAGGCTAACATAACTTATCATAGAAATATATAGTGGAGAAATTGGTAAACAAATTTTAATCATAATGGAAGACAATCTAGAAATCTAAATGGATACAATTCTGGTGCTAAACAATCACTAAATTTGATAAGTAAAAGGCAAAACTCCAGCTGATCAAGAATAGCCAAAAGGACCTTGTCAAATTTGTTTTAGAAAGAATCACACTACTGCAGATTGTTGGTATAGATTTAAGAATAATTTTGTACCAAAATTTGCACCAAGCAAAAGAGCATATGTTGTTTAGAATGGAGAAGCTAAAGATGAAGGCTGATATTTTGATAGTGGAGCAATAGATCATGTTTCAAATGAATTTAACAATCTCAGCATTAGTACAAAATACAAGGGCAACAATCAACTTGTAGTAGGTAATGGATCTAAACTGAAAATTGTTTCCATTTGTCATACACTACTTAGCACACTTGAACCACAAACTCAGAAATATATTAAACTTAACCAAATACTTTATATACTTGAAATAACTAAAAATTTGATAAGCACATCCAATCTCTTACATGATAATAATGTTTATATTGAATTTGATAAAACTTGTTGTGTTGTTAAGGACAAGAGAAATGGGATGATACTCATGAAAGGTGTGGCTAAGGATGGATTGTACAAGCTGCTAAGTCTGCCTTATGATCAAAATCAAGCCAAACTAGTTCTATTGTCTTCTGTTATATTTCCCAGCTTATTTTCAACCTATAAAATAAACAGACATGAGTTAATGATGTCTATTAGTTGTAATGAAAGTTCAAGAGTCAATAAAATACTTGATTTGTGGCATATGAAATTAGGACATCCAAATGTTGTGTCTCTTAAGAAAACTTTGTTAGCTTGTAAATTTTCATTAGGAAGCCCATGTGGCTTCCTAACTCTTTCAAGTCTCTATTAGGGAAATGGATCTGTTAAAATGACAATGCCCACAAAAAGAAAATGAAAATGAACAAGATTTGAGCAAGAAAGTATGCTCTTTTTGGATTATAAGCCATTTTTTTTATATGGGTATTGGAGTAAGAGGGTTTACAAAAAAGACATGATCAAGGAAAAAACAAAAACGATGGAGAGCTTGAATCGATGATGTTTTGAGATTTTTTTTCTTTTTTTATTTTTTTCTCAACAAGAATTTATAATTTGGTATTTATATGGCTGTATATTTTAAATTTAGATATGGTTTAGATTATTTGTATTTTGTAAAATATTAAATTTATAATTTTTTATATTTTCTTTTACTTAATTTATGTTTATTGATTGTATTTTTGTAAAAAAATTTATATTCAATTCGACAAACAAATAGTAAATGAATCTAGATTTTATTCTATTTGTTCATTAATTTTACTAAACAAATTAAATGAATTGAACTGAATATTTATTTAATAAATGAATTGAATCTAAATTCTAAAATTTCAGTTCATTTAATAAACAAATCAAATTCTAATAAATAAAATTTCAACCCAATTCATTTAAGATTTGATCGGTTTTGCCACGCCAAAATTATTATTTCTCTCTTCCGAACACGTCATATAATTAAATCTTAATAAAAAAAATATTCACTACAAAAGTTTCCCGCCAAATCCAGCTGTCACCAACAGATTCTGTTAGCCTCGCAACTAATCGCCACTTTAAAACTAACGCACCCACACCTCGAAAATAAGTTAGCAGTGATTCTTCAGTCTCAAGAAAACCAGCAATGGCAGGCTCAGCATCAAAACTCCAAACTCAGATCGAAATCCAACTGTCCGATCAAGAAAAAGAACTCGCAAATCTTCCGATCAGTACTTTCCCGGAAACCCAAGAGCAAGAGTTCCACAAAGCCAAAGCCCCATTCTTCAAGTCTCGCGGTCGCAAAAGAAGAACCGACACCTGGGTTATATCGGTCTTCGTCATTCTCCACGTCGTGGCCTTCGCCGCCACCATGGCGGTCAACGATTGCTGGAGGAATTCTCATGGTGATTGCGCCCTCAAAATGCTGGGGAGGCTGTCGTTTCAGCCGGTCTCAGAGAATCCCCTTCTCGGTCCTTCAGCCTCCACGTGAGTTTACTTTTTCTTTTTTCCCCCTCCACTTTTGATTCTATTAGTTCTAGGGTTTCATGTCAATTTTATTAAGTTATACTTGCATCAAGTTCTGCTAGAGCTCTTACCTTTATGCGATGGTGATTAATTATTTAAGTTAATCTTAATGAATAATTGCTGAGAAATGAGCGAATATGTTGAAATTGGCTAAAAATTTTACTGGCATATAACCTGTTTGCTCTTATGTTCCTTGCTATTTTCAGGTTTGGAAATCTTTTCTTGTCGTAGAAGTTATTTTCTTGGGCGATTTTTGAAATCTGCGGTCAAATCTTAATCCCATTTTGATGCTGGGAAATTATAAGAAAATACGAAGCAAATTACTGTTATTGACTGATCTATTTTCTATTCTTCATTGGTGCATCTTCAGTTCTATTGGCTAGTATCAGATCATTTTAAGATTTTAGGAGAATCTCAGTTACAGAAATAGTTACCATCATAGAGAGATAATACGCTTTTGTCCTAGACGTATTTACTTCCTAATTGCTATGTTTCTGAGAAGCTAGAGTCCTTTAATGCTAATTATTATCCATTCTCCATTGATGAATTCATGCCTATGATCTCACAGGCTTGATCAAATGGGTGCTCTTCGGCAGACATTCTTGAAAGAATATCACCATACTTGGCGTCTTTTCACATGTCCCTGGTTGCATGCTGGATTCATCCACCTCATCCTCAACCTTGGCTGTATTGTCTTTGTAGGAATTCACTTGGAAAAGGAGTTTGGACCATGTAACTGGATTCCTTTCTCATAAATTATTGTCAATTTGCATAAAAAAAAAATAAATCAACAGCTAGATTATGAAATTCTGTTAATCCATGATTGACCTTTTGTTCTCTTATTCTGTTGCACAGTGAGGGTTGGTATAATCTATATATTCTCTGCTTTTGTTGGAAGCTTGGCTGCTGCACTCTTTGTCCAAAATAGTCCATCAGTTTGTGCCTCTGGTTCACTGTTTGGATTACTTGGAGCTATGCTTTCTGGGCTTATCCGTAACTGGAACTTTTACAGTGATAAGGTCCTACCTTCTCCTCTGCTTCCTCATTTTTCCCCAATTATTTTTGTTTTTATCATTCATATTATTCGGAGCAGTGATTAGTCCTTTGCTTGATTGCAGTTCGCAGCCATAGTCCTTCTCTTCTTTGTCTCCACAATCAACTTTGCTATTGGTTTGCTGCCTTATGTAGACAATTTTTCAAGCATTGGAGGTTTTATATCAGGATTCCTACTTGGTTTCACACTTCTGTTCACTCCTCAAACTAGGATAGTGGCTCACAGCAAGGCAGGCATCTTTGAGCACAATGTAAAAAGTTCCATCAACTTTAAGTTGAAGCTAGACAGGCCATTCATGAGAAGCGTTTCTCTGCTGCTTTATGTTCTTTTGTGAGTTCATCTTTTAATTTTGTTGCAAGCTTGTCTCTGTTGCTAGTTCCACACCAAGCCCCCAACCCACCTCAAACCCCCACAACAACCCCTCCCCCCACCCCCTGGTTTCTTTTCCTGTGAGACACTGTTAGAAGAGCTTCTTTGAGAGCTTTGGTTGTTGAACATTTGGTAACCACTTGCAGCTGTTTTATGTAGGATCGTTGGATGTCTTGCAGCAGTTCTTCAAGGATTAAATATAAGCCAGTATTGCAAATGGTGTAAATACATTGACTGTGTTCCTTCTAAAAGGTGGAGCTGCAATGACATAACAACAAATTGTGAGGTAATTCTTTTTGTCGTCATTTTAACACATCAATTTATGTGATATTCAAAGTGGACACTCCAAAGGGAAAGCTAGATTTAGAAGGGGAAAGAAACTGAAAACTTGAAACTATCCTAAATAACGGGTTCCCAACAATAGTCGATTTTCTTTAAATACATCTAAGTGTTAAGTGTGAGAAGAGCTATAGGAAAAGATGGGAAAGCAAAAGATGAGAAAGGCTAAGTTCTTTTTCTATTGTCAGCTTATGATTATACTGCATTATCAACTCTACCGGAAAAAAAAAAAAAAACATAGATAGCACAATATATAGTTACGTATCAAAACAGTTGTGTCAGAAGGGCAACAATTTTGTTTATAAAGACTGTAGTTGGTTTTATTTGAAACTTATCTGCATTAAATATAAAGACTGTATTTACATAGTTATCTGTATATTTCCAATGCAA
The DNA here is from genome assembly GCA_030449905.1 of Luvunga scandens. Classification (NCBI taxonomy): domain Eukaryota; kingdom Viridiplantae; phylum Streptophyta; class Magnoliopsida; order Sapindales; family Rutaceae; genus Luvunga; species Luvunga scandens. Next base: position 3,439,406 of record JASUUG010000798.1, on the reverse strand, counting down.
AGCGCCTCAATAAAATAAAACCTCTGTCTGCACCATATATAAACTTATACATACTATTAAGGTCTAATGTATTAGAAGAGTGAAATGGTTCATTGTCACAAATGTAACTTGAGCAACAATTACGTTAGTGTTGAGAACACTTACTCTTCCCTGAAGTCGCTATAACTGCATTCTGATCTCTTTTTCAAGGAACTTTTAAGAGTTTAATGCTATGAAATGAAACTCCTTGCTAATACCAGACATTTCGCTATTGCAGACTATTGTGAGCAACTCGCAGTTGACTATGACTTGTATGGGTCATGGCAACTTCAGGGTTTTCCCTTATGCCAACATTTCTCAAGCAAGGATGAAGGACTTGTGCACTCTGCTATGCTCTTTGAACTCAGTTCCATGACGATTTTGCTGTGACATGGGAAAACAGAAGATACTTAATATCAACACTCAGTGATAGCCATTCGACACTCGTAGAACTTGTGCACTCGGCGCTCCTTAAAACATATCTCAAGCAGAGATGACTTGTGCAAACCTGTGATAATTAGTTGTGAGTTTTGAAAAGTGAATACACTTTAAAGTCAATACAAACTATAAAAGAAAAAACGATTGTCAGCCAAGCTGGGTGTCTTTTGCACTTTCTCCCGGAGCTTTACAGAATTTTCTGAGATGGAATAAGCGACAATACCATTTGCTAATGGAAAATTCTTCCGGAAGTTTTCAGCAATGAGATTTCTACTCAAAACCATGAAGCACAGTAAATTAATTAATCTTGCCAACAGTTATTTCCATTTAATAAAAAAAACGTAATAGAATGCTTTTCGTCAACATTGGATGGAAGTAAGAGTAACAAGTTTGGTGATGTTGTTGTGTGTGTGTGTGTGTGCGTGTCCATTGATGAATTCATTTCATGTCCCAACTGCCAGGAATCAATACGAATAAAACTGCACTCTTTAATGCACACTCTAAAACTGAGAACGGTCGGTCCCTCATTCATGCAAATTGCAACATTCAAAATCTCCAATGAAAATAGAGATTATACTACAGTAGTGTCAATAACAAGTGTCTTTCTTCTCCACCAATTTAAGCCTCTTCGTAAGCAGTTTCATAGTGGGGAATTATTTATGTTTGTTTAAATAAAAAATATAGGCAGACAAACCAAAAGGCGCCCGTGGCCTAATGGATAAGGCGCCTGACTTCTAATCAGGCGATTGTGGGTTCGAGTCCCACCGGGCGTGCTGGGTTTTCTTTCTTCTTAAATTTTTCTAATTGGCTAACTCTACAACTACAGCACTTGCATAGCGTTAATTAAATTCTTGCTGCTTCTTGACTTATGAATTCATATAACTGTTTCATTCTCAATATAAGTCATTAATTCACAGCCATTTATATTTACAAAATAATAATATTGCAACCTCAGGTAATTGCAGTAATGCCCATTGGCTTGATACCTCGATATTCATTATATTACCCGAAGTGGACAAAGCAAAGACAATCATATAGAGGGATGGTAATATACCCGTAAATCTGTACAAATCAGCCGCTAAAATCCACCCGTTGTAAGAAATTTTATATATTGTAGGTGAGTTTGGTATTAGTAAAAAATCTAATGGATACCCATATGCATATTCACCAAATTCATAATTTTTTTAAATTAATTTTTTAATTTAATTTTAATTGAAGAAATATTTAAATCTTAATGCATTGATTATTTCAATATTATAAATTTATTCTTTGGATTAATATTTAAAAAGTATTATTCTTTAGATTAAGTATAAAGTACACAAATTATTTTAAAAAGTCACAAGTCATATTAAAGAATAATAATTATGTTGGATTGATGTTGAAATTTTAATTTTTCATTTATATTGGTTAAATTTTAAATTGAGTATGTTAGGTATAATTTTATGTTATTATTATAAATTTAAATATTGAATATTTACGATTTCAAATGTTAAAACCAACAATGAGTGAATTTTCTTAAAAAAATTAAAACCCATAACGAATTGCGGGTGAATTTAATAATTTAAATTTTATACTAATATAAATTTAATAATGAGAAAATCATTGTAAATAGTACCCATTGCCATCTCTAACTATAAACCATTAGTTTTCGAAAGTCAACTATCGATCAGTCAACATTATTGTTTTAATCACATTTTAAAGTGAGTATATAATTTTTTTTTTATTATTATTATTTTAAACTTTTGCTTTTTACCTCTGCCTTTTTCTTCCCAACTACAGACCCCCTTTATCTTCCTTCTGGGCTACTCGCATGATTACACGCAGCACTGGAGGATGTCGGCCGCCGTCGTGAATCGTGATAGACCCAGCAGCCAACCACTGTGATGCTTTTAAATTATGGATTTTGGGTACTTATAAGAAATGTACTTAAATACATTATATATCTATCTACTTACTGCAAAAGCGCGACAATTTGAAAAAGGCTTAAAAAAAAAAGGTGGGCCTGCAACCGTATTTCTCATAGTGATTCGGTCCAAACACTTCAAGGCCCAAGCTTCTTGTCCGCCTCCAGTCAAGTTCGGGCCTTCAACTCCAGGCAGAGAAACGCAGTAGAAGACTTGCGACTTTTGCTCTCTCATATTTAAAGCCTCAAAGGGGTGGCGATATCTCCCTACGTTTTGTGTGTATAGGGTAAATTACAATAAATTTGTTGTTGTTTTAGTACTTAAATAATTTAATAATTTGCATGGTCAATCAATTACATCATTTTTCTTTTTTCTTCTTTTCCTTTTAGTCTCGAAAGTTGCCGTAGCAAAAGATTGTTTTAAATTTTACCCTTGTAACTTTAAATGTCCTCAAAATCTTTTATTTTTATGAACATATGTTTTTGTGATAATGATATCTCAAGCAATATATAACTGAAATTTGTTGAGTTTTATTTAAAAATATCATAATTATATAAGTCGTGACTAAATACCTAAATTATTATGGACGAACAAATGTTTATGTGATAAATTAGTCTTTTTTTCACATTATAACAAGTAAAATATCCAAATCAAACTAAACTTATGCTAAGGTAGCCTCAGTGGTTAACGATGATCAATGACCTAAATGATAAAAATAAAATTAAAAAAATGTTTTGAAATAATTAAGTTATTTCTTTATTCTACTCAATAAAGTGAAAGTCCACTATTGGTTCATTTTTCTGCTTAAAATTCTAGCCTTATTCTCCCTCGATCTCTATATATATATATATATATATAAACTCAAATAGCCCGCAATTTGTCCGAAATTAGCCTGCATTATTATGTGCTTAACCGTAGCCTAGAGCAGCATCTGATTTTCCACAAAAGTTTTCACACACCATGGGTATTTTTATATTAGAAGATTACATTTATTAAAAAAAATATATATTGATAACAACTTTCTCACACTATGCTGTAGTATTTTGTATTAGAAGATTACATTTATTAAATAAAAGATTATTACTGTGTGTATATATATATATATATATTTTTAATGTGTGTATTCTTAATCAATGCTATAACTAATAGTATTCGGCCATGTTTTTTTAATAAATAGATTGAGGTGATACGTCTATTTTTACCTATAAAACCCACAACCCATGAGTTTGGTGTAGCGCTTGAGAAAGAGATGAATATCAAATTAATCAAAGGCAACAGTGTCCTCTTAAGCTAAGCGCATGAAGAACTGAAATTTACGTGCTGATTTTGGTTGGTTTTTATATGGCCTGCTTCTAAGTGTGTAAATCTAGGACACATATGGGGGAGCCATTCTTTTGTGGAAATCATTGCCCAAATCTGCAAGGGTCAATGTTTTTACATAGAAACTGACAAGAGATGGAGCAATTTTGAAGAAGCTGAAAGTTGTTGTTGTGGCTAATCTTGGTCAGTGTCCACAGGCGTATCGGCTGTCAAAAGATTTATTGTGCTTTGCATCTATCTCCGGCAAGCCTTTCTGCACCATATAGAGAGAGGTTGCCAACCAACAGTTTTACAACACGTGGCGTGTCCCACTCGAGCACGTGGTGAGGTAAGGACTAAGGACTTAACCATTTTAGCTTTGTAATATTCATAATCATAATCATAATCATAATCATGAAAAAAGTGAAACCTTGAGACTTCCTCCCTAGGCTTCCAATCCCCCATCTCACATAGCTTAGCTAGAAGCACTTTTTCAACCGCTTACACATTACTATAAATGCTTAGTTGATGGTTTCGGCTTTGATTGCAAAATTATATAATTCTAGGGGAGGAGAAGAGGAAAGAGGCTAAAAGACTAAAAGTTGCCTGTAGTGGGAAGGAATCCTCAAGTGGGCGTCGCCTATTTGAAGCAAAAAGCAAAATTTCGAAGCCTCATATCCCCCTCAGCCTCTCGCCATCAATACTTTAGTCAAAGAAAAGTAATGGGCTATAGGGTTTTTAGACCCAAGAATAAGGCAGGGCCCTTTAAAATTGATAATGGAGTCCTTTCTTCCTCCCTTATGTCATCATTAAAAATGCCTCCCCCAATCCCCCTCTTGTTTCTCTTTTAAAAAAAGATTGCCAGCTAATTGGCTGGCCCTCTCTCCTTTGTTCCTTCTTTCCTTCCTTTTGTCTCTCTCAACTCTCTCGAAAAGGAGAGAGCTTGTGTGTACGTTCTTTATGAAACAATATTAATCACGTTATGTTAACACAACACTGTGACTCTATATTATGTGCGTAGTTAGATGTTATCGTGTAAATGATGATATCCATATGCATTCCTTTTTTTGTTTTTTCACATTTTCATAAAGACCGCAATATCGTATCAAGCACAGTGACTCATTCCCCATCTCAAGCACCAACCCAAAAACCCATTGAATACCAAGCTTTTTGGTCATGTCAATATAATGTACTTGTGGCCCATCTCCTTATGAGGAAGCTTGTCACTACAAACACCGCCTATGAATACGATTTTAATGACTTTGCCAATCCAACCAACCAACCAACCAACCATTTCAGTCACTCATAACCAGCACATATTTCAATCTCAACATCATTATTTAAATTATATAATTTAGATACTGCGATTCCCTCAAAAATTATTATAAACGCTGTATTAAACAACATTTGGCAGGCGGCAGGACATTTGTTTTGTTTCTTTACTTCTTTTTTAATATTTACTTATATGTTTTTTAAAAAATCATTTTTCATAATTGCTCTCCAGTCTTCACATTATGGACTGTTCCAACTGTTTATAAATAGTTAAAGTTGAGGCACCTAGGGTGGCCCAACAGGAAAGAAAACTCAACTTTAGAAGGTTGAGGTGATGATTGTGACCCAGTTGTGCAGCGCTTGGGCTGCCACCTGTTTTATAATATTTAGGTTTTTAACATTTTCGCCCCAACTTTATTTACTTCTTTTCCCCCTTTACTGAAATGGAATGACAATGCCCTTTAACAAAAAGGACCTCAAGTAATCTAGCAGCTGGTTACTGCTCCTATTAGTGAATGCATCGATGACCATTTAAACATTTGTAACGACATATCTGTGAATTTATACACAAAAGGAACTTACAATAATCTGCTCATAGCCCTCGATAATTTTAATACACTTTTAATTATTTTTATTTAACTGATGAGTATATGGTTGTAGGTCTTGCAATTATGCCTATTGATTTCTTTCTACTCGTCATCATATGTTTTTTTTTTTTTTTTAATTTGTCTTTTTTTTTCTTTTCCTTTTTTAATACTGTAATAATTGGAGCATCTGCTTTGCAGAAGGGAAATGATACCATCCCTCTCCAAGTAATTATTTTGCTTTTCAAAAGACTGTATTTAGAGATTCACTTTTGTCCTCGAATTTCATTAATGTGATCGGGGACTCCAATTACTCACTATACATTTATAATTGAGCATAAAATTAAAAGTATTCCAGACAAGACAACTGTTTAAATACTCAATTATTGTATGAGTACAATCTTAAAGGTAGGTATCGGGCAACAATTTTGATTTAGTCCTTGCTTACACGCACTTTTCCCATTATTTGTTTGATACTTGCCATAGCGGTAAAGTTAATTGATGGGCTACCATTAAATTTAAAGGAAAAAGAAAATGGAGTAAAAAAATTAGGAAGAAAAGAAAGAGACATTTAGTAGAAAAACCATAGAAGTATTTTTTTTTTTAATATATAGTAAACATTTATATAAAAATAAAAAAGTGAAAAGGAATTCTATTTGATAGATTCCTACTCTTTATGGATTTGATTCTTACTCTATTTTCCATTTTCTTGTTTTTTTTAATAACAAGATGGATTTAAAATCATATTTTTTTGCTTCCATCATCCACACATAAGGACATAACATTTTGAAATGTCAAAACACATTAACTTGACATCTTATGCTAAGAATTCAATTCCCAAAAAAATGTGAGGCTGGACCAACTTCAAGTTCAAGCCACATTCATTTCCTTCCATATTCATTATTGACAAGAGGGTTTTGCAAAATCACTTTGTCTTAAAAACAAAGCAGCTATTTTAGGAAGGCTCTATCTTCATTAAACATCAACACTAACACTAGGAATGAAAAGAAGTGTGGGTGGTCCCCTGGAAACCGCAATTTAATTGGAAACTAAATTGATGAGCAAGTTGCCGTTCCTAGCTAGGCATATCAACCATGACTTAAGATCAACTTTAGAGAAAATTAAAAAAAAAAAAAAGGAAAAAAATATATTGCTTTATTTCTCTTCCTTTATTAATTTATTTATTTGTAAAATAGGAACAATTATTCTTCTATATCATTTTCATTTCTTAGAGTCTCTGGACCATCCAGTTGTATCCATCTAAGACCATTAATAAGATAATGAAACATTCTCTTGTCAAGGGAAATTAAATTTCATGATGGGATGAAAGGGATGTTGCATTGCAGCCGAGGCAAATATCTAGCCGTCCATTTCATTTTCTGATGCAAATTTGACGGGCCTCGCTAACTGGGGAAACTTCTCTCTGCCATAAGCATGATGATTTTTTTACAATTGAATTTTGCCAAAAAGCACTTTTACAGTCGCCGTGGGAAGTGCTTCTTTTGCTAAACACAACCAAGCAAACCCTCACCCACCCCAGATCTCAAATCTAGACCTACCTCATATTCCCAAGCAATATTTGGATCCTTGGAAGTGATTTTGTTTGCTTGATAAGAATAGGGAGTCATATTACTCTCAGCTTTTTCTAAAGAATATCCTTTTTCATGTACAAGACAAGACTATAAGTAATTTATTTTTTTTTTAAAAAATAAGGTTTATATGTCATATTTCATCAATTAATTCAATCGTCTAGCTTACTTCCAAGAATTGATGCTGCCTTAATTGTGGGATATTTGCGAATTCATCCACTACCGTTTACCGAGCTTACAAAGTAAACGATGGGAACTTAACCGAAATTTTGCTTTCTAAAGTAGATTGAGCTATGCTTTTTAGGCCTAAAAAAGCAAACAAAAAAAAAATATTTTTTTTTTTTGTACAACGCAATACAATAATCATTCTTCATAAGAAAGAAGAAGAATAATTTATATGTAATTATAAGGGCAAGGCTTTGAAATAAGGAGTACCCTTAGATTAAAGAGATAAGGGGTTTGCTAGATCGAGTGCCCTTAAAATAATGGACCTCAATTCCTCTTCACTTTCCAATGAAATCTTAGAAGACCAACATCCTCTTAAGATAGTCTCGTTCTCCAAAAACCCACGAGCACTCGATTGATTTTCCAATTTTTAAGCCCCATAAAAATGAAACATAACCCAATAAATAAGATTTCATGGTCCCCCTTCCCTACCTTGGTTAGCTAGTAAAAAGAAATTGATTACAATAATTTAATAACAAAGGGATTGAATTGCAAAATTTTATAAGGTCTGCTTAAAGAACGAAGGGAAAGGTTAAAATACCACAACCCACGCCTTTAGACGTGCCATTGCCGTTGATCAATGACTAGGGCCGATCAATCATTAGACATCCATTTGGTCAAATACAAGAAATTTGGGACCCAAGTAAGATACATGTCCTAAAATTAAAAATTAATCAAAGAAGCACATATGAATTAATTGTTTGAGATCGGCCGTTTGATGGGTCCTTAAATCATTTAAAATTTCCTGCCTTGTTTGTATGATTTATTTAATAACAATAAGTATTTATTTAATCCCTTCAACTCTTATAATAATTTTTGTTATTGTTTCGTTATTTTTTTAATAGAGTTTTTGAAGTTTAAATAAATTATTTTACATCTATTAATAAAAGTTTAAATTTAAGACTTTGACGGTAGAGGTTGAAACTTTTTTTAAATGTTAAAATATCTTCTACTTATTTTTATAATTTTATTTTATTATATTCTTAACATAACTTTAACAAACTTACTTTTTTTTTTTTTAAGTAAAAAGTCTATTTAAAAAATTGTATCAAACGGATCACTAATAAATTTTGAATGGATGAATGAAATCACCGTGTTGTGAGAAGAAAAAAATTGTGGCCTAGAAAGACTGATTTTGCATATTGTAGAGGGTAAGTATACAAGGAACCTCATCATTCCAATTGCCCTTTTTGTCAAAAAAAAAAAAAAAAAAAAAACAAGAAATATCTAGGAGAAATGAAGCCACGAATTTCAATAAAAATAGAAGTGGGGGGAGCAAAGTCAGTTGCTCGAGGAAGGAAAAAAAGGGGGAGGGGAGAGGACGCAGCAGCCAAAGAGCACACGGTTCAAAAGCGAAATGAAGAATTAAAAGAAGACTCAAAAATTGACAATCGATCAAATGAAATAATAAATTAGAATTTAGGGGTTGTTACTTGTTAGAAGTTAGAGGCACAAACAAAACAAACGGAGGATCTCAGTCAAAACTATCGAACCTCTTACAACCCAATGCCATCATTCATTCTATTGTATCTGTTCCTATCATCATGTCTACACAACAACGATGCCATGCCATGCCACCTATCAACAACCTATTAAAAATAATAAACCATCCCACTTGTCGCAACAGCATTGGCATATACCCACACATGCATAATAATATCTTGTTTCTTGATGGCTGAAAAATTAACAAGCTAATGAAAAAAAAAAAGAGAAAATTGATTTTTTTAATTTGATTTTTTTTTTTAATATTTGTACCCATTAAACAATGAAAACGGCATATTGCCAATCATCCTTCCCCCTCTATAGGAAACACCCATCATTGCTCCCAACAATCCTTTTCAACCTTAGAAACCTGAGCTTCTAAGATATTCATTCATTATCATTCGTATTCCCCCAACACCCCTCTTCTCTTCTTTTCATTTCCCATTCCCATTCTTCACCTTCTTATTATGTTCCCCTTTTTTCTTCTTTTTTCCCTTTTTATTAATTATTGTTTTTCTCTAATTTAAACATCCATATCTCGCTCGTTAATCTTTATATAGCCTTTTTCTTCTCTCCCATTAAGCTTAGTTATTTCCCCTCTCAAACACGCACACACACACACACACACACACACACTCATTTCTTTTTTCTTTTTTCCAATTTCCTTATTGACGAACAAAATGGATCCTTCTTCATCCTCTGTCAATGGATTCTACTCATCCTTGACTCGTGGGATCGATGATCTCGAACGTGTCTACCTTTCCAACAACTTCATGTCCATTCAGTTTCTTCAAAGAGTGCTGTCTCTCCTGAGATCATTCCACTCTCAACTGACTCTGCTTGTCCAAAAGCTCCACCTGCCTGTCGGTGAGAAGTGGCTCGACGAATACATGGACGAGAGCTCCAAGCTCTGGGATGCTTGCCACGTCATTAAATCAGGCATCTCAGGCATGGAGACTTACTATTCAGCCGGCTTCAACATCACTTCCTCCCTCGACAATCATCCCCATCTTACTCCTCAGCTCTCCAGGCAGGTTTGTATTAATCGTTACCATCCCTTTTATTCTGCGTGGAAAAATGTTATTCAGCTTTGCTTTGTCTTGCAAGGCAACCGTCAATCGACGACATACGTGATGAATTAAACAATGAAACAGGTGATCCGGGCAATTTCAGTGTGCCGAAGAGAAGCAGTGGCGTTGGAGGAAGAGAACAGGGCGTTGATGGAAACAAGAATCCAGGCACTTTCGTTGAGATTTGATGAGAAGGTGTCAATCGAATCGAAGCTGAACGGATTCAATGGTTTCCGGGGGGTGCTGTACGGAATGAGAAATGTGAGTTCGTTGCTGCTGATGATCTTGCTGTACGGAGTGGTGTACTGCTGGCCTGAATCGAATAATTTTCTGGGAGGAGGGGGAGGGGGGTACGAAGGGCGGTTGTGTTTTGGATCGGCGTTCATGATATCGACGGCGAGGCTGCAGGAGAGGGTGGCGGCGGGGATAAATCAAATGAGTATGAGTGGGTGTGGGAGGCAGCAGCAGGGGGTGTTGCTGTATGAATTTAGGAGGTCGAAGATGGCATTGGATGAGCTGAGGGGCGAATTGGAGAGGAAGTGTGGCCAAGGCCAAATGGCCGTGGATTGGGAGAATGAAGTGGGGATAACAGAGAGAGTTGAAAATTTGAAAGCATGTTTTGGGGTTTTGAGATCTGGTGCTGAGAATATTGTTGGGCAACTTGATGACTTCTTTGATGAGATTGTTGAAGGAAGGAAGAAGCTTTTGGACTTTTGCAGTCATAGGTAGATTACAAGATATTATTATTATTATTATTAACAACATTTAGGAATCGGTCCTTGAAAAGCCCAAAAAAAAAAAAAAAACCCAACCCAAAAAAAAAAATAAAAAAAAATTATTATTATTATTATTATTATTACTGCTAGCGCTAGGTAGAAGAATCAGTTGTTACGGGTTGTTGTACCTTTAACCCGTTTCTTCTTCTTCCTTCTTTTTTTTTTTTTTTTTTTCTCCCTTCTCTGTTTTTGTCCTTCTTGTTGTTTCTATGTTCATTTACAGTCACAATAGTTGAAGCTTTGAAGAAGAATAGATTTTGTCTAAAAAGCTCAGAAATGAAATGAATTTTTTTTCTTTAAAAAAAAAAAAAAGAAAAAAGAAAGAAAAAGAAACGCCAAAGAATAGAAGCTTCTTGTTCTCTAACAGGGGAGAAACAAACCTGTCAACTGATATTAAGTTATAATGTTTTATCTTTTAAATATATATATAGAGTATTGTTAAGGCATTTTTAAATTTTAAAAGTAGTTTCTCTCTAGCTCTGGTTTCTATATAGCCCACAGGTATAGAGGCCATAGAGGGGTGTGTGGGGAGGCTGAGTGCTCTCTAGTTGTTATAGTAAAATGACTAATCATTCTGGACGCGAAAAAATGATGAAAAAGGGGAGGCGAGGGGGCTGGGGGGCTGGGGGGCTTAGGAAGCTTTTGTCTGATTCGGTTCGGTTTACTTTGAAAGCAATGGAGTTGATGATGAAAAAGCTCCTTCTAAACACTAACACAGCCCTCTTCCGCAGTCCTGACATGTCTCTTCCCTCCGTGTCCCAATTTCTCTCTCTCTCTCTCTTTCAAATATTAATTTAATTTTGTTTCTCTTACCCAATTTCTTTTCTCTCCTTTCCCCCCTTTTTTGGGGTGTGTGGAAAATGGAAATATAAAAATAAGAGGAAATTTGAGGGGGTCACTTTCTTGCTCCTCAACCAGTATCTCATGCTTTTTGTCCCTTGCCGGAAATTCATGCCTTGCCTCCCTACAAGGGTGCCATGCGAGAATGCTGAATTAATTATGGCTATATAAAAAATAACAGGGGAACGGATAAAAAAACATCAACGATACAATACCTAGTTAATTAAAAAAAAAATTAAACCGGCTGCGCTACAAGCATATGAGGGATTGATTTTTGGCAGCAAAGTTGTGTTGCAACAAAACTGTGGTATGGCAGTGTGTTGGATCATGACTTTTTCTACCACTAGTCAAGGCTACATTATCACAAGAAATCATGCTCTTTAGCAAGATTCAAACAGGGCAAGGAAAACCACAGCTGAAATGAAAAAGGGCTCCAATTAGTTGTCAGCCTTAGCTTTTCACCTTCAAATGCTGCAACGAATCATTGATTAGCAAATTTGAATCCCGAAAACAACAGACAAATCAAGCTAAAAATAGGCAAAATAGACAGCATTATTGTATACAGGAGAATCTCATGATGATCCAAGAGCTGGATGGTGTTGGCAGATTCATAAACCCATAAGCAATTGCATCAATTGGTACGAAAAATTCAATGACATTGATAGCCAGATAATCTAACGATCTGAAAGGAAATATCTGCCAGGAAAGAATCCAGCCAAAATCCAGAAACAGAAATTCACAAGTTTACTTGTGTAACTCAGTTTTTCGCTGTGCCTCCACAAATACATTGGAAAAGGAATAGCTTGTATATATTCTGTACCAAGATACAAAGAAACAGCAACGGAGGCGATTTGGGGAACCGACAATGGCTGTAAAATTTTGGCAACATATGCAAAATCATGACCTATTTCTATTTACAGCAGATGAGTGGCAAAACAAATGGGGAGGAGGGTGGGAGATGAAATGGATAGGTTACCATGCACATGCTCTGGCAAGCCAGAGAAGCAACAAAAATGAAGTCACAAATGCATGCAGGTGAGTCATTTAACTCCTCAGAGGCTGTCAAATCCTGGCATTGCAAACTGGGAAGCAAATGCCTCAACCCGATTTCTGAGGTCAACAATCTCTTTATTGTTCTGGAGACCTTCGTGGAGCCCTTTCTGCAATTTTCCATGTTCTCTCTGCATAGCACTTGTTATTTGTGCTGCCTTGAGAAGGAAATCAGCAATTGTCTCAAAATCAGCCTCTAAACACCCTCTTGATGTCATAGCGGGTGTACCTGGAAGAGAACAAAAGAAGATTAATAGAGGGAATGAAGGATTATAAACTTTTAGCCAATATTTGAAGATGAGAATATAAAGATACATCAATTTATCACCTAAAAAAAATTGAATTAATTAAAATTCAGGAATAGTTAGATAACAACATAAATGAACACTTGAATATTCAAGTACAATCGCAATTTGAAAGAATCAATATTCCCTAATTTATTGTTTTTATTATCAAACATACTTAGAATTTGAAAGGAGTAAGCATTAAAAATGTTTGAAAATGGAATAAGTACCGAATAATGTTTGCCATATGGCCTTTATGGTTATTTTTATTGTTATTACTATTTTGAGAAGAGATGACTTGCACATTGACAAATCATAAGAGCATAAACCAGATAACACCTAAACGGAAAGGTGAGACACATGCATTCTGACCTTTTATGAAGCTCACAGACAAACTAAATGTATTATAACTGAGGTAAATACAAATACAAGGAATGTTTTAACTTACCAATTCTAACTCCTCCAGGAGAAATAGCACCATTGTCATCAAATATAGCACATTTATTGAGAGTGATGTAGCACATCTCGCAGACTCTCTCATAGTTCTTGCCTAAAGAAAAGGAGATAACACATAAATTTCACTGCAAAAAACAGATATGGGCAGATTGATGTTGACATAATTACGCACGCAAATGAATAAGTAAAAGACTCAAAACGAAGACATGCAAAAATCATAGAACACAATTTCAAAAGACATGCACTTGCTAAAGGAAGTTTTCTATAATCATCAAGATGAAACACTTCGCTCCAGCTGCTTCAAAAGCTTCCACTTCTACCACTATGAACTTTACCACCAAAATAAAAAAAAAAAAAAGGCTACAATAATTTCCCTACAACAACCTAAAAGCAACAAAGTAAAATGAGGAATCATAAAGGATAATCATTTTTTGCAGTACTAAAAAGAATAAATTGTTTCTAAGAAAAAACTACAGCATAATAGTCTTTCCTGCATTGGATGTCTACAAATCATTCACTTCCAAAGAGACATCTCACGAATCTGCAGAACCCACAAAAATATAAAACAAGCTAAACTGTAGATCCTTCCGCAAACAGAGCCAGACTAACGAACTGTTGACTTTGGCTCAACTAGTGCCCATCAACCCAAATATTCTTGAACAAAGCTGAAGTAATTCGATTTAAGAATCTATCTTGTGTGGTCCAACTATCATAGCACAGAAGGGGTTTAATATTCTGAAAAATCCCAATAAGATTTTAAGCATAGGCCAAAATATCCAGGCAACATAGGCCCATAAACAAACCTATAAAAAACACAGGAAAATCTGGGTAAACAAATAGATAGACTAGCAACAAAAATTACGCAGTCTACCATCGATCCAAATCAAACTAAGACGCTACAAATACAAGAAATATGGCTAGTTACAGAAGAATGCAACACATGATAGCAGCATCAATCGGATGAAACTTAATTGCCAATTAAGCAACTAAAAGAAAACAAGCATTCCCAGCATTGCAGCTTCATCACAAAGGAAGAAAATTTTGCATGTTTCTCTAACTAAACAACCAGTAAAAATATGACTGTAAGTCCAACAATCTAACAATACTCAAAATGTAAGCATCATCTCCCTGTATTTGGATGATAATTTGTATTGTGCGTTTACAAAGTGACAAGGTAAAAGCAAGTATACCTCTTAAACCCAGCGTAGTCAGATCCCATAGTAACAAATGATTGTCAGTACCCCCAGTCACCAACCTGCATTTTCTTCTCAACAAAGCGGATGCTAAAGCCTGAGCATTTTTCTTTACCTGTTGCATATAGGCTTTGTACTCAGGAGTTGCCACCTGTTTCAATGCTATGGCAAGAGCAGCGATGTGATTATTGTGAGGACCCCCTTGTAGTGATGGATGAACAGCAAAGTTTATCCTCTCCTCGAAATCATAATTGCTACAACCATCACCATGATTGAGGGGTATGCCTTGCTTCCTTGGTTTTTTGCCTCTCCTAAAGAAAATGATACCTCCCCTAGGACCTCGTAGACTTTTGTGAGTTGTTGAAGTAACGATATCACAATAATCAAATGGACTGGCCAATTCCTGTAAAATGGGACAGCACTCAATAGTAAGAAAAAGAAAATGCAGAAATATCAGACTCACTTCTATTTTATCTAAGCATCCTTGTATAAAAATAGCTGTTATAGACAGAGGACCTGACTATTAACACATTCTAATATATGCAATGGAATTCTCAGAGCTAGATTTTTCTTCTAGTAACAGAAGAGTGTTACATTTTACGGTTTCTAGCATCTAAAGAGTAACAATAGAAGGGGATGCAACCTTATCCCAGGATGTAACAACACATTTTGTCCCAAATTGAAAAGCTTTTAACATGATGAATAGCTTATAGAAAACTAATATTGCAATAAAACTTAATTAAATTACAACTAATTGAAAAGAAAAACTATTGAACTAAGAGATCCGAAGCCATGCACAAAGATGAAACCAGCTGCTAAACATTTATAGATACATCAGATGTTTAAATAATTAAATTGTTCATCGGGTAACAATTAATTCCCGAAAGGAAAGGTCAGGTCCTAACAATTAATTTCCTGACAGGAAAGATCAGGTGTTAACAATTAATTCCCAAAGCAAAAGGTTCAACCAATCTTTTCTGTATAGCTTCAAAATTGTGAGGGTAGAGGTTGGGGGAAAACAAACTATACCTATCAAATATGAAAAATGGAACTATCCTTCAAAGAACAATATAAAACAACCGGATGGGACATATCAAGAATTGTTTTTCAGCCTATCCCAGAAAAACTAGAAAAGGGAAGTCCGAAATGACCATGGTACAAAATGAATACTATCAACAACAAGTTGAAGGCAATGTTCAAACAAACTCATTTCACTGTGCCTAATATAAATATATGTATACTGGATATCCATACATTTACGAATTCTTAATAAAACAATATTCGACCTTAGCAGCAATGAGCCCGCTAATATGAGCCATATCACACATCAAAACCGCACCACACTTATCTGCAATCTGCCTAAACCTCCCATAATCCCACTCTCTGGGATATGAACTCCCACCGCAAATCAAAATCTTGGGTCTATAATCCATGGCCTTCTCCTCCAACTTTTCGTAATCAATATAGCCAGTTTGTGGATTCACTTTATAAGGAAAACTCTCAAAGAATATTGAAGCAGCGGAAACCTTCTTCCCTCCTGGTGTATAGTACCCGTGACTCAAATGCCCTCCAGAAGGAGAATCTAACCCCATAATTCTATCCCCAGGCAACAAAAGACCAGTATAGACGGCGAAATTTGCAGAGGTACATGAATATGGCTGAACGTTGACTCCCCAATTATCGCTGTCAAGATCAAAAGCTTTTAACGCTCGTTCAAAACATAGATTTTCTATCTGATCGATGTACTGATTGCCCGTATAATATCTAGCTCCAGGGTATCCTTCTGAGTATTTGTTTGTTAAATGACTGCCAAGAGCTTCCATTACAGCACGACAAACAAAATTCTCCGAAGCTATTAACTCGATTCCCTTGAATTGGCGTTGTTTTTCCTTCTCCATGATATCAAAAATCTCGGGGTCAGCTAGGGGCAGCGACTGATTCCCCCAAGCTCGAACCCCGGCCCGACGCAATTCGAGCCCGGGCTCAACAGCGAGCCGTTTTGTAAACGGCAGAGATTGGCAATCTCTTTGTCGTTTTAAGCACATCGGATGACCTAAGATGCTAAATTCTACTTCTTCTTGCTCATCGTCTTTGTCGACGCGTTCATCGTTGTTTCCGGAGTGCAGCTTCTCCGTTCTTTCTTCGAGTAATTGCAACGGTTTTGACGGCATCGGATTCGATGAATGACGATAACCTGAATCGATTTGCAGAGAAATTGAATCGTCGGCAATCATTGTTTTGGGCGGCGTTGGCGGTGGGGTTGATGAATTAGTTGAGTGGAAGCTTAGAGAGAGGCCGGATTGCGTATGCGATGATAAATCCATGAAACCCTAAAATTATGAAATGTTTAAAAATTCGATCGTTTTGAAAAAAAAATCAATACGAAATTTTCGAGGAGATCTAGGATTTTTGCCTCAAGGATAACTGTAAAAGCAACAGAAACAGCGACAACAGCGACTAAATCTACAGCGAAAGTGACGAATTGCTGGTCTGAGACGAGAAGTTGATGGAGAGGCAGAGGCTTCCATGAAAATTTTTCAGCAACTTCGAAGGGCTTGAAAGTTGAAACCCTAGAAATGTGATATTTTGCTAAAATAACAGTTAATATCTGAATGATAGGTAAGCGTTTACTGTGTGACTGGTAGACGCGGGACGCCAGATGAAATGTAATGAACCTGGATGATAACTGGTGTAAGGGGGATGTGGCGACCGGGAATTGCCGGTTGCTTGTGGCGATGTTCTTGTCAAAGTTACACGTGGTGGAAATGGAATGGATGTAGATATTAGGGCAAAGGAAGAATGTTCAGGTTATTTGGACAAGAAAAGCGGCTAGGTGCGGTGGAGCCCGAATATATTTTTATTTTTATTTTTTAAGTTTTAGGGGGTCGATGGCCCACGTGAAGAATAGAGATTTGATTTGGCATAGTTTGCAGGCTAGTCTACCGCTGGAAAAGCGGGCCCGTTTCCTTCTTGTGGTTTTAACGAGACTACGGACCACACCTGGAGATTCCATCTGCCGTTGGATCTTCTTAGTCGTTAATCACTATCATGAACAGTTTTTGGAGAAAGATCTTATTTGCTGAAAATTTTAGGATACGATGGCGAATTGAGATCGATGATTATCATGTTGTCGAGATGTTTTTAGTCATGAAAGTTAACCCTTTTTTTTTTAATTTATCATATTTTTTTAGGATCATGATAAGGTAACATGATTATCAACATTATTCAAAATCAAACAAAGCGAAGTTAGTATCTATTTAGGGGCAGACAATTTTTGGTTTGGCTTGATTGTATTTAATTTGATTTTAGATTAAAATAGAATAGAACCAAATTAAAATTTATCGGTTCTAAAAAAGTAGAACTAAACACGAACTAAATTTTAAAAGCAAATCCTTATAAATACCAATTTGAATAGTTATATAATGGTGCCACCAGTAACTCTATAATTCGAATTAGGTTATTCACCAATGTTTAGGAAAAAAGGATATTTGGTTCAATTCAATTATGACAATTTAGTTCAATTTATTTTTTGATTTTGGCATTTTGGGCATTATAGTTACAATGACTTTTCTACTTTCCGCTGTATTAACTAGTAACTACAGTAAATAAAAGTCGTCAATTCAAAACATAATAATAAAGTCCCAATACAAAATAAAATCACAATACATAAACACACATAATTTTATAATCTACTACGAATTATAAATCTATAATAACAGACAAAACATTACAAGTCCAGAATATCACATTATCGTTGATAACCACAACTCTAAAAATTTCAATGCATCGACATAGCACAAAATTCCACAATAACACCATAACACCTAAGCTGTAACTATATCTACAATTCATACTTGCCATATCTGCCCAAAAATAAATAAATAAATAAATAAATGATTCTTGAAAGGTATATAAAATTGAAGTAATTCATTGAGTATAAACTTTCAAGACTTAGGTGGCGTTTGTTTTTCTGTCTGAAATCTGAATAAATCTGAATTAGTCTGAATTCTGAATAAATCTGAATGTCTGAATTTGAATAATGTGTTTATTTTTTTTATCTGAATCTCTGAAAATAATTATTAAATTATTTATTTTTTAAACTTAAAAATCTGAAAATATATATTTTTACATTTGTACCCTTATTAAATTTAAATGTCAAATAAATAATACACTAAATACCATAATATTTTAATATTTATAAGTAAAACTATATTCAAGTGAATACATAATGATTTTAGAATTATAATATATAAAATATCATAAATTTTAAATTTTATCACTAATTCTCAATAATAGTACATAATATAAGAAAAAAAAACTAACAAAATGATTGAAATAGTTGATTTGTTATTTCATCTCAAAGTTGTCTCATGTAAAAATGAGATTATGTAGGATAAACGTTTATGGGTGAGTTTTGGAATATATACGAAAAATAAATTATAAAATAGGGATATTTTTGACATTAGAAATTAATTAACTTAATTCAGATTCTTCTATTCAGCAAAAAGCTAAAAAAATTGGTTTTTTTTATTAAGTCAAAATTATCTGAAAAGTCCTAGTAAGTTATAAAAACAAACACATCTAATTAACTTAATTAATTAAGTTAAGTCACTTTAAGTTATTAAGTTAAAAAATAAACGCTACCTTAGTTAAGTTTTATGTAAAAAAAATTGATTGATTAATATATGATTCACATTTTCATATGTTTGGGGACTAATAGGCTGCTGTTGAAGAATCTTAGTACAATCTTCTTATTCAAACTTCAACTTAATCACTTCCTTGATTAAATTAAAATTTGCCAATCAAATTTAAAACAGCATCAACTGCTCTCTCAAATCATACACGACCTTAAAATTCAGACCATTTTTATCCATTTAATGATTAATAACATTAACAGTATGTTCAGTTCACTCCACATCAAACTTATTACTATCACAAGTGCATATCAAAGTTTCAGTTTTTGAAGCCTCAATCACAAATCATCAAAAACCCATCACAATACTTAATAAAAGTCCCACCTTTAACTACATGTGAACTGAACTATAATTTCAACTCAGTAATCAAATAAATTACCAAATTCCCTTAAACAAATAAGTAAATAATGAAATCCCTCACCTGTTTTATTTATTTCATCCGATCTTGATTTATAAAATCGAACCTAATTATTCTTGCAAAAAAACAAATCCCCAAAAATTAGTTTCAAAAATCAAAGTTTGGTTTAGGCAACTTTAATCTAGTGATCTAATTAAAAAAAATAATTAAGGACAAAAATTAAGTAACAAGAAGTAAGAAAACAAATTGAACACAACTCAATAATCAATACTCACTTTCACCACGCGACAACGACGACTGAGAGAGGTTGGGATGGTTATGGCTAGAGATTATGAATAAGGCGACTAGCTTAGCGCAACACCGCAAACATCTCAACAAGCCTTGGTGTGTGCCACCACCCATGAAGGTTCTAGAATCATGGAGGCTCTCTACACTCGTGTAGTGCGTGTAGTGCATATGGTAGCTTGTTGATAGTTCCATGTAATTAATGAGACAGGTGGATACTTCTAAAGTATCATATAAACAATTCCTTGTACTCTATAAATAGAACATGCCTCATTTGGCTCAACATACCTAAGAAATCCAGCACACACATCCCATAAAGTATTGTAAGTTTTTCTTTAAGTAATAAAGTTTTTGCCTCCTATCTTGAGTGAGTATGAGTGAGTACTCTTTCTTCTTTTTGAATCCAACAACATTTTTAGTGAGCAAGGCTGACTTAGAACTAAGAGAGTGAGATTTGGCACATAAAGCTGCACCATTCGGCGAAGGAACAAGCAGGTTGTGACATTGGGCACAGGCAGTGAAGGAACAAGCAGGTTGTGACACTAGGCAGAGGCTGGCTAAAGAGATAAGCACTATAACAAATGATTGATGAAAATGGTGTGGCTGGCAGAGGCCAAGATGACTGCAGCAAAACATGCAACATAAGGGGTGGTTTTTTTTTTTTTTTTGAATTCTGTATACAGAGACTGTTACAATTAATATTTATAATAAAACTATGCATTTGGGACACTCCCCGTCTTATATTTACCCACTCAAGTACTGCCCAAATATTTTTTAAACCTTTCAAATATTCGAGGGCTGCCTACTCCACTCACATTTTATAAGGAAGAGATTACCTCCACTTAATTAGATGATAATTGAGGGAGACTGAAATTAACCTCCATAATACTTTTTATAGATGCTCGAATCCTTACTCTCACAATTGTAAGTGCAAGGACTCTCCCATTGGACTAAAAATCCATTTTTTCAGCATAAGGGGTGGTTGAAGAGTGACGTTGGTGGATAGGGTGGTTGGTTTGAATCACGAGTGAGGTGAGAGAGAGAGAGTGAGGGAGGAGAGTGCTTTTTCAATTTTAGAGTTAGAAATTGGATTTATTATTTATATTTTTTAATTAAAAATATTTTTTAAATTTAATTGAAAGAATCAATCGGTTTGTTGATCCAATCTAGTTTTAAGTTAAACTAAATACAAGCTAATTAGTTCTTTTATATATAAACCGTTCGATTTTTGTCTTGCGAATCGAACTGAACAAAGAAATTTTAACTCAGTTTAGCTTGGCCAAAAAAAAAACCAAATGCCCACCCTTAAATCTATTTTATAGGTGTATGGTATTATTAAATGATAAATTAGATGCTATCACTTAAATATGTAAATTTGTATTTCATGAGTACACTAATTGGCCATAGTTTGGATTACCAAGTATCGGGTTCGAGTTTTCACACCATACTTAATCTCTTCTTCTCATATACACCATTATATTTGATCGAAATATAATAGAAACTTTCAAACAATGGATTTTATGCACGCACTTTTATATACCTAAGAAGTGTAAACTTTGAAATGAAACAATAACATAAACACTCACATAGATGTTATTCATAACATTACACGCGAAAATTAAACATGCTTAGTTAAGTTAATTTGATCAAAATTTGAGAAAAAAAAAACACTAGTTTAATTTGAAGATCTAACAAATTACAATTAAAAATAGCAATGTTTCTTATGTCAAGTCGGGGTTTATTTATTTCCAAATAAAAAATTGCACAGACATTTATGTCAATTATGATTTATTTTTAGCAATGAAATTTTTTTATTTGAGTAAGATCTCTTATTATTATTTTTTTATTTGAGTAAGATCTCTTATCTTGTACATAATATATTTGTGGTTTCAAGTTCCAACCCTAAGTAGGGAGAAGTTTAGATTGTCATTAGACTAAATATATATATAAAGAAAAACAACAACATTTGTTTTTAAGTTTGAAATGAATCAATGAAGACAATGATTAGATGTTGAAATTAAAGAAAAGAAAAGAAAATCACATAATTGTTTTAATAGAAGGTAGCAAAAAGATGTCCGTATTATATAGAATGTATTATTATTTTTTTAGTAATTTTTTTTTCTTCTTAATAAAAATGAGGTAAATTCAAAATTTTGAAAATAAGAGAATTGATTTGAAAATATTCAATTGGCGAGATTAATCTAAAATTAACCCTTATTTTTTAAAATGTGTTAAATACATACGTGATACGTAGATAGAGGTGGTAACTGGTAGATCGGCGCGAATTCTTAAATCGGTGTGGACCGGTTTGATGAGCCGCCAACAAGCCGACCCAATAGTCCGGCCAGTCGACTAGCCCGAACCATTCGCTCACGAAGCAAAAAAAAAAAAAAAACAAATCGAGCCACAATAAATTTTAAAAATAGAAGATACTTTGCGTGGCTGAAGTTAGCTCGTAAACTTGTCAATGGAGTCGTCTTCTTCATCAATCTCTGCTAATTCTCTTTATTACTGGAATTATTTCAATTTATTACTTCTACGTCCGATTCTCGCCATCTCCTTTGCTCTCTTCTTCATTTTTCTTGGTAAGAAAACAATTTTCTATCTCTTACATATCTTATGTAATCTATTGTCGTAAAGAATTGATTTTTCAAGCTTAGTTTTTTTTTTTTTAATTACAGGATGGTTTTTGGCGTGGAAGCTAGTTCTGGTTCACGTTCCTTTAATACAGGAAATCTTCGGCTTGCGAAAGAAACCTGTCATACCGAAACCGCCACTACGTCGTCGTTTTTCTAGATTCTACAACGGCATCAATGCTACAAATTCCGCTTCTGACTGGTAAACTCTGCCCTGTCTTTTCTTTTTTCTTTTTATTATCCAATACTGCGACGAATTCAACAATTTGATTTGTTTTTATATATATATAATTATAACAAACGAGTAGCTATATGAATTGAATTTGTTACCGGTAATTTATCGAAAGAATTTAGATTCCATTGTTTGGACTGTGGTGTAATCAATTGCTGAATTCGCCTGGTATCAGAGTGTTAACAGCTGCTGGCATGCAAGTGGTATAAGTACCGTCTTACCAACCCCCCCCCCGCCCCCTTTTTTTTTTTTCTTGGGTACGTATAGGATTGTATATTTGGCTTTTAGATTACACGTACTAATCTCAGAATTGAGTCACGTGAATCATCAGTCGAAACACTAGAGATCAATTGCATGTAAATGCAAGAAGTCTAATTACTATTCTTATCACATTCATTGATTATGCTACTAAGACTCCAAGACATCGTGGTTATAATTCCTTTGTAGTTTAACATAACTAATGATTATGATAGCTTACTTATGGTTATAATATCTTCATGATTGAATTTATTGATCAATCACATACGAAGTCTGTGGAATATCTGGTCTGGCTAAAGAGCACATTAGTTGTAGACACTTTAATGTTTTATGGAACTAAGGTTTGACAATTTAGGTCATCTTCCATTGTCAGTGTCATGTAGGAAGAGTGAAGTTCTATCAAAGGAGAAGTGATGCCTAATATTGCTTTGTTCTATGTAATTCAAGAAACTTTTGTAACTTAGCGTTTTTATTTTGTGGGGGACAAGAACGAAATACGAGCCACTGACTATCCCATGTGTGTTCTTTTCTTTCAATTTCTGTTTGGCTTGCACTTTTCACTCTTTTCTCTCACACAGTTCCTTCTTTCTTCTTGGATTTCCATATCTCAAAATTGCTATGCAATATGCTCAATGTGCATCTTGCTGGAGTTCAATTGTTCAATTGGTTGAAAAGTAGAGTTAGACTAATTCTTTCTTAATAGTTTCTTATGTTAGACCCCATTCTAGATTGTCAGTGAAAGAAGATTGTACGGTGGCTGCAAGCATTCTGTGGGCAATTACCGTTTATCTTTTCTTTATACCATTTTGTTGAACTAGAGGTTCTCTACCTCACATTTGATTCTGCTGATGAAAAGTTGAAATTGAAAGGCAGGGCAATTCTCTTCGTTTCAATTTCTTTCCATTTAAAGATCATGATATGCTCGTGCCTTGCAGTAACCAGCTAACTCTTAGATGATTGATTTCTTCGGTCTTCTTGGTTATTAGACCAAAAGCATCCTTACAATCCCATTCGGTTTTGATCGATTATTAAGCTTAAGGATGTGGTAGCCATGACTTTAGTTCTTCCTTCATGCAAACTCAGCAGAGATTTAGTCTTCAAAGTGTTTGGATGTTTTGACATAACTTATATAACTAAAAGATTCACCTGCTATGAATTAAGAGATGGCTCTGATGTTTTATGTTTCTATCTTTCTTGTGAAAGTATTTGCACAAAATCAATATTTGAAGCTTGTTAAGATTTTATAGGCATCCAAAAGCACTATTGAGCATATTATATACTTCTAGGGGGCTGATCATGTGCACAAAGTCGCATTATAGTGCACAATTCTGAACGTGTCAAGCTCCCATTGGGGGGCCATGGGCTCCACAGCTCAGCTCCTCCCAATGGGAGCTTGAGACACGCGCAGTTGTGCACACTAATCACACTCCTATACTTCTATTGCAGTCTTATGATTTGTCAAATCTGATGATAGCATTAATTGTTAATCCAGAAAAGTCGTTGAGCTTCAGCTGGACTTCTTGAACTCTGGCATGTTTGATGGATTAAGAGAGGGCCCTTAGGTAGCAGATGTACAGAAAACATATTGATCGTTCGATTCCAGCAAAGGAATTAGACACCAGATTTTCTAGAGTTTGAAGATTGGAATTTATTTCCGCTGTACATAGATTTGTGATATTCTCGTATCCTATTGTTGGCTTAAATAAGTTGTACGAGTGTAATTAATTATTTTTTTTCAAAATAAGGCCTGGAAAGCAGTTCCTTTTGTACGCCATGAAGAAATTAAATCTAATGTTATTTTCAGTTCTCTGATGGCAGGGCATTTGTTGAAGACTTTTGAAAGGGTTTTGCTAACTTATAATCACATGCTTCTTCAGAGTGGCCAAGTCTAAATTCCGGCGGCCATTTACATTTTTAGATGCAAATTTTATTTGTGAATGAAATTTTATAACTTTTTAACATTTTTTATTATTGTATAAAATTCATTATTTTGCAGACATCATTCCGAACAATATCTGCAAGTGGCGTTTTGCATAAATATCTCTTTGATTTTAAGGCTCAAGATGGCACGACCCTAGAGGTCTAAGTGTCAGTCCTATCTGCTGAACTGGATCCCGTCAGCAATGTCAAAGCATCATAATGATATATCCCATTAGATCTATAATGATTTTATTTTCATTTGTTTTTATCCCTCGAAAAGGAGGCCTTTTAAAAAATAATAATAATTTTCAGTTTTAATTGTGGATGCAGACATGCAATGTATCTCCCTCTTCCCATTACTCGTGTTAGGGACTCCACGAACTTGAGAGTAATTAAGAACTCGAATGACAACTTTCTGAGTTCGGTATAAAAATGGATATCGTATGCAGAAAATTGGTAAAAGTTGCATTTCCCCAACAATCACGCATTAATTAACAAGTATATTCCCAAGTCATTCGTGTAGTGGTGAGCCAACACAAGTCAGTTAAAATGCAAAACTTGAAAAGAGTGGCTGGATGATTCCACCGAATGATTACATTTGCCTTTGGTAGCAAAAGAATGTATAAAACTATACAACATGCTTTTAGCTAAGACTGCAGATGGAAGGAAAAAATCCCTATTTAGAATACTAAAGCTTGTGAAACAAAGATTATTGATTATCTACGCCTGCAGCTGTTGCAGGTTGCCCGGCAGATTTCTCAGTAGCCAGAGAGGCTTTCTTTCGACCAGGCCCTGCAGAAACTTTAACCCTTGCTGGTCTGATGAGCCGATCTCCAAGAAGGAACCCACGGCGGGTTTCTTCAATAATAATCCCTTCATTGAATTCTTCAGATTCCTCTCGTGCAATGGCCTCATGCACCTACAAGGAATAAAATAGAACTTGGAAAATGGCTGGGAACTAACTAGAAAGTATGAGTTATAAGCTAATGTCTACAAATGCAGACTCCATGATGAATTATCTGATAGACTGAACCCCTACAAAGAAGAACTTGGAACTATAACAGACCATGAAGCTAATCTAACTTCCTGATTACAAGATCGAAGGGAGCCACCTTTTATTCCTTTAGGATAAAATTCAAAAAGAAGTAGAGCATGGCGTCACTAAGAACTAAAGGAATTATATAAAACTAATTCTGTAATTTAATGTTGCTACACACAAAGAGGATAAACAATACCACCCCTCAAATCTAAGGCGAGAAACACTAAACCAATAAATTGTAAAATTCTACTTTAATTCAACAAATATAATGCCAGTTTCGTAACTTGTTTTTCTTCTTTAGAGCTTCCAGTTGGAAACAGGTAGACCTACTATCAGATATTTAGTGAATTTGTAGGAGTTGAAAATTCAATGGAGGATGCCAATCAAGAATGTACAGAGGACAAAGTTCTCATGCTGTAAGATAGGAAATTGTCGTTCCACTGAACCTAAAAGCTGAGTAGAACGATCCAAAGTTTTGCTGAGCAGATATTCGAGCCTTTTTTCTCAAATTTTTGACTCAAGATGTCAGATAACCTCCATATCAAATTCATTCCCCGATTTCAAGACAAATATAATTTCAGCATCACAACTATTTTATCCTTCCATGGCATTAACCAAAATGTCATGGCACAGGCTCCAGTCATTTTGCATAAGATGGTTTAACACGAGCGAAAAAGAGATTATGAAAAAAATGAAATACAGATCATCTTTTGAACTTCCATGAATTACTCTAATCCTCATATATTATAAGGGGAAAACTGCTTGCAAAAAAATTTCACGCGGTGTGGACACAGTAGCAGATTAAAAGAATAAGAAATGCAAACAGAAGTAGTCTCCGAGGTTCACTCACCGAGGGATCAAAAGGCTTTCCTACAGTTGTCACTGCAGCTACTTGCATGCTCCTCATGATCTCCACAAATTGCTTGTATATACCTTGATAACTTGTATCTATCTTTTTCTCCTCTTCTGTCTCTGGTTTGATTTGCTGTTTCGCTCTCTCAAAACTGTCCACCAAAAGCAAAAGTCTCTCAATCACTGCGCCCTGGGCATCAGACCTTACAGTCAACCTCTCCTTCTCTGATCTTTTCCTAAAATTTTGAAAATCTGCTTGCAAGCGAATGTATTTCTCCTTCTCAGAGGTTATCTCCGCTGATAGTGATGAAACTTTCTGTAACAATTCATTCTTCTCATTTTGTACTAAAAGAATTCGAGCTTCGATATCAGATGCAGCCTTTTCATCTCCCTTCGACACAGCCTCCTTGTAGGCTTCAATCAATGTCTTCAGATTCAAGAGATGTTTCTGATCTGCTTCACTTCCAGAGGTTTGCTCACCATCATGGAAACCCTCCTTGTTATTTATCTAACAAGAAAAGCCACAGTACAAATTATTTAAAGAAAATTGGGAATGAAAAAATGAAACGGAATAGTTCCTCATTGCACTTTGCGTGACGATAAAACAATAGCATGGAAAAATATCAAACTCCAATTACGGCAACAAAAACCATTAAATATGTAACAGCATGAATGATGAAATATGTAGCCTAGAAGAAGTAATACATGATGACAGCTGAACAATGAGTCATAAAAACCACAAAGTACATTACATAATCTTAAGTGGGGCAATTTAACAATGAAGTTTGCATTAAACTTCAGTATTTTCAAACAGTTGACAAAAAGAAAAGCGTACAGAGAAGTAAGACTTGAAGCCAGGCCCCGTATTGTTGATAAGGGGAAGCCCTAGGTTTAAAAGAGGAGGTCTCCGATTGAAAGAGTGTAGGGCTAGGGTTTTTCTGTGTTTATACAGAGAAGCAGAAGAAGAGAGGCGCGGAGAAGCTAAGAATGAATGGTTTGAGAGAGCAACAGCCATTGCCATTCGATTGAGTTCGACTGATTGATAAATTGATTAATGCCTATTCCTTTAGCCAACAGCTGTTTCTCTTTCTCAATTTAGCTTCTATTTTTCAAAATTCACGCCTAGGAGTTTTCACTTCTCAACTGGCTGCTGCCCTCCCCGTCCCCTGTCGCCCCTCCGTTGTAATCGTGTTCTAGATTTATCCGGACTTACGGATATTAATTGATAATTTATTTATTTATTTCTTTTTTTTTTGGGGGGGTGTGTGGGAAATAACACTTAGCAATGCCTTTATTTATTTGCTCATTTAGTTTATTTGAAAATTAAAAACAATAAAAAATATGGTTTCAACAAACGTTAAAAATTAAAAACATATTCATTCATTCAGTACTTTCTCAAAAGTTTCAAGCTAACTGATTGTCCAAATTTGTCCACTTGAAAGGATTTTACGTGATTGATTCAGAAGGAAAAACGAAAGAAAAAAGGTGGATTTCACTGGCAGTGGAGGTTCAATTCGTTATCTGAAGATGACATTTGCATTGCCATTCATCTAGTAGAGGTCATGGTTACGGCCGTATACAGTATTCGGAAGAACCCGATTTTGAAGGGAGGAATAGGATACGTTATAACACACGAGTTTCTAATTTTTTCCTGGACTGCTCAAAAGCAACTCAAGTCCAATTGCCTTCTCATTGTATTTTTGTTTTTTTTTTTTTATTCTTTTTAAATCAGTACGCTTATATTTATTATCAAGAAGTTAAAAGCAGTAACAATTCCTTTCTGCTTAAACATTTAAATAGCTTCACATAAAGTCAAAAGGTATATAGTAAACGGCATTTTGCACATCTTCTTTTAATACACATATTTGATGTTCCTAAGCAAGCATTCTGCTTCTGACCAGAAAAAAATAATTTCTTTTCTGGCCACAGATTGTGCTGCGGAAAACCAGAGTTATTTCTAGAAACAAACTCAACAGGTTACCTGAAACGAAGCAAAACCAAAAGCATAGTTCCACAGCAATATGAAATTCCCACACCAACATATAGTCCTTGATTTAACTGTTATAACTAAGTCTAGGATAGCTCCAAGTTTTCATCATAACCACCTAAACAAACTAGCATACACAAACTAGTACTAACAAGGCCCACCAAGTCATCTTCCTGCTCCCGCCTGCCAGAGCACCTGCAAACAAAAATCAATAGAGAATGTCATAATGCAGCAGTAATGACAGCATCAAAAACACAATAAGAGTACAATAGATGAATTTCCTCATCTCGCTTGACAAGGAAATAAATAATATTTAGCCAATTAATATTTCTAGCTTCCAAATTTATTAGCACTGGTACAGGTCCATGGATGAGAAGAGCTCAAAACCAATAACCTAAACTTACTGAAATTCCCAAATGCGTTACAACCGTGCGCAAGATTGACAACAACCAATCAATTTAAGGTTTTCTAAGAACCAGCCAACCTTTTTTTAGTTCTCAACCAACAATATCACTGGAACGCTCATAACTGTTTATAGCACCAAACATAACAAATTTGATGAGTATTTGACCTAATAACCCTAGCAGACATTCCAGATTTATCTTCTACTACAACAAGAAATGCAGATTAGTAATTAACAGAGGGAAAACACAATCATAAAGAATTACGGAAGGCTTCTGTTATTCAACAATTCATATGTTCCACATAAGAGAATGCAAAAAGCAATTTAAGGAAGATTTCTGTTGTCTTCCTTTCTATATCCAGCAAATTCAGACATTAAAAAGAGAAGTTACAGTTAGAAATAATTAAGTAACCCCAAAAACTAACAAGAACAGTTCACTCAAAGTTATACCACAGGGCTACTAGCTTTCTTGTACTCCAAAAAACAGAGAAATAGCACAACATAAAGCCCTTAATATAACATGCATCATAGGTTAATATACATATAACAGCATCATCAAATGGAACAAACTCAAATTTGACAGTAATAAGCATCAACTGAATTTTTCATTATTCCCTTGATATAACATGCATCACACGTTAATATGCATATAAAAGCATCATCAAATGGAACAAACTAAAATTTGACAGTAATAAGTATCGACTGAATTTTTCATTATTCATCAAACTGGAAGAGTCAATTAATAGAAAAGCATACCTGCACAGCAACACATCTGCATTTCATTGCACGATTATTTTTTCATAAAGAGCAAGCTTCAGCAACTACTCCAGCTTCAACTTCTGATCCACGACCTTGGATACCAAATCTGTTGAGCAGTTCTGTGTAAGTCAAGGACAGATCCAATGGTAAATTCACATCTTCCCTTTCACTGAACCCTTTCCTACCATCATCATCCGGGCAAACAACATCACCAAAACCACTTTCAACAGGCTGCTTCATATGTATGATCTTACCAAACAACTGAATTGAGCTAACACCAACTTTTGTCGAGTTGCAGACCTGGTTCCCAACAAGTTCGGTGCCAAAGGAATGCACACTACTGTGGCTATCAGGTGATAAGTTGTCAGACTGTGTACTGCCAATGTTCAGCTCAGTGGACACACGTCTCAACTTTGGCACCATGTTGTTGCCAAAGGTACCATCAGAGGACATCTGATGATTATTCTCGCTTATGAAGTTTGATAAACTAAATAAGCTATAAGGATTTTGCCTGGCTCCCTGCATGCCAGCAGGAAAAGTATTATAATTCAACAATGAAGGGTTCAGGCACCCCACTGCTGAATTACTTAAACCATTCACTGGAAAGAAGATTTCTTCTTCTACATCAGTCATCGATCCAGAATTCTGAGAAAATTTCAGTCTCTTTGCCGGAGGGAATGTAGTATGAAGTGGTCGTGTGGGAGAAACAAATTCAATTTGCCAGGGACTTACTCTCTTTGCATTCTGCAGAATTTCAGGTTCATCCCAAGTAACCTGTGACATAAAACTTCAAAATCTTAAATTGTCCAAAAGGTAAATGGGTGAAAATATTTTAAAGGTTACAGAATAAAGTTTAGTTCCTTTGTTCTGTCATCACCGCACAGAATCAAACTGTCATAAAATCTACAGTTCTTAAATTTTATGAGAAAAAGAAAAAAGCAAGCATAGATAAAAATGAACTGCTTCTTAGAAATAACATACTGCTCTGCTAGAAAATAAACACTTCTTCATTTTCAAGTTTCATCAATTGTAACTATTTTAGGAAAGTGCAAAACATAGGCCTCATCTATACAAGTAGTAGAAAGTGCATAAAAGCTTTAGAATATCATTTTCAGGCACAGTTCAACAACATTATCTAAGCATACACTTACAGAAACAAGGGAAATAAACCGTATGCACTTGGGGTCCAAAATTCTAATACCAGTTGCAATTAGACACAACATTAGTCATAACCAACTAGGTCTTTGATCACCTGACTTCATGATGACCTAAATTTAGCACAAAATTTTGTCCAAATAGTAAATACTCTATTTATGCTGTGAATATTTCCAAGGGATAGACAACAATAGTCCAAGCGCAATATTGCCGAGCATCAAATAGGGTGCAAGGCTCCATACAAAATATGAAACTATACCGTATAAAATGATAACCTCATAATAAACCCCTGAACAGATACAAAGGCTATACAACTCTCAAGAGTTTATTCAGACTATTGGTTCCACCAAATTACCAAAACCAAATGTACAATATTAAGAACTATTATTTTACCATGCTTATCAATTGCCTCTAACTTGCAAACAGAGATATGAAACCAACATTGTCAAAGGCAAGGTCAAGGATCTCGCAAACAAACAGTTTTTTGGAATGAAATTCACTTCGATAGCCTTAAATTAGGCTGTCTATTCAGTTGAAGATTTAAATTGTACAAAATCTTGATTCTCTCCCATTTTGGGGACAATAGAGCATATTGGCTTCACTTCTGCACATTGTTTGGATCTTTTATATATAGATAATACTTTTCAATATATTTTGATTACAAATTGACTCTGTGCACAGATTTGCTACAGAAGCACCTTGGGATCATGCGATCCGGCACTTTAAAAGTACAAGTCAATCGTGAATCAGATAAGCTGCATTTGGCAGTATTTTTGTAGAAACTGCTGTCAAACATATTGACCTTGAGCATGTTATGAAACATCTATCAAGCACTTATAGACTCACTTTCACATATTTCAGTGAAAACTCTGCAAAATTGACAGAAACTTATAACAATTTGAAATCACTTTCAAGAAAGCCGAATGCTCTCTAAAACACACTACTGACTCCCTAAAATCAGGGTTCACTTCTAAAACAAAAAACAAAGCCACTAAATTTGCTCATATCACAACAAAGACACAAAACCAGAATAGATACAGATAATCACAAATAAAAAACATTCTATTGTACCTCAAGCATGCCCCATGGAGAACCACACCACAGTCCCCTATCTGGCATAGAAGCAGCTGTAACCGTGCCCTGAAACCACGTCATTCTGGATGAATCCTCTGTCTCCACTACCATTTTAACTCTCATCCCAGCGGTCCAAAACACTCTCATCGCAGAATCAACCACCTCAGCCCTAACTATAAAATCCGCCCACCCTGCCCTGGGATAGTACATCACCTCGAATGGCAATCCCAGCACAGCCCTTTCCACAGCCACCGCCACTGCCTCTGCTTTCATACCAGTCTGCTCCCGCCACCTGACTCCAGCACTATCTCCATTGTTTCCGTGCCTCACGGATCGCCTGAGTCCGATATACATTTTGCCCCTTGAGTCACGCATGAAAACGACAGAATCTCCAGCGATTAGCTTCTTCCGGTTCACGAACTTGCTCCAGCCCGTAGTTAACAAGTGTCGCCTCGGCGTCCCCCGATAAATGTGGCGAAACTCCCAAACGGCGCCGTGAATGTCGGTGACGGATATGTTTTGGACAGGAGGATCAACTTGGTAGTTGAGTGGCGGGAAAATCGAATCGGCGCAGAACCTTGGGACGGAAAATCCGCCTCCGTTATTCGCATCCGACGGCGTCAGAATCTTAGCAAAAGCCACAACGTTGTTATCCTCAACGTTGCCATTGCTGAGGCCTCGTGGTTGCTGTCCCTGTTGCTGTTCGAAGAAGTTTCTGGAAGGTTCGAGAGCGGTTATTGGATTAAGAACGACTTTGGCGAACACTTGGTCGGTTATAGGGTCGGCCAGGAAGTCGACGTGAGTGATGAGGCAAGGTACGAAAGGTTTCGTGACGGAGAGGGTAATAGAGGGACAGGATTGCTCCACGTGGCCTTGAGGGAAGTAGTAAACCCTAGAATTGACGGAGGGAATTTGGACGGAGGAGCCCGCACAAGCGCGCCAGATGTGGGGGTCCACGGCACGTGGCTCGGAGGGAGAGTACGGCTGCTGAGACGGCATTTCTTAGGGTTTCGTTCGAAGTGCTGCACTCACTGAGAGTGTGTTTTTTTTTTTTTCCCTCAAAGAGATTATTTATTATTTATTTTTTGGTTAACTCGACATTCATGTCTCTCTCTCTCTCTCTCTCTCTCTCGCTGAGACTTGCTGTAGGAGTAGAGTTTATAGTGTGGCCGCGAGTGTCTGATGAGGGCAGAAAGAGAGAGAGAGAGAGAGAGACGTACAGCGGTCGAACAATGGAGGAGTGAGCCAGTAGAGCACTATTTTATTTTGTTTTCAAATGCTTCTTTTTGATTGGTAGTTTCAAATTACAGTTTTAGCCACGACAAGTCAGTGAATCCAGCTGTGGGCCCCACCAGTCAAGCTCCACCCAACGTCCTCTTATTCTGACATCATCATCACGAGAGCCTGTTACACTCGCCGTTTTCTAGATGACAAACATGACGAGGACTCTTTATCTTCGATTATTTGGTGTAATTAATTAAACTAATTATATGGGTCATTGTAATTAGTATTGTACCAGTCTAAAAATATTCTGAGAAATGAAAAGAGTTATTTTGCATAGAAAAATCTAACAACACCGCTCGAATGGATGCTCGGTAGTACTATTTGCAATATTCCATCTTAGAATATTAATTTCAATTAGTGTATTTCATTACATGCATTTTAATGTAAAACGAGACAATAATGATATTTATAATCAATGTAGGCGAGTGAATCTCGTTTTAATGTTTTCTATTTAGGGAATAAATGAGACTGAAATCGATATGATTGGAATAATGGTGAAGTTGCAAAAGCCCTGCCTCAACACATACCGAAATACGGTTTCAAGAACAGCGCTTTTTTTTTTTGGAAATGTAATTCTCGCTGAGCTGTGATGTTGATCTATTAACTGTTACAGGAATGAATGTATCTTCGAATCCCTAAAATGCCCTTGTACAATATTTGAAATAATCCCGGGGCTGAGTCCGAGTCCTGTCCAGAAATTATTACAGATGGTGATAATTGATAATACCGATGATTGATGAACAAATCAGGTGTTGAAGTATAAAAAGGTCAGACAGTCAGAGATGTCCGTTGACTGTCTGATGGCGACAGAGGGACAAAACGGGAAAATGATATTTTATTAGCTTTGAATTCCGTAACAGCACGTAGCATAAGACCAAGGACCAGATTTTGAGGTCCCATGTTGCGTGCAGACCACCAGGACACGACTTCGTTTTATGCCTGATTGGTTAATTCGTTGGTTCATCGACGGTTTCCTGCAACGCGCAGTGGGGAGAAAGAGTAAAACAATTTGCATAAATTCATGCCTGGTCAACAGAGAGGCAAAACATGCATCAAAACGCATTTTGTTTTAGTTACTCTCGGAAAGCTTTCCGATCCTTTTGCTAAGGACCAAGTTTTCAAATATAACATTATATTAGAAAATATAATATAATGAACACATTCAACGGAAATATCCATAATCTCATTAGAGCATAATATTACAATATCATGCCCATAATGGAACTGACACAGACTCAGCTGACCACACCCAATAAACTGAGACACAACATCAATGCAATCACAACGGGAACAGAGACGGCAGCCCTAAGTTCCTAGTTTATTCTAAATAGGACAGATTTTACCACCAATAACTACTGACATGACATCTCCATAAAAACAGTAACAACAGACCACAAAGGCTAAGGTTTTATTCTAGGACCACTGGTAGTATACTAAATAGCAAATTCATATGAACCAGAGTGGATTTCACCAATCAATCTTCTTCAGTTTCAGACTCGGCATTCTGGAGCCACTCGATAACTGGCTTGGCATTCTTCCAAACTTGTGAGTTCTTATTGGCACCACCCAGGCCCTTCTGATACCAATCCATAATGAACTCTTCTTCCAACACGTCATTGTCATACAGTGCTTTCAGAACCAGTGCCACCTCTTTCACTGCTGCAGGGCTTGCCTTTCCACAGAAAGACTCAAGAGAGTGCAGCAGAATCATCTGTGATTCCTCCTCTTGAGTTGCTGCAGCCAGGTAGTTCTTCTTTTTGGTCACCTCTTTAGCAAAACCCTTCTCAATGCCATCAAAGAGAGCTACAAACAAAGCATCCATGACTTCTTGAGGAGTCCCAGAGAGTGACCCCAGAAAGGATTTAAATTGGCTGGCAGAGGCACCCTTCCTCAGGAAATCCTTCATTTGATCAGCAAGATGGGTGTTAGGGCCACTAGCTCCATTCTCGTGTCCCTTACTCTCCCGGCCTGGAGACTTCTTCACTGACTTTTTCTTCTCTTCAGTTGTAGAAAGCATTACCATATCGGCAGTGACAGAACTCAACTGCTCTTGGATCCGCTGCTTAGCTGCCTCCAGTGATGTATCTGTCTGCCACTGGATGTCATCATCAGCATCATCAATCGCCGGTTCATTCTCATCTGCTTGGCTGCGAGATGGGGAGTGATCATCATCAGAAGAATGGGGCTTTTTCTTGGTTGATGCCCCTTTAGCAGTAACATCCTTTGAATTAGCAGAACTGCCTTTCTTCTTTGCTGCTTCTTTCTTAATCTTCTTCAGCTCCTCGTCAGCAGCCTCACCCTCCTTGAGCCGTTCCTTCTCAGCTCTCCTCATTGACTTCTTGTCCTTAGATGTTTTCTTCTGCACTGGAGGATTCTTCAGAATAAGTGTTGTGAGCTTGTCCCTCATATCCACCTCAGAGACAAACCCACATGCAGCACATTTAAGGGTGACCATCTGGGTCTTTGTAATGATTATATCAGTTTCAGGGTTACCACAACCATAGCACTGCACATATTTCTTGATGAAATTCTCGAGAAGCGCTGCAAGCTTGGCGGTGTCATGGGCCCCATTGACGAGAGAAGTTCCTGTCTTCTCATCAAATTTAGACTGGGCACCCAGCTCATTACCGAAATATTTTGTTGTGTAAGATGGAGGTCTGGCCAAGGCCTTTGCAATATCAACCATGTTAACCACATTGGTTTTGATGCCATTCCCTCTTCCTTCAATCTTGGTTATCATCTTCGGCATCTTATACCTATAAAAGGCATCATCGCTATTGGAAGCACCAATGTTTTGCAAAGCCATCTTGAGAGATGTGTAAGATTAATCAGAAAGCTAACAAACAAGTACTAGTATTGTCTCTTTCAACAAGAAATCCTCCTTCAACAATCGGAAAAGGTCGCATAAACTGGCAACCAAGATGTGTTGTATATGCCTCAGATGTGCCAAGATGCATGCAGCCAACTTTATGAGAAGAATGTATGCTCTTTTTTCTAGACGTAGGGCAATACTCTCCAAGCAAACCAATTGATGACAAAAAGAGAGAGGCCCGTTCAGACATAAAAGAAGCTTCAGACTTAACACTCTCCACTTTGTGACTGCAACTCAGCAGACTAAACTGCCAACTTCCTCTGAAACAAATAATTGTGATTTAGCATTCATTAATGAGAAAGGACCAAAATAAAGGTATTAAATAATCATAATTCACAGTTTCTCAGCAAAATCATAGATATAAATATCAACTGTCAAAAAAAATATTGATATAAAAACCAACTAAAAATACCAGGGCTCAAATGCTCATTACGTTGTACAATAAAAAAGTTAATTCAGCTAATTAGGTAAACATCACAAGTTTGAGAATTCAATAAACATGCTCGGCAGCCAGACCCAACAGATTGGCTTAGAACAACTTGTTATAATTTGAGATAAGATTTCAAGTAAAGGTGCATGATTCTTTGGCAAATTAACAGTTTTAATTAACATGCATGAAATCACAAGCGGTGTTGAGGGAATTCAAGCTTTGAAAGTGAAAAAAGTTGGTGCATGCGCCAAACATAGATATAATGAATTCAAAATACAAATCCAAACCAAGTCGCGGGGATTGGATGCATAATAGGCTAATTAACAACCATGACTGAAAAATACAAACACCCTTCAACTCTATTACAACATTTTCAGTATTCTCAAGACCTCAAGACAATATAAAATTCACAGCCATGACTGATGATAAATATATAACAACAAATAAGTCATCTGTCTAAATTATCAAATTAGACACTCAAACAAAAACACACACACATAAGAATTTCAAATTTCATAAATACTAAAGTTCCATCACGTCTCTCAATAATTCAAAGACAATGAATGATTAATTAAATTATGATTACTGATTAACGTGAATCAGGAAAAGAATCTCAAAAAATTCTCAACCGTACTCAAAAATTGCTTGGTCTTTTTACAAAATTGAAAACAAAATCATCATTCAAAAAAGATAAATAAATCTGAAATGGGACAAAAAAATCCTATAATCAATCCACTCAATCAGATAACAGGCGGTTACAAATATTAATCCAACACGGTGAATCTAATTACAATCTGATCGTCATCAATCAATCTACCAGCTCAGATAAAACAAAGGCCGATTAAATCATAGATCTAAACGGTTAGACAACAAATACACAAGATTCACATCAAATACAATAAAACTACA
The DNA here is from genome assembly GCA_030449905.1 of Luvunga scandens. NCBI lineage: Eukaryota > Viridiplantae > Streptophyta > Magnoliopsida > Sapindales > Rutaceae > Luvunga > Luvunga scandens. The sequence goes on along the minus strand of JASUUG010000798.1, from coordinate 3,401,779 downwards.
GCACCGATCATGCAAAACAACATCGCATCGTCTATTACAAATTCAAACAAACAAGCAAGCACGACAAGACCGCAATATTACGCAAAGATAAAAATAATAATAATAACAAAAAAGAAGTATATACTAGAACTGAAAAGAAAAAAAAGTGAAAGATCTGAATATGATACCTGAGATGATAAGATGATGATATAAACAGAGAGAAAGATTGAAGATGAAGCTCTGATATAGTAACGATGCGATGCGGATAGAGGATAATGCGAGAGTTACAAGAGGGGGGGATGCGCCTTTTATACGAGAGGTTTAACGAGTTTAGGGCTAACTCAGCGTCTCCCAAGTTTGAACTGTTTCGCCCACCGACCATATATTTATCATTAGATATTTACACTCTTATTTTTATTTTTTTATTTTTATAATAATGAATTTACAACAATATTCTTAGAGATATTACTAAAAATATTAATCTATCAAATTAATCTTAAAAGTAAAATAATAATTAATGTAAATTTTATTGTTATTATTTTACTTTTAGGATTAATTTTTTTATAAGTAATTATTACTAAGATTATTGTAAGAGTATTAAGCGTTGTTTAAAGTTGGCAAATATTAATTAATTTATAAAATAATAATTAGTAATATTTTTATAAGGGCACATAAAGTATTAGTTCTTTTAGTATGACATTATTGGTTAATTTAATAATAAATAATTATTACTTAATTTTTTAATTACTTTTTTAATAAATAAACAAATTACTGTAAAAAATATTATAGTAAAGGTATTATTGTAAAAGTAAAAAATAAAAACAAGAGTGTGACATAACTAAGAATAGGGATGACTTGAATTATTTTTTTAAAATGAAAGGATTAAAATTACACTTAAGTTAAAAAGGATTAAACGAGCATTTGTCCCTTTGAAAATAATAAACACAATATTTTATATTTATTTTATTTTATTTTAATATTTAATTCAACAAAAAAATAAAATAAAATAAAAATCATGCTATAAACTTTGTGATAAGATAGCTGGCTGCCCCTTTGCTTAAGCTTAACAGATTCCTTAATTCAAAGTCCAACGTTTGATCGCCATGAAATTAGTAAGAAACTTTGCCTAAAAAGAAACACTTTATTAGAGGTTTGTCGAAATATTGTATAATACCGTGGCCATATTGTCATGGTATCTTGTTTTTTTGGATGTCGACCTGTTACTTGATGATCAAGGATGTTGGATTCTTCCCAAAGTAATTTGTGATTTTAAAACTAATCTTGTTATCTTGACCAGATCTACCATTTTTTAGTTGACTATTCTGTCCCAAGAGTTAGCAAACTATAGATTTTATTTTTATTATATTAAAACCCAACAAAATAGAAATCTCTTCGGAGAGTTTTTTCAAATCAATGTTTCTTTTTTCTTTTTTCTTTTTCTTCACTGTATGCAAATTATATGTGACGTTTGAGACCCTGAACTTTGTTGTAGTTTTGTAAAAGAAAACATGGATTATGGATTAAGTATATCATACTAATCATGGCCTTTAATTGCACTTGATATGGACCAACAACTTATGTTGTCCAATATACGCAATTTTAAATGCAAATTAAAATACCTTTAGTATTATTATTTTTTTAATATATGTTTGATATGATTTACATAGGCAAGTTACTTAATCCATAAATTGATACACATGAAGCAAATGAGTTGGGATTCACGTGTTATGCTCACCATTTCTTGCTTATTAATTTCACTCAAATCCAATTATTGCGTGCAATTACTCTCAACAAATTCATTTGTTAGTTAATGCAAGAAGTTGGCTTCCATCCTTTTCGCACAGGTTGATATATTTTTTTAAGAAAATATACGTGGACAAAGCCCTAATAATTTTTGTCATTTAAATGCAGGTTGACAATCGAAGAATGAGAGAGTGAAGTCACTTAATGCTATATTTACTTTATGAAATGAGAGTGAAGAGTATTGATTCTTTCCACTCTAATGTTTATTTATAAATTTTAAAAAAAGTAGGGAGTGGGATTCCCACTTAAATGGAGGGAGGTTCCCACTCCCCCTCTTCCTTTTTTACTTTTATTTTATTAAATATAATTATATAATAAAATAAAACAAATCATATTTATTTAAATAATATTATTATATTATTTTATAAATTACATTTATTAAAAATAATAATGTTAAATTTATTTAAAAATAATAGTATTATATTTATTTAATATTAGTAATTAATAATGCTAAATATTTTATTCTAAAAAATAATTTTGTACTATATTATTAATAACAATGTTTCATTTGTGTTACTCTTATCAATAATTTTTTATTTAAATAATTAAAATTAAAATTTATAAAAAAATAATAATTTTCATAATTAAGAATATTAATAATTATTATTAATTTAAAAATATAATAAAATAAAAATGTTATTTTTCAAATATATTTTTTTATTAATTTTGTAATTAAAAACTACAATTATTAAAATAAAGGTAAAATTGTAATTTGAAACCATTTACTCCAAATCCAATACAATGTAAACACATAAATTAGATTATGATTTCAATTCCATACTCTCACTTCTACTTCACACTACAAATCTTAGGATTTCTACTATAATTCAAAATGTAAACACTATCTTATATGAGTCCTTACTAGCGAGTAAAAAATATACTTCATTTTTCATAATTAGAGAAAATATTTTAATGGATTTGAAAAGAATTATGAACCTTTTCACTAAATTTTAATTGTTTTTTAGGCATAGCAAAATATAGGTCATGGTCCGGGTTTGGCCTTCTTGATTCTGAACTCAAATGAAAATTCACCTTACTGGCTCCAGATAAAAATCTAAACTTTTTAACTCTAGATTCAGTACAAGTTCAACTTGGGAAAATCTAGGTATTTGGATTACGGGTTTTAAACCCGAATAGTTAGATGGAGGCCTGAATGATGAAGTCTTCATGCATCCCACTTTTGGCTCATTAGAATTTGCAAAATCACTATAAGGGTAGAACAAATTCATGGGATCTAAATTAAATTTGCTTACTTTAATAATAAAGTTTACAATTACATCCATATTATATGTTAAAATGTTGCATTTGGCTATTTACAATAAAAAAAAGGTTAAATAATTACTAAAGTGCCCACAAGAAGATATTGGCGATTCTTTCGAGATGTCAGCCAAGGCATCGACAAGTCCAAGAGGCAGCGGGCGAAGTTTGAGATCTAGCATCCATGAACAAGAGAGATGAGATCAATTTTGATGAGAGATGAGAGATAAAATCGAATTTGACAGTGACAAAGCTTGGTTGTTGCTTTTGATAAAGATCAGTGATGAATTGATGATGATTTAAATTGATGTTAAGGATGATATAAATTGTTGTTGCTGTTAATAATGAATTGACAATGATAAATGATGAAATACTGAATTGATATTAACGATGAGGAAAATCAAGATGGCAATTGGTGTGACGCTTTAGGGTTTTTTTTTAACTTTTTTTTATATTTTTATTTAATATTAAAAAATAAATAATTAATAAATTATAAACATTGTAACCTGGGTTTGGGAAATCTAAGTATAGTAAACTCGGAATTAAACCCAGATATGTCTGGGTTTTAAAAAATGTTGTCAAATTCCACATTTTTCATGTATCCAAACTGAGTTTGGAACAATTTGCCATCCCTATTATTTTCTTTTTTTTTTTTTAACCATGTGTAAATTACATTGATCAAATGATGATGAAAGCCAAAGTGAACTATGCTTTACAAACGTCGTGTATTCCCTTAACAAACCCATAAGGGCATATTTACTTATTGAAGTAGGAGTGGAGAATGTGAAGTCTTCTAACTCTAATGTTTATATGCTTATTTGAGAGTGTGAGTAAAAATCACATTCCATAGGTCTCACTTATTTTTCAAATAAGGAGTGGGATTCCGACTCCCACAGGGGAGAGATGGAAGTGGATTTATTACTTTTTAATCTTTTCTTTTAAATATAACATAATTATATTTGTTAAAATAAAATAATTTTATATTTATTTAAAAATAGTAATGTCATTTTTATTTAAATAAAAAATTATATTATTTAATGATATTAAAATTATTAAAAATAATGATTTACCTTGATTCTAAGTTAGAATTACTTACAACAATCTTATTATATTCACATAGAATTAATAATATTACTATATAATATCTTTATTTGAAAATATAATATTATTATAATTTATTTAATTTTAATAGTATTAATTTATTTAATATTAATAACTAATAATAATAAATAGTTCAGTCTAAGAAAATATTAATTTTATACTATATTATTAATAATAGTGTTTCATTTATGTTACTCTTATCAATAATTTTTAATTTACATACTTAAAATTAAATTTAATAAAAAAATTATGATTTACATAATTAAGAATAATAATTGTTATTATTAAATTATATAATTAAAATTTAAAATAAAATAAATAGTTTATTCTAGCAATATATTTTTTTATTCAATTTGTAATAAAGAAATATAATTTTTGAAATAAAAATAAAACTGTAATTTAAAATAATTCACTCCTAATGCAAGATAAAGTAAACACATAAATGACATTCTGATTCTTATTACAATGTAAGCAAAAAACTTACTCTCATTTCTACTCCACACTACTAATCTCAACATTTTCATTTCTCAAGATTTGCAATCCAATTTGAAAAAGCAAACACTCTTAAAATAATTCTAATTGTTGGGATCAAAATAGAAAAAAAAAATGGGGCTAGGTAATAAGTCTAAAAAATGTAAAAATATAGAAAGGAACACTGTCAATCTCAATTTTCACCCTTATGTGTTTTCAATGCAATTAGAAAAGTAAATCTTTATCTAAAAGAATTATGATTGTCGGGGTCAAAATATTAAAAAAAAATGTGGACTAGGTAATAAGTCTAAAAAGTTGCAAAAACATAAAGAGGCATGACAGCCCAAGTTAGGATTGGCAAAACTCGAGTTCAAGTTCTAGTATTGCAATTTTCAGGGCTGGTTCGGATATAATTTTTAGATACCCACCGGGCACCGGCCGAGTTTTAATTTGGGTACTTAGATTTTGTATTTTTAATATTATATATGTATAGTTTTTTTTGTAATTTTATAAGTTTTAAATTTATTTCAATAAGATTTGACATGAAAATATAAACTTTGAGTGTTTAAAACTTTACTTATGTATAATTGATGAGTTAAATAAATATAAATATTTAAAATAATATATATTTTATAATTTTTTTAATAAAATCTATGGTTTCAAGCTAGATCTCGAATTTATCAAGTGATGTCTAAAATCAACCCGATTTTATACCCGAATTAGGTAATACCCAATCCATGTTACTTGGGTGCAGTCTGAGTCCGGATCAAACGGATACTTTTACCACCCCTAACCCAAGTTAAAGAATAAAAGAGGCCTCTCCTCGCCCATGAAAGGCTCATCGACGACATTATTGGGGCGTTCCTAGTTCCAACTGACTGAGTCTGATTTTATTTTATTTTCTAAAGTAGATTGAAATTTTGAATCTGTCCACGTAATTGACAAAAATATTAGAGGTAGCCTCTCTGCTTGCCCTACAACTTGGCCATAAAATAAACACAGTTGTAGCTGTAATTGTCAACACGTATGCGACAAAAATATATGCAATGACCAAATGAAAAATGCTTTTGCAAATATTAGATTTTTTTTTTTACTCACACATTAATGATAAATTAGGTTTGGCTGCTATTTGAAAATTATCATAAATCTAGTAAACGTGGAAAGCATAGGATGTCATCAAAACTATTTTTTTTGTGGCCAAAATCTTGAGCAACAAGAGTTAGACAAACTTACACATCGGTCACAAATGTTCTTCTACTGTAACACGAAATTGTTTTTGATCAATCATATGATAGAAAAAATAGGTTACAGTCATGATTGTATTTGAAAATTTAATTATACGTAAATGTTATAAATGCGATGCATATTTCTTTTATTGATATATGTGTTAAGTTACTTGTTTCCATAAGTTTTAAATAAAAATATGCGATAATTATTAATATTTGAATAGTTTTGAAACATAAATCCCTCTATTCAGCAAAGACATACGTATGATATAAAGCAAGATCATGCAATAAAAATACACGTACAGATGTCCATTACAGTAAACAATGGGTAAAATTAATGTATTTTCATACTAAAATACCAAGAAAGCAAGTAAATGCATGTATTAGGGATATCTTAACAAACATTACCTCCGATGATAAATGAATAGTGCAACACATCTCTAATTTTTTATCTCAAAAACTTATTTTAAATGATGTGACATTCATTAATTAGTTGATAAGATAATATAACTAATTTACTTAAATCTTATAAATAATTACGTACTATTTAATAAATAACACGTTATTTAGCATAAAATTTGGAATAAAAAATTCAGGATATATATTAGTAAATAAGGATAGGATCTACAATTCAAGTTTGCTTTGAGAAATTTAAAGTAAACTTAACTTAAATTTTAATTAGATTCGATTTGGTTTAACTTTCAATTTGTAAATATGACCATGTTATAAGATATGTGTAGATGGTTATTTAAAAGAAGAAGAAGAAGAAGTTGAATACTTTGATGATGAGAGGCGTGTAATATTTTCAAATTTAAATAAATAGAATGTTTGAATGGGTAGTTCTTTTTGTTTTCTAACGAAATTAATAATAGCAAAATAACCATACATATGCCATCACAAAATTAGGGAAAAGACAAAGCAAAACTAAGTTCGGTAACAAACAATAAAAGGCATTAAACCATTTTGCCACAAATAAACAGTATATCAACATAATATAGTGTCTGTTTCATAGATTTTTTGGCTGCGGTTTTGAAAACTGTCTTGCTTTGACTAAGGAGTTGAACTTGTTAACGACGGCTCGAAGACTGAAATCAAAGTATAATATGTAAAACCAGAACAACAATAATGGTAAGTGTGACCTTTAAATGAGGAAAACTCGTGTATACAGAACAAGATTTGGTCATGACATAGAAAATGACCAAAAATATGTTCCGTTCGGAGGAATCGGTGTATGTTTTATTTTAATTTTTTTTACTCGCGAGTCATGTTTTTGTAGAAAATTTGACAAAACTCAATTGATTGAGCTAACAATTAGAGAGAAGAGGTGATAAAGTCGGATTTAACCAACAATTATTATTGTGAAATGTGAATGAAATTAAAGGTATAAGTGATATGATATTCATTGATTATATTTATTAAAACAGGATGTTAACATAATACAACTTATTTAATAAAAAAAAACATATCCCTATCAAACAAAAACAATTTCTATTAAATTAAATCCTACCAATTATAATATTAAATGATAAGTTCAAATATATAGAATCGATATAAGTTTATCATCTTAAAAGTAAAATGTAGTAAATGATATATTTGAAACTTATGTGAGGAAACTTTGAATGCATGATTATAATCAGATAAAAAGATGATAGGTAAAGTGTAATTATTAAAAAAAAAAAAATTATTCTACGGTTAAAAAATGAAGGAAACAAGAGAATGTCATCTCACCCAGGCCAATACGACGCGGTTGTAATGGCCATCGGATGTTACACGTATCAGCATATTACGGTTCGGGGAGATGTTTGTGATTGCTGACTTGAGGCGTGACTCGCGAGTGGCGTCGACGTGATTTCCACGCCCTTGGGCCCCACCTACGAGGGCGGCGACTCAAGCAGAGCACAACCCCGCATGATTTCGTCGAGTTGTTTTGACATCCTATTTCCATGCTTCGCCTAACCTTTTGACGGTCCAACCTTCATTTTTCAAAATCCCATTATTTGTTGATTAGAAGAGATTAAAAAAAATAAAAAATGAGCTCAGCTCAAACTTCTTATATAAAGAGCTGACATAGAACACAATCTTCGGCATCTTCATCATCGGAGCCAGTCACGACTTTTCAACTCCCCATCTTCCCTCCTTCACGCGCTTTCTTTTCTTTTTCTTCTCTCGTTTCTTGTTTGCTCCGAGAGAAAAAGGAAAGGAAAAAGAAAGAAAATGAAGTATCGAACGAATACTACTATTATCTCCACAAAATGGATTCCTTTTATATGCTTATTTTGCTTTGCTGTCGGGATTCTCTTCAGCAACTTGTATGTTTTTTTTTTTTTTACACAAGAAATACTATCATGTTAAGTGATTTTATCTTTCTTTTTCTATTTTTGTTGATGAAGTGGTTGCTGATTGGATCAGGACGTGGAACCCACCCGAATCGGATGGACAACCATCGTTAAACGTGCTGCGCAGACGTGAGCAGCAAGTGCCAGTTGATTCAACTGATTGCGCTAAAGTATTTTATATTTGTCACACCATTATACGTACACTGATTATGAATTATCTAGTTAGTTATTTGATTTTGTTAATTTTGCTTATCTATAATTTATCAGAAAGCTTTTCAAGATCAAGATGTGGTGAAGGAAGTTTCGAAAACCCGTGGAGCAATTCAGTAAGTAGAAATTTAATTTAATTTTGTAGTTGAGTTGAAAATTGATTAGTTTACATGGACAATGGAATGCTTCCAGTGATGGCTCTGTTGAATCGGATAGGACTTTGGACAAGATGATTGCGCATCTTCGGATGGATCTGGCTGCTTCCCAGAGTAATCGGGAAATGCCTGGCTCGGAAAGTTCTGCTGCCAATGCAAATATGAACTCCACAAGGCCAAAAGTGTTCATGGTTATTGGAATTAATACTGCTTTTAGTAGTAGGAAGAGGCGTGATTCTGTCAGGGACACTTGGATGCCTCAAGGTATATTGGATTTGAATTGTGCGGTAGTCTGCTGTTGGTTGTTGTTGTTATGAGTTCGTTTGTAATGGCATTTATTGCTGTGTTTGATTAGGGGAAAAACTTATTCAATTAGAACGTGAGAAGGGAATAGTCATCCGATTCATGATTGGCCACAGGTAAGTTACTTTTGATGAAAAATGTTAGCTTCATGAATTGTGCAAGAGTAGTGTTATAGCAACTAAGAGGAAGCACTCTTTTGATTTCAAAATCTCTTTATTTAAGTGTCTGCTACATCCACTTCACCTTTCATGCTTGCTTCTAGAGGAAAGATATGTATTTCTATCAAAAGTATATTTGTGGAACAGTTTCCTTCAATATGACTTGGTAGATCGTGATTGCTTCTGCTTGTGCTTATAGAGGATGCATTATCTGTCAAATTAATTGGCAATGTCGTGTCTTTGATGGTCACTAACCCTGACAGAATGTTGTTCTAAGTATAAAATTGGGAAGTAACCTGATATACCCGCTTTTATTTAATTCAGTGCAACATCCAACAGCATTTTAGACAAAGCTATTGATTCAGAAGATGCACAGCACAAGGACTTCCTACGGCTGGTAAGAAGTAAACATGGCTGTTTTCTCTATTCCCAAAATCTATGATACTTTGTCAAAGTTTTAGTGCCAATCTTCTGTTATCTTGTAGGAGCACATTGAAGGATATCATGAATTGTCTGCAAAAACAAAGATTTTCTTTTCCACTGCTGTTGCAAAATGGGATGCTGATTTCTATGTCAAGGTGGATGATGATGTCCATGTAAATCTTGGTATTTGCTTCTGCAACCAATCCATTTTACTTTTCGTAATTGAATTTTAACCAATTTTCTTCCTTTTGTCAAGGAAGATTTTTCTTTATCTATCATTTGCAAGGTTGAATGTCCTTGTCTTTCTTGTGTAGGTATGCTAGCAACTACTCTTTCCCGTCACCGTTCAAAGCCTCGTGTATATATTGGGTGTATGAAATCTGGACCTGTTCTTTCTCAAAAGTAATTTCCTTCTTTTATATTCACTAGATTGTTGCTGTTTATTTTTCCGGGTCTGCAGTGGTGTCGTGTAAATCTGATCTAATTCCATAATGTTCCCTAGGAATGTCAAGTACCATGAGCCAGAGTACTGGAAATTTGGTGAGGAGGGGAACAAATACTTCCGGCATGCAACTGGGCAGATTTATGCCATTTCAAAGGATCTTGCCACATATATTTCAATCAACCAGTAAGAATTAGAAATTATTTTTTGAAGTAGCCTAGTCTGTTATCCAAAAGATACCATGTTTTGGGTTTTGGTCTGCTGTCTAACATGCCTAAATGTACTGCTTTATGCTGAACTAAGTCATTGGAGGTACTGTTTGTGGCTGCAGGCCCATATTGCATAAGTTTGCCAATGAAGATGTGTCACTTGGTTCATGGTTTATTGGTCTGGAGGTCGAGCACATCGATGACCACAGCATGTGTTGCGGGACTCCTCCAGGTAATGTTTCCAAAAAGGATGAATTACTATTCTGTCTTTTGCTTATGTTCTAATGTACAATGTGGGGAAAGGGATGTCCCAGCAATAACAGAAGTAAATTAATGTAGGTTAAGTTGTAGGTTTAATACACTGAAGTTGGGATTCATTTTAGAAATGGTGAATGATGAAACTTAGCATTGTTATATTATACCGTTAGTTTAGGTTTTGTTGTTGGAATTATGACAGATATTTAATGTTTCTTGAAAGATCAGCACCATCTGGACATTCTTAGTGCGTATCATTGTCCATATTAGTTTGGAAATTTTAAAGGTCGGGTCATTTGGGTGCTCATAACATTTATTAAGGTCATGCATGTTTTTCTCTCTCTCTTTTTTTCTTTAATTTTATTTGCATAAATTGCATCTGCCTCTGCAGATTGTGAGTGGAAAGCTCAGGCTGGTAATGTTTGCGTTGCATCATTTGATTGGAGCTGCAGTGGAATCTGCAAGTCAGTGGAAAAACTAAAAAGTGTTCATGAGAAGTGTGGTGAAGGGGATGCTGCTATTTGGGGCGTTCGTGTTTGAATCAATAATAGTGGATGCGGGTTTCACAGACAAACGTGCATTCAATGAGAGAGTTGATGTATGGAAAGAAGTACATGTAGAAGGGAAATACAAGTCCAATAAATATTTCAACATTTTGGTGATTCCACGTAAAGTTTTTGAAAGCAAAAAACCTTTGTGCACTCGATGTGTAGGAGCTGATTCTTCAATCTGCTTGTACGTGAATCTGTGAAAATTAACAGTGTTCAACATACGTTCCATACTTCTTCGAGGATACAAGGGGGGTATTTATACAAAGATTTAAATTCATACGTTTTTTATTTTGTCAACATACGAATTCAATGTAATCAGATAGGTGTACTGCTGTCAAAAAGGATATGCGAACAACCACATACATTTGTCCTCAAATTTCTTTCATATAAATAGAATCATTTCTGCTTCAATTTCAGTGATTGAATTTAATTTTTTCTATTGGCAACCGACTTCACCTATTTTGAGTAGAAATCTTTGCATTTCCATAAATGTTATTTAGTCTGAAAATGTTGGAGGAATCCTCTCAGAAATGCATGCACTATCTCGATTATAGGATAAGAATGCAAGCCTTTGCTTCAGATAAATTTATATGATAGTGAATTCACTTTGCAATATTGAAGGATGTTTTGGCATGTGTGTTAGTACTTGTTCAGGTAACAAGCTCAAATTATGTATGTTCTTGTTATACATATACGGTGAAGCTCAAGTTCTATTTATTAATTTATGTGTTGGTATTTATTCAGGTAAAAAGCTGAAATTATCATGAGCATGTAGGAGAAATATATATGCACCTAAACCTAAAAATTTTTTTGAAACTTATGCATGTCCCCGAAAATTAGAAGTGAACAAACTCATTATTATCATACGGCAACTCTCATGCATGAAATACTGATTGTTTTCTCGTTGTTTTTGAAGAGATAATCTGTCTTACGTAATTGGGAGGGGATTAAAGTCCCAGCCATTAGCTGGGACTGCAAACTAATAAAATAAACGCTTGAAAATTCGTTTAATACAAGGTTTTCCTGGGCCGGGCTTGCTTTATTTTGCCGGGCTTTATTTATGAATCTTGATCTCCATCATCCTTATCGGGTCGAGCTTAACAGAATTTGAATTGAGGGTCCAACAAGAACAAACAAAGCAAACAAAGCTTTTATTGCTTCATGCTTACGAATGACTAATGAAAATTCATTTACACAACCGCAAGACATCTGAGTCTCAGTCTCCGCTTCATACTGATTAACGTAATACGTAAGCTTAGATATCCGACGGTGGAGGTTGAATGGAGAACGCTGACGTGTTCTTGGGGTTGCACGACTTTCTAGAGCGCATGCGTCAACCCTCCGCCGCCGATTTCGTAAAATCCATCAAGAGGTTCCCTCTCTTTATCTCTTCTAACTCCTAATTCTCTGTTTTTGAGCTTTCAATTCTCATGATTGATACTGGTTAATTGATTTGAATTTGAGTAATTGTTCTTGTCCGTCCGATCTCTTTACTTATAAAATTAAAAATCAATGCTCGTAATTCAGCTAGGAACTGAAACCATGAGTTACATACAGTTGTATGTGAACTCCACTACACTTACTTTTTGTTGCTTTGAAGAGCTGAAAGGGATCCGAGTTACTACTTTCAGAAAGATCAGGGGATCATCAGATGTGAACGTGCAAAATAACTTTATTCAATGCATTTTTGAAAGATCTGAACCCTCAGCTTAGTGTTGCTGTTATAGAATGTGATTTGGCATTAGTTATTTGACCAGTGTTTTATGCTGTGTGTGCTGGAGTTGGTGACATTATAGATTCGCTGGAATTTATTCTGAGCATATTGCCATAAAAGGAGTTAGCATTAATAGACTTTTCAATGTTCCATAGGATAGGTTTATTAGGTATGATGCAGTGGAGAATATTTTCTAGGAAACAGTTGTGAGTAAAAAGTGCTTCTTCAAAAAGCAGTTATAAGTGCATTTCAAAATAAAATCGTGTTCTCTAGACAAACAGCTACAATGTGTTTAGTACCAAAAAGTGCTTTCATTTATTTAAGCCAAACATGACAAATTAAATACAGAAGCACCTCTGGCTATTTGAAACATTTTTCATCAAAGTCAAACCTCTCCCGAGTGTTCCTCTGGTTTACTTTTTGTGTTTTTTAGCAAAGTGTTTGCATACTTTTAAGGTAATTAATTATGTAGAAAATTATTCAACTGAAAGAAATGATTATGATGTCTGTAGAAAATGCTGGGCGGATTTTCTCGTTGATCAATTGTCATTATATGATAGGATTTTAGCCTCAGGTCTGAGCCAAGATAGTGGTTTTTGTGATGATATGTGTCTCTACATTACTCAGCGAAAACATATTTCCATTTAATAATATTTATTTTGTACTTATCAAGGCAATCATGTGCAAATTTTTGAGTTAATTCTTTCTTGCAGTTTCATTGTTTCATTTTCAAACAATGCTCCTGATCCAGAAAGGGACAGTGCTGCAGTGCAGTCATTCCTTGCCAATATGGAAGCAGCTTTCAAAGCGCATCCTCTTTGGGCTGGTTGTTCAGAGGAGGAGCTGGATAGTGCTGGTGAAGTAAGTGACTATGGGCTTCAACCTTCTAGCCATGATAACTAAACCTTTGATAACTCAAAAATTGAAATCTATGGAACATGGCATCATCAACGTTGTTGTAAAACTAAAATTTAACTTGATACTCTACATCTTAAGTTTCATCTCTTAATTAGATTTCCTTCCTTGCTAAATTAATGGATGATACTTCTAATTTTTGTTGATTTGTTTGCCTCTGGCTGTTCTTTCACTTGCAGGGACTGGAGAAGTATGTGATGACAAAGTTATTTACCCGTGTATTTGCTTCAATTCCCGATGATGTTAAAACTGATGAACAGCTTTCAGAGAAGATAGCTTTGGTTCAGCAATTCATTCATCCCGAAAATTTGGATATCAAGGCATGTTTTCAGAATGAAACATCATGGCTGGTAAGTGGTGGGATTTCTATTTGAAGTTATTCTCTGTCTAATAAGTAGAATACTTCTCTATTGGAATTATTGGCTTATTGGACTATTGTTGACAGTTGAAGCATGTTACATGTGAATAAGCACTTGGGATATATGCTTATAGAATATTCTTATCGTGTTAATTATGAGTTACTTCCATGTCAATGAACTCTGTCTGATGTATAAAACACTTCTCTCTTAAGATGGTATGCTAATGCTATGCCTTATGAGTCAGTAGAAGTTTTGGGGCTGAAGTTCCATGTGTGTTTGGCAGCTTCTTCGACCAGTGTTGTAAAATATATATTTTCATAAGAAAGGGGAGAATTGCTTTTTCAATTTTCTTCTTGTTGAAAATGGCTTTGGAAAGTTCATTGCATACTCACACATTCTTGGACACATGTAGATGACTAGGATGATGTCTATTTTAGTGTTCTCTGAGATTATGTGATATTTCTTTATTGTGTTTCTATGGGACTATTTTCAAAAAGCAAAAGGAAGAACAGCAAATGTTGGGAATGACAAATAAATGAACAGCAAAAGGATTCAGATTTGAATTGAACCAACTCTGCTTCTGTTTACTGTTCGGGGAACCTTCAACAGCATGATATGCCAGGACCAACTGCAAATCATTTACAATCTTTTCATCTTGGTAGTTGTCCCCCCCTCCCCCCCTTTATTTTTGGCTAAATTAAATATATAGTACTTAAAGAGATATTTCTGTTGTTTTCTTCAACTAGCATTGCTTTTAGAAGTTTAAACTTAGACTTTTCACTCTTAAAATTGTCCATGCTACCATATTTTCTCTCTCTTCTTATTTCAATAGTAGTTAGTAGTAGCTACGACTTGAAAACCCTAATAATATATGTTTGCTCGGGGTTCATTTACTGCAATACAGTTTTACTACAGCATCTTTGTTTTTTTATTGTCAGCTTGCACAGAAAGAGCTACAAAAGATAAATATGTACAAGGCTCCAAGAGACAAGCTTGTGTGTATTCTCAACTGCTGCAAGGTCATCAATAATTTACTGCTTAATGCTTCTATAGCTTTAAATGAGAACCCCCCTGGAGCTGATGAATTTCTTCCTGTCCTAATTTACGTTACTGTCAAGGTAAGATCGGTAGTTTATGTGTGATGACATGATCCACTTGGTATATTTTCACATTTCATCCCTTATGTATGGTACACTACTCTAGTATGGAATACAACTCTGATTTACTCAATCCTTGTCTTTTCCATTATCCTTTTCTGCTTATTACCCTTCATAATTTGTTAGTTCAAAAATTAAGGTTTAACTTTTGATATAAAATTAAAAGATGATCAAATAATAGGACTATGGATATTATATAAATATTTCAAGAGTGGAGATTGTCCTTGCACATATTGATTGGCCAAACTCTCTGTAGTAAACTATGTCTAATAAGGACATGGAGCAGAAAATTTAATACATGTGCAGCGAACTGCTTAACTCAGTTATAAATATTCATTTTGTTGGATTCCATAGATTGTACTATGGCATTAAAGTTCCTTTGCGTGACTAATGTTTTTCTCAGGCCAATCCTCCACAACTGCACTCAAATCTATTGTATATACAAAGATACAGGCGTCAATCCCGATTAGTTGGGGAAGCAGCCTATTTTTTCACTAACATGCTCTCTGCAGAGTCTTTCATCTCAAACATTGATGCACAAGCCCTGTCAATGGAGGAATCTGAATTTGAAAGAAATATGGAATCTGCTCAAGCCCTTCTATCTGGTCTTTCAACTGATATGGATAGTCTGTCTAATCAAAATGATGAAAGTGAAGGTCAAATTGCTGTAGAACAACTTATACAATCGAAACATCAAGGAGTGAATTCTACAAATGAAAAAGAACATTTGATACCGGTCAGATCTTCTGAATCAAAGTCTGTCAAGAAGGTAACATTTGCAAAAGATCAGGAACCAATAACAAAAGTTCCATCCCTCTCGGAATTGGAAAATAAGGGGGCAACTATGCTTTTAAAGGAAGAGAAAGCAAGCCAGGTCTTTCAGGAATATCCATACTTGTTTGCCCAGGTTGGTGATCTCACCGTCGGTGATGTAGAAGACCTGTTAAATAATTACAAGCAACTTGTTTTCAAGTATGTATGCCTTTCAAAAGGATTGAGTGGTGCCGCTTCATCACTGCCTTCCTCTGTTTTGCCTTTGCAAGTTCAACTCCAGGCCGAAACTATGAAGGCAACTGAAGAACATAAAGGAGTGGAGCTAAATGATGAATCAGAGAAGGATACTAGTGGGACAAATGATTCTTCAAATCAAGTTTTAAATTCTAATGAAGAAAAGGTTGAATCCCAGTTGCTAGAGGGTGAGGGAAAGGTTGAGCAAGGTGGAAAAAATGATGAAACATCTAAATGAGTGCCTTCTGTGAAGCTATCTGTAGTCTATTGTCAAGTTTTCAATGCTCTGTGGTAGCTGAGCTGTGGGGGCTTTTCTTTCTTTGGTGTTAGAGAATGGTTATTTTCCAAAATTTACCTTTAGGTTGGGAGAGTGATTATTGTGCTATATAAATTTATTCTCAAGTGGAACTAGAAGTGCAGCAAGAATATCAAGGAAAAATATGGGAATTACCACGCTGGAAATTCATCAATTGAAATTCCTCAGAAAATTCTTATGATAAGCACAAATCGCTTCTGTTCAACTCAAACTCGGACAAGCAATTTTCAGGATTTGAGGTGCATTTTTTTTTTCACTTAGGTTGGCTTTGAATTAGAAGCTATAGAGATCCATAAAACATGGGATAAATTTTCCTACGATGGCTTTGGGGATAGAATCATTAGGATGAGTAGCCCAATTGTAATGCAGTCTCTTATATGTTCTTTATCAGCTACCTGAAGTTGTTAGAGGATCTGGATTCTTGTAAATTGTGCTTGACAAAAGAGTATTCAGTTTTCGACTGTTAGCATTGAAAATGTCGGTGATCTATTGCAAAAAGTGAAATAACTAATCTTGCCTCAAATAACAAGCTGTCCAATCTGGGTAGACTATTCAAAAGTTCCAGATTGATTGAGTTATGAGCTGGGTTTAAAGATGGGATTAGCAGCAGGTATTTTCTTCAAAATATGTTACGCTTCGAACCATTTGCACTTTTTTGTGGGGATGGCATCGCTTATGATGTGAATGCTTGTGAGCATGAGTTGGTTCAGCTGACTGACATTTCTTGGATTGAACTTTGTTCACACTAATGATGGGAGGGGCCTGGCCTTAATTCAAGGTATGATTGTTGTCAATTCTACCGTTCCAAATTTGTAACAAACCACGAGCAACAGACATTTTAGACAACGATAAGAGGCTAGCTTAACATATCAAGACTTATGTGCTATTTTGTCATCTACTTGTTCTTATACTCACTTTTACGGATGCCTTTGTCTGTTTCGTTTCTGGTTTTTTCTGCCACTTGAATAATTCGTTTATCAGGTTCATATTCGCTATAAAAGTACCAAAAAAAAAAATAAAAGTACATTACGGGCCACCTGGGTAGCAAAATACAAAGTTGCAGTAACTGCGGTGCAACCTGCAAACACAACAAAACCGAAAGCTATCTAGCCATTTAATTAATTGCATTGGGTTTTGATTTTCTAATCTTGGGGTCACCTGAATTTGAACCTGTCTGCAATGTCGATGGCCGAGCGGATCAAGTTCAAATAGGATATTGCCTCGTTGTTTCTCGTGTTTAACAACTGTTTTTCTTATTATACATTATACTGATACATGTGAATTGGGGAACAAGACTTTCAATTATTTTTTGGATCTTTTCGCAATGGAGATTTGTGATCATACACAAAACAAAATCTTGGGCCGTGCAATGCCTAGGTACCTACTTACCTCTTTTGTCAAATTCACAAGAGCCTTTTGTGCCATTGACTTTGCAATTTTCAATTCGAGTTCCCTTTGCTTTTAGCTTTTGTTTTGCTTTTCTTGATCACTATTCATCATGGCCAAGTGTTTATCCAGCACATTCATGAAAATTGTAGTAGTGATGTTTACTTAATAATCATAGTGAACTTAAAGAATCCTCTCAATTTTTAATTTTCTTTTTTTTCCCCTGAAGTAGAATGACTAGAAACCTCATCTCTCTTGAACCACTCATAAAGGTAGTTGTAGATGTTAAATCAATTGAGCCATAAGTTTTTATTTGATAATGCAAGATGAATCATTGCACATATTCTTTATAATTGATTCAATTTAGTCAATTATACTAATCGTTTCCACTTGATTGTCCCGTGAAATTAATAGTTTAGGTTCACAATTGACAATATACAACACGATCTAAACTAAACAAACATTAATAGGGCTTGTACATTAATACTAGATGTCTTTACGTGATCGATGGATCGAATTGTCATATATTCAGATCGACCCATATAACCAATATGACTTAAGAAATGCACACCGCAGAAATGAATACAAAAGTCAGAAGATATATAAACGAAAATCGAGTAAGATTCTGTAGGTGACATAAGTTGTGGACACTACGCATACAAGTGACATGTCGTGTTAGTTAGGTCGACACAGCACTAGTGCGAAATGATAAAATAGAATATGAAATGAAACGAGCCTTTCACGTGCCTCCCACATGGTGTTATGTAAAGTTTGTCGTCTGAGTTGTATACATCTTCTTTCTATATATATATATTTACACGTTCATCTTTCTGCGTTCTGTTCCCCATTTAGGTTTCACTCTCACCAAATACCACCATTTTGCTATTCTATTAACTCACCAAACACATCATTATCCATCAAGTGTGTTGTTTACAAGTCTACAATTTCATCTACAATAATCGTTGTACTAGGGATGGCAAAATCCTCTATGAGTATGGATCTCATAGGACTCTATTCCAAATGGGATAAATTTGAAATAATTTTCGGGAAATGAGAAAAAAATAATTTTCAAATTCTTAATGGGGTGGTGTTTGGTTTTATAGTCCCCACCCCAATCCCCATTATATATAAATATTTTTTCTAATTTTTATTTAATATTTTTGGTTTTATCAATTGCAATGTTAGTTAATAAATTTTCTTTTTATTTTTACTTTATATAAATGGGCTATATAACTAAAAGAAAACCCTACAATATAATTATTGTTCAACTCTAAAATATTATTATATATTTTTTCCTCTCTTAAGATACTACTCTCTCCAAACATTTTTCAATTTTGATATTATTTCAAGATATTGTTTCAAATAGTTGGAGATTTTTTAAAAATAACTTAAATACTTTATAATATGGTAATAGTTTTATTTAAGTCTTTAATTTTAAATTTATTGAAATCATAAATTTATATTTACTATAAAATAAATAAATAGGGAATGTGATGGGGATAAAAAAATCATTCCCCACTTGAGAAATTCTCATCCTCACCTTATTAAATTTATTAGGAAATGAGGTAGGTAATAAAGACAAAATTTTTAATAAGGTGGGGAATGGAGTAGGCCTCCCAACCCCACCCCACCTCACCTCATCTCATTGCCATCCTTATGTTGTACTGAATGGAAGTTGAGGCTTTTGGTGTCCCCTCCAGTCAAGAAGTGGGGCCTCACAATCACTAGCCAATATACTTTTCTCGCATGCCTTTCTTCATTCATGGTTCGATATTCTGGTGTCCTAGGCGTAGAGGAACCACACCAATCCATCCCGAACTTGGTGGTTAAACTCTACTGCGGTGACGATATTGTAGGGGAGGTCCTGTGAAAAAATAGCTTGATGCCAGGATGATAAAAAGCTTAACACCTCTCATTCTTATTACTTTTGCAATATGAGAAAAAAAAAAAGAAAAATGAAAAGGTCGTCTTATTCAAAAAATGAAAAATGGAAGTTGAGTATTATGAGAGATAACACTACTTTCTACATATTGGGATTTTGGTTCGTTAGGGTTATAATATGGAAATAACAAGTTGGCAGGGCCTTAACATGATAATAGCGAATTATAGGGGTCCAAATGATAAAATCACACATTTATTTGAAATTTTAGAGGTCTGTACTCACTTGCTCGTGTTTTACAAACTATTACGGACAAATTGATACTAACTACTATTGTATGATTGATGCATGATTCACGTGATATCACGTCTATCCAATGCATAAATAAATAGCTTGTATGTGGAGTACCATACAGAAGTAACATTCTAATGAACAAGTTTTATATACCGATTGATAGTGTGATTAATTAATATCTTAATTGAAATTGATTGCATTCCGATGCGTTGTTATAACTTTAATTCTCAATGTAGTTAATTAAAATATAAGATAACAAGGTAACAAGATTACAAGAATCTTCCTTAATGCCCTTGACCACACGAGAAAATAAAAAAAAAATTGGCTGATTATATATGAAAAAGAATTATTTTAAAAAATTGTTTATATGGGTTTCATCTCCATTATTATTCTCATAATGTTTTCCACGCAGAAGCTTCTTATTAGGTTAAAGAAAATAGAGTTTTTTAAATTTTAATAATTCAATTTGAACGCAATATGGCTTGTAGATCAATTGCGGAATAAAATTGTACATTAAGTAACTATGAACGCATGGATAATGAAAATCCGAAAATCAACACATACAGGCTGTGATGAAATTGTTTCGGTCAATGTACGTTATGTAATACACAAATATTAATGGTATGATAATGAGCTCATGGATTATATGTGTCATTATTTATTATGTTTGTTGGTAAACGTGGCTCTAACTAATTATGTGTGTCATTATTTATTTTTTGGTCAGTTTGACTGGAATCGAATTATATCTGTCGCAATCAAGGAGTGGAAAAAAATAAATAAAAAAAGACAAAAATACCTTTCATATCAATCGAAAAAATCTTTGAAATATCTAAAATGTTTATGTGACAATCTCATTAACAAATTTCATTTCGATTTTAATTGCAAAACATGTCAAAATTTCATTGGATTCAAAAAAAGATAATAAAATTTCAATTTTTAAAAAATGTGCTAATTGAGTTCAGATCGAGAAACTACTAAAATTTCATAGCAGTTCTATATTTAATAATACTTGTGAATTTAGATAAAATGCTACCACATCTTTCAAAGGGGACAACCCAATTAATTCGACATTAAGCAAGAGATTGATGATTAATTCTTTTAGTTGACTTAAAAACTTTGGTGCCCTGTGCTATTATATTTTCATCTTTTCTGAGTCAAGAGTCTTAAATAGGAACCCTAGCTCTCATCTAAACTGCACGTATTATACTCTAAAAATATCTTTAATTTGATTCCAAAAATTATCAAGTAAAATTAAATTTTCTGCATGCTTTATGCATAAAAAACACACGGACATACATAGGGATGGCAATGGTATTTGTAAACTCATATCTACAAATCCGTAAATATGTTCAAATCCGACCACTGCGGGTAATTTTATAAGTTACAGGCGAGTTTGATATTATAAATTAAAACCCGCACTAAGTTGTGAGTGTGTTTATTATTTACCAAATATTTGATAGATACCCATGCCTCAGCTTTTTAAAAATATTTTTAATTGAGAACTATTTAAATCTAAAAATATATAAAGTAAATAATGTAAAGTACAAACGTATGTGCAAGTTGCAACGTGCCTAAGTTCTACCAGGCTTCAACTTAATGCATGGATTATTATATACTTATTACAATTTTGTATGGATTATTATTATTCAACTTAATGCATGAATTATTTCATTATTATAATTTTATTCTTTAGATTAGTATTTAAAAAGTAATATTCTTTAGAAAACATAATCTTAGTTATTATTATAGGAATCATATTGGATGGATGCTAATGGTAGTGAATGAAATGAAGATATTTTCTTGGAGCTTGTGTTGAATGATAATATGAAATGATAATTGTTATTTTTAGATACTAGTTTGTGGCTTTTTAAATGGATTTGTGTATTTTATACTTAAAATTGAGAACTTGTGTTGGATTGATGTTGAAATTTTAATTTTCTATTTACATTAATTAAAATTAGAATTGAGTATGTTATGTGAAATTTTAAATTATCGTTATACATTTACATATATAAACATTTATGATTTTAAATGTAGAAACCCACAAAAAATCCCTTGGGTACTATTATGAGTTTGATAATTATCAAAACTCATAGCAAATAGATTTTTTTTAAAAAAAAAATTAAAACGCACAATAAGTTGCAGGTGGATTTAGTAATTTAAATTTTGTACATGTTTGAATTTGGCAATGGCAAACTCACTATAGACGGTGCCCATTACCATCCCTAGACATACATATATTATTTGTATATGATACATCTATGCATGTATCTAGAAACATTCAAACTGAAATTAAGTTGTGACAATACTGAATTATTTTGATTGCCAACAAGGCTATATAGACTTTTAAAGCTGAAGGAGACAAAAGAGGGGTCGGCCTATTGATTCATTTACCAGCACCACCCAGTAGTAGCGTGTGAACTTGGCATCATAAAATTTGCCGTCTTTGCCAATTGCTAAGATAGAATGTGCAAATCTGACCCCTCTTTATGATTATAACCATTTTGCTTTCTTTATTTCTTACGCTTTGTAGGAGTATAGTAATTTTACACCCCAAAAATAGAACAAAATAAATGAATTCGAAACAAGGGTCCTCGTAATTGGCTCTCTAACCCATTTGCGAAAGAAAACAGAATTTAATTAATTTGAGTCGTAGTATTGAAATTTGAATGAATGGAGTTATGTCCTTATACTATCTTATTTAATAAGTTAGTCAATAGGACTGAGTAAACACAGAGTTACAAGACTTAGCACATATTTTTGATGAAATTGAATGAGTTTAATACTCTTTCTACTCGATTTACACAGACCTCATTTATAAAGGCTTAGACATGCTCAATGCTTTCTTCTCCTCATTATTAACATCTCTCCTCTTTCCTTCTGGCCGTGGCTCTCAGAAGACCGCACATTCCAATTTTCTTGTGACCATTTTTTTCTCTCCCATATCTCTAGCTATTAATTTCTTGTTTGACCCCTCTCATCATCAAGAAACATAAATGGGAAATGGGTACAATCACCATTTTCAATATCAACGAAACCTTCACAATATTCAGAAGAGTACATTCTTGCCAATGCTTTGTTCAAGAACTTCAATCAAAGATGTGGCGCTGCCAAGATTAGAAGACCGTTCTGCTTCGTTCCCCAAAGAAGACCCTTTATCGCCAAAGATCGGTTGTATGGGCCAAGTAAAGAGAAACAACAAGATTATTGGCTTCCCCACAGCTACAACCAGTCATAATAACAACAACAACAAGCAGCTTGCCTTAACCACCAAAACCAGCAGCAACAATTTCAACGTCAGTGATGTCAAGTACTTCAAGCTCAAGAGATTTTTCTCTGCCAAGAATATCGCTACCAACAGTAGTAATAATATCAACACGAGCTGTACGTTGACTTCTTGTAGAAGAAGAGAAGCGAATACACATGGTGTGAGTATAAGGCGGAAAGCTGCTGCTGCTGGTAACGAGAATAAAGAGAGAGATGTTTGCATTATTAACATTGCTAAAATGGATCCTCCGTTGCCGGTGATAAAGAGGGTGCCGAAACCAGCTGCTGCTCAGGCAAGTGATGAAAACAATAACAGTCTTTGGAAGAGGAGATCAAATGGGGGTGCATTGAAAAGTTTAGATTTGCAACATATTCAAATTCCCGGGCATCAAGTTGAAATCCAAACTGTTTGATGTATGCGATAGGTGCATGTATATGGTTTATTTTGATGGATGGTGTTGTTCAATTATGTCTTTAATGGCATCGCATTAGCATCAAGATCATGGTGCTGATAATGATAATCTGCTCTGCTCTACATATGAAATTGAAATTATTGATCAATGGACTTAGATCTAGAGACTTGAATTGAATGCTTTTTAAAATCAGTGTTATTCATTGAATTTGATAGTCACAGATCCCACCGTTTGGTATCTGGTTTTTTCTTGCCGGCTGCTTGCGGCACTTGCTATTGGTTTCAATTAAGGGTCAGATCAGATCAAAGTCCTATTTCATAACAAAATTTTCAGGTCACCCTACTCACATTTCTCCTCCTATTGTATGCAAATGTAATACATAAAAGTCGGGGAAAAGATGTTGTGATTGAAACTTAGAGTTTGACCAATTTGCTTGGGGACATGTGCCTACCAGATTTCGTTTGTCCCTTTATATTAATGGAAAGGATAATGGAAGTTCCTTCGATAAAGATGGATAAGCATGGTTCCCCAACACAGTGACCTTTTTAACAAAAGTAGGAAAAGGTGAGACGAACGGATATCATACGGCAATTCATAATATCATATACGTAAAAGCGACTGACGATTGGTAGCTTTTGTTACTGTCCTTTCGGTCTGTCGTTCGCTTGCATTTCTGAATCTGCTTTTCCAAATATCAAGATAGATTTAAACGAGAAGCCTCACAAACTCGAGGACCAAAGAAGCTCGCTGATTTCTAAGCCCTGAAAACGCTGGAAAGGTCGGCGAAGCAGCAGGCCAACAGTCTAAGGTCTAAACAATGCCAGCACACAACAGACAAAATATAACAATAGAAGTGCAGAAAGCCCCAGATCGAAAGATGAGGAGAAAACGTGCGAATGAAAAATATACAAATTATTAAACAGAAGATGAGAAAAAAACAATTGAAAGGTTTAAGTTTCAGTGATCTGCCTATGACGGTAGGTTAGTAGGTTACTACACAAGAAGAAAATTCAAAGTGCTCTGTTACACCAGGAAGCCAATGGCTAGCTGACCTATAGTTTGGCTACCTTAGAATCTCTAATTGTACAAAAGAGTATAGAGTAAAAGGTACAGTAATTCCATGGATGAAGTGATGATCATCAGCCCTGCTCCTTGTAAGGAGTCCAGATCAATTTGCTAACATCAACCTCTAGACCGCCACGACCAGCAGCTTTTAGATGCCGATCCAGTACCTTGGGATCTGCACATATGACATGCTGCCCTTTCCTGTATTGAATCAATTCCAGGCTTTGGAGAGTGGTCAAAATGTCCTCAGCCTTGATGGCAGTCATGTCGCTGAGCTCCTGTAGAAAGTGAATTTTTCAAGTAAAGGGTTATACATCAATTGTATACAATCAGTACGATAAACAAAAATGAGAAATGGGGCTAGTTAAATAGAGAATTTATCACAAACCAGCAACTAATTAAACAGATGCATAGCAGCAAAAGGGAATGTTATATCATTCACAAACAGGAAAAGAAGATTTTAAGAATCCATCAGGTGTATAGAGTACAAGCAAACAATTATCATATCCTAACCCCAAAGGACAGAACCGCATACTCACAGTGTTTTTCTTCCCTATGATGTGGACAGTTTCTCTCTTTAATATCTAATGCACATACACAAAAGCATGCAAGTGCACATACGCGAACATATACGCACACATAAGGGCACTGCCTCACTGGAGCTTTGGCATAAAATTTAGACTTAAATAATGTCTTACAACATTAATACAGAAGGAAGGAAATGGTGATACTCATGCAACCTATACACCCACGATGTACAATGAAATACAAATTATTAGGTGTCTAAAGTTCTCAAGGAATATCATTTTGCTGTATACTACATAACATTTCTCATTTGACTTTTCTATCATGTACCACAGATTGAACCAACAGCAGGATATGCTCAATTGGCTGCCCACAAAACATTACTTTGGAGTAATAGGAGATAAAAAACTTCAAGTATGTACATTAAAACGCAACCCAACAAGTTCAGAAAGAAAACAATGGAGCACTTGAACGAAATAAAGATACTTGGCCTACATTTAGGAAAGATTCAGACATGCATACCTTTATAGATATATTGCCCTTGTGCTTTTTCAAGATGTCTAGAAGAACCCGGGTCCAGTATCCTCTGTAACTCAACAGCCCAAGGTCTGAGAGAGGTCTTTCTGGTGTGCCAACTTTACCTTCTTTCTTGGAGAGTTCATATGCTGATCCAAGTTAGAGATAGCATTAGCAACTAATTATATTGTGGTAGCAGAAATCAGAATCTTTTAGATAAAAGCAAAAGAAAGACATCTGAAGTTACTAGAGCATTGAATTCAAGTAAACAAGAACATATACGGGATGACAAGTGGATAATTCCATTATGCTTATGGCTGCATGGTTGAAGTTCGGACTGCAAAGATGTAGGAAAATGCAATCTCGCCACAAAGACTTGGCAGTCCTCTACCTAAAGTCTAGAAGACTAGAACCTCATATATCTGCGACAATTTAATTGCTAATAGCTAACAAAGCACTAGTGCATTACTGCTGGCTTCCATAAAACACTAATGTAGTATGGACTATAATACTAAATACTAATGATGTTATAAGACTTGAAAGATTCACTCATCTAAATTAACATTTAAGAAGGCACTACCTTCTTTATCATTGGTCAGATTTAGGTGTTATCACTTAGACGCACACAAGTTCACATACATCAAGAGAGTGGAATGCAGTTCTGTAACAATTCAGAATCGAAGGGGGAACATAGAAAAAGAAAAGTGAACAGAAGAAGGCTTACAAAAGGCAATTAAAAATTTGCCATAGCCCTTCCTTTGGTATGGTGGAAGAGTGAGGATACATGCCAAATTGTAAGATTCCTCTGAATGCTTTTCCTGCATCATCAACCACAATATGCTTAGCTGCAGACATATGTCATGCCTCTGGAAAAAGGGAATGCAGATTTCTGAAATATGACCATGATAAGATCTGTACCATTGGGCCACCTGAGACTCATAAACATAAAAGCAATAAGATGCATTGATAATTACCTTAGAAAAATACCCAACCATGTGGCATCCCCGATCATCGCATTCACACAGAACATAGAATAGAAACAGATCAACATCATAATAAAGTGTCTTGTGATCAAGAAACAACTTTGCCAAATAACAGAGGTTCTGCCCATAAACCTTGTTCTTTTTGCCATCAACCTGTTTTAAACATATAAAAATGTAAAGATAAATCAACTCCGGACTTCGTATCTGTGAGACAGCAGGATATAAAAAAAAGTAAAGTTCACATAGAGTTTGCAACTGTGAATGAAACATTCCAGAAAATTGAATACATAGAAGTCCAAAGTAGAAAGCAGAGAAAACCACCATGTTGTAAATCCCAGAAAATGGGGCGGCAGAGACAAGGTGTCCAGCTATGAACTATAGTATCGAATTCAAAATCAAACACTTAGTGAAAAGAACTTACCTCGAACATTGATAGTGTACCACTTCTGTAAATCTCATCACCAGGGGGATGCTTAAGATCACACTTCCTCTATAAACAGAAAAATAACAATTAAGATAAAACATCCCTATGTAAAACTAACCGACAGTTTATGAAGGGCAAACAGGCAAATTTTTCCTGGGAACAAAAACTCATATCTTTCATTTAGTTGCGAAAATGAAAAAGGAGCACATAAAAAGTAGTGTAGGCACCAATAAGCATTTGATTATTCAAAAGACATAAAAAAAGAAAGGACCAGAACAACTATCTCATAAGCCCACCCGAACATATGGCATTGATGCATTACCATCAAGGTAGCAATGTATACTAAGTATACTAGGCACCATGAACACCAAATCCATTAATCAGTTAAAATACAGCACTAATGACAAACAAGAGTGCATAAAATGCATGCTCACTCACTATAGTCACTCTAAAATTTTTTTGTAAGATGTGTTACAACAGGCCAGATAATGAATTAATAGAAAACATCAGAATTTCAAGCACAGCTCACCATGTGCCTTTGAAGCTGTTCTTTGCGCTTCATGAAATTGAGACAAAACTCACAAAAGTATAGCTTCAAACAGTCATTGTATTCTGGTGGAAAAGGGGAGAAGTACCATGTCTCTATCTCATATCTTCCAAGTTCTATAGTTGCTATGTTTTTCACTTTTGTGAATTCTTCATGCTCACGCAAACTGGCAGCATCAAGCTCCTCATGACCCTATATGATAAGACATAGTCAGATCCACTCATTGGCAGCAAAGTTGCATCCCATTAATGTCAATTCTCAGCACCAACCTCATTTTATGAGGAATTCACAATTCATAACCAACTTTTGAAAATAATCTCAAAACATACCTCAACATGTGTCTCATCAATCTTTCGTTTTTGATGGCGGGTCATTTTTAAGCTTGTTACCTAAAAATTAAGAAAAGGAAGTCTGTCAACAGATAAGATAAAAAGGAATGCCCTCAAATGAACCCAAACATCAAGGAAATGACACAGCATTATGGACAGCTTTATATAATCTTTCATGGATGATTCAGAACAGCAATGATGAGACTGAAAAAACTCAAGAGACAAGAGGAAGGATGTAGAGAAACAGACAGATTACCTTGTCTTCTACCTTCTCATCAACAACTGTTTCTACCGAATCAAGATCAAGTTGTTCAAGCTTCACCCATTCATCGAGCCTCCTATTGACTGTGAAAAAGGGGCGAACAAGGAAGGAATATATAAAAAAATTTGAAGATTTTATCATTAAATTTTCCTAATTAGAAAAGCTTGCATGTGCACAGATAAAACAGACATAACACAAACCAACTATGATACAATAATCCTACCCTTTATGTTAAATAAATTAACCCTAATCACAAACAAGACATATATATCATCAACAACAAAAAAAAAGTTCATCCTTTTTTCTAAACAACAAAAATCTCCAAAAAGATCGAATTGCTTAAACTAATCAATTTATATCTTATGAACATCAATGCCTTTACCAAACAGAACTTTCATTACATTATTAACATCTTATATCCAACAATTTCAATTTCAATAATCTTACATCCACCACTTTCAGCTTGAATAACATTTGAACAGGCATGGCATAAGTAATTCCATGAAGTTTCACTGCAAATCAATTGATAATTTTAAGAACTAGCTTCAGCTTCTTTAAAATTCCTATTTAAGAATAAAACCAGGCATAATACAACATAACCCTAAAACTAAACCTAATCCCTAAAAGGACACAAATTAAGTACAAAAACAATCATAATGAACCACAAACAGTCAATCACAACGACCCTAAGCCAATTTCATGCTCAATTTGAAAAATAAAAATATAAAAAAAAAATCATAAATAAAGCTAAATTGAATTGAACATAAAGAGAACATACACTCGGTGTAATGGACATAGTACTCATAATCGTTGGGCCCGCCAAAGTGCATCTTGCGGCGTTCGATGACTTTGACGGGGTGGTACTTTCCGTCTCTCCAACGGCACATGACGCGAGTACCAACCTCAAGTGGCAGCATACTCGCCCTCCGTTTTTTCGTCGCTTCCGATTCCTGAGCCATCACTATCCTGGAATCCGTTGAAGAAAGCGGCGCTCCGTTGGCGGTGACGGGAGGTTTATGATCCCCGCCGTTAGATGTGACGGCTGCGGTTGCCGAGCCGTTGGTTTCAGTTGCCGTCGGTGTCTCTATCGACCCCATTGGCGGTTTGCTAGTAATTTCGAGTAGACCGGAGAGGATGCGAGATCATAAAAATAATCCATATTCAGAGTTTCGTGGGCTTGCCTATTCCATTGCCCCTTCTGTTTGCACCCCAATTGTTTCTATATTCACTGCTTTCCCTTTTATGAAAATAAGCGGAGAGGAAAGGGAAATTCAAATTTTATTAGAGTGCTGCTGAACACTCCTCTATTTTTCTTATAAAGCCACCTCTTATTTTGTATTTATAATTTTATTAAAAGTAAAATTTTATCTAATTAAATTCACCTCCAATTATTTTACTCAATCATTTTTTCTATTACAAATACTATAAACTTGCAAACATAAAAAATAATTTAATTGTAAAAGGGTAGGAATTTGATATAAACTAAATTTTATCCAAAATTGTGTTTGCAGCAAAGATAATTTTGCAAAATTTTTATAGATGACCAACTTTATGAGCATGTTAGGAGACCACCAAACTTATGTTTATTTTATTTATATAAACCAAAAATACATACAATTGAGTTTAATACGTCTACTTTATTTGTTTGTATTTATATTGCAAGAACACCGAATACACATTTGAGGGATTTGACAATGAAATTGGAGAAAGAGCCCTACAAATGTAGGGGCTTATTAAGGAGGTAATTTTAATAATTAAAAAGAATATTAATAGAAAATAGGTTGGTAAGGATAATGGAGAGATGCATGCCAAGTTGCCAATGGCATTACTTTTTTTTATTATCTCATGAGAAAAAGCAATTACATATTTTTTATTTTGACAAGTTCATCCTTTCGCATTTAATTTTCAATAATATTTTAAAATAAGCAATGATTAAAATATAAATTAATTATGGGTCAGTTTGGGATTGTGGTTGAAATTCAATAAACTGCTTATTTCATAATTTTTGATAAAAATAGTATTTGATAAATTTTGTAAAAGTAGCTTATTTCATAATTTTCTCCATTTTGTTAGCAACTTTTAAAGTAAGTAGAATGTTGATTTTCATAAGTAACTTATTCAATAAAGCTACCATACTTTTTAAAAATTCATATTATAGCCTTAAATTTTAAGGAAAAGATAATTATATCTTACTTATCCATAAACCATAATGTATTAATTATATATTTATTTTTATCATATTTTATGTAACAAATTATGAAGTTCTTTAGATTTTTTTAATTGAGTTTTTTTAATGTAATTTTACATATTTAAGAAAAAAATGTTTAAACAATTTATTAAACATACTTTAAAAATAAAAAGCAATTAAAACTTATGTCTATTTTGGTCATTATATAATAAAACAATACTTTCATAATAAAATTTACCAAATGTATGTATTGTATTTTTCAAAGTCACAGCAACCGCAACGATACAATTTACAAAACACTAACTTATTTTTTTAATCAGTAACTTATTTAATTTATATAGCACAAATAACTTATTTTATCAGCCTCTGCAATCACAAAATGGCCCTATATATTGTAAGACTTATTTCATTGAAGTTTGACTCATCACATACTCCATTTATCATAATTCTGAGAATCAATAGACAGGCATATACTTAATTGCTAACCGCCGAGGGTTGATTCGCAATTTAGCATGCATTATGATGTTAGCTTGGCTTGCCAAAGTGAGGTAATTTTATTTGTCAACTATATAGTCATAGACGCTGGAGTATTATAATACAACACTGTGTGCCCAATACCGATATGTTGGGATTGATTTGCCAAAATGTTGCTGCTTTTTAATCTATTAATTTATGTAATTTTCTTTTTTCTTTTGTTGATTAAGCTGTTATTACTGCAGATATCCTGGGAGATGAATTTAAAATTCTAGTTACATGCGTTATGTCATGTCTCCTCTTGGAATTGGTTTAACTAGAAGAGAAAACATGGGAAGGATAAGCATAAGAAGAAGTACGCATTGAAACACAAGGACTCGAGAGAACGAACCAAGAAATTGCCTTTTCAACAAGCTTTGGAAGTTGACTATAAATATGAAAGAAAAGCAATCACTAACATGGACGAAAAGCATATACATATACACACACGCGCACGCACAAATTTAAAATAAATTACGTAAGAAAAAATCCACACGTGTAAAGTAAGAAGCAAATTAATACACAAAATACCAAATACCAAACACTGAACAATTACCCAATCATTCACGTCTCGTGGAGATGCATAATCACCACCTGTTATGAGACTGCCACGTCCATCGGTAACAGTTACGAGGCGATAACATTTAACGGAGTTTGCAAGTACAACTGATGCGATCATCAAAAGCTCTGAATTCTTGATTTAAAAAAAAAAAAAGCTCAAAACTGCCGAGTCCATCATGGTCCAATCACAAGTCTTTACTAGCAAGACTATATCCTTCACGTGCGAATCATATTCAGAGAATTAAAAGGCTATTATACAATACATGAAGAACATTTTACACTCAAATAAACTTGTTATTCCCTAAAGGATGAAAGTTAAGATTCATACATAAAATATCAAGAGGGCAATGACTCAATAACACGAGTAAAACATAGAGTTAATCAAGTCTTCAATGTCACACTGATTGAAAGAACTACATAAAACATCAAGCAAAAAAATACTACCTCATATATATTCTCCAGCACATGAATTCAGAGAAGCCTTATTCATTAGCTTTCTATAGATAAAAGAAAAGTGACGCTAGAGGAGCACCACTGCAATCCAAGTGCGCAGGTCAAAACTAGTTAATAATAATAATAATAATATTTACTTGTGCTTTGGGGAGTATTCTTTTTTTTTTCTTTTCCAAAGAATGACCTTCACTCGTGGGAATATTTCTCTTGTTCTCATCAGTAGCTTGAAAAAAAAAAAAAAAAGAGATTGTTTGAAAACATTTACCTTTTTTTTTTATAAGCTATTTAAAATATGTCGAAGCAAAACCAAAGCCAAAAACACTTTCCCAAAACAAATTGCAAAATTATAAATAAAAACAAGAAAATTAGGCTTACTACTAAGATTTGTAATCATACATATACCTGGTTCTAGAGGCAAATCTAGTAAAAACTCTAAACATTTTGAGTGTGTGAGTTTGTATCATCAGTGAGTGAGTGTGCTACTCTTAGTGAGCGAGTGAATGAGTTTCTCAATGAGTGACAAAACTTTAATGGAGTTTCCTTTCTTGTGTGTGAGTAAGGGGGTGGATCAATGACATTTGGAGCCTTCGGTAAAATTATAATCGTTTCAAAACTTACAGCTACTTAATCACAAGTCATATGGTACATTAATAGGAAATCAATCAAATAAAAAAAAAAAAAGAACGATACTACTTAAAAGTTAAATATTTTAAAATGATGGTCGGTAATTTTTTATATACATTAATTAAGGGTCGCAAGTCTTTTAATAAACTTGTAAAAAAATGTCAAAATTTTTATGACTCTAACATTAATGTTCGAGTATACATGTTAATGCTCAATTAACTATACATGTTAATATTCATTTTGCATATAATCTTTGAAATTTTATGTTATTTATAAGAATATTAATATGAATTTTTTTGTACAAAACTATGACATTCCTAAATTGTAGTCTTTAGGCAATCGCTTGATTTACTTAGTTGCGGAACCATCCTTAAATATTAAGATAACTTCTTTAAGACCTTTTTCCCTCACCCTGAAATACAAAGTTGCTTCTTTGCTAGCATACTTATGCACCAATTGCTATAAATTCGGAAAAAAAAAAAAAAAAAGTCATTGAGATTGCGTAAGTTATTCATCAGTTACAGAGTGTTAATATTAACCAATAGACGTGTGTGTCAATGAGTCAAGATAATAACTTCCAGTCTCTAATTTATTACCAATCTCTTTGTACTACTAATCGAACAAAAATTATTATATATTTTTCACACACATTTTTCACATAGGAGATCAAATCATGTTCCTTGCTATATATGACAGTACCGAGAATATATTTAAAAAAATTAAAAAAAAGATTGATGTTTGAAAAACTATTTAAAAGCTCTCAATTGATTCAAACTTTTAAAGTTTTCCTTTAATTCAAACTTATCATAATTAGATCAACTCAACTTTTTCACTTGGAAATGCATCTACAAACCCAATTAGAGTAATATAGTTCACAATCAAATACGAACTTGATTTGAGCTTTGCCTGTTTTAAGGTTCAGTGGCCCGCACTTCACTTGTTCGACCTACTGCCTTTTCCTCCTTTTAGCGTCGCTGCGTTTGCCACCGCCTTCTACTTTAATTGCTCTATTCTGCTAGCTCTTCCAGTGTCTCTCATCCAATACTTCATGAGACGCGAGTTTCTTTTTTTACCTTCCCACTTGAGTTCTCAAGTTTTACTGTAGCAGATTCCATATCCTTGCTTCCGTATAACTTAAATGCTCCTCTTTCTTCTATGCAGCCCTCGAATATTTGCAGCTTTTTCCTACTCTGTTAGTAGAGCCATGCTCATTAACCAAACAAAATGGTATACCGTGGAAGAAAGGATCTGAGTCCAATAAATCAATAAATGCTTTTACATGCTGTTGGTCGAGTTTTTTTTATCAACACCAATTACCTCCTCAATACCACATTAGGATTTCCATTTTTAGAAGCTGGATCAGCAATTCCCGCTTCAGATACCAGAAAGCTTATAACTAAACCAAAAGACTTACTGTTCTCTTCAGGCACTTGGTAATATGAATCCTGATTCATCAGCTTCTTACGAACAAAAGAAAAGAGACACTATAGCAATACCACTATAAGCCAACTGTGAAGGTCAAAACTAATTTTTCGCATACCTTCAAATGATATAAAAAATAATAATAATAAGTTGTGCTTTAGGCAGTAATTTTCAGAAAAAGAGAATTGGCAATCACTCATGTGATTATCTCTCTTATTCTCACCAGAGTGCAGGTAAATTTGTTAAAGTTTTAAGCAGTAACCAGAAGCTTTAAAAACAAATGAGACTATTTGAAAATGTTTTCATCTCTACAGATTGCTGTTAAAATCAAAAACAAAGAAAAAAGCCCTTTTCCAGCACAAATGACAAAACCATAAACAAAAAAAAAATTAGGCTTAGAATTAAGATTAATAATCATACATACCTGCCTCTAGAGGCAAGTTGAGTAAAAAATGTAAACATTTTGAGTGAGTGAGCTTGTGTTACTAGTGTAGTGAGTGTGCTGTTCTTAGCAAGTGATAAAACTCTGTTGAAGTTCCTTTTTTATGTGTGTGAGCGGGAGGTGAGTCAATGACATTTGGGGGCTTTCAGCAAAATCATTGCCATTTCAAAACTTCAAACTAATTAATGACAAGTCATATGTTACATTAATACAAAATTAATCAAATTAAAAAAAAAAAGATTGATACTACTTAAAAGTTGAATATTTTTAAATGATGATAGGTAATTGTTATATGCATTAGTTGACAGTTGTAAGACTTTTAACAAACTTACAAAAAAAAATGTTAAAATTTTTATGATTCTAACGTTAATGCTTGAGTATATGTATTAGTGCCAAAAAATGTTAATGTTCACTTTGCAGTTATGTAAAATTTTTATTAATAAGGTTTATGGGGGGCAAACAAAAATCTTTGAAATTTTATGTTACTTCTTTATAAGAATATTAATATAAATTTTTGTACAGACCATGACTTTCCTAATTGTGGGCTCTAGACAATTGTCTAATTTACCTAACTGTAAAGTCATCTTTTTTCTTTTTCTTTAGCTAGGTAGAGAGGTATAGAAGCTAAATTAATTGAAGTTTTTTGACGTTGATATATATGAAGATTAATTTTATTTTTTATTTTCTTTTACAACAAAATTTTTTTTATTGTTAAAATAATATATGGATTGAGAAGATCAAAGCTTTTCTTGATATTGAGGTGTTATAACTTAAAAACTATAATTATTGTGGAAAAAAAGTGGTTAGAAATTAAAAATTTTAGTATCTTGTTAATAAAACTTTAGTCTATGTCAACCCAATAGAGACTTCATTTTATCAGTATAGCCAAGACAACTATAAAATTGATTTATTGCTAATATTAATCTAGATGCTTCCTAACAAAATAAATCTAATTTCACTTTATTGCATGTGAGGAGTGGCTCTTCTATTAGACAACTAGGTGATTGTCAAAGGCCCTATTATAGATTAAGATGCCATATTTATATTAAATCTATTATTTTATATTCAAAAGGATATAAATTCTTAATTTGTAGCTAACTCGATCATGATTATATAATAAAATTAATGCATATATTTTATCTTAAAAATTTAAGAAGACATAATTAAAATAACTTGCCCAAAGCCTCATAAAGGTTGAGCCGCCCCTGTTGCATTTCATCCTAAATTTTTTTTTTAGTTTAGTTTAAAAATTACAGTTGTTGTTAAAAAAATATATAGTTATAAATTGAAAAATTTAACTTGTTGTAAATAAGACTTTAATATGTGTCAACCCAAAGGGACCTCATTTTATTGGTGCAACTAAAGTGACAATAAAATTGATTTATCGCTAACATTAATCAAGATGCCTCCTCAAAATAGATCTAATTGCACTTCATTGCATTTTATACTATAAATTTTTGATAATTCAGCTTAAAAACTATAACTGTTATTAAAAATAATATTGTTATAAATTAAAAGTTATAGTACGTCGTAAATAAGACTTTTAAACAAAAATAGTTAAGTTATTATAGTTTTTCATCTTAAGTCTTGAATCAAATTGAGCTACCTTTCAAAGTGTCTGTACATCTAATACTACTGCACAAGATGGGTTTACGTCTTTGTCCGTGTGGCATATTTGTAATATTTTATTACTTGCTCTTTTTAAAACTTTTTATTGGGAAAGAAATTAACTTAATGACACCCTTAAATATAAAATTTGATCAAAGTGCCCACACATGTCATCAGTCCTCTATTTTTTATTTTTTTTTTTACACAAAGGGGCTCTAAAAAAAAGTTAAAGAGAAACAAAACGGGAGTAAATTACTCCATACATGTCATGTTAAAGATAATCGATGATGCCAAAAAGAGGGTTTAGGAACAAATGAAGACCCAAAGGAGTTGATAGAACATAATTTGCTAAGAAATTCGCTGCAAAATTAGCCATCCTATAAACAGGATTAACGGTAATGTGCCAATCATGACTCACTAATGAGTCCTCCCTTTAAAAAAATTGTCCACATGCAACTAACCTAATTAGCGGGATATCAACCATTAAATACATAGCGAAAGGTGGAGCACAACTTTGGTTTATTTCATGAAGGACAGGCAACATGACAACGTGATGAACCTACTAACGTTGCTATCTCGATCCAAAATGATGAATAGGATTGCGGCACTCCACTCGCAGTCAAAGCGAAACGATGCCGCCGAAAAGAATGGAACGCTGCTTTGCTTTGCAGGATGCGTCGGACTCTGCATAACAAGCGAGCTTCTTACCAAACACGTGGGCAGTAAATCCTATCCTGCTCTATTGTTACGTATCAACAGAAGCCCGCTCATGTTGCTTCGGTGGTGCTTTTTGACGTTCTCTTCACTCTGGACTGGAGTGCTAGTGAACACAAGGAGGGCGCAGACGAAGCGTATCATTTGTAATGGAAAAAAAAATGATACTACTACGCCAACTTTTTGTTGGACCGCAGACACAAACACAGAGGCCTCTGACCAGAACCAGAAACCAATTCGAATCTGGATCCTGACATGTTGGTGGTTTTTAGCCATAGGCATCTTGCCCGGAAGTTGGTGCATGAATTAGGCCGAGGTGGCTGGTGGTTTCGGGATCCCTTAGAAAATGCTTCTTTTATGCCTCGAATATTAGCCGTAGCTCGTAGATTAGTTTTATTCATTAAGTCGTTCTACCCATTCTTCAATCTTGGACCTCATTTCTTAATATTGTGACTCTTCCAAGCCATGTCTCTGGAACCTTTTCAACGCAGTCCGGACTGCCAGCTCTTGTAATAGATAATATTATTATACAAGGAATCTTTCTAAGGAGATCCTTCCTTTTAATGCTCGGCGTATCTACGACTCTTTTCTTCCAGATGAAGCAGCAGGCATCGGTTCGTAGAACCTGTAGAAAAGAGATGGTTGTGGGGCAAAGTACTCTTGTGCGCCTACGTCGCTCGGATCGCGCGCAAACCCCACCTCGTTATGCTATGGAAGAATTTAACTTATTGCTTCAGAAAAATGTTGCATTGACCATATAAGAGTTAAACATAAAATATTGATTGAGAATAGCTTCGTTCTCATTTTTCATTATTATTATTTTTTATATCCTTAAATCTTGTTGTTGTGTTATCAGAGAAGATCAAACCAAGATCTTGATCAAGGATCAAGAATCAAATCAATCACAACAATTAATAGATCAAAAGAATAAAAAACAGAACAGGTACAGGACACTAAATCGTGAAGGAAAATTAGCACACTCTTTGTTAATCGATCACTTAGTGCAAGATCAATGTTTACAGAAAATTTGTAGAGCCAATCAACAAATCAAAGAGCAAGCAAAATGATCACAATTGACTTCAAAAATATCAATAAACCTTTATAATCTTGACATGATTTCACACCTATTCTCTTAAATGTTTCCTACACTTACAACTTCTCAATCTTACAAGTAGAAATGATTCTTACTTACAAGATCAGACTCCTCACAAAAGTGTATAAGTAAGTTGTACATCGATAATGAATTAAATGAAATAGAAACTTTAAAGAGTACCCATTAATCAACTTTTATAACAGGTTTGGGTATTTGTGGATTTATCGCAAAGATAATAAATATAACTAAATCAGTTAGTCGCATCAGCATTTTTTCATTTCAAGCCCTCAATTAAGTACTATTTTACTCATCAATGAGTCTTTGGTTCAGTGGAAGAGCCCTTACATATATACGGGTAACCGCAAGAGTTCGAACCTCCATAAGACCATTATAAAAGATTCATCCATCAGTATTTATCTAATGTAATATCAGTAATTTCTGTATAAACAGAACAATAAAAAAAAAAAAAGAGTAATATTTTA
The DNA here is from genome assembly GCA_030449905.1 of Luvunga scandens. Classification (NCBI taxonomy): domain Eukaryota; kingdom Viridiplantae; phylum Streptophyta; class Magnoliopsida; order Sapindales; family Rutaceae; genus Luvunga; species Luvunga scandens. The sequence goes on along the minus strand of JASUUG010000798.1, from coordinate 3,363,441 downwards.
CTCCAACTGAGTTGCTAATAGGCTCAAAATGCTTTACAGATTAGCTAGGGGTGGCAATTTGACCTGGCCCGAATTTTGGCCCGAATGACCCGGCCCTAATTTTTCGGGCTTTGACCCGACAATTCGGGTTTCGGGTCGGGCTCGGGCCAAAATTTGCGGGCCCGATTAAATTTCTGGTCGGGTCGGGCTTAAGCCGACCTGACCTGACCCAACCCTTAAAAAAATTGAAGTAATTTTATTAATGTTTTGTTATGAAATTGAATTTTGTGTTTTTATTTGTATAAGACATTATTTTTATTTTTTAATGTTGGGTTGTGGAATTGAATGTATGTTTTTATTTGTAGAAGAAATGAGTTTTTTTTTTTTTTTTTTATGTTAGATTGTGAAATTAAATTGTATGTGGTTGAAATGGTTGTAGAATTATATATGTTGTTTTTAATTTAATTGCATTGTGTGTTTTTAATGTTGGATTTTAAAATTGAATTGTTTGTGGGGTTGAAATGATTGTGAAATTAGATTGTGTATTTTTAATTTAATTACATTGTATGTTTTAATGTTGGATTATGAAATTGAATTGTAAAAAAATTATTTCTATTAATTAGTTGTTTTATAAATTATTTTGTGATTAATTTTTATTGTATTTTTGTCTTGTATTGTTAATTATTTTAAATAAAAAAAATATTTTTTTTGTTTTATATTCATAGTATTGTAAGTTTGTAATTAATAGAAAAAGAATAAAAATAAAATACAAAAATCAATTCCGATCGGGTCGGGCCCGGACCGACCCGAATTTGACCTGATTCGGGTCGGGCCGGACCCGACCCGAATCAAACATGTCGGGGCTTATCCGGGTCGGGTTTTAACTTTTTTTGGTCGGGTCGGGCTCGGGCTCGGCCAAGCCCGAGCCCGACCCGACCAATTGCCGTTCCTAAGATTAGCCCATTCGACGCTTTCTTGGCATTATGATCAAAGAGCTGTAGAAAATGTTCACATACCTTTACATATTTTTGTTAAAATTACATTAACAATTTTTATGCCATGGCTTTTAGATTTTAATACCTTAGCACACCAAACAAAGACCTCAGAAAGCGAACAGTGCATTTCATTAAGTGTCTCATCGTAAAACGAAGTTGACAATATCCCGCGCGGGCGAAACTTAGAATCGATGTTAGAAATGCAGATTGAAAAGAACCAATTTGCTGTGGCCACAACCGTCTCAACAGATTATTGCAGATTCATCAATCTGATTTTGAATGCAATTTCTTTTGAGGATTCATTCTTACTGTGCGAATATATACAATCGCTTTACAGAGTATAGAACAGCAGGTGACCCTTTAATTTCTTGCATATAGTTAACACCAACGGGGGCTCTTCTTGTACCCCCACCATCTTCCGCCAACCAATGCGTCCATGAGTATGAGAGAGAAATTTGAGCCCCTTGCAATACATGAAAATGAAATTAAACACTCACCCACTGTACAATTACTCTCAGAAAGAAAGAAATATACAACAATGACACCAAAACTTTTGCCCAGAACCAGCATGTAGCTCTTATCCACCAGGATATTATACTGGCCAGCAACATCTCTCAGCATTGATTCCACAACCACTCTGCCTCCGTAATCAATCAAATAAAAATAGCTCGGGCTGGGGCAGAGAGCAGTTATCTGCCACTGGTGGGTGTCGACATTCATTCAATAGGCATATCAAATGCACTGTAACTACCAATCTACCCATCAGGTTCCACTGGTTCAACAGAAGATGCTTCCTCATTGATCCGCTTCTCCCTAGGAAGGCAATTAACAGGGACAAAAATAAATCCTTTAGGTAACTTCCGATTCTTCATAGATGCTTCGTCGGAGGTCATTACAATCTCTTTTTCAAGTGTTCCACAACTCTGTGAGCAATAGTATAGCATGATCAAAACTCCAAATTCTCACTTAAGAACAAAATGGAAGAGAATAAAATAGTCAGTAACGCAAATAAGACTACACCTTCCTAGCTTTTGAGCTCCATTCTTCTTCATTTGCAAGACTACGTGACAAATGAGGTCTATGTGGTATTTGCTTCCCTGAAAATTGCATCCTTTCTGAAGGTTTTCGAGGATAAAGGTTTTGGGACATAGAGCTGTCATCTGTCCTTTGGTCAGCATCCATAGGGACATAAACCTTAATTCGGTTCTTAACAGAAGCAGTGCTGTCAACAGTCACATCATCTGAACGTTGGAAAGCTTCACTGCACGACTTAAAACTGTCAGTATGACCTTTAAGGGATGTTGTAGCTGATTCTGAACTAACATCCGGTGGGAAAAAGGGAATGCGACCATGCACCAAACGAGCAGCATGGTGGTCTCTTTTGAAAGCAAGAATCTCATGTGAACAAAGAATCAATTCCCGCTGCATATTAATTTAGTTGAATAAGCTACACATCCAGAACTAATTTTATTTTCATAAGATGACCACGTAAAATAGAAAGGTATCACTAACTTTTCAACATCATAATGTGCTCAAGACTCTTGAAACAGTTTATACACACAAAGACCATTGTTGTTGATAATCAATTACCTTTATTTTTTCCCGTTTGATAATTCTCTCACAAAGAAGGCGTAACCTCTCCAGCTCGACCTGTAAAGAAGCATCCATGCATAAATACAATCAGGAAATTGAAAATGCAATTCTAAGCAGTAGATGATAACAAAAAACTGTAATACACAACATACGTTAGCAACAGAAACATCAAGCAAATAAACCAAAAAAGAAATTACAATCGGTGGTGCATCATACCAAATGCCATATCAATACACTCCTTCCTTGCAGTGAATATACAATCATCTGCTACAGATCTAGCAAACTTAACATAACAATGCAAAATCTGTTGCTCATTTCCATATGCAATTTGACATTCAAAACTTCCAATAATTCTCACTACTTGGACCATAAAAGGATTTTTGCTTCAATTACAAGGTGTACTTCTTTTGAAAGAAAATAGTTCAGTAAGAAATTTGCCAAACTTATCACCAATAGCCAACTGGAAAAAAAAATTCTAGAATTAAAAGTAGAGATACAAATATGCATTTAATCAGCAAGAATAAATGTTGAGCAATCTCTGCCCAAAAAGTTAGCAAAAGGACATAACACCTTACCCTAATTTGCTTAATGCCTTTTAATTCCTCAACCCCATGCTTCTGAGTTTCAGCCTATAAAATTGAGATGCTAAAATAAGTCATCATAAACAATAAACTTCAGCTCTTTTCCAAGGTAAAAAGACTAAAATTCCAACCACGGGAAACGTAATAAAAGGCAGACCTTCATCTTCTGCTCCAAGCTATGCTTTTCACAATAAGCCTTGTGTTGGAAATTGCCACCGGTAGACTTAACACTCAAATAGAAACCAGCACTTCTAGCACAAGTAGGGTGAAATGTGGTCTGACAGTTACCATAGTTACACTGCATCAACAAGATTCCAGTTTAATACATGAGTTTCTTGGGAACAAAATAATTCATGAAAACTAATTGCAAACCTCACCTTTATGCAGATGCCATGTTTGTGCCGGCAAATACAACAAACATCAATCCCCTTTGGAAATGCCTCCTGGAGTTCCATTATAGTGGGTATGAGTTGCATAATATTAAGTTCCTAAAATACTTCCAAAGGCAAAAACAATTTCTATACCTCAAGAAAATCCTACCACTAAATATACCTTTCAAAATATGTATGCAAACAGTACTACACTGAATGATATGAAGCATTATTTAAGTTCCCATCAAGGATATAAACATACCATTCCTGCTACAGGATTTACTTGTCCCCTTCTAAATGTTGACTCAAAGACCCACTGCAGCACAAAGAAGTCATCAAAGTCAAGTGAAATTGGGAAAAACAAGGAGAATATTAAAAAGAGTGAAATCAATTAGTTAATCAAGTTAAAATTTCACCTCAGCACAGAAGGCATGAACCCACTGCCCATTTGCAGATTTCCTAAAAGCACCTGTAGTGCCACCACATAAACTACATTCTGCAACAAAGTAGGGCTTCTCCCAAAAATTGACAGATGGAGCTCCAGAAGATCTAGATGATAATAATTCTTCACATAATTCACAGTACCAAGGACCTGTAGATTCTTTAGCATTACGATAGCAATCCAAGTGGACTGCAACCTGCCAGCAGAAGGGCTTTAGTCAGAAGAAAGAACAAAACAAAAGAATAACAAATTTTCCAAAGAGAATAGCTATGGCTCTAACTAGATGACCTTGCAACCGGAACAGATTAATATTGGGTTCAATATTGTCTCAGACCGCCTACAAATGTCACATGATCTAGGATGTTCTTTAGAAAAATCTGAGACTGACTGGAGACTGTCAGAGTTTTTGTCTGACGAAATCCTTGGCATGGTCACCCTCGAAAGAGTCTCTTTTGCCCTAGACATCACCTGTGAGCTAATGGCAGCCCTCCCATTATGAGAATTCAACTTCAACAAGTTCTGCCAAGAAAAGAGGAAAATGAACTAATACACAACCGAAGGCAAGAAAATAACAATGAAACCATTGAAACAATAGCAACCTCCTGTGATGCAGATTCTTCAAGGGAATCCTTCCTAAAGGATGAAATCCTAGAAGAAGCTGCTGCAGCAGCAGTTGCGGCAGCCAGCACAGCCTGGGCTTCCTTATGCCTCCTCTCTTTCCTACCCTGCTTTTTTGCTTCTCTAAGCTCACAAAGATACTGGTTAACAAGCACAGCATCCCATCTTCGCCCCCGTGCCACATCAATCTCCTGATCTAGACTCTTAACAACCTTGCAAACTAAATTATCTGTTAACAAAAAGTCAACAAAAAAAAAACTTCAGTAGCTGATGAAAACATTTTCAATGCTTCTGACTTACTTTCAGACACATTCTCAACTACGTATCCCATTAATCCTATGCATTTGATCTAAATCAGTATGCTAACTTTTAATTGTGCCAACCCAACAACTCTCAACCCCTTCGGATTTAGATTGGAACATCTGAAAATTTATTAATAATTTCCAGTTAAAAAGATCCCAACCCTTGTTCTTGGAACAAAGAAAAGACCATGTGGGGCCCAGGGGGATGGAGAGTTTGGCGGAAGGAAAAGCAAATGAAAGAAACAAGAAAATGAAGGTGAATGCATTGAAAAAAAAGGAGGAAGAGATAAGAGACCAGCAAGCCGCTTCCTTGAAAATGCATTGCCAAGTAACCTATGCTGAAAATAAATAATTTCCCCCTCCACCTCATCTGTGGGAGACAGTTCTAAAACTCTCCGTGTCCTAGCCTTAAACACCTGCTCTAAATTTACTCCATCAGATTTACAGATCATGTCATTGCACTTCGAATCTCCACCTTGGTGATTACAACAGACACTGGCAGTAGAAGATGCCTCCAGCCGAGAGACTTCTGCATCTCCTGGACCAGCCAAATTAAAACATCCATTTGAACCAATCAAAAATATAGTAAGCCAGAAACAGAGGTCCATCATGAAAATATAGGATAAGTTTTACCATCACTCTTGTGTACTTTGTTTCCAGAAAGCAATCCACTCTGCATCTGCAATGACTTGTGGATATATGGGTGCCAAAAAAAACCAGAAGATGGTTTGGCATTTCTGCAACATAAGTGTAAAATGTCCAGAAAAAATTTTCATCAGATGGACTGGAAATGAATAAGAAAAGGCTTTTAAAGATTTAAACAAGCATCTGATACTGAAAAAATGGGCACTTTCTGAATCCAGAAAATTTGAGTTTGAAGGGCTTACATGAAGTAGGGGACAAGTGTATCGACGGAAGAACAAATGGGATTTTCTTGATCTACATTTAACAGATTTTTTTGCTCTGGCAAAGCAGCCTCCTCTAACTGACAACTTTCAAAAAACCCACAATCTGAGGGCTTAGCTGCACTGTCTGCCCAATACAAGCATTTTGTGTTTTTTAAAAAAAGAGATAGAACACTACTACATAAATACAAATAAAAAAAATTAAATAGCCTAGCTTGATAAATCACACACAACAAAGTTCCCCCCGCCCCCACCAAAAGAAAAAGCCTCATGTCTGGAGATTTTCAAGATGGTAAACAAGCTGTCCACAGAAATAAGAACTATTACACATATCACAGAAACTGATGAAAAATAAGAGATTGACACATGTTTAACACAATTGATTTTGCAGCAAGAGAGTTATAGCAAGAAAAATGAAGAACATTTGAAAAAGCTTCTTACTTCGCTTTTCAAAAAACCAAATATCACACTTCTTACTTCACTTTTTAAAAAACCAAATATCATGCAGCTAGGTCATGTTTCAAATGAGGAAAGCAACTACAAATTATATGGACTTAACAGAATCCACCAGAGTTCTAAATCGAGAAAACTAACTATGGAAAGCATGTAAACAGAAGAAATTACCGTCTCAAAGACTGTGAAACCTTAAACTTCATGCACATCATAATCAAAGAATACAGCAACCTTCGTCTAAGAAAAGAGGCGTTAGAAAGGGAAAAAATTTAGGAAACTATACCTTCGGACATGGGCGAACCTCTTGCCAGAGAATCTTCAAACCCAATAGGATCTGTTGGGCTCTGCACTAACAAGGAAAAATAAGAAGAGTGTAGCATGAGTGAACCAGCAGTGAAACATAAAAATGAGATGTCAAAATATGCAGCATAGTCGCACTCTTTAGATTAACAAGCATAGGATAGCCAAATGACAGAAAGCTAGTGAATGAACCATGAACAACTATAGTAACATAATATACACACCAGCGATATAATCCATGTTAATCATGTTGTTCATACCCTCATCAAGTATTACACGTGTACATCCAAACAAGCCCTCCACATCTCTTACTGGAAAATTGGCTTCATTATTGGCCCAGTACACCAAGGAAAACTATTCCATGAACAAGAGAGATCCTAAAAGGTCTGGTGTGGCAATGACCATATAAAATTATATTGCCATTTCAAAAGGAGTTTATACATGACAATGAGAATGGTGCTGTCAAGAGTTGAATAGTGCAGCATGACAGAACACTCTCCAAGATTTCAACCAAATGTAGTCTGAGCCGATGTGAAGAATTTCGGAAGAGGGCAGGACATTTCAGAAGAAGGAAGGTACCTGTCTAAAAAGAGCTTGAAGAAACCAACTTTCCACATGCAAAAAAATTCTACACCTACATAATTCATGACATACAGTGACATCAACAACAGGACCTTTTGGGTTTCAAAAAAGTAAAATATTACTAAGAAAAGAACGTGATGACCTAACTACTGAAGGATATTCTAAGGGCATCTCATCGAACATGACCGCAGCTCAAACTGTAAAAAGAAGGATTCAGACTAGAAAGAACCAATCTTACAACAGCACTACCTTCCAAAGGAAATATTTTATAATAAATAAGAACATAGAAATATGCTCCAAAAAAAGGAAAAACATTAATGATTGAAATATTTGAATGGAAGAAGATGCATCTATGAGGGAGTTTCCAGTAAACCAATTATACTCCGTGAAAGATAACCAGATCAGATAAAGTGAAACAGTTTCCAGCCGGTTGGAGACACTCAGCAAGACCACATATCCAACTTCAAGCAGAAGGATGCTAAACTGACATGACAGGATAACTTCCTAAACTAAAAGAACCTTTTAGTTGCTTTCCCACCTAATCTAAATAATAATTTGACATCACTTAAAAACTAAAAATCTACAAACCAAAGTGCTACCAGATGTTCTAAGCAAATAGTCCAACAGAATAATGTTACCTTTTCAGTGGTGTCAGGTGTGGATACTTTGTTATGAATTGCTGGTTCTTCACCATGAAGTTGTTCTACCTTAACCTCATCCTTATCCGCTGCTATCCTGTTGCCACCAAAAATTTCTTCAGATGAGCTCACCATTTTATCATCCCTCAAAATTCTAATGCTGCTTTTGGTTCGTCTACGTGGAGGAACTGACTTGACAGCAACAGGATCTGCAACATCCGACTCCGACACCATTAGACCATCAGAATCAGAATTCTTAATGTCAGCCTTGGATGAAATTGAGGATTTTATCTTAAGTTTGACATTTTTCAGCGAGCCTCCCAAATAAGCATGATTACTAAGCCATTTGACTAATTTGCATTCCAAATCAGAGGCAAAGGTACCGTCCTGCAGAGAGAAAGCCAAAAGTCGCATAAGAATATCTTCAAAAAGAAGACAAGATAAGGAGCAACAATGAACTTTTAAGATTACTTGCAGAAAAGATAAGGCATAGGGTTAATTACAGCAAGTGTTGTTTTCAATAAATCAGGTGAAATCCCAATATCCGATGCTATATCTTTCACATTGACTTTTCCTCGATCTATCAACTGCATGATAGACAGATGTAAGACTATCAACAAGCTGAAACTCATATAAAATTCTTAGAAAAATGTAATCAATGCCACTGCAAAATATTTTCATTGCACCTTCTTCAAAATCAGCGTAAAATTAAATGTGTCAGATGGATTAACATTCTCAAACTCGCTTCCATCTAGCATCCCTGCATTAGTACATTCTGATGTAGGAACACTAATCAATCTGGAATCAGAAAATCCAGTCACTTCGCTATCAGTGGATCTATCAGAATTTGCATCAGAAGTTTCCATATGAACCGCAATTTTATCTCCATTTTTACAAGAAAACTTCAATTTGTGTAATTTGCTCATTGACAATGTCTCATGAAGATTGTTGGAAACACAGGATTCACTGCCAATAGCTAAACAAGGATCTCCTGTGTGTGGAGTACTACTATTATCCTGGATGTCTGAGTGCTTTGCGCAAAAAGCTCGCAACTCAACCTGTAGAAGCATTTAACACACAGCCACTTTAAATGGAAAGTTTCATCACTGAAATAAGCCCATGACAGAATTAGGTAGGCGACGATCACAACTGCAAAATTGTAGATTCTAGGAAACAAAGAGAATAGTCTTACATTATTACATCCATTCTTTCCCCAGACCTCTAATCTGTGCCTTGCCTCCCGTGCACATATAGGATGGAAAGATGTTCTACAAGTTCCTGCATAAACCAACAAAAGAATATATGTTAATTTTAACAAAAGACAACATTAACATATATGTTAATCTCAACAACCTAATACGATAGGAAACTTAATCTCAAAACCATTGGTAAACAAATATTTTTAAGACCTATAACAAACCATGTGCCATTGACAAGACCATTTATTCCGCATCAATTTCCTCCCAACTTAAGAATAACACTGAAGCAGCCAGCCGCCAGAACAGACAAAAATCAAAAACTTGTATGTTCAACAAAAGAAAAAGCAATGATAGAGGGGTTTTCTTCCTTCTATCATGAATTGGAAAGTTACACTTATAACCTCTCAAATTCTAAAAGATAAAATGAAAAAAAGAAAGTGAGAATGAATAAATAATGGCAGCAGATAACTTTCTTTTCCAACTTCTGAAATTTTCACATAAGATTACCCATACTCAGAGTTAAGGGATCTTTAATCAACGCAATACCACCAATACATAAACAGACAATGCACACATGAAATAAACACTAAATACGGAAAATGCAAAGGAGGAAACCCCATTTCCAAAAGGCTAGGCCAAGCACAATGTGACATTTCTCATTTAATCAGAGAGACTGAGATGCAAAATAATACACCAATTTTACAACCAAAAAGCAATAAGCACCTGAACAACACGGACAAAGGTTTTATGAAGGAACCAGAAAGGGTGGTGGATCAACCTCTTTCAGTAATTTTTTGCATGAAGCATTGATCTCAGACTACTAGCAGCACAGCACGATAAGCCACTTCTTAGATTTCAAGCAGTCCCAGGTTTTGTTTTCTTATGGACAGCTGGTCCACTACCTGTTTTAAATCTGCTTTATTAACACATTTTTGAGTATCTTCTTAAAAACATATACATATATAGTTGTGTCATTAGCCTAAACTTTATCAAGAGGATTTGTGAGTGTTTTCTCTCTCTTTCTAGTCTCCTCTTCTCTTGAAAGTGAACATCACACCACAACTTCTAGCGACCTATGAAAGGATGTCAGTGTAGGTAGATGACAACCGAGAGGAATTTGAAGCTCAAAACAAGTAACAAGAAAACTTTAAATTAAATGAAGCCCTGCAATAAGATCTCGGTTGCCTCAAACTTTTAGTCCCATATTCAACTTTATCTACGTAATGCCTTTAACGAGGTACAAGCCCCTACTCATTTGGATAATCATAGGTTCTGTCACACATGACATCTCGTTCTCAAATCACACAGTAGTTATATTTTCACAAAGATTTGAAAAGAAAGATTGCTAAGCAATTGCGTTGCTCATCGACACACCGCCCCCCAAAAAAAATAATAATAATGTGCAGGTATGATTAAATAGTGCTTTCTGAAACTCATCAGACTATAACAAATAACTTTGTGTGAGAAGAAAGTTAACATATATTTACTCAAGGATGCTTTCCGATTAACCAAAACCTAACTGCAGTATTTTCAGTTATTTCCAGCTTTTAAAAAGCTTAGTGGTGCTGAAGAACAACATATAGCATTTCACACATCTTTCTCAATACCTTAAAATGTTTTTAAGGTCTTTAGCCTCTGTCCCAACAAAGAAGTATTGGAACTTAAAAAGCACTAAGACCCTAACAATGAAGTGACATCCACAATTAAATCCAGACATGTCGTGCATGCAGTAGAGAACGTTGATCCACACCAATCACTGCAGCATCCCACAACTGCAAGGGAATGGCTTAGTGATCTTTGTAATGTATACAGATAAGGATAAAAACAAGCATAGATAGACTCATAACAAAACTCATCAAGGCACTCATAGTTGAATCACATTGGAGTGATAATCTCAGTTAATGAGTCCCAAAAGTCGTATACATTTACACGATAGAGGAATAAAAGACCAATTGGACAAATATGATTAACTCTATGCAAACCAAAGAAGGGAGGGGGGAAAACAAAACGCGAGCTTTTATGTATAGCATGAAGCATCAATATAGATGGTACACATCATTAAATACTTAAAAGTAGAATTTACCAGTTTATCCATTCATCTTTAACAAGAACCAGTAATACATTTACATCAGAAAGGAAAAAATGCCACCAATCGTATGCTCAGTGGGAGATTCCTACAAAGTGATTTCTTGATAACCATAGAATCATGTACACAAACAATATCATTTGCATGATCACAAATATGATCCTACTACTGCTGTTTAGCATGCAGATAAATAGGCCACAGATTTCAATTATTAGCATTCTCTCCAGTAGTACCAGCAAAAAATAAATGCAGAATGGTCTAAAATAAGTAGCCAACAGATCATACCATGACTGCACCGGACACAAGCTCCACACTTGACTCTGCATACGTTACATACTAGTTTCATCCGGGTTTCCTTAATTCCTCCCACATTGATTATAGGCTCCATCTTCATCGTGTCCTCAATATAGACTTCAGGCATCAGCAGAGAACAAAACAAATGAGCAAACTCCACGGAGCCACCACTGACAGGTTTTAAAGCGCCCCCCTGCTTTGGGCAAAGAACACATGGCTGCTTCACTGAATTACCCATATCGTTCTTCTTCTCCTTACACCAAGAACACAACCAAGGCCCATCTACGTTCTCTTGCACACCATAACACTTCTGATGAACTGCAACCTTGCAAGAACTGCAAACAATCAACTTGTTCAACCCTTTTCCTGTATAACCAGTGCAGCAGAAGTCACACAAACCTGAGTCCCCTTCACAAGGACAACCAATCAAAATTTTCTCCAACCCTGCATCACCACCTAGAAGCTTCCTCTTTTTTGAAGGCCGCTCTGAAGTTAACAAAGCCCTAGTTCTACATCCTAAAAGCCACCCTAAACCTACATATGAATCTGAAATATCACAACTCTTTCCTTCTTTAATCAAACTATCACCTCCCAAACTGTCAACTTCCATATCATGCTTACCATCCTCTGTTTTCTCATGCTCTTTTCGCTCATGCTCTTTTTTCTGCTCTTTAACCTCTTCCTTAACAACACCCTCCTTAACATCTCTATTCCCACAACTGGCACACTCACCTCCACTTACATTTGCATTCCCATAATCTCCATTATCATTTCCACGAAAAGGAATAAGAAAACACTTCTTGCAAGCTAAAGAACTAACAGAAGCTACCTCAGATAACGCATCTATATCAGACAATGCCAAGTCCCTAAAATACTCTTCAGTCTCGACCCAAATACTGGCTCCTTTCGGCCTCTTGCCCTTGCTAGAAGATTTCTTATTCTTATCCGCCCCTGAGTGAGACTTCTTATGCCGCTTTCTACTGTCATTTTGCTTCAACAAACTGGCTAAACCACTGGGCAAATAAGCGTCTCTCAAACCCCCATCTTCACCAACCTCATCGAATGGGCACCGCTCGGAAAGAACTTTCCTAGCCTGGGAGAACACATCAATCGAAACTGTCCGGTTCTTAGTTTCCGAAATTTTCTCCGGAATTTTAGAAACAGCAGGTCGACAAGGCCTCTCCTCGGTGCCACAACCCCCGTCCGCACCCCTACCCATCATCTCCTTCCGCTCGTGACATCGAAAATCTCCGCTCATCACCAACAACAACCACCAATACCTCCACCTCCACCACCGCCACATTCCATAATTCACACAAAACACAACCGTTACCCTATCCCTACTACCTCTAATTAATCCTTCGCATGCCACTCTATGTCAAAGGAAAAAAAATAAAAACCTAACCCTAATTGTACAGTAATCCTAAACCTAGCCCTAATTAACAGATGTCTATTTCGTTCACAGTATTCGCGCGGGGCTGCCGAGATGGAGAGAGAAGATAAGGCGCGGCTAGGGCTAGGGTTTCAGTTATTCTGGTGCGTAAACTCTTGGATCCGTTTTTTAAATGCGGTTTGTTTTGTTTTGTTTTGTTTTGTTTTTGTGTTTTTCGTAATTCGATTTCGCTATCGGAGGAGAGAGAGAGAAAAGAGAGAGATTCGCGTTTCTTGCAGGCAAGGGTGGACGGTTCGTTTTGGAAGATATTTTTATAGGGGAATTTACTAGTATGTTGTAACGCATTAGATAAGCATTCGTGTGGTTGTGCTGCTTTCTACACGTGGCTCGGGGGTGGAGGATCAAAATGATTTCGCTCGTCCATCATGAAATCACGACTGGTGAGTGGTGAAACGTCACTATGGAACTGTTCTGTACAATCAATGATTTTAAATTTAATAAAAAATTAATTAATTAAAAATAATGTCTTGTCACAATTATATTTCAATTATTTCTATTTGATTTTTCTTTTTAATAGCTTCGATGGATAATTAAACATATTTTCATTTTTTCTGCATATTATTAGAATGAGTTTTCATTTGGGATTGGGATTAAAATACTATAATAATATGTTGTATTCACCACATTATATGAGATTGCATTATCTAATGCAATGCATTCTCATATTTGGTAATGTGTTGTATACACCACATTATATGAGATTGTATTATCTAATGTAATACATTCTCATATTTGGTAAAATGTCCCATTACATGAATTAAAGGAGGATCGGATTTGTGTAATATGACACTGTTTGTATTTTTTTTCTTCAATTTCTTTAATTAAAATGATAAATAAATAAAAAATATATAATATTGAACAAAATTAAAAGAAACTCAAATATGCTACCAATATTAATGAACAACCAGCAACAGTTCAAAAGCTTTCGATAATCGCTAGCCGTTACATTATATCATGTTTTACATTATAATTTGGTATTATTAGAATCTGTATTATCAGGGCTATATAATGGTATCGTAAATTAATAGTTAAAAGTTTAAAAAATAAAATTTTAACTATAAATTTACAGTAAATGAAAATTCTTTTGCTAGTAATAGTTGCTTGTCAATTAAATTTTTTTAAAATATATAAACTTACTTTGAGAGATCTTTCAAAAAGTATAAACTTACTTTAATATATAAGAATTTTAAAGCTATATTATGAAGTGAATAAAATAAAGTAGTGGAATAAATAGAGAATATTTTAGATAATTTAATTTTTTAAAACCTTTTTATAATATTTACTACTAAAAGTTTAAAATTTAAGTTTTGTTTGTAGAAATAAAATAACTTATTTAATTTTTAAAATTACTACTTAAAAAATACAACCAAATAATATAAAAAATAAAAAAATATTAAAATAAAATAATCACTTTTGATAATTAAATAATTCACACAAGCATGTATCAAGTGTTTCATAATTATCAACGTGACCGCTGCTTCCTTTTTCCACGTTTGCTCAAAAACATTGGTTTCAAAATCTTTCTTCATCTTGTGAGGTGACACGTTGATAGGACGAAAAAGAGAAGAGTGTCTTTATCAATATTAATAAAATAATAATAAAATAACAACAATATCCTTTAAGGTTACTCATCCTACTACTCTACTAGGATCACGCGTCAAGTTGTCATCGTCTAATGCATTTTCTACAGAAGTGTGAGTTGTAGAAACATTTCATGGTATTATAATTTTTTCACATTAATTCATTTCTGACCTACATTTAGAAATTTATAATGCACTCTAGTGTGCTGTTTTGGGCCAACTTTTCCCTCAACTGAGGCGTTAAATATATTTTAATTTTTATTATAATAAATAAAATATAAAAATATATTATATTATAATATTATTTTATTTAAAATATTATATAAAAATAAATTATATTATAATATTATTTTATTTAAAAATATTATATAATATTTATATATCAATAATTAATGTAAAAAAATTAATTTAATATAATCAAGAGTAAGATAGCAATAAGTTTAAATAATATTAATTCATATTAATATAAAATTAATATTATATAGTGTGGTACCAAATATTATGTAATATTATTATAATATAATATTAATACAATAAACCAAATGTATCCCAAGTGCTTATGCAGAATTATGATCATCCACAATACAAAAATTAATTTTATAATTAACGCCGCGTTCAACAGTATTGACTTCAACCATTGCTCCTGAGTCATTCAAAGGAGAGTAATATTATAAAATTTACATCTCATATTGTTTTTCGGTTTAATTGTATGTAATCAAATTAATTTTTCTCCTTGCCATCTGAGTTCAATTTATGCGAGAGATAAGAGGCTACAGAATTGATTGAGCTTTTCCCACCCTTATATCATAAAACAATGTTTACTAGAATGTATATTTTTTAATACTTATATTTGAAATTTGAAAACCCACTAAGTACATATACGTATTTGGAAATAATTGTAAATATGCTAGTATGAGTTTTGTAACGAAAAACAAACCAACAATAGATATGTAAAAGGATTTTTTTTTTAGTAAAAAAATCACATGATTTATTTTTTATAAAACTATTTGATTCTACCAATATACTCATTGAACTCAATTTCTAACAAAAATTTTGTTTTTAAAATGCCCATATTAAAAATTACTATTACGAACAAGAGTACGCAATTAAATGAAAAGAATTTAATGCTTTACTCTCATCTTCATTATTCAACGGCACTGTTTTTAAGTTTTTACCTATTTTATTGAATTTGTTTTCCCTCATCAATACTTTTGTTAATGGAACAAAGATTGAAGGAATTTGTTAAAACATTTGGCTAAAAATTTATGGCTGCTAAAATTCCTCTTGATTTCCACGCACCATTTTATACTTCATCATCCCCTTATAAACGCACACGCTTTTTGTTAATTGAACAAAAGAATTGCATGATCAGACACTTCATCATCAGTAGTTTACTTCTTTCTAACTTTGAATTGGACACTGACATGGAGCCCCAGTCAAGAACTGTTAATTACTTATTTTTCAATTAAGTATAAACATAAATATAATTTATTATCAGCTGTTTCTTTGAAATTTAAAGATATTGTATCATTATTCCAAACGTATGAAGATGAAGGGAAAAAGGAAACTGAAAATAAAACATGAAATTGAAGGATTGATTGTTAAAATTTAAAATGTAAAATTTTATTTCATTAAAGGATTTGGGGATGAAATTGTGATGGGGAAAAGTCTATATATGACGAAGAAAGGAATAAGAGATGAGTAAATAATGAAAAAGCCGCAAAAAGAAAAAGATAAAAGAAATAATTATAATTTAGCTTAATAAAGGTATTTTAAGCATTAAAATAAGTTAATGAAATAAAATTTTACATTTTAAATTTTAACAATTTGTTTAATTGAGTTAACAAATTTAGTGAGTATTTTAATGGGTCTAAATAACGGTATTCTTTACTTTTTTTATAATTTATCAGCCAATAATAACTCACATATCAGTATTCTACGAAATTGTTTTTACAAGTTCACAGACCGTCAGCTTAATAAAAATGAATAAGCACCATTAAAAAATTAAAATACATAAAACTTGTTGAAAATATATGGCATATAGGCATGGTCGATCAGGTGTTTGTTTATCAATATTATTATTATTGTTCCATTCTAATTAAAAATAAAATAAATAATGCTTTGGAAGAGAATATATAAAAGGAAAGGAGAAAAATAAAGAGAGCGAGCGCAATTGAATTGACGAGTTTAGCTTATGCTGGAAGTGTAACGAAGCAAAGCAACTCAATGGATATACTGGAGCTTTGGGCGATATTCGGACCCGGCGTGGCGGGAGCCGTATTTGGAGCCGGCTGGTGGTTCTGGATCGATGCCGTCGTTTGCAGCTCTGTCAAAGTGCCCTTCGTCCACTACCTCCCTGGTCCTCCCTCTCTAGCTTGCTGTACGCACATATGGGTTATTAGGGTTTTGATCGGCTGTCTAATTGTTTGTTTATGTTTTGGCAGGTATTTTTGCGTCTCTTGCGGCTTTGATGTTCAATTGCGTGCGGAAAGAAGACATCGATTATTCTCCTTACGAAGAAGGCGAGTGGAGGTTAGCCACGCGGTGTCTATTCATACCTATTTTTGTTTTTTCCAATTCGAAGTTAAGAATTTGTCTTTGGAGTTAGAATCAGTGATTACTACTTTAGCTGATTGACTTTTTAGATGCTGGATATGTCAGTAGTTTCGGGTTTTCTAGGCTATACTATTCAAGCTTCGTTTTGTTATTCAACAGAGCCAAATGAGTTGCTTGTTTTCTTCATTTTACTTTTTCTTTTTCTTTTTTTGAATGTATTGTGGAATGCTTGTTAGTGGTTGCGATGGTGTTGACTGCTGATCTGTGTAATTAACTTACTTTGGCATTGATTTTTAGTGTTTGGGGAGTAGAGTTGAAAGGAAAAAGATTGTTGTTTTAAACTGCCATAAGTGAGTCGGACCTTCTATTCATATGTGGATGAGGACTTGGTTGGGAGAGCTAATTGTTTCACAAGATATTATTCAGACCTATTCGCAGATGTCAGGATCTATGTTGAAAATCCCAGTACGATACTCGTCAGATATTGAATGGAACTTTTAGCATGGGCTCATCAACATAGGCATTCATCTAAGTTGATTCAATGGAGAGAGTGGCTAAATTCTTCTAAACTTATGATATATAAACACAAATCACCATTGTATTAACGTTTCACTCATCTTGCTGCTTTCAAAATGAGCTTGCATTATTGGCCTTGAAGAGTTCTGTTTCCTTCAGTGTTCACAGTAGTTTACTCAGAGAGGGTCACTTCTGCAGATTAGTGGCATTTATTGGTTATTTAGCTGAATTTCAGTCAAGTTGTTATGCCTTTAGTATATTTACATTTGGATTTGGTAATTAAATTTCTAGTTCTCTTGGTTTAATCATAATCCTTGTGCTCATAATTATAATAACCCTCCACTTTTCCTTCAGTTGGGTCTAGCTGTCTGAAAGTTAATACATTCAACATGAATGAGGACTTTATGCCCCACTATCCGCATGCTCTCATTTTGCTTCTGCATGCATAATAATGTATCTGTATGACTTGTAGGTTGATATGTTCCTCAAATGAAGTAATCTTAAATTTCTTCAATTAGGCATTCCACCTCTAGAAATTTTTTATTGATATTTCTGAGTGGTCCATGGTAGAGAACTGTTTCTACCTTTCTGGGAATTTTTATTTTTCTTTGTGTTGGAAACGGGCTTATGAATTGAAATCGAATTATTTGTTTCCAATGGATAGGTTGGAAGCACTGAATAGATCATTGTTTTTCAATGCTCTTATAGTTCTTGTGGAATCTAAGTCAGGAAGCGTAAAGAACTTGACTAACTGATTTCTTAAATTGTATATAGCATCATTGATCATGTGGTAAAACTGAGGGTGATATGGTGACATTGATTAGTGAAGGATCTGGCATGATGATTGGTGTTTATAGCTATATATCCATTTTTTATTTTAATGATTCATTGTTGTGAGGGATTTTGATAAATGGTGCTGATGATCTGCCTGTTTTGCGCTAGTATGAATAGAAGAGTAAAAAAGAAACAGGAAGTAAGTGAGACAAAAAGTGATGATGTCAAGAATGGTTAAAGTTTAACACGGATTCATTGATGCTTCCAACGGAGTAGGATGGGTGATGAATTAATGCATTGAGCTTTTTAGATAATGCGAAATGATAGAAAACTGGGAAAAAAAGAATGATTTCACTTGTCATTATGGTGACTATCCTCTAATCGTATCCCAGATTGATTCTTGAGGCACTCGTTGGAGTTCCTTGAAAAAATCAAGAAATTACTTGAGCAGCTTGATGTTTTGACATTTATTCAGTGGTATGATGATATCTTTGATTTTTCTGCTGCAAATCAGATGGTGGCTAGCCAAAATTCATTAATTTGCATACATTTGTGTTTGCAAGCATGGAGAGCACATATCCGAATGCTGTAGTTTATTGATCTCATCATTGAAGCATTGGTTGCATTGCTTGGTGTCTAGCCTAAACTGGCTCATTTCAGTTTATACTAACCCCTGGTGATTGCTGTCAATGATGATGGGTGCTAAGCTTTCTCTTTATTGCAACAGATTGAAGCTCTGGCTTTTCTTGGCTTATGTTGTATCCTTTGTTTCTCTAGCGGCATCAGTCGGTCTGTTGATACAAGATTCACTAGTGAAAACTGGTCCATCAGCGTGGACTGGAACTGCAGGTGTCTTGCAGTGTGTGTTTGTGTTGGTCAGGTAAATTAGCTTTTTGGATTTAAGGTTGTTACATTGTGCACTTCTCACCCATCTCATACGTCTAAAATTTAATTGTAATTGTACTTTTGTAGATTTGTGATAATTTTATTCCCCCCTCCCCCTTTGGTTTTTTGTTTTCAATAATAAGTGCTCTGTTCAATTACAATTATATTATATTTTTGTACAAGCTGAGTAAGGTTCATCTTTTGGTGACTGGACATGCTTTTTATTCTTGGAGAGTGAAAACTTTCGCTTGTCAATGGAGCTTTCTTAGTTTGGGGGTTTGGGAGAACTGTCCCTAATGTCATATAAACATGCAAGGGCTATGCAGATTGATTGGCTGTTTTAATTGTGCTCTCATGGAGACGGCCATCTCCATGCCACTTGCATGTTCACACCATGTACGCACATACCCCTTATCCACTCGCAAGCATGTGCACAAATGGATGTCATGTTCCATTTTCATTCTTAAGAATTTTATGAGATCCTGATTATCTTATTGACTGTTCTATTATCTGCTGATAACTATCATTAGCTTGTTTCTTCACCTGCAGTGGGCTGATTTATTGGACTTCACATTCGGAATGAGAATGGATATATCAATACCATTGCGACCTAGAGCTTGAATTACTACTGAATCTGTACAAGAATCATTTTCCTTGTTTAAACATTGGAACAATTCGCCTTTGTAAATGAATGCGTTGCACTAACAATCTTGAGCAGCCTAGTAAATCCGATACAGCTCTTTCTATAGAATGTGATGATTGTAAAAGAGACTGATTTTATTTTATTTTTTCCCTTTTCCAAATACTGTCTGGGTGTAAAGTTCAAGCTCCTTCGAGGTAGAGCTGAGCCTATATGCTCTGCAATTTCACTAAAATTTTTATTCCAAATAGCCAATTCAGGAATAATTGGGCAAGAAAGGAGAACACAACGCGCTTGATCTTATGGTTTTCATGTAATGAACAGCAGTGACTCCATTATTGGCTTGTACTTGGTAAACCCAAAATGAAATCATAGTACATAGGAACTAAATAATTAATTCGCTAGTACTTAAATTAATGCACCTCTCTAATTTTTTTTTTTTATTGTATATATAACCTATGCGTGCTTCTTATATTGATACAAATGTTTTCAATTCAGTTGAGTTGCATACATTGAAATGGACAAAAGGCAATTCATGCTTGAGGCTGAAGCTGAAACTGAACTTAGTTTGACATAACACACAGATCACAGTCTTCACAGATTCTATACCAGTAAAATTGAAAAGGCATATTGAATGCTAATAAATTGAACTTAAAAAAATTGGTGATTTTTATTTTTTGGGAGAATTAAATTTTTAATTTTTATTGAGATTAGAAATAATTCCAAAAGTTCTACTAAAAATACAACTAAACAGCAACAAAATTTTGAAAACAACTTTTGGGATTAAATAAGTAATTTTAACTATTAGATAAGTTATACCAAATATGCACATTGAAATATGAATCAATATTACTTTTTTAAACTCTAGAATGAGTTGGAACAATGACTTCAATCAACAAATAGAGAATCCATTAGGGTGCGTAAGAACACTTGTTCTTCAAACCAAATTTTGCCCCTAAAACAAAGATTTTCTTGTGCCACAAAAAAAAGGAAAAAAAAAATAATGCGGTTTGATCGCCGATATATGATGATACTATTGTGAAGTTGTACTCCAAGCATTATAGTTTAGAACAACAAAAAAAATTGATAAAAAAAATACGAGACAAGCAATATAGAGTGATAATTAGAACAATTAGATGGATCTCTTCTCTTTTTATTGTTATAGTAGGCATAGCACCATTGAAGACTTTGTATGTCTATCATATAGTCATTTTCCTAATTCAATTTTAATTTGTCACACATTTTCCTTATTTAATTTGAATTAATCATCAATGTATCTCATATTTAAATTCAACTTAAATAACTTAAATTAGATGAAATTTGATTTATTCAATTCTAATTTGTAATTGAATAAGCACATGACCAATTTTAAATACTCTACATTAAATGCAATATCTCAGCAATGACTTTGTTACTTTTTCTGCTATTATGGTTACAATAAAATTTAACTTTATTTGGAACTGAAATTAAGTGACAAATCAGAGACAATGCAATTGAATTATCAGCCACTCAGCATATATAAGGCGTCATTTGAATGGAAGAACTTGCCAATCACTCTGGTTCTTCCTCTCAATTTACTCTGCCTAGTGTTAAAGCTAGTTGTTTTGCAATGGAGTCCATATGGGTTAGAGGAATGCTTGTTGCAGCAGCCATACTAGTACTAAGAATTCAACATCTTGCTTTTACAGGTAAAATCGAACACATTCACATATCCTAAATAAAGATACAACATACATAACATGTAATAGCAGATTCATTGTATATGAAGGCTAACAAAAGTTGTGATACAAATGCAGGTGCTTATGTTATCGGTGTTAATTATGGACTAAATGGAGACAATCTTCCACCTCCAGAACAAGTTATAGATCTCTATGCAAGATGTCAAATCAACTTCGTCAGGCTCTTTGAGCCAAGGCATGAAGTGCTGGAGGCTTTGAGAGGCAGGCCACAACTTGTGTCTCTTGGTACAAGAAATGAACAGATACAAAGCATTGCCTCAAGTCAGCAGGCATCTGATGAATGGGTTAAAACCCATGTTGTTCCTTTTGTTGACAATGTTAACATTGGCTACATCACAGTAGGCAACGAGGCGATTCCGGGGACAGATGCACAATATGTTGGCCGAGCAA
The DNA here is from genome assembly GCA_030449905.1 of Luvunga scandens. Taxonomy (NCBI): domain Eukaryota; kingdom Viridiplantae; phylum Streptophyta; class Magnoliopsida; order Sapindales; family Rutaceae; genus Luvunga; species Luvunga scandens. Next base: position 3,341,570 of record JASUUG010000798.1, on the reverse strand, counting down.
TTAACAACATCTTGACATCACTCAACAATTACGGCATAACCAAACAAATTAAGCTAACAACTGTTCTTACAGGCACTTCCCTTGCTTCTTCGTACCCTCCGTCAGCTGGAGCTTTCACAAATGAAGCAGCTGGGGTTCTCAAAGACATTGCTCAAAATTTACTGCACCGGGGTTTTCCAATCATGATCAATGTCTATCCATATTTTGCCTATGCTTCAGACCCATCTCACATATCCTTAGACTATGCCTTATTTCAGTCGAAAGATCCTGTAGTTAGAGATGGGCCATACTTGTATTATAATCTATTTGATGCCATGGTTGATGCTTTTTACTCAGCTCTGGAGAAGATTGATGTATCAAATGTGACTTTGGCCATATCAGAGTCAGGATGGCCTAGTGCTGGCAATGAGCCTTCTACAAGCATAGAAAATGCACAAAAATATAATAAGAACTTGATGGATCATGTCTTGGGAGGAAAAGGGACTCCAAAGAGGCCAGGTCAAACTTTTGACACATTTTTATTTGAGATGTTCAACGAGAATCAAAAGCCTGCAGGGGTTGAGCAGAATTTCGGATTCTTCTATCCAAATATGCAGCCAATTTATCCATTTTGGCCATGCTAGAAGCATTTTGCTTTGACTTTACTGCTGTAATGTAAGCGTGGTGCCTAATTTGAAAAAGTAACTAATTAAGCAAGTTACACCTTTGCTTTTGCCTAGTAATAAAGGAATAGACAGTATTTAATTAATCTATGATGTTTGCTTATGGTTCTTTTATGTTTGAAGTGCAATACAAAGCCACTACATTCAGAAATCATTCGTTTCCGAAGCAGTTGGTAGCGTTTAATTTGCAAGAGCGATGCATAATATCAGAATGACAAATTAAATACACAATAACTGTTTACTTCCCTTACGATAAATTCAGGAAAAAGCTTAATATGTTAATTAAAAAGCCGCCCGCTCCTGCTAGTGCATTCCTAACTGTCATATAACCCATTGCCTAGTTATAGCAATAATGGCTCAAGAATAATGATAACCATTTTATTTCTTTTCCTTCTCAGCCCTGAACTTAATAAATATCTGACTTCAGCGCTGTGTTTAAATTTTATACTTAATTTAGATACCCTTTATTAAATGGATATCCTTACCGGCTAGATATGAGATAATGTAGACATGCATAATGATTTTTCCTAAGTTGTTCTGAAATTAAAATTAATAGAGATAGACAACAACGGTAGGCGCTAGCTTATACAATTAGTCGATGGTTAATTGCCTACTGCTTCAAGCACAAGCTTCAGTACTGTTTCAGCATATGTTCAGGAGGTAAAAATTAGAGCAGAAATGACAGGGTTTGTGTGGAACTGAAAGACATTTGTGGCTATCATTGTACTATTAACAAGCCATCAACCATTTCTTTGCTCCGGTAATTCTCCTCCTTCTACCCCACAAACAAGAGAGAATAGAAATTAATGTTCTCAATGATTTACTGCACGTGTCTTAGGCTTATAATTTAGTTGTTTGCTTATGTTTGTAATTGAAAATCCTGAAGTCATCGTCCTGGTGTGTTAAATGCAGCGCCTATCACATCGGCGTCAATTATGGAAATAATCTCCCGTCTCCGAGGTATGCAATTTCTCTTTACCGGAGGTGTGCAATTGAATTTATCGGACTCTATGAGCCAAACCGCAAAGTTCTTGAAGCATTACAATGTTCAACTCTCCTAGTATCATTGGGAGTCAGAAACCAAGTTCTTAAAAACGTGGCACTCAGTCGGTATGCAGCTAACGAGTGGGTTAAAAAGAACTTAGTCCCCCAAATGAGCAACGTTTCGTTTGGCAGGATCACGTTAGATAGCGAGGTGAGGTGATCCCGGGGCCTGATGCAAAATATGTTTAGTGTGCCATGAACAACATGTACAGTGCAATTCGTGCAGTTGGCCTGGCAGGCACCAGGGTGACAACACTTGTTGTTTCAACAGAAATCGTCGCAAAATCTTACCCTCCATCAGTTGGAATTTTGTCCAACGAAACATTTCCAGCTATGTATCATGTTGTGGGATTTTTGTCCCGGACAAATGCACCACTAATGGTAAACCTGTACCCTTACGTTGCTTGTGTTTCAGGCCTAATTCACATTTCCTCAGACTGTGCAACATTCAATGCCAAAGCAACCTATTTTAGATGGGAATTTGGAATATTACAGTCTCTTTGATGCCACATATGAGGTGTTAGGAGAAAATCAATGCCGCATATATCATTATTCTCAGGAGCAAATATCTTCATTTTTATTTTAATGTACACCTACTCTTAAACAATGGGGTTTAAATGATTTATAAAGCCGTGCAGTTTAATAACTTTAATATAATTTAAAAGTTTGTTCGCATGTAAAAGAAAATCAAGACTTATAGGTTAAGAATCTAAATATTTACGAAAATAACTTAAATTACTATTACCTCTCTCTCTCTCTCTCTTTATATATATATATATATATATATATATATATATTCACCTTCTAATTCGAAAATTTCAAACTTTATTAAAATTCAAGATGAATTTTATATATATTCACCTTCTAATTCGAAAATTTCGAACTTTATTAAAATTCAAGATGAATTTATAACCTTGTAACATACATGCATTAATCTTCTAAAAAGTTTAAGACGTCCTTCTATGCTAATTTATTAATTAAATGCATCATTAGCGTATGGATTTTTTTTGGGGGGGAACTACACACACATATATATAAAAGACAGGTGTCAATTTAGAAGTATACGAAAGAAGTGCGGAATGGAATCCGAAATCATGAGGCATCTTGGCACCAGAAATGAAGACAATCTAATTGCATCGCGCGAGCCAAGTAGTAGTGCATCTGGCCAATAACACCCACGTCCAGACTCCGGCGGGCCTACTAATATTTAGAAAGCTGTTTCTTCAATCGGCCTATAGCTGCTAGCTAGCATTGGCCTTAAGAGTCACAACCGTGGCCGTGGTGCAGTTTATTTAAAGCAGTCCCTTACCCTGCTTACGTGGCACAATTTCACGCAAGCACAGGATAACATGACCGACGACAACCTGCTTGTACGTGGACAACATGTCGCCCTTATTAGTTTAGTGCAAAATTTTGGAGACAAGACACGTCGTTTGTCTCCTCTATGCGTACGGACGAATGACCTGCTTGCTGGTTTTTTTTTTTTTTTTTTTTTTTTTTTTTTCATTTGCCAACTTGGTTTCCCCCTTTTTTTCATTTTTCTCTATCGGAGACCATCAATACCGATCCCAGTGTGTTTTTTTAAAACTCGAATTATATTTGATAAAAATAAACCAGTATACTCCAAATATAATAGGAATGACCTTAGAACTTCACTCGTTTTCTAAATAAATTCTTAAGTGCAAATAAGTGATTTGCTTTTCAACACGTTCATCACATAGCGATAAAAGAAACATGAAAGTCTTCATGGCAGCACCACACCAATAAATTTAGTTCATAGACTAAATTTTCATATTTCTATTTCCTTGTTATTCATGTGTAATTAGTGCCACTGAATATCAACATGATCTACCAAAAAAGGTTTAAAAAAACAGAAAGAAAAAGAAAAGAAAGAAACCTCAATAATGTAACAAGGACTAAAAAATTAAAAATTTTGATTTCCTTTTTTTTTCCCCGTAAAATTGACCCAAAAAAACACCATCATATATATATATATATAAAAATTTTTTTTTCCTTTTTCTTGTAGAATTGACCTTCTGGAAAGGAAAAGGAAGAAAAGGACCAAATACCCAAAAGATGCAACAGGCTAAGCATCTTCCAATGCAAGACAAAACAGCCCCCCATCCAGCCTCTCCCAGCCAACAACCTTGAAGCCTAAAAATTCCCCTGTTTCTAAACGTAGGCAGGATTGGAGCACCTGAAACTTATTGCACTATTTCCAAAATGCATTCTCCCAACCAAGGCCCAGCCACCTGCTTTCTACCCAACTCCTCGGCTTTCTCAAAAACAAAAGAGAAAAATATTAAAAAAGAAACTAACCATCTGCCACCAAAAATTGTAATTTGTTGATCTACTATGTAATGGAACTAGAGTTAATCAAGCCTCAGATCCAGAGTCAGATGAGCTCAATTCAGAGGAAGCTCCAACAATACTTGTTGCATGAAATTGAGGCAGCTTCAGCTGCATGCCTCGCTTCTCAAACTGCAAAATAAACTCCAACAAAATAAGTGAAATTCCATTTTACAGTGTTCATACAAATAACAGTTCAAGGAAAACAATAACTGAAAAAGATAAATTTTAGACACATTGGAAAAGTAGATACAAATATAAGGACAACTCAATCAGAGCTACAATACAAAAAGGCAAAACTTATTTACCTCCTGATAGAAAGCCTTGATCTCCTCCTCCGTAAGTCCTTCATCCTCACCAGAGTTTTCCTCCCAGCCAAGAGAACGAAGGAATGCAGCCTCCTCATCAGGATCTACTGCTGCATAGCGGCTCATGGTCTTCTCACCAGAATCAGAAAATCTCTGAACCTCTTTGTGAGTACCACCATTGATGGTCACCTGAGCACTGCTGTCAATCACATGAGGACTCGAAGGAGCACTGATTACTTCCTTAGTGACTTCACCATGTTTCTCCCCAGCAGGAGATGGTATATCAGTGCCTGAATCCGCTGGGAGACCAGAAGTATTCATCGAGGTTTTCTTTTTTAGGAGATTGAAAAAATCATTCCGGCTCTGAGTTTGAGACAAGGAAGGTCGTCTTTCCGCACTGAATCCTGATATTGGATTCAATGCAGTGGCCTTGCGATCCCCAGAAGGAAGTTTGGGGTTGTTTGGACTCCTTGGAGTAGCAGATGCAACTGATGGGACAGCAGTAATCTGGCTAGTTGATGCTCGGCTGTTGGCATTATTTGTTGGACTAGCTACATCCTTTGAAGAATGGGATACACCATTTTCCCATGCTGGTTTGAGAACCAAAAGCTTCCCATGAGATGTCTTTGGCACATCAGACTTGACACTTCCAACATGAAGAGATTGATTAGCATGGTGCAATGGAGCGGGCTGCTGTTGCCCATTCTTTACAGCCATACTCACGTCGTTGATTCTAGCAGCCGTTTTTGGCTTAGATTTGTCAGAAAAATTGAGAACCTGAAAGGAAAATTAGGTTATGATGACCTAAAACTCAACATATTTGTTCAAATTTTATACAAAAAGAGAAATTAAAAATGATGCAAAGTCATTAAAACAAACATTTTTCATCAACTCTATTTTTTCTTTCAGGTCACTTCACAAAGGTAAAGAAAGATTTTCAGACTAACATTTTCGAGTAAGCATGGAAAAAGGAAATAGAGTGGCATTGATAAATTTGAAACTCTCAGACTTATTGTGGTTCTAAAGCACCAACTGCCCAAAAGCAAATGATGACCCTTTCTAAACATTCCCCCAAAAGGAGAAAAGTAGGTAATTTTTTTTTCACAGTTTGCTTCCAACATCTGATTCAATCAATTTATTGCACATATCAAAATGCTCCATATGAAAATTTGACATATAGAGACAAAAATAATACTAGTAGGAAGCAAATAATGAGTCAATATGCTCAATTACAAGACTTCATTCTTCTTCTCAGGATAACACATTACAACTCCGGCCTAACCATCACTCGCATTCATTAAATTCTAACACAGCCAATGATCCATAATATATCAGTAATGTTGCCTTGAAAGATCAAAATTCAGAGACAAAAAATTCAGATCATTATGCAATTATTCCCTTGTTAATAAAATTCAACAAACAACCCACCTAACTGCTAAACAACTCTATTTTCAGGTTGAGCAGGTCACAAGTAGGATCACCTTAGTCACCTCATGAAACGGAAGGTAACTCAAATTCATATTGCTGCACAACCAGAATGTTTGAAAAAACACATGCTAGACATCTCGGTATATTCATAAATCGAAATAATGGGATAACAGGTACAATGTAAGAAATAGCATAGTTCCTAGCCTCATTATCAGCATCTCTAGATATTGCACCATACATTATCACACTTTTACCACATGCCTCATGATCAGTATCATCTACAGACACATCAACTATAATGCAACACAATGTGCTCCTACCTAGAGTGCACACAAGTGAGAGAAGAGAAGAGGGGAGGTAAAAGATATCCACAAACCTAAACATATTTTGCAAACCTTGCTGCCAAGAGCCCACTTTTGTGTAGGACATGTTTCTCAGTCAAGCCAAGGGAGAAATGATAAAAGAAAATTGAAAGTAAAAACAAAATGACTAATAAAGGAGAGTGGGCTCCACATCTAAAGGTCCATTATGCGAAGGAAAACATCCACATAACGACAAATGACAAACAGAATCCAGCACAGGTAAAGCAGGTTATATGTTAACTATACAAAGATCTAGATACAGACACTCTCATAAAAATAATATTTTGGTTTAATGAGAAGAGAAGAGAATATTTTTCTTTTCAGCAAAGGGAAGTAATTTGATATATTATATTGTATGAATTGGGCATACCATAAAATGATAAAATACTAAGCATAGAATTCCAGTTAACATACAAATATTAAAGCAAAGCTTACCGAACTCTTGGCCATTGAAGGCGTCACTGGAATTAGTTGCTTCGTCTTCTTAATAGTCAATTCATCGAGTCTTTGTGTCTTCACAGATAACTAAAAGATAACAGAAAGTTTGCCTTGTTAGACCATTTATGGTTACTATTTTAATAATCGGAAACAGTATAAGTAACAAACTCAATTAAAAATAAAAATAAAATAACTCAATTACCTGGGGTGCTGTGCGAGCTCGGGACGGAGCTTGTGCCAATGCTTCAGCCATATTAAGACCAGCCGTCACACTTGGTAGCCCAGACAACATAGTACTTGAACCAGTTTGAGCAGACAATGAACCTGAACTGCTGTTTCCAATTATAGGGGGCACCTCTGCAAGGGCTGATGTCCACCCCTCCCCCCCAAGCAAAGTTGAGTTACCAACAGGCAGGCTCTGAACAGCTGAGCTCAGCCCAGGAGATGAAACTCGTCCTATATCAGGCACTCCTTGCTTCTCTTCAGATCCAAGAGAGGGAAAATCCATGTCAAATACAGCCTTCTTGATGCTACTTCCAGTACTACCCCCAGTAATATCATCATTCCCATTAATGTGATTGCTATTGCTGTTGATCTTGGAATCCACTGCAACTCTGGGAGGTAACAGCTCATTCTGTTTCCTTGAGACCATTGAATGGGAACGACGCAAGTCCTTCTCCATCCTACTGCTTAAGATGGTTCCCAAAGGATCAGAAGAGTCACGGTCCCACAAGTCCCCATAGCTCGACCTCTCTTTATCCCTCTCACGGTCCTTATCACGATGATTTCTATTAAAACTACTATATGCATGCTTTGCAGAACCATTACTAGAACTTCTCCGTGAATTTGAAGACGAACTCCTGTCTAAAAAAGCTGAACGAGGGGTATCAAAATCACTTCCGCTCTTAGAATTTCTAGTTCTCGGGTGATGGACTGTTGAAGGAACATCTATATATCCCCAAAAAAATTAAAAAAAAAAAAACCATTTCAGCAACCACAGGATTTTAACCAGTAGACATGTGGAGAAAAAGCACAGAAGGAAACACATATAATAAATAAATCAAGCAAATAACTATAGTTTAAAACTAGGCAAATTGAGAGTACCTGAGTGAGAAGATGAGGAAAAGTGGTGGGTAGAACCACCACCTCCAGTAACACTTCCGGCATTTCTCAACCATTGTGGAACTAATGTGGGTTCACTTTTTTCCATTACGAGCACTGAACACCATCAGATATAGAAAGAAATACACTTCTATCACCTTCTTCACCCCCTCCCCAAAAAAATTATTATCCTTCTATAAGATATTTGCTAGGTTCTAACCTCAATTCTAATCTTTATTGTTTCTCGCAAAAAACCAACCTTGCTTCACAAGCACCACCAATTGGCCACGCGATCAATCAAGTCAGTCACCAATCACACTCGCGGCGGGCTCAGTATAAATTCTATGACTGTCTCAATACTCAGGTGAATGCGAATTGAACGATTATATTAATAAAGGAATGCTACCCACTTACTATCAATCCAGAGAAACTTCGTAACAAATCCTAAACCAGGTGTGAAAACAAAGGCAATGGCAACCTAAGCAGGCATGAGAGTTCATATATGTACTACAATGGAATTGAACCACAAATCTGTCTCTCTCTACGCCTCCATCTTTATTCAAAAGATGGATTTGCAGACACCACCACCACCGCCAACAACAAACACCACCACCACAACAACACACTCAACAGACCCTCATCTATTTGAAACCGCCAGTCCTTTCGAAAAATTACGACAAATTCACCCTTTAGGATTGCAACAGTGATTAAAAGGACTCACAATTCTTCACCTAAAATTCATCTCCCTAAATTATAGGGGAAAAAACCCTAGAAAAATCAGAGTCTGAGAGCACCAATATAATGCGCAGAAATAGAAAGCCTAGAACATTAGACAGCATTAAATAGAAAATAACCCTGTATGTAACTTTCAGGGCTTAGGGTTCGAACAGCGGAAATTTTTAAAAAAAATAAAAAAGGGAATTTTTATCGATGGTGCGTGAGAAGGAACTAATCCTAACCTGCTATGAATGATTGATTGTTGTTGCCTGACTAAACCAAAAACGTAACCGTTTTATAACCGCTCAGTATAATATTTCTTTCTTTCTTTTTTTTGTCAATCCAAAACAATGGCGTTTTCTCGCAAGAGAAAAGGATTACGAGTTTGAGAACAAATAGAAAGGAGAGCGAGACACAGTACAAGAATGTGAATTAGGGTTTGAGTTTTGTTGAGAAATTAGGGTTTTGTTTTTATTTTTTGTTTGTGTTGGTGCGATGAGGAAACATAGAGAAAGGCGTAGTTTCTGTTAGTTTCGGATACTGAGGAATGAAACGTATGAAGAACAGCCTCTTCTTCTAAGAAAATTGAGAAATCCCTTAATCATTTTTCTTCCTTTTTTTTATTTTTTCTTTATTTAAATTCCCTTAATTGTTTTATAAGAGAGTATTGAATTTTATTTTTATTTTTATTTTTGTAGTTTTCTAGAATACCTTTGCCTTGGTGTTGGTTTCTTATACGTCGTGGGTTTTATTGAATCGTTACAACTTATAAATGGTGTGTGTATGTGACATATACTGACCTTAGGAATGGTGGTGGGTTTTTGCGCCTGTAAGAGTCATTTTCTTAATTACATTTTTTTCCTTTATTTTCCTTTACCTTGAAAAATCCATTTATTTAACATAAATTTAGCGAAACCGACTTGTCAGTTGCGTTACAATATACTACAAACGGTTCGACGGCCTCGGGGTGGTGGGTGCAAATATGAACTCTATAAACGTCATCATCTTATCTCAAAGTAATCGTGCTCGACACAAATTTGGCCTAAAATTACTATGCACAGTTCCAAACAGTACCAAGAAGATTAAACAATTTTTTAAAAAAATTAGTCTTAGAATAATAGACATTATTTATTTGGGGCGATAATATTTGGATTCTTGAATTTTAATAAAATTAGAGAAGCAAATATAGTTTGTCTAACAGTTTTCACACAAGTGTCTATTCTATTGCGGATTCATTAATAAAATCGATGATTTAACTGTTATTCTGAAATCATATGCAAATATGTATTTGTTTCAAACTCTAAAAGAAATAATAATCAAATGGATGATTAAAATAAAAAGAAAAAAAGCAATCAAATGAATTCTAAAGGAACCAAAATGATAGGGATCCATATGAACAAAGAATATTGTAAATTTGTCCTTATAATTTTACTAAAAGACCCGTTTGTTGTTACCCCAAAATATTTGCTTTAGATATGTATGCATCATGTCTTATCAAAAAGTTATGTGTTAAAATTATAGGAGATTAATTTATGTAAATTATGCAAAGGTGCTCGAGTCGGATAAAGCCCAATCAACTTTGAATACAAAAAGCCTAATCCTACCACATTTAGATGGTTAGGTTAGTTGTTTAATGTACTAACCACCCTCTTTGATATGATACTAAAATTAACATGCGTTGTTGTTCCAATCATACGAGGTTAAGTGCACGCAACACATGCAACACTCACATATAAATGCATTTTTCTTATCATTTTGCTTCTTTATACGGTGTAACTGTAGTATATTTAGCTTTGTCCAAAATTCAATGACTTCGCAATAATCCATTAAATTGGCGTTTGACTTTATCATATCCATTAAATATTTAGTTTTGATTGTCTATTAAGAAATTGTAGGATCTTGTAAATAAAGTGTATTTTGCATATTAGAAAAGTCATTATTTTACTTGCGACACAAAAATTTAAACCAAAGTATTGAGAGAATTATAAATAAAAAAATGAAAATGATGATCAATACAAAAATTAAAAAAACATAGTAATATATACATATACATACATACATATCTATCTATATATAGAGAAAGAGAGCTTCTAAGGTGCAGATGCCAAGATGAGGAACATAAAATCCACATTTAGGCATCCTCACTTGAGAATTTCAGCATGCTATAAAACAAAATATATTGTATTTAAATGTGTGTTTCGTTTATTAGTTTATCCCTTAACTTAATAACATTAAAATTTTTTTTTTATTAAATAATGATTATATAGAACGGATTAGTTGTTTCCTAAAAATAACCATCATTTGACATTTATTAATATTCATTGAACTTAAGTTAAGTTAGTGCAAAAGATTTATTAAAATTAAATATTCAAGAATTTTAATATTTGCTCTATGTATGTAAATCTCATTCAAATCTTTGTCCATTTTATATTTTTTCTCTCATTGCACAGCATTCTCTCCCTCCTCTCTATTCTCTTCTCTTATTTTGTTTTCTTTTTTTTTTTCCCAGCCAAAAATTTCTAAACTCTCTCCAAATTCATCTCACAACTCTTTATTTTGTATATTTTCTTTCTCTCACTGAAATCTTTTTTTTTTTTAATACTGATTACACAACAGATTACTAAATTACATCATATATGTATAAACTGTTATGACGGCAGACATATACACTGATATTTAACAATTGGAACTTGCAATATTATATATATTCTACAAGTGCTTGTCTCATAGATAAATAACCATTACATATGAGAGATATTTTGAAATCTTTGTTTCATTTATTAAGATTATCTTAATGTTTTTTTTTTAATTTTAAAGAATAGTACAATAATAATTTAAATAGAAAAAGCAACTTCGATAAAGTTCAAATTGTACAAGCCCCCAAGGGTGTAGTCGAGTTAGTTGATAATGATTCGGTCGTCTTTCAGGGCCCGGATTCGATCCTTAAAGATGATAAAAAAGGTAAAAATTGTATTTAAGCTTCCCCCAACCTTTTAGAAAAAAGAAAAAAAAGTCCAAATTGTACAAGACGTGCACCATCATAAGTTCCAAATATGAATGCTAAAATTTTCACAGTTAATCATCTAATTCCTTCATTAGAATCACTTTCAAGAAGCAATGCCGTGAGAATTAAACTTTTCCTTGGCCAAACCAAGGTCCTTTTCTATGTCCTGACCAAAAAAAAAATGTTATAGCTTAAAAAAGAAACACTTTCATGTGGGATAAGGCAGTAAGATAGCAAGTGTTTTATCACAATTGAAGTATTTTTCAAATTGATTTCAAATAAAATTAACGAAATTTTTAATTACTGCATAATAGTACAAAATATACTAGTCATGAATTAAAGTGTTTATGGACTCAATTAAAGAAGAGTTGGCAAAATTTAGGGCTCATTTGAGATTAGTTTTGCAACAAATATCTCTAATCATATCTCAACTCTCGAGTTTGGTAAAAACAAATGTGGCAACTGTTTAAGGTTGACTATATTTAAATTGACTTTTTGTTTTCTTACTTTAATATAAAAGCACTCAAATTTTTTTCCTTTTTGACTTTTAACTATTTCGGAATGATGAATGGCTGTTGGAAAAATTGTATGGATTGAGATTTTGAGTCAACAGCTTTTTTCAATTGTTAGGAGTTTGTTTTCAAACACCTTCTCTCAATTAGAAAAATAAATAAATAAATAAAGGAAGCTAAAGTTCGATGAAGACGGCTGTATTAGTAATTATTTAAGTCTACAACCCATATTTTATAATTATCTATTTATAAGAAAACAGGCGTGTAATTTATGTTGACAAGTGGTAAAAACTAAAAGGTTTTCCTCTGTTTCCGGGAGTTAATAGAGTCAAGTTTCTTCAAAAGCTTCTCTACAAAATTGTTTTCAACATTGGCGTCATGCCGCAACCGATTTGAGCAATTCATCGAACATTTGTAGCGCGACACGCCTCGCCAAGCGACTACGGAGATTTGAGCAATTCATCAATTAATATTGCTTTCATAATCATACATAATATTTAAAACTGCATATTTTACATATTCGAGTTAGGGTTTTGGAATAAGATTTTCTTTTGATTTAAGTTCTACTGAGTTTTTGGGTGTTTCGAACGTGATCGTCTTTTACCATATATATTTTAATAACAATATATAAATGAGATTTGATTTTTTTTTTATATTTTATTTATTAGCTACGAAGTAATATTTGGATTATGTACTCATGTGTCCATCGTTATGACAGGAAGTCAATACGATCATCGTCCAACGCAATGTGGCAAACAGCCGCGATGATTGATTGATGTCAAGACAGAGTTGAGGTACAGCGTTAACATGGGGGCATACACTAAGAGAACATGTTCTCACCCGCACGCAAACAAAACCTCGTACGATCCAACTCAGCAATCCATTCATCCAATTTTTACACTCCACGTGGCACCGCGTTTTCATTTACTTTCTAACGCTCGTCGGCGTTTACCAGTCTCTCTAGTCTACTCCCTCTCATCATTTCAACCATCACGAGTTTAGGACTATATGTTTACGTCTCCACAGCCGCGGTCGTATTTCTTCTTCTCATTCAGTTTTCTCGAGAAAGTTACCGAGAAAGTATTATACGATTCGTTTTGGACACCTGTGAAGGAAGTTTTTTGAGTTTCACTATAGTATATTGTAAAATTTGCATGGATTCAGCTCTCAAATGCATCACTTACCTCGATTTTTAAGTCCTAGAGAGAAATCCGCTGGCAAAGCGGCCATGGACCCGAGGAAGATGAGGCGAAAACCTCGGCTCGAGCGGCGGAATGCGGCGAAGCACATTGAGTATGATGCGGTCTCAACATCATCGTCGCTTGATGATTCATCGTCTTCATCTTCGCTAATTACGCGATCGCTTGACTTGTCGGACAGAACGAGCTTCCGCATCGAAGGCGTGGAGGGAGAGTTCGAGAGGATTTGTCGCAGCTTAGGTTTGTCTGGTCCCGAGGATTTCGCGATCCCGGCGGCGGCGTGGGAGGCTCGAAACAATCGTTCGTCTTCTGATCTCCTACCGAGGTCGAGGTTGAAACAGCTGGATGGTCTGAAAGAAACGGCGGAGAGACAGAGTGGCGCAGCGGCTGCGGTGGTCGGTGAGTTGTGTGATCGGGTTTCGGATACTGTTAGAATCAGGGACGAAACTGAGCTGACTCGGACCAAGTTGACTCGGGTAGCCGAATTGTCTTGTGGTGCCTCTGGGGGCGGTAACGGTGATGCTCTTGTAGTTATGGAGAGTACTGAGTTGCCTCCGAGCGAGTTGGCCGAGTCAAGTGCGTGCTGTATTAGTAGTAATCATGTGAAAGGAATTAAAGGAGTTCGGCCACCTCTGTTAAAACCGCCACCAGGTATGAGGCAACCGGTTATTGATAACGCGTGTTCTACGTGGGATATCTTGAGAGATTTTGCACCTAAAGATGATATAACGCCGTCTTCAGTAATGAATGATAGAGTTCTAAGTAGTTCATCTGATGACGAAGATAATGAAAAAGAGGGAGAAGAAGAAGAAGAAGCTGACAGGGCGATTATTAAGGAAGAAGAAGATGATATGGTGTTATCAGAGTCATGTTCATTTACGACAGAACACGAAGATGATTCTTCAAGTACCACAACTGAACCTACTTCGAATATTTCGCCCAATGGGAGGTTTAAGAGGATTATCACATATTGGCAGAAGGGTGAGCTTCTGGGACGTGGGTCGTTTGGATCAGTATATGAAGGGATTTCTGAGTAAGTGCTTAAATGTTGTTTGTGATGTTCATGAAATTTCGAGAAACAACTACCATTTTTCAATGGGATGTTATTAGGGAATTCATGAAATATAATAAATCTAGATCAGGGACGTTGCCCAGTTGGATTATTATTTGTTGATTTGAAATGAAACAGAGACCTTTGTGTATAGCATACTCTTTGATTAATGAATATGTATGTGTTTCTTGTGTAGCGATGGATTCTTTTTTGCTGTTAAGGAAGTTTCGTTGCTTGATCAGGGGAGCCAGGCAAAGCAGAGTATTTCCCAACTTGAGCAGGTGAGACAGGGGATTATTTTTTCATGGCATAAGTTTGATTCTCCGCATAATACACAATTTTTCTATCTTACAAGTACTTTAGTAAATTGTCTGGGGTTGGATATAATTTAATTTAACTTATCATGTACTGCTGTTGTTTGCAGGAGATAGCTCTTTTAAGTCGGTTCGAACACGAGAACATAGTTCAGTATTATGGCACAGATAAGGTATTATGTTCTTGCTTTTCATTTTCTTCAACTTTCGACATAACTGAATATCCTTCAAAAGTGAATAAGTAGCCTGTTCTTTTCTTACATTTAAGATACCTATACATTTCTAAAGTTCTTTTCCTTAACCTCTTCCATTCTTTGCTTCATCTTGGTGGAACAGTTTATATGTATGATTTGAGAGGGAAATGATAATTAAGGTGATCCCATAGAGGAAGGTTGAGGTTTCTTAATTAATATCAAAAAGAATATTGCATAGTTGTACAAATTCTTCTAAGCAGTAAAATGTGTTTTAATGAAAGTTCTTCTATTTATGTTTTTCCTATTGCTTTTATTGAGCCCAAAAATAGTGTAAGCAATTTGTGCAAATTATGCTTTTCCATTACCAAATCTGTGGAAATCTAAATGATTATCAGAGTTATGGGCACTGTGACTTCAGTAGATTTACTCAAGCTAGCATCCTAATGATTTGTCTGGAACATTGAATTTTTGAAAAAAAGCTTAAAGAAAGAAAGTTGAATTCACATGCAAGCAGAACTTTAATCTATGCCTGCATCATCTAGTGTCAGTCTCTACTGTGTGTTTCTTTCACATATTGACACTTATTTCCATCTTTAGAAGTATTTGGAGTGTATAGTATAAACATGTGTTGTTTAGGTGTTTATGTTGCATAATTTTCTCGATTAATTTCTTTTCTGTATTTAATGGTTTTGCAGGATGAATCAAAGCTATATATCTTTCTTGAGCTTGTAACTAAAGGCTCCCTTTTAAATCTCTACCAGCGGTATCATCTACGAGATTCCCAGGTCTCTGCCTACACAAGACAGATTCTGCATGGTTTGAAGTATCTTCACTACCAAGATGTTGTTCACAGGTGATAAATGTGGATCCATTATGCCATTTATCACGCATTGACAAGCCATCTCATCTGATTCCAAAATTTTCTTCTTAGATTATGATTTTTTTAATTCAATGTGTTTTATCATTGCCATCAATGCAGCAAGTTTATTATTTTTTTATCATATGCAGCAAGTTATGTTATTGTGCTAGTTTAGCAATCATATGCTTTCCCTGTTTCTTTGGAATTTTAATTCTTTCTATTTTGGTGTTGTTTTTTATGATGACTTATAAAAGTGGTTACTGGTTGATTTTTTAAGTGAACACTGCTTGTAAGCTCTAGGGTAATTTTGTTACTTATTAACAGTGTCATCATCCAACTGTATTTAATTTAAGATGAATTCACTGTTTCCTATGGGTGAGTGGGCTCGCATGCATTCATTCCTTGGTGGTGATACCTCTAAATTGTCGTTTTTCATGCTTTTCTTTTACCTAACAACAAAATGGAGCAAAATATTTTTCCATTTGAAGGAAGATAAATTTTGAATTTATTAACTAATTCTTAGTGAGTGTCAAAGTGGTTGGCGGTGAGTGTTTGTAGTGCGATCACTGAATGGATGGATACAGAAACCTATATTTTGTGTATGATTATTTCATTTTGGCTCATCTCCTTCTTTTTTGTGTTAAAGGGATATTAAATGTGCAAATATATTGGTGGATGCGAATGGATCAGTGAAACTTGCTGATTTCGGGTTGGCAAAGGTTTTTTTATCATCCCTGGACTTTGATCTTCTTCTCATTTTCAGTATCTTCTTAAATGGTTGTAAATTCTTCTGAATATTTCTTCATGTGTTGATTTTCAGGCCACCAAATTGAATGATGTTAAATCTTGCAGGGGGACTGCATTCTGGATGGCCCCAGAGGTTTGCATTTATCCTTTTGTTTGATAGTTGAATAACTTTACATGAATTTGTAGTTTGAATAAGTTAATGACATTATGAAGCATTGAAGTATTTATGGCTCAAAGTTATAATATCTCAAATGGAATTTTATTTTATGCATTTTTTATTAGTAAAACCAATGCAGTTATGAAACACTATGTTGATGTTGTTCATTTGCATTCTGGACAACACTGTGTGATATTGTTTTGTACCTGATAATTTAGTTGGTATTGCTCAACTTTAAACATGTTAGACTTTGCAAGATTTTTTTTTTCTATTGAACACAATGCCCATGTAATAAAGAGTGTCTTCAATAATTTCCTTCAGGTGTTTCTGATTACCAAGCCTTACAATTGCAGGTTATTAATAATAAGAACAAAGGTTATGGGCTTCCAGCTGATATATGGAGCCTTGGCTGCACTGTGTTGGAGATGTTAACCAGTCAAATTCCGTATGCTCCTATGGAATGTGTAAGTGCAATTTCATTAAAACTGTTGCTATATCACAATCATCATCATTTTGATGAAGAAGTGATATTACAGATTTGCAAAACCTATTTTCCTTGTTGATTTCTGTTGGTTGGTCTTTTATATCTATTTTCTATTATATCAGTTTGAACAAAATCCATTAGATTGGTACAATTGTAGAGTAAGGACTTTACTTCGGAAATATGCTCAAGTGTAAAATTTGTTTTTGGGACTTTAACTGCATCTTCTTTATTGTAACTCAACAGATGGCGGCATTGTTCAAGATTGGAAGGGGTTCACCACCACCTATTCCTGATAGTCTCTCAAAAGATGCTCAGGATTTTATCAAGCAATGTGTACGAGTTAATCCAAATGATCGTCCCACTGCAGCTGAGCTCTTAGACCATGCATTTGTTAAGAGGCCACTTGCCACAAACTCAGGCTCAGCATCTCCTTATCTAGGTAGACGGTGAGGTATATATCAATTGTTACATTACATTTCAGTATTTTTCCTGTTGCTGTGCTCTCCTTAACACTGGAAAGAAGAGCAAAAACTGTGGGCATGAATGCTTCTATTTAAGACAATTAGCCTCTCTGGGCTCCCTCAGTCTTCACAGTGAGTCACATGAATTCTTGTACTATGCTTTAATTTTATGTGCGATGCACGTGTGGCCATGCTGATACATGTCTAACACCTGAGAGTTTCGGGGGCATTTGGCAATTGGCTATGCCATCTGTGAGGCAGGAGTCTCAAAAGTAACATTTACAATCTTTCATTGGGTTGTAGCTTTTAACAGCTTCTCAGATTGTTCATATATTCACTCTCGGAAAGGATGATAGCGTCACTCTTGCAGACAGAGCTTCTTCCATCATGAAGCAAGCACAGCCTTGCATCCTAGAGTAATTTTGCTTGTCCAGATGCAAAGGCTGCATGCTTTTTATTTACTCAATCAAGAGTATCCACTCTGCGTGTTATGTTGTACTTGATATGCAATTGTAGGATAGTAGTTTGGTATGGTTTCCTTATTATTGTTGTTGTTGTTGTTATTTCCAATGGGAGAAAGATTGTAGGGGGGAGGTGTGATATGTTGTTAGAGCCAGGGAGGGTCACTATTTTGTATATATCTCGCATTTGAAACAATGCTACAGAAGCAAGTGTATATGCAGGATGCAGATTAAGCTCCTATTACTTGGTAATTTTGCCTTGTGATTTTCCGGTGCATATAATATTTGATGATTACTTTGTGCTATGGGTCCAAGGAAAATCTTCTTAATACAAGGCATTTTAGCGTAGTAAAATCTCGTGCGAGACGGGACAAAAGGTTTCTAAATTATGCAAGGCAAGTACGTAGTGGGTGATCAAGGGAACCAGAGTTGCACTATTTTCAAATTTTGGTAACAGGATTTACATCAACCTTGAATTTGTTGGTCGAGAAAATACAAGAAAACAAAGAAATTATTATTTTTATTATTATTTTGGCAGTTTGTAATTTTAGTGCATTAATACACAAATAGAACGGATCCAGAAGGCTGAGTAGGAACTCATACATGGGTTTGAATCTTTAAAGATTCAAACTTGTAATTAAACATAATTGTGAAGTTAATTTATAAAGTTTTTCTTTCTTGTAAAATACGAGTAGAGTAGAGACATTTTTCTTATGCGAGAGTTATTTTTCTAGGCAAGTACTTTATATAAAATATCATGTAATATTATAAATTTTAGTTATGTATTTAATTGTAAATATTAGTGTATTTGTTTGTTATAATAACAATTATAAATATCTGATGGAATTAATAATTTGATGTATAATCAAAAAGAACGGATCCCGAATGGTTGTTTCTGTTTCATCACGAGTAGTGTTTGATTTTTTATTTAACTAATCGACGGTGAACGATACAAGGTTAAAAGGAAAATTTCAAATGCCATCGCGTATAAATGGGCCGGGGATTGTTAAGGCCCAGAAGCTCAGCCCGCCCAACACGTTTCGAGCCGACTCTAATATCTTCTGAAAAATATATTTACTAGAATAATAACAATAAACAAAAAAAAAAAAAAAAACAAGATGGTGTCATGGTGGCGTAAAAATGACAGGCATCAGCTGAAGCATATTCAAAAGTTCTCAACTCTATGATATAAATTGAATAAATAGGGAATTAAAATGAAATTATAAATATACACAGAGAGAGAGAGCCTGGTTCGCTCCGTTAGCTTGCAGCAGCACACGCAAGACGCAACCATCGCCCAACGTGACCGTGAAGATCGGGTTCACTCACCACCCGATCCTCTCCGTCTTTCCCTCCATAAATCATCTAAACACACCACTTTCAAAATCCCTCTCACTTGGCCCCCACCCAAACGACGTGTCGTATTCCCCTTGTATCTTTTTTGTTTTCCAGGTACGCTACGCTCTTTATCGAGTCTCTGATCTCAGCCTTCGATTCCATTTTCCGGTTTTGGATTTCATTTTCCCCTCTCATTGCGAGCTTTTCGGCGGCTAACGTATCTTTATTTAACTGGAGTTTGACATTTTGGATAGTGCGTGTGTTTGCCAGTTTTCAGTTCTAGGGTTTTCTTTTTTATGTCTGAATTGTTTTTTACTTTCATGTCTTTTTGTAATATGTCATGTTCGTATATCAGAATTGTACTTGTGACTGTACTTATTTACGATTTTGGCATTTTTGGATTATCTGTGTTTTGAAAATTGAAACGTTAATGCATATATTGCACTACACTGGAATATATTTTAGCATGTCGGCCTTAGTTGCGTAATTTGGCTTACAACAGAATTTTAGACAATTGTACTATGCAGTGTGTGGCTGAAGGCATTTTAATTCGTTTCCTTTTCTTCTTGTTATTATTTTTGGTTAAAATTCACATACTGTTTGACGAATGCCCAACTTTTTTGTTAGATTCTAAGTTCCATCGAATCATTATAATAACAATTGCTCAGAGAATTGTAAAATTTAGCTACAGTGGTTTAGAGTGAAGCATATACTCCAAGTGCTGTGAGGATTGTGTTCTTGAATTGTTACATGGACTGTTTGGTGAAGGTTGGAGTGCCACCAATGGTTATTTATAATTTTAAGCATTTTTATTTTGAGTATTAAACTTGTTGAAAAAATTGCAGAGTCAGAAGAAGAAATGAGAGGTTCTTTGTAGCAGCAAATGATTGATTAGTGGAAAGGATATTTCCACTGAGCGTGGTGATTAGGAGTTCAGTTATATTGCTGATAGCGATAAGTTACTTTTAACTAAGCCCAATTACGATGCTCATCTCCAAGTCATTCATTTGGATATTTTTTTGTTTTTAAAAGGCTTCGACATTTGAAAGGATGCTTGTTTTGTGAAAAAAAAAATTGTTGCTTCTCAATCTCTATTTTTTGGGGTTTAAGTGGACACTCCAAATAATAATTTCAGCAGATCTGTTGTTTGTAGTTTTTGATGAATTTTACGTTGTATCTTCATTTTGTTTTCCCAGTGTATTTCGAATAAGTTGCTATTCAGGTCAATTGTGCATTTGAAACCAACATCCCCTTTTTCATTGGTCAGGGCCTCAAAAGGTGTGGGCAATGGCATGGACAGCTGGATGCCAGCCAACACACTCAATTGGGAGGGTTAGGGTAGATTGGGTAGAGGGTAAGGTAAGGATTCTAACTATATGATTGGTGAACACAGAAAAAAGAGAAGAAGAAAATGCACTTAGTAACATCTTATCATTGAATTCTAAAACCTTGTTATTGATAAGCTCCAAATTTCTCTGGGAAAAATTTGTTATTGCTTTCAGACAGTTGGTGGATGAAGTATACACTGCTTGTTTCAATTGGTGCTATTTTGTGTAAAGACCTAGTGTGGATTCTTTACCATGCATGGTCTGTGACTGAGACTGATTGAATGCGTCTGTGTCTTATGATTGGAAGGGTTGGCAGTACCATCAGTAATAAGACTTCCCTTTTTGATGAAGATTCTTTCTTCTGAGTTCTTATCCGTTGGGAAAGGTTCTATTGGCCATAGGAAATGAGTTGGATGGACATTTTACTGCCATTTTGCATGGTTTTTAGTTTTCTGTTTGAAAATTCTAGCAAAGCAAGGGTACTTTGAAACTTATTTGACATCAATGTACAGATATTCGTGTGATATCTAGTGAATAATGAGTTCATGACCCTTTTCTATGATTGTCCCCATGAGCTTGTGTATGTTTTGGACTTTAAAGTTAGTTTATGCCATAGATATACCAGTCGAGCCTTTTCAATGGTGGTAAATGGTCAGTCCACTTTTTGAAGTCTGCATATGACGTGGGTATTTTGCATTCAGGTTTGGCAAACAATTATATGATATTTGACCAGTGCACATTAAGAAGTATGTGATGTGTTTGATATGACTGGTATATTGAGAAACCTGGTGGGTTCTGGTACTCAACTGATATTGACATGCAATTGATTCTTTTTGCCTTGGTGTTATATTTTTCTGTATATGTCATACATGGATAGATGACAAATTTTTTTTCTATTTTTTTTTAATTTCAGAAGTTCTGAAATGGCCTCATGTGAGAATAGTAGTTAAGAACAATAATATGAATTGCTTAGATGCTATTAAAATACAGTCTACTTAATCAGAATGCTCGTTAAAATGCATTGTACTTGTTGGATATGAAATTGGACTTGCATGTGCCTTGCAGAGTCATATTTATGATTTAGCAGGTTATATTATTTAAACCTTCTCCGGGAGAATGATTCGTTCCTTCTCACTTTGCTTGATTCAAGGTTAACTATTGTCAATGGCGAAAGTTAACAAAGTGCGATGCAAGTCTGATTCACGACGTCACAGAGTGGCACCATACCCATTGCCGTCTGGGCCTAAAAGGGCTGGTAAAGAAGGCCTGTCAAAGAAAAAACATCCTAGAGCTTTGGAGAAGAAAGATTGGGAAGGTGCAACCTGCCCGGTATGCTTGGAGTTTCCTCACAATGCTGTGCTTCTTCTTTGTTCCTCTTATCACAAAGGATGCAGACCTTACATGTGTGCTACAAGTCGTCGTTTTTCGAATTGTCTTGAGCAATACAAGAAAGCCTACACAAAAGTTTCTTCTACTGAGAGTGGCCAACAATCAAATGGGTCATTGGATAACTCCAGTGTCACTTTAGATCCCGTGCATGCTAGTGAAAAGTCTGAAGTTCCAGAGCTTCTATGCCCTCTTTGTCGCGGACAAGTGAAGGGTTGGACTGTGGTGGAACCAGCCCGTAAATATCTCAACACCAAGAAAAGATCATGCATGCAAGATAAGTGCTCATTTGTGGGAACTTATAAAGAGCTGAGGAAGCATGTTAAGGCAAAGCACCCATTGGCAAGGCCTCGAGCAGTAGACCCTGTTCTTGAAGAAAAATGGAAGAAGCTTGAACGGGAGAGGGAGAGAAATGATGTTATCAGCACAATAATGTCCTCTACACCAGGAGCTATGCTTTTGGGAGATTATGTGATTGAGCCAGGGTTTCATGACATTTATAGTGATTATGATTCAGATGACTCTTTGGATGATGGTTACTTTCCTGTTGAGTCGTTAGACCGGGGACAGAGCAGAGGGTTTCATTGGCGAGGTAGATATCGCATGGATTATGACTCATTGGATGAGGAAGATTTTGGGATGCGCCGAGCTATTCTTGCTGGTTCAGCTGCTGCTGCATCTGGTCGAGTTCTTCCCCGGATACTGGTTGGTGCATCAAGGAGGCGGTGGAGGCATAGAGGAGGTAATAGAAATCGATAATTTGCTTGTCAAATTGTAGGAGGGTGAGGATAGACCCGGCCAAAGCTCTTTCAGTGTTGCATACATTAAATTTCTTTCTGACTGCCATAACAGAATCTGTTATATAATCAGAATGACCGTGGCTGTGTGATCTCAACCTATTGTAGAATAGCAAGGTAATGGGTGCCTTGTCCTTAGATATATTAGGCATTTAGTTTTCAGAAACTAAGGCATTGCAGTAGTCAGTTTCCTCATAGTCATTGATGTATGGATTGAGTCATTGACTATCATTTGTTCATGCATAATCGTCATTTGAATGGAAGGGTAAAATGATATAAACATTCTTTTATTATTCAGTTTGAAAAATATGATGAATTTCCTTTTTCACTTCATACGATATGATATTCTCATATCCTCACATTGTATGTAGTGCTTCATGAAAAATTGTGTGGGACTCGATAAAGAAAGATTCAAAATAATCAAGTCATTTGTCCATAAATAGTCAGTTTCGTTCTCTGGAGGCAAATCATGGTTACACTGATCTTGTTGATTTGTTTGTAATTTGTTAAAACAACAGAGAATCTCTACCCTTGGAAAGTTAAACATGGGAGTAAGAAATGGATATTTTACTGTTATAACAGACCACGATAGGTGGATCAAGAGAAGAATTGAGACAAAGTATCCATGAAAATCTGCATTTCCATCTGAACACAGAGAGAGAGAGAGAGAGAGAGAGAGAGAGCAAATTCAAATGGCAGGACTTTCTCTGCAACAATTCACATTTCCTATGAATCAGCTTGATCATCGTCTCAGTTACATCTTGCTGCATCTTCCACCAAATGACAATTCTTTCAGCACGCACTTCAATTTCCTCTGCATAACATGAAGAAGAAAACTCTTAACCAACTCGAGTAATACAGAAACAATGATCAAGAACTCAAAATTCGAAAAACTGAAAAATGAAGGGCAAGAACTAATGCAATCTACGCAAAATAGTGAAATGCTTCTCCGTGAAGAACTCTTCTTCCTGCTACTGATTTTCTCTTCTGATACCATCCGCTCATACTTCCATCGTCCTCTCGTTCCCTGGAATATCTGATGAAATATAACACGGACTCTAGCTGGCGTAGCAGGCCATTTCCATTTCTGTTCATGGCATTTTCTTTTTTAAGTTTCATAACATACGCATGCACGCATTTACGTGCATTTCCCATGTACTCGCAAAAGGGTAGAAACTTACCTTTGGCCTGGCGCTTTGACGCTTTCTCGACCAATGAACCGTTTCAGGATCTGCTTCTCTGAGATGTTTTGCATAGGCTAAGAGCTCTGCCCTGCGATCATAACCACCTGTCCTTGTGGTTTGAGGTTTTCTGGAAAACGGATGAGGCTTGATTCTTTTTTGATGTGATCGGACGTTAGGCGATTCGACATAGTATGTGATTCTCACCGCATTATGGCTCTGCTTCTCTCTTGCCATTTTTCTCTTCTGATCTTGATGCTTACCCATGGATTAAGGATGCACTCAATCAAGATCGACTCCGTTAACTAGTATGAAACAGAGGGCTTGGCTTTTAGTTATCCTGTTTTGCCTCCTTAATCTTTTTTCCTCCTATATTCCGACAAGCAAGGGAATTATCAAATTACTATTATTAGGAAGATTTTATGCTGCTTCTTCAGTTAATTCACAAGACCCTTTCTGATGATCTTTATTCATCATATGCTCACATTGCGAGTAATAAGTTTGTAATAGGTATTTATACATTTAAATTAATAGTATTACCAATAGTATTGAGATAATGGATTAAAAAAATTATTATAATTATTAATTATTATATACACAGAATTAAAAAAAAAATTATATCTATGTTTATGACTGTGTAAATAAATTTTATTTAATATTATGTCTATTTTAATTATTTATATTTTTATAATAAATTAAATATAAGATTTACTAAAAGCACACAATTGCTTAATTTTAAAACTCACAACACTTTTTAAAACAAATTTTATCAAATATTTAACTGATTTTCTTCATAGTGCAACTAAAAATAATTATTTTAAAAGTTACTACATTACTAAATTGGCACTAAATCATCTATACATATTCATACAATCATATCATTGAGTAGGACCAAATTTGTATAAATAATTATGCATGTGCCTAATATTATTGATTACTCTTATATTTATAATAACTCTTATGCTATTTCTTCTTCTTCTTCTTCTTCTTATTGTAATTAAAAGGCAAATATTTCTATAGATTTAGAAATGCGATCGTTTTGGACCTTTTTCTATTTTTTCAAGGGAAAAGAACAAGATTTTTCCTTTCTAAATCCGAAGCTTTTTTAAGTTCTAGATCTGAAAAATTACATACAAGAGGTACTAATTGATCTTTGCGAAAATTTGTTACCATATATATCATTTGGTAGAGCTAGCGTTAGAAGTGGAACTTAATTTGGATAATTATAAGTTCACCTATACATATAATTCTGAAATTTGGGAAGAATAACAACTTGATCTTTCAAGTTGGTCTCATAACTGCGGTGCTGAAATGGCAATTCCTCTTGATGTGAAAGGCAGAAGGATGGACATTTGAAATGGCAAGTTTTCTTAATTAAGAACCCAAATATATTCAGACACCATTATATATAAGCACAAAAATTGCCAAAATATCATTTTAATTTGGATATAATTGTGATATCGCATCGCCGGTACCGAAATGGCAAATCCTCTTGATGCGCAATGCAAAAGGATGGACAGTGAGATTCGAGCGACATTAAATCAAATAATAGACGCGACAAGGCTTTAAGCTCACGTCGAGAGCAAGTTGGCCTTGGCCCCAAAGAACTGTCATTCGTGAGTCGTCACTGCCAATTTGTTCTACAATTTGAAACTTGTTGTTTTCGCAAAATAGGGTTTCAAAATTTCAAAGAAAGCAATTGAAATATCGCAACGAGTCGGTCCATCAGTCCATAGTGGATATTGTAGATCAATCCACTAGCTTATAAATTTCTGGGTCCTCTGTACTGGAGATGACTGAGACTGACTGAAACAGCTAAAACACACACACACACACACACACACACACACGCACATATGCACAGAAAGAGAGAGAGCTTGCGAAAGTTTCGACAACGGATGACAGCATCAACATGAAAGGTCATGGTGGGACTGAAATGAATCAAAACAAAACCTAATCTTTAAATCCAAACATTATCATCAATAAAGCATATGAAGGAAATGACGTGACTCTAAATCACGGGCAATAGGGGCAGTTAATAATTAGTGGGAGCTGGTCCAGCCAGGGCCAGTGTCTCCGAATCCGATTGGTTTTTCACTCATGCTTTTACTTCACAACAAGAGACTTATATGCTTAATTAGTTGGACATGCTGTGTCAAGAAGTCGCTCTCAATTCTTCAAAATATCAAAGAACACCCAGTAACATGTGGCACAAATTTTCTGACAGGAAGTTTTGAATTTGCTACAACTTGTTACGTACATCATCATCGATCACTTGTGTCCACGGAAGCCCCGTCCCATTTTTGTTATTATAGAGATGGTCACCGGTTTGTCAGGTTCCAGATCGAAGATTTTGCATGACTTAGGGTTTTTTAATTATAGAAACAGATTGATCCTGAAAAGAGACATGACTCATGAGTGTTGCTTGAAGAAGAATTTATTATATATCAATGCAATACTGCACATTGAATTTTCTAGCAGTCATCAAATAAATAAATTCATCAGTTGCAAAAGAAAAACGAAAACAGTACATTAATTTTCAAATCACCCTCATTTTCTTTGCTAAAAAGCTGCTCGTGTATTTCATAAGCTGCTTGATGCTTATTATTCCCTTTAGATGCTTATTATTCCCTTTAGAAGAAAAGGAGAGCGCATCACCCAAAAGGGTTTTTTTTTTTAAAAAAAAAAATAATAATAATTTAATGTAAACCAAATTAAAGCATTATGATTTTTTTTTCTCCATTTCACTCGTCTTAATCTCACTGAAAACAATGCTCAATACAAATCAAATGATTATCCCCTCTAAGATTGTTTTGAGGGAGAATCGATCTCTGACCTCTTACTTCCATAAAGGTCAAAACAAAGCTATCGTCTTGGGATATTGTATGATTTCATTGAATGACTGTCCTTTGTACGTATGCTGAACGTAGACCTTATGATGATGATAATAATAATAATAATAATAATAATAATAATAATAATAATAATAATAATAATAATGAGGAGAACAATTGAAAAATAATTATTAAAAAAGATTGTTAATATCGTTGATTTCCCCCCCTCATAATTAAGGAAACTTAAAGGTTAAATTAATCTAACTTGCTATTTTTTAAACGCAACTTCCTGTTAATTTAATTCAATATCTAATCTATCTTAATTTTTGTATAATTCATTCATCATGACATGAGGGATAATATTAAATAATAAGCCTGGTAGCTGGCTACCAAACTGACAGACGCTCTTTGAGAAAAGATAGGGGCAAAAAAACATCTCGGCGGCCCTTTAGCCAAATTTACTGTAAATTAAACTGAAAGCAAATTAAATTTTTGCTGAGATTTGCGACGACGTGATCCAATGACTAATAAAATAAACTTTGGACTATCACTAGCTAGCTAGCACTTTTATTTGTCATGTTGCTTTCGTTTACAATTAACCCACCAATTTGCCGTCATCAGCAATTATTTATAAATGTCACTAAATTTCCCACGGCTGTAGTGAAAGCGACACCAAAATCGTTTCGTGGTTGCTGCAAGACAGCAGAGCATTCATACTAAAATAATAGTGTGTTTCCACCCAATGTCTTTGGAGCCAATTTCCAAGTTCTATGGACTTGGTATTGTATTAATTAAATAATTAAGATTCCTAACGACTAACATTCCACATAAAATAGTATTTGTTTACTTGATCATTCATTATTAACAAAGAATGAGTAATATTCGAATACCTTTTTTTAAAAAAAAATAAAATTTAGCTTTCTTTTTCTTATGCAACTTGTTATTTCTTTATGATTTCTTTATCTCGGCTTAAGCTAAAATTTTTCCAAGCCTTGCCATAGAGGATACCATCCACCTTTCCTTCAAGATTTTAATTTGTTCATTTTTACACTCTTAAGGCTCAGTTTTATTAACTCAAATTAAATATGCCAAAGTTAAGAGTCCATTAATTTATCCAAGTAATTATGAAAACAATATGTATAATGGTACTGTCACCAGAATGCCAAATTCATATTAACTATTTGGAGACTCCAAATTTCAAATACTTTAATTCATAAAAAGTTTCCGTTGAGGTTCAAACCCACAGCCACACCCACCGCCCCCCCGCCGCGCCTCCCCCTCTCTTTTATTTCGCTGATAAATTAAGTTAATCGCGTAATTATGTACTGCCTTGTTATGATGGCTTGAAAATTTTAGTAAACCAGGGATTCATATTTATTTTGCTTATCATGTACGTACATGAAGGGAAGAACATGAATGAGTAAAGGTTTTCACAGGCTGTTTTATTGGCCCAAAAAAAAAATAATTACTCGATTAGTTGTAATTTAACAATAAAAGCGCTACAAGCAAAAACAAACACGGCTATTTCTTGGGTCCAGTGATAGTGATTTTGAACTGCATATGCAGTAGTTCGTGCAAATATGAAATTTAATTATTTTTGGAAATGGGTAAATAACACGTGTAGTTCATACAGTTTTTGTTAAGTGCTGGGTTAGTTATTATATTTTGAAAAATATTTCAAAGATGCTCTTGAAAACTATTAATTTACCAAATAAACCATAGAAATGTTAATGGAAATATAATCATAACTTTTAAATAAAAAAAAATAACTTCATAAACTCATGATTTAATAATTTTATCAAATAATTAAATACTCTTTGAATTAATAGATTTTCATGATCCCCAATTTATATTTATGCATCGATATTTTACTGTAATATTATGTTGCCTTGAGTGGCAGCAATATTCTGTCGTTTTGTCAGTATATTTTATGTATAAACTGCTTAATCAAATTGAATGACCATAGTTGATCATTCAATTCAACACCAGCGAGCAAAACAAAGGGAGATGATTCGTTTGTTAGATTCCATTTACGAAAAAATTGAGAAGTTTCTCCATCTTTAGTTTATTATTACAATTAAAGTCGTAAGTGCTGAGAAGTGAGAAGAATCAACAATCAATTGAATAACGACAATGTTGGAGAGGTTGGGGGGGTCATGCGATGCGAGGTAATAAGAAAATAGTAAAGGTGACCTTTCGAGCATCGAACGGCAAAATAGTGGCTTTGGCTCTCAGTCGACTCAGTCTGACCCGCAGCAGCCAGAAGCGGTCTGAGTGTGGCTCTCGGGAGCTCCGGTGGCCAACTATTTCTATCTATCTTTAACCGGTCCCACTTGGATGTCTCGCGTCATTGCATCCCTTGAGCCGCTGCCATATCACCTAGCAGTTCGATGCATGCATGTTTTACTCAATATCAAGCACGTGTTTTAGCTCGGTAAATATTTCCCGCGTTGCCTATGTCGTGCATTTTGAGTGCGTGCCACCACCATACAGCTAGAATTGTCAAGTTCATCATTCACGTCGTGAATACTATTTGTAAACTGTTGCGTAATCGTGTAATATGTCTAGTTGTCTGTGATCATATGTACGGTGAGCGAGGTCACTTAATTGTGAGACCATTTTTGTGAATTGATTATGGTTTAATGAAGAAAATAATGTTCTGAAACCAAGAGTTGAAAATATGTTAACGGATATGATAACCTTTTTTAATGGTCAATAAAGATGTGAGCTCTTTGGCAAATGATTATCGTTTTATTATTCACTTTTTTTTTTTGTTTTTAAATTGATTTTTCGAACTCTCGTAATCTTGTGGAATATCCGAATCAAATGCATGGGGTACCTTATCTTAACTGCGCCAAATGAGATACCAGATAGAGAATTCGATGTCTGGCTGGTCGGTCCTGTTGTGCCTATCTGGCCTGCTGTAAGAAAGTTACTCAGGAGGCTGCAGCCAAAATAATTTTATATGGTACTGATCCTGAATCCCAAATTCCGGATGAAAATGTAGGGTGTGTTTGGGATTGAGGCATTGTATCTTAAAAATTATAATTGTTGTAAAAAAAAAATTATAACTATAAAATAAAAATTCGTAATATATAGTAAATATAAATTTTAAATAATAATTTTGACAAAATCATTAAAGATATAATAAATTTTTCATCATACAAGTAAAAAATCATATTAGCATAACTTTTAAGATACAGCAGGTATTGTTTACCAAACACTTTAATACTGTAACTTTTAAGTTACAATTATTCAACCTTAATCCTAAAGGCACTCGTAATCTCGGAGAAAGGAAAAGACACATAAAATTCACCCACAAAATCTAACATGTGGAAGAGCCTCATAATCACAACGCAACACCAACAACTTTCCTTCTTTTGTTTCCTAATTAATCAACCTTAATTGTTTCCTAATTAATCAACCTTAATTTTATCTTTTCTTATTAACCTTCTTCGATGATAAAAAGCAAAAAATGGTAGGAAAATACTATTTTCACTCGTATTACTCGTATCAAAAACCTTAATTTATATGAGAGAACAAATAGCAAAAACAAAATTTTCATAATTTTGGAATTTATCTTTCTTACTTTTATGTGATAATAGTCATGATATTTTTGTCATACTTGTCTGCTGTAATGATCTGGACTTTTATCATTTTATATGTCAAAAAAAAAAAATTATTACTGTTAGGTCCCTATGGCAATGGTCTTTTGTGTATTGAGTAGCATCTCAATCCTTTATCATTCCAAAAATGTAAGATATTGAAAATGCTTTTTAGTTCAACGTAGCCTTGCAATCTGCTAAAGAAATGAGAAGTTATACGACTAATTTGTCCAAATAATGAAGAAGAAAAATTTGTACCAAAAGAGAAATTACAGGGCATTCAATTGCCATTGGTCGCTGAGAATTTATTTATAGACTCTATACAAGAAGAGGGTCGCAGTACTTACTGCTGCTGAAAAACTTCGACGTTTTGCGTACATCATCCCCTGTACTAGAATACTTTTACGTAACAATAGCTGCTAATTTATTTCCCTTAAAAAGAACAAAAAAAAAAAGTCTCAACCAACCTTTTTTTTTTTAATCTTGAAGGGAAAAAAATAAAATAATTAATACTCGACGAACAAATTCAAGAAAATAAATACAACTAATAAAATACATTTACATATGTACAACCCGGCTGGTATCGTCGTCTGTGCTTGACTCCATCGTTTAATTTAAAACACCAGCAATGAATCCTTGATATCGTAGTTCATTTTCTCCAAATTCGGCTGCACGGCAAATTGAATCATCGGCGGAGGCCCACACGCTAACGCAAGAGTATCGCCTGATCCTTCTGGGACGTGCTCCCTGAGGATTGCTTCTGTGATGAATCCCGAACTGTATTGCCACCCTTCTTTATTTGATTTCTCTACCACATACCAAACCTTAACTCTATCGTGGTTCTTGGCCCAGTCATCAAGCTCTTCTCTTAGCAAAATATCATCTTCCGTTCTGTTCGCATACACTACGTGCATCTCTGTTTCATCTTCAGGATCCTTCAGAATGGCTTGCATGATTTGATAAATAGGGGTGATTCCTGTGCCGCCAGCTAACATAGCCAGCTTCTTAGCAAACTTTGGCTTTCCGTGAACCAAAAAGTTGCCACGGCCAGTGTATTCAATGTGACCCAATGGACCCTTCACGTCCAGGGTGGATCCCACTGACAGAGAGTCCAAGTACTGAGACATGAGTCCTCCGTTGGGGAATTTCGGGTGAACTCCTTTGAAATATATTTTGACCACGAGATCGAAGTGGCCCACTTCATCAACGGAGCTCGTTGGCGTGTAGGCTCGCATGCACAACTTATCGTCTATGGTAGCACACAAAAATATGTGCTTGCCAACTGGCAGCCCCAAAACTTGATCTTCTTGGGGCAGTGCAAACCTGAAGAGACGCACATCGTGAGATATCGAAATCTTTTCCGCCAGCTTGCATGGGATTTTCTCACGTGGAACAAGAGCTACACATCTCATTGGCGCAACTTCTTTAATAGGCGCCAAATTGGTCCCAGTGTAATTGGATGCCCCATGCACGGAGTTGTTAGGCGAGGAGGCTGAGGAGTCAGAAGTGTAGCCTGTTGTAATCAGTTCGCCAATGCGATAATCTTCAAGCATTTTCTTGGCTTTGTCGGAGTGGATAGCGTCAAATTCTTCGGTGCAATCGGTACCGGCATTGATCAAGATACTGTCGGTGCCACCAGGGTGATCTTTAAGGAATCGAGTGCAATCATAGACGTGACCGTGGACGATGATCCATGCTGAATCAGCTGAGTTGTGTTTGGCAACCTCGGATAAAGAATATCTGTTTGAGGTAGTGTTCATAAAAGGCGATGAAACACTCTTCTTTAGAGTTTGATTGGCATCCGAGGATATCTCCAAGTGTCTCTCTTTAGCCATCCATCCGCCCGATTGGTTGGCCGGTTGTGTTGGGTGCTCAAACACGATTCCGATTTCTCCCTTATGTGGCTTGCATACGTTTGCTTTCACACGGAACCAGCAATTGTTCATCATTCCCTGCGTTATTGTTTTTTGAACACCCATTAGTGAAACAAGCTTCAAAATTCAACTCAACTTCATTATTAAATTAATTTTGAAAAAATATATGTCGGTCAATTGAATATTCTGTATATCAATTTCAAAAGAAAATATTTTTAACAATTTGACCCAGAACTAGGGGCAGGCAGTCAAGGAAGCAAAATTCAATACGTAAAGTCTAGATTCTTGGTGAATATGATTAGCTGGATTCCGAATTTCCGATGCGCAACACTCCAAACTTGTGGGGCCAAGAGTTTGGTTAGCGCCCAATCACACCCTTAACAAACAAACATATCGCACGTGGCATAATCTAAGGGGGTTAAACTGTTAGGAAATGGGGAATCATTTAACTTTGACCATTTAATGTGGAAACACCACGTGCAAGATGCGTGAGGATGCACGTACCATTACGTTCCAGATGAGCTTCTCGGGCTGGGTGTTGAGGGTCTCATCCCAGGCTCGGACCGCAACATCCTTGGCTCCAAGCAGGTCCAGAACCTCAACCTCAAGTGACCAGAAGCACCAGCACCAGTACCTGCCATATTTGTTGGGCTTCTCAGGGTGGTCCAACGTGCACAAGTGCCACGTGTCGCCACCGTCCAGTGTCACCTCCACGCGTGTCACTTTCTTCCCACCACCTGTTTCGCACGTAACAAAAGAAGATTAGCTTCATTGCAACCTCCAGACACCTTCCTAAGTAAGAAACGTTGGTGTAATTGGGTGGAACTTGTGGAGAAAATAGAAAGGCAACTATGAATTCTGTGGGACTAAGATTAAGTAGTTTTTTTACTATTTTTTTTTTCTGGGTGGTTTTTGCAATTTCAAAAATTTAGAAGTATTGGCACCTATTCGTAAAATGAATAAGACAACCCATACCACTTAACAGATATCAATCAAAATCGATTTGAAATTTTATGCCCCTAAAATCATAAATATATTTAGCAATAGCAGGAAGGGTAGAACATTTTCATAAGGTTGAACGCACCTGATCACTTCAGCATCTAGTACACAAAACAAAATTTTAAACTAATAGAAGATTCCGTTAGTTAATTAAAAAAAAAAAAAAAGGATGTGCATAACATACCGGAATATGCGTAGCCTCTCAAAGTGTATGGCCTTTGAGCGGTCCACGAGTTAATTGGCAAAATCTCCTCATGGCACGGTGTCGTTATCACCGAGTTTATGTTGAGCTCATTGATTATGTACTCTGGTTTGTACCACCATGCTGCACTCACCATTAAACAATAATCTTATTTCTGTCTCTCACAATTGCAAACGATATTATTCACAGCGCCAACATATTTGATAAAAAAAAAAGAAACAAAAACAACTAAACTCGCACGGAAATTATTACCTGGGTCTTTTTAAGTTACGTATAATATAATTTACAGCCTATAAAACTAAGCTAATTCAGTTGGTGGCCCACTTATTACTCGTTTTCCATAAATTATTTTTCGGCCGTTAGATTTCAATCCAACACATGAAATTAACCAGTTATAAGTTACATCAAATATATTCTAAGAATTGCCTTGTTGGGTCACTATTAAAACACAAACTGAAGAAAATCATTAACTGGAACGCTATAGGTTTAAACCAGAATACCAAAAGTTTGCGGCGTGTACATCCAGAGTCTTTAACGTAGGAAGAAAAAAACGGGATTTTTCTCGTTACACCAAAACAGAAGAAATATCTTTAATAAAAGAAAAAGCAAAAGAAAGAAAGAAAGACAGAAAGAAATAAACAGATGGGTCCAGATTCTGTTTCATTTTTCTATTCAAAATCAAATCACAATATTCATTCTGTTTCATTTTTCTATTCAAAATCAAATCACAATAATCAAAAATAAAAACTGATAGATCGTGTGAGAGTAGCCCATTAGAACTGCAGCAGTTTGGTGCACAAAACATAAGCAAAATCACGTGACACAGCGCGAAAGGATTACCTTCGGCATTGGCAAGCTCTGCGTCAACGTGCGATGGAAGTACTCTATTGTCCTTGTAATGATAATAATTGTCGGATTCTTGAGTGGTGACGATAATCCTCTTCAGCCACTTCACCATGCGGCCACCGATGCAACCTGGTATGATCATCCGCACAGGAAATCCGTGATCAGGGGATAAAATCTCACCATTTTGCATGTAGGCTAATATGATATCCCTTGATGGATCCATTGCTACTTCCTTCCGGATACTAGTCCCGTACTTGGACCCACCGCCACCTGGCAAATCCTCAGCCCCTTCAAAGCACACATTCAGGGCCCCATTTTTACGGCTGAAGATCCCACAGCGCTTGAGCACATGATGTAGTGGCACTCCGCGCCACACCGAAGTTGAAACCCCAGCTGCACCCCAGTTAAATCCAATTGTTTGTTTAACCATGTTTTGTTCTTTGCGTCTGTTACCCGCACAAACAAGCGTGACAGGAAACTCCCTGCTCTGGAATTCGTGCATTAGCTGATTCATAGTGAACCGGGCTGGTCGCTTCACCAAACCGGTTACTTCGATGGTCCAGTCGTCCCATGAGGCCTTAGGGACCGGCCCGTGGTTACGCACGTAATGAAGCGGGACCGGGGTTATGAAACCGTGTTGCATGAGCCGGGTCAAGGGAGCCTCAGAGTTGAAGGGGTGCTTCCCTGTGAGACGGACCATGGAGGGGTTGCGCTCGATCCAGTTATCGGCGGTGCCTTCATCTCTGGGGTCCAAGATCGACGGCTCAAGTTCACTGTTTCCTTTGCGTATTATCTCCATATAATCAGCCTCATTTTCATCGTCACTCGACCAGTCTTCCTCCAGAAAGACTTGCTTCTTGGGAGCGAACCCATTTTGGGAGGAGCGAATAGGGGAGTCAGACCTGTGATTTGGACCGGGTTTATAAGGACGAACGATGCCGTTTAAGGATTCAAGGCGGGCGAATTGGCGATTGTCAACCGAGGCCGCCATTGTAGATTGAAAAGCAAAGGGATTTGGCTTTTATGACTCACTCTTATCTATTTTTTTTTTTTTTTTTAATTTCCCTCCCTAACTTGAAAAGTTTTCTAGAGTTTATGAACCTCTTAGGAGCTTTTGTGTGTTTCACCGAGCAAATGAACGAGGAGGTGGTAGCTTTATATAGCGATCGTTGAGGTAGAAACGTGTCAAACAACGAGTGGGACCCACTTTTGATAAACAATTTACATCATTTTTTCTTTTCTATTTTTCAATTCATATGGACTATACTGGCCCTGTCCTCGGCTAGGGTGGAGCCGTATGGCTGATACGGATTAAGAGGGCGGGCTAGAGCCACGTATAATATGTTAATATGCTATATCGAGCAAAATAATTGTCCTCCACTTATATTACACAGAATTGTATGTGTATTTATAAAATCGTGTACTAAATTTTTTTTTTTTATTTAATAGTGAACGTCCTTAATTAATTAAAATGAGAATGTTTATCTATATATATATATTGTCCGGGAAATATGTAGGGATATACAGCAAAAAAAATTATATAGATATGGATGGGATGAGTTTACAATGGTATGGAAATGTGACAGTGACATGAACATACTTCTGTAACATTTTGTTAAAATGCATTCATACTATTGTGTATTCGTCATAAATTTTTTTTTGATAGGGTATATTGATATATGTCAAAATTTGTATTATCAAGAATAATAATTATACATATCTTAGGAGATTGAATGATGTTAGACATCTCAATATTTAAATATTAATTTGAGTGTTAACTGATATTGCATTAATTTGTTGAATGGCACTTAAGTAATTTAATAAGTGAAATTCATGACCCAATAAATGTGTAACGCATAGTATTGGGACTAAAATTAAGATTCAAATGTATTTATCTGGTCTAATAATTGGATGGTAAAAATTACATAATTTGTGAAATTATTATCCATTAGATGGCTGTGACCTCACCGTAAATAATTAATGCTTGGGAAGCTGTGGATTCGGATTTACGTGTTTTCATTTTTCACGTTTTAGCAGTTAGAATTTACAAATTTGATTCGAATTTTATCTTTACAAAGAGAGTTGATGAGTGGTATGAGCAAATAAAGACATTGAAAGCAAGTCAATATGAGGAAGCCGCTTGTTCGTTTCTCCTCAAATTTATTCACCGAAGGAATAGAGAGCTCCTTTATTAGTGCATGAATATTTCGAACGGCGGGCACTAGAGTAGTCACGACTGGGTAGTATTGTATTAATCTTAGATAAACCCTGGCAAAGTATAACTTCCCCTGGATGTAACTGAAATCATGGGGTATGCTTGCAACATTGTTGTTTACTGTAAACTAACTTAATTCTTCTACAAAGAATGTGGAATCCTTATTTTTTGTATTTTCTTTCATTATCAATAATATGCCTCTAGAACGAACCTCATTCATATAACTAACGAAAATAATAATAATAATAATAATTCTACAGGCTTCTATCTGTGCTTATGTAGTTGCAATTTTCCAAGGTAGGTATATGAGATCATCGATTTTGGAATATATATATATATATATAATCATTTTATAGTGCAAGTGCTGTTTTTTTTCATGTAGACATGCTTTTAATTAGTCTGACTTAATAGAGTTAGATTTTAATAATATTAAACCGTATGATTGAACAGCGTATCCGCATTAAAAAAAATGAGGACAACCACATATGCACTCACCAATTGCTATTAAAAAAAAAAAAAAAGAAGAAGAAATTTATAAGCATATTTTTAACTCGTTTCGATATTTTATAAAAGCACTTGCAGCTAATTGGAAAATGAATCTTTTGTATAGTTTGAAATGTTTAATATAAAAAAAAAAAAAATGACATTCAGATGCCCGTTTGCCAATGCTTTTAACTAAAAGCACTTTGTCATGAATTGGTTTTGAGGGGTGTTTGCAAACTCATAGTTTGTACTCTGCAGAGTCCATTTACATACAAAAATTTGTAATTGACTGTATTGTCCTTAAATCACTAATTGATAAAAAATTTTAGCCATCAATCTCTTTCTTCAGTTCTTCACGACTTCTCTTTATCTTGTTTTATTTTTTGGGATGTTAAGTTTGAGAAATTTTAGCAGAGAATCTAAGGAAGTATCCACAAAGCTGATTATTGCAGAATTATCATGCATTTATGACCATTTCAGAGATCAGTACTAAAGTAAATATATTAGTAGTGTAATGATGTTGCTCAAGACCTTTTTTTTTTAAATTTTTAAGATAGATGATTTTTTTTTTAAAGGTGGATGATGAATAAAGTACAAATTAGTTGTTCTCCCATCATCATGCACAATGCATCTCTGATGATTTTAGAGTCTGTACTAAAGTGTATATATTAGTAGTAGAACGATGTTATTCAAGAACTTTTCTTTTCTTTTTAAGGTATAGATGATGCGTAAAGTATCTCCCTTTGTATTTGAAAAAAAAATGACTTGAAACAACTTGGCTAAATATTAGGGCAATGTGACTTAATACTTCTTGATTATTAATTAATTGTTGACAAATCAATTTATACAGTATTGTTTACAAAAGAAATTAGAAATGACCACATAACGTGTTGCATATATTCACAAATAAATATAGAGATAAATATTTCCCCTTTAATATTAACATTTCCTGCGTAAGCACACATTTACGAACCAAGACAAATTAGTGATATACATATATATATATATATATATATATATATATATATATCTGATGGAAAATCTGATGGAAATCTCCGTACGTATGCCTTGATAGATACATCACACACACACATGCAATACCATTTTGTACGGACATGTAGCGTACCGCATCAGCCGTCAGGTATCCTTCTCCGCAGAAGCAACACATAGCTTGATATTAAATTCAGTGATAAATTGTATATAAAATCATAAAATATCAAGTTAAGGTAGTAGAATTAAAATCATATCTTATTGTTTGCATTTTATCAGAGACAAAAAAACAATACCAATTAATATCATGTGAGATTCATGTCAACACATTACCTGACATTAGGAAAATTTAACCTAATAGAATTTGTGCAATTGAATTTTAGAAATATTCCTAATTATTGTTAGTATGTAGTTTCGTCCGCGGGCGTTTATGGAAAGTGGAACTCAACTTGAATTTATGCCATTTGCTTAAACTAGACGATCATGCAAATACCGCAAGTTTAAAAATTTGAGCCATATCCCATCGACATTAACATATTCAAAAAGTTTGATACGACAACTTATGAAATAAGAAATTCGTTCCGTTAACATCCAGAAGAGCTTTCAGGTTTCATCCCAACAAGCAGCAGATGGATTTTCTTAGATTTAACAAACACTATAAACAATTTTTTTTTTGCCAATTCACATAAAATAAGCTTGG
Organism: Luvunga scandens; assembly: GCA_030449905.1. Classification (NCBI taxonomy): domain Eukaryota; kingdom Viridiplantae; phylum Streptophyta; class Magnoliopsida; order Sapindales; family Rutaceae; genus Luvunga; species Luvunga scandens. The sequence continues at coordinate 3,302,940 of JASUUG010000798.1, read as the reverse complement.
ATATTTATTCATTCACAACTAAAGAAAGAGAAAGTCTACGAAGCAAAATAATAAAAGAAAAATAGAGAGAGAAAAGAGGAAAGCATTATTCAAGTTGAGCACTGATATGAAAACTAAAATCTGATAAAGACCAATAAAAAAAAAACACATTTAAAATAACGTCATTTAGATGAGTTTAATTTTTCGACAGGCTTTAGTTCCCATGTCAATTTGTCATTCAAGTTGGGTATTTGTCGCAGATGTAAAACTACTAATTAGGGAAATTTTTCTAGCGGTCCACAGCTCAAAAGGCCTAAAACATTAAAGTAGGGCAAAGCATGTGGCGGCAAGTGTTAGACAAGTTTGTTCCTCCATCAAATTAAAGTATAAGAAAAAGATTCTTCTAATCAGGATTAGTAAACTCAAAAACAAGATAAGTATGAATTAAATAAGCAGTCGGGGTAAAAGTTAAAAAGCGGATGCAACGAATTGTTTGGGTTGGGTCAAGTGAGCAAATGAGAAGTGGCGAATGGGAAGCACCAATGGCCAATGAATAATGAATAAAAACATGGGGCGCAGTTTCAGAAGAAAAAAGAAAGATGGGCAGAGCCAAGTAGCCAATTAGGCAACGCACAAAAATAGAAAGGGTCGCGAATTCGCAACAGGGGGCGGCTAATTGTGAACTGCTGGGGGCAAGCATTTCCAAATGCCCTTGGCCTTTTGATGAAGCTTTGAGCCACCTTCTGTTTTCTTTGATTTTTCGATGCCTCGTTTCTCTCTGTTCCAATGCCAGACAAAAAGGTTTTGTCAAACATGTGTATCGTCCATAGACTGAGGGCCAACTTTCAGATATTCATTTTTTTCCTTTTTTTTTTCTTTTTCCCAGTGTAATAAACACAATTCGAACACAACTCTGCTCCTCACAACGTGGTGATGTGATTGTACTAAAAAGGGTAAATAAATTAATACTTGAAATTAAAAATATCAAAAGATAATGTTACAGAAAAGAAAAAAAGAAATTTATTTTAGGAAAAAAATATATATTGTACGGGTCTCTTTTGCCTTTTCTGGTTTGTGGGGATGCCCACTGACCTGCAGCAATATTTGATTTGCTCTTGCTCAGGTGGCATACGATTTTTGGTCACAGTGGCACCGCCATGTAAACCTACTCTGCCACGTGGGCCGGCTTCGTTCTTGCAAAATTTGGGATCAGGGTTTGTTAACCCGGGTTAACATCTTTGAGCAAGGATCAGTACTTGTTTAAATCCAATTGGTTTAACAAAACAACGAGCTGGATTCACCGAAATTGATCTAGAAACCTGCAGTGAACATTTCCACGAGCACCGAACACAGGAATCTTGTATTTGAATGTAAAACTTTCAACTCAAAACAAGCAGAGGCACGTCACTTTTTGGTTCTCAAATCCAGAAACATTTTCTTTTGTTTCGAGTCAAATATTCACAAAATAATGTTTCTTACACCACTGTAAAGCAGCCAATAGAACTAGGAATCATATGCTCGTTGATTCAGAAACCTTGCAAAGATTTTTGTTTGGTCAAACAAAGAACCCGCGTAAGGATTTTTAAGTTGCAATCATGATCATTCAATTGAATATGCTTGCCCGACCATTCGTGTAAATGTTCCAGCTTTTTCCGGAATCGTGATTGTAATAGTGCAAGCAATATACAAGGCTAGGTGATTGCTATAGATTAGCTAGAAAATGATAAAATAATTACAAAATCGTATATTTGAGGAATCGGAAATTGAATTTAAGAAATTAGTAATATTCTTCTTCTCAAACATAGAGTAGAGGTGACAATAATATTGTTTTGGCTCATTTACCTCGCACGAATGAATAAATTTGGGTTGAACAAATTTAACTCGAATTTAAATCGACTTCGATTCACTAATTTAATAATTACCCGTGACCGTGAGGATAAAAAAAAAATGCAACATCTTAAAATAAAATTATATTACTTGTCCAAGAAAGACACAAATTAATGCCATTTGGTAATACTATTCAATTACTGAGAATTCTTAATAGCTTGCATAATGCATGCATACTGTTTACTGTTTACATATCTAAAATTAATTTAATCTTAAAAGTAACGGCAACTTGAATTTTTATTACCCCACTTTTTGGTCCAGGGGTCTAAATATACAATAATTAAAATTTACTCAAGGCTATAATATAAGTAGTTTTTAAGCCAAATTTTAGTTAATTATTTTTAAAAGGAAAGAAAAAAAAAAACTCTATACCAGTTGTCATACCAAATTGCAATATATTTTTTCCTTTATAATACGATACTGCATAAAATAAGTACAAGATAAAACACTTGACTGCACCAAAACGTCGTTAGTTTTCTCTTATATCAAAGTCTGATAAGAGTCTGTTTGAGCACAACAACTCAACAAGACTACATATCTGGGAATAGAAACTTCGAGGGGGGAGAAAAATATGGGCCTTAAACATTTTTATTGCGACTAATAGCTCTTATAATTAACTAAAATGCCAAGCAGTCTCTTTTTTTGTTTGCAAATAAATTGCAATAAATAAAAATGAGGTTGTTCTCTTTTTTTTTTTTTTCTTCTACTCAAAAATAAGAATTTAGCCGATTTGCAAAAACATGAATTTTGCGGTGCACTGATCTTTGACAAGTTACCACAACGATTCCAATCTTGAGAAAGAATAATTTTACAGTAATGATATAGGCATGGACAAATGTACAAACTAAGCAAGCAATTTATGTGGCGTTAAAAGATTAGTTGAAAAGCAAAAATAATTAATAAAATATTATGCAAGTCTTGAGTAATTTATTCTTGTTCATTGTCTACACAAATACATAAGAACAAAAACAAAAAGAGCTGCAGCTTAAAAAGGCTTTTAAAAATTCTTGTTCATTGTCGACACAAATATAGGAGGCAGCAACAGAAATAATAATAAGTATGATAGCCCAGATTAATCAGGCCTTCCAAAATCGCTCTTTAATTGGGGATCAAGATGGCCCAGAAAACAATCTGAAACTTTTAAAGAAGTAGAAGTGGGCTACAATAAAAAGCTCAGTGATCGATATTTATTTTCAATACGGACCAAATTTGGTCTATTTAGAAAATACCCTACATTTGTTGTCAAGAGCGTATACTTCTGCTACATTGGCATTGAAGGCCCAAAACGTGATTTTTCATGGGGGCGCAAGAAATAACGATGACAATAACCTATAAAATTTAATTTACAATAAAGTATACTAAACTTGTAAATAATTCTGCAAAAGCTTATACAACATACATCTGATTATGTAGAAAAATGCTAAAATAATAGTCCTCTTTAGTTGTTATCTCTTTGTTAAAAACCGGTTTAAAATTTACACTTAACACTTAACTAAAGAACGGGCATCTCCCATCCGAAGAATTTTTTAAAGCTAACTAGGATGCTGTAGCTGAAAGCAACCTGAAGGACGATGACGTGTAGTGTAAAAATGATCAAGAATCTGAAATTAGACTGATCCATAATGCAACTGAAATTCTCTTTTAAGCCCAAAAAATATTCTTACAATCTTGGTTAGCTAGCTAGTTAGAAATTATCCACATTTCCCATTTATATAATATCACAATAAATAGGTAAAAATTTTATGCATAGCATATATAAATATATATTGAAAGAAATGGCCGGGAATGTGATGCAGTCACGATCGGCATAATCTTTTAGCTGCAACTTTGAGGATAAGGATAATAATTTCAAGCATAAGAATCGATATGTACTTTAATTATTCGACTTTAATTTATGTCGACTCAAAGGAACATCAAAAGAATAATGGGCGCCACTCCTCTCCACTATTTATACATAGAATGAACCAAATCCTAACACAAGTGACGTTGTGCATTAATATTAGTTGCTGTAATTGCTGAATTTGATCCATGGCTCAATCCAGGCCTCTCTCCGAAGAAACCGAGACATTGAGCCATGTCTTAAGTCTAGCGGAGACTTTCAGAGCCTTTGATTCGGACAACGATGGATCGATCACTGGTGCTGAGCTCTCTGGAATGTTGAATTCAGTTGGTTACAGAGCTAGTGAGGAAGATGTCAGGGAAATCATGCAGCAAGGTGACACGAACAAGGACGGATTGCTGAGCTTGGAGGAGTTCTTGGAGATGAACACCAAAGACATGGAACTTGGAAGCCTCGGGAATTTGCTCAAGTCAGCTTTTGAATCTCTGAATCTTGATGGTGATGATATCTTAACTGGAGAAGAGCTGCATGAAGTTATGGGAAATTTAGGAGTCGGGTTATCATTAGCCGATTGCCAGGAGATTATTGCTTCCGTGGATGGAGATGGTGATGGTGCTGTTCGCTTTGAGGAATTCCAATTAATAGTTAATTCCCTCCTCTAGAATCTCAACAGTCAACACAGCGTATATAATACTGCATGTTATGTGTGTGTGTGTGTGTGTCTATATATATATATAATAAACAATAGCTAGTGTGTAGATCTATTACCATGCATCCTCAATTACTCTGCCTACTCTTATTATACTTCATATGTAGAAGATCATAAGTACAATCAGTGTGTGATTAATGGTTATGTGCCTTTGCATCCAAATAAAATGAACATCAAATTTCTATTTTCTAAATTGTGAGGAAGTCTTAATTGCTCTCTATCTTTCAATTACTGTCAAATACACTTTCATACCAATCAAATGGAAATGAATATATGCATTGCACAGGGAGTGCGCGAGGTTTTTTTTCCTTACAATGCTGACGTGTAATATTTATAAATATGCCTAATTTGTATCGTACTAACATTGTGAGTATTTAGTTTCACTTGGAGCTGGAGTATATATCTATATAACATGTAACGCTCAATACTTCACACGTGACGAATCATTTCATCTGTTAATTTCGATTTCTCCATTAACAAACTTACTGAGAGCCACGACATGAGTCGTGACAAATTAACAAAACTTCTCGCCAATAGTTGGTACCAAACCCAAGACAAAACAATTTGCAGTAGTCTAACTGACAGATCGGAGATCGAAGGTTGAAAATGACCTTTCATTCATTTCCCACATAATCACAAGTTGAGCTGTATTACTAACTAAATATCGAGCCAAGTAAGTACCCACGAGAAATTATTGCTAAACAAATCATAAACTAATCATGCGGAAGCGTAGAAAATTGACGGATAAGAAAAATTAGATTTTTAAATAATAAAATTTTTATTATAAAAGTTTGAATAAATAAAATTAGGCTTTGGACTCTTTTTAAGCTAATTTTAAATATTGTAAATTTTTCAAAATAAGTAAATCTGAAATATTACTTAACAATGAAATTATTTTAATCTAAATAAGAAAACTAAAATAAATATTGCCCAAATCTATATTTAAAAAAAAAAAGATAAAAATTTCAAAAGTACCAAAAAAAAAAAAAAGGAAATAACTTCAAACTACAAAAATGATTAAAGAAAAAGTAAAATTTTCGGCAGCATAATAAGACAAAACGGCATAAATAATTCGAAATTTAATTCGTCATATGTAAATTTCAGCATACTATATTATACACTCAAAAGAGCACGTATAACTCAAGCAATGACCCCCTTAAAAACTACCCTACTTCTCGTAGGCAATCATATTGCGAACTTTGGTCGTTCTAACTCGTGGCCCACGTATATATGATGGTTACCTGATACTGCAGCCTCTGCCTAAGCTAGCTGCTGGCCTACCGTACTGGATTAGGCTGTAGTATAATTTGTCTCCACCCTGTGGTCGGTTGGATTGCTACTTGGATCGATCGCGAGCTCACGTACGTTGATCCTGCTTCACGTCTTTGTCCTTTGTTAAAGAAAAGACAAAACTCTACAAATTAGCTGGAGCAGTGCGTTGAGTAAGTTTATGTTCCGTACGCGCTTTAAGTAGCAGAGCGCAAATCCATAAAATTAATTATGCCACAATTCAAGGGATTTATGAAGTTTAATTTAGAAATTTATAACCAATAATTTTCTTCTATGAACCTCTAAGAGGAGGCAATTTATTAAACTAATAACATACTATTTACATTCGTGATATGAAGGGAAAAAAAGGGAGACGATGACATTCAGTTAGGGAACATATTGAATTTTACCCCTTAAAATATAATAAAAATAAAACAATTGAAAATGAAGAAAAAAATCCAGAAAAACAATGAGAAAAAGCAAGATACATCTATAAGGAAGGAGGAATTTGAATATATGGAAATTTGAACCCTCACCTTAGTGAAGGACTCCAACCATTCAACCATTGAGTTGTTTTGGCCTTTTGGCTCAAAATTTATATTTTCTAATATCTCTAAAATAGTAATAGAGATTATATATGTTGTCCCGCAAAAAAAAAGTGACATAAATTAAACATGATTAGATATTATAATCAAAATCTTTAAATGGATTGGATGTAATTGATCATTTGAATTTTGATAATTTCACAAGTATTCCATTAAAGCAACTAAGGGTTAGTCTGGAATTACATTAGTGGACGAAATAAGTTGTTTATGCAGTCTTATTTAAATAAGTTGTTAATAAAAAAAATTGCTTGGTGTTTAAAATATTATATTATTGTAGTTGTTATGAGTTTAAAAAATAGAATAAATGTGTTTGGTAGATTTTATTGTGAAAGTACTGTTTTATTAATTAATTATCAAAATAAAAAGAAATCTCAATTACTTTTATTTTATGCATTAAAGTTTATAGAAAATAACAAACAATTGTAGGTTTATTAAAATAATTTGATTATAATAAAAAATTTTAAAAAAATATAATTACTTATTTAATAAATTACTCATAAAAATAACCCTCTTTCCATGTCTAAAATTACTGTTAAAATAAAAAAAAAATTACAAACCAAAGAATTTTTAAAAATTTATCAAACATTATTTTTATCCAAATCTAGTAAATAAAGCAATTGGAGAGTTTCACCCTCAATTCCAAAATCCTAAGCAAAGTGTAAAACGCAAATACTCGTGTTTACTGTTACCACAATAATTGAAAGCAACAAGAAGTTGGTTGGTTTGCGCATGCGCAAGCCAAAGCCAACATTAACTACTGCTCAGTAACTCGATGCTTATCCACTCGAGTCAAAGCTTCGAAAATGAGGAGAAGAGAACTAGCGTTTTGCCCCTAGAACACCGTACCTAGAGAAAAGACAAAACTCAAAAGGATAATTCAGTCATTTTATGATAAAATTCCAAAAAACATACAGGGATACAGCTAGGGCTTTTCATCTTTTCGTGCTTCTCCTTTCTTGATGGGGGAGGCTACTGAGCAGGTAATTTATTGTTTTCAAGCTCCACAAGTAATCGAGGCTCCGTCGCTTTCGTTGTCAATTCATGCACATTGTATATTATATGTTGTCAACCCACCGTCCTCTTGTCTTTTGTATATATGGAATAAAGCTAAAGGGCTGTAAAAGAGAAGCCTCACGACTCACGTACAATATTAAAAAGAAATAGAGAGATTTACTGATAATAATGGAGAGGAGAGCGCCAGAACTGAGATTGTTCGATAGCTGTGAAGAACTCGACTCATGCCTCGCTGATTACGTGTATCAAATATCTGAAGCCGCTATAAGGGAGAGAGGCTCTTTTTCGCTTGTTCTCTCCGGGGGAGATATGCCAAATCGCCTAGAGTTAATCCTCCGCATGAGTCATGACTTCAATTTTAATTTCTTCGCTGGTGCTTAATTACAATGAATTTTCTCACGCATGCAGCTGATATAATTTGTTATGTAGGAAGCTCACAAGGCCACCGTTCTTGAGAACCGTGGACTGGTCAAAATGGCATGTGTTTTGGGCTGAAGAGAACGTGGTTCCTAAGAGACATCCCGATAGCTTCTACAGACAAGCCCAGGAAGCATTCATCTCGAAGGTTCTACTGTAGTTCATCCACTTATATGCTCTTCATGAGTTGCTTGCGTCGTTGATTGATAGAAACGGAATGCATGGCTTTGATTTTCCCTTTGCATTGCATGCAAATTAAGAGATTAATGATATAAGCTTACGTGTGTTGTGTCTGTGCCCTAAACCAATCATAAAGAACGGCTGTTTTGAACAAATTCAATTGTTACTGGTAACCTCTTAAAAAGTTCTGGAAAATGACTAGTGCATGTATGCGTACGAGCAATATTAGTATTACAGTACCCACCGGAAAAGTCTTGGGTGCTCTAACCAAACTAATAATAATGAGAGCAGCGGCTTATCAAAAAAAAAATAATGAGAGCAGCGGATTTGTTTTGCTACAACTCTGCCGTAATAATGGTCATTGAGTCACCAAAAAGAAGCCGACACGCATTGAAATGTTGTAAATATTTGACTTAGGGACCATTAAACTTGGAAAGCCCACCACCAACCTTTGACAATTTATCATCATTTCTTTTCTTCGTGCAGGTACCCATACCGCCGGCTCACGTTATTCCTGTGAGCCACGGCGTACCGGGGGAATCGGCTGCCAACAACTACGAGTTCTCCATCAGGCAACAGGTTAGAGAACGGACGGTTCCTGTTTCTCCATCAAGCGACTGTCCCCAATTTGACCTTGTTCTCTTAACTCTCGGGACCCACTGCGACGTGGCATCTATTTACCCCAATAACCCGGTCCTCCAGGAGGACTCTCAGTGGGTTGCCTGGGTATCCTCTAACGCTCCCAGGGAGAGCGTAACACTCACTCTACCTGTCATAAACGCTGCTGGGAACGTGGCTATTGTGGCCTCGGGGATTGAAGTGGCCCGTCCATTTTTGCACGTCATGATGGACCAAAAGCCCAATGGGCGCCTTCCAGCCCAATTGGTCTCGCCGAAAGATGGTAAGCTCGTTTGGTTTGCGGATGCAAGTGCTGCGTCTTTCTTCCTCCGTGGCAATGGACCCACTGCAGCTACATGAAGTTCTTAATCTCATGTATTAAATAAAATTTACAGTGCCAATGGAATTTTCCAATAAAATTGTGTTACGTATCTTTCTTTTTTATATTATGACTAGCTAATTTCTAAATTGATGTGTATGCGTGTAAAACTGTAAAAACTTTAGTGGATAGCTGCGAAGATGATGCGGTTATGCTTGTCCCAACTAAGAATTTTTACGTTTATATCGAAAAAAATTTCTTTCCTAATTCTATGGTTATTTTGATTATTGGGGCACGAGGAGTAGGATCCAGATCCTCTTCTTGCTAGTCACCTCATTGCTTATCATTAGCTTTTTCAATGATCTAATGAGGATTGTTCTCCATAAAAATTGTATGGTCAAAATTTGGAATCAGCGCTGACTTTACCTTTTTTTTTTTAAACTTCTCACCTCTCTAAAACTTTAACTACTCCGTTGTACTTCGGTATTATGAGATCTTTAAAACGTAAAGATAGAAAAAGCACTGAAAAAAAAAATAGATATGACCCAGATGGATGAGGACATCTACTAAAAATTGTGATTAGATAATAATAATTATCATTATTTCTTTTCATAATTGTTCCATATTGAAGTCGGATTATACTCTATCACTTTCAGGTTGCTCGTAACTTTGTGTTGAATTTTCTCAGATTTGATGTTCTATTTGCCTCATGCATGGACATGCATTTTGTGTGTTGCGCATATTCTTCAACTTGATCACGACACATCACATGTCTCTGACGTTATGAAGATTCATCAGTTTGAAATAATTAAAGAACTCGAATTAATAAATGGTTGAGTTTCTTTGTAATTTGGTATGATGTAGTAAAATAAACCCACACATCAACAACGGAACATGTATTCGGCCGGATGTGGCAACTAATACTTTTAGCGAAGCATATAGAAGATGATTGTCAAGTTGAAATACCGTTGCCCATATCAAACGAGGGAGTGCTTGACTTATTAATTTATTAACAAAGAAGCCTATTTATGTATACAAAAATCAATTACAATATGTATTTGCTTGAAATTGATTAAGATGGGCAAGCACGTGGCCTTGTGCCTGTGCCTGCTAATGGTAGCATTGTGACAACTACTTATTCTCATGATATCTAATTGTAGCTCAATGTCCAAGGACGCAAGCAAGAAAGAAGCAGCGGCCAATTCCAGGGCTGGTCAAGGCGGTTCGGGCGACGATGGAGGGTGGTAATTCCGGTGCGGTTGCGGCTTGTCGCCTCTTGGAGAATGGAAGTACAACTGCGGCGTGGTTCAGGGCCTGATGGCGGCAGCACTGTTGCCTTTGGGTCAGGGTCCGGCGAGACCGATGATGGTGCTTGGTGGTTTCGGACACGGATGGGGCAGCTCTAGCTCATTCGGTGGCAGCAGCGTCACTGATGATACGAATTCACAAAGCAACGGTAAGGGTGAGATTGGCGTTGCTCCTCTCACTCATCGTGAACATAATTAAGGAAGTTGGAAGGACTAACAAGTTGCTAGAATTATATATGTATATATATGAGGCAATCGAAGACATATACGGTCAAAGTCGTTGATCATCTATGTAATTGTTGTAGCTGTTTGTATATTCATTTATTACACAAATATTCTTAGGTTATCTTGCTACAATGCAAGTGATGTGTGGCTAATGTGAATATTAGAACTAGTCTATTACTTTACGTCAATAAAGCTTTAAAAGGTTGAGGGTTGATGTTCGTGATAATTATTATTACATGACCATTACTCTTTTGGCGACGATTATCATTATTCTTAAGTTTGCAGATTAACTCTATCTATCTGTTGTCCCAACAAGCATTATTTACTTAATCCAGCAATAATATTATCATTTGAATTTGATTCAGAAGAAGGGTCTTGCTAGTGATCTTCATAGATGTTTATCCCCATAAATCTCAAATGATGTGGGTAGTACACATGTTTTTCAACATTTTTTAAAAAAATCATAACAGAGTAAAATAAAATTGTTGCGATACGCTTAATTCAGAATCACATCCGTAACATTACTGCTCCAATAACGTAGCGTCACTCAATTTTCAGTAGTAAAATCAGGCAATTTATATAATTATGATTTTTGTTTTTTGAGATGAATTATTGTTCCTATATTTCATTGATATGATCTGCGTTTTGAAGAATTAGGATGTGTTTTATTTATTTTTTTTCCCCTATTGAATGTATTAAAAGTTTCTTTTAATCATGTTTGATAAATGAGAATTGAAGCTCTGCTGTTGGAGAATATTGTGGGTGTTATCGTCTAAATTCAAATGGGAGGTTTAGGAAGACCGTCAAGGATTTGGATCAGTTCGTGTTTCTAAAACTTAAAGACCATTTCTTCGCTGTCTTCAGACTTCAGAGAGTTCAGTCTTCACCACCCAACGGCAGGCGGCATGGCCTTGCCTTTGAGTTTTGAGATTGCTTGATAGAGAACGATGATTGGTCATTGGTTTAGTCAGTTCCGTTGGGTTACTGTCTAACATCAGTCAGCAGCTTATTCAGACGATTTCGGTGAGTGAGTTGAGTTCATCTGTTTGCGAAAATTAATGCTTATTTAACAAAATTATGAATTACAAAAAGATAAAAAAAATAGGACTCGATGCATTTAAAAATTAATGCTTATTTAACAAAATTATGAATTAAAAAGAAAATAGGAAGAAGAAGCCCACTCGTTGAACCTATTGGTTGTTTCTTGTTACTCTTGTATCAGAGTGTTGTGAATTAGTTTTTCTATGCAAATAAGTTTTAGGACAAATTCAATTACTTTTCAAGTTAATTTTTGCCTATTTAATCGCTCTTCTTTGCTTATCAAAATAAATAAATAAATAAATAAAAATCTCTCTTCTTTGGAAGTGCCCTTGCAGTCTTTGCTCTCTTCTCAATTCATTTGGTTTGCCGTATCCAGCAGTAAATTCATCTTATTTTGTTGCTCTTCCGCAATGGAGATTGTGAAAACTTGGAGCTTTACTTACCCAGAGGTATGTCAACTTACCGACGGATGGTGGTGGTCTTGCGCTTGAGTGTTGTAAATTGGAATCGAATTTATTGGTGATTTTGATCAATTGTGAACATGTTTATATGCTGAGATCAGAGTGTTCGTTCAGCATGCGTAAATCTAGCACTAGTTCCAACCGAACTATATCATGAATTTTTGTTTATTTGCCAGTGATTTTTATGGGAAATGATGCCAGTATAAATTGATTACCTGATGTCTTTTGTTGGTTGCAGCCACACATATACCATTAAGATATCCGATTACTTCTGCTAGAGATTTTCACGATATGTTTGTGTTTAAGCTTGTGAGCCTTTTTAATCCCTAAACGATAACGCAGTTGATTTTGATTAGGCCCCTTGCGGTGGAAGCAAGAGTTATAGGGGTCATTAAATAAATTATTTAATTTACGTTTGTGCGTGGAGCTTCTCCCAAACAATTGGTGGTAAATTCCCTCTCCCCCCCCCTTTTTATTTTTTGTAATTTCTTCAAAATAATTTTAGTTTGCTTTGAAACATGTAAATTATATATGACTTATTACTGGTCCGTTGGATATGCATATAATATTTCTGTGAGCAAACGGCAAGCCGGGACAGACAAATCCTTCTTCCGGCTCCAAATACAATGAGCTCAACGTTTCGGCCTTTCACTTCAATTTTGCTATCTAAGGATCTTTCATGCATGAATGAAATTGGTTTTAGCCATCTGTTTGAATCGCGACCCATGGCCCCTATGTTTACTAAAATTTGTGCATTTTTGGTCAATCTGAATCCCCATATGTTTACTTCCGTTTCAACTTTTTGAGGCACCAGGAATAGACCTGGTGGGTGCGATCGAAAAGTCTCTTTCACTATTGCCTGTAGGCAAGGCAATTTAGAGTTTCAAACTCATCAACTTTCCCATCATTGCCAAGAAATTCTCTAAGCTCATTTTGAGCTTTTGTTAGTAATTTCGGATTGTAAAGTATCTCTGCCATTGCCCATTCTCCTGTTCCTGAGGTTGTATCAGTTCCTGCAAAAAAATATTGTCAAAAAGACAAAAATTACATGCAATCCGAAGTACTATATTAGTCGAGAATTAATTGAGATGTAACTACTTACAGGAAGCAGGTGTTTAATATAAGAGAGACTCAGTTCCGAATTATTTCCTCGAGCAAGGATTGAGGAGTGAATCTAATAGATTCATTGCTTTCCTTAGAATTCATCAGGGATTCCCTGACTAGCAATCTTTCATCAACGATACCATCAAAAATCCTGAGCATTCTTTCAAAATAAATAGTCATCCGTTTAAGAGATCCTTGTGTGTCAATAAATCAATGAATTGGGAAATACTGAGCAAGATAAGGATTCCCAGCTTCTTCCACACGCGACGTGCAAGTTCGTTAAAACTTTGAGACAAATCAGATTGATGTTGAGCTAAATCCAAAGAGATAAGAGTGTTTGATATCAAATTAAGTACAGTAGTGAAGGCAGCTTGACCAAATATCAACAGTACTACGTACCACTGGTGCAACTTTTATGTACGCAGTCAAGTAGTTGTTGCACCTTTTGTGCCGTATGGCTTGGCTCGCATCTAGTTGATTTTTGGCGAACATATGGGTAGCACAGACTTTCCTAAGGTTCCTCCAAGAAGCTGAGACGTACAGGAAGCCATGCCATTGAAACTTTGTGGTGGTCGAGTGCTCTAAACCTGTCCGGAATTGTTCTGCTACGTAAGGCCAAATCTTGTTTGTGTAATGCTTCTTTGGCTATATCTCTGTAGAGAAAATGATTAAATGACTATGGTATTATGCCACCTGGCTTCAAGAGAAACGTTGTCCATTTTCACTAGTATTTGTCTTTTGAACTTCCGGTGAGTGAGAGGATACATAGATTTTTCAGCAGCAAGATCAAAATTTTTCATTTTTATAGTTTCTGGAGAATGATTGGCTAACTTTAATTTAAATTTTAAAGAGACATTTAGGATAAAGCAGAGTGAATTTTGGCACGCGTATTTGCATCCAACTCTATGCATCAACACCATCGTATTAAACTGCTATAGATATTTCGCATCGATTGCTACCAAAATAAAAAATTATAAGACTAGATGCAAATATAAACACTCGTCCATATCAATTTATCGAATTTCAGAGGATTTTATTATAAAATACAATTACTAATCATAGGCTAGATGAATATTTCATTTTTTTTCCTATCTTATACAATGACCGATTTACTCATTGTATCTATAAAAAGAAAGTTGCCCCTCCTAATTTGACACCCCTGAATTCATTTTTTAGCTCCATTTTCCGTAATTTTTCCTTTATCTTGTATTTTCGACGTATTTTAATAAAATTTTAATTTTACCCTTAGTTCAATTATGAGTAGCTAATTTTCTTTCAAGCTTAGGTTAAAGGTGAAGTCTCAACATGCTCCATGAGCTTAATTTGGTAAATTTACTTTTTCTTTTCCTCTAATTTATGTGGATGTTTTGACTTTTCGTAGACAAATAGTAATAATCTTGTCTAGATATTGACTAGTATAACCGTCTCCCTAGGCAAGATTATTACTATTTGGCATGAGAAGCACTTAGCACTATATCTATTAGAGTGAGGTTCATGAGGAGTGAAAAATCCCCCTTCATAATTTAATTGACACTAATAAGGCAATCGTATCTGTATTTTCGATAGAGTCTGAAGCTGAAAATACACACATATATATATATATATATAGATTGGTCTTAAATGAGAATTATTTACAAAATTGGGTCTTTATTACTCGTGACCTAAAAATTGGATTCGGCCCACTTCAATATATCACAATCTAAGTGAAGAATTCTACTCTACATCTTCTCCATTGGGCCTTATTTTTAAGTCCAGTTTGACATTCTACATCTTCATTCTTCTCCATAGTTGTTTGTCTGTGAAACCTATTACTCTCTTCAGCAGAATTCCGTTCGCAGTTCCAAATCCTTCTAAAGGTAATTTCTTTCAACTTTAACTGTTTTGCCTTTTTCTTTTAAAATACAATTATTATTACTCATTTTAGTTCCACTCTTGTTTTATTTATACAGTAGATAGACTGAATTCGCTTACATATATTCATCTGCGTTTGTGCTTGGGTAAGGGAGTTCCATTTTTTTGCACCAATCTTATTGCATGGTCAAGATTTTATTTTATTTTAGTTTTTTACGAAATCTTCGAATCCTGGAATGTTTTCTAATTTCATTTGGACTTTCTTTTCTTTGGGTACTGATAGTGATTTCAGTTGAAATAAGATAAGTGTGATTTATTTGTTGTTTCTAAATAGAAAATATTGTGATTATTTTTAGTAGATATGTCGCTTCTTTTGAACGAATTGAAGATTCTATTGATGATCAATGATATCTTGCCTTGAACCCCTACTGTTTGATAAAAGGTCCGAGTGAATTTTTCTTGAACCTCTACTGTTTGAGAAAAGGTTTGAATGAACAATTAGGTGCTATTTTTTCTTTTGTTGAATGAATTGAGGATTCTATTCATGTTCAATGTTTGTGTTATTAAGCTTGTTATGCTTGTCCTCTGCTTTTTATTCTCCATTTCACTTGCCCTTTGACTAGAATAAATCATGGGTAATTGAAATTATTTTTGTGTTGATTCCCTTGCTTGAAAATTGCTTTTGTTGGAGTAGGAGTTAGCACTTTCATTGAAGGGAGGCAGATTTGAAGTGAAAAGATCATGCCACGAAGATCTTTATGGAAGGGCAGCTTTGTTGATGCATTCTTGGCAGAACTGAAGAATAAGAAAGATGTTCTTGCAAACAAGAAAATTTGGTCACGCAGATCTTCCATTTTGCCAGAATTCCTTAACACCACAGTGCGAATTTACAATGGAAGAAATTTTGTTCGTTGTAAGGTCACTGAAGAAAAGGTTGGTCATAAATTTGGAGAGTTTGCCAGTACACGAAAACGACGGCCTTTTGGTGCTCCCAAAGGCAAGAAGTGAGTGATTATGCCTTCAGATTTTGCTGTTGGAAGATTGCAAAACTTTAGTTTAGCCTATCTTATGCCTTCAGATTTTGCTGTTGGAAGATTGCAAAACTTTAGTTTAGCCTATCTAAATGTTGGCTATTTTATAATTAATTTCGTTTTTGGTTCTTGCATTCTGTTTTGGACCAAGTTGCGCTGTATTCAAAAACTTTGTTTTGAATTCAAAATATTTTGTTTCATGAAATTTCATCTAGTGTGTTGAACAAGATTTAAGCAGTTTTATTTTCCTGTTTGGTTATTTAATCCCGGATGAATTGAATGCTTTAATGATCACGAATTGATTAAGCTGTAAATTCCTGTCCAGTTTGGAATTTGTATAACTATTTAAACACATATGTTCTTCAACTTTAGAATCAAATGAACAACTACATTATTTACCTTAAAATGACTGTACAGGATAAGAATTGATTACCGTTGAACCCCTTTTTTTATGTTTTTTTTTTCAATTACATTACTGGCTTTATACTTGTGCAGTTGCAGCATAAAATTGAGAATTCTTAAAGAAAAAAATTATGATTCTACCTTAAAACGAACTTCTTAAATACAACAAAGATGGTGGTTCTATTTTAATTTTTCATAAAAGAAATGTCAAAAGTAATAGAGACTAAAAAAGAGAGAGAGAGAGAGACAGAGAAGACTGTTTCTTTCTTACGAAACTTTCAAGTTTCTAAACACCAATGAAATTGTGTTTGGGCCTTTATACTGGACCGGAGTCGGCCCACACCCACTCCAGTGGATTGAAATTTGAAATGAACTGACACGTGGCTAATAATGAAACAGAGATTACACCTCCCCTTTTGCCCATTTCAGAGGATTAAGTTCCTAGAACTCTCATCTCTCCACTCCAGCTTGCCCGCGCGGTGACCATTACGTTTGACTGCCGGGAAAACAAAAGAAACAAAAAGAGAAAATGGCACAAACACTTGCAATGCCCGTGGCTCCGGCGCTCTCCGTTATCTGCAACGGACACAACGATAATCTTCTCACCAACGCTTCCCTGTCTTTCCCTGTTTCCAAGCAGCCTCAGGTGATTTCCTCACTCTTCATATTATTTAGAACTTTCTATTTTTAATATATATTTTCTTATTTTCTAATTACGTGTTCAGTCATCACACGGTTTGTCTGGGTCACTTATTTGTTCCTACTTGCTCGTCTTCATTTTGGTTTCGATTTTTTTCTCACTCTCTGATTTAATTTAATGAAATATGGATATTTAAGCAACTGCTTCTTTCCATCTTATGTGTAATTAAATGAAAAAACTGGTTCTTTTGTTTATTTCTTGATTAATTTTGGTTAAATGGTGTTACGAGCAGTATCCCAGTCTGAGCATTCAATGTGCTCGTGTTGGAGGTGTTGAGATACCAAACAACAAGCGAATTGAGTACTCGCTTCAGTACATTCATGGAATTGGGCGCACAGGAGCTCGCCAAATCCTCGTAGATCTCAAAATGGAGAACAAAATCACCAAAGACTTGTCTGAGGAAGAGCTCATTGTAATTCGTGACGAGGTCTCCAAATACATGATTGAAGGAGATTTGGTAATAATTCCTTATTTCTTCTTTAGAGGCACCTTTTGAGTTTTGATTTTGCCGTTTCAGATTTTTTTTTTTTTTGGGTGGTTTTTGCAGAGGCGGTTCAATGCACTTGCTATTAGAAGATTGAAGGAGATTCAATGCTACCGTGGAATTCGCCATATTCAGGGCCTGCCATGTAGAGGACAGCACACGAAGAACAATTGTCGCACCTTGAAGGGTAAGAGGGTTGCTATTGCTGGGAAAAAGAAAGCCCCTCGTTAATTAAATGACTTTTTTTCTGTTTATTTAATGGATAGGGATGATTTTCTTTTGTATTGAAATTGAATGTGAATCATTTTGAGTACAAGCTTGGTTACTTTCGAATCTGCTGGAGCTTCTGATGTGTATGTTTTAATTTTCTTTTATGCATTGCATTGATGTTGTGTTGAAGTCTTGATATGTTGATTGTTTCATGCCAATGATATTATACTTCTGACATGTTTATATGCAAGTTGCTCATAGAAACATTTGAACATTTTTAGTGAAATTGGCTCTTAGCAGCGCCCTCGTTTCTACCCAGGTTATGAAACCATTATGTTCGTGCATTTCTAATAAGTGATAGTGAGATTATCTCAACATGTGTTATACCCAGCCGTGCAGTTTTACTTGGAGAATATTTTACAACTGTTGGGATCTTGCATTTCTCTATCTTCCTTTTCATAATCCTTATTCTACTTGTATCTGTTCCTTTTTTTTTTTCACCTGATATTCAGTAACTCTAAATCATGACTGACATGGTCTCGATTTTGTATGGTTTATAACTCTATTTCATGGACATGTACATGATCTTTTCTGCCACTCCAACTAGCATTCTCCTTGCTTAATAATAAAAATTTGCATGCAAGTTACTGCCTTCCAATTCCCTGCATTTATACTAAATTTCTTTTGTGTGTAACCTTTGACTTTTGCTTCCCCGAGTCCCCTCTCACTGTACTCAATGTTGATTCTCTAGCTATCTTAAAATGCATACTAATTGTGAAGTTTCTTGATTGGCAATTGAGAATGTCGGCGTTTCTTTTGTGTGTAAACTGTATTTATCAGTCATGGCATCCAAGACTGTTGTCCAAAACACTACACTATCATTTAGCTTATCAATTTCCTATATTTCATTCCATAGTTCTGCAGAGAGACTATAGATTAGATGAGTCCAATGTTCTCTACAGTCAATAGAGTAACGTATCCAGTTTCCTTAGTTCCAATGTCTTCTCCGTTTAAATTCTTGGCTTCTTGCGGACCCAATTTGAGAAAACATGAAAGTCAAAGTAGTTCTTTTGAAGTACCAGATGAGAAGAAAAGAGAATCTTCTTATCTTCTGATATCGCCTGTGTTGGCACACCCAAACGAAAAGGGCAAATATGATATGAATATTGACAAGCGCGGCACATTGAACACGCGGTGATGTTAATTCATCTCATCATGAAACTATATTTAATATATTTGTGATGATCGTCATCCCTCATCCTTTTCTTTTACTTTAGAGATATTCTGTGATGATACACTCAGTACAGCATAGCAACCATCAGCGTATTCTCGAATATGGGAAATAGAAATAATACAAATAAATCATAGCAAGTAACCTCCTAATAACATTACGTGAGTTGGTGTGAACTAGGCGGCACGCCATTGTTGTCCAGAAATCAATAATTGTGAGTGTTTCTCTTCAGTACCCGTCGAATTCACTTGGAATCTATTCTCACAATTTCTAAGAACTCAAAAAGAAACGAGAGTTCATAATTTCATATTAAAAGCTTGAGTTGAACAATCGGCACAAAGGCAATAACTATTTTTAATTATTTTACAGCTTTATTCTTCTTTAAAATTATACAACTTTAAATTAGTTAAAATTCTATGAAAGTACTCAAATATATCTAATTAATCCACACATTAAACATACTAAAAATCTGTTTACTTTAAACCTTTATTACAATCACGAGCTTGAAATAACTATTTCTTATCAGGTGATCCCTTACATAAATAAATCTGTTTCCCTTATATTACAAAATGCGAATTAAACAAATAAACAAAGAATAGAAACCAAGACGACTGTTACAAACCGCGCAAAATCTACCAAAGCGCGCAAAATCTACCAAAACAAGGAAAACTCAAGTACGAAAAAATGTGGCAACTAGAAAACAAATTCGAGCACGAGTTAGGATTTGAAAGGACTCCAGACAAGCATGAATGCATTTTTTTTTGGTTGGGGGGGGGTCGTGGTGGTGTGCGCAGGGCGGAAACAGGGAAAAAAACATACATAAAATTACAAACTTCATCATCGTACAGCACGAAAGTATCAATGTCTATTAAACATCATTCATTCCTTCAAAAGCTTGCAACTTGCAAGTTAAAATCCTACTAAATGTTTTGGGACTGAAACCCAGTAGGAACCGAAAACACAAAAACAAGCTACTGGCAAACTTCTCAGAGAAAGCCACAAAACACATAATAAGAGACACCCATGTTTCCACTTCACCCCAGACATGGCTAAGAGCCATAACTCACCTAGGGGGAGAATGAAAACAAAGGCCGTTCAACCTAAAATACCAAGCAACAAGCTGTGTGCCCCAAGTGACTTGAACCAATGATTACAGAATTGTTACTCCTGACAGTAGCACAGAAAAATTCTAACTGGAGCAGCAGTGATGGTTTATTTTATGTAAGATTTTCTTCTCGTCATCAATGGGGGTTTCCTCCGATAAACAGGAGCAGCAGCACCTACATTAATACATTTTCCAACAATGGTAGGTCTGGTGCGCTTCCAACCGTCACGGGGAGGAGCTAGTATCACAGGGAGGTAACCGTCCGTGCGACAATTGAAAGACTTTTCCTGAAAATGAATTTTCAGCGCATCCATGCCCTGATCATCACAGGCACTAGTTAGAAACTCCACTCACTTGATAGAATATAAGATTGAAAATTATTAAATAACAAAAAGTAAAAATGAAGACAAGGGAGGCAATGGACGTTGATAAATAGTATATTTTAATCACCTGGATAGCTGCCCGAGATATCGCACAAGTCTTTTTATTCCCTGGAACTTGAGCCTCCCATCCGCTTTTGTCGAAGGCTTTGGCAAATCTCACAGCTGCTACTGAAGTCGTAAAATTGACAAATGCATAGCCCAGATTGGCTCCATGGCTAAACAAATTCTCATATTACTAAATCATTTTTTTAACTCAAAAAAAAAAATGCTTCAATTGATTGGAAATAATCGGGAAATAAATCAGACTATGAGAAAGGAATGGTTTAAACTTATTTACCAAAAGTCCATGGGCAGATAAAGGAAATCGTATTCAGACCTACAGGGGTCAGAATGCAGCTTAGCCTTCATGTTCTCAACCCAGCAATGATTATCCAAAATTTGCAGCAAATCATGCCTCCTGCTCATTATCCAAAGGAAAAATGTTGATGTAAAAATAAATGTGAGAGAAAGCAAATCGAAGACATCAGATATGCTTATTACTTATAGTGTATTGAATGTAGATACAGATTCTTGTTTAAACAATTTTTAACGATCCTTTCGGCGCCCCCCGGGAGGAGAATCTAGACTCCAAAATGAAAACCAAAATAAATATAATATCGCGGGCATGATGAAGACCTGCATTGTAGAGAAGAACCCAAATACGAGAATGGTGTATTAATGTGATCCAAAACAAGAGATACCGGGTGATGGGTCCTTGATAAAACATTACTACCATCTACCGTACAAATAGAGGTAGATGAAGGCAAAAGAGGAAGGAGAGTGCTACCTAAACAATGACCATTACTATCTCTTGATCAGCTTTTACAGTCGCTATTTGATACAACAAAGGTCTCAGGAAAAGTAAAAAGAATAACACAAAAAGAAAAAAAAGGTGTGGTAGTTGGGATAATACAAGAAGAATGAACTTGATTGAAAGAGTGAAAAGGCAACAATAAAAAGCAACATCTGCAATATAGCATAAACATACACAGTGTTTTGTTTAATGCTAGCAGTGAAACAGAAGAACAAACAAAAAGCAAATTACAAAAGAAAAAAAAGAAAGAAGCCTGAAAACATCAACCCAATTAACTAAGAACGAGAGAGATTTCACTAGAAAATAAACCTGATGCCCCCATACACAATACTGTTAGCGGAGACAACAGAAACAAGAAAGTAGTCAAGCCAATAATGAGAGAAGAGAACTGACTTAAAACGGTTTGGTATATTTTTAATCATCAAAGTAGTCTCTCCACCAGCAAGCAAAACTTGGTAGTAGCCATCATCGCCATCACCAACACTCTTCTTGTTATCACTGTCGTCATCAGCAGCTGCTTCTTTAGGTCCTGAAAAACTCCATAGGAATTTTACGTGGCAATCGTACTCCTCCCCGTTACTGTTTCCTTGTTGTGGGTATGAATACGAACATGAGTACAATGACCTAATCGGCGGAGCGGGTTGACGATAAAGGCACATCATATTCATGTTCATGGGGTGGTAGAATTGGAAAGAAGAGAAGTGGTGTGTCATCGCCGGCGATGCGTGATGAGGGAAAAGAAGGGCTTTAGTCGGTGGTGGCACAAAAGGCTTAGCATGGGGATTGAGTGAGTTTACCGGCCTCATGAGTAGCTGCTGATCAGCTTCAGCGGTAGTACTGATGTTAACTAGCTGCTTCGACTTTGAGCTTGGCAGTTGCCGAGCATGTGTCCGTGGTTGCGCCTTTGTCTTCATAAGTTTTGGGCTGGCCAGAGGTGGTGGCGGTGGTATGGGAGATGTTTTTTTCACACGTTTTTCTTTTTTCTTCTTTCAGCGGAGAATTGAGGCATTATTTGCTCAATTACACGGGGCATGAGGCATTTTATTTATTTATTTTTTCGCACACCTTCCTACTAATATCTTATTAATAGAATAATAATAAATGGAAGAGATACTAATTTAAAATATTCTCTGATTTTATTTAGTTCAGATATAGAAAAACATACCAATATATCAAATATGAAAGTGCTGCCTAGTCTCTTTTATAATCATCCCACTGGAAAAAGAAAAAGAAAATTAAAAAAAAAATCAACGTTTCGCAATAAGTTTCACTGCTGTGAATATGGAATCCGTATAATGATGAAAATTGGAATGGGAAATTTATTACTCAAATAATCTTTTACATGTAATGTTTGCTTCTATAATTTCCAAAAAAACGAATATGTTTGCTCCTACCGAAAAACAAAACCAATGGCTATTGCCTTACGACCAGCTATTTATAACTTTGACTCAGATTATAGTGAGGGAGAGTGACAAAAGGATTTTTTAGGATCTCTTTGTGAGATTCCTGCAATCGTCGTAACTTTTGAATGTGATTCATTGTTTCCTTTTAAGGTATCCTGAGAATTTAGAAGATGCAACAATTGTGTTGGGGGATTCGAGGCGTGCAGATAGTGTTCTCTGGGAAATTTTCATTTTATTTTCAATTTGCTATTAAAACGAAATTTTGAGAAATCGGAGGCGCTGCGGTGGGTTTTATTATCGGTCAGAACATGTTTTGAGATACAGGAATGTTTACTTGATCAAGCTTACGAATGGAGATTTTATGCAACTTAAATTAACTTCAAGATTATCTAACACTTCAAGTCGTTAAGCTTGGTTCCAAAAATCTATGCACAAACTAATCCAATTAAGGTTCAGAATAACGTTTTCAATGTTGCCCAGATCGTAACTTAATTAATTAATTAATTTCTGTTATTCTATAATCAAATTTTATGTCTTTATTTCATTTGATCTGCTGGTCGTTGGAAAGTAGCCCCTTGCTACCGTCATTTCGCTTCTTCACTCCAAAAATTTAATGATATTGTTTGAACTAGACCCACCAATAATTGGGTTCATAAATACTTTAACCAAATCTATATACAATCTACCGAAATAAAAATTTGTTCACAATGTCTTTACCAAATATGACAAAAAAAAATTTATTAAATTAGAAGTCACAACTCACATGGACTTGCCAATTGCATAAAATAGGTCAAATTTAGAGATTGTTACATTAATGACGCAGCAATTTCACTTTCGTTCTCTGCTTGCGGGCAAAGTATCAGAATTTGTAAATAATCCAAACGTTTCATCTTGTTATAGAATCTGCAGCTCATTTTATACCAGCGGTTAATTAAACCGGTCATCTGAATTGAGAGTCTTATTAATTTCATATACAAATATCACATTTTCAACACGGCGTGCATAGGCATCTGATGCATATAACATCTCTTAACTCAAAGATCACCGAAGCAAATTTGAATATAAAAGAGGGATAAAAGGACAGAAGCATTATCTCCACAAAATAAAAAAGAAAGGAAAAGAGCAGAAACATTAAATAGAATGTACGAGGGATTAGATGATTGGTCACCAAAAATTTCTCAGTGACTGCAATGAAAAGGCTAAGGTCCTATCAATATCTTTACTATTTTAAACCACAGCAAACACCCTTCGTGCATAGGGTCTTAAGTTTTTTCTTGAGCCATGCAACAATTTTTGCAGACAATTACAGAACTCCCCGTTACGGGATCTTCTCTCCTTATCTTTCTCCAGACAGTGTCAACCCTAGAGGTGTTTTGGGAAAAAAATTTCACAAGAAATGGCTGATGCTTGGTTTACTGAATTACTGATGGACAAGAAGTCAAGAAGCACATGGCAAAGAAACTGACTTGTTCTGCATTTATCTTAGCCTGGGTGGGTCACTTCGTTCTAATCCTTCAGCAGAATGGAAATTCAGGTAAAGCTGCTGATGCTGAAAAGCTAGTAGACCTAATGCCTCTAGGGCTATTATTACAAAGCCAAGGGTTTCTTACTCGGTGCAAGAAACTGTCTTTTCAACTTTCAAGGACCATCAACAAGTTGAAACGAATCCACAAAGATTTTGGAGATCGCAGCAGATTTCAGCTTTTCAAATTCTCTAAAATTACTTGTATTTTTCTCCATCGTGTTGTCCCATTTCATGAATTCACCCCCTTTTTTTTTAGGTCCCCAGAAAAAAAAAAAGAGATAATAAATAGTCCTTATTTTTTATTTTTTATGAATATTTATTTATTTTTCAAAGATTAAGTAAGTGAGGAAAATTGGCTTATGAGCATACTATTATATTAAACTCAATTTATATATATATATATGTCTTTTATACATTTATTTTAATAAAAAATTATGAAATTAATAATTTTATTTAATTAAACTACACATGATGTACATGCATAAATTAAGTGTAATACTTTTGATATATTTAGAATTTCTGTACTTGCATATATGAAGATTTAAAATTGTAATGGACGCTGCACCAAGGCTTAGTTCATTTTCAATTCTATTGCAGCTTCTTTCTTCAGGAATATTTAATTGAAATTTAAAAAATGAAATGAAAATTTAAATTGTATAAATTAAAGAAGCAGTTTTTGAGGTTTTATTTGATTTTTTGGATAGAAAATAAATCCAAGGTTCAAGCCAACGTTATCATGTTACCAAGATCATCCATTCACGATATCAATAAGTTGTCATTCTACTCTATTCAATCTTTCATTCTGTCCGTCAATAGGAGGAAAATTGCCCATAGTTTAAAAGCCTTTCAGCTGAGTCCTTGCTACCGTCGCTTTACCCAATAATTTAATACAATCATTTGAAATTAGACCCTGGGCGCATCAATTGTGGTCGTCATAATACAACTAAATTTGAAGAAAGCTAGTTCACAGTGTCCATACTAAAGAGTAAAGACTACTGGAAAAGGGGAAAAAAAAAGAAGCTACGCATGTACTTACATTGGCCGAATTTATTGTTACATTAAACTTCATATGAAATGAAAATCAGATCTCTATTTCCTAACGAAATAGTAAGATACACGGAAATTGTATGTGTTGCTTTTCGAATCATTAATTATTTTTAATACAGCATGCTAACTCATTTTATATATGTGGTTTACTAAAACTAAAAACTACCCGTTTCATATTTTATGCTGAAAACTTAACAAGTGAATTGAGCTGAGTGTCATCTCAACAGATGCATTCATCAATCAATTAACCAGCGTCGGTCGGTGGAAAAATTCGAGGAGAGAGGGGGTGGGAAGGGAAAAAAAAAAAAAGGAAAGACAAGGGACATTGAACAGAATTGGATTGGATGTTTTATAAATAAAGGAAGCTTGTGATATAAAAATTTGGAGTCAACGTCAATAATTCTTACTATTTTCTCACACAGCGAACAGCCAAATAACGTTAACGTGATTAGGGTAACAAGTTTTCTGGAGCCATGCAACATACAAATTGAAGTTGTACATCTATGCTGTTTTAAGCTTTGGCTCATTATTCCTCCTCAAAAAAAAAAAAAAAAAAAAAAAAGATTTGGCTCATTGAGTCTTGTCATGCAAAATTCTTTAGGCGAAATGGGAATTCCAGACTGGCTGATATCCAAAGCTAGCTGGTAGCCCTATGCCTCTGAAGTCTCGGGTTGCTTGGCTAGTTTTAATTACCTGTCTTTTCTGCTTTTATGGCTACCGCCAAAATTGAAACAAAATCAAGCGAGATTTTGACAACCCTCGATGTTGCTGTAGGTTGTTTTTTTCTTCTTCTGTTTTTTTTTTTTTTTGGCCTCCCTTTAAAGGGTCGTTTTCTTTGTTTTTCAAAATGACAAGTAGATAATAAGAACTCCAACAGTCACGTCTCACGTCGAAAGCTCGTGCCCATAATTAACTCTAGACATTATTTCCTGGTGGTAGCGTATTAAATTTGATTGGACTACTGATAGAGACATAGAGTGTCGGACATTTTGGGATGATTTGGGCAACGCAAAAGATATGGAGGCCTGATAATTAATCCAAATATATATATTTCTATGTATTTTTTTTATTTTTGTTTTGCAAAACCCTTAATTTTGTGTCATTTCCCAAAATAATTCAGTAAAAAAAGCACGACTCTGAACGTTGTGGGACCCTAGTGTAAGTAAACCCCACAGATGAGCACAGGCAGACGAAAGGCTGGCAAATGATCTCTGATGATTCACCATATTTGCTCACTCCGTGATCAGGCTTGCTTTCAACCCTCTGTCTTGCACCTGCTGTTTTGGGGGAATTATGAACTTTTTTGGGACTGGAACTTAACCTCCGCAGCCGCAGGGCAGGGTGAAGCTAAAACTCGAAGCGTATGATTTCATTTTTTTTTTTTTTTTGGTTAAAATCGTAATTCCGGAATCTTAAATCTAGTTAAGAAGTTGTTTGAACTCTTCAAAGGTCAAGCAAGCCCCATCAATTCGTACGCATGATTATGTGTTCTTTAATTTTACATTACAAACTAATTTCAGGGATCCGAAGTGAATTAATGCTTTAATTAATTTGGCTTTATGTTTTGTCATGATATAATAAGCATCATAGCTATTTTACTCTTTTTTTATGGTTAAAGATCAAAATGTTTTGTTTCAACCATCCTATGAATAATAAGACTTGTTCGTGGGACCCTTGGGATATAGGTACGCCAATGCTAATGGTCTAATGATGTTTTGTAGGCAACAGGCTTATGTTAGGATGAAAAGGCTGCAAGTGGTTTTAGGGAAGAGTCCAAGATAACTGATGTTTCACAATTTTGCTTTGCTCTTTCATAGCCTTTGGTCGCTACTCTCCTTCTTGCTTCCAATTTAAGGGGAAGATAGTGATTTTGGAATTAGAAAATTAAAAAACCTTTGTTGGGCAAGCGAATGCTGAAATTCATGCTTGAGATGGCAAATTTTGAATTGGACATTTTGTTAAAAGTTGATTGGACTCTTCTCATTTACAGCCTTTAAGTGAAGAAGATAAGACATTAATACGCTCTTTTTGACTTTTTAAAGGATGAGTTTTGAATCCTTTTTAAAAAAAAAAAAAAATAGACCGAAACGTTTTAAGTTTGGGTTTTTTATTAGAAATTGGCCACACATTTCCTCATTCTCATGTTCCCACGTGTGAGAGTGCACGTGATTTCAGCCATCTAAAAAAGTGGCGTGTATATAACACGATATATATACATTATTACTATTTTTTGGTATTTCGAAATGCATTACGTACGAAGAGCGAGAAACCCAATCATGTGAGTTCTTGCTCTCGGCCTGATCACTATAATATGGGCCATGATCTCGGGTCGGATAGATGACCCATAAATGATAAAACTCCTCTTCATGGCTGCAATATTTTTATATTAGCAAGCATTGCTTTCCTCGTTGCTGGCATTCACATTAATATAATTTTTTTTTTCACTTTTCCTTTGTGTTTTTGTTTTTACCCCGAACGCCTTCATTTTTATCTTCCTCTTTCGCTTCCTTTTTTTTCCCCTTTTTGATTTACTTTGATGATCTCGTTCGGATTTTAATCTTGTAATCTTAATAATCTTTTCCTTCATTTAGTAAACTGACGTTACAATGAATTAGAGCAACAATGCATGAAGAGTCGTTGAACAAGAACATCAAATTCAGCCTAGAAACTGAAATTACAAGCGGACCAAATTCAGAATTTGGTGCCAACACAACAAAACCCTAGCCGCAAATGGAAGTTAGTTTAAATCATACTTGATTTGATAAGATCAGATCTACAGAAATTGGTTGCATTTGGCTAGACGAGAATTTATGCTTTCACATGTTCAACCCAATGTCTGTTCCACATATTTTACGCAGATCGATTCTATCGTCCCCACTATACTTTCAATTGCAAAGCAACCATCATTTCCATTTTATCCGCAAACGAGTTTTCAAATTCTATCATAAAAATCAATGAGACTCATCTCTCAATCATTGGTTGCATCAAAATTAATCAGACCCCATCTTTTTATTTACATTATGGTGGCTGATCTAAGTCTTTTCTTTCATAAAACAATTTATTTTGTCCTTTTTAATGGATAATTGAAATTTATGAATGTTGAATTGGTCGACTATGCATCATGTTCCATCGTGGCAATTTTGAAATTGGGCATTGTAGTTAGTGGCAACTATGAGGCCCAATGGGCTTGACACAACTTTCCAGCCCATTGAAACATGACATCAAAATATGTCACACTTACTAGCAAAATGCAAAAAATATCAATTCAATCGAGTCTTTTTGATAATTGCACTGGTTAGATGGCAATATTTTTTAAAAAGTAGAAGATTCTTATTTATTAGCAACATTAAAAAAGAAAATTCATTATACAAAAAATTGTATAAATCAATTTAGACACGTTGCTGATTGCTTCTTGATATTTATTACTATTGTTTTGTTTTTTCTTTGAAGGACTTCAAGTGCAACTTGAGTTGGTCACTCGGTCCAAATAGATGAATCTTGTTTGTTTGAAATATTTTAACAATAGTATTAGAGACGCTAATATTTGAGTTCCAACTTAAATCTTAATGTTATATGTCCCTCATTTATTAGATGATGAATTTCATATTTAATAAAATTACTTAACTACTATCTAATGAATAAATGTCATATAAGTTAGAATTTAAATTGAAACTTAAATGTTAGGATATCTATTATTGCTCGTAAAATCAATTTGGGCCTGTTGTGTTCTCAAATATGTCTTCCTTTGAAGGAGTAAAAGTGCCTGAGTCGGTCCCGAAGCTCACGTTCCAACTTTCATTTTAGTAGGCTTTGGCAATAATGAACGTAAATGGGCTTCTTTTCTCTCCGTCATTCAAGCAAAAGAAAATCGAAGTAAAACGACAGCGTCCACATCCTATTGTCCAAACCTAGCATTTAAAAACCACATAAACAAATAATAAAAATAATAATAAATAAGCCCACAAGTTCTTTCACTCTCCCACTTACCAAATGTTCGCTACTAATTTGTCCACGGTTGATTCCACTCTCTCTCACTTGTTGCCATTCCATTTGACACGATTGGTATTTTCATATCATTTCAAAATAGTGGAGAAGCATATGGCCATAAATTAATCATAATTCATAATATGGAGGAAGAAAAAAAATCACCAAAAGCCATAAATTAAGTTGCATTGGAAATGTGTGTTTTGAAGATTGTAACTTTTTCGATGCACTTAAGTTGCCAAGTTTTGAGCATCTTTCTTGGATGGTTGTGAAATAACGGGGGAAATATAAAGTTGTTAGTTTTAATAACTGATTTAATGTGACTATAAGTAAATAGTTGGGGGAGTGTTCCCTTTGAGTGGAACCTCATGTTGGGAACGGAATAGACCGATAATGGACCAACGGCTGCAAATTTGCTTTCAAAGTCGGACCAGCTTAGCCAGCCAGTTGCCAGAAAGCCAAGATGGGTGCGCACGGCAGACTTCTTTTGATTTTTTCCCATCGCCAGTTGCCATCTCACGTGGACGTCAACACGTCGTTCACCTTCATTTATTTGTGATATCGATATGGTTGTTTATGGACAACACGACGGTTCATATGTAGTAAAATTACAATAAATTAAGTAGATGTTTTGATAATATAAACTTAATACGGGGGAATTTATCCATACGGTCTAGTAATTTAATGTGTGTGTGTAATATGAGACTCTTATTTCACAACATACGAAATTAAACTTTATTTTTAAGAATATGCGATGAATTATAATAAAATATTATTATATTGCTAAGGATGGTCAATTTAGCATCTGCATATGAATGTTTATACTCAACATTTATTACAGTAATAAAAGTCATATATATGGAAGGAAAAAAGAATTATAAAAGTTCAAAAAATTATATTATGTTCTCGTTTGATTTAGAGAAAATGTGTATTCATTTGCATTCCTTTTGCGCCACTCACGTTTTTGATTTAATATCATGTCTCGACCGAAATACATTGCACCATGTAAACATTTTAAATGGTCAAGTCGTGACCACACGTAGAGGCCTTGTACAATGGGCAATTCAAAACCACCCTGCCTAATTATGGAATCGTTTATATTTATGATTTAATTATCCAGTAGAATATACATTGGTATCTGTCTTTTTGAAACAATAGGGACAGCATAATTAGGTTTTCAATTTCAATCTACTTTTTCCCTTTTTTTTTTTTTTGTAATTTATTTTACGGCGTAATCTTCATTTGAGTTTGGTAGATGAAGTAAAATAATTATTGATTTGATATTTATTAATTGAGGGGGAAGGGCCTGTCCCCCTCCAAAGGAGCCTAATGTTGGGTACGACTGAGGCCTTTTCCCGACATGTGGACGCCGCAACCCCAATTTAAGAAATTGAAACCCTTGACAGTTAGTTGCTTAATTGCTTGCGCTCGTCACTGCTTTTTCTTTTTCTTTTTTTAAGACTTTGAAACATAACAAAAATGAAAGTTTGGTTGCACGTTTCAGGATGTGCTTTCAACAACACTCCATGTTCCACGTTGAGCTACTACTCATTTTGTGACTTCTCCCGCGGAGTTTTGTTGCGAGAATACTCAACTCATCATTTCTTCATTTTTTTTTTTTAAAAAAACCAAGGGAAAATAATTAATTCTCGAAAGACGCTGTCAAATACACCAAATTAATGTTCGTCATTAATTTATAGATTAAAAAAATAATTTATCAAGAGCTAAATTACATAACAATAAAATGTGGGAACTAAAATTTTATGGGTCAATGAGTATGTAGAGGTTATGTTAATAGATTTAACAGAAAATAAATTAAATAATAATAAAACTGCGTATGTGTACTTTTATTTTTTTTTAATTAAAGTGTCGGTTTTTATGATTCTCAAAATTAAAGTTTAAATTTTATGAATTTACAAACTATTTTTAACAAGGATTACTTAACATATTTAACGCCGACCATGAATAACTCAAATAATTTTCTCTTTAATTTTTTTTTTAATTATTTTCTCCAATAATAACTTGCACGCCCACTGTTTAGGCGGTGGATCCACCTCTATATAGACAGTAACATCACATAAACATTGTTTTGATTTTAAGAGCAATAACAATGAAATATCTGCTTAATAATTCCATCTTGCTAGCTAGCTAAGCTTATTTGCCTACCATATTACAACACACCATATTAATTGAATGGAGCCCAAACCATTGATAATTCTTTGATGAGAGTTTGGTTTGGGTGGATTTCAATGAGTTGTTCTTATACATAACTGATATTATCAAAAGAGACAATAAACTACTTGCACGTGTACTGTCAGTCCCCACCAGTATTTAACCATTTTCATAATTATCAATATCCGTTTTAGGTCCCGGCCATGATATGCAAATTTACAATTGATTGGGAAACTTGCAAATAGAATTCATTCAGATACCAAAAAGAGTTTTCTGGTGGAAATAGAGGACACTCGGCTCTTTTACAACCTCTTCTACGATCCCCAGCATAGAAAAATTCAACCAAGAATGTCAATCCTTAATGTCACAAAGAATATGGAGTCATAAAAATAAAGAAATGGGTGCAATAATTAGTTAGAAAACTAATTTTATCCATCACCGGCACCGTGTGGGATCTCATAAAATGCATTTCGCGTATTGCAACTCACGAATCAAAACTAAATCATAATGTACTTTGTAATTATACTTTGAAAAAGATTTTTTTTTTCCCCAGAATAGACGTCCGCATATTTTTAAAATGAGATTTTGAAACTTGTTATTATCGTCTAGTTATAATAAATTGATAAATATAACTAATTAATGACCGTAATTAGCCTCAAACTTGTATTTTAAAACCTACAAATACCCACTCCTAGTAATTTTCATATTTAAAAAAAGCGTTATACTTTAAAAGACATTTAAATAAATAAACTTACGCTCAGTTAACAGCCTAGATGTAAACTTATGCTAACTAACTAAAATTAGTAGCCTTTAATCTCTGGCCTCTAAAATTTCAGCCAGGCTATTTCCAAAACAAGTGCAAGATTCGCAAGGCATGAAGACTTTTTTTTTTTTTTTGGGTTGGGGGTGGGGGGAAGGAACTTATGAGTGTGAAAGAGAAGAAAAGCATGCATTAACACAGAAACACGAACACAGAAAAATGGGTGTTTAGAGAGGTGAAATTCATGTGAAGAGCAAAAGCATTGAAATTAGGTAGCCGATAAATATGAAAATTAATGAAGAGTGACACTTTAAGTAAATTCAATTAATATCTCACCGAAAAGCTAAAGATGATTCGCCATATTTGTTCTCTCAAGGCATGAAAGTTGAAAATGTGTAGATCGATAGCTAATAAGTAATGCCACCAGAAAAAATATATGACTCTTGGCAAAATAACAAAAATTAACGAGAAATTTCAGGCCAATTCTCGGCAATCTTTAGGAGTTATCCATCTATTTCGTAAGTTAAATTCAAACCTTCTTAGTGACAACGTACTTACATAAAAAATATATATATATATATATATTCAAACTATCAATTAATTAACCTAGAAATCTTTAAAGGCTAGATAATAAAGGCTACTAATTTTTCAGTTAACTATCAATTAATTAACCTAGAAATCTTTAAAGGCTAGATAATAAAGGCTGCTAATTTTTCAGTTAATTAGCATAAGTTTTCGTTGGAGACAAACTCCTCAATTAACCGACAATAATGTGTCAAAATGTCAAGGAGACAACTTGTCTAGGATGCCACCAGAAAAAAATATGACTCTTGGCAAAATAAAAAGGGTAGTGGTAGGGTTCGGATTAATTGATCGGTTGCTGTAAATTAAATCACTCCACGTCACGATGTTGTGTCTGCATGGCTCCAGATAGTACAGCAGAGATGAAGCGACGACAATGGATTTGTCACTTTTTATGTTAGCAGAGTAAATGAAAACGAACATGTTTGTCGTCAGATTAAAGCTGGGTTAGATGAGATTGTTAGGGCAGAGAATTAATGGGGATTTTTAGCACTGGTAATGTCCCTCTAAATAATGGATCTCTCTTCTTTTGTCTATTTATTAGATTAATTGGATCGGAAGGCCTCGTGTTACACGAATGTAAACTTTTTGTGCAAATTATTAAATTAAGCAAATTGATCAACTACAATATTACATGTGAGTTGGAGATAAAATTACATGCATTGACTTGAAATCTATTAAGGTTTATTTAATCTGGAGTTTGGACAACTGTATTTTCTAAGTTATTGTATTAAAATTTTGTATAAATATAAATTATTGTATCTTAAAAGGTAAATTAATTTGATCACGTGCATGTACGATGAAAGTCCTGTAATATCTTTTTTATTTTAGTGAAAATTATTAAAATTTATATTTATTTCACACTATTAATTTTTATTTCATAATTATAATTTTTTTAACAATAACTATGATTTAAAAATTAAAGCACGTTAATACCAAATAAGGCATAATTAATTCTCTATATTATTAAAATGGTTGCTGGTACTAGGCTCGCTAGAATTTACGATTTAGCATGTGAAATTGATAAAGTTTGTATTAAGATAATTTTATGTAATACGCTAAATTCTCGTTCAAAATATTCAGATCCGAACAATTGTCGTACCTTACCCCATGTGCAACTCAAATATAATTAAATTCTCAATAAATAAGAAAATCGAGGTATTAATTAAATTCCTATAAAGAAAAGATATTGATTAAGTTAAGTAATGCTACATGCATGATACGATCAATCAAGAGGATTACATGCACGTCTCTGACCTCCGCATGTGGAGATCCCCGTCTGATTCTCATAGATTTCATATGCTTTAATTAATTAATATTCATGTATTTCTATTTCATTTTAATAAGTTGAACAAAACTCAAAGCATCATCATTACAACTAGATATGTAAACAGGTCTTTTAAACAAAACAAGAACTCGATTGAAGAGATCATTCATTCATTCACATTCATTCATTCAAACACAAACATGTCTGTCTGTCACGAGCGGCCGATTCTGTCGGAAATAACATAAACGGAAATGTGACAGTTGGCATCGTTTAGTTAATATAATAAATATTTGCTACGGCACGTATATATACACCTTAGCTTCTTAGTTTCAAGGGTCCACAATAGCGGAGTGGAGCTTATTGCGAATGAATAAAAAAACTGATTTAAATGCAAACTCTCTTTGCTCCGTACGATCTCTCATGCTTTGTGGGTAATGAGCAAATAGGGTTTGTATCTTTTATGCTTTTGAGGCACGTCAATGCCCACCTAGGCGAGCTAGCACAGTAGCAACTTACCCTCATCACTGATATTAATTGCAGGTCTACTACTTAGTGCTAGAATTTTCCAAGTGCTTGTTAGTTTTGAGAAACGTGTATTTCCGATTTTGTGAAATCTCTTGTTTGGTTAAAGAGAAAGCTATTGCTTTAATTTCCTTCGCAACCAGAAGTAAATGCATATGGCCGGTATGACAAAAGCTTTTTTGTGATTAGGGTTTTGTTACTTGAGCCTGTGAGGAGGGGATGGGAATTTAAGTACCTAAGAGGAAATATTAGTTATTAATATATGTGGACAATATGACGATGGCCGCCAGGCCATTTAAAGAAGACTGTTTATTCCTTAACATTCGCCTGTAACGGACAAGACCCTATGTTTGTGTATCTATATCATCGGTGACATTTCATTAACCTATGGAATATAGGATAAGTCACAAGTCAATACTATAGAGATTGTCTGGGAGAAATAAAAAGAAGAAATTTGACGGAAATATATTATAACAACTAACAACAAATTAAAGCAGCAAGGAATATTATCATTTTTCACGTAAGTTTGTTGATACATCAAGTCAACATCATAGTTTAGTGAAAATTATATTTTATTATCAAATATTTAGGTTGTTAGTATTTTACCATCATTCCATTAATGTAGTTAAAAATTTATTAATTTGATAAGAGTATTTAAGAAATTTCATGTTAAAGCCAAAACGTACCGGTCAATTGTAAAAGAGATATTATCATTTGTCCATTGAAATTTTTTTGATATATTAATTCAGTGCTAAAGTTTTCTAAAAAAATATATTTTACCATCTAATATTTAAATTGCTATCACTTTACCACCAAACATAACACAATAAAAAAATTGTTCATATTATAAGCACACTCAAGGAATATCAGGTCGTAGCCAAAATATTAACACAATTGTTGAATGAGGAAGTGTTAAATTTGGAATATTTGGTTGCCATTGTAGGGTTTCAAATAGCGTTGGGTTGCTAGTATTAAATGATATTATCAAAACTAAAGTGTTTAACTGATATTACTTGGAATTTGATATTTGAACACACAATAGCATGTTTATATAATAATAAAAAAAAGTAGCCCCTCTTTTTTTTTTAAAATATAACGACCACTTTTCTAAGGTAATTTCTCTTATGTAATTTCTTTCTTTTGAAATGAAAAAATCATCTTTTATACTCTATATTAAATATTCAATTATTTTTAATGTTTTGGTGGCAAAGTGATAACAACTTTAATATTGGGTGATAAAATGTAGCTTTTAGGAAATCTTAATACTAAATTAATATGTCTGAAAATATTTGTTGGGCTTGTATTCTGTAAAATATTAACTTATTTTTAACGAAATGGTGGTAAAGTACTAATAGCATAAACGTTTGGTGGTAAAATACAATTTTTACCAAATTATGGTATTGACTTAACGTGTCAAAAAAACCTTGATGGAAAAATTATAATATTCCAAACTATAATAACATGCAGGATTTCTTTGTTTATGAAATGTGAAAAGTTATGTGTTTTTTTTCACAAAAGAGGACATGGGTTGTGTCAATTTTTGTGTCATGTAAAATATAGGTGAACTCAAACATGGCCTATTTAATAATTATGTCAAAATATTAAAATTTGAACCCAACTCGAAAAATAAAGGGTGACACAATACACTCTTTTAATATTTAAATAATTGTGTCATTTGATATAATACAATCTAATATCATGTTTAATATCTATTTAACACGATTTTCATCAAACATTGCATACCAATTTAACACAAATTGCACAATTTAATATCTAAATAATATTATGTATTAATATTGCAAAATAAATATGTCTACCAAAATATAATGCATTTACATCATTAAAATTTTAAATCTATCTATAAATTTTATAGAATGGAACACCATTTAAATGTTCATCCTTTTTTTTTAAAAAAAAAAAAAAAAGAATCATGAGTCATATTTGAGTTTTGATGACAAACTTTTACAAATTATTTTAGAATTGAAAACATAAATATATTCTAGTGTAAATATAAATTAATTTTGGTTAATTATTTAATAATCGATCATTAATCAAGTAAATGAATAAAGAAATTGAATTTTAATCCCACAAAAAAAATTAGGTTGAATCAGACCAAATTCATTTAATAATTGTATCAATTTTCATGATTCATATTGATTTATTTATAAAAAGTCTCAAATTTGGTTAGCTCTAATTCGAAGACATCAGGAGCAAACATTTTCCTCGTTAGTAGAAACCAAGTGGAGCGAACGGTTGACCTTAATCCTGAATCAACGGTTAATTATAATTAAATGATGCAAGATATAGGAGGCAGATTAAAGCACAATGGACCCACCAATCAGAGTGACAGAGGCGTGAATAGGGTCTGAGTGCCAGACAATAGAAGGTCCCAAAAGAGAGCAAGGTCAAAAAGAGAAACAAAATTCCACTGTTAAGAAAAGGGTTCGCTCCCAGTCCCAGCTGAGTGGGGCTCCTCACACGGGACACGGCTACTGACTTTGACCTCTCCAGTACAATCCCGGCGCTTTTTTCGAAGCCTCATATTAAATGACCCGTTCACCCTCATTCTATTTCTAACTAGAATAACAGTTGCTGCCAACTCGACTGTGGGCCGTTAGATTAGATTTCCTCAAATTTGATGAATAAATAGTTTTTTACTTCGATTTTCTATTTTACAAAGAGAAATAGTTAAAAAAAAATTGGGTAAAGAGGGCAAACAAAGTTGGAAAGAACAAGAAACTTTCTCTACTTTTCATGTATCGACTCTTATCTGTCCAAATGCCATCTCTTTCACTGCAAAAAGCAAAGCAAAGCAAAGGCCCCATTTTTATACAAGAGATTAAAAGAAGACACTCTGTGTTCGAGAGATAGAAGGAGAGAGATTGCATTGGAGATTGGGACTTCTCTTCCAAGGAGATTCAAACATTTCTTTTTTGTCAAAATATCTCTAAAAAAATTTTTATGAAATTTCATTAACTATCTCCCATCCTTTTTCTATAAGCTGTACACTTTCTTATTCCAAGTCTCCTCCCATTTTGAACTCTTTTTTTTTTCTCTCTCTCTCTAGGGATTACATTTTCTCCGTTCCCTATACTTATCATTCAAATCTTCACAATTCACATGCCCTGGTACCCCACAAAAATTTCACCTAAGACATATAAAATTAAAAAAAGGAAACCGAGAATTCAAATTTCCCTCCCTGCTTGGACTGTACAACCGCACCTGCCCTCCTCCCTTCAACCTTATGGCTGATGTTCAAAATTCAGCCACGAACACCCCCCCAAAAAAAAAGGCCAACACCGAGCTTTCACACCACACTCACAGTGGCTGCTTAAATCTGGCCGGCAAAATATTTGAAACCAGGAACTGCAAAATTCTCAGAAATTTTCTCTACAAGGGTGTAGTCAAGATCATATTGGCCAACTCTTCTTTTGATTCAACTGATGCAATTCTTATTCGCAGACTCCAAACTGAATGCTACCTGTCTTCTACGAAGATTCTTCCTATGAAATCACGGAACCTCTTCGAGTAGAGTTTGGGGTCAACAGCTGAGATTGAAGTAGGATCAGCTTGCAATGATTTATATGCATGCTCTAATTTCTTGCTGATGTCATAGTCTTGCAGTATGTCTATGATTCCGAAGTACAAGACAACCTCGTATATCTCACCACTGCGGGAAGGAGTCAAATGACTAACTCCACCCTGTGTGTATTGATCAAAGTCACTTCTTCTAGACTTCTGCTCTGCTCTTGCAGGCATATTCGCTCCTAACCTGATCAATGGTCTCCTGAAAAAAACCCAAATTTCAATCTATTTCAGAACTTAATTCATCCACACCATATCAAAATTATTACATATAAATATCCCAAGGATTGCAGTTATACAACCTATGTCAGTTCTCAGATCCTAAAACATCTTGTTTACCTATCATTTTTCAACATAGGGAACAGTAGCAGATGTATCTGAACACTTTCTTATTCTTGCCAGGTTGTCAATCATATTAAGAAAAAGGTAACAACAAAAACTCTTTCAATTTGAATAATTGCAGTCGGATGAATAATTATGACTGTCATCTTTTAAAAAAGCAGAATTGCATCCCATTACATTCATGGCAACAGAATTCACCAATTATTTTGTATACGTAAAATCATGGGAAACAATTATCAGGTTAACCTTATTAGTTCTTATCTAACATCACAAGGAGTCAAAGGCCACATGCTGTACATGCCCCACAACCAACTATTGCCTTCAGAAGCACCCCACAAAATTGCCAAGACAACCCAAGCCACTTTCAATTGTTCCACAGGATATTATCAAAATCAAGTTATATATTATTGCCACCTTTCTTGCAATCATAGCAGATTTAAAAAGTCCAACCAAAAAATGCTTTTCCAGTTGTTAATATTTAAGGCAAAGGATTTCAAGTCCATTGGGATGTTTTCTTGATTATCTGATTTCCTAAAACAATAAAAAAAATTCAGATAAGCATTAATGGCTAGAAGTAAAGATGAAAAAAGAAAAAAACATACTGGCCAGATAAAATCCGGTCCCTGTCCTGCAGCTCTGCCTCAAGGAAGCGACAGCCACGCATATACTTCTCATTTTGATAAGAATTCTTGTTGCCTGCGGAGAGGGATACAAAAATTAGACTCAACATTCACATCACCACATAAGTTTAACCTGCCATAAATTCCTCCAATAGACAAAATACTGTTTTTATTTACCCGTACGCAAAACAAATGGTGACAACCCCATTTTGTCACCTGCAGTGTTGTCACGAAAGTGAAGACCAACCAGAAGACTATAATCCATGATTCTCTCAGCCTCCAAGAACTCACAATCCCGTTCAATTTGCCTGAAAATTATTAAGACAACATTACAATAAATGTTAGAATATTAAAAGAATAAACCATGGAGACGTAAATGCCAACGAGCAGAAAAACAAAAAAGAAGAGTCCACAAACTTACTTCACGAGTTCTTGGTACCAATTTCGTTGGAGGCGAAACACAAAATTGAGGTCCAAGTCCTTCAGGGTAGTGGTTTCATCAATCTCCTCTACAGGCTTATCTGTTGAGCGCCCATGTGAGGATCCTTTAAGGTCAAAACGTCGATGGATTCTATAATCCGAGCAGAACAAATTGCCCATGACAATGAAGCGGGTCTGATTTCCAAACACAAATGTTATTAGATGCACAGACCAATGAATCAGAACATACCTAAACAAGTCAGCTTTGTTATGCAACTTGTACCTTCTGACCACCAATTGGCTTAACACAATGCACGCCATAGAACTTTGTCACAAGAGAATTCTCATACCGACAAACATGCTGGTAATAACTTGGAAGCATCCTAAGAAGCACCTGAAATCATAAAAACACTTTAAACCTAATCCAATTAACTTACCTTGCAAATGTTTTATTAAGAAAGACCTAATCAACCAATTTCTAATTATGCCATTGAAATAAGATTTCACCAAATCTGAGATGGAAGCAGTCAAAGACAGAAGCAGCTAACCTTGACTTCTGATTTCTTAACTGTCTTTATCATAAATCTATCATCCTGTGTAACATAAAAGAAGCTTCCACTCTTCCCAGGAGAAGAAAGCTCCCTAAGTGCATCATCTCCACAAATAGCTAACATGTAATTAGCAGGATCCACTTGGAATAGCTCCCTCAAATGTCTACAAACAGTTACCCCAAAATTCCAGTCACCAAAAATAGAATAACAAATGTAACAAAAATGCCACAGATAAAACATTCTAACCCAATTACTTTCACCTAAAATATTTTAAGAATGCACATACACAGGCAATAAAACTAACATTAAAACATTAATACTTAAAATCATAGTCAAGCATTGAAAAAGGAAATAC
The DNA here is from genome assembly GCA_030449905.1 of Luvunga scandens. Classification (NCBI taxonomy): domain Eukaryota; kingdom Viridiplantae; phylum Streptophyta; class Magnoliopsida; order Sapindales; family Rutaceae; genus Luvunga; species Luvunga scandens. The sequence continues at coordinate 3,262,580 of JASUUG010000798.1, read as the reverse complement.
CTAAACACCATAGGACAATAGTCCTTCCAACGGAACTCAACTGACTGATGGGGTGGCGTAATCTTGGATCCCTCAGGCGCAAACCTCGTCCAGTATTTCTCCTTGGGATCAAAATCACTTGGCTTTAAGTCCCTCAATATTGAAGCATGCTTGCCAACGGAATACCTAACACAAGAAGACATCTCTTTGACATCAGAAACCAGGATGCTAAGAGAAAAAACAAATCGATCAGAAATAACCAAAAACAAAATCGTGAACATTACCTAATACCCAGCTGTAAATTAAGCATTAATTCATAATTCTTATGGCCTTTCGAAATTGTCTGGCCTGGTTTCTTCACTTCCCCATTAAAACAACAAGGACTCCTTCTAAATTGTCTAATCCCATCTCGATCAATATCAAACCCAAATCCCTCATAAATCATGGAAGCCTCGACATTATCAATAATATCACAAGTGATATCTCCAGCTTCGCCATCAGATTCCCAAATACAAATCCTAGGAAATATAATGTTCTTCTCGTTCAAGCTCGCCCTAGCTCCATCCACAGATGACCTTTTCCTCGACGTCACCACTAGATTCTGCTCTTTCCCATTATTACCATGGTAATACGTTCCGTTCAGCTGCTGTAACTTGACATCTTTGCTACTGATGTTCCAAGTTCCAATGTAGCAACTCCCGTCGGGCCACGTGAACACTCCGCTTCCCTTAGGAGCCCCGTTTTCCCACTGTCCTTCGTATTTATTTCCGTTTGCCCAGATCAACGTTCCTCTCCCAGAAATGACGCCGTTTTTCCACTCACCAATATATTCATTCCCGTTTTTCCAAACGTAACGCCCTTGTCCATCCTGTAGATTCTTCTTCCAACATCCTTCGTAAAAGTCGCCGTTAGCGTAACGCTTCTCGCCGTAACCGTGCTTCCTGTCGGAGCTCCACGCGCCACGGTAAGTATCCCCATCGGATCCGGTGAAGGTCCCGAACCCTTCCATCCGACCCGACTTAAACTCGCCCTCGTAAGTCGCTCCCGACGGCCACGAGAACTTTCCTTTACCCGACGCCTTGCCTCTCCGCCACTCGCCTTCATACATACACCCATCCGTCCACAAATACTTGCCCGATCCGTGCGGCGCGTTACCAACGAAACTCCCTATGTACAGATCCCCGTTCGGTAGCGCCTTCTCTGTTACGACTCCCGTTATTGTTCCTACTGTTCCCGTTCCGTTCGTTGAGCTCGTAGCCCGTCCGCTGATTTCCAAAGGCGGTGTAGCTATAGTCGTCGGTGTCACTCTCCGTGTGGCAGATTGGGATCGACTGCGGCCGCCTACAGGCAGCGACGGTACAGCAGGTTTCAGGTCAGTGACAGTATTGGTGTTATTAGTATTGCTGATGTTGTTATCCTCTTCAGCCTTTTTCTTCTTAATGTTACCGCAAACGGCGTCGTTCGGCTGCTCAACCAATATGGCTTCGTACATTTCTCCGTTCTCATATAACTCACACTCACTCTATCAGATTTCGTTTAAAATTTTTCACGGCATTTTTGCTTAGCCGCCGGAGAGAGTGAGCATTTTCCCGGCGATTTAGCTTCAGCTTGTTCTATTTTCTCTCTCTAGAAATTTCTTTTCTCTCTCTCTCTCTTTCTTTCTCTTTAGTGCTTTAACGTTTGGGGAAAATAGGTGGGAATCCTACAAACAGAAGCCCAGCAAGAGAAGAGAGAGAAACGAAGCTAAAACTAAGTAAAATAAAATAAAACAAAACAAAACCGAAATTATTTATTTTTTTAATAAAATTGAACTAAATAAAGATAAGCGAGAAAAGAAAGAGCGAGAGAGTGAGTAAATGAGCCGGCTTTTTGCCTAGGGAACGTTGCTGCGATGCAAGTTAAGGTATGGTAATATACCCTCAACATGCCAGGTCAGCTTTACTTTTTAATTTTTTTAATGACTAATATGCCCTCTTGTTGTTATCGTAATTCTTTTTGCTGGCGTTAAACTGTACCGCTCAGTATATTCTCTCCGTTTCTCTCGTTATTGGTTTCATCGGTGACGCGACGGAATCACTAAGAACTACGAGGGTATTGCTGCGTAATTTTGCTATTATATTTTTTTTTACCCCTGTACATTCTTTCTAAATACAAAAATGCCAGTCCCCTTTTTTAATGTGCGTTTAGTTGGCTTGTGGTTGTGGTCCGCTGGCTCCGATCTGCAGACTGCTGCTTGTTGCGGCGACTACCCCAACGTGCAACGTTTGACGATTCTTTTTTCTAATTTTTAATAAATCAACCGCTGTGTAAAATTCATTATTATTTTTTTTTCTTTCAAAGGCATTTGCACCACGTCTCACGACCTTGAGCATTAGGTTATAATGTTACTGGTGTGAATTATATCAAGGACCAAATTAATAAGAGAGGTTACGACGATGAACTAAACTAGCCTTCAAAATATTCCTTTAATTTTTTTATTTCAAACCAATTATTAAGCATAAACACATTACATGCAACATTCGTATCCTAGCTTGATGGGTTGTTATTATTATTAATAATATGTGATTTGTTGAGGTTGTGTTTGATAACAAGCTGAAGAGAACCTTGATTTTGCATCTAGTGTTTGATAACAAGCTGAAGAGAACCTTGATTTTGCATCTAAACAATCCAATTAATGAATTGTGGGTTGATTACATTCTATAATTGGAGTTTGGTATCATGATTATTTAAAAACCCAATCGGATCTCGATCATGAAATAGTTGCGAAATGGGTAAAATGCCTTTTCAATCAGCGTCGAGTAAGGTTTGTTATATAATAATTATTATTATTATCATTGTTATTACCCATTTTCTTTTTCTAGTCTTGAATTTCAATCCAGCAAATTATATTCTAAAATAAGCCGACAAAAAAGGTGAATGAATAAAAACAATCTTTGATCATTTAAGCATTGGAAATGAATCATGGGGGCATGGACCTATGTTAGCCAAGGTGGCCCATCCACTCACTTTTTGAGATTTTATCGTTTATATTTTGATTATTTCCTAAGAGGAGGATGACCTAAAATTTGGAGTGCATATGAAAGGCTCAAAGATAAGAGAACGTCATTTTCATCGTCACTCGTCGCGGATGCAATGAGTTCCGTTGCAATGTGTTTTTATTGTCCAACTGTTTATTCCCTTCTTCTTCTTTTTTTATTTTTGTTTTTTAATTTGTTTTTTGGGATGTTTTGATTAGGTTATCAATTTACCTACTTTCGCCAGAGCACAATCCACACAATTTGGAAGTTCGAACGAGCACACGCTGATTGTGTAATTCTCTAATTTCTTTCACCGCCTATCACTTGTTAAACGACAAGATCCGCATTTAAAAATAAAAATCACATTTATATAAAAATTAACGTTTATTATTTTTTTTTTTAAGGCCCATACTATGCTTACTCAATTGAGGCATCTAATTTATATGTTAATTAATATGTCATAAATAAAACTTTATTATTTTTATTGGAAATGAGAAAACTTAATAATCAATCATCACTTGCAATTCAAGCCAATAGTATTTCATTAATTGAATTTTATATTCATTTTTAAATATTATGTAAACAAAATCTTTTCTGTGTGAATGAAATTCAAACCTTAAATTTTGTGTACCAGTCAGAAAGTTTTATTCGTTCATTAATTAATACATATTATTTGATATTATTTATAGGCGATGACAACATTTGTGTTTATGAGCTTCCTCGCAGGCTAAAATCTGTGTATGATTTTATGGGATTTAAGAATGAGTTTTATTAACGGTTGGTATTCGGAGACACACCACCAATTAACTATGAGGTCAGCTCCTAGAATTGGTGCCACTTCGTGATTGTTGTTATAAACAAGCCTGAGGAGCGATAATTTATTCTTAGAAGACAAGATCTGAAAAGTCACCCAACTAAAAAATAATTGGCCGTATTGGATAGCAATTACAGAGCATGGTATAGATTCATACAATTTACGGTGTTAGATTTGTACACAGTACAAATCTAAATGAGTGAGTAAGGGTATGAAATTGATATTCCAGTAATAAGCAATGATTCGCGACAGTTGCCAAGGACAAGTACATCAGTGGCTCCATCAAACTAATTTACATTAATAATTTAACGTCAATTTAACTGCATAGTATTTGTAATTTCATAAAATAAAAGTAATAGTATGTGCCGTTAAGGTGTTTCTAAGCTTTTTAGCTTAGCGTGAAAGTTGTTTCATTCATGCACGGTACACTCGTTGCAAACTTAAAACGTACTAATTTCTACATAATCCTTAATTCATCTATTAAATTCTTTTAACTGTGTAGGAGTTGGAGTTACGGCCAGTGTGGCTACAGGAACTGCGTTTGTTGAATGATTATGATACGCAATGAATGATGCTGCCCGATTTGGCCAAGATTTTACTCATTTCACCAACCCTTGTTTAAAATTATATTTCTACTCACTGGCGTTATGAGAGGATTTATTGGTGAAAGTTGATCGATAAATTCAATATCAAATGGACTTACCTTTGGTGACCCCTCTTTTACAATTTTACATGCTTGCCTTCAACTAACTTATTAATCAAATACACCAATTAAAATAAATGATAACGTAAGGCCAAGCGATGAATCATCACATATCCCCCTATCATTCTACTTATTTGTTGGTTTAATACCTTATGATGGATTTAAAAAAATAAAAATTATTTAAATGATTGTCTGCAAAATCTTAATATACAATTAGCTTCATTTCTCAATCATTCATGGTCATGATAATTTAAAACTCAATCGAAGGATAATAATAAATATGATAGTGCGATAGATAAGAAAACGATTGTAAATTTAAATCTCGTTTTAAGTTAAAACATTTTATATTATAGACTTGTAACAATTAGGTCTTTATTTTAATTTCGTCAATCACACTCTTAAACAGATAATTTATTATGTCAATTGGTAAGGTCCCGTACAATTCATGATTGTCAATTAAGACAATGCAAGACAATTTTATTTATTTATTTTATGTAAATCTCAATTCAAGCGACTTCTCCTAATAAAAATTTGTATTGAATTATCATTTGGGAAATGTCAAGAACTTGATTTAATCAATAAACAAAGAAGATGTCCTAAGATAAAAAGCCATATGGAGAAGGACAATTAATTAGTGGATTTCCCGGCATTGTCTTGTCAAACTTATAATAAAACCATAACAATTAGTTATTATTGATCCCTCATCCCTCACGACCGTACTAAAAAAACATTTTGATTGTGTGACAATGGTTATCCAATAACCTATGTTACCACACCTTTCAATGCCAAATTAAAAAACCAAGTTTAGTTGGTGGATTGACCCATTGATATAATCTCCTTATTATAATTCCAATTATTAAAAAAAAAAAATTAGGACGAGATACCATAAGACCTTTGAATTTTGATTACGTAGTAGTTATATGATTATATTAAAAATCGTGTCACCGAACTATTTGATACACCAATTATTCGGTTAATAAAATTATTTAAACTAACCTAGTTTATCAATTATCATTTCCTGTCACGGACGGTTGTATATTTATATAATCAACAATTATTACTGCAGAGAACCGTTGAATGTTGATGTGCTTAGTGTATTTTATTACTTATTTTAATATATATATATATATATATATAATCAATTTTGTTTTGTTGGGTATTGCTTTTGTTTCTAAGTTCTCGCGAATGAATAATGAATAGAGCCAATGCAAGCAGTCGCTTTCACGGTTGGACCGAGAGGCGTGAGCTGGCACGCATGTGGGACCCACTTGACCTGGATTTTTTACTGTTTTAGCTGTCCCTATGGCATGATTGTGGGGTCACAAATACGGTGCGCTTAGGAACGGTGAGATGTGCGACGCTGCCCCACCAGCCCCGCCACCTCTCCGGTTCCAAAGGATTTATCCAAGCCCTCCACGTGTAACCTCATCAAGTTAACCACCTGTATTTTTCCCCCGCGTTATAATAATCAGCATCCTAATTGTATTATATATTCGGTAACACGAACAGCGAAGACTATATAATTTTGGACATAAAATAAGAATAATAATGATTTGGACAAATAAGCTATTTGCTGTAATAAAAATATTGCAATGCATCGCTAGACAGGAATATATTGTAGGCATGAACTACGCCTCAAAGAAAAAGAAAATACAAAAAAAAAAAAGAAATGGGGGTAAAAAAAGGGAAAGAAGAGAGGAGCAGTGAAGTTGGGGAACACGCCCAGATATGTCTGCGGTGTCAGCTAAGAATGGAGCAGCAAGCATGTGAGAAATTTGGAAGACACACGGCAAAAATTGCCTTGGCTTTGATTACATTACACAACAAACACAATAGCCAGCTTCTCTCTCGATTCTTGAATTTGAATGGTGAAGACGGAAGACAAGAGAAGCCTGCGAGTCGGTGGATTCACGCGCGACGCGACAATATGCCTGCCTTGTCATGTTTTGTTACGGCACTAAATGTGCTCTAATTTGTCTCTCGCTCTTCTTTTTGCCCAAGAAATGTTTGTGATTGTGGAAAATATCAGGACCCGAAATACCAAATAAGTTTCAATAATACACGTCAATTTTTTGTCAGGCCAGGTGGGGTGGTGCATGTCGTATTGTAGATAATGGCCTGCAAGTCTTCGGCCGGTTTTAGGGTTTTGAGTTTACAAGAAGAATATTAAAGCCAGAAAGAGCTTGTAAATGAATTTTTTTTTTTTTTTAAAGTCAAACAAGGTAGATACTGGATACAGATAAGCAGCTTAGTGCTGTGGCATTAATTTCTAGGTTTCAAGGAAGGAAATACCTGAAGAGGGCTAGAAAATGTCCAGATCTTTATTTATTCCAAAACAAAGAATAAATGAAGAATCTTGTTAAGCTTTGGTTGTGCATATATATAGATATTTTCAGTCCCGAATAAGGAAGAATCATCTCTTAATAATGTCCATTAATGACGGCATACGGTTGATTTTTAGTAGATGACACGCATATGGTTGATTTTCTGGGTACAGATACTGAAATGGACTATGACGAGAATTTTACACAATGCTATTTATAGATTCCCGCTCCTTTTTATAAATTGCTAAATACAAATTGGTTTAAAACATCTTAAGAATTACGCGATGATCATACGGTAAAATTCGTGCCCACACATTCTCCCCCAAAAATAGGATATTAGATTGTGGATTTGTGGCAAATAGATTGACAATTGAGGGCCCTCTTAAATCCATCACTTATTAACCGAACAAGTAAACCTTTATTTCAGGCCCAAAATCGAAAACCCATTTAAGCCCAAATTCCAAACCACCTGAAACCGCCGTTTACAGGAAACTCAGAAATTTGAACATCACCAGCTCGACCTACTCAGAACAGAAAACAAAGCATAACCTCTTTTTATTACAAGGCATCAAATAAACTTTCTGAGAAGGAACATTTTGTCTTGTAACAAAATTCAAGTAAAGCTTAGAATCAAAACAATGTACTCAGAGTGACAACTCACTGCTCACTTGAAAATTTGACAAAAGTCACGCGTGCCCCTCATTTAATTTTATACTCGCTCTTTGGTGAAATGCTGATGCTGAATATTCCCTGCCAGCTTTACGCTCCGTCTTATTAGTTCTTACTTCATGGAGTTTCAGCACTAGTGCTTCACGCTTTCTTTTTTTTTTTCCCAAAAAAGAAGGGGGATTCTTCATTTGTTTCAGTTTTCACTTGATAGCATTCCGCTAAAATAATAAGAGTATTAAGAAGAGTTGATACTGTAATCAGGCTTCTTTGGACGAGTTTATTACTCCACGCGCCTACTGCTACTTTATTGGCAAAAATTATCAGGAGTGGCTACAACAAGATTAGAGAGAAACATCGATAAATTGAATACTGATTAGCAGCTTATTATTTGCTAGATGGGATGCATGTTACTATGATCACAACTTTTTTCTGTTTTTGTTCATCATTTCTAAATTATTTTGTTGCGCTTCTCATTCTCAATTCGTTCGTGCAGTGTTTTTTAATTCAAAAGTGGAACAAACAAATTTGTAATCGGCAAACATTAAGAAAAGTCCCTGTATAACGTGCAACAACTGTATTCAATCATGTATGAATTTTCTATCAAACGCAATCAATAATTTCATTTCACACGGTAGGACTAGGACCGACCTAAAGAAAAGTGAATTCAAAACGTTTGTAGCGTGGATTTGGCAATAGCCAAAGGGGAAGGCCATTTTATAATCCAGCGGAGGCAATGTCTAGCGAGTAACTTCAAAAGAAGTGACACAGCGAGCAGTCGAATCGCCGACCATGAACTGTATCAAATCATGTAGCCGCCCTATCGCATCTCTATGCCCACGAGAGATCTTAACTGGGTTTGGAAAATAGAAAATATTTTGAAGACGATGCACTTCAGTGACGTGACGTAACGAAAAGTGACTCGTTTGCCTAATGTTGCAATTACAAGATATAAATGTGAAAAATGGTCACAGCAATAAGCAAACAGCAATCAAATCCGGGCAAAAAGAACAAATGGAAGGGATATCCGAATATATCTCTCCACTAGAAGAAGTGCTCAAATTTCACAATCTTTTACACCCCCCCCCCCCAAAAAAAAAGAATGACATTTGTCTGCTGTCTTATGCGACTGTTGGGCTGGGTTCAGCTGCGGTCATTTTCATGTAATTGAATGGTCAAGATTGATAGGACGGTTAGGTCAGATTTTAGGGGGATTGAGGGGATGTGCATCGATTTGTTTAGCTCACCGCTCGTCAATCCAACTACCAAAATCAATGCAGAAAAATAAGGCAGAACTACAATAGCAAGCAAACAGCTAATGGGCAACTGGTGAGACCATCTTCTGCTATGCGTGTCAGAAAATAGAATAAACACTTTAGTTGCGTCACAGTCACTCCACATGCTTAGAGATAGCACTTTGGGTTTTGAATGCAAACTTTGGAATTGGACCCATGCATTATCACAATTAAAAACTAAAGAAAGAGAAAGTGTGAGTATCTCCACCGGAGAGGGAGGAACAAATATTGTTCCTCTTCCCGGCGGGTTATTTAACTTGCTGAGAAAATCTGGTAGTAAAGGGGAAGGTTGGTTGTAGAGGGTGGGTGAAAAGAAACTAATGCTTACTATCTGTTAGTATCACCAGAATAACCCAAGATATCATTGCCAGGAGTTGCAGATCGTGAGTCGAGAGAAGATGGAAACATTTCTTTTATTATCGGCTAATCAATAAAAGCTGGATAGACAGATGGTAATTTTTTTTTCATTTTTCTCTTCTATTACCTGCCAGCATCGTATAATCTAATTTTCGTACATGAATGATATGAGGTAAATACAATTAGACAGCTTTCACTAGCAGTCCTTGGGGAACTATCCAAAGGTTAAAAAAATAGATGAAAAAGAATCGAGAAAACAAGACGAAAATATGTGAAACTTAGTCCAACAGCTGATCAGAAGGGATATGGCCAAATAGATCAGGACATAAGGTCCAATCTCCTCTTTCTCTCGCTTCCCAATACCCACCAATGTAGCGATATGTACCAGTTACCCTATCCTTTGCAAACCATCTTGGCTTCCAGCCACTCTCTTGCATCTTCCGAGCCTGAATATAAATTCAAAACAGTTATTCAATGCCATCAAAATCTCATGAGCAACCAATGAGCAAGAAACAACAATACAAATTATCCAAGACAGCGGACATGTAAATTGCTAAGTTAGAGTCTACATGCATGTTAGGGACTAGACCATTGTCAAATTTTATAGTGGTTACCGTTTTACAAGGATGTTCCAGTTTTTCTCATTAGGCAAACTGATAAGCATTCCCTTTGTAGCACCTATGTGTCTGCTTGGTTTTTTATTTGCTGTTTTCCCTTAAATAAACCAAAAACGTGTTCTATTCATTTTGTTCTTGTTAATTCACTTTCCTGGTGAGCTAACGGAAAATAGATGTAGGTAAACCTGATGAGGTGTCAAAATTTAGGACACAGAAGTGCCTAGCACACTACATCAATTAACGCAGCGCAACTACAATGCAAGATTTACCTGCCGTTGTCGCTGCTCTAGCCGCAACTTTTCTGAATTTGCCATCTCATACTCCCCATTTTCCAAACACCTTTGGTCAGGTCTGAGCCTTGAATCCGTTGGAGGCAACTTTTCCTGCACATAAATTTTATTATAAACCAATATATCCCAAAGAACAGTGAAACGCTAACACGCATCCAGAAAGCACAATCCAAACAGAATTGGGTATATAAAACATGTTTAATGATTTTACAATTCTTTGGGAATTCAAAAATTGCTACATGACACAACCTTGTAAACAATGCAAAGGATCTCTCTATCATATGTATTACAGTATTAGTGTGATGTACTTCACAAGTTAGAGAACGTAAGCCATACAAAAGATGCATGCACATAATATGAAAGTACCATGCAAGTATGTTAGAGACGAAGCGTGACTTGTAGGAAAAATGCGATGATGTTGTCAAAAGAATCACCTTCAGAGCAGGAGTGACATCATTCAATGTGATGGCAAAACGAGTGAAGTTATATCTGGTGGGATATTTGGGAGGCTTGCTCCGCTTCCAGAGCAGGCGAGCTTCTGATAAAGATTCAAATCCTTTTCCCTTTCCAGAGCATTCTCCAATCACGTAATGGATGCTCTCATCCCATTTTCCAAATAGGGTTGCCACTGTTTTTCCGTTGCTGTCTTGAACTATGCCATGTACCTGAAAAAACGAAACATTAAATTCATATGGTATGAACTGAAAGTGCTCAATAACAATTAGAATAATTGACTGCAAATCAGAAATAATATTCCTGTGTTTTACAGTATCTATTTATTTTATCTAAAATAAGCAATGAAGACTCTTCACACTTCTCTCTGAATTTCTTTACCTTTACTATAATGTGTGATTTTAGCACAAACAAACAATGCAGCTCAGTCAAATGGACCTATGAAACTCGTATCAATCTATGTTGACCAAAACCATTATTACAATAATTATGAAAACATTGCAAAATGCAAAATTGTACAACGATGGCCTTAAGTCATGTAAGATAAGAGGAAAAACCTGATGAGGATTTCTGTCAATGATAGACTGCTCTTTGAATTTCAGCTTGCAAGAGTACTCACGATTTCCCTCTATACGCATTGTACCATAGTGATCACAGTACAACTTTCCCAATATGAGATTATAGATTGATGTGGTGACCTGACAAAAAGAACATCTATGTCTAACTGCCCTTCATCAAGAGTGAATGTTATTGAAATTGATGGTAATATACCTTACTCCATTGGAAAACTTCTCCATCATCAAATTCCAAAGTTAAGACACCAACAGGGTCAAGCTGAATTGAACGACCCCAAAATTTGCTCTTGAGATTGCTATCTCCCCAAAATTTCCATCCGGTGCCCTGGCAGTGACATGCAACAATCATGGGATGATGACTGACCTGACACCAAAATAAAATGAGATCAGTTGCATGATATGTTTAGTACAAAAAGATGATGGACAAAATCATGAAGAAAATGCAAAAGTACGTGGATAAACAGGTTATATACATGTGATCCCAGTGCAAAGCCAAGCAGAACACAAGAAGAAACAGTACTGGCACAGTTGATTGTATTCTTCCTAAGTCTTTATTTCACCATGCATTGGAAACAAAGCCAGATTTTCACCTACAGTTATCATCTTTAATTTTTCAATTGGGACTCCATTCAGAATAAGTGTCTCTAATCCAGTGATTTGTTAATTTTAAAAACACTCATCACCTATTTTCTTGTTTTCACCTATCATATTTTTCTTTGAGAATCCAACATGATGTTTTTCAGCAGATTCTCAATTATTCATCAAATTAGCTCATTTTTTTTGACTAATAATATTTAGGAAGCCTCTATCAACAATGTTAAGGTATTCAGAATGATGAAAATCTTTTCTAACTGCACATATTAATGCAGGTGACAAGAGAAAAGAAGATATAGATTATATATTTTTAACTTAATGTTGTGAAGACAAACCTTCTCTGAGAAAAATCGAAGGCCTTTATCTGGATAGTCAGCCTCATACGTTTCCCCTAACAGCGGATTAAATGGTTTACAGATCCTTCCTTCAGTTGAAGCATACCCGGATACAGCAAAGGCAGCCACATGTAAAATCCTCATCAAATTATTACCCTGTAAAATTTCAAGAAAGCAAAAAGTTCATGGAACTGCACCAAAGATCCAACTTGTCAAAGAAGCTTATCACAGGCAGACTCTAAAGAACACTGCAACAAGCCCATTTACCACAATGAAATCTGACTTCAATACACATTAAGTATGAACAGAAGTCAGAGGCCTTGCAGCAATATAAGCCATGCAGCAATCTGCTGTTATTATTACATAATATAAAAGTATTTCCGTATGATTGTATGTTTGTATTTACGTGCATGGGTGTGCATGGTAGTGCAAGAGGGCAAGAAATCACTAACAAGGAACATGACCAAATTTTTGAGTCATGTACTTACCCTTTTCCCCCACTCATATGCCCGATCAATGAGATATGAATACTCCAATTCTTCAAAACATTTTTGTAGAGAAGAGAGAGGCTCATTGAAATATACAGGAAGACAAATTCTTGTGAGGTCCTTGCCAATGTTATCCTTGATCATTGCCCAAAGACTAACACCCTTCTCTTTTTCAACTGGGTCAGGCAATTTCTTACGTCGCTTAATGTAAGGATAGTTAGTTCCCACAAATCTGATAGAAGCATCAATGTCATCTTCAGATTCGACTATCTGAAGGCTTTCTTCATCTGAAGAGAAAGATGATGACCGGAAGTCGGATCCATTACTCTTAAGAGAACTTGATGATAGAAAGTCTCGAGTATCAAAGAAAGTATTTTCATCTTCATCTGTCTCATCCTCTGCACCATCAACTCTTTCATTGTCATCATCAGTTTCAGTTGCACTACCCTCTGCAGAAAGTAGGAAAAAAAAACACTAAGTTTCAACAATACATATGGACAAAAAAACTGAATATTTAATCTCTTAAGAATGGCTTGATGCTCCTCCCAATAAATGAAAAATGCAAATGATTTAGCCATAGATTCTTTGCTAATGACAAAAATGAATAGGACAAAAAACCTTCTCAAATGCAGTAAATTCAATAAAAAATTTTCAATGTTTATAGCACCTCATTGGACTTTAAGATTCCAGAAGTAATTAGCAGGAGAATATATGGACCGAAACAAACTATAGAGGGTACTGAATAAACTTACCACTGAATTTGTCTTGCCTTAACCTAGATGAAGCATCTTGATCAATCAACTGTCTCTGGCTCTCGTCAACAACTGTGTTCTCCAGATCAACCTTTTCTGTCTACAAAATACAATTTGAACAGCATTTTCAGATGACCATAAAAAATCTAATTGATAGAATCTCAAACTAGAAGCCTAACTTAACTAAACAAGGATACGCATAACAATTAAGTCAAGAGACAAAAAAAAAATCTAAATTTTAAATAAAATCAGCAATGACTTGTGCCTATGTAAAATTGAGATGTTTCTTAAAGACAAGGGAAACTATAATTTACACAAGTTACACAATTAATGGATGAAAATGACAGAATAATTATTCAAAACAACCACTGCAGAAAAGTTATTCTACGGTAAGGAAATCAACAAACCCCACCTATGCTTATCACTTTCCAACTAAGATAAAATGTTAATATTTCACAGAATTCTCTAATTCTTCCTTGATTTGACTATTGAGGGGATTAGCTAGCACCACGATGGGGTCTACAAGAGTCTGAACCTTTCATTCATATGCAAGTCATATGGATTGCATGAAAACAGATCCAATGTTTAACATCAGTTATCCTACCTGAAAATCTAAGAGAATTATTCATATTTGATGGATTTTTATACACAAAAGAGCATCTTAATTGACCATGCTCATAAAGCTGATTCCTTTCATCCTTAAAGAAAGTAGCATTGTTCTTCTTCACAGTTGGATAAGGTCTAGAAAGTGAAAAAGTTTAGCAAGATAAAACTTGGCAAAGCAAAACTGAAGGCCAAATACATTTGCTAAGTGAAATATTTTGAGCAACACTTCAACACTCATCAAGGGTAGTTTTGCAAAAGTTTGGACAAAGGTTAAAGTCTTTGACATAGGTAAACATAACTGAAACCAAATAGATTATGCACAATTAGCTAACTCGACAGGTTAAATGCAGAAAATCTTTTTTATTTTTTAAACAAAGGTAAAAGATTGTAACTAACCACCATGTATATATGCAAGTATACAACACCATATACTTACCTGGAGGCACACCATGCTAAACATAAAAAAGGAGACTAAATTTCTTCCAGGAATTCAGCCAGATTTGTTAGTCTAAAACATCTGCTGGGTACCCCACTAGTACGTTTCAAGGATAATCCCGTCAGATGGCAAAGGCATGTTTGTTTGGAATCATGAGAAAACGAACCACAAAAGTTGCACACTAAGCAGGCATACATAATATCATAACCTGATTGAATATTGTATCTCACTACAATTCAATTTGATCATCAACTTTGGAGAATCCATTTTTATGAGAATGATTTACCAAAATCATCAACTGCTGCAATAAACTCTCACAAAGTTAGTCCCTCCCCAGTGACCTGCTCTCAAAAAAACCACCAAAACTGTGATACTGCCACTGTTGTTCCGCTGCATTACTCTCATTACCAAGAGCTGCACCCTTACACTCTCACCATCATCACTGCGGCTGCCATTATTTTTGCTGCCACCATAACCATATCTCATCAACACAGTGAACACCAATCATTGAAATTTCTTCAACTCAGCATAACAATACTTTAGTCTTAAACAAATTCCAGTTAGCCCTCAACCAGACCACCTTCTCTACAGTCATATCTCGTATGATGCTTACACATCATTAATCTTTTATAAACTCAACTTATTCCTTTTGTCTGCTTTATGCCCTTTGGTCCCTCTTATAACGGTTAGCAATTGTTAAAGGATATATAAGCTTTCTGTCAGATGATACTGCACTTGAATATAACCATAACAGTCAGCAATTGTTAGAGATGCTCCACTTCCTACACACTCAGTTAAATGTTACTAACAATCATACAGTATCAAAGAAACATAAGAGAAAACATTAATGAGAGATTTAGTTACTGAGAGCAAACATTTTATAAACATTGGAAAAAGAAATACTAACAGCAGCCTTCAATAACACATAAACACTAAGTTCTAAAATTGAAGTTATGCTTCGTCTTATTCTAAGAGAAAATTGATGGTTTGCAGCAAAATCACAGGCCGCATGAAATTTTCCAATAAACAAACTACAACAAAAATAAAGAGTTAACCAATTAGCCTTCTGCTTGTATGGCGTGAAAAGATTATAATTTCCAAAGAATTTTTGTAGATTTAAATATTCCAAGAAACAAATTAGATTTTATTATGTCACTCTCTCATCTAGTGACTCAACGTGAAATCCTAAAAGTGGAAAACGTGAGATAATACATTAACTGCCCCAACAAGAATTCCTACCCCAAGAACCAACAGCCTACTTACAAAACTACAACAAACAGACTTAATTCCTCAACACCACCATCACTAACTTAACTTTTAATAAAAATCATTTTGCAACAGTAGAAGAATCTGAACAGATAGAGTTCCGAATTTGATTTCTAGTTTTCACTAAATGTACCTCTAACTGCCTTAACGTGTCAATTAGCCGCCACTGCTTCTGCTTAAGCAACAGCAGTTGGTTCTGCAGTGGCGCAAACTCGTTCCTCATAATCTGCTCGCTCTCCTGTATTACTTCCTCCCTTACTCCCTCTTCCGATAGGAGTTGCCTCAATTTCTCCGTTGACACTTGGATGCCATCCATTGGAGCCATCAATTCGCTATTCGACATTCGCGGAAACATGTCTTTCACAGCCTGCAATGCCTCCATCCATGCAAATCGATCTTCCCGTGTTTCGGCCCGCAAATGCAGCCGTTTCGTGCCAGTAAATATTGAAAATCGTTTATCATCCGATTTGCTCTCTCGGATTGATGAAACCTGTAAAATCAAGTACAATAAATGCTTAAAATTAAAAAAAAAAGTTGAGAAGTTTTATTGATAAATAGTCAGATATGTACCTTGAGGTGAACTTCACCGAAAGGCTTGCGGTTGAGATGGCGCTGCGATGTCGTTTCCTTCTTATGTCTGCGTTTTGAGATAATTCTTATGGACTCTTCGCCGATAACTTTGCAACCTTTCTCGGTCTCTTCACTAACAATGATCTTATCAGGTCCGTGGATTTTATAATACGACAAAACGCCGTCTTGCAAAACGAACCACCTAGGCCTCCAACCTTTCCCGTAATTCACCCACTTGTACAGTACTCCCGATATCCCATTCCCTACGATGTCGTTTATCTTCACATCCACCGGCTCCGCTCGCTGACTCAGCCTCGCTTCTGTATGATTGTTGTTATTCCCGTTATTACTGTTGCTGTGATTATGATGGTAGTGGTTCGCTTGGACAGCGGTGGATCGGACCGGGGGGTCAGGCTGGGTGGATGTTGTCACATTCGCTGAAGGAGGAGGAGGCATAGTGAATAAGTTATCAGCGAAGGGATTATGAGACGAGGGATTGTGATCAGATACTGTGGAGATGCAGCAGAAGGGATGCATAATCAAATCATCAACTACAAACAGGCAGATCACAGGAATTGACGGTGCTAATACGGCGTCGCACAACGGTTGTGAAGATGACGGTAGATTTCATGGTTTTTGACTCT
Source organism: Luvunga scandens (assembly GCA_030449905.1). NCBI lineage: Eukaryota > Viridiplantae > Streptophyta > Magnoliopsida > Sapindales > Rutaceae > Luvunga > Luvunga scandens. The sequence goes on along the minus strand of JASUUG010000798.1, from coordinate 3,245,799 downwards.
AATTCCTCTTCTTCTTCCCTCTTCTGCTTCTCCTTACTATAATAGTTTATTCAAAAGCGAGATTTCATGAAATTGTCCTAATCTGTTTGGATAAGTTGGAAGACGGTTATCGAATTTACCTGATGATTTCATTTACCGTCAAAGAGATTTTATTCCGAGGATCTCGGGAGAAGAAGAAAGCGATTGAGTGAACAAAGAGATTACGTATGTCCGGTGAGTTTTCTCCGGTGATGGATTTGTGTTTGAATTAAAATGACGATGAAATGAGTTCAATGTGAGCCTGTTTAAAAGACGAGACGGTTGTTGAGCGGTTTTATATGGTTTCTCTAATATTAAATTATCGTTATCATTATTAAGAAATGGGTTCTGTTTGGATGTGGAACACAGTAAAGTGGGGGGAGCCGCCGGCGGAGCGGAAGAGTGACAGCTGGATAAGAGAAGGAGATGCTGATACGTGGGGATTATTTAGTGGCCGATATTGTTGACCCAAACTTTTGACTTTCGTTGGTTCTGTAACGCCGAAAAGGGTCTGGTCTTTACAGTGTACTGCTCTGATTTGATGTTGGATTGGTTTGATCTCAGTGGTCCACGCAATTAGGGTGGTCCTCTTCCGTATGCAATCTTCTTCGCCCCCTCCGATGCAATATCCCAATTTCAGTGGAACAGAACTACGTGTAATTAATTAATCCAAAATTGATGTTTCAGCAAAAATTTAAAGGTGAAATAATAAACTAAAATTATTGTCATAACATTTTACCTTTTTTTTTTTTTGAGAGAAAGATTTTGCTTTAAATTAATATCGTAAACTATGAGTGTAAATTGCTCACCAAATCAAACAGGGGATTAGTTTTTTATTAAATACAATATTATAAAATTGCTGGCTTCCAGTTCTAGAATTGATTCTTTCAACCTCTCCAGCCTTTTTCTGCTCTTTTTTTTCTTGTAATTTCTTTTTGGCTTGAACTTACCAACTACTAATAAATCAAATACTTGGTCATATCTAAGAAAAGAACCAACCAAAAAAAAAAATCAAAAGGCTGATTACAAAAGGAAAATATGGCACCAATATTTGGAAATTCATGGTAAGTGGATTGGCTGGCGCTGGACCGAATGACCAAGAGAAAGGAGCACCGACTCATTGTCTACCCATTTGTGCCCAGGACTTGGCTGCACTGCACTGCTTGCTGTGTGCTCCTCATTTGCTTTTAATCGTAATTAGCTAGCTGGCGAATCACCAATGGTAACGTATCTTCATTAATGCCACGTCAGTTTTTCATAACGACCATGAAGCTTCTTAATCCCGTTAGTTAACGCGTTAAATGCAGCTACTAATTATTTACCCATTATTCACTTGGTGGTACTACCAAACCCAATTTATTAATTCAGTTGGTGAGAAACGAGAATTAAGATCAATCAATAGCGATGGGTCCCGCTATCTCGAGTACCTGACGTGACAAGGAAGAAAGCGCGGATCGAAATTTTTGGTTTGAAGTTTAAACAGAAGGGGAACTAAGTCTGCAACATACGTAAGCTTGTGGTACGACGTCGTGTAAAATGAGTTGTCACAATCCAAGGAAATCAATTCTTTCACCGTGTCCCAGCTCCGTTTTCAGTGTTCCCCGTACCCGTGCTCGATCCACGTGGTTGCTAGTTTGCCTTTAAATGGATGCCGGTAGCTATGTGTAAATTTGTATCCACTTTCGTTTACTTAGAAAATAGAGATTATCAGAGAATTTGGTAGTTTTAGAATAAAAGACTTGATAGTTAGAATCTAACAAAATAATAATTACATTAAGAGGTGTTAGAAGTGTTTTCATATGCTTAGGTCAGAAATTGAGAGCGTCATTATAATAAATAAATAATATACTAAATACTATAATATTTTAATATTTCTAAGTAAAATTATATTTAAATAAATAAATAAATAATGTACTAAATACTATAATATTTTAATATTTATAAATAAAACTATATTCAAGTGAATACATAATATTTTGAAATAAGAGAAAAGTTTTGAGGATATTGTACTCTCTCCTCGAACATGCCTATTTTTCATATATATTTTCTATTTCTCTATCTTAGGTGGTGTTTGTTTTTCCGTTTAAAATCTAAATAGAACTGAATTAGTCTGAATTCTAAATAGACCTGAATGTCTGAATCTGAATAATATATTTTTTTTATCTGAATATCTGAAAATAAGTATTAAGTTGTTTGTCTTTTCAACTTAAAAATATGAAAATATATACTTTTACATTTATACCCTTATTAAATTTAAATGTCAAATAAATAATATAATAAATACCATAATATTTTAATATTTATAAGTAAAACTATATTTAAGTGAATACATAATATTTTGAAATTATAATATATAAAATACCATAAATTTCAAATTTATCACTAATTCTCAATAATAATACATAATATAAGGAGAAAAAACTAATAAAATGCTTGAAATAGTTGATTTGTCATTTCATTTCGAAGTTGTCACATGTAAAAATGAGATTATGTGAGGTAAATGTCTATAAGTGAGTTTTGGGATGGACATGAAAAATAAATTATAAAATATAGATACTTTTTATATTAGAAATTAATTGACTTAATTCAGATTCCTCCATTCAGTAAAAAGCCAAAAAATTGGCTTATTTTATTAAGTTAAAATTATCTGAAAAATCCCATTAACTTATAAAATTAAACACCTCTAATTAATTTAATTAATTAAGTTAAGTCACTTTAAGTCATTAAGTTAAAAAAACAAACCCCACCTTAGAGTGGTGGCTTTTTTATATAAGAAAAATAATTAGAAGTATAATTAAGTTAGGAAAACTTATCTTTTATCCTATAGGATTCAAGTTTGACAAGGATAAAGACTTATATTTTTTATTCTTATTTAGATTAGGGCATATTATTAGATGTGGGTCCTTAGGCTCGGATTTGGTAAAAATATGGGTATAACAATATATAACACCAAGTTGAAGGGAAAATGCTAATTATTAACCTATCAAGTTGTTTCCAATATAACTTCTATTTAATAAATTTTACTAACTTATATTTATAGTGTCTTATAATTAGGTTTTTTTTAGTACAAATACAAGTAATAGAGCACAAGAGATTAGTTGGCTTGTGGATTAACTTTACTTGGCTATAGAAGACCTCTTTCTAATGAATATAAAACATGAAAGTTACTAATGAGGACGTTGATGTCAATCTTCTTACTTATATTTTCAAACATGTTAAATCTATATAAGTAAAAATTTTGTTACAAACCACACATAAGTATGTCCGAACTTTCGATCTCAATAATGAGTAAGGAAGCACCTACAACTCTATTAAGAAATGGTTTTCAAAACATGTGAATACTAAGTAGTTACCTTATCATGTATGTTTTCATATTAAAAGTCAAGAGTAAGTCTTAAATCTATCAGTATACACTTTTTTTATTTGTTGAATTTTGTTGGATGTATCTCTCAACTAATTATGTGATTGCAAATGTACGATTGACCAAAATTCAATAAATGAGGGAGTATTTTCTTAATATATCGACTAATAAAATGTACCAATATGGATGCAACATAATAGGTTTTCAAATATGTTGGGAAAACTCTCAACACATTTTAAAATTACTAATTATAAACTTGTAATGTTTTAGAAAGGGATGATAATTTTTTCTATTGAGTGGGATCCTACGAGATTCCATCCCGTTTGAGATGAGATTAAAACATATTTTTACATTCCAAATCAAAGTGGGATGGGATAAGGACAAAAAATAAGTCTTGCTTTTATTTGTGGGATGGAAGGAAGACTAATTATAAAATCTCATTTCATCCTACATATCTCATTAATGATATAATTTCAAAACTATTCTAAATTTTAATTATTTTATAATTTTAACTTAAGTAACTTTCAAAGTTGAAACATAAAGGTTAAAATTAAATAATAAAAGTAATATAATTAGAAAGTGAAGTGACAGCCAAAAGCGGCAAGCCACAATTAAATTTTTTGTTAATGTTTTCATGGTCAAAATATAAGTTGGTTATTGTCCAAATCTATAACTTTTGAAGCGTATGTCTTAATATTAATGTGTAATGAAAGCAAACAAGTAATTAAAAAATGTCAAAATAAAATTATATTCGAATATACATATAGTCAAAATAAAACTATTATTTGCTTAATTTACTTTATATTTATTTAAGATTTTTGGTATATTGGATTATGATGATTCTTAAAAGAAAAAAAGGTCAAATTTTATTTATTTATATTCAGAACTATTCAGGATAATAGAATTTGATGAGATATTTAACGGGATAAAATTAAAATAATTTTTTATCCTAGAAAAAAGAAAAGGATAAAAAGTAAGAAATTTTTTTTATCTCATTTACATATATAGGACAAGATTGGGATTGACAAATTTTATTTCATCCCATTCCATTGCCAACCCTAGTTTTATATTATAAATTTGATATAAGAATTCAATAATAATCATGTTCCATTTTGATTATAAGAATTCCATACTTTAAAAAAAAAATGCTTATATCAACACTCAACCTATATTATAACCAAATCTAAATTTGAAGTGTAGTACTTTTGACTAACATGCCATGAAACTTCCACCAAATTTATAAAAAAAATGAATAATCCATACGAATAGAATGGCTTGAAGTCAATTTTACGTGTAGAAAGTGGTGAATTCCATTATTCAGTTCATTTGATTAGTTGCCTTATCCTGTTTGAATTTTCTTTATTATTAATTAAAAATTATTTTCGGAGGAGTAGTACGCGACATGCACAGTACCAATCGAAAGCAAAACAACAATGTAAAATAATCCCCCAAATCGAATATTCCATTGGCAAATTGAATTATACCTCTATTTCCATTAATTTTATATCATTTTTAAAAGTTTTTATTGGAGGAGTGGTCGCCAGTAAACTCGTACCTCGAATGAAGCCCACCCTCTAAGCTAACATTGTTGTCCACAAAACATTTGGAACATTTCAAAAGGTATTGAGATATTTAAATAGTATATGAAAGCAAAGGCAAGAACCAATAAAGCACTTAGGAATTTCCTATTTAAAGATCCCAACATTCTCTTTTATTTATTTATTTTTCCTGATTTTAGGCGATTATTTATGCCAATAATACACAATGGTTACACACTTTCAAAAACAAAATAATACAGTGCACAAATTTTTTATGACCTAGTGGTAAAATTCAATAAGGATACTTGTAATTACTCTCAAAATTCTGCGTGATTCATTATCAATTTAATTTATTATCAATTTATCATTAACCCATTTATTCTGCTCTTCGTTAACGATCAGACTCGGCATCACTTTAGCACGGTACTCATCTTTGGGACCCCTGTGGAGTCTCTATACAACACGTGTCGGGAATTTGCATACGGTGGGTCAAGGGATAAACGCAGACAAAGAAAATAAGGGGACAATAGTACACTGATTATTTACGTGGACCGCAGCACGGGTGATCACTGAGAAGCAGCTTCTGAAATGATGAGTTGCTTTGACCAAGGGTCCAGTCAAAGTTTGCAGGAGCTGACGCCGATCACAGATGGTGAAACGCAGCTCGTGAATAGTAGTAGTAACAGAATCACCTTTTTACGGGTGAAGTTTGGACGACTTATCGGCCATAATGCTAAAGGTGCATTTGAAATCTTGTATTACACTTAATGGTATTGTATTAAAATATTATGCTTATGCTAACTTATGTTTAGCTGCAAGTTTTAATCACATTGCACTAGATGAAAGTGATAGCTGATACTGTGAAAGACATATAAAATAAATCCATAGAATAGAGTTTAAGCCATATTGCATTAAAATATTATTTATATTTTTAATATAATTGTTTAATTTTATTATTTAATGAATTTAAATTTATTAAATATTATTTTATATTTATATTTAAATCAAACTTTTAATTTAAGTAATAATATAAAATAGTAATAAACCTAAATATTTAATCAATAAATGATAATACATTCTTTTTCTTTCATTACGTAAAACCATTTTAATTATTTTACTTTAAATACGTTAAAAAATTAATTTTATTTAATCATTAATAAAATACTAAATTTAAATTAAACAATTATACTCAACATTAATAACTAAAAATAAATTTAATTTTTTATTATTTTAATTATATGATATAATCTAATTTAAATTATATTATACTATATTATAATATGATTGTACTATATTATAATAACTATTGTATAGAAATAAGTTATATTATAACTTATAAAAATATTAATAATACAACATAACGTTGTAATATTTTATTTATAATAATAGCATAATGTTAAATAAATTTTATATTATAATTAATATATTTTATTTAATACTTAATTTAAAAATCAATAATAAAATCCTAAAATACTAATAAATTTAAATAATATTACTTTATTAAAACAAAATAATATTATTTAATATAATACAATCCATATTAAACTAAACATAATATTGTATTACAATTTAATGCAATGAAGTATAACACAATGTAGTTAATATAGTATAATACAATAAAGTGTATCAAACGCACCCTAAAGGAGTGTGTTATCTTGTGGATCTAAATTTTAAATTTTTACCAAAAGATTGTGCTAGTTGATCTTCCATCCCATGAAGGTGCACCTACATATTGGCCCTAGTTGGGATTCCGATGAAATAATTTCAAAGGGACACTTAGAGCTGGCAAAACAGGTCGTTGGGTTATGTTTATATCATTTTAGCTTCATATTGTATCAAATTTAAGTTGATCCAAACACAACTCATTCAATAATCATGTCAAAATATTAAGACTCAAATCTGATACAAAAAATAAATAAGTTACCCAATAACTTATTTAATATTTAATATTTATATATTTAATAAATGTTATATACACACGCACACACATACACACCCGCATGTACACACCCCCAAAATATTACACATTTATATTATTAAAATTTTTAAGTACATATATGTAAAGAATATTATATATCAGTATCATAATATATATATATATATATATATATATATATATATATATATATAATATTTTACACTTACACTATTAAAGTTCTTTTTTTAAAAAAAATTTTGTTATAAACAGATTATTACGTAATATTAGTAATATTCAAGAGGTGTCTGACTGTCTCCTACTTACTCCAATCACATGCCTAGATTCTTTCAACTCTCTATAATATTTGAGGGGTGCTTGCTACACTCACATTTCGCAAGGGAGAGACTCAATTATTTAATAATTGAACAAAAACTGAAACTAACATCCATAAAGCTCTTATGGAGGCTCAAATCCTTACTCGAACCATTGTAAGTACAATTTCTTCCACTGAACCAAAGGCTTATTAGTACACTATTAAAATTTTAAATCTATATAAAATTTAAAAAATAAAATATTGTGTGTATATCTACCTTGTCCACCCCCCCTTCTCCCCCCCAAAAAAGAGAGAATCATGTTTTAATGATAAAAACTTAGAAATTAATTTTAAAAAGTAAAATATAATCATGTCATCGATTGAAAAAATAAGTAAAAAATTTTAACTCTAACCAAACACAAAAAAAAATTGTATCAGCTTGGACCTAACCCATTTAATAATTATTTTAAATTTAATGACCCATACTCATTTATTCGTGTCGTGTTTATATCAAGTAATCGAATCGTGTTAAATTTTATCAACTCTAGGGACACCTGTACTCATCCTTATAATTGGTTTCGAAGATAAAAATCCTTTATTGGTCCATAGCCTGACTTAGGTACTTCCCATTAATTCCAAGGAACTCGTGTCGAATTCTGGCGCACGATTGTCTCGTCAATTCCAGATTACCATCAAATAATTATTTTCAGATGCTTTTGGAGAATTACCAAAGCATGCTTAAGCACCAACGTCAACTAAAGAAAGAAGTATTAAAGATTTCTTTAAAATAAAACAAAATTATTCCAAATTGCCAACGAATCATTGAACTTTCTTCAATGCCTAGAACTAACGAATTTGTTGAGTGATTAAATTTGTTATTTAGTATGATTCAAATACAACTAGTTTCATTATAGATTGAGTATTTATTTTTAATGGCGTTCCATGATAAAACGTTTTGAGATTGTTGTTTGGGAATAGAAATAAAATTGAATTAAGCCATTGCAAAAATTGAGAAATTTGGATAAAGTCATAAAACCAGAAAAAATGGAGAGATGAAAACTAAAAAGAAAAAAAATTGGACAGAAAAATATCTAGTAAACTTATATTGGGTATTTTGACAGGTTTATAAAGTAAAATATAAAATTTTCAAAATTTGAAAGTAGATTTGTTGAGTATATGAATTTCTTAAGTTCAAATAGTTCTACTCCAACTTTAATATTGACACAGTAGTAACCATCTAGATCCAAATAAAATCGAAGATTATTTTGTAATATGAAAGGGTATATTTATTTCAATAAACAAGAAATTTAATCCCATCTATTGTGAAAATTCAACTCCTCCTGTAAAATTGGAGACCGAAAAAGGGTGATCCAACCAATTAAAATAATAATAATGATGACGACGATACATAAAAACATTGAACTGTCACATGCAAACTTGGGAGTCAAAAAATCAGGAGGAAAAATCTAAATTTGTGGTCTAAGCTGGATCCTTGTGACCGATCTCCCAAAAAGAATAGAAGCCCAAGTTGTCACACGAACCATGATGGTTCGTTGGTGGTTACCACGTGATGTGATTGTTGGCCCACACCCAATCAAAAAGCCAATTATTCTCAATCAAATCTTTGCTTTTCCCACTGGCTCGCGATTACAAAATAAAATCAAAAGTTTGCACGCGCTAAAGCTTTTGAGTTTTCATCTTCATAGTTCACTTCGCACTTGATGATTTTGATTTCGAAAACAAACCATTGTTATCTTTATCAGATCTCAGAATCCGGGATACGCATTGCGTTATTTTATTTTAAAAGATTTTTTTTAAAATTTTATTCAGGTGTTTTTCATTGGAAAAAAAAAAGTCTACTGAATTTAAGAGAATCTAAATCCTAAAACTTGTGCACACTTTTAGACGTGTCTTGACTAGCAACGTGAGATCTGACGGTTTCATTCGGACAATGTGAATGAAATATATGCTTCCGTATTCATTTGTATTCGGTTGGTCACTTAAGTCTTGCATCCTCTTTTTATTTTCTTAAAGTTAAAATCCACTCGTTAATAACTGTTTATGATTCTTTAATTTTAATTTTAATTTTAATTTTATTTTTTTTAAAAAAAGACTCCTTCACCTTCAGCGTTGGTCCACCACGCATGGCAGCCATGTGATCATGCTAAGGATTTTTGACTGATCTTGTTCTTGGCTTTTCTGTTCTTTCACTCTTTAATTAATTAAGAAATGATCAATCATTAATCTTGTAATACAAATCTTTTCAAAGCAGATGTATCAACAACTCCCATCATTTTTGCCATCTCCCTTTTGACTAATTTAATGATTTGGATTCGGTTAAATTGCTAGAGTTTAAAGAGTATCCGAGAAAAAATCTCATGATTCTAAAGATATTTAAACTTGATCCTAATATGATAGAATTGATAATAATAAGCACCAAACTCCAATCCCGCATTTGGAAGACTTTGTAAATCCATGTTTAATATGTTATTATTTATATGTGCATGTATATAATTTATTTTTTGCTTAGGTTATTTTTTGTTAGTATGATTAAGTTCAAAACGACCCTTGAATTAGTCAGTTTTTATCTCCCTTTTTTTAAGTAATATGTTTTTCTCAATTTGCTGCAGTTAATCACGAAAAACAAAAATAACTGCAGAAATCTGAAACCGGATTAATGTATAAAATTACTAGCACAAGTTTATGGGCGGGTATTAATTTGCGTCAAACAAAGATTTTGTTGTGGAACAACATTTTTGGTACGACAGAATACGAGTTAACTTGCTGAACATCTGCTGGAAGCATGATCTTAAACCATATCCATGCCGCGCATCTGTGGATGACACAAAATTGGAGAAATGGAGAGGTAAAAGCAACAAGGGGTCTCATATAGTGAGTAAACTATCCAAAAAGTTAAAAACAAAAAAATTTGCATGAGACAGTTCCATAAATTTTAGTGGGTTCATCGAATTTAATTAATGCGACATCATAATTGGTCGATTTATGAATGGATGTGTACGTATGTAATTTTCATTGAATGATGTACAAAATAATGTGAAAAGCATGTATATGCCTCATCTAATAAAGGCTGGGAGGTTAAGAGATTAAGATCGACGGATGAAGGTAAAACGATTAATATATAATTGAATAAAGATAACACGATAAATATTTATGATATATTACAATCAAAGTTTTACTAATATTTACAATAAAAAATTGATTGAAACTTTTTTTAATAATTATATTATGACATTGATAAAAAATTGTACCCCACTTAATTAAAGGTGGTATATCTAATATACTCTAAATAATGAGAAGACAAGTGAACCCCACTTAATTTTATTGAAAAAAGAATCGAGTTCCAACCATTAAACTTTAATTGCTTCAGTTGCTAATGGGCTCGTAACCCCTTAACCGATGATGAGTGATTCAATGAAAGCTTTACCACGAGCAAAAAGCACTTCACCCCTCGCGATTGTGAGTTGTGACAATGCATGACACGGCCACGTTACATTTACGCTCACAAGTCCAATCTCTGAAACAGCGCGGCACAGAGTTTCCAACGTGCAACGAGCCAGAAACCTCCGTGCAAATTGCAATGGGCCGGGTTAATTTGTATGTACCCCATGGCAATGCGACAACAAAAACTGCAATCGGGGAAGTTTCGACATTTCGATGCATTAGGGGGCCCTACAACGAACGAGCCTTTTACAGAATAATTCCATTTTACGATGGACCCCCGCCAGGCACCAACTCCAATTATACTTCCCTCGTTGAAAAGCTTTTGCATGCATGCGGACATTGTGGAGGCACGAATTTTCTTTTCCCTCTTTTTTTTTTTCCCCTTCCGCCTTTCGCCAAAACGCAAATACATAACGACCCACAGACAGGCAAGCAGCAGAGGGAGTTTGTCATTCAGCAATTATATAATGGCAAACGGTCGTATTCGCATCACGGTGTCGGTCAGTTTTTGTGAAAAACATTTAAGCTTCCTTTAAATTTGAATTATTAGCAGATAACAGTAACAGAAAATCAATTTTAGCTAGCAAAGGAAGACCACATTTCCAACAAACGATTGATTACCACAAATATTCTCTCTCATTTCACAAATGTATTAAAATAAAAAAATAAAAATAAAAAGCATTATACAGAGGCTACAATTTATTAAATCTGAAGGAATTAAATAAAGGATATAAAGTTTGACCAAGACATATCTGACTTGAAAAAAACAAGGCGGCGGCAAAACGCTAGTAATTGAGAAGTTGAATAAACGGTGGGACAAAAAAGACAAATACTAAATAAAATAACCTCTGGTCTTCACTGCACAAGTTGCGTGGCGGTGACAAATTTCCGCGGGGGGAAGGTACTCTGGATCTTCTTTATTGAAGTTTTCTTCTAATCAGTCCTTTGAAGAAGTCTAAACTGTAGCCACATGAGAAACACTATTACGGTTATTTTTCATTTAGATCATATTCAAATTAAACATACATTACATATGACCAATGCATCCGAAAGTAAAGAAGTAATATTATAAGGCTCCATTTTGCTTATGCAACCATAAAATTCAAAAGTAAAATGCAATGTAAATTCAATTTTGGAAGACTCTATTAAACAGCTAGTCTTCAGAAGTGAACGACTAAAAGGCTAAAAATTCAGTAAATTTTTCCATCGATTGATGTCAATAAAACCTCAAAAATTTCAAGAGCCAATTGGGACCAAAAGGTGAAGCGAAAGCCCACATCCAGCATCTTTACTTCACCGAGCATGGGCATACGAGAAAGAGTTATAGAGCAATAATGTGTCATCTTCCAGCACAGGGTTTGAATCTGTAGACCAATGAACGTTTCAGAGCATAATCTCCTGCTGGGCTCTTGGCTCCAGATCCTTTTAGATTTTACGATGATACATATACAGATTTGGATTGTCATAACTATGCCCATATCATTATGCTGGCCTGTACTAATCCATGAATGAAAATGAGTACAGCAAAGTTTCAGGGAGGACATGTGTTTTTAGGTGACAAAAGGCCAAAGGTACTGACTTAGTGCCTTCCAGTGGTGTGTCATGGACACCCCCATTTTTTTGCTCCCTCAGTGGTACTTATAACTCTTATCTCTCTTTGGATAATAGGCGGAACTTGCAAATGACAAATATGACAGCCACAATTTTACCATATTTTCTTCATAGCTTATGGAATCAGTGCAAAATTTGTTTGTTATTGCCCTACCTATTGCCATCAGGATGAAGCTCACACATTTGATTGTCGTCTCCAATAGCTAACAAATACCCCAATGATGTCAACCCCTGCAGAAAATAGAATTGGAAAAAAATACATTATATGTAGTTCTAGATCAACAACGTTACCCTAACTCCACTTATTTAGTACCCTAATGATATGGAATGACAAACTAATTCTACAGATTATTATTGCCACAAAAGTTGGCACTGAATATCATTTGAAATCTGCAAGCTTGCCGGTACTTCACATTAAGGATTTCCATGTATTTATACCAATATAGAGAAAAACACCTAATATTAAATGAATGTTGCATTGTATTACCATAATAGCTTCAATACAGCAGTTGAAAAGAAAGAAAAAAAGGAAAAAAGGGATGCAAGGGCACTTATTGACTATGCATACTGTCCTGCAAAGCACCTGCATGCAACCTTCTATTCCTCAAAGACAACTTGTTACCATACAAATTGTACAGTTCATAGACAACAGAAATGAGGAGAAACTGATGTAGACAAGCATATTACTTGTGGGTATACTTGTTTCAGAAGAAAATTCCACATAAAATATTTTTTGGGGAAAGGGAGAGAAGAGAGAGAGGGTGGGAACAAGGGGCTTTTCTTCTAAGAGACTAACTGAAATGATCATAGATTCCCCCTGCATGAGCAATTTGCTGACCAAAATACAGCAATGTTTTTATGGTAATGGTTTCCATCAAAAACTAAAACTTGAACAAATAGGAATTGAAATATTTGACAATTAAGTCCCATTTTTCAAATTAAATAGATGATTCAAAATTTTTTCCTCAAATCCATGTGGTAAGAATGTGAAAATATCTGCACCGGACATACATCCACAACCAAATTACAGTAATGAACTTAACAGAAACCACTTATTGCTGTCATACCTGAATAGTCACCACATTTTCTACCACTTGATCCTCATTTTTCTCCTGTACGATTACTCTCTGCCCACTGCAGCACACAAAACCTAATCAGCACTTGATGAACAAGCACGGCATATGCTTTCCTTAACAAAGGGACAATACAACCAGAGAGTATGTGAATCCTCAATTTCTCACATATCAACAGATAACTAGATAGCAACAGATCTCAGCTGCAGGCTTAACTTAAAGAAGCAACCAGCTAAAGTGATTCAGAAAGCTCAACTTTTGTGACAGATTAGACGAGAAAGAGTCAAGATTGAGCATTTTCATTCTTGATTATGTGTGAGGAAGCTTTCTAATGGGTTTTCATACACTTGACAGCCATAAAAGGCTGAAAGCTAAAATTGCACTGACACAAATGCAAACAATAAGATTCAAAGATGGCCTTTTGGATCATAAATGTCGACAAGCAAAAGTACCATCTATTTATAGAATTAATCCAGCGATAATTTCCACAGACGTAAATGTGTCCATAAACTCAAAACAGAATCATCAAAATATTCATGTCACCTGTGTAGCCAAGTCTTGTAATATAGCTCCTCAAGAGTTTGAAATCCTGCATGACATACAGCAAAGAAAATGTCTTTTAATCATTGGATGTTTATTTTTGAGAATACAAATGCATTACTGCAAGTTGAAGCATTGATTCACCTTGATTTATTAAAGTATCATAAAAGGTCTCAAATTTATTAAAAAAGGCTGCAATAACATCTTCTCTTCGAAATTGGTAAGTAGAATCAGACAATTTTCTTAGAACTGCATTCAAGCATGTTGTTGGTTCCTCATTATTAACGTTCAAACCTATACCTGCATGAACAAGGGAAGATAAATTATATCTATCATTGACATACACTGAACATTTTCAAAGTAAGCAACAGAACCAGAATTCTTTTTAGGAATGGTGAATAAGGATTCAACGAGAATAAAGCTCTGCCAATTATGACTTCTGAAGCAAATTTATTGAATTCAAATGCTTTACTTTATCATCACCGAAAGGCAATCTACATTACCATCAAAAGATAAGTCTATTTACCAATACTGACATTGAACTTCTTTGTTTTATAAGTTGAGGTGGACAAGATGCCTCCAACTTTAATCCCATTTAGGTACAGATCATTTGGCCACTTTATTTTAATGTCAAGACATGGTAATCCCTGAAATAAACACGTTTTCAAAACAAGGTATCAGTGGCTAAACGTTCAAATGTTAACAACGAACTTGCAACAAAAATTTGTGTCATGAAAGGTGAAGGTATGGAAATGTAGAAAACAAAAAATGAAAATAAAAATAAAAATGAAGAAACTCATAGTTATTCCTTGTTTATCATGCTCTCTGATTATTCCCATAATCAAGGCCCTCTATTGTCTTTGCCTCAGACACACGGTAACCATTGAGCAAAAACACTTACATTTCTGCAGCAAACATCTTTAATTGCCTCTGTTACTGCAAGAGATACTACATATTGTAACAAAGGCACGACACGACCGTCCTCCATTTGTATGGTAAAAGAAAACATAAGGCAGCCCTTTGGAGACTCCCATACATTCTTTGACCGACCTGCATGCAATACCATATCAATCAGTACATATTAGCCACATCATTTGTCATGAAGATCACTCACAGCAACTTGCACAGTAATAATTAAATGATTCACTCGGTTAAAACACACCGGTTGTTGACAATTTGACACAATAATTAACGTAATGTCCATACCTCGCCCTTTGAACTGAACATCAGCAACACAAACTGCACCAACTGGAAGCTCACAGAAGTTGCTGTAAAAGAACTAAAATAATATCAAATTAGCTAGAAATGATACTAAACATATTCATTGTTTTCAAATGCATAACTTAAAAACTAATCCAGTGAAAATAAAAATGTAGCGTTACTTACTGCGAAACGACGTCGTGCGTTGAAGGCAAACGTGGAGACCAAATCAGGAGCCGACCGAATCGATTAGTTGCAAGAGAATACATGAACAATTCAACATCAAAAGACTCTTCCTTGTTTGGCTTAACAATTTCTGATTGCAAGTGTATCGAGACTTCGCTATTATCAGGGAGTTTAAGAGTGCTATTACTCTTCAGGGATTTAGCAATTTCATTTTCAGCCAACGATTTCCCACTTAGTACCAGCATACAAGAAGAATTGCTATCCATGGCTGAAAAAGAAAAGCGGGGGGGGAACAAAGTTTTGTTAATTCTTTTTTGTACGAGTAAATTGAAATAGAAATAGAAGAAAGTTTTAACATTTGAATTCAAACCTGCTGATGATATAGAGAGACGGGAAGGCTTTGTATATGCAGAAACGAGACTTCGTATAGAGCGGACAGACGGATGAATTAACGGAGAGATTAAGCGTAGAAGAGTCGTCGTGAATGGCATGAACTTGCCGCCGTGTAAGCTTAATGAAGGCCGCCGATCGAAGCGAAATATATGCTTGAGTAGCTCAGGCGGACAAAACGATACGAGTCAGTATCAGAAGGGGAGTCGATTTCTTACTGTGACAGGCGACTTGTAAGCCGTAGATTTTCTAATGTATGCCACGTCATGCGTGGTGGACCGACTGTAAGGTCAAACGTTTCGGTGATCAAGCGGTTGTCACTGAAATATGTGAAATGCACTGTGACACCAGCAAATTTATATATCTATATAAAAGTACTGGAACTTTAAAAGCTTGTCGTTTTAGTCTCCAGAGCTTGCTGGACTCGCGGACAGTTTCGTGCTTTTGTGCAACAATGGAGGAATTGCAGAGTGCTCTTCGAGACCGTGGCTTGACTGTCACCAATTTACCGGAAAAAGGCCGCTGTCTCTACACTACCAAAGATTTTTATCCAGGTCTCTCATTTTATTTTATTTATTTTATCTTATTTTTCACTGGAGAACTATTTTTGAATTGATTATGTTTAGCTTTCACGTTCCAGGAGAAGTGATTATAAGCCAAGAGCCTTATGTGTGCGTACCAAACAACTCGTCTTCTATCTCAAGGTGTGATGGATGTTTCGCTTTGAGTAATCTCAAGAAATGCTCAGCTTGTCAAGTTGTGTGGTACTGCGGAAGCAATTGCCAGGTGCTTTAAATTGAATCACTACGCATTGTCATTTCCAATCAAAGTGTTTAGCAATATTAAGTTATCTTTGAGCTGAAATAATAGTGACTGTAATTAAATTTCAGAAATTGGACTGGAAGTTGCATCGCCTTGAATGCCAAGTTCTCTCTAGGCTCAACAAGGAGAAACGAAAATCAGTTACACCTTCTATACGCCTCATGCTGAAACTCTACCTTCGAAGAAAATTGCAAAATGATAATGTAACTAATTCCTTGGCTTGTTTCAATTAAGTTGTTTGGTTGATTTTGTGAGACTATTTTTACCAGTTATTGGTTTGTTTGACTGCCAGGTTATCCCTTCTACCGCCACAGACAACTATAGTTTAGTGGAGGCATTGGTTGCTCGTATCCTTTTTGAATTTATTATTCTGTTCAATCAATTTGATTTAGTGCTCTGTTTCAGTTACAATAAATCCATAATGCTTGCTATCTTAGACAATATTTTTGGCAAAGACTTGCTTTCTTTAACAATCTTTTTGGCAAAGACATCTCAGACATTGATGAGAAGCAACTAGTTTTATATGCTCAGATGGCCAACCTTGTCAACCTGATTCTTCAGTGGCCAGAGATTAACATAAAAGAGATTGCTGAAAACTTTTCCAAGGTATCTTGCCAAATTTCTTGCTGTTTGTATATTTTTAAGTGTAGTCAAGCATAATTTCTTGAAGCTCCCATAAATTCTTCTATGCCTTTACATCTAGATGCTAGAGGAATTCTCAAGCTTCTGGCATCAAGCAGTGGTGCAATTGATTCGGGAATTTATTATTTAAACATCCCAACTCCTTCAATTTGGCTGTGCAAAACATTAATAGTGAAGACATAAATTTGAAAATTAGGGTACTTGGAAACTTTTGCACAACTCAGGAAGGTGTTTAAAGCATGCTGTTTGCTGACTTTACCATAAGGGTACGAAATTTAACTGCAATTTCTTTAACTTTGGGAATTGTGTAAATAGAAAGATAAGTATCTAAATGCAATCAGGTTACCAATTGATTTTTCTTTATTTCGCTTATGGAAAGTATTTGTCATGCATCACATTGTGGAAAAATGTCACAATTAAGATTCATCCTGTAGGAAGGCCTTGATATCTGATTAATTGATACTGTTATCTGATCTATCAACTGTCTGACACAGCTTGCTTGCAATGCACATACCATTTGCGACAGTGAACTAAGACCCTTGGGGACTGGACTGTATCCTGTCATTTCTATTATTAATCATAGGTAACTACTCAAGAAAAATATGTTTTTAATCCCTTATGCTAGTGGTATCCTAAATGGTTCTAGTGTTGCAGCTGTTTGCCCAATGCTGTTTTAGTATTTGAGGGAAGGTTGGCTGTGGTGCGTGCAGTGCAGCATGTACCCAAAGGTGCAGAGGTGAGACATGATCTTTTTGGGTCACTTTGACATCTAATACAAGAAGAAATACATTAACTAAATGATTTGTTAGAATATCCCTTATCATGAGGGTTAACAGATGATTACCTGGTTACCTGACATACATATCCAAGAGTGATCTCCAAGTAATGTTAATTGATTAGGAAAGTCTATTTAATGTGAAATCTTGGTGCTATAATTCTGCTTACTCTTTTTATTTCATGTGAAATCTGAATGTTATCTGTTCTGCTATATTCTGTTAGGTATTAATAAGTTATATAGAAACTGCTGGAAGCACTATGACTCGGCAAAAGGCACTAAAAGAGCAGTACCTTTTTACTTGTACATGTCCTCGCTGCATTAAAGTGGTACCTGTAATTTCATTTTAATTTGTTGCATTCTAGCTTTCATACTGGATTTCCTCTGTTCCTCTCTCCCGCAGTTGATTAATTGAGCTTTTATATATATATATATATATATATATATATATATATATATATATATATATTTTCAAAGGGTCAGTTTGATGATATGCAAGAAAGTGCTATTCTAGAAGGTTACAGGTGCAAGGATGACAGCTGCAGTGGCTTCCTGCTTCGAGATTCTGGTAAGAAATAATTTGCAGTCTCATCATTGAGATGGCCCTTGTGACTGATTCATTTTTTTTTTCTTTTGGCTGCTTGAATCTGCAGATGACAAGGGATTTGCATGCCAACAATGTGGCCTTGTTAGGAGTAAGGAAGAGATAAAAAAAATAGCAAGTGAAGTAAATATATTGTCAAAAAAAACTCTTGCATTAACATCCTGTGGCAGTATCCTTTTCTTTTTCTTCCCCCCACTCTGTTCCCATAATATTTTTTGCTTGAACTGTCTTTTTTCTTTTTTTGCTATCATTTGGATACTTTTTTGTTTTTTCCTTTTTTGCTATCATTTGGATAAATATTCTTTCTTTCACAAGAGGAGCAGGGAGTATCTGTTTCTGTTACTTGTGAACAAATAGATCCTTGACTGACAATAGATTGTCGGGAAGTTATCTCTACATATAAGATGGTTGAAAAACTCCAAAGGAAATTGTACCATCCCTTTTCAATCAATTTGATGCAAACCCGGGAAAAACTTATAAAGGTACATTATGAATTAGTTTTTTTTTTTTTTAAACCTCTCGAGAAAATTTTCTCTTTCATGATTGCCTTTTGTTTCCAATCAGTAAGCATGCAGCTCAGCCTTTCATATTGATGTTTGACTTAGTTAATCCTTTAAAATGGTTTATCCTTGGTTTCTTCTGGATGCAATTTGTTAAGTTGTCATGCTGAGACAAGAAATGCTCTATTTGCTTCATTAGAAGAAAAATAGTCAGTTCTAAAGAAGTATAAATTGAACTACCAATCCTCTTCTTAGTCATTTGGGGCTTGCATTTCAAGTCTAATAAGAATTTGTTGAGGTATGAGATCACACGAAATACTATCGAGATAAAACCATTGCGTCCTGCTTCAGTTGGCGTCTGAAATCATTCTATTCCAAAATTCAAATGTCTTTATAGATGGATCAACCAAATAACTTGTGTTACAATTTCATGACTTTTAGCAATGTATTTTGAGGTCAATGAATTTAATAATGTCATATTATTTGTCTCTTCAGATACTGATGGAGCTGGAAGATTGGAAAGAAGCGCTTGCATATTGCCGATTAACCATTCCAGTGTATCAAAGTATGTCATGTTTTCAGCAAGCGAGTTTACAGCCATCTTTGAATGCTTTTGTCTGCTACAGATTATCATGAAATTAAAATAGAGAACACAAATCTAGTTCAATGCATTCCTAATTCCAAAAAGCATATAAAATTTTACACTTACGTTTTCTATTCTTCAATTGAGAATTTTGGATATTATTGCCACCAGCACCGTTGATTTTACTTTCTTTGAATGCAGGAGTATATCCACAGTTCCATCCCTTGCTTGGGCTGCAGTATTATACCTGTGGGAAACTTGAATGGTTAGGATTTGGCTTTGCATTGTTCTTATTTCAACTCCCAAACTCCTTTTTATCTGTCTTCATGTGCTAATCTGTTCTATCATCTGTTAAAGGTTTCTTGGTGACACAGAAAATGCAATCAAATCCCTGACCAAGGCTGTTGAGATATTGCGAATTACTCACGGGACAAATTCACCTTTCATGAAGGAACTCATTTTGAAGTTGGAGGAAGCAGAGGCTGAAGCTTCTTATAAACTTTCATCCAAAGATGAGTAACGGATTCCATACCAGTCAAATTGTGAAACAATATCTGCCACTGCCACTACTATGCTTATTACTGCCATGATATATCCCTTAGAAAAGGATGAGCTGATCCAGTAGATGAAGAATGTACAAGCTTTGCATGTGCGTCTTTATCTGAATTTGGCCCGCCACCATCCCAGAGTTATTACAGTTTGTTTACACAATTATTCTAAAGCCTGCACTGATGACGCAGAAATAGTGGAGTCCAGAACACTGAGCTTCTCCATTTCAGTCACTACGATTGGATTTATTTTGTCCTATTTATTTTTTATTTTAATTGATGAGAATTGTATTTAACTGTTCAACCAGAGATGTATTAATATTTGTGGTCATCAGAGAGCTGCTGTATGAGTATCTTTTCTGACCCATGACAGAAACCGAAGAGAAGTTTCGAATATGCCAGGATCAATTTAGAAAACACAGGATGCATTGATTGCTGACATAATGATATCAGATATGTATCCAGTTTTAAAGACACCAGCAGAGAAAGCTTGGTCATTTATGGAGCGTGGGAAAAAAGCATTGGTGTTTCCCAACTTTAATGTTGGTTTTGCTCCCAGGACTGGATTTCGTGGTTCTAACGCTGAAATAAATTGAACAGGGTGCTTTCATATGAAAATATATGCCCGAACCTGGATGAAAATATACAATACTCAACAACGGCCAGCCAGTTCTATAAGATGGATAGAAGGTGCACAATTTGATTTTTCCTTTTACTCCCAAAGTAAAAATCACAACAGAAATGATTACATTGTTATTTTACACAAGATGAAACAGGTTGCTGATGATCAGGAAACATTTCTATTGCTAAAAACAGAACTTCCTAGTTGAAACACTTCAAACACCGTAATTTACACTCTCCAATCTCTACATATTCTCGCCTTGATTTGCTAGACGTTTCTGGAGTTCAAAGCAAAGCTTTGATAGTTTAAGAAGCAACTTACATTGTTGGTCTCGTGATGTTGACAACTGAGTTGTTGCCAGCATGACTGGATTCCTAATCAATTGACTCAGCTGACTGCATATTGCAGAAGCTTCGAGATCACTGGCACTAGCTTCGGCTAGAAGTTGAAGCAGTTTATAGCTTTGGTCTTGAGATGACAATGGTTGTGTTGGGACTGGCGGAACAAGGAAAGGATGTTGAAGTAGCTGAGGAATCCTCCACCTTTCATTTCGATCCCATGCGAGACACTTCTTCATAAGATCAAGAAGCCATGGATTGGGAACAGGCTCATAAGTTATTTCATGGTTAGGATCTGTGATAACTTTAAACTTTGCCCAGAAGGTTTTGTATTCCGAAAATGGGGTCCTCCCATATACCATTTGATAAAGTATGCAGCCAAGAGACCAAATATCTGAAGGCCGGCCACATTTTATAATGTTTCCGTTTTCGTCACTCTCATTGCACATGAATGCTTCAGGAGACATGTAGCTCAGAGTACCCACCTGCAGCAATAGAATACTATCGAATCAAGCAGAGAGTAAAAAAATCAGATATTCAATGTCAGCTAGAAAGGTGTTGAAACATTCAGTGAATTATCCTCGACTCTTGCCACAATATCAAGATAGAGATCACCAATACTAAAACAAACAGAATGAAAGACAGTGTTTGACGTTCATGGCAGCATTCATGAGTCAAAATTGAGGCACGAACTGCATCATGTCATCTTGCATATAGTGACATTCTAACAGAAAATAAGGAAAAGAATAATGAGAGCCATGAGCATTGATCACCTGTGAATCCCTTTGGATGTTGGTTGTATCACTCATAATGGCTTTGGCAATACCAAAATCAATTAGCTTTAGAGAACCTTTGACAAGTAGGAAATTAGCTGGCTTCAAATCGGAGTGGACAATACGTTCCTCATGTATGGTGTTGACAGCTTCAAGTATTTGCTACAAAAATGTTTGAACACAAGTACATCAGCCTTCTGCTTCTAGCAGTGGAATTCAAGACCGAGAAAGGAATCACTAAATTTAAGAGGCCTGACCCCTATATATGCATATATGCAGTTGTTTGTTAACCTCCTAGACACTAGGTTGAACACAGATAAAAGGCTGGGGAAAAAAAAAGGAAAATGCATCAAGTTAATGAAAGCTTATGAGAAAAACTTGATGTGGAAAATGACATAGAACCAGGAAACCAGGTTTCAAGTGAAATAGAAGGGGAAAAACCAAACTGACAGCTTAAGTTGCAAGATATTTTCCATACAGTCCCTTTCATGGTCTTTAGAAAAGAGTCATTGATTCACCCTTGAAAGATAATAAAATGTCTCTTTCCCTCCAGGATGAAAACAAAACAAAAATAGGATGGGCAAACATCATTGTTTGCATTGTATAAATTACCCAAAGTAAACCAGAAGGAAGTCGTATAAGAGAACAAAAGATATAAAGACAATTGATGTACACATAATTGGCAACAGCAACTTGAGCCATGGTTAAGCTAGAGGACCTGCCAGTAAAATCGAAGCCAGTTCTCATCTATGGTCTGATTTGAGCCATCCATTTCCTTCCATTTCTGGGACAACATTCGAGCCAAATCAATTTCCCCGTATTCCAGTACCATGTATATATATCCGTCATCCTTGACTCTGCCATCTTTATTGCTCATGGAGCCATTCAAGACTTCACGGAGCAAAGCTTTCTCTGTCACCTAATACCAAGAGAGAATATCAGAAAGCCATTCACCAAATAAAACCAATGTCATGAATTCCAAAATTACATATTCATATGCTATATGCTTTGACAATAATGGATTTGCATATTAATTATATGTGGTAGTTTGGGTTGAACGTGAGTACCTCATAGTCTATTAGCTGTATGATATTGTTCTTTCCCTTCAACTTGTTTAAATACTCAATTTCCTGACAAAACCCATATGCAGTTGCATAATCACGACCTTTGAGCTTGATTTTCTTAAGTGCATAGATTGTACAGTCCGATGAAATGACTTTGTGAACCTCACTGCTTCCTCCACTTCCTATCTTACCGAGCCTTTGATAGAGTTTTCCGTTGACTTTAAAGAACAAGTCAGGATCATAATTTCGTTTACGAGGCGCAGATGCCCCTTTACTACTTACAGCCTTCTCCTGCTTTTCAGATTTAGAAGCCTCCAACTTCATGTCTGATGATGAGTTTTTTGACAATGGTACCTGAGATTTCTGTTCTGGACTATTACCTGTATGTTGACGCCCCTCCATTGAGTTATGAGTAGAAGCATCATTTGGTATTCCACCTTCCTTCACCACAGAGTCTTGTTGCTCTTTTGACAATTCTTGTTTCTTAATTTCCAGTTTGGAGTCAATAAACAAGGTAGAAGCCTCTGCTGCACTAACTGCCTGATCAACTGGAATTTTGGTATCCTTCAGGGAAGAACATGATTCGTGTGCCATATCTCCTCGATTTGCAGGCTCAGGATTCCTGCTGGAATTTTCCACAGGTTCTACAGCACCAAGTGTACTGCCTTCTTGATGAGAACGAGAACATTTGGTTGTAGAATTAAGCATGGGTGCTGAAGTAGAATGGATGTATGTTGAGGTGGGGCATGATGAGCCAGCCATAGAAAACTGAGTAGCAGGCTGACTTAAAAAGTTTCTGAATTGGTGCAGCTGATCCTGGACAACTGTAGTTCTCTTTGCCATTGAAGAAGCACCATCAGGCCTCAAACTGATATCAGGTTCTGTGTTCTGAACTTGCTGAAGCTTTGAGTCATTATTGACAACAGTTGATACCTCTACTTGATTACTTGCATCCCATTCCATTTCTGTCAATGCAAGTGAACCCATATGAGATGATAAATTCTCCATTCCAGTGGCCATTCGATCATCGGCCCCTGCATGTTGAAAAAAGACAATATATATTCGCAGAGCAGACTGACAAACTCAAGGATCATATAGATCACCTAAGTGTGGAAAACTTTTTCACTATGTCACAAAGAAAGCTGCCGACAATGAACTAAATCCAAAAAGAAAAAGAAAAAGAGAAGTTCTATAAACTGACAATTTAAACTTAAAGAAGCTGAGAAATTACCTTGACAACTGGTGCTGTTCCCAACTGAAAATCGAACTTTTCGCTGACCCTGATCGTGTTGAGGCTCTAAATGGGCCAAAGTCAATGGAATATTTCCTTTACAACCAATAGCAAGTTTCGAATGATCTCTCTGTGCATCAAATGGGTTCTCATCAAAGGTATTGGTCCTAGTGCCCGAAATTGATGGTGGTGTAATGGATGCATCTTCTTGAGTTTCCGCAACAGCAGTAGCTGCTTCATTCTTAATCTGTGAAATCGGATCCTTCGCTGCATGCCCACGACTCAATGAAACCATATCTTTAGACTTATCTGTGTCCACATTAATATCCACACCTGTACCCAAGCACCTTGATGCTTCCCGTTTGGGAATTAATGAGCGTTTAGGCATCATACTATTTGACTGCATGCTACCTAATAATTCCCCACAATTGACACAAGAAATAAATTAGGAAATGCCAAAAGCTATCAAATTCATAAAAATGATAATTCAATTTCAGAAAAGCCATCTAATTAAAAGCCTTCAATCTCCAAATTTTAACACTAATGACTAAACTGTTATATAAATTTGACGATACAACCTTAAATTTCAGCTTCTGAAATTACTAATACAATTAATAAATAGATTATTGAATCGATGAATAGGGAGAGAGAGGAGGCGTACCGAGAGGGCGGTGGCGCTTGAAGGCGGCTTGAACATGCCGGAAGAGGTCCGGCGGAGAGGATGAAGAAGTGAACGAAGACGACGATGAAGATGACGTCGTGTCTGAAGTAACTGTAGGACGGAACCTTGACGAGAGAGGTGGTGGGACCGGCAGACTAGCCTCCCTGTCCATCTGTGGATCTCAACCGCATTTCCGTCGAAGTGCAGTTTTAGGTTGTATGATGAAAAAAATAAAAAATAAATGGAGGGAGCAGATTCAATTGGCAAAAATTAGGGCTTCGATGATGAACGCTCAAATGAGCGAGTACTGGGACTGGGAGAGAAGGTGTTGGTACTCGAACTCCGAGTACCCATTTGCAAACCACAGCGTCTTTCTTCTTGCGCTTCACTGAAGAAGGATTTGGAATTTTGAATGCCTTACTTCTGGCGCTCTTAATAACTTTAATGGGGCCTGTTATTGGGCCTGTCCTTAAAAATTTGAAACTTCACTTAGAATAGGCCTTTTGACACCCCTCAAACTTCTGAAAGTACTTTTTTTTTTAATGCACTTCTGAAACTACTTTTTTTTTTTTATAAGACTTCTGAAACCACTTAACATAAGATAAAATAGTTCATTTTTTTTCATTTGAATGTAAATTCAATTAAGTATTTAGATAATTTTTTTAACAAAATATTTTTACCTACCCCATTTTATAATTCATATTTATATTTATATTTATATTTTAATTTATTTTTTTGAAAAAAATTATAAGAGTATAGAAATTTTACAGTAAAAAAAATAAGATAATCTTAATATTTTAATATTTGTGTACAATTTAAAAAATAAATATTTTTTAGATAAAAAATTATTGAAATAAGGTTAATTTTAATAAATCGATTTATATTTTATCAATTAAAAGGGAGTATTTTAGGAAATAGAATTGGAAAGGGGTGTTACAAGAATTTTGTATTGGTGTTAAAAGCTCCACTACTTTTGTTTTCCACCTGAGCTTTCATCAATTTGGATATTGGTGTAATCAATAGACTCGCAGGGTGTCTACAGAGGCTTTCACAAGCCCATCATTTTCTATGGGACAGAGGCCTTAGGTATAGATCGGATCGGTTTTACTAGGAGCCTATACGTGTTTTCAGGGTGGTTCCTTCCCTGGATGCATAACAGCAAAAGCTCAGCTGTTTGGTATATGTTAAAAAAACTGTACACATGATGCGATTTTGTAAGGTTATGTGAATTAATATTAAACTACTAAAGGTCATTTTTTTTTTTTTTAAATATTGATAAGTCGTAACACAAAGACTGGGAATTAAACCTGTGTCTTCAGAGTTCTTACTCCAGTAAAGGTATAATGGCTAAATAAATACTAAGATTGTCAACCCAATCACCCATTTTTTTCATCTCAGTTTGACAGATTTGAAACAAAGCACGAAATCATGAAAAAAAAAAACTTTTTTTGAAATATACATATATATATATATATATATATATTAGACCAGACTATTCATAGTATCCCAAACTATGAACTAAATTTATATTTAGTTTTCTTCAGCTGTTACTATACTTTCAAGCGAGGCATCAAATATTTCCATTGTTCAGTACAAAGTCTTTTTTTTCCTTTAATTTAAACATGTTGACAAGCCACTGTATAACTTACATAATTTGTTCATTCAAAATTCAAATCATGCAACCTTATGCTTATAAAATTCAAGCCGATCGACAAATAGAGTTAATACTTTATAATATGTTGATCTCGATCTCTTCCTTTGTCCCATTTAAAGGAATGCAAATAAAAATATGTGACACGCTCAGCTTTACAATCCACTCATATAGTTTTTTAATTTGATTGGTGAAAAACGTAATACAAAAGCTTCCCAAACTTTATTTTTACAAGAGATAACAACGGTTGCCGACCTACTGGAGAACTAAGTTTGTTTCATAAAGTACAAAATTCAACACGGTCGATAAACTTTCACGGCTCGTTTCTAGAATTTTTTAATTATTATTATTTTTAAATAATTAAAAGTACGAAGCTTTATTCCATTAGCATATGGGTCTCGCATAATTTTGATGCAAAAGGAATCAAGCAGGGTTTCCTCATAACAAGAGCCCGTTATGGAGTAATCCGCCTCCGAACATTAACGGGCCAAGTTAATCCATGACCCGACCGGATTAAGCAATAATGATCGTGACCGTCGATTCTGTGGATAAGGCCATGCACTGGCCTTCTGAAATCCGAAGATATTATCTGAATACATTAACTTCGACAATAAATCTCTGATGAGCATTTTAATTTATGGGACCATTAATATCTTGACCATTGATCCCTCTCTCAGGTAATTCTACGGTCAGATATTGATCACTAAGATTCATGGACACAGCAGTTGATCCATTTGTATATATCAAACTTTTGTCCATATCAAAAGAGACCCCAGGAAGCTACAATTCTAGAATCAATTCTAGGAGAAGTTTCAGCTTCATAGTTGTCTTCGGTTCTTGTCTCTTTAAAGGCAGAGAAAATGATACTGTGAGTTACAAAGAAAAACCACCAAAAACACTTTTTCGGCGTAGCTGAAACATCGTTTAAGATTTATTTAACAGTGGCAAAACCTAGAAACCAAAGACAGCCCTTGACGGAAATGCAGCAAAGTAAAAAGAACCAGCCACAAAAGTCAGAGAGGCTGCCACCTTCTTGGGCAGCTGTGAGAGGCATTTTCACTTGTAAAAATGTCCAAGCACAGCAGCAGCAGCAGCAAAAGAATCCTGAGCAGCACCAGCAGCAAGAAAAGAAGCAGAAGCAAAAGCAAAAGCAAAAGCAGCAACAAGATGAAGCCATTGACGAAACAAGCAAGAAATGCAAGAAAATGAAGTGTTCGGGGTCATTATGCAGCAACACAAAGGTGACGCACAGGCCAGAAGCTGCAGCTTCTCCAGAACTCCAAAGGAAAAGGGCTTCAATTGGTTCAAGCCGCAACAATGAATCCTCAAGCAGATCCATGAAAACTCCTCTGCATGAACCCAATGGCGCCAGTGGGGCTATTTCCTCTACCAATTCTTCACTTTCTATGTCTTCAAATTCCTCCATTGCCGGTGGAGGATCGTTCAGAGGAATGCCATTTAGAAGACTCTCTGGCTGCTATGAGTGTAGAATGGTCGTTGACCCTGTTCTTGGATTTGCCAGAGACCCTTCTCTCAGAGGCAGTATTTGCTCTTGCCCTGAATGTGGTCAGATCTTCACGAAAGCTGAAACGTTGGAGGTTCATCAAGCTGTTAGACATGCAGGTACTTCACTATTGTTACTTTTGCAATTTCCTTGTAATTTTGTCCTGTCTCCTATCCTTCCTAATTACAAAAAATTCTCAGTGTCTGAATTGGGTCCTGAGGACACAAGCAAGAACATTGTGGAAATCATATTCCAATCAAGCTGGCTAAAGAAACAAACACCCATTTGCAAGATCGACCGAATCCTGAAAGTCCACAACACTCAAAGAACCATAGCCAAGTTTGAAGAGTACAGAGACTCCATTAAGGCAAAGGCCACCAAGCTCCCAAAAAAGCACCCACGTTGCATAGCAGATGGCAATGAACTCCTTAGGTTTCACTGCACCACTTTCACATGTTCACTTGGCCTAAACGGATCCTCAAACTTGTGCAACTCAATACCACAATGCAATGTGTGCAGCATCATCAAGAATGGCTTCAAAGTTACACAAGAAACCAATAAAGGACTCCGTGGACATGGCATTTTGACAACTGCGACAAGTGGGAAAGCTCATGATAAAGCTGGCGTTGAAGGTGGGAGTGATGCAAGGGCAATGCTGGTGTGTAGGGTAATTGCAGGGAGAGTGAAGAAGAGCATGGAGGGTAACCTAGAAGAATATGATTCAGTGGCTGGTGCCATGGGCATGTACTCTAATTTGGATGAATTGTATGTGTTTAATCCTAAGGCTATATTGCCTTGTTTCGTTGTAATCTACAGTGGGTTCTAATAATTTGTTAAAGTTTGTTAAAGCATTTTGTTAATTAAGTTAATTACGTTTCTTGTTTCTTCTGGTTGTTTGATTCTGTCGAAACATACAAGCTCTTTGATTAGTTGCTCGCTTGTGTATGGGGTAAGCTAGATACAAAAACTCCAGCAGCTTGAAGACACGGAATGGTGTACCTAAACACTGAAGAATTAATTTGCGGGTCCAGCCCAGCTTGGAAACGTCAACTTTATGAAGATTTAATTAAATTGCGACTTCCTCGCTTGTTCACCCAGTCCAAGGCTTGGTATTAATTGCACGCATTGGGCATATAAATTCAGATGAGGATTCGAGTAATTAACATATATTTCTGTTTTCGTAAATGGAGCTGGTTTAAAAGCTGGGGAAAAGTGATAAAATATCAGAAAATATAGCACCAAAGAATTTGACATCTTGGATGAATTTATTAGAGTATTTTTTAAATTACATTAAAAGTCACAAGTGAAATAATTTCTTCTCGCCTTTTCCAAAAGCTCCATTCTTTTTTTTTTTTTTTGTAATTTGATAGATATTTTATTAGATTGAAATCTATTCATATTAGAATTAAAGGTGAACTAAATTCAATCAACAAAGCATAGGCTGAAGGTCTAGTATGTAGGTCTATTAAACATAAATTGAAAATTGGGGCCGATATGAAGAGAATGAAGAGATGAGTTTATTGAGATTTGAGAATACTTTAAAAATCTACATCAGTTAAGATGAGACCTACTCCCATAAAATTAAGATTAGAAAACTGCCCTCGAAATCCAGGTGGACATGGAGGTGAGAAACGTCCACCTAATGATGACTTAATAAAAGGGTAAAAAACCAACAAAAAAAAAAATCTTATAAAAAAATAACACCTAAACGACTTGTGACGTGTCCAAATCAATTGTGTTACTCAGCAGGATCTGTTCTTTGCAGTACTCACTGGAGTTGCATACTGAAACAGTGAACTTGTATTTCAGTTGTTCTCTACGAGTTCTGAAAAATTATCAGAGGGTAGAGCCTATATAGAGAGACCATTTTTATTGTTCTTCATAAGTAGTAGTGGTACAGCTTGTGCTGCCGTTTTGATCAGTGGCCTTGTTTTGTAGCCTGTGGCGTTGGTCGCGCGTGAGTTCTTGATGCGAGAAAACAATTCCTCCCCTATATTTTTCTACTTACTTTGACTCTTGTTTTGTACTCATTACCTCATGATTTGCAGCGGTTTTGTTGATCTTTGATGCATAAAAAGCATAAGCAGTTCAGTATGGGCTTAAGAAGCACTGCTAATACCATACTAATAAACAAATTCCACTCATCAATATTTTAACGAACATAATTTATCGTGCACTAATCTTTTGGATTGAGACCGCGTAAGCAAGGCCACGTAAACTTTCTTGTTAGGCCATGTAAATGTTACTGGTAATCGCTGCTCTAGCATGATGAATGATGATGAGTCAGCCTTGGCGCCAAAAAATGCGTGGGCCGTAAGTAGTTTTTGTTATGCAGCTTTTGTGGTTGTGTCAATGCCTTGGTTTTTACAGTCATTGAAAAGAGTAAAAAGAAAGAAAAAACACATGCTGGAAAGATGAAGTTCAGCTGCCCAAGCGCTGCTCATTATGAGGACTGCGGGGAAAGTGAGAGAGGAGTGTGTGTTAATGAAATGATTGAAGATGAAAGCCACGTCACAAGAGAAAGAATAACGTTTATAATTAAAGGGGGGGGGAAATGCAACATAGCAAGTGCAATTACGGGTTAAATTTTCTAAATTTCATAAAGAAGTGAAATAGTAATAGACCACGTAATGACGTAAGTCTGGATTTTTAAAAAATAAAGAAATGAAAAAAAGAAATTGGTGTTCGTATCTTTGTCGTAGATGTACCCAACTCTAGCAATCCATCTGTAAGACAGCCCACTGATTGAGCTCAGACGCAGGGCACACAGCAAGAGAGATGACAAAGTTGTTGGGCATGGGGCTATTTTTTGACTGCGACTACATGAACCTGGTGGAGCCGGCCCATTTTCTTGTTATTCGAGATAATGACATGTCCCTGATTGCGGGGCCAATTGGCTAAAAGGCTGGGCCAAGGGTAACTGGTAACTGCTTAAAGCCACCTTTACCTCATCGTCTACCACAACCTTAAAGTAGAGATGACAATTTTTCTTGTTAGAATAGGATCCTACAGGATTTCATTTCATTTGAGACAGAATTAAAATATATTTTTATCTCAAAAAAAATAAAGAGATGAGAGTGAAATATGTTTTTATTCCATTCGCATAAACGAGATAAGACTGGAATTGACAAATCATGTCTCATCTCATTTCATTACCAACCATGTTATTTTAGTTTATTATTATATTATTAAACGAATAGATATTTTAACATGACTGAAGCTGATTACTGTTCAAATCTATAATTTTTATAGCATAAGTCTTAATATTAACATGTAATTGAAGCAAATAAGCAATTAAAAAATATTATCATAAAATTATATTCAAACATACATGTAGTTAAAATAAAACTATTATATAATTTTTCACTTTATATTTATTTAAGATTTTTGCTATATTGAATTATATTTGAAATTATTCGGGACAATGAGATAAGATGAGATATTTAATAGGACGGGATTAGAATAAATTTTTGTCCCAAATAAAATAAAAAGACGAGAATGAGATATTTTCTAATCTCATTTGTATATACGGGAAAGGATCGGGATTCGTAATTACCATCTCATCCCGTCCCATTGCCAACCCTACCTTGAAGGACCTTTCTTGTGGGTACAATAGGATTAAATAAATGTGCATGCATTCGGAGGAGTATTAGGGCTTGCTTATAGATAGCATCAAGCTCTAGCTTTTCGAAACCAAATGACAATTAGTTCCGCCTCACCCATTTTAGGGGCAGCCTAAGCCTAATGTCCGCCACTAGAAAACCAAGCATATAGAGCACACTATAAAAACCTAACAAAAAAATACATTTACCATAAATTCAGTTTGTGATTATAGTTTAACGTAGGCATGAAGCACTATTTTACTCTCGCCGGGTGATTGATTCATACAGCGTCACTTTTTTAATCCATCTCTACTACCTGCTCGGAAAAAAGTTAAGTTGTATAGGGAAGCCTTCAAAAGGAATCCTGAATTGAACCTGACTTGCCGCCACCAAAAGAACACCATGTTAAAACAATGGAACCGTGACAGAACAAAACAAAGCCAAAAATAGACCAATACAAGGATAGCCACCGTCAAACATATGAGCACACATGTAGAACTGGTAGTAAAAG
The DNA here is from genome assembly GCA_030449905.1 of Luvunga scandens. NCBI lineage: Eukaryota > Viridiplantae > Streptophyta > Magnoliopsida > Sapindales > Rutaceae > Luvunga > Luvunga scandens. The sequence continues at coordinate 3,213,758 of JASUUG010000798.1, read as the reverse complement.
TATATGAAAGAACTGAAAATACAAGAGAGAAGTTGCTAACCTCTGTAAAATTGTTTTAGGCGTGTGATGGATGGATGATGGATCAGCTAAATGCAAGCACCCTAAAGGTGCTCCTCTCCCCCTTCTAATTCTAACCCTCTTTTCTTGCACGGTTCACTTTTTAAGTGGTCCTCTCTTTTTCTATTTTTTTCTAAATGCTCCATGCTAGCCATAATGGATCCTGTTTGAAGGCAGCAGGAAAATGGATCTCAGCAGCATCATTCAACAAGTAAATATTTGCAAATATGTACATTCATACTCAAGACAATAAGAAACCATAACTTGGTACATGCCAAATGAACAGAGAAGAATAGGTATGGGACACTAATGCCAAGAGTGCAAATGAAAAAGTAAAATAAACAAATGAGGAAAACCATTTGCTTAAATTACGTTTGTTTTCCATTTTTCTTGAAATATTCATAAAAGGTTTGCATTTTCTGCATATAAAATTTCAACTTTGAGGAAAAGATAGAAATCAACATCAGATATAAAACAAAAGAAAGAAAGTCAGCATACCCACAAACTGAATGTGACATTTTTAGAATTTTCAATTATTGAGATCCTCCAACTGTAATATATATCACAATTTTCCTGCTTCCCCAAGTTTTCATTACCATGTAGTACCTTGGCAGCCCAGAATGAAACAGTTCTGTGCATAATTATCAATGTTGATCCATTTAGTTCCAATATTTTGACAGGATCCGGTGAAACATATGATGAATCATAGGAAGAATTGTTAACTTGAAACCTCAATCCAGCTCAATCCAGCTTTTTTCTCTCCCAGTTTCTTACCAGCTTTTCTCACTTTGCTTAAACTATCCCACATTCCCAATGTCGCATAAACATTTGAAAGCATAACATATTTGGAAGGGTCTTCTGGTGCTGTTGCAAGAAGTTTCTCAGCAATAACACTAACAAGTTTAGTATTATTGTGAGTTTCACAGGCCTTAAGCATGGAGGCCCATATGGCTTTACTGGGTTTAAATGGCATTTCAGCAATCAGTTGTTCTGCGTCGTCGAAGCATCCAGCTTGACCAAGAAGATCAACCATGCAATAATAATGTTCTAAATGAGGTTCTAGTCCATATTCAGGTTTCATAGATGTAAATATGGTCCATGCCTCTTTGACTAAACCAGCGTGTCTGCAGGCAGAAAGAAGACCTAGAAAGGTGATTTCATTTGGCTTCAATCCGGATTGTATCATCTCGTGGAAATATGCAATAGCTTCCTTTGCTCTGCCATTCTGCCCACACCCGACAATGATCCCAGTCCAAGACACAACATCTCTTTCTGGCATAAAATTGAACAGAGCTAAACCATCATCAATTTCACCACATTTTAAATACATATCAACAAGAGATGTTAGTGTAATGTCCTCTTTTTCAAAACCTCTCTTGACACAGAAAGCATGAACCTGCTTGCCCCTTCGAAGAGAAGCTAAACTTGAACAAACCTTCAGAACACTTGAAATAATAAATTGGTTTACATCCTGATTTGAATTAATCATGTCTCTAAACAGTAAATAAGCCAATGAGTTCAGTCCATGTTTAGTACAGCCCATGATCAAACCGGACCAAGCTACAACATCTTTCTTGGGAAGCCTACGAAAAAGTCCCAATGCACTTTTAACATTCCCCAGTCTTGCATAAAGGTCAATGAGATTGCTTCCAACAATAAAATCTAACTCATAACCACTAGTGACAATCAAGCAATGTACTTGAAGTGCAAATCTAGGGTTAGAGTTGAGTAAGTTGATGCAGGCCTTCAGAGCACTAGTGAAAGTGTAAGAATCAATACACATTCCAGAGCTATGGATTTGTGAAAGCAGAGTGACAGCTTTTTCATTCTGTTCATTAACAACATACCCAGAAAGCATTGAATTCCAAAGTGCCACATTGCCATATGGAAAGGCAACCCAACTTGAATATTGATCAAATAGCTTTCTTGCTGCACATAAAACATTACAATTTGAATACAAATCAACCAATGCTGACAGGGTGAAACAACTACATTCGAAACCTGACTTAATAACATAACAATGAATTTGTTTCCCCATCTGCAACAAATTTTGATAACTGCATACTTTAAGACTACATGGTATCGTGAAGTCATCAAGCCTTAAATCTTCCTTGTGCATCATAACAACAAATTCCAAGGCTTGCAGACTTCCATTATCTGCAAAACCAGCAACTATAATATTCCAAGACACATCATTCCTTACAGGCATTTGATGAAACAAACTCACTGCTTCCTCCATCGAGCCCTTTTTACAATACCCTGAAATGATAGTGTTCCAAGAAGTAATATTCGCACTCGAAAACTTATCAAAAACTTTCTTAGCATCACTCAAACTCCCACATTTCACATACATGTCCAAAAGGGTATTCATCAAAACCGTGTCGTACTCTAACTTCTCTCTAGTGATTCTTTCATGTATCAATCTACCCAGGTCAAGATCACCCGAAAGAGAACATGCTTTTAAAACTGCAGAGTACAAAAACCCATTCGGCTCCACTGAACCATATTTTAACATGTGATTGTATAACCCGATAGCCCAGTTAGGTCTTTTGTTGCTTGTATATGCAGTAACCATAGTGGTCCATGAGACAATATTCTTGTGGGCCATTTCATCGAACAGCTTCTGTGCATCGTTTAAGGACGTGAAGTCCACGTACATGGAAAGCAAATTGTTGCCGGTGAAGATATCTTGAGACAGCCCACATTTGATTATTAGACAGTGAAGTGATTTCCCTTGTTTGATAGATCGACGTCGGCCACAGTGTCGCAAGGCTTCCATGATACGCTTTAAGTCCATGGCTGGCCATGAAGGGTAGGAGCTCATAGGTTGTCATTAATAGGCCTGTTGAGGAGCAGCCACCAAGCCAAAACTTTCTGTATTTGTTATATTATTAGTAATTAAAATATTTTTTTAACTTTTATTAGTAATTAAAATATTTTTTAAGTTAAAAAATAAAGTTAATTTTAGATAGGAAAATTATTTACCGATCATCTCTTTTTTAGAATTTTTTTAAAAGTATACAATTTTTTTTATTTTTTAATTAAATTTCACTTGAAGTTACATTTATTTACACTTTTTTACTTGTGTCTGTTGATTGTAAAGATTCTATTAATTTTTTTAATAAAATAAAAATTTTACCCTCTAAATGTAAAATTACAATTTTGTTCTATAGCATTAATTTAAGAGGTAAAATAATCATTTTGTTAAAATAATTAACCAAATCTTAACGGTCAACAGACAGAAGTGAAAAAATATAAAAAAAATAATTTCAGATAAAATTCAGCAAAAAAAATAAATGAATTATATATTTTTAAAAAAAATTAAAAAAAAATGGTCGGTTAAATATGCCTAATAAAATGGAGCAAGGGAATATTGAGTGCACTTGGGTCATTGCATTGCTAGAACAGTGAGGACGTGAGGTGATGTGATGCAGATTTTTGAGCAATTGGGATAAAAGTCACAGTAGTCAAGGAAAAGTTTATGCTTAATTAGTTTCATTTCATCTATTTAACGACTATAAAAAGATTACAAGAAGCAAAACAAATGATATAACCGTTTCATGTTACTAGTAATAGGAATTTTGACAAAATCTAGTCTGCTCAGCTAGTTTTAGTTATCTATAAATTTGGGAAAGATACGAGTAATTCTGTAATTGGGAAAATTTGCCACACCAAATATCAGGAAAAAGTTAAAAAGAAAGAAAAAGAAAGCTGGAACTTCTGACGTAATAATCTATCTAATAAGACTATATTACTACGGGGGGAAAAAATTGAGAATTGATTGGACTGAAGCCGGCAAGTTGATTTGATTTCCACTCGAATTCTCAGAATTAACTTTTGCACAACACACCAAACCGTTCTTTTCGCAATCCAGCTCCGACATGCACAGCTTGCAGTTCAATTCTGGATATTGTTAACTTCAAACGATGCATAGAATAGCTTGGATGCTCTATGCAAGAAGCAAAACAATTACTTGGGATGAGGAATTCCGCAGATGATAAAAATTGGAAAACCAGCATCCAACCTGGATAACAGTCAAATCTGCAAAACTATACAGGTATACATTTTATATCAGCACCAGATGAAGGAAACTAGAAAAATCTCCTGATTGTTATCTTGCTGGCTGGGTCAATTGGAGTGTTGTATTATGTGATTGCTGGAGACACCGACATTCTGGCAAAGGGTATGTGTAAATGGAAGTTTTCCTATTGATTTTTCTAACTCTGGGTACCATAATTCCCTTGCGGTCATTTTCAGTGAGCATTATTTCCATCTGATCCTTGAAAGTTACCCAGCTGCCAAACCAATCAACAGGTATTTTATGAATCAGTGACCAACCAAAAATGCACTGGGAATCTGCTGAAAGTCTAAAGATTTATAAACCGAGAAGTTGCACTTTTGATGCATTTGGACCCAAAACATTTCATGTTTCTGCACACATTAAGGTCTCTTCACTTAACACCAATATTATTTCAATCGACGACCAATTTACTTTGTAATTAGTTAGATCTGTACAATCCACATACATATCTTATATTTCTGAAGTGGAGCAGAGCAATATTTTATGCTCGTGGTGCAAGGCCATGTAAAATCAAAGGGTCATTCTTCAGGAAATTTTTTTGCTTCAACAAACAAGGAACTTGTTTCCATTTGAAACCTATTTTCTACAAACCTAAAGCCTGTTTAAACATTATTAAATCTCAAATAAGCAGATTTAGAATTTCAAGACCGTCAAACGCTATCATACTGGGACAAGTTCCAACTTGTTATTGTAATGATGGGAAGAAAGATAAAAATACAAAGAAACAATACCTGATATTCATGTCCTGAAATAGAAGAACAAGCTTGCGTTTATCAGGATTAATGGTCTTCGAGTGTCCATCAAAAAGGAATCTTCTATGGCCCATTAAAAAATGGGGAAAGTTCCCACCATGAGTTGTTACAAAAACTTCACTAAACAAACAAACTGTGTAGTCCAAAGCAGCCAGCCTTGAAGAATACCCCTGCCAACAATCATAAAACAGGATTAATGGTCCGCAATGGTCAGTAGGAAACTAAGCTGCAATAGTGCCATCTGAAAAATCAGTTGTGTCAGATACTCAGACTAACTGGAAATTTTTTCAAAGACATTCATTTGACCCTCTCTTTCACTCAGCAAACTAACTTGGAAAGGAAGACATACTAAAACTAAGCAGAACTACAAACACTGAATGGAGACAGTCACTGTTTGATATTCCATTAGCTGTTGCAACATCTCTCCATTACAAATCAATAGTTTTACTTGAAATCACTATTATAGCATCAAGTCAAACATCTGGTCCAAGTACCAGCACACCGGCTTCATTAATTGACCACAATGTCTACCAGAGACGAAGAAAGAATGGAAGTGAAGTCTCTAACAGGTGAAGGGCAAAGTGAGATGGAATCAGCTGGAAATAGTAACCACATCTCTGGCTTTGAAACATAGGCTCTTTTTAACAGAGATAGGCAAGGGAATCACTTTCCAGAACTACAGAGTCGGGGTACGGAATGACAAAATAATTCCATTGATAATAAATTTATTGTACCATAAGTCAATTAGCCAAATAACTGGATGCACTCTATTCAATACTCAAACAGGTGTTACGAGAGGAAGTATATTTACCTCAAAAGTAGCAAGTTCATCAGGTGTTGCAAGAGATTCCTTGGTATAAACAAGGGGAAACATCTTAAGTAATGGAGCCAAGTGTCTTTCTGCCAGGTATATTTTTCCCGAGGCCAAATAAATTGAAGTGTTATTATCAAATCCCATACCACGTAGCATCATCCCAACCTATGCTGACAAGAAAAACATTTTGAGAGAGTTTATTATCTGGACTATCTGTACAGGCTTGTACAGACAAATGCATATACAGTGAAAATGCATGCAGAATTAAGCATAAGATTGTTCTGCATTCTGGACTGCAGTAGAACCAAGACATCAGAAATAATTTAGATGGAAAGTAAAGAAAAATTTGAATCGGAAGTGCATGGCATAAATGTAGCCTGTCAGAACAGGCCAAATCGAGGACCAACTAGATACAACATACAGAGTAAATTCACTGTGTAGAAATAATACAACTCAAAAGAGGATTTTAATTTTAATCATCTTCTCCTGAGATTTTTCTCTGTATAATATATACCATTCTTCCTTTTAAATTAGTGGCCATAGTATTTCTTGATCAGAACTATACACCAAATTTTAGCAGGTATTTCCTCTACTCTTGTGGAATTTCAAACTATGTAGTTATTAAAGATGTCACTAGAACAAAGTGAAGACCAAAAAAGACCTGTGGACACTGTAAGTAAAGCATGATAGCATTTATTTTAAAGAATAAAAGTGAATAAACCAAACAGTCAGGTGATGCTCACATCAGTAATCCAAATTCCAAAAGCAAAAAGGAGAGGTAGAATAATGAGCTACCTCCAAGGGGGTTAGAGGACATTTTCCATTTATTCGATTGAGACCAGGTACGATGACACGATCTTTTCTCTTAAACTTCCCCTTCCACCATTTTTCTCGAAACTTATCCATTTCCAGTTTCTCAGCCTTTCCCCCATCGTATAAACAGCATGAGAAGGCTACCATGTCCTAAAAGTGTACATGATTGTTAGACAAAGTACTCATAATTGTTATTGAATATTGAACACTATAAATAACTAGTATAGATGTAACAAACAGTATGCATACTTCCTCAAACCGAAGGTGAATGGAAACATACTTTCCGCCAGTCCCTGAACTCTTATCAGTCATTCGCTTAACTAGCTTGTCTGCCAGCGTTGATATAGAATCAGAGAACCTCAATGCTTTATAATTAGCCATGCATCTTAGCAATTGAATATGAGGTGGGACATTCATTGCCAATCTATTAGCGAATGGGGCAATGCGGATGACCCTACACCAAATATAAGCAATAAGAAACAATCTAGAAATATGATTCAACAGGTTTTTGGTGGGAATAAAGTGGTTCAGAAGGTTGGGATCATTCAGTAATTTGCTTGCTTTATTCTCAGCTCATAAATTTAACTGATTTTTGGGGATAAAAGTATTAAGTGAACCCATTTAGTTGAGCATGAAGAAAATTTAACAAAGGAATCAATGACTCAGAACATACCCTTGCTCTCGCAAAACATGATAAACTTCTCCCATATAATAACTAGCAGGAGCCCAAGCTTGGACATGGAAGTTTGGAATATTAGTAATATTGTAATCATATCTTTCCATTAAAAGATCAGGTAACTCTCTAACCACCTTTATGTAGCCATCAAGTGTTGCTACAAAGTGATCTTCATCATATAGATCTCCAAACTCACTGTCAAAGAAGAAAAATTTTATGTTGTAAATGAGTGAATCTAAGGAAAAACACATTCCAGAAGAAAATCATATTGGTTAATATAGGGGGAATAACATGCATACTATAAATTCTTGCTGAAAATACATAGTAGGTTGCATTTGTTTAAATGTTTAGTTGAACAGAGAGATGCTTGGCTGAACTAAGCAATGACAATATCAAAATTTTGATCAAGGATCCTCGTGCGTTTGGCTGAGCAATTCAAAAAATAATATCCCGCATGGTCTATATGAATAAAATTTTGCTTGTAAAACAATCATAACATCTACACTATAGAAGAGCTCTCAGCAGTCAGCAGAGTCTATCCTCATGTCTCCATCAATTAACAATAACAATGGTAATTATATCAAAACTTGATCATAACTAACAAAACAAAAAATATTTTCCAGCTAAAAGTAAAAACCTAATGAAACAGGAATATTAACAAAAATATATGCAATATGTAAGCCAGAATCTAGCACAAATATCCTTTTACTGAAGTTTGAGACAGAAAAAAATAATGGCTTATTCCATTATCTACCTCGGATCCTTCCAAACACTGTTAAACTCAAAACGAGGGATAACAAGTACTGCATTTAAAAGTCCAGCTACAGCCACTGCATTGCAGATCTGCAAAAGATAATAAAATTTGAACATACACTTAAACTAGAAACAGAATCTATTAAGCATATGGGTATCTGTGTATTATGTTGTTATATTGTGAAACTATGGTAAATCCATTCAGTTTCCCAGAAGATGGATGAGAAATTTTGGGGCAGGTCGGGGGAAGAAAATCTAGAAAAAATAGCACAAAATTTAGTAATCACTAATCAACATCAAAAGTAACAACTTACCGCAGAACGCTGTTGGTTAAGACCACCATTAGCTTCGACAATCAAGAAACCGCTAGGGCCAGGGGACTCTGAAATTTAATGTATATCAGCTTTCAGTACTTTCTATCAAACTATCAGTTTTCATGGGAAGACCATGCCTTAACATGTTGAAGTGGACCTTAATAAGGATGAAAGATAAGAAATTACATTACCTTTTTCAATGCTGAAATATTTTCCAGCACTTGAATTCAGACAAGGTTTCTGCACCTTCAATCTCTTGTATTTCCATACAGAGGACAACTACAAGAAGAAACAGAGAGAATTTTAGCCTATTACTGAAACATCATAATTTAACCAAAATATCATAATGCCCCATTCATCAATCAACTTATCACCACCAACTACGTTTTGGTTACTCATTTGAGAGGAACTCAAATTCCCAGTTTTTAACTTAACGAACAAGAATGAGAAGCGCCGATTTTTATCTTATTCTAAATTTCAAATTCAAGAAAAAAAAAAGGCAAATAATAGCTCACTTGACTTGATTCACATTAACTGTTAACAGATTTATAATACATAGTCAAAAATTAAATTCTCAATTTTAGTCTTTTAAATGCCGAATATAAAGAAGAAATTTCGAGAACATAATTCATTCTCGGTGCTTTCTTTTCCTCTCCATATTTTCTAAGCAAACAAACAGAAAAATAAAATAAATAAACAAAGTGAGGAAGAGAGAAACACACATCAATGGCTGAAGAATTATCGGACTGAATTTGATCCCAAAGCTTCCCAAAGATCTCGTGACTTCTATACACTGAACCAGGAAGGGGAGTATGGCCCACAAGCCCGGCAAACGGGCCCACGCACATGATAAGGCCCGAAACATACAACAAACACAACAGCACCAAATACCGGAGGTTTCGTCGGAAAATAAAACTGACGGTGAGGGCGAAGCTATCACGGCGAGAGAACGAGTACGTCTTGGTTCGGAGCCGGCGTCGGCTATGGGAAATGCTAGAGTGACGACGCGGCGACGGAGGCGGACTCGGTGAGTTGCTGCCGCCGTTGCTACTCTCGCTACTGTAACCGCCGCCTCCTCCGCCAGAGGCAGCAGCATTTGTGTTCTGGTGGTTGTAGTAGGGCATCGCTTTAGTGGTTTTGTTTGTGGCCATGCAAGTCTCCACTATCCACACTCTCTTTGCTGCATACGCTTTGTGTGCGAAGGCTTAAAAAGGTAACATGTTTGTACTGATCTCGGGAGATTTTTTAACGGGCAACAGTGAAGAAAGAGAGAGAAAGCTGGTGGCTTGGCTAGTAGCTATGAAGATGCCGTACGTTCCCTGTTCGTGCTACCAGTGATATTTTGTCATTCATAAATTTTATTCGGAGTCATGATATAAAGGTCCCTAACGTTTTGCTAAATTACTTAGTAAAACAAAGTTTACATCCTTTTATACAAACCTATGCTATCAAGTATCAAATTCTAGAGTTGATCGAGTGAGAAGACTTATTATATCACTACTCTCAAATTTTATTTAAAAATAATTGATTAAATATTTAATTTAAAGAGAATGCTATTGAAAATTTAAACTCAACATTTACACGAGCAAATGGTTGAATGTAGTTTAATAACCTTTAAATTAATTCACATAATTAATTCAATTTAATTCTCATTTTTTTGTTAAATTTTATCTAAAACATGCCTCAATTTCTCTATGATTTGCGGTGAAAATAAAACCAATTTTTAAAAAATTATATATGTATGTATATGTATATAATAAACCGATTAATTCAACTCAATTTAGTTAATTATTAATCTCAATATGTAATTGTTAAATCATTGATTGTTGATTTTACTAATTTTTTTTAATAGAATCTATGCAAACTTTTTTTCTTTTGAATTTTACTCCCATAACCAAATGTTGTTTCAAAAGCATTCGAATTAGCATCAATCGACGCAGAAGGAGATTCTATACCTACAGCCTTTGCTATCGGGAAAGAAATGGTGCTTTAAACCTAAAAGGGGCGCCCTCTTGTTGCACCTTTACACTAACTGGAGTTTCTCTTGCTTGCCACAATCCTACGTCTAATAAAGTAAGACCAACCAAAATTAGCAGGGACTCATTCCTTGCTTGCTTATACTTGCAAGGTTATGTATTGGGTGTTATCAGTAGTACAAATTTCTTGGTTTTTGATATATAGCTCTGTGAGATAGGAGTGCGTCATTGAGGCATGGCGAAAACGAACATATGATCATATCAAATTCATCAACCCTTTTTTTCTTTTTTTTTTTTGTGTTCAATCTATTGTTTGTGGTTTTTTTTAAGGTTTATCTGAAAGCTTTCCGAATCAAATTTTGGATTTTTATTAAGTAACAAAGGATTTTTAGAAATGAGCTAAGAGTTATAACATTTGAATAACTCTTACATTCCACATTCTTGAAATGGATCCTATCAAATATTTCACATTAGTTTTTTTAGGCTAAATGGGGCCTCATGGTATCCTAATCAATCCACTGGGTTGAGTTTGCTATTAACGACTATTGAGGTGTAAGTGTAGTTTGAAGGGCTTCATCAGGCAAGAAAACCACTTCGTCCCTAATTTAGACTTGAATTGAAACATATCCAAATTAGTTTCTTGGATAAAGATCTCTTATCTAAAGACAATCGTGTTATGTTTTCTTTCTCTTCAGTTGGTTGGGAGATATGTGGCGTAGGCTTGTATGCACAAGAGAAAAAGATCATTATTATGAAATGGTCAGAGGCTATGAAGTAGTCTTCAACAGTGGAGAGATTTGAACCGTCCACCTTATGCATAAGAAAAAATATCAAGTATCAACCAATTCAATTGATGATATAGACTTGCATGAAAAGAATTATAATTTATACATTTAATTCTAATTTTTTAAAAATCAGGGGCTAAATGATCTACTATAGTTTTTCTTTCCCGCCCTAAAAGCGTTTAATGTGTCGTAATTCTCGTTTAACCATGATTCTGAAAAAGTCCAAACAGACCACAAGAGTATCTACTGGTGTTTATTATTACAATTCTTTTTTTTTCTTGTTCAACCAATTAGCAACAATTTGTTAGCTGCACCTGTCCCCAACCCGAAAGCAAAAGTGCTTCGTGGACCAGAGTCTTGAGGGTAGAGCAAGTCCAATCGGCGCTTGGTCACTTAGCCGAGCTGCGCCGATCGGATCCTGATGATCTTGCTCATAATCATGAGTATTCAAAGTACTAAATTGGAATAAAAAAAGGAATAAAAAAGCACTGAGGAGATGCCATTTTAAATTAGATACACTTGTGCTAAATCCTAAATTAAATCCAAAGCGGTACTCGTAGCGGAGAATAGATTTGCCAGGTAAGCAGCAAAGACATCCGAGCGGTTACAGCCGGTCAGTGTCAGCAAGTGCGTCGCCTCGGGCACTGCTGCGTGATCCCACTTCGCAATCACTAACAGACAATTTTATTGTAGTGATTAGACAGTATTACCCCCACGCATTTGACAATAGCTTTTTTCTGTGAGCCGTTTGGCACCATCCAATTTAATACACTTTGGAGTTTGCTAGCATGGATCCTTCTCTCTCTCTCTTTTTCATTTATGTGCTCACCACCAGGTCCCCTACACGACCACACTTTTTTTTTTTTTTTAATTTGTATTTTGTCTTAATTTTAACCTCATCTCATTATGGCCCCCTATGTTTTTCATCAAGATAATAATTTATAACAATGTTGAGTAAATGTGGTTGGTTGAGAAAGAGCAACACTATAAAGTATAAAAAATGTTGCAAGTTATTGAGCTAATGTACTTGACGTGAATTTAAGGCTTTAAGCCTTTTTTAACGTTTTTAATGCTCGAATAGAATTAATTCAATCCCAAACGCAGATGATCCATCACTTTAAAAGACTTCTAAGTTCCTTCCATGGCAAAAGTCATGCGAATTTCCAATTATTATTTTAGATTTTATACGCATGGACATGGTAGTCGATAATTCATATTAAACAATGATTTCGAAACAATATATCATGATTACACATGTATAGTACACAAAAAGCTAGGCTCAAATCGTAAAACACTTCATAATGATAAATAATTTTATTGAATTTCAATTTTGATAAAAATAGTAATATTAATAGAGATGCATTTTTTTCTTTAATTTATTAATTATTAAGGTAATAATAGAATAAAATATTATGAGTGCAAATTACAGAGTGAGAAACTCTTAACACAATTATGTTGTGAAGAAATTTACTATAAGATTTATATAAGATGAAAAATAAAAAAGAGTTGAGAGAGATCGTACCTTTATTTTTTTTTTTTCATCCAATAGAATTTTATTTCATTTACAATTTTTTTTTAATTTTGTGGTTGCATATATTAGAAAAAGGGGTGAAAATGTGACGGTGACCTTAATTGACAGTTCGCAACCTACGTGGCATGTTCCTCTCCTCCAAATAACCCGAAACATGGCCAGTGGCATTGGGTGACACGAGAAAAGAAGAGAAGAGAGAGAAACCAAGCGGTGAAATCACATGGTGGGGACACGGGGATCTTTGGTGTGGGTGTGAAGCCGAAAAATGACATGAAAGGAAGGGACCCGAAATCTCCTCCGAGACACACGCTTCGTCCACTCTTTCGGGTGTGGAACGTGGATTGTGCTTTGTAAGCTGAATTTCCCAGTTTAGTGCCTTGTCAAAGAATGTTTGCTCGATTGTTATTGACTCATGGAGGGCATTTCTGACAAATCGACCCAACATTCTTCGTGATCAATTCATCCTAATCTGATTTCTACACCCAAACTCAAGGGATAAGCCTAGTTGTAATAACGAGTAAGTTAAGCTCAGCTTTAATGTATGATAAAAGAATCACAATTTTGTTCTTCAATTATTTATTTTTTTCGTTTTGTGGGCAGTGGGCGCAGATATAAAATGGTTTCTATATTAAGTTGAAGGTGTTCTTACGTCTTCAAGATTCTTCCATATAATGGGAGACTTTGGGCATGTGCTACTCTCATATATTAAACGAGAACACTGAATTTGCAAATACCCACTTGGACAAGAGCATGACCTTTTTATCTTCCAACGTCTCACTCTTAAGATTTTTTTTTCCGAATTCCTTGAGTATCAACAACCCGCAAGAAATACCCAAATCTTTCAAGAGTAATAATATAGTTACAAATTTTTATACAATTTTTTTTTGTACAAACTTATGTGGCATAATTGAATTGATTGAATTAAATATCTCTTGGTTTACATGATTTATTTTTATTATTTTGTATGTTTATTCAATGAATTAATTAATATCAAATCAATTTATACAAAATAAATTTGTACAAGAATTTGTGACTATCACATCACTCATCTTTTAAAGGGGCATCATTGGTGCAAATCCCATTAATAACACTAAATTTTTTGTGAAATAAAAGCTTTCTTCTAAATATGTAGAAGTCCTATTGATTTCCATTGAGAGTTGAGACGTGCCACCGATTTCAGAAAACTAATATGCTGCATCATTTGTGTAAGATGATACTTGCCGCTGGAAAACCCGGTGGCCCGAGTAAGTTGTCCTTTTGTTTCTGCTACAAACGTTAATAGGAGAGACATTAAGTAAAGTGTAGGAGAGACATTAAGTAAAGTGCCAATTTTGAATCAGAGAGATTCAAAGCTATTTTTGGTAGGTGAAGTGCTAAATGAGCTTGTCCCCACCAGATGGTAGGTTTGGCTACGTTATTGTTGGCCCCATTACAGTTTCAAACTAGTGTGGGTTGCTCATAAGACTCAGGGTAGGTCGGCAGTACAATAATAACACAGCGTGCAGATGGTTAGTAGATTTCTGGAATCTTGAAAACTAGACTCCCACCAGAACCAGAATAATTGGCGAATCCCTTACCATTTACAGCTGGTATCATAAGACACAAGAATTATCCCATGCATACACATAGGTAAAAGATATCTGGGAGGAAAATAACATATGAGTTCTCCAAAGCAAGTTAGTTAATGTAATGAGCTAAAAAAAGCATGCAAAAGGTACCACTTTCCCTCAGCATTTCAAGATTGAAAGCAACTGCATTAAACTATCACGATGACCAACTGTTACTTTCAACGTTTGCATTATGAAACTCCAGATTCATTTAGTCTGGTATTTGGTACTTGAACTAGGCAAACGTGCCGCAATGATCTGCCTCTGCCTGCTCAAAGCTTATCGCCTACCGTCTTCAACCCATAAACAATATCTAATATGAAGTGCTAAATTGGCATTGTGAGTCATCCTATTAATTATTTATTGAAACGATTATGGAGGTTATTACAGTAATATTCATGCATCATAGTTTCTTCCATTCTTTCAAAACTAAAAATACTCTGCCTTTCACAACACAAGGTTAATCTTCACCAAAGGAGTATGATGCATAAGATATAACTAATTAGCTATGCCCCCAACATGATAAAAACTACAGCCATGGATTCAAATTAATCAATGTGAACCAGTCCCTTCACTCCAACAATAATGCAGCTCCCACCATCCTCAAAGCACCAACCCTGTCACGGGGAATCAACCGAAGCTCGGAACCATGTTTGAGGAAGACATTCCCTGACAAAACCAGTGAAATTTATGTTTCACATAAACTTATTACATTCAATATTCCGATTGTCTGAAGCTAGTGTCAACAAGTCTATGCAAAGAGGAACTTTTAGCTCACGTAATGCACAATCTTTACTAATGAAGTACAGGAATGCAATACAAACTAAAACTTCACTGTATGTAGCAGCCTCTAAGTAAATCCTGCAGAAATGACCAGTCTGTCCTAAGTAATGATAAAAAAATGTTTAAATTTCATCCAGACCTCATACTTCTTCACCAGGGTTCCCGATGGAATACTATAATGAACTGAAAACAGATGCTAGCAGGGTGGAAGTCTTTAACAGGCCCAGCAAATTTTTTATATAAATATGTGTGAACTTATAATTTGAGCCTCTTAGGATAGACTTTTTTATTACTTCAGCCACTCGGCTCCTGCAGTTTCTGACCTTGACATTTCAGCCCCACAATAGTGACACTGGCTCCACCCTTGAATTCTAGGTTAAGGATAGAGGCATATCAATCATATTTAACCAGTGAAGTTTACGAAACAAGCAGAAGACATGCTAGTCATTGATAATTTTAGAGAGCAGTCAACATGCCAAAGAACAGAACTATTGTACAGTGACTGTGTCTGTAATCCAAACCTTGTTTCTTCTAATGCTAATGCTTCAAATTTTGCAAAATAACTTTTTAGTTAGGGCAGAGTGTGCACAAATGATAATCCAATAGAGTGAAGCTTAATACTTCAATATTTGAAAAGAAAAAAAAATCAAGAAAAATAAATAAAATACCTGCACTTTGCTGAGGATTGATTCCCACACCATCTGCAAATAACAGACAACGAATTTTGAGTGAGATTGGTAGAAGAACTACAGTGAAAACATTTGCAAATCTCAAAGTATACAATTGAAAACCCATTTTTAACTAATAATTACAGGTGTGCAAATCTTACCCTACGGAGTTTGATTACCCAGACTTGCTTGGTAAATGAAAATTTTGAATTACTGGAGATCAAAACTAACTAAAATGTTTATATAGGTCCCATCAATTGCAAAGGGTAACTGGAAAAAACCAAAAAGACATCCTTGATCAAATTTTTTCAAATGCCAATTATGTTTACACGCTCTCCTGCTTTTCAGGGTTATTGGATGGAAGAATAGTATCATTGCAACAGATATTTTATCCAAATGAAGCTCCCATCCCGTATTACCTAAGACAAACTAGATATCGCCTTTGTTTCATATTACAAATGCCAAACAAAACACTAGCACCGGCAGATCAATTTAATATTTTGCAGGGGACACATATGATCGGTAAAATCATGTTAATCGATAAAAATTTACAGAAATTGAATAAAAATCAATCTACTGAACATCAAATCGACAACCTTGAACCCTAAAAAAGGGAAAGAATACAATTCGAGGAATCATTAACAACATGTAATCTCTATATTATTGACACATACAAAATAAAAGTAGATATAAATATGAATATAAATAGAATTAAAGTAACACTAAACAAGAATATAAATAGAATTAACGAAATATGATTTACCGTTGGTGATGATAGCGCTGGTTTGCGGAGGGACTTTGAATTCCTCGGCTGCGAATTTCAAAACGGCGGTAAAAGGAGCCGCTTCAGGAACGCTAAACCTGCGATTAAATTGCAAAAAGAAACAAAGTTTATAAAAGTTGAGAGAATTAGATTAAGAAAAATACTTAGAATATTGTATGAATTTACGCACACTTTAAAGGGAAGCTTTGGATCGGAGGTGAGCGTAACCTTGAAGGAGACCTTTCCACCAGACGCCATTTTTTTTTATTACTATTTTTCTTCTTCAGATATTAAAACAACGGCTTTTTCGCTTTCTATGGTGGAAGAATTAATTTAAATTTCTGAATTGCGTATATAACGAATTAAAACGCAAAAATAGAAAATGCACTGAGCCATTAAAGATTCGTAAAATCATAGACGAGTTAAACTATTGGCACCCGTTGAAATTCCTTTTAAACCCCGGCACGGGTTCAGCTCTTATTGAAATTATGAGCAGAGCTATTGGCTAGAAAACCCCGTTTCTGAGTACACGCCTAGAAAATGCGAACCACTTTTCAAAGACACTTCATTAATTCCAAAATTACCCTCGCCTCCTCATCTCTTTATTTTTTATTTCAGCAACTTATTTTCAATCTTAATCTTTCCCAATCATCATGCCCCTAACAGCATCGCCTAATAATCAATTTTTTCTATTGGGAGAAGTGTTCAGAAGGAGCGGAGTGGTAGGCTGCTTTCTTTCTTTCTTTTTTTCCTTAGGTTTTATTGATTCTCCTACTTAAAAGTTATTAGGTGATATTTAGTTAGGAGGAGAGAATGGAGAAGAGGAAAGTAATTTAAATTTTATTTTTATTTTCATTATTTAGTTAGAAAAAATGTATAAGAATCTAATTTTTATTAGAATTTAATATACATCATAATGTAGAATTTGAATTCCATCGCAATGAGTAAATAATTCAAATTCTTCTTATGTTGGAAACCAAAACTTTTCAAATTACCCTTTAACTTTTTAACTTATTGAATGCCATTAATAATTATTATTTATAATTTTATTTTATCAATTTAATATTATAAAATAATTTTATATTAATTAAATTTAATAAATGCTTTAAGAAACTTAACAAAATATATAGACTTATTTATTTATTTATCTAATATGAAAATATAAAAATATAAATTAACCGTTGTCGGAACTCTACCGGACATCACCATGCTACCGTCGAACTGTCATCGGACTGCTGTTTTATTATATATATATATATATATATATATATATAATTAATTAATTAATTTTAATAAATCATGAATTGTTTTAAGACTTTTTGACATTAAAAAAGTTTGGTATTGATATTAAATTTTATTTCATTACTAATATAAATAGTTTAGTATTTAAGGCAAAAGATAAATTTATCTAAATAAAAAAATTATAATTCCTTTCCCTATAAAATTTTATGTGAAACCAAACAATAAAATTTTATTTCACTATTCTCCTCTTTTCTCCCTTCCTCTCCATTCCACTCTTTTCCTCTCCTTCCCTTTCTTCAAACCAAACACGGCCTTAGAGTAGACTTTAATTGAAAAGATTGTACAGTGCGAAATTCTTATTATTTAACTTGTTCAGGCCCTTTTGATATTGTACCAATTGTACCAATCTATCGATGATTTGTTCAATCTCGGACTAAGCATAATTGATTTGTTACCACACAACTTAGGTTTATGTGCTATCTTTTTTTTTATATGAAGAAGAAATGAAGATTAGTCAATAGATAAGATAAACTAGATAAAAGATCATAAAATTAAAAAAATAAATAAATAAGGTAAGAGAGAGAGAGAGAGTTATTTGGAAAAGAAGAAGAATGAGAGAAGTTTTAAAATAAAAAAAAAAAAAAAAGGGTTTAAAATTACTTTGAAATTGTCAATTTATTTTGGGTGTGGTAAGAAAAGAGATTATTTTATAAAAGAAGAGGTGGGCCAATGGCACACTCAAAAATTATATGGAAGGGATACATAAATCTAATTAATTCCACACGTGAAACACGACAATTTCATATGCTTAAAACTCTATGCACCCACGAACATGCTGATTCTTTTTTATTTTAATTTCTCTTTCTTGACAACTTTTATACCCATGTATCATCATAAACGTCTTTCTTTTTCAAACCACAACTTAACCACATTTATTTTTTTAAAAAAATTTATATTGAGACGCAGTAATCATGCAGGGGAGGAAGATGATCATTAAAAAGCTAAGATTTTTTATTTTTTTTAGAATGGTAACTTCATCAAGAGCAAAAAAATAAAATAACAAGTAAAGGCTGAAGGAAAGTCATTAAGCCAAAAAGCAGGCTGTTGCTTTTTGTCTTTTTTTTTTTAAAAAAATGAAATAGAAAGTAATTCTTTCATTGCTCAACAATTAACTAAGGTACAAAAATTTTTTTGGAGGAATGTGATCCGACTAGACTATATCATTTTTCTCTAAGGCCATTTTGGCCAAGTGAGCTAAGGTATTATAAAATCCTCCACGGTCGCTCTGGAGAAGATCAAGCTATCATCCTGCAAAGAGCAAGTGAATCATTGTAACGGCTCTCCCAAATTTCAGCCCATGATTAGTTTGCTGCTCTCTGCCTCCGTTAAAAGATTTGAAAACACCTCAAACGCAGGTTGTTGCTAGGGAAAAACACGTTGAAGCCTTTTTCATCAAGATGTTTTTCACGTATGATGGGGTTTTTTATTTGCAACCAGTGACTATACGAAGAAAAAAACAAAATAAAATAAATCTAAATACTAAACAACTCTCACCATTCTCACCACTCCTTAAGTTTTTTCAAAATTAAGATTTTTTTAAGGGAAATTATTTACTGACCATCAGATTTTTTCTACTTTTTAAAAAATACACAATTCTTTTTTTTTTTTGCCTGAATTACACCTGAAGTTATAATTTTTTTTACTTTTCCACTTCCGTCTGTTGACCGTTAAGATTATGTTAGTTTTTTTTAGTAAAATGATAATTTTGCCCCCCAAATGTAAAATTACAATTTCATCATATAGCATTAATTTTGAGGGGTAAAACAGTTATTTTGTTAAAAAACTAACAGAATCTTAATGGTCAACAGACGGAAGTAAAAAAATATAAAGAATTGTAACTTCATGTGTAATTTAGGCAAAAAAAAAATTATGTATTTTTAAAAAAGTCTGAAATATTAGGTGGTCGATAGATAATTTTTTTTTTTTTAATTACTCGCAAATCTAAAAGATCAAAAGAAAGGAACATGTTCGATGGGTCTATTCAAGAATAAATCAGGGTTATTTTTTTGAATCAAAGGGATTTCATGAGAGACTTTGTAATCTTTATGCGATTTTAAAGATGTAAATTAAAAAAAAAAATTAAAAAGCATTGAAAGTAGTGGCAACAGTCAAACTCATTATGGACGTGAAGAGAAAAAAAAAAGGGATACTTCGAAGCAGCGTAGCAGAATTCAGAAGTCGTTATATTGAGGTCCATTTATAAAAAAAAATAAAATTGTGAATCTACTCCAAAGGTGTCCATCATGAATCTCAAAACTCCAAATATACAAAGAGGGGAAGAGGTGATAGTCACTGGATTATGAGTTATCTAAATCTACTTCATAATTCAAGGTAATTAAACCTCCAGCATACAGCAACTAAGGTAGAGAAGTGATAATCACCAAACTGAACAATATAGTTAAAAGGTTGAAATAGAATTTAAATTTGGCTCTAATTAAGAATAGATTTTACTTATAGTGAAACTATAATGAGTTTATTAAACAATTCTACACTTAAAAAGTGGGATACAAACTTATTTGTATTGTTTAATTAATTTGACTAATACGTAGCCTTTGTACCAATCACTGTGTAGCGATCAAATGACAATATAACCAATTATTTAACACTTGATAATTCATGACATAAAATCACGTTATGTACCACTACAAATTATTTGTACACATCAAATTATTTGTGTATATAGTATTACCATGAGTTTATTAATTTTAATTAAGGTCCATTTAGGAGTAGTATGCTGTGGCAGCCGAGTAACAAACTTTAAATTTAGTTAGTCTTTTTAAGTTATAATTTCTTTTTATAATATAGACTTATGTATCTTCTTCAGCAAAAATCAGAATCATCAATTGCCTTCAGGAAATTTACAAAAATAGCCAAAAAATTTATGTGTTTTTCAAATTTAACCTCTCAAATTTTTTTCTATCATAATTAGCCAAAAATCCAACTGTTTGACGAAATTGCCCTCATTTTTTAGTCCAAAAAAATTGATGCACAGGTGTTGTGTTTTTGTGCGACGGGCTGTCCGTCGCACAAAATTTTGGGAGAGAGCAGTGCTTCGTCCGCAAAAAACACAACAACTATGCATATTATTTGTTTGACCCTAGGTTAGAAATTTGAAATAAATTCTTCATCTTGTTCATGTGTTGTGTTTTATTGTGTTGTGGTTGTTGTTTGATGTTGTTTTGGTGATGGTTGTTGTCATTTGATGTTGTTTTGGTGGTGATTGTTGTTGTTTGATGTTGTCTTGATGGAAGGTTGAAGGAGAGGAGAGTGGATTTTGGTGGGAGGGAGGAGGTGTGCTGGGGAGCTCGGGCTAGGGAGAAAGCCAGTGAGCGCGGGCTGGGGATTTGCTCCCATCGCACTTAATTGTGTGCGACGGCCAAATAAATTAAATATATAGTTGCTATGTTTTTGTGCGACGGGCACCTGTTTCCCAAAATTTTGTGCGACGGACAGCCCGTCTCACAAAAACACGGCAGCGCGAGGCTGGGATGACAGCCCGGGTTGTTTCGCGAGCGCCCCAGCATCGCGTGCGAGGCTGGGCAACAACCCGAATGCTGGTTGTTGCCCCAGCCCGCGCTCCCCAACCCGCCTCCTCCCTCCCACCAAAATCCACTCTCATCTCCTTTAACCTTCCACCAAGACAATATCAAACAACAACGACCACCACCAAAACAACATCAAACAACAACAACCACCACCAAAACAACATCAAACAACAACAACACACAACCACAACACAAGAACAAGATGAAGAATTTATTTCAAATTTCTAAACTAGGGTCAAACAAATAATATGCATAATTCTTTGTGTTTTTGTCGCGACGCACTGCTCTCCCAAAATTTTGTCGCGACGGATACAAATCGTCGTCGACAAAAAAAAAAAACAGCACATGTGCATCAATTTTTTTGGACTAAAAAATGAGGGCAATTTCGTCAAACAGTTGAGTCTTTGACTAATTATGATAGAAAAAAGTTTGAGAGGTTAAATTTGAAAAATACATAAATTTTTTAGCTATTTTTGTAAATTTCCAATTGCCTTCCCTCGTCTCTTAAGTTTTATCAAGGTTTAAACCCAATTTGCAATTGACATATGGTTTTCATTGGCCGCAGAATCAATATAAAGTTATAGTTAGCAAATTCATATTTACAGCCACTTGGAACACATATCTTGCGAACAAACGGATACATTCTTGCCCGAGTTAAGAATAAAAAAATTCTTCGAACGTCAAAAACAAATTAAGATTTTCAAGAAACGATCCACAAGGTAACCATTATCATTATTCCAAGCATCACCCGCCAGCGTACACCGATCAATGATTTCAGGCCGTTCGACTTCGATCCGCTGCATACCAACTTGTTATTATGGTACGTGCACACCGGTTGCTTCCTGTAATCAAAGAACAAACAAAGATCATTCCATTAGTTAACACACTTCATATTCCCAATTTTAAGCG
This sequence comes from Luvunga scandens, assembly GCA_030449905.1. Classification (NCBI taxonomy): domain Eukaryota; kingdom Viridiplantae; phylum Streptophyta; class Magnoliopsida; order Sapindales; family Rutaceae; genus Luvunga; species Luvunga scandens. Next base: position 3,191,629 of record JASUUG010000798.1, on the reverse strand, counting down.
TAAATTAAAAATGTTGATGGAGATGATTGTTACTCACTGACCTGGCGGAGCAAAAAGTGACTACATAATCAGTTCCTGCGCATGTAAAAATACTAGTAGGATCATCATATGCATAGCTATAAGCCGTAGGGCAAGCGTGCTTGAACTTCTTGGAATAATATGTCGGTTGACATACTACGGGGTTGCCATAGACACCCCGGCAACAGTACTCATCGGTGTTGAACACGTCACACGCGCTCCGGCAGGCAACAGTCTTGCCTTTTGATTTTACGGAGAGCTCCGCGGGGCAGGTAAGCCTCAGGTCGCCGTCACAACCAGCAACGCTGCAATTTCCCTTGCCATTTATAGGTGTAACGGACATTGGTAGATTAAAACCATCAACAAGGCTAACATCGTAAAAATCAAGCGCGGAAAGGGTAAATTCGGCAAGTGTGGCTGGGGTTGCACCTGAGCCTGAACACTTGAGGGCCGTGCCACAGGCCCCGGTTAGGCATGGACCGTTACCATTTTTGTCAAATTTGCAGCCGCTTCGACCCCAAATCCGGCCGCTCCACCCGACCGGGGCGTTGAATACAATAGATTGGCCTGATTTTAGCGCAAAACCCCCATTGTTGAAGTTCTCACCTGGGGTGATCCCGGGCCAAATTGTTTCTTTGCAGTCATTAATAATAGTGAAAATTCTTGCACTCTCACCCATTCTTGCCCCTGCCAGTTCATCAAAATTACATTAGAGATTTCTCTCTCTCTGTGGTAATAAGATAACACAGTACATTATGCTAAAATAGTATACCTGATGAGATTATGACTGAAATGAATACAAATGGCAAAAGGAAACTGAAATGTGAGGCCATATCTTTGCGTGAATCTTTCTTGCTGGGAGTTTGTGGGGTTGATAGAAATTGAAAGCAACATATGCATATAAAGGAAAATGACGTTAAAGGAGAATACGTGTAGTCGGGGGAAATAGTGAAAAATGAAAGCGGCGCTGGAGACATTTCGTGGAGGGCTTTTTTGAGTTAGTGTGATTCTTTTCCTAATCCTTTCCAGTAAGTTTGTTCAGGTTCTATAAACTTTTGTGCATTCGGCTAATTCACTTGAGACACTAGACCGACCGAATCTGGCTATTGACTCGAGGCTTGCTTTCAATTTTTCATTTCCTTTTTTATTTTCCAAAGAAAGGTTCTTAGAACATAAGTTGGGCTCAGATGGATCAGTTCAGATTGTTAGAAAAGCTCAAGCTTGGATCTAAAATTGCTTAAGCTTCAGTCCCAAAACTTTGGCCTGGCTAAAGGAAATGGGCCTAAATATTATCTTGTTATGGGGTTATCTGAGGGCTTAGAAGAGTATGTGTAGAAATGATCACGTGGGCCGCTTTCAAATCATTTATTTAAGGAAGATTTGGATGCTAGCTCATGATCATGAAAGACGCATTTATATAATTATATGATATCATTCACGAGCATGGCATGACACCATCAGAATTCAGTTTTAATTTTTGCACTGCCGTTTGGGTTTTAAGCCATCTCAGATGACCCCATCCCTTATCACGGACACATAATTCCTCAGCATCCAAACAAGCTAAAGAATCATCTCATGATCACATTGGAACTTGATAAAAATTGCTGTCTCTATAAAACCAAAACCAATTAGTCAAAGTGTTGATCTCATTACCACTTGCGATCTTTAGGTGGCTCTTTGGTCCCCATTTCTTTTTTCTTCTTTTTTAGTCTTCTTTTTCTCGCAAAAGAAAATAATGGTCTATTATTCTCACAGTTGCACATGAAAGGTTAGGCTATGAACTTTAGGACCTACCCGTATGGACAGGTAACAATCACCTTATCAATTATTAGCTACCTCGCTAATTTCCATACGGGCCACTGATGAAGTGATTATAACCATCAGATTGACTTATCATCCTTTCTAATTTTGTGATCGAATATGCTCACTATTGTATTAATTGTAGGGGATTGCTAGTTTTCCTCCGGCTAAAATCAATATGATCACTCATCTTTTTATTATTTTTTTAATTATTAATAATTTTTGGATAACATAATTTTACAGTATTATCTTTATTTTCAAATACACATTTATTCATATTTATTATAAATTAAATAAATTATATAAATTAAAATTTAAGTACTATAAAAATAAGAAATTAATGATAAGATATTTTCTTGCATTTTTTGTTATTTTTAACTTTTTTCTTATAATAAATATGTACTTTATATTCTCAATATAAATTATCAAGCAAATGAGCCATTTAGTGTCCTTTCCCTTTAAAGTTTTGATGACAGAGAGATTTTTAGATATTATAAAAATAATAGGAGAGATATCAATTTTCCTTCAATGTATTGTATTATACTGGAGCTCTAAGTTTAAATGACCAAGATAAATGAGTTATTTGTAAAATGAAGACATGATTATGTTGTGTGACCAAAAGAATACAGGTCTGGTTGAAGGCAATCAACATTTAAACAACATATTATCATTAGCAAGCTGGCTCATTATCTGTTCTCTCACTCAGTTTTTGGTGTAGCATATCGTAACGATAAAGTGGTGTTGAAATGTAAATACTTAAAGATGTAAAAGAAGAAGTGTCGTCTCTCTACATGGCTCATGGACTAGAAAATTTAAAACAAATTTGTATGTAAGTTTAATTCATTATAGCTTGTTGCATGAACTATTTCCCCATCTCACTCAATTCACGTACATGAATTCGTTTGCTTTCTGGATTCGTTTATCTATTTTACTTTCTTAAGTCGGCCACCTAACGGTGACTCCACAGAGCGTCCGGGGTCATGATTGGTGATACTCCAAGCAAGAAAAAGCGTTTTTACAGAAGAAGAAAAAACTGCCTAATCAACTCCATCAAACTTTTTATTTTTTACTTTTTTTTTCACTTTAATCATTTCTCTGACATTTTAAAGACCAAACGTGTAAAGATCTTTTGTATGAGCCAGTTGGCACACGTGTGGTACTAATCATGTTTAGCACCAAGCCCACTCCTGGGCAATCATTCTCTTCATTTCTAGACTCCTCAAAGACACTCACACTAGCATTCGCTTAGCCTAACCCCAGAATTTTTTAAAAATTCGTCCTACAGTGTGTAATTAAAAAAAAAAATCTTATTTTCCTCACTTTTTTCCCTTTTAATTATAAAATATAAACGGGCGTCAATTAGATCAGTTGAAAAAATCTCTTAAATGAAAATAAGAGATATAAGGAAATAGTTAAAAAATATATATAAATTATATAAATCTCTGTTCATGATGAATTATAGCATGCATGCAGGGTACATGGGTTCTTTGTTCTTTCAAAGAAATGAAAAATAAAGTACATGGTTCTCTGTTAAAATTAAATATGCAAAGGTGATGGTGGGCCACCCCGCTCGTGCGATCATAAGAACCGGGGCCCATTACCCTTCTGTCAAGCCCACATGACCCGTGAACAGTAGAATATGAGTTTCGCCCGCGGGTGACAAAGATTCATCACCTACAAATGCAAAAGCCACGAACAGGTATGCCATCACATTCCTGAAGGAGACCATAGCTTGGTCCACACAAGGGTGACTCAATTATTGCTCACAAGTTTATAAAAGCAACAAAACAAGCAAAGCAAGAAAGTAAAAGAAGCATTTTATTCATCTATTTATAGACTCTCAAATTGCTTCATTGATCCCCCAACTTAATTGATCAGTATATACTTTTAAGGGCTGTAACAATGGCTTCAGAGAAAGTTGAGACTGTTGTAGCTGGAAACTACATTGAAATGCAAAGAGAAGAAGAGGATTCCAAGTCTTCTAGGAGCAAACTCTCAAGCTTCTTTTGGCATGGTGGTTCAGTTTATGATGCATGGTTTAGCTGTGCTTCTAACCAGGCAATTTTTTTTTTTTAAATAACAGCTTTCACTTATATTTTTCCATTTGGGTTAGTTTAGAAAATGATGCATTGTATTAAATGTTTTGTATCTTTTTTCAGGTCGCACAAGTGCTACTCACACTGCCATATTCATTTTCACAACTTGGGATGTTTTCTGGGATTCTATTTCAGCTGTTTTATGGGTTAATGGGAAGTTGGACTGCTTATCTTATAAGCGTACTTTATGTTGAGTACAGAACTAGAAAGGAAAGAGAAAAAGTTGATTTCAGGAATCATGTAATTCAGGTATCATTTGTGTTCATATTTATCTTTAATCCTATTATCGGGCACCTATCTATCAGCTTTTGGATCAAGTAAAATATTACAGAGGAAACCGCCGGGGGGGGGGGGGGGGGAAAGCAAACCCTAGAAAAGAAAATAAGTTTTCTTTTTCAAATTTCTATGCAGTGGTTTGAAGTTCTTGATGGGCTACTGGGGAAGCATTGGAGGAATATAGGCCTATTTTTCAACTGCACTTTTCTGCTATTTGGATCTGTAATCCAGTTAATCGCCTGTGCAAGGTGACTCTTTATAATATTAATAAAATACTGCTCGTAGATCATTTACAAGTTGGTTACATTGATTATAAAAATAAAACTTGATTAACATATTTTGTTAGTCTGGCCAATAAGCATTCATTATTAATGCGGATGCAGCAACATATACTACATAAATGACAAGTTGGACAAGAGAACTTGGACCTACATCTTTGGAGCATGTTGTGCAACAACTGTGTTCATCCCTTCATTCCATAATTACAGAATTTGGTCATTTCTGGGCCTTATGATGACTTCCTTCACTGCATGGTATCTCACCATTGCTTCCCTTCTTCACGGACAGGTACATATATATATATTTTAATTACATTTCATAAGGTTTCAAATTTGGCCTTGATTTATTTTCCATATCTTATTGTTCATAATCTTTCAAATTTGTAATAATTTTTAGGTTGAGGGGGTGAAGCACTCTGGCCCAACCAAAATGGTTCTCTATTTTACAGGAGCTACTAACATTCTCTACACCTTTGGTGGACACGCTGTCACAGTGTGAGAATCTACAATAATGTTACCAATCACGTATAAATTAACAAGTTAATAATGCACGTACGATTAATGATAATAATTATTGTCGTACAGGGAGATCATGCATGCAATGTGGAAGCCACAAAAATTCAAGTTAATTTACTTGTTGGCAACACTTTATGTGTTGACTCTAACTTTACCATCAGCTTCTGCTGTATACTGGGCTTTTGGAGACATGCTGCTCACTCATTCCAATGCTTTTTCATTGCTTCCGAGGACCGGTTTCAGAGACACTGCTGTAATCCTCATGCTCATTCATCAGGTCAACTAACCACAAAAGATTTTACTAAAAAAGTATTGCATAATTAGTCCGTATAATGTGAACTATTGTAATTAATTTGCAAGAATATAACATATTTGTTGCAGTTTATAACATTTGGATTTGCCTGCACTCCTCTATACTTTGTGTGGGAGAAATTCATTGGGGTGCACAACACAAAGAGCATCTTCAAGAGAGCTTTGACTAGACTCCCAGTTGTGGTCCCAATATGGTTCCTGGCAATCATCTTCCCTTTCTTTGGCCCCATCAACTCCACTGTTGGATCTCTTCTCGTCAGCTTTACCGTTTACATCATTCCTGCCTTAGCACATATGATCACTTTTGCTCCTGCTGCAGCCAGAGAGGTCAGTCTTTTCGAATTCAATTGTATTGAATAACGCTTGGATTTAATTATTCATATATATTGCTAATTTAAGTCTATTAATTATTTGTATGTTCTTAATTATCTACAGAATGCAGTAGAGAGGCCTCCAAAGCATTTAGGAGGGTGGGCAGGATTGTACTCATTTAATATTTTTGTGGTGGTGTGGGTTTTGGTAGTGGGATTTGGGTTTGGAGGATGGGCAAGCATGCTCAATTTCATACAACAGGTTGATACATTTGGATTATTTACCAAGTGCTATCAGTGCCCGCCTCACAAGGTTTAAGAATTAATTAAGAAAAATTTCCCCATTCCTAAATTGTTAACAGATTAAGATACAAATGTAAGCGTGTAAAGAGATTGGCATTTGTAACTCTTCTTTTTTCTTTTTCTTTTTCTCTTTCCCCCCTTTTGGGATCTTTTTATTTGTAAGAGTACTTATTGTTGATGGTTTTCATATTATAAGGTGCGATGGCAATTTCATGGCCACCCCTATACCGATCTACAGTTGTGTGCTGATTAATCTCTTTAAAAAAAAAATTAATGCAAAATTCCCTTGCCTTTTGGTGGGATTTATATTTCTCACTTCGTTTCCTTCTTCTAACATTACTCCAGCCGTTATATGATGTGCATTCCATTATTTTCTTTAAGTTCTATATGATTTTATGGTTTTTTTTTTAAATAGGAAAACACACATACTTACTAAGCGTTTCATCGGAAAAGCATTTTTAATTCATTTATTTTCAGTCACAAACCTCTTTACATTAAAGGTGGACAAGGGGAAGCGCCAAACTGAAAGTGCCATTTGCATGATGAATGTGAATGCCCGAACGACGACTTTAGCACCAAACATGAATGAAAACGACGATATGAAAACAAATCTGCAAATTGATGCCATTACTACTAGGCGGTTCTGCTGCTGTGCATGTCGGCCGCAAAGCCCTGTCGTGGTACTAGCTAGCCACAGCCTTGTTGATTTTGACGGCATTCCAGATTTTTAGTTGCCTTTTTTTTTTTTTTTTTTAAGGCTCTTATCACATACCTCAAATTATTGGACGGTTGCCTAATTTGATGTGCTTCTCTTTGTACATATCTTAAAACGACAAATGCAAATGTTTATTTCAGGTTGAAACAATTCAACCATTTTTCCCATTTGGCTTAAGTATCTGCATGAATCATAAATTATTGGTATTTTTTAAACCTAAAAAAGGAAAAAAATAAAATTCATTTTTTATCATTAAAAATGTTCAATGTACAAATCTAGCATGATTTAAGTAAAGATAGGATGTGATACGGATTTGCATTGTCACCCCAAATATTACCTTCACCAATGTGACCCCCCTTCGCCCAGTGAATCAAAGGGAAGGGGAGCGACAATGGTCAAAGGAATATGTGGGGCTATGAGCTTTGGGGTGCTTATCATGACGTGCTATCTTCCTAGCTACAGCTAGCTAATTAAAGTGGCTTTGATTCATTTCTTCTGAAAAGAGAAATGGTTACAACATGGAAAAAAAAAGTTACAAAAGGCAATCAATGCTCGATGCCCATTACTCATCTCCTTAAAGCTTCCTGCAACTCAAAAGCACCTTTTCACTTTTTCTAAACTTAACAACTCGGAGAGAAAATCAACAACTTCCAAAGGAGAGAGGCATGTACAGGAGAAAGCGAAGGGACACAATAAAGAGCTGGGGTTGGGTGCGGAACAGTGATTTAATATCTTGGGGTATATATATGAGGCTTTAGTTTGACCAAAATGGTTGGCTAATCAACTGAATGAAATGAAAGTTATTCTGTAAGGGTTAATGCTTATTTAGTATGATTTATTTAATAATTATAAGTATTTATTTAATTTTATAAATTTTTATTATTGTTTAGTTATTTTTTTAGTGAAATTTTTGAATTTTATATAAGTTATTTTATTTTTATTAATAAAAATTTAAATTTTGAGTTTTTGAAAGTAGTAGTTGAAATGTTTCTTTTAAATGTTAAAATATTTAAAATATCTTATACTTATTTAATAATTTTATTTTATTCTTTTCATAATATAACTTAAAAAATTTACCTATTAAAATAATTTTATAAATTTATAATAAAAATTCTTATCAATAATTAAATAACTAATTTTTTAAAATAAAAATTCTATTTATAAAAATTTTATTTTAATAAATTTTATTTGAAAAACTATATCGTGCAGAGCGTGGTCTACATTAACTTAGGAAGGTGCTTTTTTAAAAGATAAGCATTGTTAGGCACCATCTGGTGCCTAGTCAATTAGGGATTTTTAGTTTCAATAATATCTTCTTTCTTCAAGATCAATGAATCTGGCTAATGGCTATTGCTTTTGACCAATTGTACTGACCTTCCAAGATCAATGGGAACTCGAATCAGCTAACTAGTTGCTGGGCAAGCTTGGGCTTCGGGTCATGTTTTCTTTATTTGTCGTTTTGTCAAAGAAAACATTTTTTTTTCACAATGGTAATATTATATAATCAGCAAGAAATAGTATGACAAGTGTCATGACCCTCATCTTATTAACATTTTTTAGTGCAACAGTACGAGTTATCTCAAATATTCTCAGCTAGTGCATGCTTGTGCAATTTTTAAATAATTTTTCAATTTAGGCATCTGAATATGAATTTTAGGGAAAATATGAACTTAAAAAATTAATTTAAATTTTATCTACTCCATATTGAAAAAAAAAATTATGTTAGTAATATTATAATCCAAAATTAATTGTTCTATCTCCTTCAGAAAAAAGTAGATCTGTAGTTAATTTTCTTTTAATGTAAAAAAAAGAAAAAGAAAAAAAGAAATCTTGCAAAGAGATAGAAGACAGCTGAAGCATTATGTTTTAACAAGCATAACACTCCATCTCGCAATTCAGATCTTGGTAGTTTGTGCTCGTTATTTACTTATATTTTGTTTTTGGATTTGGCTGCCCTAAGGAACCTCCAAGCTGAAATATATGACCGGAGCTGGACGGAAGTGGGCCAGTCATCAGTCCATTTTAGTAGGGGCTGTTAGGCATTTTTGCAAGCTTGTGAAGAGGGAATCAAATCTTGATTAAAATTTCCACGCAAAATCAATCGGTGCGGATATGGCACACGTGTGTGGGCCCTGTTGTCAGTCAACATCCGTATTACATAAAGTCTTGACTTGACTCTGATGGACACACCGAAACTACAAAGTGTCATCACGTGGTTGGATGATTATGGGCGTCGGCTTTTCGTCCACCTCGTGACCCATGATCATCATCGTTCTGTAACACCAAAACGCAGCATCTTGGAAACATGTTTACTACACTTTGGTCTAATTTTCTTTACATTTCTGTTGTATAGTTATAATCTAATTCGAAATTCAATCGAATAAAAGATGCCATAAACCTGAACTCAAGTCGACTAGATTCCAACTTGCTAAAAGCCAGCTGCGTGGCCCGTTCTGGCATGTATATCATCTTTTTCTTTTTTCAGTGATCATTGAACCTACATTAGATAAAGATGCAGAGACATACAGAGTGAAGTCCGCAAGAGGAAAAGGAGGTGACTGCAGAAGTCCGTATTGGTCAAAACTCTAAAAAAGGGGTCCATGGAAGTTTCTTATAAGATCTATAAAGGCTGCCATTTCTAAAGTGCACTGAAATATTGCTTGTTCAGGACTTGTCCCTGTCATTTTGATTGTGATTTACCGGTGTTCTCACCTTCAGGGCGATTCTTTGCCGGGTTGCACTCAATATTCGTAGTCTGCACCGACTCCCAGAAGAGGCAAACTGAGCATCCAATATTCCATACTTGATGCCCCCATGGTACAAACGAGTACTAACATTACATTACCTATTCGATACTACTTTACTCATTATGCTGTCACGTTTCCTATCACCAATTTCATAGCAAAGAAATTATTCAGAAAAAAAAATTACAGAACAAAGAGTCAAAAAAGAAAAAAGATAAGAAAAGAGCATGATTGGGATCATATTATGAAGAGCTGTATTTAGGTAATCTTCAGCATTACAGAAATCTCTGAATAGAAAACAGAGTAAAGAAACAATATAGATATATGTATCTTGAATAATCAAACTTAGCTACGCCACAAACATGCTGCATCGTGAGCGTTGTACTCCCAAGGCAATATTACCAAATAGCAATAAAAGCAAAGACGATAAAAACTTATTTTATTAGATGGCACACAGACAAGCACGAATTTTGAACCTACTATTCTGTCAAAAACCATGCATCTATTGATGCAAACTGAATTTTTTCTTTTGGTAAGAGTACCTGAAGGTGTGTCACAGTTGAATCTAACCTCATAATGGTTTACATCCTAAAAATTGATTTCATTCACTACTAAGCTGTTTACATCCTGAAATTACAAGCAAAGAAGAACGATGACAAACTTGGTTGTCCTGATAAAATAGAACAACAATGAATATGAGGTGATTTGGGATTGCAGAGCCCAGGGTATAGTAAGGGTAAATCTCATTTCTTATTCTTCTTCTTGTTTGGGATTTGGGATTCCTTTGACACCATATGCACCAGCTTCTACATTGGTGATCACAGTCAAAGATGGGTGTCAAGCAACCTAGTAAATCGAGAAGCTAATTCAGACCAGGTTACACTGCATTAATATTGATCAGTTCTTTTATGCATTTCATACGCTTCTAATCCCAACTCCTGAAACATAAAGTGTAAGTTCACTTCACACACTCATGAATGATGAATTGAGACTGCTAGAGAGAAAGGCAGAAAAGGCGTTGGATTTCGGTCAGTAAAATATAAAGCCTATTAATGCACACAATGAATCTATGAGAGATGGTTAAATAGTCCTAACCAATGAACTAGCAGAAGCATTCAATTTTCCACAAGAAGATGACTTACAAGATAAACATTTCGACACTGAGCTAGTGAAACCAAAATGATCACCCCATGTAAAATAGGGATTATGAGAACCATCACACTCACAGTGAGAGGAAACCAACAATAACAGTTGAAATTTAGAGACATGAACCTCATTCCAGAGTATAAATCCTGGAGATAAGTGAATGGAACCTCTCTCTTATTGGCCCAAAGTTTCTTCGTTAACAAATTTATAAATGCTAATTTGAAGAACTTGCCATTTAGCAGCTATGGAACAAGATGGATTTAAGATGAGTGTATGCACTGCTTAGAAAAGCCTGATGACCGATGGAGTTTGCTCTTACATAAGCACAAATATCAATCATGAAAAATGTCAATTGAGGCAACGTAATTGCTTCCACAGGAGAATGTGTCTCTTGATAAGATCATACAAATAATCTCTTCCAGCATACATGGTATAATTGGTATTCTGCATTCACTTATAAAATGTCAAGGGAAAAATATATTGTTAGACTGATGACTGATTGACTTGTGGCACAAAGTCTTAACTTTCAAATCGATAGCTGCATTTTCCTTCCTTTAGGAACACAAATGATGGTGATTAGTCCAGAAGCAGTACTGTGTCACCCTAAGTTTCATATTTTCATTATTATGAATTCACTTTTAGGAGTACCAACTCCACTATTAAGAACCCAATGTCCCATCCGTTAACACATGCTGCTAACAAGATCTAACTATCAGAAAATTAGGAGTAATTCTCAGTTCTCTTTTCGATAGTCAAACCAAAGCAGTCACTATAGAAGAAGAAAATCTAGATAGCAGTTAAAGATGGACCTCAAAACGAACCAATAGATACATCGCACGTGCTAAAGCTAAAAAGGAAAGCACAAGCAATCTTAACCAGCCCAATGTCCACCTCTCACCGGTTAGATGGTTACTAAGCATGGATAAGGATAATGTGAATTCAAGGCCCACCAGAAATGAATGACTCGATTCTTCTGCCTTAAGCAAGATAAATAGATAAGATGACTCTAGGAATATGTTGGGACATTTTTGTCTGGCCTTCAAAGCATTGAAGGCGATTGACACATTGTATAGATGCAATTTACAAGACCAGAAAAACTCTAAAATGAGACTTCAAGTCTCTCTATTTTCTTGACATTTGTATCTTCAGCATATTAAATAAGAATCTAACTAAAAGAACAACAACAATATTCCTTTTTTTTTTACCACAATATTTCTATGTTCTATCCACTACAAATTTACACAAAATTTTAATTTTGCAAGCATTTGATTTTAATACCTTTGTTTTAAGGACAATAAAATTAACGGATGTATATTTTTCCTTGCATGGAACAAATTCTACAAAGCAAAAAATCAAGCATACAAATTAAAGATGAGTAACAAAGAAGTAAGAATTGCAATTGCAAGCAACAAATTTGCATAAGCCGCAGAAAAACAAATATTATGGTTTTTCATTTCATAAGGAACAAAAAGTAAAACAAGCAAATCAATTGATGGGAAAACAATTTTGTAAAAAATCACCCGCATTACCACATAATTAACCAAGAACAAAAACGGAAACAATCTCACCCGGCACCTCTTTTTCCCTCTCATTTCTGTTAATTATTCGGGCAATCTCTCGCAAAATGCCCTTCATCTCCACAATTATAACACCCTCCCGCTCCTCTTCCGCCGCCATAACCCCGACCGCCTCCGCGGCCACGGCTATAACATTCCCGAGCTAGATGACCAGTTCTTCCACAGTTGAAGCAAGCGCCACTGCCAGCGCCGCCACTACCTCCAGCTGACCGACCTCCTCTCCCACCTCTACCATAACCACTGCCTCTTCCCCTCCCGCCGTAAAATCCGCCGCTTCTCCCGCCGCGACTTCCGAAACGGCGGGATCTGGAGGGGGCCTCCACGTCGACGGCTTTTGTGCGGCCGTCTTCTCCGACATCCACGGAAAACTCAACGGTTTGGCCTTCAGAGAGAGTCCTGAAACCCTCGGACTTGATTGAGGTCTGGTGAACAAAAAGATCCTCGCCGCCGTCTTCCGGAGCGATGAAACCGAAACCTTTCTGTGCACTGAACCACTTTACCGTTCCGCTGGATCTCTTAACCTCAGCCATTGAGTGGAAGCTCTAGAAACTTAGTTCCTGCTTTTTCCAGAACTTTCTAGAAGAATCAATGGCTGATTTGGGTGAGGTGCGAAATGAGATCCAGGTGTGTCAGAACTGAGTGAGTGTGGTTTATTTGTTTTTTCAGTTCGTTAGGCGGGGACCAAACGAGTAGGAGATCGGGCGGTGATGAGGTCGTTACTTAAAGTCGTAGATTGTATCTGACGGTTCATGTATTTTGTTGATTTATCCGTTTCTAGGTTTGACTTTTTTATTTGGTGAACAGTGGCGGGATTGCCCCCTCGTGTCCAAAAGTCTTTGTATAAAAATAGGTATATATATATTTTTCAAATGGACGTTATAGTTCCATCTCAACTCAACGGTTTATATCTTTAATTTTCATGAGATTTGTTAACTAATAACTACCTCAAATTCAGTTAATTTAAAAAGCGTCCCCCCAATAATTTCTTTTCTTTCTTTTTTTGGGCAAATATTTTTTTCTAAAACCATGCAATCAAGTTAGAGTATCAACAAAAAGTTTTTCTAATTTTTTAAATACTTATTTACTTATGTGGCAAATAGAAAAGTAAAAAAAAAATTATAATAAATTCTTTAAATAAAAATAACTATATATTATTTTAATAAAAAAATTTCTCTATAAAAGTAATAACAATTATAACACTCTTCTCTCTTCATGAATTATGAGATAAAAAATAATATAATATTTAATTAAAATCTTTAAAAAACTCTTTAAAAAAGATTTTTCAAATGAGACAGTGCTTCATTCTCTTCAATATTGAAGAAAAAAAAATCTCATTTGAAAAGTATTTTAGAATTTTTTTTTATTGATATGACTCTTTAAATAACTAGTAAAATCTTTTTTGAAGAATTTTTTTGATAATGTTCTTAAACATAATTTTGTAAAGGATAAGATAGATAAAAACTTAGGTGTACTTTAGTTTATGCTATATATTTATTCATCTGTTATTCTTGAGCATGTTTAGTATGGCTTTTGAAAAGTCTTTAAGTGTTTTTTCTTTTTTTATTTCAAAAGCAATTAGCAAAGCTTTTTTTGTAGTGTTGCTTAAAAAAAAGCAGGGTTTTTGGAGTCTCTAAAAGTTATTTTGCCTTTAATTCTAAAAGTTTAAATTTTAGATTTTTGGGTTGAGATAAAATAACTTTTTTTTTTGTATGATATGTCAAAATTATCCTTATATATATATAAGATTATTATAAAATTAGTGAAATTATGTTTTTATCTTTTTAGGTTGTGTGTGTAAAAAGATAAAATGTTGGACCACGGCCGTTATTTTTTTTTCCGCCATTTTCAATGCATGCCTTATGGTTATGCCTGTTTACTGCCCAAGTCTAGCGTTTTCTACTGTTTCTTGAACTATTGAGGAAACTAACGGCTGTTCGTTGTGGGATTTCATGACTCGTATGTTTTGCGTAACAAAAATGAGATTCACACCACATTTAACCCCACTCATAGCACCGAACACAACGTTTTGATGTAACTAATATTGTCACTGTGCAGCAACGTTCGCAACACACACGCTCTCTCGCTCTCTCCCTCACGGCTCATGCCACAAATCTCACCAAGCCACCAATCTCCCATTCTTCCTCACCACGCTCCGTCGGTGGCTCTCTCTCTCTTTCCCCTCCAAATCCAGCAGCCGTGGGTCACGGGTCACACTCTCTCTCTGCCCTCCAAGTCCAGCACAAAACGCACAGGTCACTCTCCCTGTCCCCCCTCCAAATCCAGCACAAAACACACGGCTTACTCTCTCTCTCCCCCATCCAAATCCAGCAACCGTGGGTCAATTTTTGGAGGTAATTTGCCCCCGAGTTCCCACTTGAAGAGGCAAAGGATAAAATAAAAATAGAATTTAGAAAAACATATTGAATAAAAAAAAATACAGCTGTGTCTGTATGCATATGTACTTTATTAATTAGAAAAATCAAAGAATGGAAAAGTCAAATAGCTAGCCTCCGTTTCGAGGTCAGTGCGAAGGCAGCAAAAGGAAAGGTCCTTAGCGATGATGACAACGAAAATGACAATATACAATTATATCAAAACGCTGCGTTTGGTGCTATGCGTGGGGTCAGGTGTGGTGTGAATATCGGTATTGTGTACGTAAATATGATATGGAGTTGCTGCATGCTTATGCTTTTGTGGCTGCGAGGAAGCACGAAGCTGTGTTAGTTTGGAATGGGCCTGTTAGTTTCTTAAAGATTTTTTGGTAATTTAATTATACGAAAGCATTTTTAGAATTATAGAAACAAACAATCTAATAATTGGGGAAAAAAAATTTTAACTGACGACTAAACATTTAACGACCCTTTGTCAAAAATTTTACTTCTAAATGCTGAACCAAATTGGACCTTAGTAAGCATACATTTACTTTTACGAAGATTGATTGAGATACATGCAAGATGCAAAATTATAAGAAATAAGAGAATATAAATGAGAAGCACCCAAAACTATCTGACAAATAGATTAACTGCTTCTTAGTTAATTACTGAACTGTCAAAAAAAAATTAATTAATTTGTCCGTAAGTAGTCAGTTGCATAAGAACAAGTAAGGACGACCAATCGTTCATAAAAGGAACAGCATGTCGACATGTCGTTCTTATAATACTGAGTCCACGTGATGACATGAAATGAAGAGAGGATCACACTATCTCCATGACTCCATCGTATCCCGTGATTTTATAATTCATCCTCCTCCTCCGTTAGCCAATCACAACACCCCACGCGGCCTTGCTGTGGAGAAAGCCGATGCATTTGGGCTTTGACTTGTCGTATTAATTCATTGGCTAATAGTTGAGAAGCAAGGCAAGAAATGACTTGACGAGCAAGCAAAGAAAGATTCAACGGTTCAGCTTCTATGTTCTCCTGCTGCCATTCAAGTAGCACTCAAGGAAAAAAAAGAGAATATGCCTTCCCAGCGTCTCAACCTTTTATATTGTATTTTTACTGTTAGCAAGTCCATTGCACCACATCATGAATAATAAATTATACTTGTCGATGACTCGATAATGCTTTGTGCTTGGACTATTATCCTCTTTATTAAAAAAAAAAAAAAAAAAAAGAGGAAATTTGACTACCGCTAGGTGCAACGAGGAATCAAATCAATTACGCTTTGGTCTCTGCTTTCAGTATTATTGTTGACATTTAGATTTCACATTATTAGATTTCACATTATTTGCTTAAACTACAATATACCAACTACGACTCGTACATTAGTCATTTATTGCGGCGACAAGTCGTCTACTAAAAAACCCGACGAACCCAGATAAAAGAAACAAGAGAAACATTATGTTCAGTCAAACTCCCGAGGCGAACGAGTGTACTTCTCTCTCTTCTAATCACCGCGGAAGGTAGGTTGCTTGAAATTGTCGGGTGCAACACGTATCCTTACCCTGAATCCAGGCCCAACGACGCCGAAACGACCAAAACTAACCTCCGCTCATTTTTAAAATGAACAAAACAAAAGAAACGCCGAAACAATAAAAATAAAAACAAAAACAAAAGAGTGCCGCCTTTTTCAGATCTGCTTTTCGCTCGCGCGAACGCCATCGACTCCTCTTTCTATTTCATTCAGTTACCCTGAGAGTCACGGTTCGAAACCCTAGGATACGATCGTCATTTACACACTTCGTCTTGAAATCAGCTGCTTTGCGCGGTCGACGACTTTCGGAAGACATTTTAGACGGCCGGCTCCTGGTAAGTACAAAATATGACTCTTCGTTCACGTGCAAATATTTATTAATTATTTTAATTTTAGTCATACTTTATGATTTGACTCCCTTTTTTTTTTTAATAATCAGGTTATAATGTTTGCTTTTAACCTTTAGCTACTGTTTTATTTGAATAATTCCGTAGCGTGAAATTGATTAACTTACACGTTTAACTATTGATTATTTTAATGTGAAAAAGGCACCGAAAAGTTTCTCAGCTTGCATATTGTTCGTTTGTTTGTTTACACGTTTGCTTCTAAGGAGGCTCAGCCGACATCAAATCAAACCTGAAGTGGGTCTTGTTTTTTGGTGTTTTTCGTATATATGTTCTATTACCTTCCTTTGCTCTTTTAGTGGAGGGCACATCTTAAATTCTGAAAAACAAAAATCTAAAAAGAAAAAAAAAGTTGCTTTCATGTTTTTTCAATTTTTCTACTTCTTGTTTGCTACTACTAAATGGTTTGTTTTCTATGATGCCCACAGTGTGTTTTATTAGCAGCAAAAAATTAAAATATATATTAAATACTTCTCCCGTACTGTGTTTTATCAGCGGCAAAAAATCAAAATACATATTAAATGCTTCTCTCTCTCTCTTTCTCTCTTTTTGAATGTTTACTTTTCCCGGTCTCACACTTACAGTTTGTGGTCTCCAATCAGAGACATGGTGACAGTCCAGATATAATATAATATAAGGGGAAAACAGACTCTTTTTACGTGGACTGCTGTCTTTTTTATTGAGTTATTTAGAGGGGTTTTTCTGTGATATGTTTTATTTGTTAAACAGTTTCTCTGTAGCTTCACTGTCACCACGTGGGTACATGTCTACGTGAAGAAAAATATTTGTTCCACTGTTCGACAGTTTTAGGAGTTTAACAACACAAATCTGCATTTACTTTCTTTTAATTATTGCAGTAGAAGTCCTCTTATTTGTTATGATCCGCAATTATTTATTGATTAAATTTGAATCGCATATCATGTATCAGAATCTCAAAAAAGAAAAACAAAATATGCTTTCAATAAAACTTTGACAAGGTATTTTCATTCCATTTTTGCTATTCTGTTTTGTTGTGGTATTTTTAGTCTTTTTATGATGTTTTTGTTGTTGTATAGTTTTGGTCAATCTTACACTTAAAAGAACTAGTGTATCTTTAGTCTAGTAAGAGAGCTCTTACATTTACAATAGTGAACGCAAGGGTTTAAATAACTTATCTTGTATCAGAATATAATCTCAAAAAAGAAAAAGAAAACATGCTTTCAATAAAACTCTGACAAAGTATTTTTACTCCACTTTTGCTATTCTACTTTGCTGTGGCCTTTTTAGTTTTTTTATGATGATTTTGTTGCCGTATAGTTTGGTCAATCTTACACTTAAAAGAATCAATGGGCCTTTGGTTAAGTGGAAGAGAGTCATTACATTTACAATAGTGAAAGCAATGGTTTAAATAACTTATCTTGTATCAGAATATAATCTCAAAAAAGAAAAAGAAAACATGCTTTCAATAAAACTCTGACAAAGTATTTTTACTCCACTTTTGCTATTCTACTTTGCTGTGCCCTTTTTAGTTTTTTTATGATGATTTTGTTGCTGTATAATTTGGTCAATCTTACACTTAAAAGAATCAATGGGCCTTTGGTTAAGTGGAAGAGAGTCATTACATTTACAATAGTGAAAGCAATGGTTTAAATAACTTATCTTGTATCATAATATAATCTCAAAAAAGAAAAAGAAAACATGCTTTCAATAAAACTCTGACAAAGTATTTTTACTCCACTTTTGCTATTCTACTTTGCTGTGGCCTTTTTAGTTTTTTTATGATGATTTTGTTGCCGTATAGTTTAGTCAATCTTACACTTAAAAGAACCAATGGGTCTTTAGTTCAGTGGAAGAGCCCTTACAGTTACAATGGTAAACAAGAGTTTGAGTCTCCATAATAGTTTTATGGAGATTAGTTTCAGTTCTCCTTCAATTATCAGTTAATTGAGTAGAGGCAATCTCTCCTTTATGAATGTAAGTGGAATAGGTATTTCTCAAATATTTTAAAGGGTTTAAAAAATCTGGGCAGTACTTCAGTGGGTGAATGTATGCTTACAAAATATAAGTGGAGTAGGCATCACTTAAATATTTGAAAGGGTTTAAAGGGTTTGGATAGTATTTCAGTGGTAAATATACCATTGAGGTCCCAATAGTATAGATTGATTGTAAATATTAATTATAATATCTTATGTAAAATCAATAACAATAAAAAAAAATCTTACACTTAAAAGAAAATATATTTACTGTTACAGCTGTACATGTGAATGGTGATTGCTGACTTGGGAAGTCTAGGTACTTCTAATTTGTCCTGACAAATTAGCTAGGTTGCATTTGCAAATTTCGGATTGGGTTCTTTTACATATCATATAAAGCTACTTTATTGTTTTACATTTGTGTTACGTTTCCATCTCTTGCTTTTTTCTCTTTTGAATTTTATTATTTGGTTAAATATGAATGATAAGTCATTTCGTCGCACTAGTATGCATCACAAATGATTTAGCTAATTATTAGTAGCTTTATGGTTAAAGAGCTGTGGTCTACCGCTAAAGTGATCTAAAATGGCTTGCAAACGAACTTAAATGAGCTCTTGATTTGCTTGTAAACGAGAGGATCTTTTTTTATCATGCTCATTGAATTTCAAAACAAGATCAGTGTAAGATGATTTTCATGGTCAGTAGAAAGTCAATACGTGCCAAATGTTTTCTGAAATCCATGGTATCATTCATGAGGTCAACATAGCTTGCCTATAAAGTATTTTAAAATTTGAGAAAAAAAAAAGGCAGACATAGCTTTTGGTTCCTCATGTATGATGATTTCATTTATTCTTCTGACTCTCTGTCTGTCTTACATCATTTCGAGCAGACCTAGATGCAGATGAGAGTTTTATGATCTCTGAATTTTGAAGCTTGACTTTTCTTTTAAAAAGATTTGTGCAGGTGGCATCACCTGTTCTTTTGCGTACATTTGTACGTTTATCGAAAGAGGAGTAGTTGGCAATCACTTTGACAGAACCTACAAATAAATTGTTGTCATTATTAGCGCTTACATCTCTATTATTGTCATATACTCTAGGTTTCTGGACCCACAGCATAACTTAATTGCAGTTGCCTCTGAAAACTCGCAAAAAGCTCGTGGCCGGTGGAGTGGCATGGATCAAGGAACAACTCATGATTCTAAATCTAGACCAAGTGGATCATTTGGTCGGACAATCAGTGCAAGTTCTTCATTGAGGAGGCGCTCTTTAAGTTTATCCAGTGCTGTGGCCTCTCAAATTGATGATGAAATTGAAAGTGAGGCTGTTTCCGAAGCGGGTGATATTGGGGATCGAGCACTTCCGAGCAAGAGACACAGCGAGAGTGGAAGTCTATGCCTGTCTTTTGATAATGTATTAGAGGATGGAATGGAATTTTCCATTCCAGAGAATGATCTATTGCAGCATTCATCTCGTGATCCTGTGGCATTAAATACAGTCTCTGTTGCTGTGACACCTTTGCCAGAGGAAATCGTATCCCCTATTTGCACCAAGCCATTAGTATGTCCTGAGTACAAAAACCAAGTGAGCGTGGACCTGTTTTGTTTTCTTGATTTCTTAAGCATCACATGAGTAATTTAAAATTTAGCATTATAGACGGTGCTGTTTTTGGTCTGCATGGTGTTGGGTGATCATATTTATATCAGACTTGTTTATTTCCTATGCTTCACAAGTCACAGATAACTAAGGTGACTCATGCTTTTGCTTGCAGGAAAACAAGAAAACACTTCCGGAGTCATTGGAGTATATATCGTGTCTTGTCCATCTAGCTGTTTTTGGAATTCTTGGGGTAATCTACATGACCTTCATTTCCTGAAACGTTTACATTGGCTATTGACAATGCATATTTCGGTTTTGACATGCAAACTTTTCGTTAAGTTTTAACAGTAATTTTGCCTGTCTTCTGGTTTTGAATTGGCTCCCCTTTAGGAGTAACATTACTGCTGTTTCAGCACTAACCCTCTAAGAAAAATTTGAGTTTCTATTGTTCTTCTATAGATGAATATTATCATTAGTCTTTTCAAATAAAATAAAATTAAAAAAAAACACACACACACACACACACCATAATTATTCATTAGTAAAATAATATGAAAAAAATGTTTTGCAGGTATTAACAAGATATTTGCTGGAGAAGCTTTTTGGTCCTAGCGTTGCTGGTGTGACAAGTGACGGGAGCATACTATACCTTGACCTTCCTTCTAATATGGTATCTCTTTCTGTCTGTCTGTCTGTCTCTCTCTCTCTCTCTCTCACACACACACACACACGCACACAGAGAACTGGAGAAACATACTCATTGAGGTCACACTTGCTCTTGTCTGCAAATTTGGCATTCATGCGTCCTGTATCCTTACAATTCAGTAATTTTAAACCTTCTATGTCCCATAATTTTGCTAAAAGAGACTTTAGGACTGATTAATGCAATGCTATATGCATGTTTGGGTTTTGTAAGAAGTTCTGATTCAGCTGAGGGACACCATGAGACCTCATGTGGTCCAATCTTGTAAATAATAAAGGACGAATGATTTTGGAATTAAAGGTGTTTTAATTCATTCCTTTTCTAAAAAGAAAAGAAGTGCTCATTCATGAGTTAGAAAATGACATCACTTGCACTATTTGAAAATGAAACAAAGCTTAGGTACTTTTGAAGATAGATTAATTTGTTCCCGGAAGTTGGGACTCGGGCATTTGGATTTCACCCCAGCTAAATTAGCGTTGTGGTGGATTTGAGGTCATAGGCTTTGGGTCTACGTACCACTCTAGAGGCCTTCTGCTTTTCAGATAAAGTGAGAGTATATTAGGTGAGCCTTCACAATTTGTTTCTTGCCACCCCAAGGCAACCGGTTATTGTACCAGTTTGCTTAAAGTGATAATCAAAATTTTTATAGTATGCCTAGAATAGACTTTCGAATCTTTATAAATTCCCCTTTTTATTTTATTTTGCCGTTTATAATCTTGTTGAAAAGTTTTCTTCTGATGCTAATTAATTCATATGCCTTTCAGGTTGGTTCTTTCTTGATGGGGTGGTGGGGTGTTGTTTTCAAAGGGGACATATCAAAAGTATCTGACTATTTGGCTATAGGTTTGAACACTGGCTACTTGGGAAGCCTCACAACTTTCAGTGGTTGGAATCAGAAAATGCTCGATCTCACTGTTGATGGCCATTGGGTTTTAGCTTTCCTCGGCTTTTTCATAGGTAATGAGTGTCACTTTCTCGTAAAAAGAACCATCTAACATAGAGCTGCAAATAGCCGGCTTTCAAATGGAAATTAACATGTTTCAGCTTCATTTTTTCTGCAGGTCTTGCTTTTGGTCCCCTTCTGATTTAATAACACTTTACTCACTGTCCTTATTTTTCCCTTATGGTTCTTTGCAGGCTTGTTTCTTGCGTCCCATTCTATTATATTTGGGATTGAGACGGCCAAGGGTTTCAGGTGGCTTCTTAAAAGATATAACTCAGGCTCAGGCAAAGAAACTCCAAAATCTGCCAGCAACTGGAAGGTGGACAGCTGCAAGCGTCATTTGGCAGTAATATTAACATTGACGCTGCTCCTATGCACTCTGTGGATTGTAAGTGCGGTGCTCTCAAAGGAAGAGTTCGACGGTGGCGGCAGGGCGGCTGAGCTGTGGCTTGGCTGCATTGTTGGGCCACTTGGAGTGTGGATCAGATGGTTCTTAGCACGACTCAACGGACGTGGATTAGGAAAAGCCGGTGCTTTGAAATGGGTTCCGTTTGGTACTCTGATTGCCAATGTCTCAGCAGCTTGTGTCATGGCTGCTCTCGCTACAGTGAAGAAAGCGGTGGATACCAAGACTTGCAACACCGTGGCATCCGGCATTCAGTTTGGTTTATTGGGTTGTCTGAGCACTGTTTCTACTTTTATGGCCGAATTCAATGCGATGAGAGAAAGCACGTCCCCTTGGAGAGCATATGCATATGCCCTAATCACAATACTTATCTCGTTTGGTCTGGGAATTCTGATATACTCTGTACCTGTTTGGACAAAGGGCTACAACTAAAAGCATGTTAAGGCCAGCATTTATTACTTTTATGCTTAATTTTGTCGTGCTACCTGCTGAAGACCAGTTTTGTGCCAGTTATTTGGGTGACTCAACCTGAGTCATGAGGGTTCGGTGCTCCCCGTACATCGGGACAATAATCTTCCCCGTTGAATTTGAAAATTGCCAAACTCTGTGGGTTGTAGCCTGATAGAATTGAACGGAGTTTTATATTACTATTAGCAAAGAAATGTACAGAATTACAAGATATCGTTCTAGAACCGAGCTTCATTTTTTGTTTTTAAGGAAGCTAAACCAGCAACGATAATTTGTAATATTAGTTGTTTTTTCCCCTGACTTTTAGAGAAATCGTTTTCAACAGTAGGAAATGAAAAGCAGAATCAATGTTAATAATCGTACGCATATCAGCAATATCCTTCTGGACGTTCGAGCTATAGATCGTGGATTCATTCTCGTGGCCTGTTGGGTCACTAAACGTTCAAAATGGATTCGGCCTGTCAACTCTCTATTTCACTCAAAAAATCCAAGAGAGGTAATGCAATTCTCTATTATCAAAGTCCATATCATGTCAACGTAAAAGCAATTTTTGAGTCAGTATTCAAATAGTTTCTTTAGACGAACACTCAATATATAGAAATTGTAAAATAGTCCATTTATTCCACCAAATTTCAGTACAATAACAGTGAAATAATAATCAATAGACCACAGACAAGATCAACATATCAATTGTACAATTGCATAAACATTTGAAATCATCCTGACAATCAGGAAGAATACTAGTGTAGAAATAGACCGGCACGATGAGTAATTTCGCCAACGGCAAACTTGTGAGTAACTGACTCAATCATTCACCCTACATCGCTACAGTGATAGTAGGCTCCATCATCTCGTACGATCATATAGCAGAGATACGACAATCAATCATTTTACGCTCAAAATGAATTGACAAAAAAAAAAAAAAAAAAAGATGCAAATTCACTCCAATTTCCTTCCGTACTCCCTCTCTTAACAAATCTCCACACCAACATAATTTCCTTGATACTAATGGAGTAATAAATGGTCTGAAGGACAAGGAAGGACCAAAAGGAATAGCAAAAGAAAAGAGTCTCATTCTTTCAATAGTAAAAAAAGAATTAACCTTCCTTTAAAAAAATTGCTTACACCACTGGTGTCTCCGAGTAACTTTGTTTCCGTACAACTCCTTGAAATCAAATAATATTTTCCTGGCCATAAACCTAGTTGTCAGCGTAATTATCGCTGGTATTAAATTAATAACAGTTAATTAATAACATTTACTGGGGAATCTTGTTCAACTTGCAATAAGCATAGTCACTGTATTTTTTGGTCTTGAATTTAGCAGGATTCTCTTCGTTAACGAGCTTAGGATGAGGCCCTACTTCTTGGTCCGGTGGTGGCTCTAAGAATACCGGCCAAGATATTCTCGTCTTGTCCTTGCTCACTGTCGTCCTGTGAAGCACGCTCTTGTACTTTCCATTGCTCAAAATCTGCCACATAAAAATATATAAAGACCCCAGAAACAAAAATGTAAATTAACTATTCATTCTCTTGTAGGTATGTGGGAATTAATGATCTCGATTTCCTTTCATCTCCCTCTATTCGATTATTGTCACGTGTGCATTCACTCTTTCAATTATATAATTGGTCAGAAACTACATGCGATAAAAATTCTAATAAAATGGGTTTATACGCAAAGTATACCCATTATTTTTTTCCTTTAAAAGACAAGGTACGAAAGCAAAAATGTACCTCCATTTGATCCCCAATGTGGATGACAAGGGCATTTGGGATGTACTTGACATCATACCAATGGCCATCTCTTGAAGCCTGAAGGCCCTGCACTTCGTTGGGCACGAGAAGGGTGATGGAGCTCATATCCGTATGAGCCACCACGCCGAGAACCAGCTCCGGCTGCGGACATGGCGGATAGTAGTTTATCTTGAGAAGGCAAATCAAGTTGTCACCTCCCAAAGCTTCCTTCACATCATTTTCTTCTAACCCTAACCCTAACGAGAGACACTTCAGAAGCTTGTCTGCCACCCCATGCAGATATTTTCTATATTCCTCGTTAGCTTCCCTGCCAATATTCAAAACCAATAAATAAATAAATAACTTAAAGCCCGCAAGGCGACAATTGAATTATTAGAATGCGATAAATATCATTTTACTATCTTTTCGTTGCTGTTGATTAAATTTATATATTTATTTTAAAGTTAGGTCATTCTAATGTATTAAAGATCTAATTTGATCTAAATATATAAAGATGATCTGTTCCTAAAATTGGCAACACCAAATTTTGAGGGGCTCAGTAGAGCTAGAATAAAAAGAGAATGCATTTTTTTTATGACAAATGGTATTGTAATTCCACAGGCCATGTCATTGAAAAGTCATTTCTTTTTATTAAATTAGATCTAAACCTAATTGAAGTTGGAATCAGGAAAGCATCCTTTTAAATTTTCATATAGCTCCACGTGCCTGTAAGAAGGAATGTTGGTAGGCCAAAACCGGTAGTCAATAGCGGAAGGAGGCCATATTCTGTGAAACAAATGATCAACCCAACCTTTCTTGCCTTCCAATTCTTTTTGAAGCTTCGAACCATATCCTTGTATATCCTTAGAATCAGGAGGCTTAGCATATTTCTCTTTCTCTTCTTGTGGGAGCTCAAAAAACATTTTTCCAACTTCTTGAAGTTCTCTTATAACCTCACCAGGTATCCCATGATTCACAACCTGGAACATGCCCCACTGCTGGCTCGCATCAACGATCGAACGGTGGACCTTTTCCTCATCTGGGTCGTTGAGATCGATGACCGGAACCTCGAGAACAGCCCCATGAACGGTGGTAATCCCAGGTTGCTCGTGCTCTGACCTAACGAACTCTTGCGGGATTGTGTCGTTGTGCTTAAGAGCAACGTCTTGCACTCTCAACTCACCCTCCATTCATATGCACAATTGATTTAATTTGTGCGATTCTAAAGTTTTAAAACGCAAAAGGTGTATTTGGCTCTCTCTAGACAACACATATGCACCTCTCTTTTTATGGAGTAAATTGAAAACCAAATTTCTGATGCCAAAGCTAGAAAATAGGATGAGAAAGAATAACGAAGAATATGGGCGTGATTCTTTGTTCATCTGGATTATTCTGATCATTTATTAACAGAATCTATTTATGGAAGTGGTTATAGAACTGCCCATGAGGAGGTCAAAAGCCCGATGACTACCATTTGTATCTGTACACGCGAGTAACTGTCGATTTTTTACTCGTATTTAGTCGTTCGGATAAAAACAGTCATCACCGAACAACAACAATTCCCCCCCCCCCCCCCCCCAACAAAAAGGTCAATTTCGCCATGTTATTACAACACATTAACTAACCTTCTCTTATTTTTTTTCTTTTTTTTCCCCCTCTTTGCTAGTGTAATCCAAAGTTATTATAATCATACTTTTATGAAATCAGCTTCAAGCTTTTGGTTTGTAATTTGTAAACATATTTTCAGCTCAAGGGAAAATATGGAAAATTTGGTACTGGCAGAATCAGTTTCTTTTTGCCAACAATTCCCCATGCAGCCTTCATGTTGTGGCGGATATCAGAGCATGGGTGCACGAGATACAACAGACTTTGAAGGCTATCCTGCAAGAGAAACTCTGCAGGTGTCTATTGGCATTGGCTGGACAGCCCCTAGGTGGCCGTACTTCCGATTAAATACGGATGGCTCAAGAGGAATTAATGGAACAACTAGTGCAAGTGGTTTAATTCGTGATGCGAATGGACATTCGTTTTGGGGATATGAACATTGGCTCTTGTTCCATTAGTATGGCAGAACTCTTGGGATTATACCAAGGTCTTAATCTTGCGTGAAATTATGGCATTCGTGTTTTAGAAGTTGAGGTTGATAGTCTCTGCATCCTGAAAATGATGGAGTCGAGGGATCAGAGCCCGAATGTGTTCACCCCCTTCATAAATTCAATTAAGAATCTTCTCATGAAGAATTGGCATGCGTCACTTCAGCATATATATCATCAAGCTACTTTTGCAGTTGATTTTTTAGTTAAGATTGCATGATCTTTAGCTTTTCCCGTAGGTCTTGAGCATTGACTTTCTTATAATATGTACGAGATGAGAATTTCCCGATCTGCGATTTCTTAGCTTGGCTAAGCCCTCTTTGTACCCAAAATACCAAAATAAAAAATGCTCTGCACCGTTTTCGCTCGTTTCTTATTCTTTTCATTCTATTTATGTTCAGCTTCTGCAAACGGACAATAAGTGACTGCCGTTTCGTGTTTACTTTTGTCCTTTCTAGCAATTATGAATTGAACTCCTCAATCAAGTAACCATATATCTTGCTTTATCAACCCAAAAATACCACGCAGTGATGCTGATTTACAGAAAATCAAAGTTCAATAGAATATTAAAGAGCTTCCATTCGTTTCACATTGAAGATTAAAATACAATATATAGGCTTTTAAAATTTCTATTGACATGACATTTTTAAAGTAGGCATTTCAGACCCGATGGTAAATGCGAAAGAAAAAAGAGCCACTCTTAGCCACCACAACAGGAGCCACAGGCAGGTAAGGAACCTAAAAGATAAGCAATTAAAATAGTAAGCAAACCAGGAAAACAGTGAGGAATAAAAATATATTTGGAAAAGAATGGGAAGGTATTCAGGGTGTTCAAACTCACTGTGGTCATTGCCACGGACATCATTTAGCCCTCGCACATTGTCAAGTCCACGGGACGGCCCACGTGGACCACCACCGCCACCATATGGTCCACTTCCTGGACCACCTGGGCCACCATCCCATTTCTTACTAGAACCAGAGCCTTTTCTGTAATTATCAGACTTTTCCATCTACAGCACAACAGACATTAGGAATAGAAGTTTTTAGACAAACCACAAATTGTATTTCTGGAGTAGATATATGCTAACAAGAAGGAAAACTCAAAACATTACCGAAAACATAGTTGCAAAAAATACGCCTATGAAATTGATAATGCTCCAGAAAAAATCAGTGATTGTATTCAAACGCCATATTGATCTCTTGGATTTGACAACACCTAAACAAATATGCAGATGAGTTCAGAGTCAGCTACACTCATATAGGTAGCAAAAGGATGAACATCCCTGAAATCTGCCATAAGTTTCTTTCAATTTTAAGTACAGTCATAGTAGAAAACCAAGCAATTTCAGCATCCCAATTCTGCTTATAATCAAGCAACACACAAACTAACAAACAACACCAAGCAGAAAATGGGAACATAACGGAAGATACAGGGGTTTAGATCCCAATGCCAATAGTCAAATTGCATGATGCCTAGAAAATTAACGGCAACAAGCTTTGACAAAATGGATAATTTATAATTATTACCCGTCAATCAAAATTTAATGAAACCACTTTCTGTTTCAGCAAGAAAGAGAATGCAGGGAATAAGAACTCCAAATTGTGCCAAAGGGTACAAAGAAAGTTAAGCATCATACTCTACAAACAGATTTTCACTATACCAATTCCTGTGGACCTCAGAAAGAAATAAACTACTTTACAATCAGGAGAAGAAAATTTGATGGATAAGATTAAATTTAA
This sequence comes from Luvunga scandens, assembly GCA_030449905.1. Classification (NCBI taxonomy): domain Eukaryota; kingdom Viridiplantae; phylum Streptophyta; class Magnoliopsida; order Sapindales; family Rutaceae; genus Luvunga; species Luvunga scandens. The sequence goes on along the minus strand of JASUUG010000798.1, from coordinate 3,163,586 downwards.
AAACTGGGCATATCAAAAGGTAAAACAAAACAGAAAAGAAACATCAAAACAGGAATGTGGCTAAAAGAAAAACAAAATTAATGCTTAATTCAAGCTCACTGCCAACAAGTGTTCCAGTTGAAGCCCAATACCCAGATGAAACCAATGCCTGAGTCCAGATTTCAACAGAAAAATAGCTAAATAATCCTCAGATCGTTTCACAAGGAAGCCTGTTAATAACTAACTAAAAACTAAGCAACCAATAAGGCATAAGTACAATTTTGGTGAACGTCAGCGTTGACTATCATTATTGGATGAAACCATCAATCGGAGCATGTTACGGAAAACCTGATCCCCCACAAACAAGCAATATTTACGAAATCTTTTACAAGCCAAACACCACTCATTGACATCGACGATCAAAGAATAAGACAAAAGAGAAAAAGTAATATAGAAAATATTCACAGAATAATTAGCCAAGAATAGAACCCCTAAATTCGAATCTCTCATAGAACTCTAATCAACAAATTAACGATACAAAGGCGAGAAAATAATAGCCGTAAATTCAGAACAGAACTTAGAATCTTAGATTAAAACCCCTAAATTGTGGATCAGGTGATCAAAATAAATTACAAAAATTGAAAAATCCAAATAAAAAAAATGAGAGAGAGTGTGTGTTCTGAGTCCTGACCTCGCTCGACGTAAGCCATGAGAGCTGCTGTTCCACGGTCTTCTCCGAATTGAGGAGATGCAAACTTATTGAAAATTCTGGTCCTTTTTATCTCAATTGCGTGTTCGGGCGATGCTGATTGGATATTCGAAGTCACATCTCAAAGTCGCTGCCTAACGTGGCATGCTGTGATTCGACTTGTATAGAATTTTGTCGAATGAGTGCAAGTTCGAGAACCTGAATATTTAATGAGCGTTGATTTCTGGGCTTATTCTTAATCTGGCAGACTGGCACGATTGTAATAGAAGCCCAACCCGACCCAACGTAGAGGCGGGGTGTACTTGGCAATCCTTCCGAGTTCTGACTTGTAGTCCTACTGAAATACTAATTGATTCCATGCGTAATTTCCTGGTGGAATAACTTTCAGCTTTGGTTGTTAACGAGGAGACTAAAAGTAGCACCACCATACCATTGATTATTCAATATTTTACTCCTCTAAAGTCTATAACATAATTATGAAGTAACAACAACGGAAACTAAGATCAACGACATTAATTCCTCTTCATTTCACATTTCAGGGATCACATTATCTTCAACAACTCTATTGTGAATTGCGACATAAAACTCTAGTTAAAATAAAATAAGCAAAACTCAACAAGCTAATTTAGCATATATAGCACAAACTATGAACTTCTTAAGGGTATTTGGGGAATGCCATTAGATTTCAAGTACCCAAACTAACTATTAAGCCCTTCTGCTTCGATTTTTAGAGGAGGGACAATTGCCTTCTTCATGCTTGGCTTTGGCAAGACTTTAATGAGATCATATAATTATACGAGATTAAGTTTTACACTTCTGAATTGAAAAGATGAACTTTTTTTACACCGTAGATATACGCTGGGTCTTTCATTACTTAAAAGAATAAAAGAATTGTTGTCTATATATTTTAGAACAAGATTTCATGTCTTTATTTTAAACAAAACATTACTTTTCATCTACTAACTAACTAGATGTTATGTGATTTTAAAACTTAGACAATTTGTCATAAAATGTACCAATCAATGCATACATTTTTTTAATGTCCTTTTTTATTTTAATCAAGAAAGTGATTAGTCGTTAACTAGTAGTCACATGTTATGTCGCTTTCAAACTATGTTTAGATAACTTGTCTTAAAAATTATACATCGACACGAATCTCTTTTGAATGTTTTTTTTTTTTCCAAGATAAATAATGACTTGTCGTTTGTTGGTTTAGTAGCTGGATGTCATGTCATTGTGAAACTATATTTAGACGACTTGTCATAAATATTATGAGTCGATGCATTCTTCTTACAAATGTCGTCTGTTTCTTTGAACAGGAAGATGACTAGTTGTACGCTAACTTAGTAATTAGATGTCATATCCTTTCGAGTCCAAAGAGCGCCATTGGAAATAGGCTCTTCTAATTCTAAAAAATCCAACACAGGGGACAATACATTTCCCATTTGATGGTTTATAGTTAAAATTGGCCCAAAAATCGCTTGTTGGCAAGCTGAAGCTTTGTGCAGTGACAGGAGTGCAGAGCATACACAGATGAAGGAACATGTTGATTGCAGATTGCCGAGGAGGAAATTTCATGGCAGAGTTAATCAAATCAATTATATATGTTCGAAATTAATCAGTCGTCTTCTCGAAAATTTGATGAAGTCGACTTCTCAGGATCAGGGCCAGCGGGCACCACTTTGCCGCTTTGGATTCTTTTGTCATTTATTTTATGCATCCTCTCGTGGCTTGTTTGATATTTTTTTTTAATTTTTTTTTAGGCACGGTTTAACCCTCTTCCTCCTCTGTCCGGCAAATTTATTTGCTAAACATCATATGGAACTTTTGTTCCAGGTTTTGAGCAATGGGAAATACAAGAGTGTTCTTCACAGCAGGGTTGTGAACAAGGAAAGTATGCGCATGTCTTGGGGAGTGTAATCTAAAAAAATAATAATAGTAATAACATAGATTGATTGATTAATGAAGAAAAACTTACTGAGAACTGAGAAGCATCCAATGAATGCTAAAAGATAGCATATATAAAAAAAAAAAAAAAAAAAAAAAAACAGAGAACACTAAAAACGATCAACACATTCTATCACGTATCCCTTTTGGAAATATTTTTAACAAGATGATGTGGGGGCTTAGTCGCCCATCTTTCCATATCTTCACATGCTTCCCGAATCTTGCTTTCTTTTTCCCAGTCCCATATATCCTTCATACTCGAGTCTAGGCCTCCTTGTTTCAGTTCGTTGAACCCTCCAAGTCCCTAGAAACAGAATTTTAAAACTCGAGAAGAATTTACAAAATATGCAGAAGTAATAATGTAACATGAAGTAGAAAATTTCGAAGAAGAGAAAAATATCCACTTGGAGCCACAAGGCTTGAGAATTATGAAAATGCGCGGTAAAAGAAGTTGATTAAAAATAGGATTTTTCAAATCGCTCCCTGATCCTGGAAAAACTGTAATATTAGACAGAAGAGCAAAAAATTTTACCTTCGAGAAAGACAGAAGGTACAACAGCCTATCTGCATATTTTATCCCGTCAACACGTAGATCAAGAGGTTGTTTCAAGACCCAAAGTGCTGTTTCAATGTCAATAAAGCCTGCTTCCACCATCCTTTTCAGAACTCTTGCTTGGAAGGTCTTCCCTCTATTGAAAATTGAGAAGTTACTACTTTAGTTTACAATTGTTTCCTTAAAGATAACAGAATCAGTAACTAACACAAAAGTAGAACAACATAAAAATCACAAGCATCCAGTTCAGAAAGTTCTGAAAAGGTTTTAAAAGAGTCAAACCAGAAAATGACTTTTGAGGAGGGATGATCAATTCAACAATAGCAGCACAGACAAACCTGCTACAGTCCGTGAGCGGTGATCGAAGCTCTGGAGCAGGTATGATCCCTGCAAGCATTGCGGCTTCTGCCATACTCAGAAGAGATGGGTGCTTTCCAAAATAGAAAATAGAAGCTGATTCAATGCCATAGATACCATGTCCCCAGTATATCTGCAATGTGCCATACCCCTATTATACTTTTCACATCTGCAAATAATATTGGCACTTTACCTACATCTTTTCCTTTCTCACTCCCTTTGCGTATTCTGTAACCTAGACTTCATAAAATAACTTTGTCTGAAAATTTTTCTCAGCTCTGGGACTGAAAAACATGATCCGAACTCACAACCAATTATTCTTAATTACTTTTCTCAGAGACTAGAATATAAATGCACCAGTTATCATCCCCATACAAATATTCCTCAATCATTCTTCTTGATTATGATGTCAAGAATGCATTTTAAGCTGACAAGTCTCTATCAACAAATGTGGTTTCGTTAAATTCAGTTAAAAGGAAAAGAAAGCTCAACATGGACGCCCCTTACACAAGACATTTGGAGAGTGCTTGCGGAGGAAGCATATTTACCTTACTCACATACGAGCTCAGTATTTCCCATTTTGATATTGCCCGCTCCAGGGCAAGTGCTAGCACCATCTCAACAATCTTTCTTGAAATAGTGCGTTCATTTTTTAGGAAAGTATTCTTGACAAGCTGCCATGTGGATTGAAACATGTTAAGAAACACAGACAACTCCAATTGATAAAAAGCAAAACGTTTAAAAATCAACTAAAGGAAGAGAAAGAACTACAAAGCAAGGTTCAAAACATTTAGCAAAGTATTCTTGACAAGCTGCCATGTGGATTGAAACATGTTAAGAAACACAGACAACTCCAATTGATACAAAGCAAAACATTTAAAAATCAACTAAATGAAAAGAGAGAACTACAAAGCAAGGTTCAAAACATTTAGCAAAGTATTCTTGACAAGCTGCCATGTGGATTGAAACTTGTTAAGAAACACAAACAACCCCAATTGACAAAAAGCAAAACGTTTAAAAATCAACCAGAAGAAGAGAGAGAACTACAAAGCAAGGTTCAAGTTTCCTACAAAGCATGCAATGGTCAAGTCTTATGCTAGCTGAAATAAGACTTTCCTTGAATCCCTAATAACAAATATTCCTAAGAGGAAAAAAAATCGAAATCCAAGTGTGGGGGAAGAGGGAAGATCGGAGCCATCTCATCATTGCATAAAGACTTGTAGCCAAAAATTAGGAAAGTAACAACAGAAAGACTTTTCTTTCCCGTCATAATGTGTCATGACCCGTGGCATAGTGTTTATTTCAACCAGCACATTTACACTATTGTTTTACATTCAATTTTATGCTTTGAGTAAACTAATGTTACAGTATTCAACCGACAGTGCATAAAAGAAAGATCAAGAACACAAGTCAGAAAGTAGCAGTATTAATAGTTGATTTCCCATCATTGGCCAGAAGGCCAGAAATAGTGAATAGATTGAATTAAAAAGGAGCTATCACCAACAAAGCTGTTTGAGTCGATTTACACAAAACAGACATTTTATTTCTACTCTCCCTTTTGCCTTTCATACTCTTGGGCCTTCATGTAGAACCAGAATCAGTATAATTCAAAACCTATAAATACCAATAAATGAGTATTGCAATTAACAGAAAAGTCTATTAATTTCTAAGCTAGTTTCACAGTATTCCTATTGGCAGCTTCTGAAAATAAATCTCAGACCAATTCTCAGTTTTTGATATCCCACATTGCTAAAAAGGGTGCCTGTGAACTGGCATCTGAGGTCCTCAAGGGGGGAAGTTGTAATATCCAACATTGTTGGTGCATGAGTTCCTAAATTGGTTTATAAGTCACAGGCTCTCCTAACTAATTAGACGCATTTTGGGTTGCAAAACCCAGTAACAAAACCGTGACGATTGTGTGCCTAAAGCGAACAATGTCTACTTAGTTGTTGGGCTCGGACTGTTACAATTAGTACCAGAGCCTACTCGTGATCCAGTGTCTAGATGCATATGTATTACAATGTAGTTGTGGACCAATGTGTAGATGGATATGCTTACAATTTGGTTGTAATATAGTTGTGGACCCAATGTGTAGATGGATATCCTTGTGATAATGGTTATGGATGGATATGTTTACAATATGGTTTCATTCTGTTCTATTTCCAATCTCATGAGGACGCAAGGTCCTTAAGGGAGTATGTAATATCCCACAAACAACCTAATGATAAATAGAGTCCCTGAAGAGATCAAGTACTCATGAGGACGCAAGGTCCTCAAGGACGTAAGTATGTAATACCCCACAAACAACCTAATGATAAATAGGGCCTGAAGAGATCAAGTACATCTATTGGAAGGCAGAAATATTATTTCAGCAGCCAAGTTTCAGTGGTCAAAAGGTCTGAAATTGAAAACCAGTTGTCTCTAATTTAGAAGAACCACCACCAAAGTATTTCAATAGAATAAGATATACAAATTACACAGGTGTTTCTACGAAGCAAATACAAGTTAAACTTCAATACACTCAGACCTTATAGTCATTCATTCATAATCAACATTATCTGGGACCAGAAATCTGATGTGAAGAGACATACGAAAAATAAGTAAGGGAGCTAGTTGTTGTGCTAGTGAGAGAAGCATTTGCTCGTGGAATAATCATAACATCACTTTGCCCATTTTCCTCTTCTATCATGGAAGCCTCAGTAAATCTACGCCCGTAAAAGCGCAAGAAATTCAAAGACTCAACTCTTGGCTGACCTACAGGGATCCCTCCTTCCAACATGCCAACAACGCTAACCATGCTAGGTCTTAGTGCTGGTTCCTCATGAACACAGCACAAAGCAATACGGACTAGTTTTTCCACATCCTCATTTGTAACCCTGCCCTCTAATCTTGGGTCAGCAAGCTCCAAGTACTTCCCTTGCTCATGCATTTCCAATGCCAATAGTGGAAAATAAACAAGTCCTAAGGCTGACGACGATGAAGAGGGAACGCCACTACTATTACTATCCCTGCTATGGCTTTGCGATCTTGGTAAGCAATTTCTCCTCCCACTCACAAGTTCAAGCAGTACCATTCCAAAACTATAAACATCAGTTTTTTCTGATATTGCAGAGTTTGTAAGCCATTCAGGTGCAAGGTAGCCACGAGTGCCTCTCATTGTTGTGAACAGACTAGACTGCTCAGGAGTTAGAAGCTTTGAGAGCCCAAAATCAGATATCTTTGCCTGAAAATGATAATGCAAGAGAATGTTTTCTGGTTTGATATCACAATGGATGATCTTTTGTTCGCAACCACTGTGCAAATATGCAAGTCCCCGAGCAGTTCCCAATGCTATATCAAACCTCTCTTGCCATTCCAAGACAGGACCATTTCCAAAGAGGGTATGGTCCAGTGAGCCGTGATTCATATACTCATAAACCAGTAGGCGTTGTCTCCCTTGAGCACAAAACCCTTTCAATTTGACCAAATTGACATGGTGTATACTTCCAATAACTGCAATTTCAGTGCAGAAATCCTTTTTCCCTTGGACACCTACATTTGTAATCTTTTTCACTGCTACCATAGTTTTATCATTCAATACACCCTTGTATACAGCACCAAACCCACCTGACCCAATAAGGTACTTGAAATTATCAGTAGCCACCTGAAGCTCTTCATAGTCAAACCTTTGAGGTAGCCCTGGGATGTAGAAGGCCTCCAGGTCTCCTGAAGACAGTGTGTTGGAGTTGCCTGATTTGGAATCTATAGTCTTGTGAAGTTTCCATTTTCTCCACCAGAGGAAACCCAGAGCAGCGAAAAGAAAGAACCCAGTAAATGGTAAAAGCACTAAAGCAGCTAAAGGAAAATCTTGATCTTGGTTGCTGGAATTGTTGTTAGGATTTAAGTTTGCTTGAGTAGACCCAACAAGAACTTTGATGTAGCCCACAAAATCACTGTTATCCGTATTGCTTGACATAATGGAGCCCAAAACATTCCCCAGCACGTAGCAAGCTCCTGATGATTTTTTAAAGAAAATTCCCAAGCAAGAGCAGTCTTCCGAGCATAAGTCTTGACAGAATGACAGACTCACATCATATATGTTAGGCTGAAAGAAATGATTAGTAAAGTAATCCATGCCATAGCCAAGCCTCAAATATGAAACAACAGAGGAATTCAACAGGCTTTCCTTCCTAGTTGAATTACAAGCGACTGGCAGAGAACAAGAAGCATCACTTGGCACACAACCACTTGTATTCTGTGAAGCTACATGGAATCCTGCCGGACACGAACAAGTGGGGGACCCCGATGTAGTGTCATCAGCACACATTCCCATTCTGCCACAGATGAATGGGATTTGACAACCATCATCAGGTCCCACAAATTCCTGTTCCAAGTCACTGCCAGAAAGTCCAAGGACTGTAAACTGGCCAGAGGCATCCAACTTAGCAATTCGAAAGCCGAATGGTGGTAAGACCATGCTGATTACCACCGTTGATCCATTGTTACCAAACAAAAAAACTCCCGTTCTGTTTATTGCCATATAATCCACCATATAACTTGAGTCCACATAAGCCTTGGTATCCATTGATAATTTCCAATAAATCTGTCCTTGCCATTGCAGTTCTGCATCAGAAGCTCCAACTGTGAGGCTATAATCACCTGTTGACAAATCATAATCTGATACAGCACTTGATAGCAATGCTCCAGCAGGTAAGTGTTGTCCAATCACAATTGTGTCTGTTGGATGATGGAAGCTCTCCCAGAGAGAGCCATTAAAGCTATCAAGTAAAACAAGGTTACCCATCTCAGTCAGCCGTAGTGCATTTACTGATGATTTCAGTGGTGGTGTGGACCATTTGAGATTTCCATTTTCATCAGAAATGATAATTCCTTTTGTCGTAAGATTCATTTTACCAGAACTGGAAATGGCAGTATCACGATTAGCAGACCAGATGATGGTGTTGGACAAAACGTGGACGATGCATAAGTAAAAGCTATTTTGCTGTGGTTGAGTGTTGACGATAGCAGCTTTAAACGTTCCATTATGAGAGGACAGGAAGGAGCCACCATAATCAATGAATTGAACATGCGAAGCAGTGAAATTTGGATAGATAAACTCCGTGAAAGAAATACTCCAGGCAGGTGCAATAAACAAGAAAATGGTAGCTAAAAAGAAGAGAAGTTCCATAACCATAAGAGGGATTGACAAATGGAAGATTACAGAGAAGTAAGAATAAAGGTATAATGAAGAGGAATTGGTAAGGGTGGAATTGGTCCATTTCTTTTCTCCAACTCAGTTTCTGCATCTAGCATTGACTACTGAAACTCTCTCTCTCTCTACACCAACTAAATCCTGATTGGTGGCCCAAGGTAGAAGCTAATCTTTTTCTCAGTGCTAGCATCAGCTGTAGATGTAAGATATTAAAATTTAGTGCAGGTCAAACCTACAAAATCGTTTATTTATTCTAACAAGGTTGGTGATTTGTGTCCTAACACCTCTCTCTTCCTCTACTTTATTCCCTTTTCAACATCTTCTTTTCTCCAAATGCTAGCTGTATGCAGAACTACCATCCCATCTTCTTTAATTAAATCACTCTACGGTAAGCAACTGCACAGGTGCCAGCCTGACCTAAGTAATGCGTTTTGTAATGCCTTTTATTTACTCTAAAATTATTGGCGTTCATTTCATAATTTATTTATATAATATTCTATTCACTGAATCATTCGTCAAAACAGTATTAAACAACATCCAAAATGTAACCCAAATAAACAATGTAAACATAAAGAACAAATAACACCCACCAACCTACCAAAAAAAACAAAAGCAAAATCTAACTTGGTTGAGTAAAAACATCGAACATTTGGCAAGCAATAAAAAGAGGGAAAAAAGATTAACAATATAACAAAACATTCACCTGCTGAGTAATAGTGCTTCCGCCACCACGAGCCGAGAGAGACAAAACTGCACGAGAAACCCCGACTGGGTCGACTCCAAAATGCGAAAAAAACCGCTTGTCTTCATAAGCAACAATGGCTTGCCATAAATGTGAAGGGTAACCTCGTGTTTTGGGTTCATTTTGTTGGGAGAAAGCTACCAGATTGCGCCAACGAGAAGGGAAACTCGGCAAAAGAGCGTTGGAGACGAGGCGGAACAAGAGAAGAGTTAGGGAGAATGCGAAGAGAATGAATAATTCTCGAATGGGCTGGGTTCTTTTAGAGGAGTGATTTTGAGAGGATGACTTTGCTGAGCCGAGTGAATTGACTCGGGTGTGGAGTGAGTTCGAACTAGTTGACAGCGGGCGAGTGATATTAATGTACAAGTACTGAGTTGGGTGTGAGTTGAAGTTGCAGTGATTCGGTGAGTTTTGGTAGTTACTGAGCGGGAAAATCGGTTCCTTTGTGAGAAGTTTAGTGAGAAGTTTACCGTAAACAGCAGAGAAGGTCATTTTATCGGGCTCAATTTGTTCGTTAATATCGTTAAATACGCTGTTTTAAAACTGTGAAATCACTGTTCGGGGCCTCAATGCTTTGGAAATTTTTCAGGCTTCAGGGAGGTCGCTTCGGCATTTTTCTATTTTTATTTTTGGACCAAGGTCACTTTCGGCATTTGAAACGCAAAATACTTGAGCGAGATACTTGTTAGGAAATACGTAACTACTAATCTTCAAAACATGCTTCGAATTAATTAACAACAGACTAAGGGCTAGTTTAGGATCATGGTTGAAATTCAATAAGCTGCTTATTTCATAATTTTTTATTAAAATAGTGTTTGATAAATTTTGTAAAAACAGCTTATTTCATAATTTTTTTTCATTTTGTCAGCAGTGTTTAAAAGTAAGTAAAGAGTTACTTTTCATAAGCAGCTTATTGTATAAGCTGCCACACATTTTTAAAATCTCAATTGTAATCTTGAATTTTAATAAAAAAATAATTATACCATACTTATCCATAAACTTTAATATATAAATCATACATTTATTTATATCATATTTTATATAAAAATTTCCGAAGTTCTTTAGATTTTTTTAATTAAGTTCTTTTAATATAATTTTACATATTTAAGAAAAAAAATATGTTTAAATAATTTATTAAACCTACACTAAAAATAAAAAGTAATTAAAACTTATGTCTATTTTGGTCATTATATAATAAAACAGCACTTCGTAATAAAATTTAACAAACGTATATACTTTACTTTTTAAATCTACAGTAACTGCAACAACACATTTTACCAAATATCAAACTATTTTTTTAATCAACAGCTTATTTCATTTACACAACACAAGCGACTTATTTCATCAGCCTCGGCAATCCCAAACTTTCCCTAAGACTTTGATATTTTTGGATGAATTTAAAGTTTAATGCCGTGAGACATGAGTCATATCTTATGCATCAACCTACACTCCTTTTAAGATTGATGAAGTTGAATAAGTTATTAGAATTATGAAAATTAAAACAGAGTTCTATTAGTGAAGTTGAAGCCTGTGTTTCTTTTTGCGAGACAAAATTATTAAAATAGTCGTCACTCGTAAACGAGGTAAAGTATACATATATAATCTGCTTAAATATTACCGTTAAAATCTGAATTCAACATATAAAATATAATGTAGATTTTGGAACCAGAAACTTACACAGGATGGTGATTACAAAATCTTCAAGAAGTTGACGAAATTAATGGTTGAATTCTGCACAAATTAATTTTTTTTAATTCTTTAATTAATTATATTCCGGAAGGTAGTTGGCAAGTAAACTGCTACTATTTTATTTTATTTCATCAGCTGAATGATCCAACTAATTCCAGCTACAATTTGTCTAAAATAATACAACGCAATACAAATTTAACGCGCAGTTCACATGGAGAATGAATCTTCGAGGCTCATTTAATGTAAGGATTCTTTAATCCCTTTGAATCCGGAGACAACCAAGCCTGATCCGCTCTCCATGAATGGTTAAATGCTTTGTCTTCTTTTAATTTCTTATTTTAATTTTGCATATTTCCTCCCGTTTTAATTTGGCTTGTTTCTTTTAAGTTTTTAATAATTGTCAAATTTAATGATTTATTTAGGTTTCTATTCTTTTTTAGTTTTTAATAATTGTCAAATTTAATCATTTATTTAGGTTTTTATCCTTTTTTAATATCTTGATTCGTTCTTGATGATAATAATTTATAACTCTAAAATTTACTATTAATCGATAAATGTGACTTTTTAGTATACACACCATACTAATTACTTTTTTAATGGACATATCGTGTTAGATCGATGACTATAATAATAATAATAATAAACCTTATGAAAAAATATATTTCTTTCAGTTACTGTCTAATGCTAAATACGCGAGGACAAAGTATCAAAAAAATATGTAAGTGGTATGTAATTTTGGATTAAAACATGTGATAATGTTCATATTAAAACAATATTTTTTTTTCCATTTTTAAATATTAGAATAACCCATCAACTTGGAATAAATTTTGGCCGACCACCACGACTTGGCCGTATAAAAACTTTGAAAGAACCTTAAACTATGTTAAAACGATTATTAAACTTTGTTGTGGGAATTCAGCTCTTTGAAAACAATCTACGTGGCCTAATAAGGACAATTTTTGGTTCATATTAAAAGGTTTCAAGCTCGCAACTGTCAATTCTATCTTTTAATCAAAGATTACACTTTGGATTAAGACTTTTTCCCTTTTATAATGTGATTGTTGTAATGTAATAGTTAACTTATATTTAAAGGATCAAGCCAAAATCTTTTTTAAAAAAAAAAAACTTAGGAAATTTGAAATAAAATGATTTAGCAAATCCAGATGGATAAACGGTGAAAAAATTAAAATGTGTAATAAATTCAAATAGTTAGACTTATATAAACATGAAAAATATACATTCCTATTAGTATACATTAATAAAAGGAAAAAACAAAGATATCATACATGGTAAGATTTAGCATCTTTTGTCAAACATTTAATGGCGGCCACCGCCACTTGGCTTAGCCAAGTAGTGAATCCATGCTCTTACAACCATGAGAGCATGGGAGAGCATATGTTCGAGTTTCTATAGATTCAAATTTTTAAATAAACCTAATTGTATAGTAAATTTGTAAAAAAAAATTATTTTTTGTGGAATGAGAGTAAAGTAGAAACATCCATCATATATAAGAGTTATTTGTTTGGGCAAACACTTCATAAAATATATGTAATATTGTAAGTTTCAGTTACATATCTGATTGTAAATATCAGTATATATGTTTGCTGTCATAGCAGTTTGTAAATATTTGATGTAATTCAGTAATTAAAAAAAAAAAAAGTGACCACCCTAACATGTGAAGGTTTATTGTAACTGAGTTCTAAGTTTTTGAACATATTTTATTAATTGTCAACGATAAAAAAAGAAAAAGAAAAATAAAAAGAAGAAGAAGAAGGAAGGCCACACATATTGAATGAGATCTACAATTTATTCCAATGTCAATGTGAATATAGATACACACACATTTTTCAATTTTTTTTAAATTTTTCCTTAAAAAAACAATAACGTTATCTCCAGTATTTAAAACATTGATTTCTTGTCCTTTTTTTTTTATACAAAAAAAAAAACTTTTCGTTTTTAAATCGAAGTTGATGTTTTGTTTTTCGAACTTAGACTGGATTTCCAATTATGAAGCCCAATGATACTTTTATTCTAAAGCCCAATAATGACCGCCATGCATACAGGCTGGAATCTAGCTTTTTCGGGAAACAACAAAGCCTTTTTTCCTTGCCATTATTGAAATTACGGGGGTGGCAACTCGTAAATTAACCAACATTTATTTAACATTAAGCAATGATGCCAGTGTCTATTTCTTTTGCTCAACGATCATCATGATCCACAGTTCGGCACGTGAAAATGTTGTCCGCAATCCACATTTTTTTTTTAATTGGACTATTGGCAACTTTTTGTTAAACTCATAAAATTCATATTATGTTACAATTATTTTTAAAGATAAATATAAATAAAATTAAGCCTTTTATATTTTCTTTCTCTCTTCAATTTTATTTTACTTACATAATATAATTTTTTATTATTAAAATAATCTAAATTTAAGGAGTAATTTTCTAAGTCAAAACAAAATTCTTTTAATAAACTAACAATTTAATTAAGATACAATATAGCAGAAAAATAAATTAAATAAAATTTTATCCCACTGTTAATAATTTTTTAAGGATTCTTAAACTAATTGTTGAACCCAAAATTTATAAGTAGGATAAAATTGTATAAGACCCATAAAATATTTATTATTTTCTAAGTGTAATGTTTTTCTTATTTTTTTTTTAGAAATTAAATAATAATAAAAATTTGAAGAAATGAATACAAATATTAAGACTGAGAGAGTGAGAAAATTATTAGAAACTGAAAAATTCATAAATAAAAAAAATATTCATTTAAAAGGAAAGATATTTTTAGCATTAAATAGAATATAATTAAAAAAGGGATTTCAATACGATTGTTGAGGGGTGCTAATAGTCCAACTCTTTTTTTTTTTTTGGCTTTTTCAATCTTTCGGTTACACTTTTTGTTTCTAAAGAATCTTTAGACTCACCAAAACTTTTAGCATCAATTATACGGGAGGGTGCTTCGAGTTTTGGTTCGGATTGTAATCCTATTCAATTTTGAGAATTTATTTCAAATGGTTCAAAAGTTAGTTCCGTTTAGTTGGGTTCGGATTCAAATTTAGTTTGAGTTAAGGTTATAATTTCAAGTCAAAATTCAATTTGAGTTGAGATTTGAGGGAAATTAGTTTTTTTTTTTAAATTTGATTTTTTTTTTATTTTTTTATATTTAAATTTAATATGATCAAATTTGATTTTCGGTTCGATTTAAATCGAACTCAATCCAAACTCGAGCAATTTTCAATTCTTAATCCAATTAATTTTTAGGGTTTCAAACCAAATAAAACCGAAAATCAAAATAAATTTCAGATTTGACCAAGATGCACACCAACCCCCACTCAATTGTATCTGATTTCTCATGCTTTATAATTCAATTAACTGGTTTAGTTGACTTAATTTAGCACATTCATAATAAGTTTCAAAAATTCAAATCCAACTAACTTTATATTTCATTTGGTATAACTTTTCAAATAAAGTTTATTTAAATATAACTTTTATAAAAAAAATTATTTAGTTATCAATGAGACCTTTTATATAAAAAAGTTATAAAATTATTTTAATTGGTGATTTTTTAAAAATTATGTTATCAAAAGAATGAAATAAAAATTTAAAATATGTGAAGGGCATTTAAAGAAAAAATCCAACCTCTTTTCCTAAAAAAACTCAAAATTTAAGCTTTTCTAATATAGACAGAATAATTTATATACTTATTAAAAGTTCTACCCAAAATCTAACATGATCCAACTAAATAATTTCGTGCATATTTGGTATGACTTATTTAATAATTATAAGTATTTATTTAAATCCATAAACTATTTTCAAAAGTTTTGTTATTTGGTTATTCTTTTAGCAAAACTTTTGGATATTAAATAAATTATTTTACCATTACCAGCAAAGAATCAAATTTTGGGCTTTTAAAAGTATATATTAATTTTTCTTTAATATTAAAATGTGTAAAATATTCTTTACTTGTTCAACAATTTTATTTCATTCCTTTCATAATATAAATATTCTTTACTTGTTCAACAATTTTATTTCATTTCTTTCATAACATAATTTTTTTAAAAAAAATAACTTATCTATTAAAATAAATTTATAATTCTGAATAAGAACTCTCATGAGCAACCAAACGATTAATTTTTTTTTTTTTTAAGTTTTACTAACAAAAGCTCAACTAGCTATATTTGAAAAATTATACCAAATAGAGTCATTAAAAATTGTGAAAAGAACTTTTAGCCATTAGATAAATCATCCTAGATGTTCACTTATTGCAAGACTCTTTTATTGTGATAATTCTCAAATTCTCACAAAACTCTCTGCAACAGTAAACTTTTGATACTATAAGAGATTTTTTTATCCCCTTTTGATTTTTATTTTTGAAGTTTTTAATTATATGGTTTATAATAAATTCCATTAAAAAGAGAACTTTTATCGAATCAATTGAAGGCTAGTGGGAAAACGTCACGCGCTTTTGCGGTACATATTTTATTTGAAAAAAAGAAAGTATAAGAAATAAAGCCACTAGTGTAAATACAATAGTCAATATAAATAAAATTTTCGAGATGTTGGCTTGTGACAAAAGTATCTTGACAGTTGACCCAATATCACATTACTTGTTTTAGGCCTTTGCAAATAGAGTTGATTGCCCATTTCGCTTGATTAATGAACATAATTATTATCGACACGTGAATGTGTCCGAGTCTCCACTCCGCCGTGCTGATGCCAACTTTCTTCATCCTTCGGTTATCGTTATAGTCTTACCGAAGCTTATTTGATCAATTTATCAATTTGATTTCTTGTAGTTTATATATTAAATTAATGGACGGATAATTTGATTTCTTGTGGTTTATACATTATATTAATGGATGCCAATCATGACACAATCTCGATCTTAGCTACAACTATATATTATATTATTTTTGGTGAATTTGGCACCTCCTGACAACTTTTGAAAAATCAACCATAACCAACTTTAATTCAGTCAATTGAAATGAATGAGGTTGGTTGAAAAGCATCACACCCCTTTTCTTTTTTCTCTTTTGTTTTTTAAAACAATTGCATCACTTTACAAGCATTCATATCAACTCCGTAACAGCACCACATACTTACGTGAATCTACACTTTTTAAATATTTAATGAAAAATCTTCCACCACTAATGCACACATGCGTGGAAAGATAAAGTGATTTTCTAGCCAAATTAGATGTTGATTCCCTGAAACATAACAAAAATGGAAAAGAAAAGGGAGAAACTGAGAAAGGACTGTTACACCCCCGGAAATTTTGAGAAAATAATTATGAAAATGATTAAGTTCTAAATACGTAATCCTGAGATCCCCTCTTTTTGTTTTTTTTTTAAATCATAATACTCCTTATATACAGTGACTAAAAAAAAATTAACTTTAAAATTTTTTAACGGATATAAATATAATTAAAATAGTTTAATTTGTATAAATAGCCTAATAATATTATAATGTTTTTAAAATATAAAATAAAATTTTAAAATATAAATTATTATATTTATTTTGATAATATATTTTTATTTATTGTAAAAAAATTTAAATAAATATTTAGGTTAAATAGATTTATAATTAATAAAATACATCTTGCTTATTAATAGTATTAAAATTATTCTACATGATATTGAAAATAATTTAAAATTTTTATATACTTATTTTAATATGATGTTTCCATTTGTTATAAATTTAATTTAACATTATATAATATTATAAAGTATTAAGACTTTTTTAAATATTAAAATTGTTTTAAAATGTATATATTCTTACATTTATTTTAATATTATATTTTTATTTGTTATAAAATATTAAAGTCAATTTTTTTAGTTAATAGAGCCAAAAGATATTATGATCAAAATATAGTGTCCTTTATTGAAAATATAGAAGTCTACATAACTATTTTTTTAAATTTTGGGTGTGTAAGTGTCTTTTTTTTAGAGCACAATTAATGTCACAATTCTAAGAATATGTTTAAAAAAAAATTGTGGATCTTTCGCACAATGGGTGGTATATATTCAATAATAATGGAACCACAAAAATTTTTTACAAGCTAATGTGTATAAACTGATGTGGCATGAAGAGATTAACTGAAAAATAATAATAGTTATTTTTTTTTTCAAATTTGTGGATAGTTAACAGTTTCATATAACTAACCTTATCATGCTACATCAGTCATCAATTTGTATACACTTATTTGTATAAAATGATTGTGATACTATTATTACTCTGTATATATTTTATTTTTGTAGTAATGTATTTGTTTTCTATTCTATTATTATTATCATTGTTTTTTAATACTCCATGAGTTTTCTCGGTTATACAAGATATTTTGATACATTGATAACAAAATTCATAAAACACCTAAAATTTACAAGTTCTATATATAAAAGATTTATTCAATGGTGTAGACACATACAAGAAAATGCCTAATTGATTTATTATCGTACAATCGAGATTGATATTTGATATTCTTAGTCTTACCTTAAAAGTTAAAAGATGTATGTGGTAGGTGTCATCGAAATAAACATTAAAAATTTTTAATCGAAAGTAAAAACAATCGTAATGCTTATTGGTAAAGATAGATAAAGATTGAATTTTTTTAATATAAAATTTTATATTTAAATTTGAGCTATCAATTAAGTAATTAAGATTTAAAAAAAAGAGTTGAGTGGGAAATGACCAAATTAATTTTGTAACCCTATTTCAGGGTTTTAACTTTTAATCGTATATATTTTCTATTAATTTTTTTGTTAAAACATTATGAGTGCTCACAATGAAATTAGTTTTTTAATCACGTGACTATTATAACTCGGAAGAGAGTAGGTGGGGTCGCAATTGAGCATCTTGCGGTGACAAATTATTACAGTCATTTTGAAAAAATAAAAGATTAGTTAGAGTCCAAAAGAAGCACAACACGTGGCATAAGGTCCAGCGACCCTAGCATATCACTACAAATAAAAAAATATATAAAAAAGGCAAAGAAAGCAAAGGAAGAGAAACAGAAAAATGAAAAAAAGAAAAAAATAAAAGGAAAGTGAAAGAAAAGAAGGATAGAGGGAAGACAAAGTAATCGAAAGTCGGCGCCTTATGTCTACGCCGACCAATCATCACGTCCTTTTCTCTCCACATACGAACGCATACTCTCTCTCATAGACTCCTATAAAACCCTAAGCCTAACCCCTCACTTATCTTCTCTTGGCTTTCTAAATTCCTCTTTCAGATTCACCTAGCCTCTCTTCATTAGCATCTCAATTCCTGCTGCTTCTTCCGTTTTTGATACTTTTTTTTTCATCTAATCGGAAGATGCCACGACTTGAGCTTTTAATCTGATCTAGGTTTTGGTTTTATTTTTAATTTGTTCGACATTTCTTTTGAATTTTGTTGTTTGGTTAAATTATGAGAGGGGGAAGCGCCGGCGAGCAATCTCAACCTATGGTGGTTGATGAGGTTGTCGAGAAGGAAAAGAAGAAGAAGAATCGCCGATCTAATCGCCGATCCAATAGGAACTCTGCAGGTACTTGCTCACTATCTTTTTTTATTTAATTTTTATTTTTGATAAAATTACTATTCGATTTGGAATTTTATTTTTATTCTTTTTTTTACCGCGAGTTTCGTAAGATTCGCGGGTTGCATGATATCTGTTGTCGTTTTCTGATTTGGCTTTTACCGGTACGTTATAATATGGGTCTGTTTGGCTGCTGCGTGACTCATAACTTTAGAAGAACTACAATCTTTGGAAAACAAAAAACTATTCACTTTCTGTATATAGCAAACGAGTTTAATGTGTTTCATAGATATTAATTACAGTGAGATGCAACTGATGTTGTTGATTTTTGAATTGTTTGATAAATGTGAAAAAATTTAAGGGTATTGTAAGCTTAATTCTGTTGTAATATATAGATATTTTTGGTTATGCATTAAGGCAATTATTCTTTGCCTCGGACTTCAATTTTGTTATGTTAAATGATTGATCGTGCAGTTTGTAATTCAGTAAATGAAATACGTGGAGAAGCAACGCAGACGAAAAATGGTTACAAAACAAAGAATCTCACCTCGTCCATGAACTGCTCTTCTACCAAACAGGAGGGTTTAGACTTGCATCCTTCGAGTGAGCAGGATCCTACCAGAGCATCCACTGTTACCTTCAGTTCAATGCCAACTATGCATATAAATGAAGGAGGATCAGCTGAGCCAGGAAGCATACAAAGTCAGCTTCTGTTAGCAACCAATCTTTGTGGAAGTATAATATCAAGGTCGTGTCCTGATACAATTGCCAATGACAGTTCTTGTTGGGCATATACAAACAAGGACGATAATCCATCCCTTCAGTCTGAGGCCCCATGTAAAATTTTTGCCCCGCATTGGTCCGTGGAGGCTGTTAATGAGGCATTAGAGGTTAGCTACAACTACAGATTATAGTTACTTATACGTCGTTATGTTTACCTGTGTATACAATTTTCCTGCCCTTGTGAGCTCAATTTTTTGTGTTCTTGGTTGCCCTATATCTGCAGAAAGGAGATGCTTTTAAAGCCTTGTATTGCGTAAATGCACACAATCGACTTGAGGTTTGTAATTTTCCTCTGTATGGGGATTGGGTGCTTTTCTTGCATTAAATTATCATCTCAGCTAGTGTCTGTATTTTTAGGCCTATTGCAAAATTGAGGGAGTGCAAACTGATGTTCTCATTGCTGGGAGTGCTGCTCAAAACAGAGCCGTAAGTCTGGAGTTCGTCTAGCATTATTCTCTGTCTCTGTCTTTTCAATGTATTCATTTATTGTTAACAGCTTTGATCTCCATTTTATAAGGGACGTGATGGTAGGTATTCTTTATTTGGTACTCTTTGTGTTGAAAAGAAATTATATCACGGTGTCAGATACATATGTTCATTGTTTGAATCAAGCTGTAAAAGTGGATTTCCTTTTTCATCCCCGTTTAGCCTATTTCCTCTTTTAGTTTTTTCCATGGACTTGATCCATATTTCTAGCTAGATTCTTGATGAAGTGCAATTCTTTCTCTTTCTGTATATGAAGCATTTGTGATGGTAGAGGTATATGTTTAATCCTAAGGATTGGGAAGCTGCTTCTAATTGTTGAAAAATCACTTGTTTAGGTGGAGGGAGATGTTGTGCTGATTAAAGTTGACCGCTTGTCACTATGGGCCAAGATGAAAGGTTTTTCAAACAATTCTTCCATAGTCGAAGATAGTAACTTGCCTACAGAAGCAAATGAGATGCACAGTGATAGCTGTAAAGGTAAAAGTAAAGTAGAAGTGAGTTATGAGTACTCCAATTGTACTTTGCTTTTTGAGAAGGGCATTCATCATGATGATGATTCATCTACTGAAGCTTATAATCCAGAAATGATTGAACGAGAGGATTATAATTATATCAATGGACATCACCCCTCCACATTGGACTCTACTGATAAAGTTTCATCGAGTCAGCAGAATGAAGGCATGAATGCAATTGAGAGATTGTCTGCCTTGATTAGTTCATATCCAACAAAACGACCGACAGGTAGGGTTGTGTCCATCATTGAAAGGTCCCCTCGTCGGAATGGTATTGTCGGATTCCTAAATGTCAACCAATGGTTTAATTACAAGGGAGGTTGCAGAAAAGATGCGAAGAAGAACAGGAGATCTTTGTCGGTTCCTGATCATGAGTATATCCAGCTGACTCCAACCCATCCAAAACATCCCAAAATGGTGGTCCTTGTGAAAGACTTGCCCGACAGCATCAAGAAAAGATTAGAGGAAGGTGATGCAACTATTGAAATGGAACT
Organism: Luvunga scandens; assembly: GCA_030449905.1. Taxonomy (NCBI): domain Eukaryota; kingdom Viridiplantae; phylum Streptophyta; class Magnoliopsida; order Sapindales; family Rutaceae; genus Luvunga; species Luvunga scandens. Next base: position 3,142,626 of record JASUUG010000798.1, on the reverse strand, counting down.
GTTGGCTGCGCGAATTGATGAGTGGAATGAAGAAAGTCCTTTTCCTCAAGCCCATGTCTTGCATGCTTTTGGACGAGGTGGTGAAGTGGAGCCCCAGATTAATGCCATTTTATATGAAAATGCTATTTGTTGTTCAGAATTTTCTCCTGAATTACTCTCCTGCCTTCCATGCATTCCTTGGGAGGTGCCACAGGAGGAACTCCTTAGCAGAAAAGATCTTAGAAATTTTTGCATATTTACTATTGACCCTTCCACTGCCACTGATCTTGATGATGCTCTATCAATTGAAAGGCCATCAGATGGCATTTTTAGAGTCGGTGTCCACATTGCGGATGTGTCATATTTTGTTTTACCTGGCACAGCCTTGGATATAGAAGCTCAAATTCGGTCAACTAGTGTCTATATGCTGCAACGCAAAATTCCAATGTTGCCCGTGTTGCTTTCGGAAGAACTAAGTTCACTCAATCCTGGAGTAGACAGACTTGCATTTTCTATTTTCTGGGATTTAAATAGAGCTGGGGATGTTGTGGATCGCTGGTTTGGTCGCACTGTAATAAGATCTTGTTGCAAGCTTTCATACGAACGTGCTCAGGATATCATTGATGGGAAATTTGATGTGGAGAGTCCTAATGCCTTAGGAGAAGGCCGGCCACAGTTGTATGGCCAGTTTGAATGGTCTGATGTTGTTAGATCTATTAAAAGTCTTTATGAAGTTTCAAAAATACTGAAAGATAAGAGGCTTACTGATGGGGCTCTACAACTTGAAAATTCCAAACCTGTTTTCTTATTTGATGAATGTGGAACTCCATATGACAGTGTGCTTTCAGGAAGAGAGGACTTAAATTTTCTTGTTGAGGAATTTATGCTGTTAGCAAATAAGACAGCTGCTGAGGTTATCTCTAGAGCTTTTCCACATAGTGCATTATTGAGGAGGCATCCTGCACCTAACATGCGTAAACTCAGAGAGTTTGAAGCCTTTTGTTCTAAGCATGGCTTGCAATTAGACACTTCTTCGTCTGGTCAGTTCCATCAGTCACTGGAGCGAGCCCGGGAAAAGCTCAAGGATGATTATGTTCTGTTTGATATTCTTATCAATTATGCTACAAGACCAATGCAATTGGCCTCCTACTTTTGTAGTGGTGATTTCAAAGATGATACAGATTGGGGTCATTATGCACTTGCTTTTCCTGTCTATACGCATTTTACTTCACCACTGCGCCGGTATCCTGATATTGTAGTACACAGGACATTGAATGCAGCTTTAGAAGCTGAGAAGTTGTACTGGAAGCATAGAAGAATGTTGCCAAAAAATAACCATAGGGAGGAAGTGAGAGGAAGATTTTTAACTGGTATTTTTTACGATAAAGATGCTGCAGAATCTCTTGAAGGCAGGGAAGCATTATCAGTTGCAGCATTAAAATATGGAGTTCCCTGTGCTGATATACTTGTGAATGTTGCTGCATATTGCAATGATCGAAAGCTCGCTTGTAGGAACGTCAAGGATGCCTGTGAGAAACTCTATATGTGGATTTTGCTGAAGAAAAAGGAGGTATTATTTAGTCGCCTAATTTTATATCTCACCTCTTTTTCTACCATCTATGTATAGCTGCAAGTATGACATGGCTAAACTTAGTAACAAGGAATTCATATGAGGGATAGCTGAATTAATCAAATTTAAAGTAAAGTGCAGCCTGCTATTTGAGTATAGAAATGGTTAGGGTAAACAATAAAGGAATAAATTTGTATTTTAAATCTTTTTAGGTATAATTCTGTTGATTTATCAATAATGAGGCCATCAGGCTTATGAGTTGGGTTTGGTGGGTGGGGGGGGGGGGTGGGGGGGTGGGCAACTTTTGTTACAATAGACTCAATAATACTATTTGACCATTGCTCGATATGACAGACTTCATGTTATTGCTGGGACCTATGATATGTTTCTGTGGCGTTGCAATATAGGCGCTGTGCATTGTGAACTTACTATAGTTAAATATTAAACGTGATATGCTATCTCTTAGTGTTCTGATGCATTGTATCATTTTATAATCTGTTGCTCTGAATTGTCACATTTCTACAGTTTCCAACTTCCAAGACATATGGTCATGATATGCTATCTCTTATTGTCTTGTTCCATTTATCTGTGTTGTTCTGCATTGTCACATTTGTACAGTTCCTAACTTCCAAAAAAGATGGGCAATCTCTGATTAATTAAGCATTTTGGTTGATGTGTGGCTCACTGCCAACCATTCAGAGTGCTGATTGTGGTTTTGTGTGTAAACTTTTAGAGTAGGTGAACACATGACGTGAATTTGAGGAAAGGTCTCGTAATTTTCAGTCTGATGCTTGCTTCCATTTGATTAAGCCTGGTTGCATAACTTTCGTGTTAAATCTGATGTCTTTGTTTTTTGTATTAAAATTTCAGGTTTTATTATCAGAAGCAAGAGTGTTGGCTCTTGGGCCAAGATTTATGACTGTATACATTGAGAAGCTGGCTGTAAGGAGATCATAGCCTTGTGTATTCCATGATTTCTATTGTATTTTAAATCTCTTTTTTAGCCTCATACACCCTTTCTTCTTTTGTCAGATTGAACGGCGAATATATTATGACGAAGTTGAAGGTTTGATAGTAGAATGGCTTGAGACTACTTCTACATTGGTGCTTAGTTTATGTGCTCACAAACGTTCATTTAAGAGAGTTCCTGGTAACTATAGAGCTCTTGAAGAAGTTGCATTGGTTGTTAGACCTAATGACCTGAAAGAGGAACAAGGAATGTTTGGAGACAGTGTTAACAAGTGCTTTACAACTGATGCAAATACTAAACGACAGTGTTCTGGATCCACTTCAAACTCTGGAGTTGATCCTGGGGTATTCCCTTTAACTGTACCTCTCCTTTCTACAATTCCTGTGGCACTTCATGCAATTGGTGGGGGTGATGGACCGCTTGAAATTGGTGTGCGGCTCTACATGAGCTCCTACATGAGGTAAAATATGCGTTTGAAAGTCACGATCAAGTATTAGCCATGTACTTGAGGAGGATAGAGCGTTTTCTGCAGAATTTTCAAACCCTGTAACCAGATGTAGATAGGTAATGTATAGTTGAAATAGAGTTTTAGGGACAAAAAATGGTAATTTATGGGTTTCATTTGGAAATGCTTGGTGAATCTGTTTGATGCCAAGACATTAGGTGGGAATTGTAAATAACGGGTGGGTCTTCAATGACTCTGGGCTTTGGTGGCTGTTTTTAAGAAAAGCTACTTGCTGGAATTGCCTCTGGTTTTTGTATGGTGTCAGTTCCAGTCAAATTCACACCCCCGTATCCAGCGCTTCAATTGTGAGCTTCAGAGCTCTCGGATTTTATATTTTATTTTCACATGTAATATCGGACTCTGCTACATCCCGATTATTTTTGGTTTTGGGTGGGCGGATGGACCTTATTTTAGCTATCTCTAGTTTTGTTCTTTACACCGTTTGCAGTGACGTATGACGAAATGTCAAATTTCATTCGCTACTTCTTAAGAGTGATTCCCGCTTGCGTTGAAATGGAAGTGTCAAATAATGTATTTGATTTTTTTTACTATGTCTCCATTGGAGATTATTTTGTCGCGGATTTCTTCCTTTATTATTTCTTCAGTAATGTTTGTGTTTAGCTGTTGAGTAAAGACAAATAACTGTAGCTAAATTGAGCTGGATGCTCCTGGTATGTATTTACAAGAATAATACCATATATTAGATAAAATTTATACAACATCATCCATCACTACTTGAGGCGAATATTACCACCATATTTTAAGAAGGAACCCAATTTTAATTTTAATTTTAATTTTGAGATATTTAACGTTATCGTAAGTGGATTTAAAAAACAATAATGTCTGAGATTTTATCATTTGAGCAATAACATATTCATCAATCGTTTTGGAAAACAAGAAGTCAGTGTCATGCCGTGATTTATTTATGAGTACAATTTGTTAGTCTCCGTTCGTCGGTCGTATCATTATTCACCTTATTAGAAGAGTAGCATAAAGAATAGCGTAAGTTCATAACATCCTCCAGTCCCGCTGGTGCTGGTATCCAAACACCGGGGTAAAGCCCTAACCGATATTGATTAATTAATAACGCGCCAAAAATGCTCCTTGAAGTTGGGCGATTGACTGTTCTCTAACTCTTGATAAAATTCTGAGTTAAAATGTAAATTAGGCATGCATACTGAGAAATGACGTCAACAATCGGGTGGTACGGACCATTGATCGATTTGTCTCAAGCGGCTTCTCGTGTCGCGGATTTCGTTCAGCTTATCGTCATCGTTCATTGCTCCACTCCCCCTTCAGGTCTCTGTCTCTCTTTACTCCATCATAGTTCGTGCACCTGTGTATTCATTTCTTCTTTTGTTAATTAGTATTGATCACTGTTGTGCACCATCCAGCACGTACTATCGAAAGGTGGAAGGTGGGAGTCTGGGAGATGAGACGCTGCCGCTTTTCTCGGTTTTTCTTGGTGGCAAAAGCAATTGGGAAGCGATGCATGGCATTTGCCGGTGACGTCGTACTTTTACGAAGCAACATGTTTCGCATTTAAATTTTAAATATTTTGTCTTCAAACTATACAACTTGGCAGCATGGCTACAGCAGGTTGTTAACTGTCAGAAGTGATAAATCTTCAATACTTGACAAACCCTTTTCTATCGTTGAGGCCAAAACTGTCCAATATTCATCATTACGATGTTTAATCCACCCTTATGAATCGCTCATTTCAAAAGGTACTCCATCGTGTGTATCTCGAAAGTCAAGAGTTTGAAGTATACAATGGACTTAGTTAACTCAATTCAAAATGTGTAGTCTTGTCTCCTCTCCTCTCATGCAGGTGTTGATGACTCACTGGCCGGATCTCAAGTAGGAAGTCAATAAAAGAGAAGCTATCGAAGGTCACAGAATGGGTTCAGCGAACTAAGTCTGCTTTACAAGTTCTAGCGCAGAACTCTCAGGTACTTTCAGATAAAGAAGGTTTTCGTTTTCGCACGGACATATGCGTAACACCAGATATTTTTAAAATTCCCTGCTGTTTCATATGTACCAGTACTTCTACTTGTTCCATGTATCAAGTAGTTTGTTTTCGCTTTTCTTTTTCGCCATCTCCAAGAACAAATAATAATCACGTCTTTCTTCATGTGTGTGATCTCCATGTTAGACTGCATCACCCATAAGTTTTTCAGTAGTAACTAATATGTGAGAATATCTTGCGCAGTCAAAGAGGTAACTTCAAAGAAATGGGAAGGTGCCTGAAGAAAGAAAACCTAGGGACTGTTTTTCGCTTTCAGAAGTATCATGATTGACCGGTTCCTGTTAAGGCAATTTTTCAATGCATGTATTGGTGAAATGTTTTCCGCCAGTTACCTGGAAAGCACTTGCCGAATTTGAGTGTGAAAAAAGTGTTCTTCAACCGAAGATTATGTAGAACAGAGGATAAGGATTTAGTGGAAGATCTCATTTGTACAGGCTGCTAGCTATGTGGTTCGCGATAACCCAAGAAAATGAATTCTGAATGTTTCCTATGCTTCTTTCTATAAGGCAATTGTTATGATTATCTAATTTTTTTTTCCCAACACGGCAGGTCCACATTCGGGCAAAACTCTGTTCCCTACTCTCCTGTGAAAGAAGCTCAAATCGCCTTCATGCAGTAAGCTCGATATATAGGCCGGCCCTTTATTGTACAATTCGTTTCTTATATTTACAAGCCTGCGGCTTTCTTTTTGGAGCGTCGATTTAAAATAGTGCATCTTTTTTCATTTGAACTTGTTGGGCATTAACAATGCTAGTCTCTCCGGGTTTTTACTGCAGTTATGTGTCTGGGATGAATTAGAATACATGCCCCTCCTTTTCAGAAACAAGGCGGCTGAACTTTTGTTCGGAAACATCAGGGCTGAAAGAGTACCAATGCTATAGAGGTAAAAATCATGATCAATCCCCTCTTCCAGGAGGTGTTCAAAAGGGGAATCATTATACCTCCAAAAGCTACTAATCTTCGCAAGATTACTGGAGTAGGATTTGTAGGGTCTTGCTCATTAGATGCAGATAAGACTCTGAAGGGGAAGGAAAAACACCAATGTGCTAAAAACATGAACTTCCATCTGATTTGGTTAATTGTTCTGAAAATGCTGCTGGAGCAAGGAAAAAACAGTCCCTTGAAATTTGGAGTGATTATAATTCCAGCTTAGATAGGGTAAATGGAAGGCTTGAAATGGTTTCTGTCTCGGCTCCATGCTTCGTGATGAAATTGCGTTGTCACTAATCGCCGAAATATATATTCATTAAATTTGGGTGTAAAATATTATGTTACATCCTGGTGCTAAAAATTAGCGAGAAAAAAATAAAAAAAAACTCTTCCATTTATAGTTTCTGACTTTCGACGACTCAAAATGCACTTCAAATCAGGCTCGTGCAAAGGAGAATAACTGGATAAATTGGATGACATTTCGAGGTTGAATAGAATTGTAGAAGTGACCTGGAAAAGCATATAAGCTTCCACCAACTCCTCTTGGCTGCAAAACCCAAGCACATTTATAAAAAAGCATCTCATTTCCGGATGAACACTCGTGATTTTTATTCTCTGATATTACAGTATGCGTGAATAACATCAAAAGTCATTGATCGGGCAATGAAAAGACGAACGGAAAATCAAGGCAAAGAGAACTGAAAAGAAGCATCGAAACCCGCCTAATGATATTCTGAATGTACGGGTCTCGCACAGCAAGAAAAACGAACTCAGAGCACCCTCATATAAATACATGGTTATCTAGACTTTAGTTCAAGTCTCAGTTCCTGTCTCAGTTAAAGAAGCATCGGCTGCAGCATTTTGGGCTTCCATTAGCTTCATTTGGCGTTCTGCATGTTCTCTTTCACAAGCACTGATCCCCATAATGATGTCAAGCATAGTACCAGTTGTGCCAAAAAATACAAGGGGTGCTAAAGATTTGCGTTTTATCCCAACCGGAATCGCAAGCAAAGCTCCGGCTACTGAGAATACCCATGTCCCCAATGCACTGCAGACATTCAACATCCAACAACACTCAATTGCGAAACAACATAAATTTGGATCAATAAAAAGACCATAAACTTTAAAATAACTTAGATATCAATTCTACCATGGGTAAGAGAATTTTGCAATATATGAATGAAAAATGAAACATGTGGACGCTCTATTGAAGTATGCTGAGCAACATAAACTTGTGTCCTTTTGGTATTTTATGAATATATAAATGCTTTGTTAGTAACTCTGACATATGAGCTAAAAACGAAAATCATGCTGACTTTCGATGTTGCAATAGCAACTTAAATTCATCTACAATTCTCATATTTCATAGCAACGATTTGAACTGTTCTCATTTTTGTTATTATGGATCAATAACAATACAAGCCAAGCAATTAAAAAGAGAAGTACATTTTTGGAGCAAAAAAATCACCATAATCACTAGGAAACATTGAATCATCAAAATGAAGAAACATTTCAGTAAGGGTAAATATCAGTGAGGTCAATGATCAAGATATGTGTGGAGCACTGTAACAACATTCTCCAAATAATGCTGAGTGCAGAAACATCCAACCTTCATATTAGTTGACTTATCTGGATCCTACCACACATAGCTAAGAACATTCTGTATCATTCACTATCCATGTTATTGCAAAAGATACCAATATAATGGTCATATCTTAGATATCTGAATTATTTACTTAGTATCAGAATCCAAAGGGCATACTAAGCAATGGATGTAATGGCCTGCTTCCATGTAGTACGATATTGTCTGCTTTGAGCTGAGCCTGAGCCTGTTTTGCTTTTGGATTCCTCAAAGGCAGTAAACTGTTTGAGCATGGGCTCTACAGATAAAGCCAACAACCTTGTCTCGCCCAGTGACGTGGAATTCAAGCACCCTCATCCTTGGGTGTTAGTTACAATGAAAGTGTACAAAGTATTCATAGCTTAGCCATTATCAATATGAAAAACAAATCGCGTGCACTTCTAAAAGTTCCAAGAGAAAATTCGTCATTTGAGACCTCTGGAATGTAGAGAGGTATCAAGAAATTAAATAAATAATATTAACTACCTATTAACAACATAACAGGGAATAAACACAGTGCCGTAAAAGTAGAGTTGTCAATATGCCAACCAAATTATAATATCCCAGAATCAAACTAACTAATTACTTCTAACAACTCTAACAAGGAACACAGTGGCACTTAGAATTCATTAAAGAACACTTGGATTGCCAATCACTCCAAACGAACATATAAATAAGCAGCCTATTGTTATAGACACTTTGTCAGCATTTTTTTCCCCCAAGAATTTCACAAAACCAGAAGGTAATAAAAGACTCCAAGAATCACAAAGAAGGAACTTACTGTAAATGCATAAACTTCAGGCAAAACTTTCAAATATACAAATACTATAATACAATAAAGAAATTAGTTTCAGTCTTCACCAACATATAGGACAATAATTGCAGATTCGACTCCATTGAAATTGAAAGACAGATTAAAAAGTTTCTATAAATATCACTGACTTGGAAACTGAGCAATCTTCAAGTTGCTTCACTGTCTCCTGACTAGCCATTGTCCTCACTCTTTTAACTGCGTGTGCTTTACTAGCCTCAGTGATCTGCAAAAATGACAAAACTGTCAAATTAAAAAAAAAAAGTACACAAAATCAAAGTTTAAAACAAAGACGACATAAAAGATCATTTAATTTCTCAAAATCCTGGATACCCATATGATTAACTAAGATTCGAAACTCACCTGATCGAAGATTGAGCCCAGAGGAATAACACAGCGCCACTGTGTCTGAGTATGTAAGAAAACATAGAATTTAGTGGAGTCGCTCTGCTCTTAAACGTGAGTCGCTCTGCTCCTAAACGTGAATTCAAAAGGGGTATTTTATCTAATTTTTTATAAATTCACAGTTAAACATAGACTTTTGCAGTTTTTATCATATAGGTTCCTACGTATGAAGGTATTATGCATTGTCAAATTTTGTTAATAATTTTTTTTTTGATAACTCACATTACCTGATATTAGATAACTTCTACTACATAAGATACTATTACTAATATCTACAATCATAGTATAATTTCTATTTACATAAGAGTATTATTGGGACTAATATATATAAATTTTTTTGAAGAACTGTCTAGATTTTTAACCGTACTAATATTCGAGGGACGCTTACGCCACTAACATTTGTAAGAGAATAAATTGTCTTTGCTCAATTATAAATTATAATTGAGGAAGGATTAAAGGCCCCACAATACTTTTGTGGGGGCTTGAAAGGCTGAGTGGCTAATTTTATTAATAATTCACTCATGAAGTAGAATGATAGATTTACTTGGACAGGTTTATCGTATTATTTTGTTGTTTGTGTCATATAAATCTATTATTTTAAAATTAAATTTAGTTGGTGTGTAGGGTTGGCAAAAGTCTGGGTTTGGGACTACTCAGGACTGGCCCGCTGCTCGAATTTTTCATATGCGGGCCTGGTTAAGCCTGGAACTACCCAAGCATGTGTTTTTTATCCGGGCTTTCTCTACACGCATATGACCACATTGAGGAAAAAAAAACTTGTAATAAATTATTACAACAAATAAAATTTGTTTTAATCACTCCCTAAATTCATTCAATTTATAGAATAAATCCATTCAATCCCTATCAAAAATTTAAATTCAACATAAATAATAACCAAATAAATCTAAATAAATGTAACTTATTAAATTACTAACATCCAACATATTACACAATACATATCATAAATTCATAACTACAATACCAATAACCAACATAACATATGAAAATCCCAAAATATCATACAAAAATAATTCATAAAAGAGTCTAAAATACTCTAATATAAAATATGTAAATAATAATTTCATGTCAAGTAGCTTAATGATTGTGCCCCATCATCATCATCATCTGAAATTACCTCATCCTCGGTAAAAATCTCATCTTCTTGAACTCCACCTAATAACAAAAATAACACGTTAAAATTTAAAAGGATTTGAAGCAAATAAATAATACCATAACATAATTCAAATAACTTTATACCTCAAGAAGTAGAAGCCCAAATCTAATTTTGAGCACACATCAAGGATTCTTAAGTCTCAGGGTGAAGTTTACTATGATGCAGACTCAAAAACCTACTTCTAGCACTAAAAGCCGACTCAGAAGCGACAGTGGATACGAGAATGACTAAAATATCCTTGGCCAACTCACCCAAAATAGGATATTGGGCTGTGTGTACCTTCTAAAAAGCCAAAATATCAAAGTTCAGAGTAGTATCCAACAATTCCTCATCTAAATACCTATCCAACTCCGACTTAGTCACCTTAAAACGCTTATTTCGACTTCGAAATGTTTCAAATTCATCCACATCCCAATACTTATTCAGATTCAAAGAAGATTCTGAATGAACATTTTTCAATTCAACATCCTGCCCACCACTCAAAACCATAGCCTTCAATTCATATTCTTTCACTAAATCATCACAAAGCTTACATGCACACTCAATATGCTCATGTGTTGTATCACCATAAATCTTTGGGAAATAAAAATCAATCAATAACATTTTATATCTCGTGACAAGAACTACAGCCACAACTAATATCCGATGAATTTCATTCCAATATTTTTTAATTTTACCAGTCATAATTCTAATAGCAAGGTTTTCGAAGGTGGGCCACCCATTGATTGCTATTTTCATTTTACATATCAATAGAAAAAATAAATTAGCAGTGGGGTATTTTGTACTTGAAAACATCTCCTTTAATATGTAAAATGATCTCAAATGCTCCACTATTGTGCCTTCCAAATCCCACTCACTATTACTAGGCAAGCTCTTGTATTAAGGCTCACGTTGTTGCAACCGAGAAAAAAAAAATTCTAAACATCAATGCTACATCAATCATGGCATAAGTAGAGTTCCAACAAGTTGGACAGTCTAACTTCAAATTTTTTTTTTATAATTAATTTGCAATTGCCTAGTAGCTAACTCAAAAGTTTCAAATCTTTTTGGTGTTTGTGTCTAATAACTCACACTCTCCCTAATATTTCCAATCCTATTTTCTATAACTTTCAACCCATCCCGCACAACCAAGTTTAATATATGAGCAGTGCATCTCAAATGAAAAAAATTTACCATTAAAAATTAAGGTACCAGTATCAAACCTTAACAACAATTTCTTTACCATTGCATCATTAGTGGTACAATTATCCAATGTTGCTAAAGATAACTTTCTATCAATGTTCTAATCCAGCAAACATTGAATTAACTCATTAGAAATGGCATCAGTAGTATGGGGGCTGGGAACATAAATAAACCTATCAAATATTCAATTATTAGTATTAAATAGACAAACTTAAAATATTATAACAATTAAAACTTGAAAAGAAATCAAATACAAGTAATAAAAAAATTAAAAAAGAAATTAAGCAAATAAAAAGTTATAGATAAATTATCTTAAGATTCAACTATACAATTTCCAAGAGTTGTCGATGAAATGTGCTGTGACAACCATGTATCCATTTTTCTGATTACTTGTTGTCCATAAATCCGTAGTAATGGCCACTCTACCATGATTTCTCTCCAACAAATGCAAAGTCTTAACCTTCTCAATATGATACAACTTCAAAATCTCATTCTTTAAAGTATTTCTGCTTATTGGCTTAACCATAGGATTGGCATGTGCCATCATTTCTCTAAAGCCTTTATATTCCACAAATCTAAGTGGAAGCTCATGTATTATCACCATTCTTGCAATCAAACTCCGCAAGACATTATGATCGAAACTGTTGTAGCCAATGTCATAAGTTTCATCTTCTCTTTTGAGCACTTTGAGACTTCTTTGGAATGCTTCTTCTATTTTTCGTTGATTCTTCAAAAAACAAGATTCCACGTGTCTATTTAAACTCGTGGTCCCTGATGTGTATCTAGCTTCTAAAATTGTATTACAGTACATGTACTTTGCCTTTTATTCTTCGTTAACAATTATTCTTGTGAAGTGATCCCAAGCTTTAGAGACTTTCTTTCCCTTCTTATTTTGAGCCTTTTTGGCCACATTCTTTCCTTTTTTATCATTCACGGTTGACAATGAAATTTCATCAACCTCATTATCATTGTTATCTTCAACATTACAAGATGAATTTGGAGCATTTGATAAATTGATTTCTTTGTTGTCAGACATTGCATTGCTGTTTATTATAGAAAAAATAATAAATGATTATAAATAATCATACAAATTATATAGTTATAATATTATATAACAAAATTAACTTAAAAGCAGCCTAAATGCTAAATTCAGCTCCTATTAATAAAAAATTATCATACAAATCACATAATTATAAATATTATATAACAAATCAACTTAAAACAACCTAAGTCTAAATTCGGCTCCTATTAATAAAAATTAATCATACAAATTATATAATTATAAATATTATGCAATAAATTAACTTAAAGCAACCTAAATCTAAATCCAGCTCCTATTAATAAAAAATTATCATACAAATTACACAATTATAAATATTATGTAATTAACTTAAAGCAACCCAATTCTAAATTTAGCTCCTATTAATAAAAATTAATCATACAAATTACATAATTATAAATATTATGCAACAAATTAACTTAAAGCAACCTAAATCTAAATTCAGCTCCTATTAATAAAAAATTATCATACCAACTTACACAATTATAAATATTATGTAATTAATTTAAAGCAACCTAAAATCTAAATTCAGCTCCCATTAATTAAAAAAATGCATAACATCCCAGAAAAAACATTAATCATATATATAACAATTGATAATAATAATGTTAATTTCATATTTTTTATTGAAAAAACTCGGAAAGAATCAAAGAAACTAAGAAAGACTACGTTGTGGCTATGATCCGGAGGAGTGAGATCGTGAGATTGGTTATAATGGCTGACATAGTGATGTTGTCGCATGGTGGGCCGGTGGTTGCCTATGAGAAGGCAGCAGATCAGGAGACGATGGTTACGACTACTCATGATGGTGATTGGCTGCTACTAAAGACACACAAGCCAAGAGGCGTAGACCGCGCGGTGGCAAATTGTTTCAGTGTGTGTGAGTTGCAAACGAAATGGATGGCTGCTAAGGTTGGGTAATGGGAAAAATGTTTAATTGTTTGTTCCGCTTTTATATTTTTCTTTTTTTTTTACTTAATTAAAAACTGAGCACATGTCAAGTTCTGGATCTTTGATACTGTGATCGGACCCATACCCGTAAAAATCAAAGTATTAAAAATCAATACTCGGACCGTATTGACCGGGTTCGGGCTGGTTGGGCAATTTTGCCACTCCTATTAGTGTGAGATTCAGCATTTTACAAATATCAAATATAATTAAATAATTCCACCTTATTCACATAATAATATAATAAACATCATCTAACATATTTTTTAACAAATTATAAAATAAATAATAAATAAGCAATACTTATAGAGCAAAAACTAGTGTCCTTATGACACGTATCAGTATTTCTACCAACAGAAATTACAAAATCTAATTACAGGGACTCGAACGAAAAATAATATAAATAATATCCCTATCGGCATAGCTTACAACGGCATCGTTCCGGACTACGGTGCGTATAAAATGGAAAATAAAACTAAACTGGAGGGCGAGATAAAGATGAGAGGAATAGGAGGGCCGCTCCTGACAATCGGAGATCTGTTAAGCGATGTGGGAGAAGAAACTGTTACAGCTTCTGACAATTCCCATTCTTCTTCATCATCTTCATTAGTTGAAGATTCCAATAGTACCCCTCATTCATTGAACCTCACCAAGCTTTTTCAGGTTCTCTTCTTCATCTATATTTTCATTTTCAATTCCATTGAATTATGAGTAGCTCATATTTGTTGTTAGATTAGTTGTTCAACTAATTGACTGAATCTTAGCCGAATTACCCTGAAATTTACTCGTGTTCATATCTAAAGTATAAGAAGCGACCAAGCCGAAAACACTGTGTTGAACTTTGTATCTGTTTAATATTAAGTAATGGAGCCTAATACTGTAAGTTGTCCGTTTCAAATGACTTAGTTTAATCTGTTCTTCATTTGTTCTATTGAGAAGATAATTTTATTCATTGAGATGGCATCTTATAGCTTGCAAGTTAAATGCACATTAGTATGGTGTTGCTTGATCTCCTTCTTATGGTTATACAGTGGGATTGGCAAATTAAAAGAACTAAATAGGAGCCTCATCAACAGATTAAGGTTATTTCATAGCAGGATAACTTGAATATGTTTCTATATAATGTGGTTAACTTAGCTAATTAATTCTCAAGATTGTAAGCACATTCATTTCAACCATTTTGCTTCAGGAAAACTACGATCAATTAAACAAGGCATTTTCTGGTTCAGACCACTCATGGACGTCTCTAACTCTGAAGGTAATGGTCATCTTTATTGAGGAATATTAGTGATATGAAGAATTAGCTTTTCTTTTATGATCCCATTTTATGGGATATTGTGTTCTACAGCTAAATGGATATGTATTGAAGTATGTATAGCATGTATTTAATTCAGCTATGCTGTAGGAACCATCATCATTTTATGTTATTCTTGATGCGGCACTGCTTCTTTTGTATCGGCATCCAAAGGACTAATGTTGATTCTTCTATCTAACAAAACATGTTGTTTTAGTTTGACAATAACTTTTCTTCTAGGTTCTCTTTTTTCTATGTCATTTTTTTGTCTTGAGGGTAGCAGAATGGGAGAAGACATAGACGAGTGGGAATTTGGGTCCTGCTCATGTCGTGTGAAGTTGAGCCTATATAGATCTGAATTGTTGGTTAATCATGTCGAGAATCCTGACCACTATCCCGACACATATATAGGACATGCCATAATTTTTTCACCATTTAACATACTTTTAAGATTTTTTCTATAATTTTACCCATTTAACATGTTTATTTTAATATGATTTCCAAAATATTTGCAGTACTACCTACACAAACTTTAATCAATTTTGGCCAAAATATGACAGTTATGACATAGTTCTATTATCTATTGTAAAAAATACAAGTCAACATGATATGATTAATTGTATAGTTAATTGTGTCATAAACAGGTTTGTGTGTTGGGAACTCTAAACCTGAACTTGACATGTTTAGTAAATTGGTTACGAAAACCTAAATCCACTAATTTTGTACTGTGGTTGTATCTGTTTGACGGGTCTTGTTGCAAATTGCCACCTCTAGGCATAATGGTGGTTTGTGAACTTTTATCTTTTGTGACTTAATGGGCAGGCTATTCTTGACAACCCCCAATTTCTCCTTAATGTAATTCTTGCATACAACTTTTGCTCTAGATTTTAGGTTATTGCACTATTCTATAGAAGGGCAGTTACTTTAGGAAAATAGTTATTTTCAGTTATCTGACTGTTTTGCTTTTTTACTCATTTGTTTTGTCCTGGTTACCAGTTATGCACTGCTGTAGAAACTGCAAACAAATTGGTCCAATCCACAAATACAAATGTTACATTGTTGTCAGAGAAGGTTTTAGAGCTTGAAAGAGTTGTCAAGAGGGAAGACTCTGCCACAGCCGCAGCTAAAGCTATAAGTGCCTCTCTGAACCAGAAGCAGGGACAATCTGTTGGTAGTGATCAATATGTGACATAGTCCAAGTCTTTCAGGATCTAGGTTTTTGTAGCCATTTATAGGATATTCACATAGTTTGTGAGGATTATATTCAGTCTGATCCAGTGTGCTGTTAATATTGTCTTCAAATTGATTCTGTAAAAATAATGTGATAGACAAAAAAATTGTGGAGCTCTTCATGGTTTTGTAGCCCGTTTGGTGCAGCAGTGCAGCTGCCCATGCCTATAAAAGAGGAAAAATTTTCTCCTCAAGTATAGGTGTAGGGCAGCTGCACCAACGGGGCTTTGGTTTCCTTTTTCCAGGGAACATTGGTTAATTTGGAAATGTTCTGGTCAACTTAATGGATTATTGAATGTTAAAATGCCAATTTGACAATGGTTAGTGTGCCAGGCATGTGTTCGGAGCAGTTTCTTTAACATTAAGTTGGTCCATTCTGACATTTGTAGCAGTGATTTAAGTTACACAGATAATGCACGAGTGATGACAATGAATCTGAACTTGGTGGATCTCTAATCTTTATTAAACCACTTGATAGCATTTCAGGTATGCTGGTGTCCTCTGCCAGATTTATTTGTAAATACATCAAGTGCATGCTTTCATTACCATCACAATAGATTAAGCTTATTTAGCAAGTGGCTTCAACTCCTCAGTTTGAAACCACAGGGAAGCTACGCAACATAACTGCTACAACAGTGAGTCCTGCCCCGAATCCAAGCAGGACTCCCCATTCAAGTCCTCCTGTGGTTGCCTTTCCTTCTTCCACCAATCTCTTCCTCATCTCATCCAGAACAAATAATACAGTAGCGCTTGCCATGTTTCCATACTCGCTTAGAACGTGTCGAGTTGCTCTGAGTTTCGCCTTCCCTAGTCCGAGTTTCTCTTCAATCTGGTCAATAATTGCTGGTCCAATGGGATGCATCATCCAGAATAAAGAGTTCCAATCATCATCATTCAAGCTAAGTTGATCAAAATGCTTCGGCCTAGAACTTGTCAATGTTGTCAGCAAGCAGTGGGGACAGGTTCTTTGACAAATGAACACTCAGGCCGACCTCTCTAAAATGCCCCTTGATTGCATCTTCCGAATCTGGAAGAATTGTCTGTGCAGTCGACACAATGTGGAACAATGGTCGCTCTGTGTTTACATCAGGATTGGCACCAACGATCAGAGCTGCTGCACCGTCACCAACAATTGCCAGGTTTACAAGACGTGACAAGTTTTCATCAGAAGGTGCACGAAAAGTACCCACAGTAATCTCAGAGCAGACAACTAGAACGCGTGCACCAGCATTGTTTTCAGCAAAGTCCTTGGCCAGGCGTAGAACCATTGCGCCAGCAGAACAGCCTTGTGCATACAACATCACTCTTTTGACAGATGGTTTAAGGCCAAGAAGTTTAGTAAGTTGATAATCTACACCAGGCATATCTACACCTGAAACTGAACAGAATATGAGATGAGTGATCTTTGATATGGGTTGTCCCCATTCTTTGATGGCCTTTGATGCTGCTTCTTTGCCGAGTTTTGGTACCTCAGGAACTAGAATATCTTGACGAGCGTCAAAAGATGGGGCATCATATGTGCATAAGCTTGTATTCTCCTTGAGAACTTCTTCAGTTAGGTACGTATAGCGTTTCTTTACAGTTGCTTTATCGCCTGTTAGCGAAAAAAATACAAGATAACAGCGGTAAAATGATGTTTATTTGCCTGCGTGATCTATATAAAGCTGCTTATATATGATTCTACTACGAGTCATCAATAGATTGTTTTAAGTGGTGCATAGATGAACAACTAAATGTGCTTATACATGCGCTTGAATTTCTCCTTCAACTGTCATGTGATTGTTGTTGGTGATTCGGAAGTAAAAATCAGGATAATCAGTTTGGCACACACAGTTTGCTGGATTTGCTGTGCCAATGGCTGGTTTTGAAGCCAAACCTTGAGGTTGTTGGGTCTCATGAAATTTCCCCAGCAATGCCATCAATTCCCAGCTAGTTAGATTATTTCTGCGTGATCTTTTTTTTTTTTTCGAATTACGATATGTATTGTACAGTGAGAAGTCCACGTTAATTTTTATAGGATATCTATTTAGATATCTATTTAGAGCACCTAAGTAGAATTTAGAATAATAATATAGTTATAAATTTTTGTACAAAATTTATTTTACAAATTGATGAGATATAATTAAATTAGTTAGATTAAATATCTCATGACCTATATGATTTATATTTATTATTTTATATTTTTATTCAATCAGTTAGTTAATACCAAATTAAGTTATACAAAATAAATTTATACAATAATTTGTGACTGTATTATCACTCATAGAACTCGTAAAATTTATTATGATATAGACTCAAACCAATAATGAAATGGATAATTTAGTTAAATTTTGAGAATTTGAGGGGCCGCTTCGGCGGTTGTGCTCATTAATATTTTTTTTATATATAGGTCCATTATAAGTGGCTGGCGGTTTTGCTCATTAATGTTTTATATATATATAGGTCCATCATAAGTGGCTGGCGATTGTGCTCATTAATGTTTCTTTGTATATACAGGTCCGTTATAAGTAGAATTTAGTTTTCAAAAACTGCAAGTTATATCAAGCAATAACTTAGAGATTGCCCCATTATAAACTTGATCCGACAGAGCCCTTCAAATTCAACCACCGGAACTGACCCGCGGAATTAACAGACAATAATTATTGCGTGAGCTGAAACACATTCTCATTTGTTTCATCAACTCCAGCCCATCAATGGCAGTCACTGTTTTGGTAGGTTGAACTTCTTGATCAAGAGCACATGCACGTTCCGCGGAAAGCCAAAAATGCAGGCATATTTCAGCAGCAATTATTGAACACTAAGCATTCGCTTAACAATAATGTCTAGTAATGCGTATTGCTCCTTCTGACAAACTCAATAGCTGTATGACTGTATCATTTACGTCCCCAAGTCAATTTAGTGTTAAATGATAGAAGTTAATAACTCTATCCAACATGTAATAAAGTGACTTGTTTTTCATCCCATCTTTTGTTAAGTTATATTCAATAGCGCGCGCGCACATTTATAATAACAAAGTAGATTAAAGAGCACAGTCTCAGAGCATCCCCTCAAATTTTAAGGAAATTAACCCTATCATTGTTTGTTTGGGTTTATGTCATAGTAGATTTAATTTAGGTTGTTCTTGTAGATAAGAACAAATGAAAATAATAAAGTTATAAATCTCTATCCACATCTAATAATGAGACTTACATTTCATTCTATCTCTTATAATGTCATATTCAATGAACAAAGCAAATTAATGAGCATAATCACAAAGCATCCCTTAAATTTTAAGCAAATCAACCATATCATTATTTGTTTGGGATATGTGATAATTGACTTAATCTAAATGGTCTTGGTAGAAAAAAATGAAGAAAAATAAAAAAGTTATAGATCTCTATCCACATTTAGTAATGGGACTTGCCTTTCTTCTTATCTCTTGTCAAGTCATATTTAATAATGTTCCAAACATAGCATTATGGATACAAAATATTATATATAAAATATATTATCCTTTAAAAATTCCCATATCAGATTGATAACAAAGGTTTAATTGTGAATTAAGATCGTAAATTTGAAGCAATCCTCAACTCTTGAGTTGATCTTTGAATATGAGTTAATCATATAGACTTCTACAAAAATTTACGTGTTGGTAACATATGTGTGGATAAAAATATACATCACATGATCTACATTATTCGCATTTAATTTATGAAAATGTATCTGTAGGTACTATATTTCAAAGGGCACCAAACTATGCCACATGTCCATCTTGTCAGATAAAAGAAGATATTCCGAGAAAGTAACACCCAAGCTATTCTAGGAGAGTAACACCTAAATTATTTTAGAGAAATAACACCCAAAGAAAAAATCTTCCGGAGTTCATAAAGATGGTTAGAAGGGAAAATTAGTTCCGTAATCCATAAGTTTAAGAAACCACACCCAAAAGTCATAACAATATGAAAATATAAATGTGCAGAATAATTTCTTATTATTAAGTTCACCTCTCTATGTACAAAAATGATGAGTGACACATGTCATTAGGTTAAAAGCTCAAAATAAAACCCTAGATTCACATCACTCATCATTTATAAATAGAGACTCATCTCCATAAAAAGGGAATCTTTAGCCTCTATAAAGTATTGTTCATTCTAGAGAAAGAAAACTCATTTACTCCTCCATTTTTATCTCTTTAACCTTGATTAAATGCTAACTTAGGCATCGGAGTATCATTTTTAAGTACTCGCCCCGCTGGATTCGAGGTTAATAATCATGACAAGTTCTCCATAAATCTACAAATATGTGTAAAAGTAAAAATTTCAGCCCCTTCAATATCAATTACATTTATAACTATATATCACCTTTTCCCCCTACTTTTAAAATATTTTTTTTAAAAAAAAAACTCTATAAATACCAGTAGAGGAAATTGGTTAGCATGCCGTGTTCATCAAAATCTAGTTGAATATAGAATGGAGAAAGTTAAAGATGGGAAGCAACAGCCACGAGGAGGGTTAGCCACGATCCTAGCCATCGGCACAGCAAATCCACCAAACTGCATATACCAAGCTGACTATCCTGATTATTACTTCCGCGTCACCAACAGTGACCACATGACTCTCCTCAAACAAAAATTCAAACGCATCTGTGAGTTATATGTATTTTTATTTCACGCATGCACATTAATTAATTAACATTAACATATGCTTTTTCTCAGCATGGTTATTGTGTGTGTGGTTTACAGGCGAGAAATCAAATGTGAAGAAACGCTACTTCCATGTAACCGAAGATATTCTCAAAAAGAACCCAAATATATGTGCCTATGACGGCTCCTCTCTCGATAGCCGTCAAGATATATTGGTTAGGGAAGTACCAAAACTCGGCAAGGAAGCGGCAATAAAAGCAATCAAAGAATGGGGCCAATCAAAATCCCAGATCACGCATCTCATTTTCTGCTCACTTGTGGGCGTGGACATGCCTGGGGCTGACTATCGGCTGACCAAAATGTTGGACCTCAACCCATCTGTCAAACGAGTCATGCTATACTTTCAGGGCTGTTACGTTGGCGCCACAGCCATCCGAATGGCCAAGGACTTTGCTGAAAACAACCCAGGTGCCCGGGTTCTAGTCGTAGGCTCTGACTTATCCCTTGGTACTTTCCGTGGACCTTCTGATGCCAACTTAGGCTGTCTTGCAGGCCAAGCTCTCTTCGGCGACGGCGCCTCAGCTTTGATCATTGGCGCTAATCCTAACACTACATTGTTGGAAAAGCCACTGTTCCAAATTGTGTCGGGGGCACAAACGATTCTCCCTGGCTCCCACTCAGATGTTGCGGGACAATTCCGGGAAATGGGACTCACAGTTCATTTGTCCAAAAACGTAGCCATGGTGGTGTCCGAAAACATTGAGAAATGCTTGGATGAGGCGTTTAGTCCGTTCGGAATCAAAGACTGGAACTCATTGTTCTGGGTTGTTCAACCCGGTGGCCCGGCTATTGTGAACCAAATTGAAGCCAAACTTGGCTTGAGACAAGAGAAGCTGTCGGCCACGAGACACGTGTTAAGCGAGTACGGAAACATGGGTGGGGTGAGTGTGTTTTTTATTCTAGATGAAATTAGGAGGAAATCGACGGAGGAAAGGAAGCCCACCACAGGTGAAGGGCTCGAGTGGGGCGTTATGTTCGGAATTGGTGCTGGTGTCACTGTTGATACCGTCGTGTTGCGTAGCTTCCCTATCCCTACTGTTACAACTTAGCTGGTGGACAGTGCCCTACTCAGTGCTCATCAGCTCTTAAAATTGTGTCAGCGTTTGCATTAACAAGTGCCATCTACGATTGATTATTATCATTTAGGCTCCATTTAGCTCTTATTTTCCGAAAACTCTAGACGAATAACTTTTCTAATATATTAAAGTTATTAATTATAAATCGTATTTACTATAATTAATAACTTTTACTTTACAACTAATTAAAGTTTACTCTTCACAACATTGGTATTAGTATTTCTCAACTCTCAGGCCATAAAACATAATAATTTTGTTGACCTCAAGGTTCAGTCAGTGTGCAATTTTATATCTACATCTCTAAAGCCGCTATCCGCAATTTAAGGATACACATTCTGATTGATTGATAGATTGGTTGATTGATTTATTAATTATTATTATACGAAAAAACACACACAGAATCCTTATATACAACAACTTTTACCGTTGAATTTTTTCTCTATGCAGGTAGCATTGTTGATGTTTTGTCTGAGAGTGTTGTTTGGATTAATGGTCCATAATTGTCGTATATGGTTTAAAATTACTAAAGTAGGTTACGAAGTTAAGTAGAATCAGTAGATATTTTTGGTTGATCATTCAAATTCGAATCACAAAGGAGATAGGGAGTCTAAATATTGAATTAGGCATTACCCACATACTTTTAGTTAAATATTAAAAAAGAGTAGGCCTTTTGATACATGACAAAATTTCTCATAAAACTCATCTTTAGTTTAAATTACCTAAATGATCAAATGCAAATTAATTCATTTTCTGTTTTGAACGGAAAATTCAATTAAACACTAAAATAAATAATTATTTTGACAAATTTTTTACACTATCGTTATATAATTTATATTTATATTTTAAATTTAATTTGAAAATTATTATTTTTAGAAAAGTTAAAATGTTTAAAATTATGGAGATAAAAATGATATAATAAGAATAAAATAATTTAAGATTTTAGGATTTTTATGTATTTTATAAATAAAAACTTAAAATAAATATTTTTTAGGGATACTATTTATGGGAAGATGGTTGGTTTTAATATATAAATTTATATTTTATAAAATTAAGCTGGAATATTTTCAAAAGGGTGCTATAAGAATTTTAGAAAGATGTTAAAGCTCAACTTTTAAATAAAAAGGTCACTTTGCCAGCTGAGTACTTGGATCGAGATATTGGGGTGTATTCGGAAGAATTCCTACGTCTCATGGTGATACAGAGGCATCAACTTTTTGTCCCAATGCATTAAGGCGAACTTGTCCATGCCAAAGTGTTGGGCTAAATCGAAAATCTATCACCATCTTGACCTTGAATGTCGACTGCTAGTAACAGCTAGGAACGTTACAGTAAAACCCCATCAATACTTTTATTGCACCCTCTACACATATATATATATATAAGAGAGACAGTCAAGTACGCAAGTGAGTGCCGAGTTTTCCGCACTTTTTTTTTAATGGTTTAACAACGCCACATTAAGTCATTAACCAAGCCTTTTTGTAGTGACAAATCTATCCACAAGTAAAGCTATTAAAATTTTTGAGAGATAAATAAAAACTAACCAAGCAACTTTTTTTTAAAAAATTTAGCAGACCTCCCCTTAGAGTTCCTTTTCTTTTCGAAAGAAAAATTTGTAGTAAACTTCTTATAAAAATTGGTTAGAGTAAAGACGGAAAAGACATTTCCACTTAATTTGAAGGAGTCTTAATCGATTATTTTACCACCAGTACACACACACACACACACCATGTTTGTACTATTTACTTCAAAATGGATTCCTCAATAATAGATTTTGATTCCAGCCATGTTTTGCTAAATTATCTCAGGTTCTAACTTGATTTTGCTAAACAAAATAATAAAAAAAAATAAGGGGTGAAAAAAGGCAAGTGAAGGTGAAGGTCCGAAGGACACATTTTTACTCTAATTCTTAAATTCTTACCTTTTAAAGTAAAATAAATCAAAATATCCTCTCTTTCACTCTCTTCTATAAATAATGGATTTATTAAGTTATTCGAGTATGTGTTTTCTTTTTTAATATATATCTTTTAACTTATTCCTTACTTTAATAACATATGGAATCCTTCATTATAATTTTACACACACACGCACACATCCTCATTTTAACATAATGAGGATGTCACCAATGGATAAAAGAACACATATTTCAACACACTAATAGGGGGAAAAAAAAACATAATTTCTAATGTATTAAAATTTATATTTTTTTTATATTTTAGTTGTGCATCCTCACTTTAACAAAGTGAAAATGTCCTCATTAGAAAAGGTTTATATATATATATAACTTATATCTAATTTTTTTAAAAAAACTATAAATTTTTGCTGCAAGACAAACATTCCATGGTTTAATTTTAAATATAAAATTACTTCTTTTTATTGAAATTGAAATTTTAATTAGTTCAAAAGTTTGGCACACCACCTAGAATGATTAGTCTCTAAGTGATTACTCTCTAAATAATAATTGAAAGCTATGAAAACAACATCTAAACCAAATTATTGTCATCACTGTCACTACACTTCCAAAAACAAAACCCATCTATTCAAAAAGAAAATACAACCCTAGCAACAACCCTCTGTTTATTCTCTACTCTTTAAGTGTTCCAGTTTGCATGTTCTTTAACAATAACGCCACTATCTTAATTCCATAATTTAATCCTTAATGCTGCTTCCGCAGAAGCACTATTTTAAAGAATTAAACATAAAAAATTAAGTTGATTCTCTTCTAACCAGACAATTATGTACCCATCAGAGCCCTCTTTTAGTTTTCTAATTAATTAATCATTAATTTTTCGTTCATTATTAATTTCTATTCAGTTGATGGATCTGAGGCAGTGACATCACTGGCCTTCAGTTCTAACTTATTTACCACTGTTTCTTGACCATATCTGATAAAAATTTTTATTTCGCAAATGACGTGTGCAAAAAAGTATGAAACTAGGTCAATTTTGCCAATTAAGAGACCGGAAAATTTAAATTATCGCTCCACGTGGAAGCTTACTAGGCCGTCTGCCGGTGCCCAAGAGGCGCCTGTGGAACAAGTAGGAATCATTCCCGACCTCATTTTATTTATAATTATTTTAGCAGTCTATATTCTATAATCTAATAACTCAAAGATCATGGCAAAGTACAATAGAGATGATTTTGGAAAGTTTCATTGTTTCGTCATCTTTTGTTTTTGCCATTTTAACTTAGCAAAAGTTCTATCGGCTTTTGCTTTTCTATACACACGAATTTGCGTGACCGTAAGCAAAAATTGTATTTACGATCATTCGAACATCGAGCTAGCCTATGGAACCCATCAGATTTATTATTTTTGTATCATATAATTGATGAATGTAACCTCGTTAGAACGGACAAAGTTGAGATATACTATATGGAAGTTTAGTATTATTCTTGTTATAAGGGTATTCGGCTAATTTCAATATGATTATGATTATGGACCAATATATTCTATATGGAAAGTTATATCTTTATTAATGTTAAGAAATATGTCTCATTTTTTAATAAAGATTTATAAATAATAAATTACGATATTTCTTAGTCTTTTCTTATTTAATAGTTTTCGTATTTAGGAGAATCTTTATATAAAGAATAAGTAATTTTCTACTCGGGATTTAATTTATTCAAGGAGAAATATAATTTATATGAGAAAATGAATACTTCATCTATAATATAAGAAATAATTACCGTATATAAGGAGGTTTGATTCACTTATTTTTATAATACAATAATTAATTCTTTTTATAAGTAGACAGTTTTTATTTTTTAGTGTAAGAAAGACAATAAGTTCATTGAAAGATTATGTATTATTAAGATTTTGGCTGTGATGATAAATTATAAAGTAATTGTAATAATTTTTCATATGATGAATTTTCTTTCGTTGCTCTTAGCAGTTATAATTTTTTTTAACCATAAGAGTTTTTCACGTAAATTTTTATTTTATTCCTCATCTATTTTTTGTCTACTATTTATTTAATATTTTTTTACCTATAAAATCTTAATTGGGATTAAAATTCTCTAACATATGAGTGGACATTCAAAAAAGACTGAGGGACGAAAACGTTATTAACCCAAGTTTTTAGTACTTATCATCGAAATGAAGATGGAGCCTCGCAGCTTTGTTCAAAAGAAATATTTGTTATCCCTGCCAGACTGCAGCCCCATTGTTGGCTGAAGCAACAGTATTTTTTAATAACTTCAATCTATTCTGGGGACCATTAAATGTCAAAGAAAGACAACGAGAAAAACGAACCTGCACAAATTTCCAAATGCTTTTGATTTGCCCAACACTGTAACCTGCAATAAATCTGCGGGTTGTTAAATGAACAAAACGCTAGCAATGAGTCATTCCTTGAGCGCAACAACCAAAATCCACGATTCGTTTTTAACCAAAGTTAAATTAATCTTTCTAACAATTTGAGTCACCTTAATTAATAAATTTATGTTCATAATTCACTTTGAGCTGCCCAAAATTCTTTCAGTTTTATGAGTTTGTCAATGTATATGAACTCAGGTTGCATTTACTTTTCGGATTGAATAATCACAATTTAAAATTAAAATTATTGACAGCATTTATTTCGTAAAATAGAATCGGTAATCAAAATTAAAATCATGAGACCTATCATAATTTGAAAATGAGAAATGGGAGACTCATTCCCACCTCCCCTCGTAATGAGTCTCTCATTATTTGGATTGATTATTTTACTTCTCTCCAAAATTATAAATACTCACTTCATCTTCATTTATAATTAATTAATCTATTATTATAATTAATTAATATATTAATAAATTATTAACAATAGTTATTAATAATTATAATTTTTGAATGAATAATCACAATAATTAATTAATATAATAATAATTTATATATTTATATATTATAAATAGTAATTATTGATAATAATTATATTTAATTAATAATAATTCTAGTATATTATTATAATTGAAGAATTAATATAGTTATTATTATTAATTAATATATTTATTATTATTATTATTAAATAGTCACAGTAATTAACATATTATTATAATTAAATAATTAATATTTATTATTAATTAATATATTTTTATCATAATTATTAATATAGTTATTATAATTAACTTATATATTAATATAATTAACTATATATTATTAACACAATTAATAATAACAATAATTTTTGAATAAATAATTACTATAATTAAAATATAAAATAACAATTATGACAATAGTTCGTTACGTGCTTTATAGTAATTTGTTACAATATAACTCGTTTCGATTCCGATTCAAAAACAAAGTAAACATATTAATGGCAATACAATTCATTTCGATTCTGATTTTTACAGTTTAAGTAAACAATTAATTTTAATTTCCATTACTCATTTTCATTTTAACACATTCTCATTCATGTCTATTTCAATTCCAACTTATTTTTATTTCAGTTTAGTATACGCAGAATCAATATAAACAAAATTATCTTACTGTTTATACTGGTCAGGACGCATGTAGGATTGATTTTAAATTGTGATAGCACTCAAAATTAAATGACCTAAGTTTGCTCAAATTGCAGCTGTTTTCAACTAGGGCTTTGCTTACTCTTTCTAATAAAAAAATAAATAAAACCTCACTACGGCTCTTGGTCCGATTACGCCAACCCCGAGTGATTCAATGGCTTAATTAATACAACGCACATGAAATGTACAAAATTTCGTACAGCAGTAGCTGTTCATGAGAATTATTTTTTTCTTAGGGAATCTCATACGTGATCGCAGAATTGGACAAACGATCTAAAATCTTCCTGCTATAGACGGTAGATATTTATATTTAATTAAAAATTTTTAAGTAGAGTTGACAACTAGTGTTCTTGATAATTATATGTTCAAAATTAATGGATTATATAATTCTTTATTGTTAAAAATGACCAGGTGTGTGTTAGTGGCCAATAATAGAGTGCTTTGACTCGAATAATGAAAGTTTAATGCTTAAGCTTTCATCAGCATCCATTAGTGTCTTGATGGTGATGCTTTTTCCTTTTTGAGGATCAATAAATACATAGATTAATTGGTAATAGAATTGGTATTTATATATAGATCATATTTAATGCCCAATCGGTAATTGTACATGAATCTGGCAGAGTTTTGACCATCGATTTAAATAATAACTTGCTATAATAAGCAAACTAATTTATATAGGTTATTTAGTTTCAATCCAAAAAAGTTGGGGGCGATGACGCAAATATTTTTCAAACAATTAATATAGGATTGATATGTTTACTGATTGGAGACATAAAAAATGTTCAAAAACCTGGTGATATTCCTACTTCATTATAAATGTTCAAATACATACATACATACATATATATATATATATATATATATATATGTATGCTTCTCTGGTCCGGTATTTTAAAATTCCGAAAAGTTTGAAAAAGTTACAAAACCATAAGTTTAATAGGATTATGAAATTAAACTTAAAAACCGGTGTAGTTTTAAATTTTTTTATACTTTTTCATACTTTAAAATCTTGAATTGAAAAAATTATATGTTTGTGTGTTTGTAGAAACATACCAAAAAGGCAAAAAAAGAATCTTCATATACTTTATATGCTTAAAACAGCTAAATTCTTTCCATCTAAATCATTGAAATATTCGTTGGCATTAAATGTCACCAGTTGCTATAATATGGTATTAAAAATTGTGCTTGAATTTTACCTTAAAAGGAAACTTTGCAAGACCAGTGCCAATTGGGCCATATTATAAAATCTCTTGTGTGATATGAGAGGTCTGGAAAGACGGGGAAGATCAAAATTTCATTTCTATTCTTGCAATTCTTAATATAAAAATAAAAAAAAAATCTTAACACACACTTATATAAAATGTTAGGGAGGGGGAGTGCGTGTACATACACACAGAGAGAAAATATGCATTTAGGTATCGTTTATATTTTAAATTGTAGTGAAAATCTTGAGAAGTGAAAATTTTGGGATTGAAAATATAGAGTAAGAGTGTGAATATGTTATTTACTTATATTAGAACGAGAGTATGAAATCAAAATTGGAATCTAATTAATACATTTATTTTGCTTTGGATTGAGAGTAAATAATTTTAAATTACATTTTACTCATGTTTAAAGAATTATACTAAATCAAATTTTTTTGATTAATTTTAATTTTAATTATGTAAGTTAAAAATTATTTATAAGAGCAATACAAATGAAATGTTGTTATTAATAGTATAGTACAAAATTAATTTTTTTTAGAATAAACTATTTATTATTAATTATTAATAAAGATAATACTATTATTTTTTTAAATAAATACAATAATATTATATTTTCAAATAAAAATAGTATGTAGTTATATTATTAATTCTTTATAAATATAATAATATTATTTTTAAGTAATTTTAACTTAGAATCAATATAAATTATTATTTTTAACTAAATATAACAATATTATATTTAAATAAGTTTTGTTGTTATTATTATTATTTATGAAATAATATCATAATAATATTTAAATAAATATGATATTATTTATTTTATTAAATATAATATAATTATATTTAATAAAATAAGAGTAAAAATGAAAAAGATAAAAGTGAATTCACACTCCCCACTCAAAAAATAAATAAGACTGATGGGGTAGGATTCTCACTCTTCCCTTAAAATATCTAAGTAAATACTGGAGTAGAAGTAATATACAATTCTTACTCCAACTTAGTAAGTGAATATAGTACTAAGTTTTTTAACTTTACTATTTTAACATTTTGGCCCTTTAGAGACTAGACTTCCGATTCTGGCTCCGACTTTAATTTACTTGTGGTATGTAAATAGATAATTGTCACTGATATTTTCTTAAATTTGTCATTAGTACAAAATTATTACGGCATAACAATTATGGGCAGCGTTCATTGAGGGATATCAGGCGTGAAGTTGCGATTAATAACTGGATCAACAGATTGGCTGATGCCTTAGCCGCGGTTAGGGATCAGAATTTGACTTGCACCCTAACTGCCGTCTAAAACAGGACCGCACGCTCTTGCCTCGCTTTTGCGGACCCGTCTGCATCAGCAGTACATATTGCATGCCGGCTGTTGGATCATTAAAATAACTATAATGATTCAATCAAGTGCCTCAGATATAGCCACGTCTTAGGTCACACGCTACGCAATCCTTCACCAAACATTAAAATTTCCTCTTTTTTATTTTTCCCTGTTTATACTTTTGGTCTTGCTTTTACTATTTAATTTCTTTTTAACATTTTCTTCTTGAAGAATTTCACTGTCATTATCAAATGATTAACATGCTGACTTTTGACTAATTTAGCATTAAGATCCATTTTGCCACCTAATCGTGATCAATCTCAGCCATCCATTTGATCGACATTTCTTTGAGGCAGTCTTTAATTTGAGACTAAGGTTATGTCCTAATGTGGTCATATACTGAACAAATAACTTAAGTATTGATTAGTAATTGGCAGTTAATAAAAAAATTAAAAAAATTAAATTTTATATACTACCACTAAAAAATATATGGTAAGAAATTTTAAAAAACTCAGTAAACCTCATATTAGGAAGGATCCTACTCCTTTCATTTACCAACAAAAATGACGTTATTGACTTTGAATTATTTTCTACTTTAAATAATAATAATAATAATAATAATAATAATAATAATAATAATAATAATAATAATAATAATAATAATAATAATAATAATAATAATAATAATAATAATAATAATAATTTGCAATTATATTTTTCAATTGCAAACCACACATCCCTAATTAGTGCCCTTTTAAGTTTGTTGAAATTGGACGCACTTTCATATGATATGCCTTGTGGTGTAGAGAATAAGAATAATAATTCCTAATGATGTAAAATCATAATCTTTTTACTCAATTGAAGTGACTTTATGTGACTAGAAATATGGTAATAGATCTTCTACAGAATTCTCTTGAAAAGACAATAAACATTTGTCAAAATTCTCTTCAAAAGACTAAATTGTTCGCCATAAAGTAACTTTTTTTGCAGAGGCAGGAGAATGTTGATGAGTTTTAAAACATGGAGGGGACAAATATTTATTCATGGAAACAATAAGAGTTTTTCTAATCATTTTCCCTAATCACATGTAACGCACGTAACAATCTAAGTTACGTTAAATTCATATGTATTTAACCTCAAACAAGTTATTAAATACATACACATAATTCACAACTTGTGTCATCTTGGACTTCGATCATTAAACTACCCGTTGAAATTATTACAATAAGATTTAGTTGTACTTTTGCGAACATCTTTTACAGATATCACGTAGTATGCTTATACATCGTACCACTAAAAACATGACATAAAGTTTGAAACAAACATGCATGCATCAAGTACACCATGCCAAAATCTACGATGAGCTTTATCTCATTTTATTTTTTCCTTGTCGCATTTTTTTTGGTTTCATCAAATTTTACTTATTGTTACATAATGTAATATTAACGTACAAAATTGAATTGATCCGGCCGTAAGTCGTCCCGTATGTTCTATGGGGCCCATTCATGTGGCTTCAAATCAACCAACGTCCATCAATATTCATTTAACTGGAAACATTTTCGAAATTGTGGAGCCCTTTGATGGAGATTATCAGAACAGAAGCAAATATTCTCTGCAAACTGAGTTTTCAGATTAAGCGTGCAGCATCATATAGTTTATAATTAATGATTTATAAATTTTCTTTTTTTGTTTTTGTAGAATTATGATTGGTGGATTATGAGCAAGCACGTAATGGGAGAAAATGGAGGTGAGACGGTGGAGCCGGCAGTGAGAGTGACGTGGCAGAGATGCTGACGCGGTCATACTTATAGTCATATCACATATAGACCAGTCAACTTAACTGAATTTTTGAAACACCATCTTTTAGGGTTTATCTGAATCGTAAGAGCCACAAGTGTGGGTTATGGTGTATGGTTAAAAATGTCCAGCTCAAAAGCACTTTTCCACTTCATAAGAAAAAGAAAAAGAAAAATGGCGCTTTCGTCTAACTGAGCTCTCATTTCGATGATTTCCGCGCAAATTGATTCGATCTGTCCTTTCCATTAAAGTTGCTCAACTCTGGAGATTTTGCTGTCATAGGTCAGATTTTTCTGGTACCAGTTACAAACCTCCCATAATTTTACTTCCATTTCCTTCATAACTACCAGCCTTTAATGCAGTAACTGGTAAATAATGGAGGTTAATGCTGAAGTTTTGCCATGTCTATATCAAAGTCATGGACATAACTAAACTTCTGGCTCTTTTAATGATTGGTTGAAATGTATCCTTAGCAATGTAGGGGTTAAAAATTAACTGAAGTTTTCATGTTTGATGTACATTATTGAGTAATTTTATTAATAATTAAGTAAACATCAATGGAAAGCATCTTATGTATATGAAGAGTACTTTTTAAGTATAATGAATGTTTAATAAGTAGTTTTTACAAGAGAAAAATTTTTAGACTAAAAGAATAATTATTTTCTAAAATATAAATTTAATTGGGTTCTGCTTTTTAAGACTCTGATTAATTCACAGTTTGATTAAATTTTTCACAAACCAATTGCAGTGACTATTGAATAGTACGCAAAAAATAGTTTGAGATACTCTAGGGTAATAACTCTAAAATAGAAGGATTTTGATGTAAATGAGGATCCTAAACATTGTTCATCAATGTTTGTTTAATTGATTAAGATTTAAGACCCCACTCGATTTTACAAAAAGAAAAAAATTAGGACCCCCCAATCATCGAGTATATAAAACCAAACCAACGACCGGGATGTGCAGCCCATCCCGGTCGATAATCAGTTAATAAAACTTTTAAAACTTAATAATTTTCTGCCTTCACTGTCTCTTGCTTCAGCTCCTTGCTCTCTCCTCACTCCCCCTTTATATATGCGTCTCTAGATACTCTATTGTAACGTTATAAAGAACCCCTAAAAAATAAACAACCTCAGACAAATAAGCACACTACTCTCATCCTTCCCTCTCTTCAGTGACTTCAGTCTT
The DNA here is from genome assembly GCA_030449905.1 of Luvunga scandens. NCBI lineage: Eukaryota > Viridiplantae > Streptophyta > Magnoliopsida > Sapindales > Rutaceae > Luvunga > Luvunga scandens. The sequence continues at coordinate 3,110,158 of JASUUG010000798.1, read as the reverse complement.
CAGCCAGCATGGCCATGGCCATGGACTTCGATGATTTCCTCCATCTTGATTTCTCCAGCTACAGCTCCACCACCACCACTACCACTACAGGCGACGACTATGCCTGTAACTGGAACGACTGGTCTCCAGTCGTAGACTGGGAAGCTTTATCTGGAGGTCAAGATGACTTTCACGACCTCATCGAGTCGATGATGGACGATAGCGGATTAAACCCTAATGCAAGAGTTGCAAATATTGCTCATCAGCCATGCAACTCTGTGTCAACTGACACCAGTAGCAGCAGCATAGCCGTAGATGAAGAAACCAACGGCGAGGATTTCAAGGGCTTGAGGTTAGTCCATCTCCTGATGGCTGCAGCTGAAGCCCTAACCGGCGTCAACAAAAGCTGTGAATTGGCTCGGGTGATATTGGTTCGGCTCAAGGAGTTGGCTTCCCCTAACGACGGATCCAACATGGAAAGATTGGCGGCGTATTTTACCGACGCCTTGCAAGGCTTGCTAGAAGGTGCCGGGGGCGTACATGGCAACAACAAACATTACAGCGGCAACGGACCCCACCATCGTGATGATCATCATCACACAGACGTGCTCGCTGCTTTCCAATTGTTACAAGACATGTCACCATACGTTAAGTTCGGACACTTCACAGCCAATCAGGCGATTCTCGAGGCTGTAGCCAATGATAGGAGAGTCCACGTAGTTGACTATGACATCATGGAAGGGATTCAATGGGCGTCTTTGATGCAAGCGTTGGTTTCTAGAAAGGATGGCCCGCCGGCCCCACATCTTAGGATCACGGCGTTATCCAGGGGGGCCAGTGGAAGGCGTTCGATCAGCACCCTTCAAGAAACGGGGCGTCGTTTGGTTGCATTTGCAGCATCAATCGGTCAACCGTTTTCTTTTCATCAGTGTAGATTGGACTCTGATGAAACGTTTAAGGCACCAGCTTTGAAATTGGTAAGAGGAGAAGCGTTGATTATCAATTGCATGTTACATCTACCTCATTTTAGTTACCGGGCACCCGATTCGATTGCTTCGTTTTTATCAGGAGCAAAGACCCTGAATCCGAGATTGGTGACTCTAGTCGAAGAGGAGACCGGACCCATTGGAGATGGCGGGTTCGTGAGCCGGTTCATGGACTCATTGCACCATTACTCAGCGGTTTATGATTCACTAGAGGCCGGGTTTCCAATGCAGAGCCGGGCTCGGGCTTTAGTGGAAAGAGTGTTCTTGGGCCCCCGAATATCTGGGTCATTGGCTCGCATCTACAGGACACGAGGAGAGGAGGAGGTTTGCTCTTGGGGGGAGTGGTTGGGTGCGGTGGGGTTCAACCCAGTTAATATAAGCTTCGCTAATCATTGTCAAGCAAAGCTTTTATTAGGGTTATTTAATGATGGCTATAGAGTGGAGGAACTGGCCAATAATAGGCTTGTTTTAGGGTGGAAATCCAGGCGTCTGCTCTCAGCTTCTGTGTGGACCTCTTTTGATTCTAATTTGTAAAAATAGTAATAATGCTAATAATTAGCTTGCTTACTTTTAGTTGCATTATTTGCTTTCTTTGGGGTGGCCTATTTGTATTGTGTGCTTGTTTGAACTAAGTTGTGGTTTTTGAACCTTCTCAGCAAAATTATGAACCAAAATCTTACAAAAATGTTGTAATTTACCGTTCAAATTGATTTTGCTGATTCGTTTTGCGTTAATGCGGCTTGTATAAGCTTTTGAGTTTAGAGCGTTTAATATGTAAGTTGTGCTTTATTTTAGGTGGATTTCAAAGAACAATTATTGAATATATAACTATGACAGTCATCTAGGTGATGTTACAAATTGTATACAGTTGTTTGTTTAAAAATTATTGCACCCATAGTTTGTGTTAAGTATATCTATGTATGTGTGCCTTTTTTTTTTTTTGAGGTGGGGGGAAGGGGTAAGGTGTCACAAATCTATTAGAATTCTTACTTAGACTATTTTGGATGTAGTATGATATGTATAAAATTGGAGTTGTAACTTTTACACTAAAAATAACTTATGATATGTATAAAATTGAGAGATTGTAACTTTAAATTACAACTACTTTAAAATAAGATGACTAATTGTCTTGTAAAAATAGATGGCCGGTTGATAAGCATGAATTCCCAAATTAGAAAAACAAACACTTATAGACTATAAGTTATGAGTCTACAATGAACTTAACGCTTACTCTATATGTAAATAAGTTGTAACAAAAAGACAGAATCGTATGTGAAAATATAGCTTATCTTTGAACTTGATCGTTGATGATATTTTTTTATCACTTTTTATAATAGATTTGGGAAAGTATTCCTCAAACATCTTAAGAATATTGAAAATGTAAGTAAAGCTTATCAAAAAATGGTTGGTTGATTCGTTTTTATTTTTTTTATCAAAAAAGTGTAAGTGGTCAACACAAGTTAATGATAATATCTCTATATTTCCTCAAATTTTAGTCTTATATCAACCAAACACTTTTCTTTTAACTTCAATCACAATTAAAATATATAAGTTAAAAAACTAATTTTCCATAAAATGAAAAAAAATAAAAATCTTCATTACCATCTCAACTGAATCCAGGGATAAAATAGTATTTTATCTTAAATTCTTTATTAGTGAATAATGGAGTTAACGAACAAGTGGCTAATTGATATAAAATTAAAACTTGAGGTGATGCAAACATATTATCAGAAAAACTCATAGTGATTACTTGAATTTTCGGTATTCTTGAGGTGGTTAGAGAATAACTTTCTTGAAGATTTTTTGGATGATTATATGTATATAATAGTTTTCTGGTTCGAGATCTTAAAGTGCAGGAAATGTTCGAGAAAGTTTTAAAATCATGGGATTTTAGAGACTTGAAATTTAAAACACTTAAACGCACAATTTTATACGTTTTCTTGAACTTTCTCATATTTTAAAATTCTGGATTAAAACATTTTTATCTATCTATCTATCTATATATAACATTGAGTAATGGTAACAATTTTTTAGTATTAGAATCAAGTCTGGTGAAAAAATTAGTCAAATCAAAGTAATAACCACTCATCAAATAATAACATATGAACCGAAAATAGAACAAAATTTAGTAACAAAGTCGCAAAAGATTTAAAAAATTATCTTGTTGTGTATTTTTGTTTTTATCTTATGGTTTTTTTTTTTGGTACAAAGGGGCTCTTGATATTTTTTTTTTATAATTCATAACATCAACAATAACAATAATGACAACAACAATAATAATAATAATAATTCACAAAATTAAGTTCTTTATATATGCTAAAGGGTAGTTGACATTTCCCTATCTTTGTACGTGTAAGCTTCGCTTAATCAGTACCACATGATTAAGAGGCGAAGATTCTTAAGAATGTACCTTTCACACCAACTCTATATAAGTTTTCTTCGTCAATTTAAAAACGTAGACAATCGACTTGGTTTTATGATAATTTATATCACCATCGTTGAAAAAATGAACATGATGTCATCCCAAAAAGTTCCCTTTTGTCCATCATTCTCAGAGATGACATCTAATTTCTCTGCTGATATCTCCTAATTTTGTTCAAATGAATGCGTTTTCTTATTTTTAATTATTATTTCTCCTTAGCGTCGGTGAGTGATCAGCTTTTTAATAATTTTGAATTAATCCTTGTGTATGACTAATCATGTAACCGGTAGTAATTAATATTTTTTGGCCTAGTTAAGTTGCTGTTGATGATTTTTATAAGTTTTGTGTTTGGTTAATACATCAAGATTCCATCGACAAAAGCTCAGTTCCCTGTCAATACGGAGCCTGACATGCTGTGCAATTGCAGGCGGTTATCATGTAATAGCCCCTTTGATGATGCAACTACAGGCAACTTGCGGCAAGTCAAGGCCTTCACAGTACAAGAACCGGTAGCTTTAGTAAGCTTTATTTGGTGTTTAATGATTCCAAACATTGTCTTTTGAAGATGCCATGCGCCTATCCATATCGTCATGGTGGGAGTAAATACTTTGGAATTTAAATGCACCATACATTGATTCTGAAATCATAACGTTCTGCCGAGTAAAATATGATGCTGCGATTGTTGATTATTTATTAAAATCAAAATGTATAAGAAATTAAATTGCACATGTACGTGGTACAAAATTGTGTTGACAAAGTATTGCATGATTGCCATAAACATGTACTAAAATTTGTTCTAGAGACCTACATATATGTGTCCAATACGTATTTATTAACAATAGTAACCCTCTATAATAACATGCATTGTCGGTGTTTCATCACATTTCTAATGATTTCAAGAGTAATCAAAAAATTCTATTACATTATTTATCATAGAAATGATATGTTTAATCATACATGAATTACGATTATAATTTATTTTTTGTGTCTAGTAGAAAAATTAAGGATTTCCATCAAGAACCCACAAGCCTTAGCCTGTTTGGCGACTCAACAATTGGCCACTTGCCACTCGTGGCAAGTTAAGGCCTTAATATTGAACTTTTGAATATGTAAATTTTTTAATAAAATCCTGATGATTAAGTAGAATAATTGCTTGCTTCTGAGTAGTAAAAAACCCATATTAAACCTGTGGGAGATTCCTCAGAATGTATCTTTCACAGCAATTACGTACAGCTCTTCTTTTGTTAGTTTAAAGTTAGACGGCCGTCGTTGAAGAAATTAATATGGTGTCATTCCAAAAAGTCACTTTTTGTACAAATTACTGGCACCTATTTACTATGCTGATTTTTTAAAATGAAGCGAAAAAATTAAATAGACATGCTTCTTCTGTTCCCCCCCCTTTCCCTTCTCAATAATAATAATAATAAATTTTTTTTGATATTCCAAATTTTCGTATCAGCCCGGGGATTAGTCGGTATCCCAATTTGATGACCCGATGATGAGACAATAAATAGCTGAATTTTAACACTCACAAAAGAGGTCAAATATGAGATGAGACCTCGATACACTCAAGCATCAAATCCCAAACCCTCAACCAATAGAGCTGCCCCTTTAGGAGCCCCTCCAACATTAATTATTGATCTAAAATCACTGTAGAAACAACGATTAATGTTATAAATCTTTGAAATGTTTTTTGGAGAAAGCGGGGTGTCTAAAGGAGAACATAAAATTAATTGTAAATTTAAGATATATGCTTCACTAGAAATGGGGTGTCGATCGAGAGAGCTTTTGATGAGTTCATACAAAATAACCCACCCAAAGGAATTTAAGGTATTGTCATGTGTAAAATTACAAAACGAAAGAAAATGAAAAATAAATGAATAAGTTAGGCTCATGGGTATACCATGCAAATGCAATTTGTATGAGTAAGACTGTTAAAAGCTCCTAAAAACATTATTCATTTATTTCATACCACATGAAGTGTAGGCAAGACTCAATAGGCAAAGGTTCTTGCTTTTTAATCCACTAGTTCGCATTGAATAACGGGAACATAAAATTACTGATATTTTTTTAAAAAAAATTTACGTGTTGATAAAATCATCTGCGTATACGAGTTATTTTATTTTAATTGAATGTATTAATTGCTCAAGATTGATTTTTCAAATGTTGCTTAATTGTGATCGTAGGTTGAGATATTAAAAACAAGAAGATCTTTCGTCAGAAGCTGAAAGAATCAAGGATTGAACCAGCTATAGCTAGCGGAAAGTAAGTACCATAGTGGGAAAAAAAAAGTTAAATTAAATTTAAAATATATTAAATAATCATTTCCGTGGTTAAATATTTTGTTAGTTAGAATGAATTCTGATATTATTGCTTTACATTGTTTGTTTATTAATAAGTGTCCGAAGAAGTAGCTTCATCAAGCACCGTGGCAACAACCGAGTCCTCAGAAGTAGAGCGAGAGGCATCCGGTTTGACCGAGCTGAAAGGCAAGGTCAAGGAAGCTGAAGAAGAGCACACAAAGTTGAGTGCTGAGCTTGAGAAAAAGCGGAAAGAAAAGGAGGCTCTGTTGAAAGAAAATGAGTTTTTGACCAAGAGGAGAGATGATCTGCTGAAAAAAAATTGAAGCTGAGCTACCCTATTTTCATCAAAATATAATAGGATGAGATGAAACTTTTATTTGCAGCGGTAATGAGATTTAAAAAAATATATATACAGTGTGATCACTTTTAAGTTTTAGGTCACTGGCCCAGTTGCCAGTTTAAAATAAATTTATTGAAATCAGATTTGAGAATGAGAAATTTGTTTAATAACGTTTTCTGAAATAAACTTGCTAGAAATTTTTTTAAAATGTCTGCAAAAACATCAAATAGTTAGGCGCCATTAACTTCTCAAAACTCGGATGGTCTATTTTTTTTTTTTTTTTTTTTTAAATTTAAATTTGATCACTAACATAAGGCCGGCTAGGGCGTTGTAACATGCAAAATGTGCCGAGTCAAATTGTCATCAATTGATGATGCAGTACTGTCAGTGCCTTTCAAAGCAATGAACCTAGCAAGACAGATTCACATACTTGGAGTTGGCAACAAAATGTGTTAATGAGATGATAGATTTTAAAATTGTGTAAAAATATTGAGAAACAAAAAATATATGAATTATTTAATAATTTATACATTATTGTCAATTTTATATTATATAACAAAATTTATATTAAATATTTACACACTACCTTATATATATATTAACAATTTGATATTATAAAAGATATATATCTATCAAAATATTATACCTTTATATTATTGAAGTTTTAATTATTACACATTAATATTATAAAATATATATCTTATTACACATTAATATTATAAAATATATATCTATCTACTAATATTTTACATATTTACACTGTTGAAGTTTTAAATCTATATAAAATTTTATAAATAAAATATTATATATATTTTCATCCTTCTAAAAAAAATAAAAAAAGAGAATCATATCCAACATTTAAGTTTTAATGATAAATACCTACAGATTAATTTAGAATAAAAAATATAATTGTGTTATTCATTAGATAAATGGATTAAAAGCTTTAACCCTAACTAGATACGAGAAAAAATCATGTCGACCTGGACCATATTTATTTAATAATCGTGTCAAATTTAACGACTGATATTCATTTATTTATATTATATTTATGTCGGATAATCAGATTGTGTCAAATTTTGTTAACTCTAAAGATACTGTCTCTCGCTTAGAAGAAAAGTTCTCTCGTGCCTACGTCCTTGCTCAAAATGGCACCTACTTTGTTTGATGACAATTCTGAATTCAAAGTATAAAAGATACGAAGACATAATTTTTAATTGTATAATTATAATAATTACAAAGAAGCATTGTCGATATCAGTGCGTGCGTCATCATTACCTTTTTAATGATTTTTAGAGCAATCAATTAACCCCAATACATTACATACCATATGAACTTAAGTGAGTTGCTTAATTTTTATACTTCTTGGTATTACTTAAAAAAATTAAGATTCCTTCAACCCAGGACCCAGTTCAGGATTACTAATATTTAACCTGTTTGATGATGCAAACGCTTGCTACTTGCAGCATGTCAAGGTCTTTGAAAATGCAATTTTTTTTTTTCAAACAAAATTCAGGTTATTAAGTAGAGGAGCTTTGCCCCTGAGAAATTATTAAAGAAGATTCGCATATTAAACATGTTGCTGCCATCCAATCCATCTGGTTAGGTAGGTGGCGGAGACTATGAAAGCAAGAAGGCAAAGGCAATGGCCCGTAATGATGAGCAAACGCAAATAGGTTTCTACTTTCCGGGGTGCAAATGAAAATTAATAAAATCCGAGTTCGAGGGGACCAAGTCTATTATCTCGACATAAGCTACTACATGGCACCGATTAGGGTAACATTTGACTTGGAACTTCAGGAAATTAAGGATAAATAAATCGAGAAGAGGCGTCTTATGCTTTGGTGGTTCGTACAACTTGTGTAACAAATGGGGACTCCATAACGGGCCCAAGACAGTTACATGGCCCAACTAGCACCTGTTTTGTCATGGCTGGGTCTTTACACCCATCTAAAATTTTCATTAAACCCCTTATTTTAATTGAAATTTCCTGGGCCAACTTATAAGAATTTAGAATTATGGAGATAGAAACTAGTTGATGAGAAGAAATTAATTTAAAATTTGAATGGCATTTAGAATTTTATTGTAAGATGGTTGATTTTAAATTTTATTTCATAAATTAAACAAAGGGGGAATACTTTGAGAAATAAAACTTGAAACAGGTGTTGTAATAGTGTTAGAGAGGAGTGTTAAAGGGTCCCTTCTGTTGTTGTTGGTCCGCTTTAAATCTGCTCGGTAAGAGATAAGCCCAATTCTAGCTGTCAACCCAAGCTGAGTGCTGGGCCGAGGCGATCAGTAACAATCCATTGACCATATAATCCAAGATCCATCATTTCCTATTTGTTTATTCGGAAATAACAAGGAAAAAGGGCGAGGAAAAGGGGATGCAAAATTAGGCGTGAATCATGCAGTGTCAGTGCACCTGGACATGTTGTGGAAGTGAAATGCTCAAGCCATCCGCCTTCGGGTCTTCTTTTTCTTCCTCAGCTCTGCTTTCGTTTTCGAAGCATTTGCATTCAATAAGCATTACTGATTCTATCATCATCCGAGGAAGAAGAATCAGGGGCACTTGCCCAAGGTACCCTGCTCTCATGGCGAGCTTGTCCACCGTTTCCACCGATCAAAAGGACACCATCCAGAAGACCAATTTTCAGCCTCTACAGGTTTCCCCATTTTCCAATCTTTTCATTTTCAGCTCCTTTAAGTCAATGTCAGTGTCATCTGATCTGTATTGTCTTTGTGCGCGCGCGCGCGCGCGCGTGTGAAGATTTTAAGCCATTTTCTGATTTCTTTTTTCTTTTGTTTAACTGGTCTAATCAGTAGTTAAATTGTGAATTTAATTTCAGCTGGGAAGTTTATTATTTTCAGTAATTATTGATAGCTATTGGTTATTTATTTCATTTGTTTAAAATATGAAATGGCGAGGGGTTACTTTGAACCTGTGTAGGGTTAATATGTGGCATAGCATAACATCATCCCTACCTATGTGCAATTAACCTGATTAGTTGTCTTGATGTACCGATGGTTTCACACCGAGGATGGAATCAGTTGAGAAATTGGAGCTCTATAGTTCTTCACATATTTGTCTCCATCCCTATGTACTTAACTTAGTGAATGAGAGAATTCCGTTGATACTTGAATGCTATCATGATTCCAGAAAGCATTTTCTTTGCCCTTGTGCTCTAGTTTTGCCAATTGATTCTTTTTTCTTTTTCGAATATTGAAGTTTGTTTTGTTGTTTCCAAATGGTGGGACAAATTATAACCAAATTTATTATCACTTGATGGTTCCAAGAGTCGTGCAATCATAATAGCAGTACATTATTGCCTGGGATCAAAAGTTTGCACTTGAACAAGTTTCTAACTTTAAACAAATGCTTTCTACATTCTTGCTGTCTTTAATCGGTCATCAGAAGCAAGCTATTCTATTTCCCTTCATGTGCATGATTGTGGCATGACTTAGTGTTGCATAATTCAGAAGTCCTGTCACCTTTAATCAGTCGTGTCATAAGCAAACAGTTCTTGATCTGTTTATCTGTTTGTTTGATATATATGCCTCTATTTCTCAGGTTGCTAAGCGCTTGGAGAAGTTTAAAACTACAATCTTTACACAAATGAGTATGCTTGCTATCAAACATGGAGCTATAAATCTTGGTCAAGGCTTCCCCAACTTCGATGGCCCAGATTTTGTTAAAGATGCAGCAATTCAAGCCATTAGGGATGGGAAGAATCAATATGCTCGTGGACATGGGGTTCCAGAGTTCAACTCTGCCATTGCTTCCCGGTTTAAGAAAGATTCTGGGCTTGAGGTTGACCCTGAAAAGGAAGTTACTGTTACCTCTGGGTGCACAGAAGCCATTGCTGCAACCATCTTAGGTTTGATAAATCCTGGAGACGAGGTGATCCTTTTTGCGCCTTTCTATGATTCCTATGAAGCTACTCTCTCCATGGCTGGTGCTAAAATTAAATGCATCACATTGCGCCCTCCAGATTTTGCCATCCCCATCGAAGAGCTCAAGTCTACAATCTCAAAAAATACTCGTGCAATTCTTATGAACACTCCACATAACCCCACTGGAAAGATGTTCACTAGGGAGGAACTTAATGTTATTGCATCTCTTTGCATTGAGAATGATGTGTTGGTTTTCAGTGATGAGGTCTATGATAAGTTGGCTTTTGAAATGGATCACATTTCCATAGCCTCTCTTCCTGGGATGTATGAGCGTACTGTAACCATGAATTCCTTAGGGAAGACATTCTCTTTAACAGGGTGGAAGATCGGGTGGGCAATAGCTCCCCTGCACCTGACATGGGGGGTGCGGCAGGCACACTCTTTCCTTACGTTTGCCACATCCACTCCAATGCAGTGGGCTGCTACGGCAGCTCTTAGAGCTCCAGAGACATACTATGAGGAGCTAAAGAGAGATTACTCAGCAAAGAAGGCAATTTTGGTGGAGGGATTGAATGCTGTAGGTTTTAAGGTATTCCCATCAAGTGGGACGTACTTTGTGGTTGTAGATCACACCCCATTTGGGCACGAAACTGATATCACATTTTGTGAGTATCTGATCAAGGAAGTTGGGGTTGTGGCAATTCCGACCAGCGTATTTTACTTGAATCCAGAGGATGGAAAGAATTTGGTGAGATTTACCTTCTGCAAAGATGAAGGAACTTTGAGGTCTGCAGTTGAGAGGATGAAGGAGAAGCTTAGGAGAAAATGATCAAAGTGAGTGCTAAAGGCTATTTCATTTGAATCTGTCGATGTAGTGGATTAAAGATTTGAGTAGTGTGATGTTAAGCATGTGGGGGATAAATGGTAGTTACAATCCCAACAATTTGAAGACAAACTACCAAACTTATGAATAAATCAAATTATTTGAATGAATCAATATGGTTGAAACTGGGCTTCCAATATTTTGAGAATTAATTATTATATCCTGCTAAATTTGATTTATTCTTCCAATATCAAACGGAAGTTTGGCATTGAGAACACGATTTGAAGCTTGATAGGTACAGTACTGGTATTTGATCCCGAATGTAACTGGTCCCATACAGAATTTTTTTCCATGTAGTTTGTAGGGTGCCGTTTATCTCAACAATCCCATCTATTTTAGAAGCTACATTGAGCCATTAAAATTTAAATGCGCTAGTGCCCTGAACGAAAGAAACATGGGCTGCCCAATATTGACGGGCATTAAAAAAGCCCGTGGGCGGACGTGAGCGGAATTTGAAGAAAAGCACAAGGCAAATAGAGTAACTAGCCAAACACGGGATTGTTCTCATTTCCTCGCTTCAGAGTTCAGATTACCAATTTTGACGGGCGTAACAAACATCGCCTGGCTCCCTCTTTTCTGTTTCATTTTTTTTTTGTTGTTTTCCAATTAAGGACATAGTCTATCCATTTATATCAAATAGGTGCCCATTTTCTGTTTGAAATGACTGAAATACCTTTCACGTCCACCGACAGTTAGGAATAGTGGTAATATGCAATAGTAGTCGAGGACCTTTTTAATACAAATGAACAAAACATGTCAATATTTTGATAAATATTAAAAATTCAGGGATCCCGCGCAATAAAATAAAATTCACTACCCAGAACTCCAATACACCCATCAGACTTTTTTTTAATTGGATACACCCAACATCTCCTAGAATAATCATCAATAAAAGTCACCATGTACTTTGCACCTCCCATAAACATATTTTGTGATTCCCAAACATCAGAATAAACTAAGTCTAAAATACATTTGCCTTTAGTAGTGGATCTCCTAAACTTCAGTCTATACTACTTACTTGTAACACAATACTCACAAAATGGTAAATTAACTGATTTGAGCCCCGGAAGCAACTTTCGCTCAAAGAGAATCTTCAAACTTTATTCTGACATGTGGCCAAGCTTGACATGCCACATCCTCGCTGACTCTTCTCCATTTTATGCGACACATGCATCTACTTCCTGCAGTATTTTTCCTTTAAGCATGAATAAATTAACACCGATCTTTTCTGTCTTCATTGATACAAGTGTGCATTTAACTATCTTCATTATCTCATTTTCCACATGAGTTTTGCACCCATAATTATCTATTTGTCTTAAAGACAATATATATATTTTTTTCAGGCTTTTGACATGTCGTACCTCCTCAATTATGCGAATTGTACTGTCAAATATTTTTATTTTGATAGTACCAATACCAACGATCTTTAAGGCATGATCATCATCCATGTATACAGATCCTCCTGAGATAGGTTCATATTTGTGGAACCATTCTCTTTGAGAGGTCATGTGCTAGGTAGCTCCTGAGTTTATAAGCTAGACGTCAAATAGTTATTTTTTTCTTTCTGTAATAGTAGATGCTTCACTGTAGAGAATTTCGTCATCATCTGAGGTAGTTGCTACACACCCTTGAGTATTTGATGTCTCAGGATCTTTACATTCTCTTCTCTTTTGGTTGTTCCAACATTTTTTCTTAGCATGCCCTTTCTTGCCACTGTTGTAGCATTTAATATTTTTCTTACTTTTTTACTATGATCTACCATAATTGTGACTCCTATTGGGGCCAAGTTCCGTTGATCTCCCTCTTGTCATTGATAAGGCTTTTGTCTGCTATGAACTCGCTAGTCTGCCTTCATTGTTTTTCCGTTTGCTCTCTTTATTTAATACAAAGGCTACGATATCGTCGAATACTAAACTGTTTGCTTGGTTGTTGTTCATCAGATTGATGATAAGTTGATCATACAAATCTAGTAGACTTTGAAGTAGAAGCTCTACACATTCATTTTCCTCTATTTTATGACCCAACGTTGTAAGTTGTGAAAATAGAGTTTTCAGAGTGTTGATATTGTTTGTCACCGATATGGTTTCCGCCATCCGGAGAGTGTATAGTTTCCTCTTCAAGAAGATCTTATTGTGTAGCGATTTGGCCTCGTATAGTCTTGTGAGAGTATCCCATATTTTTTTTGTTGTCGTTTTCTTTGCCACACTAGATAACACCCCATCCACAAATGTCAAGTGTAGATCAACAATATCATTTCCATCCATCTCGTTCCACTTGTCATCATCAATTATCTCTATAGGCCTTTCTCCAATTGCTATCAAACAATTATTTTTCCTCAATATAACCTTTATCTTTATTTTCCACAACGAAAAATTATTTCCGTTGAACTTTTCAATTTCGTATTTTGTTGCTATTACTTTTCACCGTGAACTACTTTTACTAGAATCAACTCCCACCGTTTCTCGTGAACGGTAAGTGTTTACGTGAACAATGTCGTATACGTGAACAGTACTTTTGACTCCATGAAATACAATCAGTAGCTCTGATACTATTGTTAGGAAATTTATAGGTGAAGTAGGGCGATAGCTAAAGTAAAATTGAAAGAAAATGAAAAACAAGCACACAAGGAGGATACAGAAATTTACATAATTCGGCTTTTAGCCTACGTCCATGGGCAAAGACAAAAGAAAAATATTTTACTAGTGAATAAAGATTATAAGTATTATAATATTTTTGGCTCATTACCCAAAACTCCAACACATCTAATGTCTCACTCAATAACACTTAATAATTTTAAGAGGTTTATAGTTTAGACTCTTAAATCTCACAAGTACTCAACTTTCTGTTACACAATAGAGAAAAAAGATTGGAAAAACAATGGATGAAGGAAAATAAGGGAAATGCCCCTCCTTATATAGCCAAAGTTTGGCTACTATTCATCATTTTATTTTATTATTTTTCTTCTTCAATTTTTTTTTCAGCTCCAAACTTTGTTGCTTTCCATTTTGGCTTGTCAATCATTTCCCTTCAAAGCTTCACTCATCTGAGGTACTTGCTATACATCCCTAAGCATTTCATGTCTTAGGATTTTTACATTCTCTTCTCTTTTGGTTATTGCAATACTTTTTCTTGACATACTCTCTTTTTGTCATAGTTGTAGCATTTAACACTCATCTTATTTTTTGACTTTGATCTACCATGATTGTGACTCCCATTGGGGCTACATTATGTTGACCTCCTTCTTGTCATTGATAATGCTTTTGCTTGCTGCAAACTTGCCATTCTGTCTTCCTTATTTTTCTATCTACTCTCTTCATTCAATACAGAAGCTACAACATCATCAAAGACTAAATTATCTGCTTGGTTATTGTTCGTTAGATTGATGATAAGTTGATCATATGAATTTGGTAAACTTTGAAATAGAAGTTCTGCACGTTCATTTTTCTCTATTTTATGATCCAACATTGTAAGTTGTGAAAATAGAGTCTTCAAGGTGTTGATATGGTCCGTCACTGATGTGGTTTCTACCATTCGGAGAGTGTATAGTTTCTTCTTCAGGAAAACCTGAAGTAGGGCCACAACTGAAGTGAAATTAGAAGAAAATGAAATACAAGCATACTAGGAGGATACAGAAATTTACGTGGTTTGGCTTTTGGCCTACATCCACGGGCAAAGACAGAAAAAAAATATTTTATTAGTGAATGATGATTACAAGTATTATAATATTTTTGACTCACTACCCAGAACCACAATACCTCAATCTCTAACTCAATAATTTTAAAAGTTTTATAATTTAAGCTCTTAAATCTCACAAGTACTCAAATTTTTCTTACACAATAAAGAAAAAGATTGGAAGAACAATTGATGGATGAAAATAAGGAAAACGCCCCTCCTTATATAGCTAAAATTTGGCTACTATTCATCCTTTTATTTTATTATTTTTCTTCTTCAATTTTTTTTTGCAACTCTAAACTTTGTTGTTTTCCATGTTGGCATGCCAACCATTTTCCTTCAAAGCTTCTAGGTTGATTGGCTTCTAGATGTAGCGTATTTTGACATTTTCCCACTTGGATCAGAGGTAACTTTCAAGGACTATATGGATTTAGGTTTTGCAGGAGACTTTGATAAGAGGAAATCTACTACTAGCTATGTGTTTACATTTTTAAGAGGAACTGTAAGCTAGGTTTCAAAACTGCAGACTATTGTGGCCCTATCTATAATAGAAGTAGAATACATAACAGCTATACAACCTTACAAGGAAGCTGTTTGGATGCAACGGTTATTAGAGAAGCTCGGGTACAAACAAGAGAAATTTCTTGTGTTTTGTGATAGTCAGAGTGCAATGTCAAAATATAATACATCTAAAAGCCAACCAATCTAAAAGCTTTGAAGGAAAATGGTTCGCACGCCAAAATGGAAAGCTGCAAAAAATTAAAGAAGAAAAATAATAAAATAAAATGATGAATAGTAGCAAAATTTTGGCTATACAATAAGGGGCATGTCCCTCATTTTCAACCATCCATGTTTATTTCAATCTTTTTCTCTATTGTGTGAGAAAAAATTGAATACTTGTAAGATTTAAGAGTTTAAATTATAAAATCCTTAAAATTATTAAGTGAGAGATTTGGTGTATTGGGGTTCTAAGTACTGACGTAAGAATATTATAATACTTGTAATCCTCATTCACTAACAAAATATTTCCGCTCTATCTTTGCCTTTGGATGTAGGTTAAAAACCGAACCACGTAAATTTATGTGTCCTATTGTGTGTTTGTTTTTCATTTCCTTCTAATTTCACTTTAGCTATGGCCCTTCTTCATTTATAAATTTCCTAACAGCCATGACAGTAGTAGTATACCAAAAACTACATGCATCAAAAACCCTTCTCAAACCTTCCTTCCTTGCGTTAGCATAATCTATTCAACAAAAAAAAAAAAAGACAATTCTCAACCGTCTTGCAAATTTCACAAGCATATGAAGTAATATGCTCTATTTATTTACCAGAAAAATTAAAGAAAGTGAAGAGAAAATAACTTACTCATAGAGAAAATCAGAAATTTGTTTACTAAGATTCCAAAGATATTTACATGAGTAGAGGTAGGTAAATAATCTGACTCATCCAATCTAGGAAATTTAGATTCTGAACAAATGCGAATGAAGATTCCAACCCGATCAAATTGCATCAAGTGTAATCTGATTCGAAACATCATGCACATACAAACGATCTATGACACATATTTTGAATCATATTATAAGTTCAGATTGAGTTTGAATTACTTTTTTTTCCTAATCAATTAACTCAAAACTCGATTGATTTGATCTGAACCCGATCCAAACTCAAATTTACCCACCTCTATATATGAGTATTTAGAAATTTCTACAGACAACAAAAACGTGAGCTCAAACTTAGCTAAGCTCAACTAATTTTTAGAGGGAAATACAAACTTTTCAATGAATCAATAGCTTGTATAACAACCTACCAACAAAACAGTTGACTCAGCAACTTGCTTGCTTAATAACCTATTGATATAATAGCTGACTTCATTAGTTGATTTAGCAACATTCCCTTGTTTGTAGCATTTCAGTCCATTTTGTCAAGTTTTTTGCCAAAGCCTCCTTCAATATTCTTCAAAGTCGTCCTTCCGCCTACCCTTTAAGATAAGAAACTGATATACTTCATTTTTTTCTTAATCAACATTCCCTTGTTTGTAGCATTTCAGTCCATTTTGTCAAGTTCTTTGCCGAAGCCTCCTTTAATGTTCTTCAAAGTCGTCCTTCCGTCTACCCTTCAAGATAAGAAATTGATATACTTTATTTTTGTTTCTTAAGCTTTCTTCTTCATTCCCCCCCCCATCTTTTCTCCTCTAAAAAGACTAGCTTTTCTGAGTCATGTACGCTTTAAATTCACTGCCTTTTTATTAAAAAAAGGCTACTTTGGCTTTGATTATTTTGGCTTTCCTTTCCCTATTATGGTTAGCTAATAGATAAAATAGATAGATAAATACCAATTATTTTTATTTGAGTGATGAGATGGTAGATTTATAAATCCATGATTTTCTTTTCTTGCAAGATGAATCTTAGTTAAATTGTTTATATGCATTTGCTTAGAATTCTGATTTTAACAGTAACACCAAATTTATTACAAGATTTTTTTTTAAGAAATTCAACATTATACAAATTTTGTTAATTGAAAAATTCATTTGTTCTAATAGGTTTAGTGCGTATTTGCTTCATAACCAACTTCATTTAAATGCATTAATATTTAGCTTCATCTTTTCATGCAAATTCTTCTTTCTCCCTCTGGTTTTGGTATCTTTTCATTTAAATGCATTTCTTTTTCAAGCATCGAAATCAGATTCTTTGGTTGATGATACATACTATCTAAATTTATGACACTTGCTGTAATTCATGACAGTAACAACATCAAAACATTATCTTCTTATTATTACTATTGTTGGTTGATTTTTCCTTGTCTTTAAATAGACAATTTTCTAACTTTATTTGCATAAATGTAAAGAATTCCAAAAATGTTTATGAGAATGATTAGACATGAACTTTTTGATTTGATTGAAATTACAATTCTTAATAATTGTGTTTGAATAGTGAAGTTGAAAAAAGATGAGAGAAGGGTTTGATTTGATAATAGATTGTAGGACTTTATAACGGGTAATGCAATCTCTGTTGGTTATTTTTTTATTTTCAAATATAAGAAGAATTCAACTTTTCAAGCTCTTATATTTCATAAGACTACTTGCGAGATTAACTATTCACATAATAATGAAGAATTTCATACTTGAAGTAAAGAGAAACTTGCATCTTTAAGTTTATCAACAAGAATGACACTCTCCTTGAACTTTCAATTTTTCATAACTGATTAGGAAAATTTTAAATTATGCTTTATTGTCAGAAATGTTTGAACTTACAGATTCTAAAAATTTATCAATTAAGATATAGTATGATCTGTTTAATTTGAGATTTAATACTTAATTATATTCTTAATTAATGTTTTTTGTTATGCATATGACATTTTTCTTGACCTTACTTTTTACACAATTTAAGTACATTGTGTATGAGTGAAGAAAGTAAAAATGCAAGGGCACAATTTAGACTTACAATAAATATTGGGTTGTATTTATGTTTGTAATTAATAGGACGACATGCAATTAATCGAACGTTAGAAAAAAAGAATGGGTGTTGACCCATTGTCAAGCCTAATTTCAGTTTTAGATTGATTCATAAAGGAAAATGCCAGATGATAGCCAAAAACATCATTTAAGAACATAATTAAGCATCAAATAGCTAATTACCATATTAGTAAGATATTCTCATTAATAAACTTTTGGAATCTATAAATTTGATCATCACTGACAATAAAGCACAACTTACATTTTCTCTAATTAGACATGAAACACTCAAAGTTTGAAAAGAATGTCATTCCTATTAATAAGCTTGATTTTAAAGATGCAAATATCTCCATGCATATCTCCATGCTTCAAGTAAGACATTCTTCATCACCATTTGGATAGTCAATCTCGCAAATAGTCTTATCAAATATGAAAGCTTGAAAAATCGAATTCTTCTAATATTTAAATACTAGAAAATAATCAACAAAGATTGAATTACTCGCTACAAAGTCCAACCAGCCATCATCAAACTAAACCCTTCTCCCATCTTCTTTCAACCTCACTGCTTAAACATGACCATTAGGAACCGTAATTTCAACCACATCAGAAAGTTCATGTCCAATCATTCTCACAAATATTTTTAAAATTCTCTACATTTATACAAATGAAGTTAGGGAATCATATATTTAAAGAAAATTGAAAATTTGAAAATCAACAAATAATAATAATAATAATAATAATTGAAGAAGAAGAAGAAGAAGTCAATGTTTTTATATTGTTGCTGTCATGAATTGTAGCATAGATAAATGTCATAAATTTAGTTAGCATATATGGCAGTTATAAAAACAAGGTGATATGGTCATAAACCAATAAATTTGATTTCGATGTTTGAGAAAAAAAATACCTTTAAATGAAACGATACCAAAGCCACAGAGATAAAAAAAAAATTGCATGAAAAGACAAAGTTTAATGTTAATGCATTTAAATGAGATTGGTTATGAAGTAAATACATCATAAATCTATTAGAACAAATGCATTTCTCATTTAACAAAGTTCGTATGACGTGAAACTTTCCTAGAAAAATCTTGTCATAAATCTAGTGCTACTGTCAAAACCAGAATTCTAGACAAAGGCATGTAAACAATTTGACCAAGGTTCATCCATGTAACTCTTCACCATGCAATTTATAACTTCGTCCGTACATAGATGATTTAAAATTATATATGCCATGCAATTCGATTCTTGTGCTGGCTTATGAGTTATAATTCTACCTTCTCTTCCACACTTCAACTATGAACAAATTTTGTAAGGAAGTGATACCCACGGTGAAAAACCTTCAAGGACAGGACTAAACTTATATGTGGATCGACAGACATGTATTTAGAAACAAAAAAGGGCTTCACAACATTTCAGTCATAAATTTGTTATTTATATGCATTGAGATTACAAAAACAAAAAGATCTCCTAGTACCATTACTACAAAGAAGATGATTTCAATATAATACAATAACATCACCAATGCACATGTAATTTGAAAGCTAAATTAGTATTGGTAATATGTGTTGTTTAATGCTACAAACAAGGGAATGTTAACGCAATTAAAAAAGGATGTTGCAGAACCAAACTCATGCAGCCCTCCACAAGCTTAAGCTATTAATATCTTACGACAATTATCCTCTAACCAGATGGCCGTAAAAAATAACCTTTGCCTTCTTTGAAATTATTCTCTTTCACACTTCAATTCTAGGACAAATTTCATATGGAACTGATACATGTAGTCAAGTCTAGCAACTAAGATTCAAGCTCACAAGTAAAAGATTTAGCACAGACCAATCATAACTTCACCACATTAAACAACAATATAAAGTAACAGAAACTAATGGAACCCCAAAAATCATATGGTACAGACAAACTAAATGATTAAGTAAACAACAAAGTTTGTTATTAGATAAAATCTCATTCTTACAGAGAAACAAGCAATTTGCAAAGAAACGAAGAATGCAGTGTCCAGTTTCCATAAAAAAAATCACAGATCGTACTAAAGATGAGATTAGTTTTATTTGAATCATTTTATCAAGTAAGTTTATCAGAGTTATATCATATCAGGACCATAATAATAATGATGATCTATAAACTATCCTACAAGAAAAGAAAATCCTAGATTCACAAATTAACCATCTTGTCACTTGAATAAAAGAGTGTGAAACATGTATTACCAAGGCAAGGCAGTCAGCCAATCCAAATAATTATGATTTACATTAAATTCACTAGAACTGGCCTCTAACAGCTGCAGCTTTGTAAGTTCTTCTTCAATAACTTGCAGAACATGAGGTGGGCATTTGTCCTTGTCCTGTTCAATCCCTTCCCTAAACTTTGCTGCAGCAATGAATCAGAGAGTGTAATAGCGGTCAGAGTGATTTTTGTATAAAATTAGAACCTAGCGCTGCCTCCTTCTACAGGACGATGCCCAAAATAAAATCCTACCTCCAAAAACCACCAAGTCTACGGCCATCCAACACAGCCAGCAGGCAACCAACTTAAACTGGGTCACAGGCCTTGAGACTAATATAACTTTGTACAGCCATACCATCCGGTCCATATTTTCAAGTTTTACCAATTTTTTAGACTTTGAAATATTCCATTTTGATACATGAGGATCTTTAGAACAGGCATTCAAATACTAGTTTACAGGCACCTCAAACTATCTTCTTTCTTTTTTTTTTCTCTTTTACAGGGCCTTGGAGAGGAGATAGAAACAAACCTAATACTACTTAATCTCACAAAAAATTAAAATATATATATATATATATATATATATATATATATATATATATATTCAAGCAGAACTACCCAGAAAGGCTGTCTTGTCAGAGATAGAAACAAACCGAATAATAGTATTTAATCACACAAAAAATTTAAAACAAATATTCAAGCAGAACTAACCAGCAAAGGTTGTCTTGTCATCTGTCTCTAAACCCAGTTCCTGCAGAGGGCAATTACAATATGTTTAATTCAGTCCAAAATCAAGAAAAAGAAATGTATAAAGCCAGCTCAACCTCTGTTAGACGGCATTTGATAACATAAGACCACATCTCCGTCAACGGTAGCAGCAGCGACAGCTGTGGCAGGGCCCTCGCCGGAAACGCAACAGATATAATCTGATTTATTTACTTAATTTGTAAAATCTTAATTTGTAAAATCTTAATTTGAATAAATTTATTATGAGGGTATTTTGGAAACTATATAGTTTTATGTTAGGATTTGTGGAGTAAAAAAAATAATGGCGCCGTGTGTAATATTATTATAATTATAACAAATAAATAAAAATTTACACCTGCGTCACAGATCACTTTGTTAATTCTTTGTTCTTTTTTTGTCTTAAAGTACCAAATTTAGGTATCTTTTGAAGCATGATTAATATTAATATCTAAATTTATTAATATTTGCAGTTTTATATTATCTTATGAATCGTCTAAGTGTATAGCAAAATTTATGAAATATCAAGGTGATATAGAGAAAGGAAATTATAAAACTTACTCTCAACTGAGGCAACCAATTGCAGAGGACACTTCTAAAGAAGGGTTATTTATTTCCAATCATTTACACCATAATTAATAACATCGTTTAATTCTTTGTAATTCCCTTCTTCTTTTAGTGGCACATTTTGGCATGTCAATAAGTCTATATATTTAATTTTACTGTTCTATTAATTAAGAAATATTAATATTAATTATGATTGTCTGATTAGTTGATGAGTTGTGTCCTAGTTACTAAGGAAGAGTTACTTGGGGGTATAAGTTAGTAGGATTAGTCCCACAATGCAATGGGCTAATTTTTTAGATCAAGTACTTTGACATCTTAAGTCAAACCTCTTCCTCCAACAAATGATATTAGAGTCAAACTCTAATAGTCAAATTATAATAAAATAATATCTAAGTGCATCAATTAAATGAAATATTGAGGTTCAATAATAATTCTCATCAATTGGGGGTATTATTGAGTCTTATCTGACATTACTTAGTAACAATAAATCACTTGTGCTAATAAATAAAATTTTGTTGGATGCTCGAGCAAGCCCCTAACATGACTTGTTCCTTGTATGATTTTAGATAAAAATTCATGAATTGCCATCATATAATGGTGTAAAATTTGTGACAGTCAGTATTGTGCTACTAAAGTTAGCAAAATAGAATGCCCCTTAATCCCTGGCAAAGCCTAAGGTTGGCAAAAAAGCCTGACCAGGCCCAAGCCTAGCCTAGACTTGCAGGCCTGAAGCCTGGCCGGCATGGAATGAGCTTGAATATGGGTCGAAAATTTCAAAGTCCACACAGATTAAGCTAGGAAACTTTTACTTTATAAACAAAAAATAAATTAAATTTAAATAAAAAAACTCAAAATATTAAATTAATATGTTCTTTTATTATTAGTATTTATAATTTATTATGATGTATTACTAATATTTTGTGTATTTGACTATTATTCAATTATGTATTAGATAATTATTTTTAATTTAAATATTTTTATTTTATTAAAAAATATTTAATGGAAAAAGCCCAAACTCACTTCAGCGAGAAGGATTTGAGCTTGTTATTAACAATATGGATTTAGGACTAAGTTTGGAAAAGTCCAACAGAAGCCCATATTTTGCCAACCATAGCAAAGCCCAATGGCCCTACCCTAATCCGTAATGAAGCAAGTGAACAATGTTATCAACTATGCGGAAATGTGTCGTGGGCAATTGTACAAAATGAAGGATATAACTTCTATATTTATTGTTGTTTTCTGAAATGACCCTATAGAGTTAAATTTCTAGATCCAAATATGGATTGGGCAAGCAGTGAGCAGCAGGGCAGAAAGGGCTGCTTGCTCATGATCATCAAAATAGCATAATAAATTACCGGCAGGATTTTGATGGAATCTGTCAAAACATTGTCTCCTCAATTTAGAGTATTGATGTATGGGCAAGCTCCTTCTTATGCAAATTTGTAGAGTAGGCAATTAATTACCAACATTTATGACTATTGGCTTTCCCCCTTGAACATGCCTTTCGTATTCTTTCATCAAATGGGTAATTCTAGCACTCTTCTTAACAACTCTACTTTAAAGAAAATGTTTCTTCTCTTCCTTTCTCACTAGTCACTTTACTTTCACTGATTAAATAGTCGCATACTCTAACGTTAATTTGGACCCACTGTTTCCTTTTGAATTCAGC
Source organism: Luvunga scandens (assembly GCA_030449905.1). Lineage (NCBI taxonomy): Eukaryota > Viridiplantae > Streptophyta > Magnoliopsida > Sapindales > Rutaceae > Luvunga > Luvunga scandens. The sequence continues at coordinate 3,087,022 of JASUUG010000798.1, read as the reverse complement.
TAAGAGGTCTCATATTGTTCAAGGAGGAGGTCCATACATATAATTGATCAGTGTCTGTTTCTTGATGATGTGAGATTCTGACAACATATTGTTTGAGGAGAAGCTCTTTATATATATAATCAACAATTTTTTCTTTCTCGAGGATCTAAGATTCCGGCCTTCTCTGTCGAAATGTTACAAGTTTTGAATTTTAATTTCGTTTCAAATATATGAATAATTTGTTTGCTATCCAACAGAACTAACCATAATACCATATACTGTGAGCCAAGGGCACATATTTATAAATGAGCCAAAATGATGATTTTCTTACTCATTGTCTGTCAAAAGGATCAAATAAACCAATATTGGTACTGGTCTGTTGGTTGAGCTTATACTAACTGGTGACATATCATATGGGGTTCCATTTTCCCAGTGGGCAGTGGGGTCAACGACATACTCTGTGTCCCGATTGTTCAACATATATATTTATAAATATTCAATACGATAATTAAATGCCCTTTGTGCATAGCAGGCCAAAGACAGAGCCATATGATACTTGCATATATAAAAATAAAAGTGAATTGAAAAAAAAAATAGAGACACTAAAGTAACACTGCTTAATTGCTATGTGAAAATTACAAGGTTTGGATATGGTAATCCTTTATACAGTGCTTCGCACGTCCTTCCAAATGTCGTTGATTCTTTCGTTGCAAAGAAAAACCTCATCTGGGCCATCTCGATTTGCAGGCAGGTAACAGATTGCATTTCATATATCATTATTTAGCTTTACTTTCAAAACTTGATCTTATATATTGCCCTAAATGGGATTTGTTTTGAAGGTTTAACACAAATTTGGGAGAAGAATAACAATAACAATCTTAATGATTTATATTTTTAGAAGTCATATAACCCTATGCTTAAAAACAGTAAGTTAGTAGCAATAATAATTATAATCTCATTGGTTCATGAAAATGAAGTGAGATACTATGCGATTCGTTTCTGACATTACATTGGAGGGGTCAGTCACTCCGTCAACACTCAACAATGGAGTTTAGACCTTTGAATTGGGCTAATAACAACGTAGTCCCCAGTTTATTCATTTGTATCAAATAGGTCCCTGATGGGATGTGACCCCAATGAAATGATCATCAAATTACCCTTATAACATTGATTTCTGACCAAGTACGCAATTCACAAACGGGGGGCATTAATTTGGTCATTTGAATAGGGTATTTAATAAAAATGAAGGACTTCGTCCTAATATTTTCTTCGATTTTTTTTTTTGAGAAGCTATGAAAAATTAAAGACCTAGATGTAGTTTATATATCTCCTTTGATTTGATCTTTTTTTTCACCTTTTGAATTTCCCATTGAATTGTTTAGAAGAGCGTTTCAACTTGAAATCTGATTAACATTACCTATAATGCGATTGACGGGTAAAAAAAATCAACAATGGAATTCATAAAAACTTTATTAGTGAAATTTTTGCATTATTAAAATTGTACTTGAAACTTCTGCATCAAATATCTTAGATAGAGGGTGTGTTTGCTATTGAGGTTGGGCAGCTGTACCTTAAAAGCTACAACAATAAAGTGTTTGGTAAACACTAGTTGTTGTAGCTTATAAGTTATATTGATATAATTTTTTATTTATATTATAAAAAATTTATTATATTTTTAATAATTTTATTAAAATTATTATTTAAAATTTATATTTATTACATAATATTAACTTCTATTTTATAATTATAATTTTTTTTTTACAATAATTATAACTTAAAAATTACGACACCTCAAATCCAAACGCACTAAGAATCTTGTCCTTCGAACATCTTCATCAAATATCTCTCAGGTGGAACCTTGAACGCTCGTGAGTTTAAGACATGCACATGTTGCCACATAAAATCCCCACTTGCAGCCTCCTATTGCTTTTTGGCACACCAAACGTACTTTTGACAACAATGCTAAAATAAAAAATTTCGTTGTTTAGAGAGCTAAAAAAAAATAAAAAAAATCACCATTCGATCACCTTGTGAAAGTGACATCATGCCGTTGATATTTTGTTATTTTATTGTATAGTTTATAGTTAACCGCCAACGTGGGAGTCCGCAAATGTTGAAAAACATCAATCGCTTACGAGGCTACTTATGTAATAGCGCATATTTTACTTTTCTCTATTGACATTGACGTTCGCGATGACGAAGTAATTTTAGATTTTAGATTTTAGATTAGGAAGATTCCGTGCTAAATGGTTGATAATAACTTGGGCGAACAACGCGCTGTGTCCGTTCAAAAAAAATATATGTTATTATGAAAAAAAATAAAATTTGCAAGTCCAAAACGTTTGTGATTTAATACTGGCAAGTAAAATATGGCTTAAGAGTTAAGATTGAAGACCATTGAATTTCAGAAATTTCATTTACTACTTCGTGCTCATACCACATATACATCTAAATACATGATTGAAAACGTCTTGCACACAAACCTTTTATTTTTATTTTTTTTTTCAAAAATCACACTTCAAAAATTACAGCGAAAAAGTCGTTTAGTAAATATTTAAAAATTCATAAAAACAATAATAAAAATAATATTAGTTATTAGGTAACTAGGTCCTCTTGTACATCCATTGATTATAAAGTCGGTAGTGAATGCTTTTCGATTTTATGATTTCTCACATCATCTTAAAAAAGATTAATAGTCAAATTAATTAACTAATTGTACCATTATTCTCAATAATGGAACTAATTTTTAGGTTAAAAATATAACGTAACAAATAAAGTAATGAAGTGGAGTACGGGATCACGTGAAAACAGTAAAGATGGGTTGAATTTCCAAAGAGGTGATTAGCACTCTTTTTTTTTTTTTTTGGGTTTCCTTAATGATGTATGGCTGAAATTGCATGGGATAATTGTGCTTTTCAATGGAGGTTTTGTGAGCTTTAGGTGAAAAAATCTTCCAAGAAACATACATTGAACAGGAAAGAATCTGGCCTTTCACACTACATGACTTTTCAAAAAGGCGGATTTGATCTTTGATTATAATGAAAATTCATTTCTTAAATGACGTAATTACAAATAGATCCCTATTTTATATGTTTCCATAAATAGTGGTATAGTTTAGCATTTTGTATGAAGTGGCTCATATGTACCTACTGAACCAAAATTCAAAAGAAAAGCTTACAATGGACAAACTCACAACCATTATATTTTTATTTTTATCAACCAATCAGAGATTAAAGACATATTTTATGTGTAAGAAAATGAACAAAGCCATATTTGGTACGAATAGATAGGCTATGTCTTCATTTTCAAAAACGTAAGAAACTACGGACCTTGAAGTTATTATGCCCAAATCATAATCTGTTACTTTCTGTCTACTCCACTCACTTTAATCCCCCATATCCACCGCCCTCTGATTATTACTTCGCGAAACCGTACCCTGTCCCACGTGACATCCCATCAAAGCCCTCCAAAATTTCTCATAACCAGCTCATCCTGGCCATTCAAACTCTATAATCACCCTTTCCTTAAATGATGTCCAGATGGACCCAATCAACGGTGATGGGATGGTGAAATATTTTCAATACTACGGCGAATCCCGTTACCTTCTAGAATCAATAATAATTTCTCATAGCAAGATTGCGAGAATAAACGCATGACTAATTTAATTGATATATCTTAATTTGCATTAGCATAAAATTATTTGTTATTTTTTATAATCATACACACACACACACACACACGTTCTTTTTGTTATTATTTGTTTTATTGGCAATCCAAACATCTCCTAAATAGAAATTAAAGTTAAGATTGTTTATGTTCAACACAAAATTTTTTATCTATAATAATTTTTTTTTGGATAAAATATAATGATGGTTGTTTTATTGGTAAGTAGTTATTTTATCTTAAATTAATATTATGTTTGTTAACTCTCATCCAAAAAAAAAAAAGAAAGAAATTTATTTCCTAAAACGACATAGCTTCAGTTGCTTTTTGTAACTTAAAATTTCTATTATAAAATAATATGGGTAAATACAATATCCAATTATGATAAGAGTGAGAGCGGTTTCAGTAAATCTTAACCCTTCATTTCAGGGACCACTAGCAGTTACCACAGCAACTTCAGATCAACGGTGACCCGAAGCAATTGAATGGCGTTTGAATCCAGAACACGTAATACAATTTCAAAACAATGCCGGCACGTGCCGGCCTGCCACAGTAAAGCTAAAAAGGAGCGGGGCGGAATCTAGATCCGACGACCGTATCCTCACCGTCAAGACCGGATCCAACGACTATAATCTTCCCTCTTAAATCAAAGCGTATAATCTTCGTCGGATTCTAATCTGACGGTCCAGATTGAATATCGCAGCCTCTCCCCTTATAGCATAAATACCCAAAAACCCGGTCCAAATAGCCAGAAAAGCTACTCGCCATCTCTTCTCTTCACACCAAAAAAAACGACCCGGGTAAATATTTTCTTCTTCTTCTTCTTCTCAGTTCTTTCTCTTTCGTTGAAAAGCGCCTGCTCTTTGATTTTCTCCAAGTTTGCACAGCTTGTGCGCACCGTTTCACTTCTCTTAATGTCGCTGGACAAGCTCATTAGAACCATACTCGTAAGAATCTCCCGCTACCGGAGGGCCCAGTAGGAAAAATCAGAAAGGAGATTTTGATTAATCCAACGGTCAAGATTGGAAGATATCCAAATGGAGGGCCAGAAATCGCAGGCGAAGCTGACCAGGACACAGTCTTCGCTTCTCCGTTCGTCACCCACCATCCGATCGTCCATCCACAGCTTGAGTTTGAGTTCCGTCACCGAAGGTGAGATTAACAAACACCACAGCCACGAGCACGTGGGTGAAGAGCAACAAGCAGCAAAAGAGAACAACAACAAGAACAGCAACAGCAGAAGAGAAGAGGAACCGTTACTTAAAAAACAAGAGAAGAAGCGAAAACCACCCGGTTCGACTAATTTCCAATTCCAAAGACGAACCGGTTCGGGCCGGTTCGTTGTCCCTGTTATTGCCATGGCTTCCCTCTCGTTTTTCACGCTCATTTCTCTTTTCCTTCTCGTTTACTTCTTGAATCTCAAACGAGAAGAGATACCTACATCGGAGAATTTGCTGTTAGCTCTGATCTTCATTGCCATCACTTTGTTTTTAGCCAACAAGAACAAGAGATTACTCAAACAACTTACTCAACAAACCAGTAAAAGATTGAATTTTTCTTGTCGAAATCAACCAAAACCCATCCAATGGTTCATCGGGGAAGCCAACTCGAGCTTAAACCAGAAAAATGAGAAAGAAAAAGAGAAAATAATACGGGAAGGAGTGGAGTTTTACAGCAACGGGGACTTTTACGAGGGGGAGTTTCACAAAGGGAAGTGTAATGGAAGCGGGGTGTATAATTTTTTTGTGAATGGGAGGTACGAGGGTGAGTGGATTGATGGTAAATACGATGGGTACGGAATTGAGAACTGGGCGAGGGGTAGTAGATATAAAGGGCAGTACAGGCAAGGATTGCGGCACGGGTATGGCGTTTATAGGTTTTATACAGGTGATTCTTATGCTGGGCAGTGGTGTAATGGCCAGAGTCATGGCATTGGTGTGCAGACTTGTGCTGATGGGAGCTCCTATGTTGGCGAGTTTAAGTATGGAGTCAAACATGGCCTTGGCTTTTACCATTTCAGGTATAATTTTAAATTTCATTAGTAATTCTTGATGATTTTGATGTGTTTGAAGTTACTATTTTGGAGGTGCTCTGCTCCTTGATTGATATAACAGTGGAATTGTATTATTATTTATTATTGTGTAATCCGTTACTATTTGAATTTGAAAGGGAGGTTTTTTCATTTGTTAGTTTCCTACCGTTCATGCATTGTTTGCTTGCATATCAGGAGATTGAGATGGATCCATTCATTAGGCGTGCCCTTTTTGATTGGATTTAGATTCTGTCATATGGAACGATCCTATTCCTGACTGTAAATTTTTATTGTGTTGTAGAAATGGGGATAGATATGCTGGAGAGTATTTTGGAGACAAAATTCACGGGTTTGGTGTTTATCACTTTGCTAATGGACATTGCTATGAGGGGTCGTGGCATGAAGGTCGTAAGCAAGGCTATGGAATGTATACTTTCCGAAATAGGGATACGCGATGTGGGGAATGGGATGATGGCACCCTCAAGACCCCTCAACCTCTGCTAACAGATGCAGTCCTTAGAGCAGTTCAGGTATTTTATTTGACACATATCATATTAGTAATTTCACTTTCCCTGTTTCTTAGTGTCTGATGGTATATTTTGGTTCGTAAATTGCAGGGTGCTAGGAAAGCTGCCGAGAATGCTATTCAACAGACCCGGGTAGATGAACAGGTGAACAAGGCTGTTTTGGGTGCTAATAGGGCTGCAACTGCTGCTAGAGTTGCTGCCATCAAAGCTGTCCAGAACCGGATGGACGGTAAATTTTGTGATATAGATGTTTAGGTTTTTAGCTTTGCTGGAAAATGTAAATCTTTCTACTTTTGTGTACTTGGGAAAGTTCAACCCGATTGGCAAAATGCTTATCAGAGGTTGAGGAGAGTGTGTTTGAGGTCGTTGAGCAATCTGTAAGTTGTACATAAACCATGTATATCATCAATGGAAGATAAAATGTTCCATAGTTTTGTTTCTATTTTGTCTCTTTCTTCGCAACTTGATCACAATTGTGTGGGTTTGTTTCTTGGAACTCCATTATTATGTCTTGCAAACTGCAATAATGATGAGTCATACTTTCGATCCCAACTCGTTGTCTGTTTCATACCATCATCATCAGCAAAAACTGTACATATGAAATCCTTATCTGCAAATTTGTACAATATGAAAGTCTTATCTGCAATTTCTGTAACCGTATCTCTAATAATTGGGCAAGGCAACTACAACGTGATAAGTTAATTGTGAAATAGATTGAACTCGTAATTAAGACCCAAATATGGAAAGAAAAAGATTACGAGAGATGAAAAGGGAGAATTAAATTAGACCCATGTGTGATCTCAGTTATATTCTCGCTTTTGATCAAATGAACTTTGGTTAGGCCAAGAAATTGACAGAAAACGTTTCTTTTGAGCTTCACTTGCTTTGTGCGAGTCATCTCTACGGAGCTCCTCCATGTTTTTCCTGCCAGTAAAAATGAACAAAGATTGACTTTATGGGTGCGCTTAGAATTGAGATGCTGTGATTTTTAAATTAAATAAAAATTAAATGAAATGAAATTATTAACTCTTCAATGATGGAGTATGGACTGGTGTAGAATGTAAAACTAAAAAGGGGAGAGTGCAATGCGTCATACGGTTGTCGTCCACACAAAATTTTGCCATCAACATATTTATTTTGAAATTATGTGAGAGAAATATCTTGCACCACTTGTTCATTAGTGATAATATATGACTAAAATTTTGCTATTATATCTTTATATGCTAATTATTATTAATAACCTCACCTGTATATTGAAAAGAGAATCATGAACCGTACTAATAAATATGTTAATTGCCGTATTTTTAAAATTTTAACTACGACACAATAGTTACAAAACAGATCATTCATCCATAAATTTTTCTCCATTCTCAAGTTTATATCTCCAGATATTTGTGTTTGCTGAACTCTATCCGTACAAAGATTAACGCCACCATACATGCCCATACCCAGATCAAAGAAGGTCTACGGTAGCAACATGGTGATGCGAAAGATTTAGTATTCATGACCATGACACTTTGCTCGTTGAATTACAACTCTATCGCTATCAGCATTGTGTTCTCAAACAAACCCAACAAGACTTAAAGAGTACAGACAGGCTCTATGCAGATTGCAGGCGATTACTTAAAAATTCAGCTAAAATATGGATTACGTAGCTGCCTACCATATATTTATATATGTGCTTATTTCGTTAATTTAACAACAGGAAGCCATGTGCCATCTCTCTTTGTGTAGGATGATGTTGGGTCTTGACATTATTCAATCACAAAAGCACATGATGTGGTGGGTTCTTGTCTTTGTGATAATACTATTACTTTCCATGCATGCATGATGCATGCTAGCTGCTGGATCCACAATCTTTAATTTTAAAAAGAGTCACTATGAAAGAACCCTTTCTTTTCTTATGTTTGAATTTTAAAATGCAACTCTGTAGATTCTCTTTCTTGCTTCTATTAATTTTTTTCTTGATCATCTCTCCTATAGTTAGCTAGATTCAAATCTACCACCCTCTAGCTGAAACTTTCAACTACTCCACATGCAATTTCACCAGTATAGGAAAAGCATTTTTTTTTTTTTGGGAAAAAAAAAGGCAAGTTCACCAACGAAAAATAAGCATATATATATTGGCATCTTATTATTTTGTTATTGAGATCCAGACCATTTTTCTTTTTTTTCAATTTGAGAGTTTATTTTAAATTATACTTCAAGTATAATACATCAAGACATAATTTAGATTGTTATATCCTTATCCGTCACTTTATTATATATTATCTAATATAATGTTAGAAAATTAAGAAAGAAAAGTACACTGTTTATTTAGATTCATTTTGGGGTTGAGTGATGAGTTCATTTCGCCTTTCTACTTTTTTGACCAATTCCACCGAGGCTTGGACGCTCGATTTTACCTCAGACCTGACCAAAGCCTTGTTTCCAACTTACAGCTCTGACTTTGATTTATTATTCATATGTTATAATTTATTGTCCTTTTGTTTGTGTCTATAATGTCTTGTGGTTGTGGCATGTCCCCACCAATACTAAATAAAAATCTCCATTTGCAGCGATTATTGGCCAAGTAAGAGGCTTAATCAATAGCAAAGTTACGATGTTCATTTGGGTGGTGTCTTGGGAAGCTGACAACTTTCGGGATGCTTGAGTAAATTATTTCTAGGGTTTGTTTCAAGTGCATGGACTTTCTAATCTTGGTCAAATTATTTCTTGGGGAAAATCCGCATTTAATGCTTGTTAAAAACAGAGAAGCTAAGGGAGGGGCTCGCCCCGTAAATAAATAAATAAACAAAGAGCACATAAGCAAATCTCAGTTAAAATTAAACTTTCTATAGGTTCTGTAAAGTTAATTACTTGTAAGAAATATTCTAAACTCAGGCGTGTTTGGCTTCTTGCATTCATTACTCGTAATCCCTAGCATTTTCTTTTACGAAATTAATGTTCAAAACTTAAAAATAAACATTCAGGACATTATGGATAAGTGATACTACAAGTCGTATGCTGCCACATCATGATGATGGAGTTTGCTTCAACGTTGGTTTTGTGTCTGCAAATTATTTTATGGGCCATACATGTACATATGGCACATTATTATTACAGCAGATGGCAATTGTTGCCGTAGCTGCAGTAAAATATACCAACTAAAGAAATTTCCAATGCTGCTTCCCTCTTTTGCTTGCAATTTAATCAAACATGATAAAGCATTTGGACCCTTGTTAGCCAACTTGTCGTGGTTCCATAATTAGCCAGGCTGAGCCCCTGTTACAGCCACTTCTTTAAGTATATTGTTAGAAATTTCCCAGTTTGGCTGCTTCATAAACTGGGAAATTTGCTTTATCCCATATAAGAAATTGATTGATTCCAAAAATTCAGTGTTGTTAGTTAAAGTGGGAATCCAAAATCAGTAATTGTCTTTCCTAAAGCTAAATCAAATTTGTAGACTATGAGTAAAGCCCTCATAAAAACCGAGCATTATAATCTCACTATATAAAAAATTTTTGGAAGTGCAACAAAAATTCTAAGGTTGATCCTTGTCATGACACACACACACACTACACACGTATCAAGAAACTTAGACTCAAAAATTCGTACAAAACAAGCTCTCTTACAGTGCTATAGAAGTGTATTATCACTATGTGGTAATGTTGTTTTTCATAATATGAAGTTATGAACACCACATTTTATTGGATTATTTTATATATATCAACTTGACTTTGGGTTTGTTGACGGAATGCTTAGAATTGCCTTGAGACACAAGGGTTTCTAACAAGTTTTTTAAATTTTGTTAGCGGCTGCAAGCAGATGCTTTGCTCTGACTTTACATGCAACATCGTTTTCATTCTCGCTGCCCATTTCCTTTGTGTTGTTCAGCTTTTAAACGTTTTTGCAATCAATACCACTTTAAGTTTTTAAATTCTAAGAAGTCCAAATTGACCATGATATATCTATATATACACAGAGATATAGACACACACACATAGAAAAGCTTGAATTGTTGCAGCAAAATGTGTAGATTTCTTTATTTTCCTTTCGTTCTGTATGTCAACTTTTTACTTTTTCCTTTTTCCGTCATAGTTATGGAGCTTGTGAAGTTGGTTTAAGGCACCCAATCCAGTCTCCTTTTTTGACTTTAAGGAAAGTTGGCCACTAAATAATCATGTAAGGTCTCTTTAATTTAGTAGATGGGTCAAATCTCTCCATGCTTAATCCTTTTACATACATATTAAACAAAAAAAAAAGGCCTAATTGTTTACGTCCTGAAAATCTTTCTGCTGACAAACGACTAGTTCACAAAAAAAAAAGCAAATGGTTAATACTTTTTTTTTTGTTTTTTTGTTTTCCTAATTTTGTTTGTAAATAGAATGCTTTTGAATCATAGCCTAACATTTTCTTGAATTTCATGCATACTGTTTTCATACAAAGTTTCCTTAATTAAAAAAGAAAAGAAAAGAAATACCTGGCATACCAAAAAAAACAAGGAGAGAAAAAAATGTTTCTACAATATAATGAAGTCAACCATGGATGATAATAAAAGCAATTAAATGGGTTTGAAATCAATTCCCACCCACAACCGTACGATCGAATGAATCAAACATGAGTTGGTGGGTCCGAAATTTCTGGTAGCGAAGGGTTGACGGTGTGATTTATTCAAATACGCGCCGCGTTTACGATGATTCAACAATATCTATGAGGTTAGCCCTGTGTCACGGTCTGCAAAATCTTGATCCGGTCGGCTTTTGTTTATCATTATCTCGTCTTTCAACTCGTCAGCATTTCTTTTACTTGCGAAACAATCTTCGTTTTCTTCTTCTCCGGGCTTTGAACAATAAACACGAAACAGTCCTCTCACCCTTTTAGATTACACATTGCCGTCTTGTTATAATTTAACATTGTATTAATTAGAAAATTTGTCTAATCTTACGTTACCATTTTGAATCCGCTGGAGGAATAATTTTAATACGCATATAATTGCGTGCCCCCTATTGAATTGATAGCTTCATAATATAACCAAAAGATTATCGTTGGTGGGCATAGAACACGAGATCCACGCCCAATATCGTCCAAATGGTATAATGAGATGATCATAACAATTAACTTTAAATAAAATGTAATTACTTATTATTATAATTTAACTATACGAACCGTTGTAATTATTTTATTATTTACGCAATTATATATTTATATACGAGTGCAAAAAATTATTGGTCGTGAATATAGTACAGTTAATTAGCATAATACATTGTTCGAAAGCCTTTCCTTTGTAGGAAACTAGGAATCATTTAATAGTTTGATAAGTAAATCATTTTATTTTTTTCAATCACTGTCAAAAGGAATTCGAATTTTTCTATATATGTGCATTTGCGTTGATTTATATTTCTTCTCTCAAACATGCAATGTAAGATTCGCCTGTTCGTAGCTCAACATCCGAACTGTTCTGTCAACAAAAAAAAAAAAAAAATTAGTTGGACTTTGTCCTTCAATTTTGCAAAAGAATTGATTGAAATATATTGATGTGAGGCATCTTCTTAATTACTAAAACCCTAGTGACAACTATCATTTTGCGCCTGCTTATGGTATTATTACTCCTTTATCATGCTATCAATTGCACAAATGTATATTCTTTTTGGAGAGAAACTATTCTACATGAAGAGACTATGATTTAGCGGACAAAATTATTTAGTAGCACTGCTATTTATGACAAGGCAATTATAAAGAATAAATGAAATATATACTTATCATTATTCTCCCTGTCCTAGCTAGCTCTTCATGAATCGTGATCATTTTCACTTATCTTCTCACATAATTAAGTTGTTTGTTTTTTTTTTTTTTTATAATCATCGTCTACTTAGATTTGCAAACGTACAATCAGTCGTGAAGCTACGGCGCAACCCGGTCTAGCCCTTTCAATTTTTTATTTATTTATTTAACTACAAAAATAATCTTATCAAAACCTACATAAAAAATTCATATTAATTAGTTATTCAGCCTCTCAACTATTGTCAATTTCTTTTCAGAGTTCATTCAACTCTAATATTTCTTTTTATTTATATTGCACTTTTACTTTTTTTTTTTTCTTATTTAGGTTGAGTATTTCGGTAATTTATTTGTATAGAATAAATAGGTTGGAAGCTAAGACTCATTATGTTCCCTATTTAGTGTATATTTAATTTCTTATCTCCTACATTAGAAAAATATTGAATTAGGTTAAAAAAAAAAAAATCAGTCCACCCAAAAAGATGTTGCTAGCTTCACTATTTGATCCTCTCCTTCATAATTAGCTAATTATATATCTATATTTTTTTTTTCTCTTTTTTTTTTTTAATAAAAAAAATAGATATCACACTACAAATCAGATGTCAAACAAGCTCTAATCCTCTAGAATCTATATTGGATTTTTGTATGTTGCGATCTGAATTTTTATACTCATATGGTTTTCATTTAGTCTTAATATTAGTTCCAAAAAAAAAAAAAGAGAGAGAGATCTACCCCACATACGACGAGAATCAATCATCGTCGTTGGTACTCATCAAATGTAAGGCATAAATTTGGCATAAGATTAATATTTATGTGCAAATCAACACAACAGGAGTTGCGGTTACAAATTATGAAATTAACTTGAGTGTCTCCGGGATCACAAACAACCGTTGGGTGATTGTTGAAGATTTTGAACAACTCAATATTATGGTACGATTTTGGGCAAAGATTGGTCAAATACCCAACGACAGATCAGCGTTCACCTAAACACTTGCCCAAAATAATAATAATGAATAAATAAACAATAAAATCATCTTGAATTGAATTGAGATGAAAATGATGAATCGTTTCTTGGAATCATAAATACTTTGAACTAGAAAGTCACCACTTCCACACGCACATGGAGTAGTTAATTAAAGACACTGTTTCCTTTCCAATTCCCAAATGCTGTGGAAGCCATTTATCAGCTAGAGATGGAATCGCTGAGCTTTCTTTCTGTCTCTCTAATTATATATCATTTGCTGCAAATGGGGTCTAGATGATTTTATCAAAATCTCTTGAGCATAAACTTGAAATTGAATGACAAAGAAAGATTAAAGATGAATGTCTTCGTGTCTCTTTTTAAACCATGCAATTACAACTCAGAGGTCAGTTATGTAATCATAACTCATCATAATCAGGCAGAGAAGTGAGAAGCGAGAAACAAAAGAAAAATCATGCTATAAAACGCCTGCATAACTTTTGATACTATTATCCTGGGTTGTTTCAGCAATCGAAATCTAGCAGAATGGGCCAGCTCATTGGGCTTGGGCTAGGTCTCCTCCACTTACCATGGACATGAGTGAGCCCAAATTCCCAAAAGTTAAGACTTCCCACACACACAATTCCTAATTTGCTTTCTACTTCTAAAAACACAAACATTTGTACGTTTATGCTTTAATCCTTTTTTTTTTTTGGTTGGGGGGGGGGGGGAGGAAATTTATTATCCCATAATCCTGAACTCATGGTAAGGACTTTTATGGTAAAACTTTTGAAAGCTTTTTTTTTTTTTTACTATTACCTCAATTCTCATTTTTCATTTTTTCCTTCGATGTTCTTGTGAAATAGATGTAAACCGGGGCCCCATCACACGACACGTCTCCCAATTCAAACTAAAATGGCAAAAATACCAGATTTACTTTTAAAGAACCTGGAGAATTTCTCCCAGAATACGGGGCCAATTCCCAAACGCACTCAGAATCAGGACTCAGGAGGAGTCAACCGTGGGGAACCAAATGGGCAATTACGTCAATACACAAAGTCTCAACCGTGTCTTCCCGGGAAGAAAGTTAACCGCTACATTCCCTCGCAATTTCAATTTTCTGAAAAGCCTATGTATCACACACAAGTATTTTGGTTCCGTAGAATAGCGACCAGACCTTCACTCATCCTTTCCTTAGCTTTAACGACAACAGTGTGAACAACGAGCCGGCAAAAAATTGCCCTACCAAAACCAAACATAAAAAAGCGAGAATCGCTTTTAGCAAACCCAGAAAGCCACATATACTTTGCTCCATTCCTCTTCATTCATATTTCATACATGTTCCTTTTCCTTTTATACACTCAATTTACCCCTCGCTTTAATCACAAAACCCACCAACAAGTTCGTTACCTCAGGCTAAAAATTTCAAAGAAACATCATGTCTTTGAGCCCACCTCGAACAAGAATCAACGGCTCCAACAATGCTAATGGGGATGGTAATGGCAACGGCGCCAATAGAAACTACCCGCTTTACTGGTGCTACCAGTGCCACAGAGCCGTTAGAATTTCATCAAGAAACCCATCCGAAATCGCCTGCCCTCGATGTTTCGGGCACTTTGTTTCTGAAATTGAGATATCTAGACCAAGACTAGTCGTCGATTTCACTGCTTTTGATCCTTCCCCTGAAGCACGTTTGCTGGAAGCGCTCTCTCTCATACTCGACCCTCCCATCAGGCGAGTCGATCATGGTCTTTTTGCTGATCAAGAAGAACCCACGCAAGCTCGAAGGCGATCCTGGTTTCGCCGCAGAAACAATAATATCGACCAAGAACCTGATATTGGGCTTGGCGCCAGCAACGTTCATAGGAGACCGCGGAGAAGTCGTAGTTTTGATGGCAACACAAATGAAGAAACGGATGCTCTGCCCCGTCCTCGGACTTGGATTATTCTTAGACCTGCGGAGCCTTCAACTCCGAATCCGCTGGAATCAATCTTGCGCCCCGGTCAAAATCCTTTCCCTACTGGAGTTAATCCGAGAGACTACTTTCTTGGTCAGGGGATGCAGCAACTGATTGAAGAAATAACACAAAATGACCGGCCGGGACCGCCTCCGCTACCGGAGGCTGCCATCCAGGCGATACCGACGGTAAAGATCATGGAATCGCATTTGGCCAATGACTCAACTTGTCCGATTTGTAAAGAGCAGTTCAAGGTTGGAGGGGAAGCAAGGGAGTTGGCGTGTCAGCATATTTATCACAGTGAATGCATTGTTCCTTGGCTGAGGCTGCATAATTCTTGCCCCGTTTGTCGACATGAGGTGCCAGTTAGCGGTGCATCCAGCAGCCACGATGTTGACAGTGAAGATGAACATGGTGGTGGTGCTTGGAGGAGGTGTTTGAGCTGGCCGCAGCTGGCCCTTTTATGGCCATTTCGGTCAAGGCATGATCGAAGAATTAATCCGGAGGGTGACAGTATTACTACTTCCCAAGGTAAGAGAAATTGAACTGTTGCCATCAGTCATATTTACTTTTATGCTTTCGATTTGATTGGGATGTTAAGATTGATCATCTTCTAGATGAAAAAACGGCTATGTGACACTGAAATTATCATGAATTTTTCAGCAGCAAACTCAGGGTGGCGCCGTTGCTGTATTCTATAGCCTTGAATGCAGCAGTTGTTGCTAGACGCGACTTATGTTGACTTCTTATAGATGTAATATAAGGAATTCATAAATATGTAAACTAATAATGGGACGGTGAAGGATACTTATTTGAAGAAACGCTCAATTTCTTGGTAAAGCATTCATACTGCAATTTGGGTCTGCAGCTTTGTATGCGTCAGACCTCATTCGTGGAATTGAATTTGTACACCAGAATATATACTCAAACGAGATTGAGAATTCTTTCTTTCTCTAGATTTCCCGTCTTTAATATGATCCAATCAATTATCCAGCTTCCAGATAACATGAACCATGAACTCAATGTTGATCATGCATTGATAAATGGAGTAAAAGTTAATAACATGTCACCTCAGATTGCAGCCAGCAATATGGAACTAAATGCTTAAATGAGTACATATATGTGTTTTTATCAATATGGCACAAAAACTAATGTTCTAACATTGACATTGTTTTCCTTTTTGTTTCAATGGTTTGGGGAACAAGAAGAGTCGGAAGATGAGTAGGAGGCCGAACGGGTTCGTCATGAATCAGTTCACACATGCTTGAGTTGATTGGAAGTACCAAGCATGGAAGTGTTCTGTATATGTCTATGTTCTTGGGCATTGTGTCAATGAAGATGCCTTGCCAGCATGAAACCCTTGGGTATATGCCGTGTTCTTGAAAATTGTCTGCAATAACAATTTCACAATTACCATAGGGCAACCCAAACTTCTTGAATATGGACGCACATGCAAGCATCCCAACCAACTGTAAAAAGTAGTAATGCTGCAACCCATGCTTGATAATACCAAAATGCTCCACATGAACTACGTTAAATCATTAAGAAACTAATTGTTGCTTTTATAGGAAGTATTGGGAAAAGAAAAGTTCAGTTGTGTGAAAAAAAAATAAAATAAAAAACTTACTGCAAGGTTCTTCAACTCTGGGTAGCAGCATTTTCTCAATCTGTTGGCTATTTCATTTCCGAGCTCTTGCCCTTGCTCCGTGATATTTCCTTCCTTGGTCTGCATAAATAATTTCTTAAAAGTAATGAAAACATTACAATTTCTTAAAGTGAGTACAACAGATTACTAATTGAGACACATCAACAAAGAATATTTTTCCACATACTTCTGAAAGTAGTTTAGCAGATACTTGGTCCAGAATCTCTTCCACAAATTTCTCTGTATCTGTGAAAGAGGTTGACGGACTTACAGCTTTGGCCAATGCGTCCTTGACATTCTGTACATCTTTGGCTGGCTTTATGGCTTTCTCTGCATCAAAAAAGAAAACAGAGAACTGCAGGTTCAGAAGTTCAATTGACACAGCATAAGCATTACAATTCTTGTATATACAAATGAGAGTGCATGTTATTATCGTGAGATAGATCTATTGACATCAATATCACCTAATCGGGCTAAATAAATTTAGATCCTCCCAATGTCCACAAATGAGCATGGTGCAAATTTACCTGTGGCTGCTTTCGAATTACTATTTGCAGTGACATGACTTCCACCAGCACTTTGCACAGCAGATTCTTGCTCAGGAAGATCAGGCAGAACCATAGAACCAGATGGAACAAAAGCAGCCAGGTCAGGAGGCTCATCCTTCCCTACTGTAGGGTTAGCCTACAAGGAATATAGAAATACTTCAATGAACAATCTAACATAACTATTTGGTAAAATAGACAACAAATTACGGAAGTCACCTCCAGGTCAACATATGCTGGGTCTCTGCCAATTGATTTAAGAAACTTATCAAGATCATTGGCGTTAAGAGCTGGGGACAGCAAAGAATACATCACAAATCAGATGCTTTTTTAAAAACTAAAATTTGGAATTAACTCAAAACATGAAAACTGGTGACAGCCTATAGAAATACTTTTCACTTACAGATTGACATGTCATTGGACAATGGGTGGAAGAAGCATCGTTCCTGAGCTTTGAATCCTTTATCCAACAACAGTGCAACATCTCTTCACATAAGAAAGTTATAAGATAACATGCATATTAGATATACACGTAAAAACTATTAGAATATGACATGCATGCAAATTTTTGTTATGTTAAAACACGGACATTTTACATTGGGTCTTTTGGAAACAAGAAAATAAGCCTAAGAACTCATAAAAGATAAATCAGGCTCAACTCTCGTAACCACCACCATGCTTGGTTCTCATCACCAGCATCTTTTTGCCATGGGCTTTCTACAAAGTAATCTAACAATTTATCTATCATGTTATAAAAAAATACGTGAAATTAAGCTAATCTACAAATACGAGGAAATTGACCAGTGCACAACAATTCAACTGTGAGTCAACAATTGACTAACATGATGTATCCAAATACTGAGAAAGCAGCAGCAAAAAATAGAAACTGCCGGATCTTGCCCTTACAAATAAAAAGCAATTTTAATTTATTAGAAATTAAACAAATACTACATGCAATCATGCCAAAAATATGAAGTGCGTAAGATCGAACCATTCAAACTAAAAACAAAACTTCAAATTGGAGGCAAGGAAAACAACTTCTATTCTGAACAGATTAAAAATCAATCATAAAAACCAGGGAGTAAGATGCAAAGTCTTGTAGAAATGAAGAGTTAATGCATACCGTGCCGATTCATTCACCAGGGCAAATGGAGTAACACTTCCCAACGGCACCTTGAACAGTAAACACATGCAACACCATCAGCCATTATGAGTTATCTTCCTCCAAGTTCAATAACAAATCTCTTAGCCAAAACATTGAAACTCTCCCTTAATAAAATAACCTAATATTAATATAGCACAACAGCATAAAATCAAAGTATAATATACCTTAAGAAAGTGGAAATTCTCTGCAAGCATGTTTAGTTAAGAAAAGAAAACTCTCAACCGAAGAATAATCAAACTAACAACAAAGTGTAACATATTAATTTTAATATGTTGAACTAATGAATTACACATTATCCCAGAATTATCATCAACCAACCAGCAACTTTGGGCCTTTACTTGTACTCAACAAAGGAAACATGTTCCAATAAAGTTTCTTCCAAAATCCAAACATCAAAAAAAGATAAGAGAAGAAAGTTCATTTTCCTTTGATAATAGTTTCCAACAAAAGAAAAATTTGTTGCTCAGCAAACAAGCATAAATTCTACTTCAAAGTAAGGGCATTCACTCTTCAAACTGGTAAATTTCTATGTTAAAAAATTAGAATCTAACATCAGTTCATAAAAGTTATAACCAAAACTGAACGATAATCACACACCCACCTTAAGTATTTCAAGCATTGTCTCTTCAGGAGCCATCCTCAAGCCTCCCTTTCCCAAACCAAGTCTTTGAGATAAAACTGTTCAGGTATGGGGCCAAAAAGAACTCTCATTAACTATCAAGAAGTAATTAACCACTCATGAGTGAGAAACTAATCACATGAAAGAAAAAATATGTGCATGTCAATACCACCTCCGTGTGCGCATCTAAGCTTATTATGTGATACTATACCTGTCAATACCACCTCTGTGTGCTCATTTAAGCTTATTATGTGATACTATACCTTTCATATCTACTTTTGTATCTGCCAGTGCAGAAATGATATAGAACCTATGTTTCTTGTCCTGGAAAAACAAGCAGCTGAAATCATTCATCCAGAAATGTGGGAGGTTAAAAAAAAAATGGAAGATCTATGGCTAGAACATCGAACAAATAAAAGTCTCACATCGATATTAAGTATTATATTGCACCTTCAAGAACAAATTTTTACTGAGTCCGCCTCCCATGTTCCCAACATACTTTGCCTGAAAGAGAAACAAAATTCCTGCTGAACGGTCTATGCAAGGTGTGGGTGTAAGAAAATATATTAGCCAACTTCAGCATTCTTTGCTTACCTGAGCTTCAACTGTCATAACAGCAGGGTGCTCATACTGAGAAAATTCAATTTGAAGATCCTAAAAATCCACATATGCATGTTAGTACCAGCATATAAAAGATAGAAACTGAAACCTAAAAAGAAGACTACAGAGAGAAATCTATGTAATGCATAGAACGTTCAACAAAATATACCCATATTCTAATAAAAACATGTCCAAATTGATCTACCAATCAAAAGTATCAATAGACCATCTCTCTTCCCCCCCCCCCCCCCTTTTTTTGTTTTTTTTTCCTTTTGGCTAGGATAATGACATCATAGAAGCAATTGAATAACAGCACCGAATACAAGGAAAAAAAATTTGTAGCATGCTCAAACAAAACAAAAATAAATCTCATCTCCTGTGAATTTTTCCCACTAAATGCGTCTGTTTGTGAGAGAGGTTATTGTTCTTTCCTATTAATTAGACAAAGGCTGTAAATCTTTAGTGGTCTAGTAGAATCATTTCAATCTTTGCCCCCCAGAGGTTTCCTTCATGTTGAGGGATATTCGTATCCACTATTTTCTCCCAATTGTTTATTTTATTTTATTTTTCACTTTCCCAAGTTTCAACTCTACATTGTATGATCCACCCTTAGCTTTCTAACTTTCGTCAGCAATCAATAACTGACATTGACAAAGTTTCTTCTTCACCAAGTCCAAATGCATAACTTCTATCATGCAACAGCTAATGGCATTAGACCCTAGTTTAGTACAATCTTTGGGCTACATCTAAGAGCATTACGGTAGCATCACGTCTTCGGGCTATATCATTCTTATCACCAATATGACAATTATTGAAGTACTAACTCTCTGCATAAGGTGCAAGACCATCATTGACTAAACCTATTACCAATGTGGGATAACTTTTAACTCACACGTGAACAACAAATATCCTAAGAAAATTTACATTTACTGCCAGCTCAAATTAAAAAAGGAGCTTGCTAACTGAACAATGACATATTCCTTTACAAGTAGAAGTTAAAACAGTGTAATCTTTTCCTAGATGAAAAAATAATAAGTACATAATTCAACAAATTCATATCCAAATATATATATACTGAATAGAAATAGGACGTTTATGACAATATCAGCGTAAATTCATGAAATAATTAAACTGATTATAATCGCAATTATAGTCACGTGGCATATAATTCAGCGGGAAAATAATGAGAAACCAGATTGAATTTAACACGATATCATAGAACAAAATTGAGATCCTAACTCCTAAATCAAATTGAGGAAGACGAAAGAGAGAACCTCTAATCGAGAAAGCAACTGGTCCTTCGAATAAGCCATCATTCTCTTTCGGCTCAGTTTCCGTCTCCAAGTAAAGATGCAGCAAAGAGCATCAGTTTACGGCGCAGAGAAATTGATGTAACTCGGTGGGGGCAAGCCACTGGGTTCAATTTCGTTAACAACGCGTTGAGTTATGGGTCTTTGACGTGAAACTTGGGCCTTGTAAAATAAATGGGTTATTGAGGAGTGGTGTGGCCCATAATTGGAGCCCACTTGTAAAACACTTGGGCCCTTAACAGTGCCCATCTTAGAACTCAAATCTTGATAGAATCGAAATCAAGATCCAGTTCTTGTATTACTTTTGGACACGCTTACCTTAACCTTACATAGGTTTTAACATATATATTACCATATTAGGGTCAACTTCAGTTTACAACCTGCAATTTTTAATTTATTCTTAAATGTGTGAAAATATTAATTTATAAAGAATATTTAGAAAAAAGAAAATTTATTAATGACTTGCCCCTCATTTGTCAACATCTTCTTAACAAAAATAGATAAATTAAAAATTATCATTTTATCTGGAGTTAATTGAAGTTTATGTTTATAACTGAATTTTTTTCCCAATTTTTATAAGTGAAGGTTGTGTGAATGAGAAGTATTTTATTAAAGAAATCAAGATGCTTATTATTATTATAAGTTAGCATGATTAATTTGTCTTAATAAGGCCAAACCCGGATCATTCAAAATCATGCCTAATGTTGGATCTGATTTCTAAAATGCATTCATTTTCTGAAGCAGCCACTGTCTCTGCATTATGAGATAGGATACTATGCATATCGCAAGATACAACAAAAAATTGATTGGGATAATGGCATTGAGCTTGACAGTCATCTATCGAAATGAACAAAATTAGGGCAATAGTATAGCATATCAAGAAATCTTGGTTTGATTGACAGTTTGGAACCACATGATATGTTGGTGACTTGATTGATTAGAATTGTAATGTTAATTGGGAATCCCATGCGATCACTGATCACATCCAAATACATATACAGTTTCATGGGTATGTGGGATCATATAATCCAATATGGGACCGCAAGTAGCATTTCCATGACCCAGTATCTGAAATTCTACTGAATGAAGCATTCCAACAAACACTTTCTGGTATGAGTGGCATGGCCCATGTAAAGCACAATGAAGAGGCCAAATGCAATGTAGAAGAAACAATAGAGAATGGGACCCCAGAAACCCCATGCCCTTTAGCCATTGCGTAAGAGGACAGGTCATGTGCAATCTTGGCTTGGGCTAAAGGTTCAGCCCCTTGACCAAGATCAAAGTAACCCAAAATTTTCAAACATTGTCAATCTATCTGACTGTAAATGAACTTGATGTGACCTACCATAACGTTTATATTTGATTACATGAGCTGTGACCTACCACAACGTTTATATTTTATTACATGAGCTCCTAAGAAATTTCTTTAGTTCAAAATATTTTAAATGTCATAATAAATTTGATCTGGAGGAATTCCAATATATGCCTGTGCTAAAAAAGGGAGTATTTAAAAAAATAACTGTGATTAAAAATGTACATTTTTGTTGAAAGAGATTTCGAAGGTTAATAATATTATTGGGTCAACATACTAACTCGGTTCTGCGTTAAAGATGGTGGTGCAAGAGATCATAAACAATATATGAAATTTGTCAACTTGCACGAATGCTCAAATGAGCATAACATTCCCATATTGTAAACAACTCTGACAAATGAAATCTGCCTGATTAAAGCTATGCGACATCCTTTAATATGGTTTCCCATGATCAGATGTAATTACCACTTGTTTTAGTAAAGTGAAAAGTTATTTTGCTGATATCAAATGGGAATTCTGGATTCCCCAGAAAATAGCATAAAATAAAACAGCAAGTAGATCTTGTTTAGATTTTGATGTTGGCAACAAATATTTGGAGTTAAATTGGCCGTTTAGGGGAGCGAAATTTGAGTACCAATAATAAAGAAAGCACTGTTGCAAATGGTTTCAAGTTTCCACAACTCTCTGTACTTTGTTCCCAGTAAGATAACATTTCTGACATCTTACCACAAAGAGCAAAACTTTTCACATTTCCATGAGCCACGAGACTACAGTTTCTTTGAATAAAATTTAGGACAAAAGCAAAAGCATCAAATTACGATAATGTAAAATTGAAATTTTATTTTTCATTTCTATTACAATGTAACGCACTTAATTTGCACAATTGATACGACAATATATATATATATATATAATATTTTAGAAACCCACATGAAAGAGTCCACCGGAAAAAAAAAAGGAAAAAGTCTCATCCTCATGTGAATTTCTTTTCTTTCTTTCTTAATCTAACCCAAAATACAACATATATGAATTTATGTCATTGTCAGAAACATCTTCAAGCAACAAAGCACTGAAGATCATGAATGAATAATATTATCAAATGGGGCGTGGGGGGAGGGGGAAAAAAAAGAATATATTGATACCATTGTTTCATCAGCAGAAGCTCCATAAACGAATATCTCCATCTTCCAAAAAATCCTCGATCGTCTGTAGTGGTTGATCAAAAGACGAGAACATTTGATCAACATACTTTGGTGATTGAATCCCATCAAAGTTGTACCATGAGAGTGGTTCCATCATTGAAATGGGTTCGCTGTAGGACCCAAGAGCATGCATCAGGGACACATCATCATCAACTTGATCAGAGGGTGAGGAGGACAATGATGGCGATGAGATTGATGATGACGATGATGATGATAAATAGGAGGAGGAAGGAAGAGTGGGTGATATTGGTGGGGTGGTAGTATCAGTAGTGGTGGCATTATTGTCAATAATATTGTCCTTAACAAAACTATTGGCAGCCGCAGCAGCTACTCTTTGGATTGATTTCGGAGACATAACAGTATCAGGAATGTAATGAGAGGAAGTGATTGGAAAGTTGAGATTTGCTGAAGAACCTTTGAGGCATATGAGTGCAGCATCGTAAGCCCTAGCAGCTGCTTCTGCTGTTGAATAAGAACCTAACCATATTCTTGTCTTTTGGTTTGGTGCCCTAATCTCTGACACCCAAGACCCCCAGCTCCTCATTCTCACTCCCTTGTACTTCCTCATCTTCTTGCACCCCGCTGCTGCTGCTGCTGATGATGATGATGATTTTGATTTCGATGCTGATGTTGATGGCATTTTCTTTGATGATAACTCTTGTTCGATCTTTTGCTCAGTCTTCACCATTGTAAACAGACTCCAACAAAGATAGATCAATCAATAAAATATGCTTTGATGGAAAGAGGGTGTTGAAAAATTATTTATTATGTGGGTATTACTTTTTTTTTTTTTCACTTGTTCTTCTTTGTTGTTGATTAGCTGAGGAAAGCAATGAGGTCGGAACTGAAGGTGAGACAGAAGCAAGGTTGTTATTTATAGTTGGTGGTTTTATTTTTATTTTTATATTTTAATGTAACAGGAGGATCCCTCTGTCTAAGGAAAGATAGTATGAAACATGAAAAATGGGTGCATGACAGATATTTTTGGGTTTTAAAAACCAGAAAATCTGTTGCTTCTTGCTTTCTTCTAAAAATGACATAACGCTCCAATCTCCATCCACAGTAAAAACCATTTATTAAAAAAATTAAAATATCAATATCTGTATATTTAAAATTTACAGCTGGGATATTTTGAAATGTAATATTTAAAATTTACAGCTGGGATATTTTGAAATGTAATCACAGTCAACACTATATCATTATTGTTTACACAAAATTTAATTTCTTCCTTGTACTTCCGCAGAAAAAATGAAAGGTGCTTAAGTTTACAATGCGGCATGCGATGACTAAAGTTGCCGATAAAGTTGTACACAAAATAGTCGGACGACAATTTTTTTTTTTTTTTTTGGTACTCGTTGTACAACTTACGAGACTTTTATTATCCAGCTTAAAAGTGCGAAATTTTCCAAAGGAGATTAAATCAACAGTAAACTTTTCGAGGAAAAGCACATGGAACCTACATTTTAGAACCCATATGCGCCAATCAAAGACCAGAAAAGGAAAGAAGGTTTGATTAGTTTATTAATTTAATTCATATTTATGAAAGAGGCTTGTTGATTCTAGAGTTTTTCTAACTTAAGCAGCAAGTCTCCCCTCCCCAGTTGACACCCAACTCTTTTTTTTTTTTTTTTTTGAATAAAGATGTATATGCATATAAGCTAATCAAAGCAAGAGACTTAAACCCATGGGCAAATAAGAAATTTCACCATCTGGGTTTTTATTATTTTATAGATTTATCATGTGTTTTTATGGGCGTTCATATCTTACAATAAAATGAATAATGAAATTACGAAAGTGAGTGATAAACATAGGATTCTTCATCCTTGAGGCAACTTCCAGGGATCTGCAGTTAATGATATTAATTAACACAAAAACTAAGCAAAGATATCAGAATTATTTTAATAAACACACAAAGATTAAACATCAGTACAGGCAGTCTATATAGTGACAATACGTATCGTAAGTGAGAAAAACAAAAGAAAAAAAGAAAAAGAAAAAGAAAACAGCTGTTGCTTCACTGTCTTGCATGCAGGTCTAAAACCGCGTAATGGGCTTTGTGGCATGCAGCTGATGGCCTCCCTATCAAGCAAATTAAACCAAAATCAATTCAATTTCTGTCAATAGAAAGTGGTGATAATAAATTGAGACATGCACATCTCAACCGTGTTGATGCCAATTTTTTTCTTAGCTGCTTACGCCTGCACGAATTGACCTTGCTCTTTTTTTCTAACTAGCTACTTATCACTCACTATAATATCTATATATCTTTTTTTTTTCCTTGAGAAATTCGACGAGAATCGCTTGGTAATGCAACATACTAAAATTGAACACCTTTTATTTACTTTTGCAAATTGCCAGCACACATGCGTGCTGTGGCCATGCTTGCTGCTGCGTAAAATGCGTATGCACCGGAAGAAGGACGAAAGAAACATTCTAAGCTGGGTCGACATATCCGTTTTCACACTCTGAATGACATAGGTAGAGTCAATAGAGGAACAAATTTGATTGTAGCTTTTTTATATTTGGCAGCATAGAGGTGATGGCGTTTTTGTCAACTTTCCAGCGCAAGTTCATCGTGGGATAGCCATTGATAATGGTGAAGTGTGAAAATTACAACGACAACTGTTGTTTGTAGAACTGTTGAAGATGATGAATTGTTTTTTCAAATAAATTAAAGCGAGAAATTGCGAAATTAAGATTTAGGTAGAGCTGACATATCGTGTCGATACATTCATTTAATAAAATCTTAACAAATGAACACATTCATTTTGAAATCGATTAGTCATAACTGTGATAATGATCATAGTTAAAATATAAATATATATATTTGTTAAAATTTGTAAATAGCCTTGAATCATCCCATATCCTATTTAATTATATATATATATATATTCTTTCTCATATTTTAAAATATCATGTGATTTTCATTAGAATTCATAAGTATGACAGTGCCGTTAGGGCTTTAAATTTTGGTGCAATCACTTCTAATGTTCCAGGCGCACATCTACATCAAATTCTTAAATACAAGGGGCCAGGGAGATAGTTAATGGTGCTGGGTTTACTATTCCTAGTCTCTGGGCTATAAAATCTTGGCTATGTATGGTCGGTTGGAATAAGACGCAATTCAACAGTCAACTTTCCTCAAACTTAATTTTCCAACACAGCTCATAAATGCGTCGGATAATTTAACACTTGCATTTTCTTAACTTTTTTTACGGTGAGGAAGTCAAATACCTTCTCGGTTTCCCGATTGGGTAAAAAGTTTTGGGATTTTGATTCGTTTCCGGAGGTATGTCGCCTTTCTATGGTAACGCTTTGTCAGAGGGGTAAGTAGGGTAGGATTAGACCAATAATTTTGTTAAATGAATTGGTTCGAGGCCTCGGCCTATTATAAAGTCAAGAATTCAAGTCGTGTTATTATTATTATTATTATTACTACTACTGCAACTTGGTTTTAGATTTCAAGTCCACGCAGATCACAACAGACATTAGGTTAGTTTTGTTTTAAGGATATTTTAATTTCGTGTCATTTTCTAAAATACAAGAGTATTTATCTCTAACTATACAAAGTTACAAACTAACGAAAAATTTTACACTTCTCCGAAAATCAACTAATCCTAGCCCTAGACAATGTATGGATGCAAATTTTCTATATGCTTTCTCACTAATTTCATTCTATCACCCAATGTAAACTCAAATTTTCAACCAGTAAAAAGTGTAAACCCCAATTATAGAAGGACAAAAGAAAATCTTGGGAAAGAGAGAGAGAGAGACTAAAATTGGGAAACAAAATTTGCACTTTCCAATGATAATCCATGTGCGAAAAGAATAGTGTCGTCAATCCGTACGAGTCGTCTCCCTCGCCCCTCCTTCCTTCATATGAACACACATAAATTATAGGCCACAAAGAATCATAATACTTGCGAAGCATCTCTTTCTTCCTTTTTCTGATAAATTGGATTATTAATTGTTCCAAAAAATTATTATGCATTACTATATTGTTATTCTATTATCAGGTGGCTGTCACTCCGATTCGCCCCATGTATGAGGCCATTTTTTTATTGCACCCCTCACATGTTCCAGCCACACTCCGTTTTACTTTAATATTAATGAGAGAGCCTCTGTCAGAAATGTAGGAATGAAACAGGGGCTTTGTTTGACCGAAACTGGGAAGGAAATTTCATCTTCATATTTAATTATTTATGGTTATTTGTTTAGGGCACCACGTGGTTGACCAAATGGGTACTCAAAGCACAAGTGACAATGACTGTGGTTTAATATATACATATACATTCTATAGTGATAGTTTTAATGGAGAAATTTGTCAAGATTGTGCATGTTATGCTTGTTATTGGGAAAGTTTTGTTTATTAATTTCTTCTTTCTTTTTTTTTTTGGCTGTAACCTGTAAAATTAAACTAGAAACCGAAGTGAGCTTTAACAGAGATTCTAAACAAGCTAGGGCACTTTTATTTGAAAATGTTGTAGCTTCGTATTACTCGCCATTCATTGTTATTATTGTAACAAGACTTGTCATTCGATTACAATTATTTTTGTAAAGAGCAGTCACAAGTTCAATTCATTATATGTTTGATCAATAATTTAATCTAATTAAATTGTATGATTCATTGGGGCGAATTCACAATCAATAGTTTATTTCTTTTATGCCGACCCCTTTCCCATCCTTTGTTGGACGTATTTTCTTGAACATTTCGAAGGTGTATTTAGCATTGAAGATACCTGACTTCTCAATGTGCAGTTATGAAATTATTTACGAAACTACGTAAAGTATTTGTTCATCGAAATACTTCAACTATTAGTTTTCAAAATTAAATTAAAGCATAACAATTACAAATATACCTTTGAATCTATATTACTCAATCAAAAGAATTGTCCCTTTGTGACATTGGTTAGTACTTGCCAATCTCATACACACCACCAACTCAGAGTCCCTACCTGATGATTAAAATACACAACCATTAATGAACATGCATGCATGAACACTTCATTTTCTGATCATATCTTGTAGATTAATTGTGCTACGTACATTATCTCACAAGAATTTAGACGCCCTCAATGAACGGGCAACCCGTAACACAATAAGCTTCCGTACATCGTCGCATAAACATACAAACACGATATTTCAAGGGTATTGAGTCCAGCCAGCGGGAAGTAGGGCCAGTTTGTTGAGGCATAAGGCAAAAAGTTGCACGGCGATATAAATCTTTTAAATAATTGAGACTTATTGTCACTTGAATTTATTATAGAAGTGGGAAAAATGAAGAAGTGAGGATGGGCGAAATTGCAGAGAAGGATTCCAAAGTTTGCAGCTTGCTGGAGGATAGAGAGGCAAAATCCACGTGGGTTAGCTCTTTGTAAGAATATCAAATCCTCTTTTAATTTAATTTTTTTTTCTCAGACAAGAGAAACTTCGGGGAAACAGTGTATTAGAGTATCAACGACAACTACCATATCCATTGCAATGCCTCGGGCAATGCTGAGGTACAGTTGTTTTATTCATTTATTTTATTTATCTTTTAGGTGGGTGCTTTTGAGTTACGAGGCGAGATGAGCCGACGAGCAGGCTGACTCTTGAAGGGATAGATTAGAAACAGTGCGTGATGGCTGTTAGAGCTTACGAGATTTATGAAAAAATGTTTTTCAGCAACTTGTCTGTTTATTATTTGCATATGTGGGTTCTTAAATGTTTTTGGAGATTGTGTTGAATCTTTCCCGTAGGGCAAATCTGCAGACATGTGATCCTTGTTTCTGGGCATTTAATCATTTTGTTTTGTATATAAGATCCGCAAAACAAAGGGAAATCCCTCCAGCCTCCAGGTGCCGTAAACATTTTCTCTGGTTCCAGTGAAAAGTTGCCATCTACAGGACTACCATTGCTTGATTCATGTTACGTTGCTTTCGGTGAAAATACAATTTCATTGGAAACTGCTTAGAAATCAAAACTGAGGACCACCCTAAAAAGGAAAAAAAAATGTATTCAGTCATTCAAATATGGGGTTTGTAATCAAAGTTTTTAATATCAGGAGTCAAATCGACAATAAATGTAGTAAAAACTCTGAAATAGTCAAACGTTGCAACTAGGCCAAGCCGACAACGGTAGTTCTACTCTTGCGTCACTCGCAGTCAGCCTGCAAATAGTTGAGAAGGAAAAAGGGGAGCAGGCAGCGAAGTCTCCATGGCAGGTTTACCACGGAGCCTAATTATAAATAAAGTCTGACGGACAAAATTAATTGCTCTTGCAAATTGCTGAAAGAAGCATTATTGTGAATCAAGTGGAAGTATAATGAACATGTATATAGTAGAGAAACTGTACGCCAAGCAAATGATATAAAAATACATCTATCACAGTATGGTGAAGTGCATGCCTTATCTTATCAGGGTAACATCACCACCAACCGTGTTGAGCTCAGCGTGTGATATTGTCCTCATCAACAACCAAATTGTATGTCTAATGAGATGGCTCCCCGAAAGAACTCAAGGAACTGATTACAGATTCGTATACCTCAACTCCCTTCAAGAATACAGTATCTTTCAGGAACTGGAAGACAGAAGAAATAAGTCAGGAAAAAGAAAAAGGAACTGTCAAAATGCACACCTTGCCCCTTAAGTAAAATTGGCAAGTCTGTCTAACCTCATCATGGTCATGCAACAAGACAGGGGTATTCGCCATTGGGGAGAAGCCGAGAGTGGGAATTCCTAACTGTCTCATGTAGCGTGCATCAGTAGTTGAAGCCAAAATTTCAGGCTTTGCAAGTTTTCCTCCAGCTGATGTCACAGCTTGCTTAAAGACTGACCACCAAGGATTGGAATCATCAGTCAGCGTCATTAGAGGACGGCCTTTGTAGTCTCTTATTGGTCCTTTCTCAATTATCTGCCATACAAAGAGCATAATTAGCTGATCCATTTCATTGCCAAGAAAAAAAAGGAGGATGATAAAACATATGAAAACTTGAAATCAGCAACTTCAGACTTATTGTTAATAAAATGTTTGTACCAGTGAATCGAAAATAATCAAGTGACAAAACAGAGGTCTGTCATGCCAATATAAACTACAATGCAAAGATAAAATGTACCAAATAGCAACGTGATTGAATCGCACCAAACAAGCATACTATTTTCATAAAAAAATTTTAAAATGCTTCTCTGTAATTAGAAGATTTCATTGAAATCATGTGATCAATATCCATCAATCAAAGATCACACATGGTACAACAAGTCCAGGACAATTAAGGCACTTTTGGATGAAGGATCCCAGTTCTATTTTGATGTAAGTCAGGGTCGTTTAGTTTCACTGGTCTTGACCTTATTTGACTAATATCTTTGAAGAGGAGCTAAGGTCACAAAATAAAACTGGAGTTCTCTGTTAGAACTTAATTTTTAGACAGCTGAACAAAAAATTACTTCGTGCATATGATAAGAATTTGATCATAATAACTTTTATCAGAGCCATTATTTGCCTAATAACAAGGAATGAGATTTCTATGAAAAAAACAAGAACCCTTCAGCTATATAATTTAGGATAATCTGGACCAAAATGAAGAAATCTTATTGCTCATTCACAAATAACCAGATAGAACAAAAGCATTGAAAAACATAAGTTAATAAATCATAACTTACTGAAGCAAACAGGCCAAAAAGAAAACTCACCTTTATACATATTTATACACAATATTATATTACCCAGGAGACAATGGCATGAACGTTTATTATTGCTTGATTCCTACTTGACACCAAATCATATCTTTTGAGTGTGCATTCAAACGAAAAGTTGAAAGCACAAGAACCACACTGGTATCTGGGATCAAAGAAACTCACAGGTGTCTGGGATCGAAGAAACAAATTCCTACCCATATTCACACACACACACACACACACACACAAAGAAAAAAGTACCTCACCGGCTCACCTATGGCTCAAACAGCAGAAAGGTATAGAATGCGAAGTCCAAATCCTAATGATTATTGATAATCAACTTAATTTCTCAAACTGGTAATCCCTGCGTCTGTATCAAATGGCACACAACTATTACACCTCCTAATGTTACAATGGCCCATGGGTGTGCAATTCCTATCTTCTCAATAAAGCACCATCATTTTACATAAATTGAGATGCAAAATTCTTGTTCATTTACGCAGAACATCTCTAATGTTTATCACAAAGAAGAAGACAAGTATTATAGAAGGATGCAAGGGAACCTTTATTCACAGAAGAAAGTGTAAAGAGCTAGTAGTTCCAATATCGTAATCTATCTTCAATAGAGCATTGTAATCACTTACTGACAAACTGTGTCCTTACTGAGTAATGGTACACATACTGTGGCATATACGAGGCCCTCATATAATGTACCATGTGGTAGTGAGATGATAAGAAAAGTAATCACTTGATACATGACAATTTGTAATAATGCCACTCCGAGCTTTCCTCTAAGTAAGTTAAAATGCCTCTTGTAAGCATATAACTAAAAACTTTGAATCCCAATTTTGTGAGCATATACTTGATGAAACATTCTTTATAGGCTCTCAAACAATAATTTCTCAACAATAGCCAATCAAATTCAATGAGCTGCACTACAAATTTGTATAAGTTAAACTGTTAAAGATCACAATTCACCTCATATGACATATTCCTTGTAGCCGGGGCCCATTCTTCGGCAATTCTCCTCCTGACAAGATCAGGGTCTGCTGTAGGCGGCAATCTAACATCAAACCCGGCTTCAGCCTCTGAAGGTTGCATGTTCATTACAAACCCCTGCACAAAGCACAAGCAATCCAACGTTAGCATCACCCACGAAAGAAGGTGAAAAAAATTAAAAAAAAGAACCAATACCAAACTACAAATGACAAATCTCACAGTTGGTGACGGAATCCCAGCTTTCAAATAAACCGGATTGACCGAAATAACCTCAGAGTTCGCCGCTCGTCCGGCCTTAACCACATCAAACTGGCTCTCTCTGAACTTGGTAATCATCTCAACACTCTTCATCAAATTCTCCATCGCCCCATTATCAAACATCCTCGAACCGTGCCCCGGCGCACCTTTGGCTCTGATTATCAAGTGCCACGGCGACCTGTCCGCGTAAAAGACCCTAAAATCGTCGTTCGTCGAAGCCTGTCCTTCATCCATAACAAACCCAACATTCAGCTCCCGAAACTCGTTAGACTCAACAAACTTCGCCATCCCGTCAAGCCCTCCGATTTCCTCGTCGGGCACGTAGGACACGTGGACGGTACGGATTGGCTTGAAGTTTTTGACCAGTATCAAGTTGCGGATGGCTTCGAGGTACTGGATGGCGATGCACTTGTCGTCCTGGGACCCACGGGAAAATATTTGGCCAGTTTCAGGAGAGTGGAAGGCCGAGAAGGGAGGCTGCGACCATTTGTCGGGCTCGGCGGGGACGGAGTCGAGGTGGGAGTTGAAGAGGATAGAAGGAAGAGAAGGGTCTGAGCCGGGCCAAGTTAGGAGTAAGACGGGTTTATTCGGGACATATTCTAGGGTCTTGAATTGAAGGCCAATGGATTGAGCTTGGGATACGAGGAAGGACACCGGAGCTGTGTAGTTGGGATTCGGGTGGGCTGTATTGAATCGGAGGTATTGTTTGAAGCGAGTTATGGGCTCTCGTTCTTCATGTGATTTTCCAGATGAAATGAAAGAGAAGACGATCGTGGCTGCAAGCATCAGAAGCATATGGCGACCGGCGGCCATGCTATTGACTGTAGACGGTGATAGAGTGCACTGTGAGACTGACCGAGAGGCTATAGCAAAGAACAACGAGTGGGAAACTGTAAAAGCTTATCATTTCGTAGTATTCAATTTTTGGACCTATTTGAAAACATTGTAAAATCTTATAGGAGTATTTGAAAACATTGTAAAATCCTAATTCACATTCACTCACCACATCTTATGAAGCAATTTGGGTAATATATTTTATAATTGTGGGTACATCTCATGTTTAATGGGTGTTAAGTAAAATTTTTAAAGTGATACAAGAGATCATAGCTCATATAGAGTGAAAAGAGAATTACCATCATAGTACAAAAGACCCACTATGACCATATATCCCATAAATAAAAATCTACTCAAAAATTTTTTAGAATATTTTATTATTAAAGAAAAACCTCCATTTATTATATATTTATGATTTTATATTACTTTTAGTACACGATCTATCTCGACACTATTATCGTCATTATCGTTGTTTTTATTATTATTTCCATTTTCAGATGATTTTGTTAAAAGAAAAAAGTTAGAATCAAAGCACATAGTAACATAACAATCTTATAAAGCATGCATATTTCTTCCTTCCATAGATAGATTATTAATTATTTGGTTATAATGATTTTTACAACCTTTCAAAAAAAAGGATTTTTACTAAACATTTTCTCTTGTAATTGTGTAATTTTCATCAGTCAACATAGGAGTATTTTTATACGAGAGGAAATACTTCAATCATAGGCTAATCACAAAAAAGAAGTGTGTTGTAAGAGCTTAATTTGTTTTTTTTTAAAAAAAAAAAATAAAACTTCATTACACAAAAAGCAAGAAAATTTTTTTTCCCAATGCTAGGAGCGTGTATGCGCGTGGGAAATTAGATAATCCAATTGCTATGCAGCCTTCAATGTCCTAACTGGACCGTCCGACTCAAACACGATTGGACAGTCACAAGACCTCTTGCGTCAAAAGCTCCGGATTACGAACCAAATCGGAGGCAACCAAATCACGCGCCCGCATCGCGTGGTACTAACTCCTCTTCTCCAACCAAAACCAGCTACAAAAACAAATCTCGTGAAAAACAAAAGACAAGTCTCACAGTGGAACCAGCATGGGAAAAACTCTAATTTCACTCGACCGAGCGACGGTGCTTCCACTAATACTGCTGCTATGCTTAAAGTGTTACATTGGCGTCTTACCAGTAACAGAAGCTATATGGTTACAGATACCGAGTTCGGGGACCAAGTGTGTGTCTGAGGAGATAAATAGCAACGTCGTCGTTTTAGCCGATTATTACGTGATCGACGAAGCTCAACCCGAGCACCCTCCCACTGTATCTGCCAAGGTGCCTCTTAATCCGTTATTGAATAGTTGAATTCGTACATAAGATAAGCTTAATTATTGACTAAACAGTGCGGTTCATGAATTTATTTATTTATTATTATTGTTTTGTATATTGATTGACTCGTGACAGTTGCATGTATCACTTGTTGTGTAAAATTGGAATTTATTTGGTCGCGGCAGAGGTAGATTAAAAATTCCAAGTATCATCAATTCAAAAAAAAAAAATCTGGCAGTTTGGATCTATTCTCGATCATCTGTACCTGTAACATGAATTGTTCTCTTACGATGAGCATGAATGAAGATTCGAATTACAGGAACGGTGTGATTTCTTTAGCAGCTTATAAGCTCCGTCTATGTTTTTTAGGTGACATCTCCCTATGGGAACAATCTTCATCACAATGAAAATGCAACTCATGGTCAATTTGCATTTACCACAACTGAGGCCGGCAATTATCTGGCATGTTTCTGGCTGGGATCCAACCCACAGCAAGGTGCAGACGTGACTCTGGGGCTTGATTGGAGAATTGGATTTTCTGCCAAGGATTGGGAATCAGTTGCAAAGAAAGATAAGATTGAGGCAAGATCCTTAAACTATTCATTCCTACTGAAGCTAGAATTGGGACTGAGGTTTTTACGGACTTCCGCTTGATTGTTTTGTTTTTATGTTCATGTCTATATGACATGCCTCCAGGGTGTTGAGCTTCACTTGAAGAGACTTGAAGCACAAGTGCAGTCCATCCATGAGAATCTGCTCTTCCTCAAGCACAGGTCTTCCCTCTTTCTCCCTCCATTTTGATTAGTGGCAGACTGGAAAATTAACCTACTATACAATTAGTGTATGCTAGTACCTTTTATTCATAAAAATTTGAGTCAGAGAAACACGAAGTTTGCTTTATCTTTGATTGTTTTGGGCTCTAATGAACAATGTGGCAATAACTATATATATTGGCAAGAGTGAAAATAGTTGAGCTGTATGCTGATTCTGGCTCCTAATATAGGTATTGATGCAGATGCAATTACAATTAACATTATTTCTGATTCACAAAATATGCTTTTGAAGGTTTGGGCCCAGGGCCTATCCTCTCCATCCTTTTGCTACTCGAATCAAACCCTGATGGTGTCTCAACAAGCATAGTTACTGTGTGATTCCCAACCCTAAGTATATATGTGATGTGAATATGAAAATTTATTTTTGACTCTTGAGTAACTCTTTAACCTTGGATGGTTGGTAGTTTCTTAGTTTTGGCAAGGATCTCCTCCAGTAGGATAGTTCTGAAGTGTGATTACTAAAAACAGCCTTTATTCAATAAATTGAGGGAAAATAACTGAGAGAATATTGTTTTGTGTTGACTTCTGTTAACAAATCAGTTACTTTGTCTAGGACAACAAGATTAACACAGTCAGTTTTCAAAAGTGAGATTATCTTCTCGTACTGGGACATCAATTTTCAAACCTGTATAAGACCAATTTCTGTTATATAGAATGTGGTAATACTATGTGCATAATATCATTCTAAATTTTCATATTATGTAGATATATCATAGAATGATAAGTTGATTTGTAATAAGTTGGTGAAGATGCATGCATGCAACATTACAACCACCAATACAGAACTTTGAAATCTCCAACTGTGAAGTTGAAATCCTAAGGTAAATCTCTAAAGCTGAAAACCTTACCTGACAACCCTAACTCAAAACATAAAATCTGGGTTGTATAGTAACGATATTTATTTACGATGTTAGAGGACCTAGTATTACCAATTTGTGCTTTTGCTTGAAAAATCTTCGGTGCTGTAACTTTAATACCTCTGCCCTTTGAATTGTTTAGAATTAACTTTCATTTTGTGATATGTGCAAAACACAGGGAAGCAGAGATGAGGGAAGTCAGTGAAGCAACCAATTCTAGAGTGGCATGGTTCAGTATTTTGTCACTTGGAGTCTGCATTGCAGTTTCCTCATTGCAGCTGTGGTACTTGACGCGATACTTCCAGAAAAAGAAGCTTATCTAGATGATGCTGCCAAATTTTATTTGTCAATAGAAAGTTTGCCTCAGTCTGGAGAACCGAAATGAGCAAATCCATTAGTTTCACACCGAAGCATAATTTCTTTCTTTTTCTTCTATTTTTTAATTTTTTTCCCTGGTAAGAATCGCGGATGGGAGTTGTGTCTTGGATGCATGAATTGAAATTTGAAGGCATACAGCATTAATTTCAAACAACAATAGAGAGAGAGAGAGATAAACGACTTGTGTGATTACAGTAACTGTACTATTAGTGCAATTCCTCGATTCTAAACATAATTCTCTGCTTGCACTTATATAGATATAATCATCTTATTCAACGCCCTGTTAAGTGATGAATACCCATTGGTGGAAGCAGTATTAAGAGGGACTCGCGAACATTAACGTAGGAGTGTTAACGTAATTTACTGACGTTACTTGAGAGATACGTGAGCAGATATTTTGAGTGTCTGTTCTTCACGCATAAAAATGAGTAGAAGATCCTTCATTGATAATGGCGGCCGATCAATATTTTATTGACTTAAAATTGTGAAGCTTGCTTCACAATATCAAGATCTTGAGTTTGATTAACTAGGATCTTGTCTTGAGTTCGCTTGTATGCCTTGAGTGTTAATTGCAGTCTGTAGCTACTATTTGCCTTAGATAAATCTTTATGCTCAAATTTTCCTTCATGCCTTGTTGCTGCTCCTTCAAATGCCTTTTTCTTGTGAAGTTTTTCCCCTTTGTATAGTTTATGAAATTTGATGTGTCAAATATATTTGTGTTACAAGACTCTAAACATTGGCCTTTGTTTTATTTATATTTGTCCCATGTTTATTTAGCTCATACAAATTCGCTCCAGTTTATCAAAAAATTGAGAACTAACGAGAACAGTATTTAGTTGTTAGATTTTTAAATGTCAAATTTAAGGAGAAAAAATGGTATATGATGCCGAGTCTTCTTTTTTAATTGTTTAATGGCTTTTTTCATTTAATCAAACAGGGTTTCATTAGAGTTTTCAAGGGGCTTCAATAGCACTTTTTTCTCGAAAAAATTGTTGCCCCAATAATAAGCGATTAGACCAGGACCATTTGGACCGAGCTTCTTGCATCAAGTAAAAAGAAGAATAGAGTTTTTAACAGCTCTTTGAAAATACTTACGATTTCTTTTTTAATTTTATTCTTCAAATACTCCAATTTAATTTCTGAAAAATAAATTTTATATTAATATTTTCTCATAAATTTTCACTCTAAATAAATCATTCTTTTAGGTTTTTATTTATTAAATGCATGCAAATTTTAAAATTTTGAAATTTTTTTATTACGTAATTTTTATTTTTAAAAAATTAAATATAAATTATACAATAAATACATAAAAAATTTATTAAAAGAATAATTTATTTAAATATTTAATTGAATTCTCATTTAAAATAAAAAAATAAAATAATTTATATTTAGTTATTTACGTGATTTTAATTAATATGAAAAAATTTTGAGGAGAAAAAAAAGCAGGAAACAAAATGGGCCCGAGAAAAGAGTCTTGAGGCTAAGGAGAACATAATGGCTGTTATGGCAGTGGCAACAGTTGCAACGGTGGTGGCGCGACCATTGTCGTTAACATTGGTTAGCAGACAGAGATGCAGAAGGGTTTTTTCTCCTTTGTCATTTTCATCATCATCGTCATCTACTTCCTCCTGGGCCAGAAAGCTGGTGCTGTACTCAAAGCCCGGTTGCTGTTTGTGTGATGGCCTCAAAGAAAAGCTGCAGGCCGCTTTCTTACTCTCGGGCCCTGACTCCCTTCACGACGTCGATTTACAGGTTACCCATTTCTCCCACACACTCTCTCTCTCTTTGTCTGTGTGTAGTAATTTGATTGATTGTGTTAGTTTTTTCAGGTGAGAGATATTACAACCAATCCTGAGTGGGAAAAGGCTTACCAGTCTGAGATACCTGTGTTGGCCAGAGTACTTCCTGATGGCACCGAGGTTATTATTATTATTATTATTTACTCCTTGATTTTCTCTTGGGCAATTTGTTCTGGAATTTAAGCTTTAGTTTTGTCTGCTGATTTCTGTTTCAAGATTCATTAATTTTCACATTGCTGCCTACTGATGAATTTATTAGAGAAAAGCACCATAGTTAAGGTGGAGCTTACAAGGCTAACAGTCCATCACACCGTTAACTTAAGAATTTATTTCTTTAAGAACTTAAAATTTTGATTCTGTATACAAATTAC
Source organism: Luvunga scandens (assembly GCA_030449905.1). NCBI lineage: Eukaryota > Viridiplantae > Streptophyta > Magnoliopsida > Sapindales > Rutaceae > Luvunga > Luvunga scandens. The sequence goes on along the minus strand of JASUUG010000798.1, from coordinate 3,048,439 downwards.
CTAAGGGATATCAACAGCTTCAGCAGTTGCTCGTTGAAAATGAAATGGTAGTTCCTTACTGAGAATAAGATAGACATTTTTTCCCATTTATTTGACTTTGGACGAGGTCATATTTGACCACTGAAGAGTGTGAGTTCTGGAGTTATATTCATTTTTGTTTTTGTGGTGGAAGTTTACAAATGAAAGAAATGTGCTAATTACTGGGGCATTATTTTGTGAATGATTACGCTCAGGTTCACAAGGATTTTGGCAGTCATCATGACAGTTGATAAGATTTTATAACTTGATGTACAAAGATATTTTAAACTGATTACTTGAGATTAAATCATGCGGAGAAATGCATGAATGACTCTTTCATTAGATGACCATAGATCATTTTTCAAATGAGAATCACATCCGTATTAAACTTAAAAAGTCTTGTGAGTTGTGACGGGGTATGGTAATAGATGTCTCTCATATTCCAATAATCATTGCAATATATTCACTAGTAATAATATCTTGTGAGAGTTGATAACTCCCAAAAGTAAATATCGAGCAGGTGCTGATGGCTTGTATCAACTGGTTTAGGATTGAGGCTTGGTTGAGCCAAATGTCACTTGACTGTGTAATGTCTTATCAGCAATTGAGTTTCTTAAATATTGTGGTCAGTAAATATATGTAATCAGTAATTGATGATGGATATTCTGCTTCTGCATATTTCAAGTTGTTCCTGACCCTATATCTTTTGTGGTGAAAGTTTCTACTAGTTGAGGTCTTCATGTCATCACTGATCAATCTGTTTTTTTACATTTTCTCATCATTCCTACCGACCAGATATTAAGATCATATATAACCAACATTCGAAAAAGATTATATTTTACGAATAAAAGATATTAGTGACCAATACCTACAGTTTCTCTTTAATGTGCGGTTTTGATTCTTAAACAAAATATTTGATGTCATCACCTTTGTCATGGCTTGTTTCATTCCTGACCTCTGTTGTGCTTTATGCTTTTACTTTTTCTGTAAACCCTGTTTGGTTGTGTAAAATTTATAAACCAGATCAATTTTGGAGGTGAACTCGCATAATCTTTTTAAATATCTAAAGCAAAATTGTTCTTTCTTTCAGGAAGCTCTACCTAGACTATCTCCTCGGATTGGGGTGGAGTTAATTCAGAAGAAGATTGCAGCTGCTTTAAGACAATGACTGCCATACATGGCTACATGCTATTAGAACTCAACTAAAATTGCTTGATCCGGAGGAAATATGTTGAAGGTGACAGCTGGTTTCGTGGTTGAATTGTGATGTATTATTGACTTTACTTCTGATGAATGGTGCAACAGTTTTCTGGTATTTGTTCTTTCTAGCAAAAAAGTGCATCTTTATAGCCCATCACTGTGATTTTTATGAAAGTAGAGACATTGATTTGTTTTCTTCCGTTGCTTTTGTGGACAATGTTCAGTTATGCTTTCTTTCTGCTCTTTTGACTGCTCCATTAAGTTTGATCTCTTAAATTCAATCATTGGAAAGTCCAAGGCAGCAAAGATAACATTTACGTTTTTTGACTGCTTTCTGCTTTATCAACACCCAGGAGGCCAGGATCCATAGAAGGTTAGTGACACATAAAATTGGGATATCGGTTTTATTTTGTCATCATTGATGTGATGATACTAGTCTATCATTGCATGAAATTTGTATCCCAATTTTGTTTTTGTATTTGTATTTGTATTTGATGAAAATAATATCATTTAACTTCAATTAACTTTAGTTTCCAATAAACTTCGAGCACAGTGGCAACAACTCATTCTCATAGAGACTCTATTTTCTCCCTGAATATGAGTGTTAGTTTCTTCCCTAAAAATAGAGTAATTTCGTCCTTAATATAGGAGTAACTGGGGGTTTTGTCACAATAGATTGATTCTGATTTATCTCAGTAGTTGTCCGATTGATTGTAAAATATTAATAGTACTGTAATTACTTTTAAAGCTAACTTTTAGCACGAGACAGGCCAACCCATTCTCAAAGACTCAAACTATGATATCGCATTTTCGGAAGAGGATTATTCAATTCATTTAGTTTTTGTCTTTTTTGTTTTACAATTAGAAACCCACTTTATGTATTTAAATTAAACTCTCTAGAGGAACTTTTGAAAAATATCATTCAAGACTCTAATTAAACTACCACATAATGGAGTGCTTTCGGATTACTTTTCTTATTATTTATTTAAACTTTGGAAAAGTAATGCTTTACTAATTAATTAATGACTAATCGAATTTAATTAAGTATTCTTGCATTACAGAAAGAATATCACTTAGCAGCTAAATGAGCCAAAACCCAAAAGATTGTGCCAAATTATAAATTGGGTAGATGCCTGTATTGTTGTTATTGGTAATGACAACCATTATCAATGCTGTGCATTCATCATGTGAGGAAAAAGAGAACTCAGACTATCAACAGATGCAATTTCTCCATTACATAACGCTTCACTTTCACAAGGTTATCTTGTCGATGCCAGGCACTAAGTTTAGTCATTGTAGTTAATTGGGACCAAAGTTAAAAAGATATACTTAAAACTTTTAAATAGATCTCTTTATGTGAAAAGTGGACTTGAGCTTCGCTAAAAAAATGGATCAAGATTGAAAAAATAAAAAATAATTGAGACAAAATAAGCATGTGAGTGTCCAAACATGAGGCCTTGGCTTTAGGTTGATAACTAAGAACTGAACGTTAATATTCAGACAAGTGTTAAGTACATCTTTCATACATTGGTCTAGCAAAAGTTCCGCCATAAATGCGTTTATTTGGAAATAGATGCTAATTATTTCGTCTATTTGCAATTCGTTGTTTATTATAATTACCTTATTGGTTTTGGTATAACACCCATTTCATACTAGCGTTAAAACAATAAAAGGAAAATACATTTTTATATAATACGATAAAATGAATTATAAGACTTTTAATTTATACATACGTCAGATTTTTTTTAATATCAATTTGTGGTTATAAAAATTATTTATCTTTCAACATTAATGTTGGGATGTTGATCTAAAAATTTATAAGAGACCAAAGAGACAAAAATTAGAGAGGAAAGTGCGTTACTAATCCTATCATTAATTTGGAAATTAATCAATATTGGGTTGTTGTTGCTCATCATAGATTATGCCGTTCTTGCCAACAATTCCTTTGCCAAAATTGATTGGCAACAATATCTTCAACGATTTAGGTTTGGACGTGGGAAGATACGTAGTCAATTGATATTAATTTTTCTTCTCAATCAATGCGTTATGTTATAATCTTTTTTTGTTTTCACGCTTTAATTTATCTTTTTCCTTTTTCAGAGAAATTATTTAGTTCCAAGCCTATCCAAAATTGTATTTCCATGGATCACGCATCCCATGCATGACTGCAACATGCGCGCACAAAATTAATGAATGCGTGTACGCACACGTTCTAGATCAAACTAGCTCGGTGTGCCTTTTGTTCACGAATCATGAATATTCTATCGCTATCAATTATGCACGGGCTGATTGTAGGGTTAAGTTTGCTGATTGGACTCGATATCACTAAGCTCGAATCTTGTCGAAGCCATCTTCTTGCTTTATCAATGGATCCCTAGCTAGCTAGCTAGCTCGCTTTTCTGACCATTAAAGATGCTTTTTTTTTTGGCAATACTTTATTAGGACATTCATGTAGTTGGCTAGCTAGTAATGGCCCAATTATTCAATTAATGATTTTAACGTTTTCTTCGCTCTTTTTTGAAAATGAAAAGTACTAAAGTAGTGTAAGACTAGTATCTAGACCCTCTTTATCGAACTGCGTATCCATGCATGTAGCTTGAATGTGCAGGGAGTTGTTAAAATTTTTATTAGAATGGTTAAATATCTCACTCACATAATAAGAATGGTGCATATCTATGCTCAATTATCATTGTTTTGTGAGTGCTTCAATAAAGCAGTTAAGTAAATAGCAGATTAACTAAGGCAACACCGAGCTAGCCGGTTCGGTGATACAATTTGTGTACCTAGCAATCGCGTTCTTGTAGAAAAAAAAAAAGATCGATTATAAAGCATGTGACGTGCAAATGCACAACTTGTTTCCAAGTTTTGTTTCCATTTGAGTGCAAATGGAAAGCAGCTCTTTCATTAGTTCATCACAATGATCTTTCATCTTCAATCATTCTAAAGTAAATCAAACAACATTGAAGAAAAGAACAACCTTTTCCCACTTTTTGACTGCTTTCCACTTAATAATGCAAGACCCTCTATCATCTTTTGGCGCGCTTTCATTATATCGATCTGGTGTGCGACCATTTAAATCCTAATTGTATTCTATGATCTTCCCCCACAAAACAACCCCCCTCCCCCTTCCTTTTTCTTAATAATGAATTTCTTAAACTCATAAAAGAGTTCATTCTTTTAATTTTGAGTGGGTTTTTTTTTTTAGGTTAAAGTGGATGACATCGTATCAATCTAATAATTGTTGTTAATCAACTCCAACTTGAAACGATTAAAATCCATGCACCTGGATAGACTGTGGCCTTTAAAATGTTGTTGCTTTAAGACTAATAGACTTTGTATTTCATAAATATTTTATGTCATTTCTAATATTAATGCTCACTAAGATTTTTTTTTAAGTACTTTTCGCATATATTTTATTTATTTTGGTTATTGATCCCAAGGGAATAATCAACCTTAACCTCACGTCAATTTATGAAATTAGCTTTTGAATATCAGAATTCAGAATTGAGAAGAAGAATTGCTTTCCTTTGCCTGTAAATATTATGCAAGCTGATTGTGAAGCAACTATACGCAAATTCATTAAGAGCCGCTGCTTTTTTTGTACCAACCAGCAAAAAGAAAATTAAGAAAAGTTGAAATCACTGACACATCCCAATATCTGGGGGATACTTACCCCAGTTGCTTTGCTTGCCCAATTTCTTTTGTAGCCGGACCCTTTTCCTAAATATATGTCTACACATTTTTAGGATATGACGATTCATGCTTGATTGATGTGTGTACCAGCTCCATTAGTGTAAAATTTTTTGGCTTATTAACATTGTTTGGAACAAGAAATCATCATTCGTTGATGATGCAAAAGAATTATAGCGCACATTATATAGTTGCACCATCTGTCCTATATCATTCTTTCTCCTACTCGTAAACCTTTATATTATATATTTGATTAAATTTTTTTTGAGGATGAGAACGACACGTAATTAATTAACACTTTGGAAGACAAATAATGAAGCACTCACCAAGCCATTATGGGCTTATCTCAGTACGCACTTTCATCATTTTCTCCACTTACACACCATATATACTAGTATACTACCTACGATTAATAACCAATAATTAAAAATTAATTCTTTTCAATGTGATCTCCAGGGAAAAAAATATAGATCAGGTACTCTAAATATATAAAGGTTTGCTGTTTCTCTTTTCCGCATCTAGCATGCAAATTAATTATATATACTGATGCCAGATGTTAGGTTCTAATTTGGTTTTGCAAAATGTAGCTAGTCTATTGTGTATTGAGCTGTATGTGATAAGGTAAAATTAGTAGATATGATAATGTCGTGGTGGATTAATCAATTAGCTATATGTACGACAAGAAATTGCTCTCATTCAAATTGATTGACTGAAATTAGAGTCTAAAGCATGAAAGATCGTTTAATTTTTAACTTGTTATGCACTCTTGAGTTGTCTCAACGATGATATATAAATTTATTGTTAGTTGAATCTCTTATCGTAATTTAGAAGGGTGTATTGTGGATGTGAAGACTTGAAATCTCCATCTTAAGGATAAACGAATGCAGTGCCAACAAACTCAATTAAGAAGTTATTGAATTTAAAAGATACCTTAATAATGCATATTCCATAGTTTAACAACAGGTGACAGAACTTGATTGGTTCACCAGTAGGTGTTATTAAGAAACCAGCTCCACTATATATTTATGTATTCCCATATAAATTCTTATAAAGAGAATGATAGAAATACTATTTATTTTTTTATACAGCGCTAATACTTTATGTTGAATTACAGTTATGAAAAACCTTTAATTTGCAATATTCATCTAGATTATCATCTGAGATTAGTTTGAAATATTGATTGGTATGTTCCACTTCCTTTGTTTTTAATGAAAAGATGACAATTCCAAACAATTAAGAAGACAAAAACAATCAATTAGTTAAAAGTAACAAATTGATAAGAAAGACCATTCACACTATTTCATGTGCCAATCGTATAGAGTTTTCAGTTCATCAAATTATGATTTAATTAATTAACAATGGTCTTCGAAAAGTTTAAGCCATATTTGCTTATGATTTTCTTGCAATTTGGCTCAGGTGGAATGTACATAATTAGCATGGCAAGTCTCAATCAAGGCGTGAATCGTTATGTGCTACTCGTTTATCGCAATGCTCTTGCTGCCTTTGTCCTTGCACCTCTTGCCCTGTTGCTTGAAAGGTAATTTGTTAAAAGAGACGGAATTTAGGAGTAATTTAATAATTTGGATGACATTTTGAAGATAGTCCGTTTATTTGGGATAATTTGAAATTAACTCAGATTACTCTATTCTCTGTACTTTTTCATCCTTTTGCTTTTTGATTTTAATTCGTCTCCATTTCTTTGTTTCTTATGGGAAAATAAGGCCTAAGATGAAGATTTCAATCTTCTTACTAATAATGATCCTGGGATTTCTTGAGTATATGTTTTCTCATGCACCCACATAACACTTACATTTTGATATGTTTTTAGCTAGCTAGAGTTGGAAGGTCTCATTATTCTTTGAAGTAGAGAATAATGGGTAAATGCTCTTTCAAATTGTTAAAATTAATAACTCATTCAGTCCATATATTTTAAAAAAATATTGTAGACCTTTCACCCAAGTTCAATACTCAAGTTGACGTGAGATATTTTCCCTAACATCCCATGTCACGTGCAGGCCATCTTTTTAATTGGTCATGTCATGTGTTAAGGTAATGTGGGCTCACTTATGCCCAAAAACTAGCGCAAGGTTGAGAGTTGTTCAAGTCCTATTTAATTAACTAAGTTCAATACTTAGTCGATGTGAGATACTGTCCCTAACAACCCCTATCACGTGCATGCCTTTTTTTTTACTATAATTAACTAAGTTCAATACTTAGTCGATGTGGGATACTGTCCCTAACATCCCCTATCACGTGCATGCTTTTTTTTGACTATTTCATATCACATGGTAAGGTAGTGTGGGCTCACTTGTGCATGAGTTTGGCTTTGGTATCATATATAAGCCGACAAGTCTAACTCAATCCAAAAGTTAGCTCAAGAGTTGAGAGTTATCAAAGTCTTATATACTTAACTTAATTTTAATGTTCAGTCAATGTGGTATATTTTCCCTAATATTTTTGTCTTATATAATTTATAATTCATACAAATCTAACATGCAACAAGGGGGAAATATATGATAATTAAATAGATTTTACGTTCCCGAGTAATTAGCTCGAACTATAACGATATTTACACTAAAAAATACATGTCCGTATTAAGTGTTGATGTCTATTAGTTGTTTAAAATATTAGGGTGATAATGGACTATTTAAAAAACAAAAAGTTGGGCTAAACAGTATCCAACCCTTTAACGGAAGTTTTTTTTTTAAATAAAAGAAAACTTTACACAAATATAACTGAAAAAAAAAAAATACTCTTATGAAGAGCACTTTGTTCTTTTTTTTTTTTTAATGGAATGCGCGCTCATCCTAAAACATGTACAAAGAATTGCAATTTTAAATTATATACTGAAATTACTAAAATGAATGGTGAGTTTTAGATGTATAATCTCGCTAGGATTCTTGTTATACATATATTTATTTTTCCGTTATCGATGGTGTACGTAGCACATATGACAAAGAATTTATTCGCAAGAAGGATGTGTCTAAAATACTGGAAATATTCAACATATATAAGTTTATTATTTTTTTTGAATTAAACGTAAGTTTATTGTTAATATTAAATAACATGGCGCATGTATTTTATCGTTCAATTAAAAGTCTCAGGGGAAATTATAACATAACATTTATATTTTATACTAAGTATATGGTACTTGATTCACAGACCAATCCTCGATCGAAGTTTCACGCACTTGGGGATGAAATTCACATCAGCAACATATGCATCTGCAATTCTGAACGCAGTTCCCTCATTCACATTTGCGATTGCTCTTATTTTTCGGTAGGCATCAATCTTCCCATTCAATACGTACGATGCATCTGCAATTAATTATGAATGCAGTTCTACTTGCGGAGTTATTTTCTTTTAAATTTTCCTATCCAGTGAATCTTTTTCAAAAGAAAAAAATAAAAAATCTGGTGAACCAACAGATTCGAGAGAGAGTAAATATGAAAGAGACACACAGTCAAGCTAAGGTCTTCGGAACCCTAGTGACTCTTGGAGGAGCTTTGCTGCTGACAATACTCAAAGCCCGTGTCCTTAATCTCCCATGGTCATCAAAAACAACAAGCCACCGCGAAAGCAGCTGAGGCGACGACTCCTACAAACACTGGGTGGGTGGAACACTCATAATCCTTCTAGGTTGCGTCGCCCTGTCCTCCTTTTACCAACTTCAAGTAATCTTCTTGCATGGCACCATAATTGTTTACAAACATAAATTTAATATAATTTTGTATTTGACAAAATTAACCTTAAGCCTTTCTTCTCTATGGTATATTTTGAATGCATGCATGGTAATTCAGTCGACAACGAGTAAGAGATACCGGGCAGAGCTGTCTCTGTCGTCGATGATATGCTTGGCCGAAACTCTGCAGAGTGCAGGGATAGCGGTTGCTGTAGAGCGTCGCTCCAGTGGATGGGCAGTCGGCTGGGACTCTAGACTTTTTGCCCCACTTTACACGGTAGGGACCTGTGTAGAAAAATAATATTAAGTGTTTCTTTACATGTGGCCTATGTAAAACTCCGGTTATAGATGTTACTAAACCCATAAATTTGTTGGAAATATGAGTTGATATTGCTTTGTTTGCAGATACTGTTCATCCGATACTGTTCATCAGCTACTATTCACTTGGCACTATTCATCCGGCAACAATCATAAGTTCGTCAAAGTGTGCACAATGCACTGTGTTTAAGAACAATTTCTGCTCCTCTAGGAAGATTTCCAGATGTAATAAAGATGCAAATAATACGGATTGATCTTCAAGATTCAATGATGCTACTGTTATGAGGTTGCACTCCAAATAACAGTGTAGAATAACAAAAGAAAATTATGAATGAAATATAAAATAAGAGGAGAGGTAATAAATGTTGTTCTTTCTTGAAGGCGTTTATGTCTCATTTATATAGAGGAACCCTCTATAGTTTTTTTTCTAATTCAAATTGAATTAGTTATCCATATGTCTCACAATTTAATTCAATTTGAATAATTCATATCACATTTAGATTTGACTTATTCAATTGTAATTTATAATTAAATCAAACACATGACTAATTTCAAATCAAATATAAAAGTGATTACTCTCACTTCTCTCCAACGTGAAAAATTAGTATTTTAAAATACCAATAAAATTCCAACAATTAGCTAGTTTTTGAATACCAAATGTCAAATTTCTTATTAAAAGGTAAAAAACTTTACTGGTTGCAATCTTGGAATGTCAAATTCCTATATTCATTTAATTTCATTAGTAGCTACGGGTCATGTATAAGACTTTACTACTTTTATATTAACTGACTAATTTGTGTTTTGGAAACAAAGACAAGAGGCCGAGTATTTATCACTGCCTTCATCATCCCTCTTTGCATGATCATCGTTACTATTCTTGGCTCCATCATCCTGGCTGAAAAACTTCACACACACACATACACACACACGTGTGTGTGTATATAGTGCAGACACCCTTTATTTATTTTTTAAATGGACATGCTTTAAATCATGTAATTTAAGATAGTTAGTTTTTAATTCTTTCAAATCACATGGTTTAAGAGCATGTTCACATTAAAAAAAAATGAAAGCGTCTGTACTTGAGAATGATTTTATGTTCTACTAACCAAAACTTACATTTTGGATTTTTATTTAAAAATTCCGTGCTGGCTCAAGTTGAAGCTCAAGCCAAAGCTCACCTGAACCTCATTCAACCTTCTTCTTTTTCTTTTTTTTTTTTTAAAATATTTATACATCAAATTTTTCTCAGCTTATTTCAGTCGGAATTTGGTTTAGATCGGATATATCGTTACTTACTTAAAGTGCCGCATTAGAAAAATAAAAATAAAAATAACTTAATGTGCCAACACACTAAGGGCCAATTGTAAAATCACCAGTAATTAATTAAATTTTTTCGAGTATCTTAGGTAATAATTTAAAACAACCAAATTGAGAGATATTTTAGTAATTTTTGTTTTTTATTTTTCAAAAAGTAGCCTAACTAGAGACAAAAATAGTATATAAAGTTAGGGGCCATATCGCACCGATCTCTTCAGATAAAACAGGCAAAAACTCCACAGCAAAGCCTAACTACTTTAAAGTCAGGAGATCACATAACATGACGCCAGGCTGCAGAATTTATAATCAACGGGAAATAACATCATTAAGTTTTAAGAAATGATTATTATTAATAAAATAACAATCTTTCAATAATTATTATCATACTTTTGATTTTCGTTTTAATAAATATCAGTATGATTGGAGGGATTATCATCGCAGTTGGCCTCTATTCTGTCGTGCGGATTATTCAGGCTCAGGCCAGCACCAACTTGTTCGGCAAACAATGATCCCCCCAGCAATTACCAATTAAAGCAAGTGAAATATCAGTGATTGGCACAGTTATCAAAACTGATCAGTGATCACAAAGCTGGAGAGTAATTACTATAGTCCCCACGATTTCCTGGTGCTGATCATATTTTAAAAATCCGTGTGCATAGCCTTTCTTTAGGTTCTCCGCTCTTCGATTTTATCTGGGAAATTCATAATAATGTGTGGTATGAATGGATAATGTTAGACCAAACTACGACTCTGTAATTGGTACTGTGAAGTCAGTGACTTTGAAGTCATAATTGTTGTGAAATAGAACATCTGTCTCTCCAACCGAAACCTAATAGGTTTTGCGTAAACACGATCTCTCTCTCTCTCTCTCTTAATTTGCAATTGCAAAGTGTTATACATATATTGAAATTGTTATTCTTTTCTACTTTTTATTCAGTTGATTTATCACCTTCAATAGTAATAGTAATAGTGCTTTTATATATATATATATATATATATATATAAAAGGAAAGGAAAATAGGTAAACTCAAATTAATTTTTACCCTTTTTCTACTCCCAAGGTTCAAACATGAGTCCACACGAGGGGGGACACAAGTGAAACTTGGCTAAGCCCTTGGGGGCTAATAGTGCTCTTATATATTTAATCCAAGCATGCGATATGAGTTTGATTCACTTGTGTCCCCCCTTGGGGGCTAATAGTGCTCTTATATATTTAATCCAAGCATGCGATATGAGTTTGATGTTGATAATAAAAGTCTGTGAGGCTAATTAGTACTTAAAAAATAATAAGTTTCAGAGTTAAAGGTTGTCCGAGCCTTATATACTTATAACCCAATATTCATTTTGAGCCGTTGACGACTTGAGGTGAATCCATCTCCCCAACCCGACAACAGCATCGAAGAGTTGTTGACATAATTGAAGTTCTCCAAACGCGATGCATCACGCCTTCGCAAATCACAATCACGGCATCATCAATTCATACAAGTGCGATGCATTAAAATTATTTATTGGGAAAAAGGAGGAGTTGTGGAATCCAACGTGAGGTCATATACATAATGTATTTGGGGTAAGGTTGTTTTCAATGTATCCTAAATTGAGTATGAAATATATTCCAAATTATTACCCAGTTAGTATCAATTGGTGTATTCAAGTGATATGTGTCTAATTTTTGTATGGAATTAAGTTCTATTCCCTTTCGATTGTAATGAATTCCTTTCTCTTACACTTTAAATCTACCAAAGCGCATTTAATTTTATAGGATTGATGCCCACAAGTCACACCGCACCAAGAATAAAATCATATATATTGTCAGCCGAATCTGAGTTTTCTTGTAATAATATGGTAAAATCATTAAGTGTCTGAAAATTAAAACAGATTAAGAAAAGCACATGTGTGTAAAGAGCTAATCAAAATGAAGCATATGGGATTGCTCTTTGATTATACCTTTAGATATTAAGTTGGGTGAAAAATTCGGGTTGTGGCTGGAGTCGCATGAAGGGGGAAGAATAAAGCAACTATTTGCCTTTGAGTGCCTCAAGTGATGTCAACCTTGACATCTGATACGGACGGTGGAATATGCAAAGCTTTGTCAGAGATTTTTTGTTTTCTTTTTCCCTCTCTCTCTCTCAGAATATGAATGACGCACACAACCGAAAAATCATTGGTAAAACTCAACCAACGATAACAACGGTTTTAACAATATTTTACAGCAAATATTATCCTGTCTTTTCGTTTTTGTCATATGAAATGTTAAATTAAGATAAAAAATTAGGAATTACATGTCATTAAAAAAAAAAAATTAAGCTTTATATTTTAGATTGCAAATACATATTGCCCAGTGATTGAACTAGGTTAAATTACGTGTATTTCAGTGATTTGGCATTTTTAAATTTTATTATTTCGATATTATGTCGTACCCATAATTGATGAAGGAATCAAGAAGTACAGAAAACACAAACTCGAAAGAACCATGTAAGAATAGTAAAAAATTCTGGGGGCCAAACGATATATATTCGAACACTCTGAACTTACCTCGCATGCACCACGTCTCACCACTTGTCCTTCTTCCTTGTCCAAGGTCTCCTAAATATGAATAACTAAGTAATTGGTTTACATTTTGATTTATTGCATCATTTAAAATACAATCTCGATTTAAAAGCGTTGACTCAAGGAAGAAGGACAAGAAAATCAAAAAGATGAAAATAGGAGATAATAAAGAGACAGACGAAAATGGAGAAATCTCTCGTAAAATGGCCAGTCGTTTAATTTGTTTGGTGAGTAAGCATGCAAAGATGAGGCAACTACCCATTTAAAACAGCAGATTATTCCGAACCACATATCTCCAAAAGAATATATAGTAGAATAACGCTTATTCATTTTTCTTTTTGCACAATAAAAATTGTTTTCTTTATGCTTCGCCTAACAGCTAGCCACAAGCACTTGCTTGACATATCTTTGCAATGCTTCCCATTTGTAAGATGGGATTCCACCAACTTCGATTATTTCTCTTATTGGAATCCTAACGTGAAAGCACCAGCTTTATTTAATTTGCTGGGCTTTTTGTCTCCTCACGTTTTCTTAGGGTTACTGCTTTATGAAAGGCATTTAGTAATCATCAACTAAGGACAAGTTCATCAATTTTTGCCCATCAATGCTGTATATTCTCTCGCTCTCACCGAAAAACAAAATGTTTGCTTGAATGATATGAGATTAATTAGAGACACCATGATAACTTCGCAGAATATGGAAAATTTTGAGAAAGAATAAGAATATATATGTATATATAATTGGAAACTATCTTTTACACAAATTAAATTACGAGTTTCGCGATCAAGATCCTCTTCTAGTATTTTTCTCTCATAGTCTTTCCTAGTCTTTCAAATTTAATGAAAAAAATTGGTTTAATTATAAATACAATAAATAAAGTTGATTTAAAATTTAATTTTAGCCACTTATTTTCACTAGAAGAGACTAGGAGAGAAAAAATACTAAGAGAGGATCCTTGTCCATTAAATTAATGCCAACGTCATTAAAACTAAGCTTTTACTTTAATAAAGGTCAAAATGTAATTAATCACAAGTGAAATAAGGTGCCACGATTAATTCATGAGTTCAATAATTCAAAAGTCTTTTTACATAAATGGCTTCCACTCTTCATTTCACTCACTTGATACATCACAAAAAACCACTAAACTTTTGCATTAAAATCATTCTACCAAGAGCACTAAACCTAAAAATCATTTGGTGGTCAATGAATCAAAATCAAATCCCACTTCTAATTTTTTTAAAAAATTGAAAAATAAAAAGAAAAGAAGTTGAAAGGTAGCTAGCATCACTTCACAGAGATCCACAGAAACTCTTGTCTAATTTTTAATTCAATTTTATTTTATTATTTGTGTTGATTCTATCGCCAAGGCGAGGATTCTCTAGTTGCTTGATGAGACTGTGGGTCATTTTTGTTAATGGATAAGGGAATCTAGAATTGGACTGATAGTAAGTGCTTCTCCTAGAGACATGTATGCGTGTAGTGTTGAAATGCTTCCTTGCTTTAATTATTTTAGCTTTTTTCCTCTTCTATAAGAAGGACACTTCCCCGTTAGTGCTGCTAAGCAAACCACAGAATTACTTAAGAGAGAAGAGCACTTGTTGTGCTTGTGAAGGAAAGAGAGAGAGATGGGTGACCAAACACAATTTGTTTCATTTTGCTTAGCTCTTAACAAAATCAAACCCTATCTAGCAATAATCTCCTTGCAATTTGGTTATGCCGGCATGTACATAATCACCATGGTTTCTTTGAAACATGGCATGAGTCATTACATACTTGCCGTGTATCGGCACGTCGTTGCCACGGTTGTCTTGGCACCTTTCGCCTTCGTACTCGAAAGGTTCTAAGTTTATTCACTCTTTTATTTGCGTACGTACATTAATGCGTACGTAATTCATGAATATGTGCGATTATAATCTTTGGTATGTACGATTCAAATGATTTTTAGCTAATTGATGAACTTAATTGCTTTTATTTTGTTTACAGGAAAATAAGGCCGAAGCTGACACTCCCAATCTTTCTAAGAATAATGGCTCTTGGTTTCCTCGAGTAATACTTCTAACATCTTTTTCATGTCTTTTTCTTATAGTCGAAACCTGAAAAGAGGTTCGTTCATGCGAATCATCGCATGTAGCTAAAGAGTCTTAAGTGTCACAAGAGAAATACTTGGTTAAAAGAGTGCAATACACCAACAGCACCCAGTATATTTTCCATAAAAGCAAAATGTATATTAACTTAAGAACCTCCGATGTATTACAGGCCAGTGCTGGATCAGAACCTGTACTTCCTGGGAATGAAATACACTACTGCAACATTTGCATCTGCCACCGTCAATATCCTTCCTGCCGTTACCTTTATACTGGCGATTATATTCAGGTATATATTGGGAGATTCCAAATTCAGTACGCATCATAATCTTTTGTGTGCAATCATGCATTTCTAAAAGTAATTTTTATGGCCACCAGGGCCAGCAATTTTCGTAAATTAAAGCTAGCTTTAGAGCCACTACTTGCTATTGACATGTACAAATCCCACTATCACGGACACTGTGACTGTTACATCACACTACACGACGGTTTAAATTTACGGATCCAACATCATCATCCTACCATGAAAGTAAATAGACGTAATATAAATTAAAGGAATATATTCTCTTTTACTGATTCCTAGAATTTAGCATCAATTCCCAATTTGTTTTCTTTTTCTTTTAATTTTCAAAACAGCCTCAAATAATTATCACTTTTCTTTTCCCCTTGGATTTTATGATAATTATCATTATCTCATGATCAGGTTGGAGACTGTAAATGTGAAGAAGTTACACAGTCTGGCCAAGGTAATTGGAACTGCCGTCACAGTGGGGGGAGCCATGGTTATGACTTTGTACAAGGGTCCGATCGTCAATTTCACAAGGCGAGGAGGAGCCAGCCACCAAGGAAGCAGTGACGATTCCAGTGAAAATCATTTTTTCGTTGGCACATTAATGCTCATAGGCAGTTGCTTTGGCTGGGCCGGCTTCTTCATATTGCAAGTAAGCACAGACAAATAAGTTTATCTGTACTAAATATTCTAGCGAACGTCAGAAAATATATATATATATATTCCAACACCTGATCTCTTGTACTAAATATTCGCGGTCACGGTAATTTTGAAACAGTCATTTACGTTAAAAAAGTACCCAGCAGAGCTGTCTCTATCAACTTTGATATGCTTAATGGGCGTGGTGGAAGGAGCAGCAGTGTCTTTGGTCATGGAACGGGACATGAGTGCCTGGAAAATTGGCTTCGACTCAAGGCTCCTCGCTGCTGCTTACTCGGTGAGTGCTTTGGAAATCAATAAAAACTTGACCAAGCAAGCTGGACATATTGGTTAATTTAATTTAAATTTGCAGGGAGTGGTTTGCTCAGGCATTGCGTATTATGTGCAAGGTTTTGTCAGTAAACAAAAAGGGCCAGTTTTTGTCACATCTTTTAGCCCTTTATGCATGATCATTACATCAGCTTTGGGAGTCATTATTTTGGGTGAGCTAGTCCATCTTGGAAGGTAACTTTATACTTGCTAAATTTGTTTCAAATTTTACCCAATACTTCAATTTTAAATTTTTAATTTGCTCCCAGAAATATATTAACTTTTGTTGTGATAAAAATTGTTACAGCGTACTTGGAGCAATTTTCATTGTGTTTGGACTATACACTGTTGTGTGGGGCAAAAGCAAAGATCCTGAAAGCTCAGCAGCATCATTCACCGATGAGAAAGCAGCTGCGCAGGAGTTACCGATCACAAGTAAATCAATTATTGTTGATGATAACAACATTGATGGGCCAGCTGGGCTGCTGAAGATTAATCTAGCAAAGAGTAACTTAGCTCCAGGAACTTGAATGCTGACATTGAAAAATTGTGAAGAAATTCAGCAGAAATTTCTCCAAAAGGGATCAATTATAATACTATTCAAAGCCTTTGCTCTCTCTCTCTCTCTCCCCCCCACTGTGTCCTTTTTTTTTTTAATTAGTGTATGCTGAAATTTTAATGTGATCAAAAACCAAATTACAATAATATATTGTCTCTTTTTGGCGTTGTAATTTTCCTTTTCCCTTTATTTGCTTTTATATATAGTTTATTAATTAGTCTAAATTAGTAGGAATCAATTAACATGTGTTGGAGCATTACTTCACATCTCAATCGCATTAATAGACCTTACAATAGTAAGAATCAAATTCCAGGGAAAATAGATTTGGCCATGTCATGTTTGAGAATTGAGATACTAGATTTTTCTGAATATAGCAAGGGAATTGGAATAAACCCTTCCTCTTAATTACATATACATATTTTTAGAATCTGCAGCGTTCAGCTCTACAGAAACATTTGCTTTTTCTTTCTCTTTGTTATTAAAAACAAAAACAGTTTGATACCTTATGTTAATTGGAATCTCAAAGACAGAATGCAGTCGCATCAGGGGATATTGTATCATATCATAATGATATTGGTGACGTTCTCTTTTGGTAAACCATTTACAAGTTAAGAATCAAATTCTCCTTATAATTAATTTAACCTTCTGGCCAAAAGAAAATATCTAGAAACATACGAAAGATAATCCTAATCATTCTTCGTACTAAATTTAGATCTCAATTTGATTTACGCTTACAAACACCATCCACTCACTAACAAGTTGTAAAGTTACAAAAGAATATTGGGTTAGCAATTAAACTGAAGAATCTAATCAAAATTTTATTTTATTATGCTTATCAAGCATGTTGCTCGATAAATGATATAGATAAATGCTTAATGCTTCACTTCTCAATTTTTATCTCAACAGATTTATTTCAAATGAGATTTAATTCGTATACAGTTATGTACCGACAATTTTTATTTTTATTTTTTTAAAAAAAGACAACAACTCAGTGTATTTGTTTGTTTGGGCTTTAGTTAAAGCCCAATTCAGCAGCTTAGCAAGAAGAAGCCCAATTCTGGTCAAGATTAACTTGTCCAAGATGACATATCGGACCCGAATGCTGCCCTCCAGGACATGAGAAAAGTGTAACGCTCATTGGTTCTTTTGTTTTTTATCCAATCACATCAATTTCGTTTCCAAAAAAATAATAAAAGCACACCACAGTTTTTTTTTTCCTTTGGGGCAATGCATGAACTGAACTGAAGAGGATCAGAATTTGAGTTAAAATAGAAAAAAAGAAAAAATGGCGATGTGGGTATTTGGTTATGGGTCTCTAATATGGAAAGCTGGGTTTCATTTTGATGAACGTCTTGTTGGTTTCATCAAAGGATACCGCCGCGTCTTCTACCAAGGTTTTTTTTTTTCATCTTTAACAAATTAATGAATCCTTTAATGAATGCATTTGCAATTTTTTCTTTGAACTTTGAACTTTGATGTTTACACAAATGATTTGTATGTGCATTTTTTTGGCTTTTTTTGGGTCTGTGAACAGGAAGTACGGATCACAGAGGGACACCAGAGTTTCCAGGAAGAACAGTGACATTGGAGCCTGCTGAGGGTGAAGTTTGTGTATGTTTTCATCTTTCGCCCCCTTTTCTTTTCTGTTCAGTTAATGTTTTTAATGTCCAAGTTTATTGGAGCATCTTTAAATCCACTTTAATGGTGCTTCAAAGATGTGGGAAGCGGGAACTTTGATTTATTGTCGGCGTCACTCTGTAATTAACTCTATATATGTTTCCACTAGTGGAGATTAAAAAAAGTTTTGGTCATTCTCCAATTTTTTTTTGTTTTTAATGATTAAATTGACTTATCGGTTTAAGGTGCATTACTGCAATGATTTTTGTGAGAACCGTGGTCTCTGAGGTTATTATAGTTCACTTCTTTTAATTTATAGGTCAAAACTATGCTATTTGATGGTTCTCACAAGTTGACAATGAAATAAACAATTGATTTTGATAGTTCAATGAATATGAACTTGTATGGATAGAGTGTATTAGGCAAGCTTATCATTTATGTGTGGATGACAGGCTATACTGTGTCCTCTATTTCCTTTAGATTTGCAGAAGTACAAAGGTTGGTAATTACTTATCTTTTAAGAATCTTGTTATAAAACTTATCATTAATGTTAATGAGTCATGTTCTTTGTTATAACCATAATATTATCAAGTGAGATCATTTTGTAAAACAAATTCTTTGGGTTGTGAGTTCATAGTGGGGAGCTGCATACAAGATCACCAAAAAAGAAGATAAAGAAGTTGCGGTGACGGTATGTACATGAAGTTAAATACTGGATTTGCTTTGTTGAATTAGTAAGACCTTTTTTATCACAACCTTTTCCCATTGAATTTCCAGCACTTTCCTCCATCATTTTAGTGCTCAATATTTGTAACACATGATTCATTATTTAATCGTTCCTTGGTATTTAACTATTTAAGGTCTTTGGTTAACTTAGCAGCAAAGAATAACCATAATGACATATTGCCACCAAATCAACTAAGGCTAGGCCTTTTCAGCTATTTATCTGATAAACTTTAAATCATAAATCTTGCTTTTATTTGGAGTCCTAATTTGACTAATTATTCTTGCCTGCTATTGTTGCAAGATGCAATATTCATTTTCTGGGTAAAACTTTACAACTTATATCTTACTAAACCTTTCTCTTACCATATATTTCACATTGGATCAGTTCCAGAAGTACCTTGTTGTGAGTATGATGGTGAAATCATCTTGTTAGAGGCACAAGAAATCAGTTATTAGTTATCACATCCATAATTAGAGCTTATAAGCTTACATAGTACCTGTCCTCCTCAAATTCTGAGGTCTACCTGATGTGTTGCAGCTATAATCTGATTGGTCCTTCTGAAATTTTTTTTTTTTTTTGGTTATTCAACTCTGATCTTGTATCTGCTGGTTTATACTGTTAACAAGTCTCTGCCGTTTTTGTTTTTCTATGGTGTGCAGTATTTAGAAGTGAGGGAGAAACAATATGACAAGAAAGGTTATGTTGATTTGTTCACTGTGAGTTTTAAATGCCAAGATCTCTGTAAGTTATAAATGTAAATATTTTAAGTTTACTGTTCATGTAACAACTACTGAAATTTGTCTCAGGAGCCCACAGCTACAACTCCAGCAGTTTCAGGAGTAATGGTGTAAGTTGAATAAACAAGTGTTGAACAATCAAATTTCTACTCGTTACATTTACCAAAGTTAACCAGATTAAATTGACACCATTATTCTTAGATACATTGCATCTGCAAACAAGCAGCTCAACAGTAACTATTTAGGCCCTGCACCTCTTGAAGATATTGCCAAGTATGTGTCTTCTGCCTCTTTACTTTAGTTTCCATCATGTGTGACATGATTTTTAGTCAATTCCTTGAGTTTTGAATCTGAACAAACAAACTTCTTTAGAAAATAGTACCACCTTTGATTTGTACATGTGGCCAATAGGTGGGATTGAAATTGCATGATATGTGTGCATCTTGCTACCTCATAATAAAAAAGGGCATGTGCTAGATGATCGGATAAACCTAGACTATTTAGTTTATTATCTTTCTTGTTATTGGTTAATCCTTGTATGTAATGTAGGTTCAAATATTAACGGCCATGAGATCATGTTTTTTAATATTTGGAGTAACAATCTCTTTATTATTTCCCATCACAATTTGATTTTGAGGCCATTCCCAGCTTCTTTCTTTCATTCTCTCGCTCTTTTTTCCTTTCTGGAATTTGCAGACAAATTATTCAAGCTGAAGGCCCCTCAGGACCCAACAGAGATTACCTCTTCCAGCTTGAGAAGGCTCTTCTTGAACTTGGTACATTTCCTTTAGGAACCCTCGAAATTATCTAGTATTACCTGAACTCCAATTATTTGAATTTATTTTACTTTACAATGATGTTAATGTTGTTTATCCTAAGAATGCTCAGGATGTGAAGACAAGCATGTCATTGCTCTTGCGAATACAGTCAGGCGCATTCTTTCAGAGTTGGCCTCAAAGTGATCTGAATATGAATCCATTAGAAGCAACTATTATTGGTAGATCCCATTCATCAGTTACAATTATTGGTTAATACTTTTATATTCCATCATATACAATTTTGGCTCCTGCATTTTTGAGGTGATTCTTTACTCAAGCTAGGAAGCATTCTAGGGTTATAGCTACTACAGGAGGGACAATTAGGTGGCCACACTATTGATGAGATTTTATAAATAATGGTCGCCCACATGGCATTTTTTGTGCTCTTGGACTTCAGTTTGCTGTGAACATTATTCATTCACTCGTGTACTCCAGTTCTTTAAAAGTATCGAACACAGAAAGCAATCTTGACGAAACCAATGTTTTTTCCCAAAAAATAAATTATTTGCCCTTGTAAAATTAACGCTGCCACATTGAAGCAAATTATGAAATAGAAAAGAAATTAAAAAAAAAAATGTCGTTATTTGAAGTCGCTTTAAAATTGAAGACCAAGATCGGCTATCTCACATTAGGAGGAAAAACCAAACGAGCGTATCAGCCAATTGTACACTTATAATCAGAAATAGCATACGTTGTCATCCAAACTATGGCTAAAAACCTAGATGAGAGACTTTCTATGAAGTCGATAACTTTAATAATCATTAAATTGGGTACAGAATGAAAACTCTCAAGCCTAGCGCGGAGAGCTGATTCTTGATCAAAGGTCACCTTTTCCCATACCCAAATCAAACTACACTAATTAAATTGAAAAGAACTAAACACGTGATACAGCTTCATCTACCAGGATTCAAACTCTGCTAATCGGTCATCTCCATGTCCGCTGATGCCGGATCAATCACTGTCTTCTGCCTCATCCTCTGCAAAATAGAGGGTAGAGGTCACGTAAACAAATATACAAGTTGCTTTAAACATACACAGCCTACCAGAGAAAAACCGCACTTTTACAAATGTCCTAGAAGATGTTCCACAAAACATCTTTGGTTGTATGAAACGACTGCATATGCCATGATAAAAAGATAATCTCATCATTTTATACCACATCTCATTCTATGTGAATCTAGTTTCTTCATAGCAAAGATCTCAGTGCATACTAAATTACATGGTCCTCATTCAGGTTTCAATGATTGACATTATCCTGAAAACTGTGCTTAACGATACAAAATTGCAGAGCAGATTGCGCTCTCTCGTTTTTTAGAGTTGCAAGACTCTTTATAGCCCAACATCGCAAGCGCAATTCATGATTTTCATTTTTCAGGTCTACTCATATGTATATCCTCATTATCTTCCATTTCCTCAAAAGTGTAAAGGTTATCCATATTGACTGAGAGCATCAAGATAGAACGTGTAAGAATCAACTGACATAAGTGTCTATCAGTAGTTTTTTTTTATTATTATTAATCTTTTTTTTTTCTTTTTTGGAGGGGGTGGCGGGGTGGTATGGGTCTTTTAAGAAGCAAAGGAATTTCTGCTTGTAGGGGCAAAGAAGAACATGATTAGCTTATTTGTATGGACCAGATATAAATGCAGTCTCAGAACATGCCACGCAATGAATATGACTTAATTAATTGTTAGGCAATTGTTTGACATAGAACTTCCAGTAACATGTGGATACTAAAATTCATTTATGATTGGTCCAAGACAGCATGGGCACAAGCAGCAAACAAAACACAGTACAAGGACCAATAATAGTCCTCTAGCAAGCAAGGGGCTTGACAATTGGTAGTTCGCAATCCAATCAACACTTTAAATTATGTAGAAAGCTTACCTTCCTTTACCTCTTCACTCTTGCTTTCAGCATCACCATCATCGTTGCCATCATCCTCTTCGTTATCTTCATCATTGCTGTCGTCACTATCATCTTCCTCATCATCAGAATCTTCACTAGCACCACTCTCACTTTCATCTGGTATTTTGGGCTTTGGAGGAGGTACAAAGCTTGTCGTAGACCTTCTACGTGAACTTGATACAATGTTACTCATGTCAATGCCCTCAAGTTCTCTTGCTCTTTCCTTCTTCTTTTTGACTTCCTTGATTTCTGAGGACAAGTAGTCAACATTAGTGTGTGAACCTTGATGCACAAGTGTAAGGCTGTCTGTGCATACCCATGAGTAAACCAGGAAACCTACTTATGTAAACACCAAAACAAGACTCTAAAGGTGCATTGATAACCAACTCCCAGGAATAATGATAAATTGATATGTAATAGTTATCAAATTCATAAGAACGTAGGTAGTGGTAATTAAAGCATGCATCACTTAAAATAGTAACTTACTGCAATTGTAGAATTTAGCTATCCCAGCAGAATGATTACCTGACTGCAAGCTCTCCCCAGGAATGAGAGGATAGTTTGATTATAAATCATCATATTCTCCATCATCTTAAAGATCTATCACATCAAGACAATTTTCTTTTCAAGGTCATAGTCCTGCGGCCTCGACAACCAGGACAGCGTTACAGACCCTTTCAACTGAGGAAATTATAAACTGAAACTCTTGAGGAATATCACAGCCTCAGAAATCTATCATCCAGTCATTTGACCATACTATTTTAAGGGAGTCAATCCTCTTATTCTTTTCAAGCTTGGATTTTCAGACATCCAAGCACTAAGGGTTGCTAAATACAATAAACAAATGAAATGTTTGCTTCATTATCTCCCATACTAAAGTTAGTGGAGAAAGGGAAAATTTACAGACTGTGCATCAAACAAGATTTCATCTTACAATTATTTTCCCCCTTTCAGCGCTTGAAACAAGTGACTTGATGACAAAAATATATATATACCTTTCTGAACTTCTTTTGTCAGCAAACATTATACTACTTATTGATAGGTTGTGAACTAAAGCTAGAAATATCATATCAAACCTACCTTTTTCAGAAGGGTTTGAAGACAATCCTTCCCTAGAAAGTATACCCTCCAATTCCTTTATTAGTTGAGCTTCACGTTTGTTCTCAGGTGCCTGCTTGACTTTCTTGTAAATTGAGGGAGGAATACTGGAAATGGAAAACAAAAAAAATGTGAAGGCATCAATTGAGACAAAATTCAAAGCTCTAATATGGTGAGTTGAAATAGAACCTCATTCCACACAATTTTATAACTGTTTTCAGATGTTCCACGCGTTTTCCATAAGCTGGAGTTGAAACTACCTTTTTCTGCATCCAATACCAAAATATAAGATTGAATCTGATCAGGTTTTAGATTTTGGTGGAATCTTGGACAAATAAAAAGGAAGACCTTTATAGGTTTTTCAGAAGATGATTGTGAGCGACCATCATCAGAGACACTTCCACTGTCTTCTGCATCACTATTGTCCTCTGACGCTATTTTCACAGCCTTGGTCTTCTTCGTGCTAGATGCCTTGGTCTCCTTCTCTGGTCTTCTTCGTTTTTTTAGTCCTTCATTGTTCTGCACCTTTCCTTTCGAAACAATTTTCTTTCTGGGCTTCATTTCGTCTTCCTCATCTACTTTGCCATCTGATGAATCAGAACTTCCTTCACTACTGAATTCTTTTGCTTTACTCTGATAATTTTTCTTAAGGCTTTTCTTCTTCTCCACGGTTGAAGGTTCCAAAACTTCAGAAGATTTCAATACCTATCAGAAAACAGAGATAATTACAGGAAAAGTAGATTGTCTGAGGTGCATCTACAAGATAAATGATGCCTCGTAAACAACTCACCTCATCTAGTTCTTGACCAATCATTTTCTTAAATGAATCAAGAGTAAACTTATCAAGTTTAAGATCCTCTTCCAAAATTCGACGAAGCCCAGCCATTGTAACTTTCCTAAAATAAGGCGACAACTATTTGTTTAATTGCCTGGACCCCGTTAAAATTAATAGCAAAGAAATGAATCAACTAAAGACTCAAATTGACATGGAAAAAAGGGAATCCATGTTTGCACTAATAAGAGCATCTGTGCGCAAAGGATGTAAGTAATACAATTAATGACGATTGAATTGATGAAGTAGCATACTCGATATTAGCTGTGATATAAGCAGCTCTTTTTCTAATAGCTTTCTTTATAATGCTTTCACCTGGAACTTCTTTATTTCCATCACCTTGAGCTTCCTCAGTTTCAAATTTAGTTTTTTTATTTCCTGTCATAAGGCCCAAAACAGGAGAGTCTTCCATTTTTTCATCATT
Source organism: Luvunga scandens (assembly GCA_030449905.1). Classification (NCBI taxonomy): domain Eukaryota; kingdom Viridiplantae; phylum Streptophyta; class Magnoliopsida; order Sapindales; family Rutaceae; genus Luvunga; species Luvunga scandens. The sequence continues at coordinate 3,023,607 of JASUUG010000798.1, read as the reverse complement.
CTCAGGGAAAGGTTCCTTTACATCTTTTGTAGACTGACATCCTTCGGGTGATTCTTCTTCTTCTTTTGTAGAAGAAACATTTTCTTTAGCACTTTCAGCAGAGTCCTTTGAGGCACTGACACCACCACCAGCATCCATGCACTGCCATTAAATATTTATCAAAGCACAGTGAAATACCAAACTTAAGAAACAATTTGAACATCTTTTATCAGCAATGAAATCTCGTGAAAGAGAAGCTAGCCATGCAAAGTCTAACCTAATGATGACAAAGACGAAAATACTAGTGGCAACAAAAGATTATCATACTATTGAAGGAATACCCCAAATGGAACAAATGACATGCAATACCAACTCGCACCAAATTCCCAAATAATAACAAGATTCTGCACAGCATTAATTTAGAAATATAATACCTTTAGAGCATTGATACAACAAATGAAAGACTAATAAATGGTGCAGTGAATTCTTACATGCCTAAATCCCATATTGACTGCAAAATATAAATATTAACGTGCATAAGAAACATTGGCCTTCCTTTCCTCAACCCCTCCTTTTTCAGAGGCTGTATTATAAACATTACTAAAAAAAAATCAGCGTGTACAAGATAAGCTACTGAATCCTGTCATTATTAGCATAATTGACAATCACTGTTCAACAAATTTCTAGCACTAAGGTACCTCTAGCAAACACTGCTTTATAAATTTCTTATGAACATCCAAAGCACGTGTCTCCAACCCCAGGTCCTTCTCTATCAATCGCCGGACCCCCTCAAAAGTCAAAGAACTGCAATTATAAACGAACTGTTATAAATCATTTCAAATCAGCAAAATAATAATAATAATTCAAGCCAAGGCATGGATTCATTCCAGTATCCAGCAACAAACCAAGAAAGAAACCTAATTTGAGAAGTAGATTACTGCAAATACAAATAAACCCAGAGAGGAAACGCACTTTACTTCATAAAACACAGAAATAATACATTCAAAAGCAATTTTAAAATGGGAAGTAAAAGCTACATCACAGGATAAATTAGTCAAAGAAACAAAAAGGAGTAATTGAATTTGTAATGACTTGTAGAACGGAGGCAAAGTATTATAGAAAGGGATAGAGAAAGAGAGACAGGGTGGAGAAAAATTGCGCGGGCGTTACTCGGCTTGTTCTTTGAAGTGAGAAACGCGAGAGATCATGGCCACCTTAATCTGTGGTTCGATGCTATCGTGCTCATCGTTCTTCTTCATGGCCTCGCTATCTTGCGCTTCTTCTGTCATTGTTTTCACTCGTTCGGCACCGTCAGTGAGTTCAGTTTTGGTTCCTGTGCGAATGAGCTTAGAAATTAGAATGAAGAAGGTCTTCGTGGTGGGAAAGTCACAATAAGGAGAAGGAAATGTTAAGGTGCATCCATACCCTGGCTTGGTATTGTCTGTGCAACCACGACCGTCGATTTGCTGAATTTCCTTTTTTTTTTCCTTTGATCGATTTAAATGCGTACGTCACATTCACCTCGCCTGACGTTATTGAATAGAAATCTAAGCTTAAACTCTTGAATTGCAGCTTGACCCCGGATATTGGAATTAATTTTCATTTCAGCCCCTAGGCGCTTTTTACAAATACGAACTTTCAGTTGCCCAAAAATTAAAAAAAAAATACAACTTTTAATCATTATCCTGCGTCTGCTTGCGTCCTTTACAACACAACCTTCAGACACGCAACGACAACCATCACAAACGCGAAACGACATTTGAAAAAGGAGAGGAAAAGATAAAAAAGGCACCGGGCGACCTAGGGTTCCCTCCTGTGAAATTTTGTTTCTTCGGATCAAAACATCATGGGAGGCCACGAGGCGATGGAGGTAGCGAAGACCGTTCTGGAGGTGGCTGACGTGGCGTGGACAGCCGTCGATTGCTGCCACCACCTCCACGGTCACGAACACCACCAGCATGATGACAAGTCGGTGGACGATGATCAGAGCGAAACAAAGCCTATATCTAGGGAAGAACTGGAGTCTCTGAAATCGGAGAATCAACGTTTAAGGAAATTGCTGGAGCAGAACCTCAAGTTGCTTCAGAATTTGTCTGAATCGCCTTGTTTGATAAACGACTGCCCTCCCGATGTGTGTATTTGTGGTTTAGTAATGCACTTTATTTTTGTGTTGATTTTGAAACATTAAAAAAAGGAACATTTTTTCTTCATTTTTAATTATAATTATTCTATGTTATATTGGTAGAATTAGATCAAAATTTGATTTTTACTTTTTGGTTACTCTTAATTCTGTAGTGATTTTGTTTCAATATAAAACGCGGTTAAATTAGTTGGAATCTATTTTGTAATTGTAGTTGCATGCTCGCCTAGTGGCAACGGTTGATTCTGAGGAATTCTTGACTCAATTAAAATCTCCACATGATACATCGGTTGATGGGACTGGGATTATGTTTCCTTTCAAGGAAGCTACAGGTGTCTGCATCCGCTACTTTCTATTATGTAGTGTTATTTGCTTGTTACTTGATAATGACTTGGTTATGGTATCTTGTTAAGGAGATGATGTGCATGCAGCGGGAATTTTAGTTAACATCGACCAAGAAGAGCCAAGCTGGTGGGTATGGGTGACGGATGAAATGGTCCCGAGCAATGTTGAGGAAGGGAGCAGAATTGATGATGAGAACTATGTTGTTGTTAGCAAGGAACATGTCATTGATGGGGTTGCCAACTTTATGGCTAAATGTGTTCTGTCAAACCCAAAAGCTCAGGTAAGGTACTAGGAGATGTAAATTGTTTTGATTTGCTTTCTATGATGTATCTCAAGCCATTTGCTTTCTTGGAATTGCAGAATATGACACCAGAGGAGTTGCAGAAAAGTAAGTTTGTAGTTTTAATGTTTTATCTTAAAGCTTTTCTCGCCTTGATTTTTATGCAAATCTACTGAAGGTCATATGGCTCTTTTTTTTTTTGGGGGGGGGGGGGGGGTGTCCATAATTGCTCCTTGGAGTTGGCAAAGACTTAAATGATGATAATATGTCTTAATTTTTTTAATAGAAGGAATTCAACCTACCCTGAAGTTAATCACAAATCTTTTTGTGTTTCTGATAGTGATTACAAAGCTTTGATAAAATGTGACTTGGTTAGGCAGAAGAAAGGTCGGTTCATGTAGCATAACTCTGCTTCTTGATAGAAAATATATCCTATGGTGTTTAATCTCGATGCTTGTTTCTGTCATCTGCTGTTCACTCTGTGATGTTTCTTTCTTCCTTTCTTGAGATGTTGCCTCCATTTTTTGGGTACCATGGGAACTGTTTATCTATTTTCTGAGTCTGATGGACTGAATTTTTTTTTTAAAGAAGTTTCCTGGCTTTAGCTTCAAACAATTAACACCTCAGTGTGATCGTATTGAAGGGTGTCATCACTCATCTTAGTAAATATTATTTATTTGCAGCTCTGGCAACAGCATTGGGTGGCATGAGCAAAGTGGAGAAGATGTTAAATATCTGGCATGCTGGGAAAATGTTTTACTGCCTCTCAACCTGGGGACTTGCTCTTGCAGGGTGAGTTTGTCTTGGTTTTCTTTATGAATGTACGGATGCTCTCTAAATTTGGTCATTTTACTTATTTCAATTGTTTATTAATTTATGAAAATGGATTTTAAAATAAATAAATTAATATGCCATATATAAATTATGATTTGTATGAGGTAACACACAGGATATGTTATTTAGGTAGTTTCTGTAAGTTGAAGTTAGTTCTATGTGTTATGAGGAATGATCCCCCTTTTAGTTGTAGGAAGCTGAATAAATAATATATAGGATCTAAACCACCATACACAAGTTTATTGTGTTCTGAAAGCAGAATGGATAATATTCAAATATGTTTTATCACCCTGTGTTACTTTTCCTTGATATGACATTCTTGGTGCAGATTGTATAGGAGTCGTGCCGTGCTGAGACTTGCTGCAATGGGTGTTAACACAACCAGCAAAGTTGTTCTTAGGGCCCTCTGAAGATGACGGGCCCACTGAAATGGCAATATGAATTGTAAGAAATGCTAGGATTGAATTCTCAGTTAGCGCGTGGGGCAACTTAGTGGTTCTTGGCATAGCGTTGAAGTGTGGATTATTGTAAATATTGTAAATCCCGGCTTCTGTATCATGCTGTTTTAATGAACGTCATATTAATTGTTTTCAATCCATTCGTGGTGATCTTCGCAAGAAAAACTCCATGAATCATTTGTCGAAGGTACAAGTTGTATCGAGTGAAGATAGACCTTTTGTGCTTTTGTGTGAGTTGATTTGTCAAACTTGAGTTTGAACGAGCGTTACGAGCTTATAATTCATAACGCAATTTCATGTGCTTCATAAAATAATTCATATGGCCATAATTATCAGCTGCACCAGTTTACGATTATACTGTTTATCGGAAACAATTGGTCAAGTAGACTGGCAGTTGAAATTTGAAAATGACAAGCGATTCGGAGATCAACAAATGTTTGTCTTAAGACCCTTCAATCATTAATTCATTGGTTTTAACCATATTAATTCATTGGTTTGAACCGTATAGAAAAACAGAGGCACTTAATCATTTTAACCTTAGTGCAGAAAAGTAAATTCTCAATAAAAAAATTCTTAATCATATTAAAATTAAAAAAACAACAAAATTACATATATATATATATATATAGATAGATAGTTTTAATATAATATATTTTATCTTCAAACCGACTTAATTAGAACATTTATTGAGGATTTATGTTTTTGAAAAAAAAAATTTCAACATATATAAAGTACATTTGGTTGGGAAACATAAATCCTAAAAAAGAAATTGCTTAATTAGTTCTATAACACAAAAATTTTCTTAAATTTCAAAGCTCGTTGTACCAATGCTAAATCTCAAACCAGCATATGCCCCCTCCAACAACACCCCCCCCCCCCCTCTCTCCTCCTGGCGGTGAAAAGTTTATGACTTTATGAAACCGTTGTCTTTCTCTTTCGATTAGTTGCAGAAGGCTCGTCTGTTTGGGTTTGTGCCTGACCAAATACTGACCTGCAGCAGCTCACAGGCACAAACCCACAATCAATAACTTAAGCAAGCATAATGATGACGAAACAAGTATCAGAAAAAACTCAAGAGCTGTGCATGTAATTCCAGCTTACCCGCACGTTGAGCATTTCTTGAGATGCTTACAATAAATGGACAAACACACAGAGCAAATGTAGCCCATGTCAATTGTATTTTTATGGCAAAAACAGCTGCAAATTGAAGAATTGTTACTAGGTTAATTACAATTTGAATTCAGAAGAGAGGAAGAAGCGAATGTTATCAGATAAAAAGTGTGGATAAGCATTTGAGGCATGTTAGTTAAGGTTAATTAAAGATTTCTAGATGCATACCAAAAATCAAATACTGAATAAAACTTCAGCATGATGTTATTCACCTAAATTTAACAGCAGCACTTAAATATATTTTTTTTTCACTCTTGTTGATTGTTTAAGCATGTAATAAATTCAAAGGTAAACTACATTGGCCATCGCCATTATTTGGCATAACTCACTTGAAAAGAATTTTATAGTTCGAGCTTTCAGTTAGATGTAAATATAAATTTCAAATAAGATGCTTGGAAGTTGCAAATAAGTAGTATTGATAAGGCAACAGACAAGAAAATAAATTACTGTAAATGGTTTGACTTACGATGCACGGAAATCGACACCAACAGGCTTAGGAAGTTGTAGAAAGTTGCGGGAATGCAAATCAGTTCCAAAAATTGTCTGCATGTGTCAACTACATCAAATTATATTCATGAAACCAAAACTGCAAGCAGAACAAAGACCCTCTGACTTAAGACAAATGAATTTCCATGCAGTCAATTGAAAATTGCCATAAACAATAAAAACAAAGAATGTTTAAATACATGCCATTGACAGAGTTTGGATTTTCCATTGGACAATGCGGCTCATTTCCAACAATTCAAAGAAAGTCAATATCAAAAATGAAAGTGCTTCAAGCTCGAAAATCCTCGTCCAGATTTCAAATCATCAAACTACATATCTTTATTTTGAATGAAAGATCCAGTAGTCAGATCAAATCCAAACATTGATGTTAAAGACTACAAATTAATTTAAATCTTAGTGGACCACCGATTGACATGTTCCAGCAGCAACTATAAGGAATATTAACAGTAACTACGTCAAAGATAAAGTAAATGACTTACCAAGAGGTATTGAAAGAGCCCATCCAATTGTTGAGGCTTATGATGTACTCCACCAGTAATGTAAGAAGCCTGTCGCTCATGCACTAGAAGCAATCAGGACAGATGGAGGGCAGACACTTATGTCCACCACAACAATAATCCACTTAAAATATGCACAAAAGATAGTTACCTGCTGCAGGAAAGCAGAATTTTGAGCCCCTAAATAGCAAGAGTCAATAGGAACCTACAAGAGGAAAAAAAACTAATAAATCATAAACAGTTTCAAAACTGAAAATACTATGAATCCAAGCACTAATAGTAGTACCTAAAACAAAAAATATCCAAATCACAAACTTAACATTCCACAGTTATAAAGGTTTAGTTCCAAACTAACTAGCCTCACATGACATGTTCACCATGATCATATTCAACAACATTTTCCCTATTTGGTTTGAGTGACCATTTACTGAACGTATGGCTTATATACTCAAATCAGCTCGACAGGCCTTAAACCTACAATAGATGTGTTTGTTACGTAAGTTAGTTTGCATCATCATATGTGATTACAGCAGTTTCCACTGTTTAAGTCCTAAAAGGTAATATCCTTTACAAGTTTCGATCAGTGTTCCTTCAAGCCTTCGTCTTATCCATTTTGTGCTTTCTAATTGACTAAAGTCACTGCTTGAACGAGTATTTTATGTTTTCACAACATGTCACCAAACCATATTTCTTATTTTGCTACTCCTGGATCATAGCTTCCTCCTTAAAAATTTACAAATGTATGTGTCTAAAACTACTTCTGTTGGTGCATCTAAAGCAACAAATTTTTCAAAGGATAATCAGTATATATTGTATGTAGAAAATCAAAGAAAGAATTAAGATCCCTTAAAGAGAATCCCTGTTCCTACGGGGGGGATACAACAAATTACACAGAAACATTTTAAGAAGTTAATTTCTAAAAGGATCTGGTAATTTGCTATCCATTAACATGTAATCATCTCAGAAAGGATCTGGCAATTTGTTATCCACTAACAAAGAATTTAACATGTAGTTGCTTCCCCCCTTCCCCCCGAACTTAATCAGGCAACAGTAGCAAACAGAATAGAAATTAAGGAGATAAATGTGAAGATAACTATAGCATAAATAAGTGGAAAATGCAACATTAAGTACCATAGAGCGTTGGGCAGAGAATATTGCATTCATGATTGCAACATATCTGAAAAGAATAAAATCTGTCAGGGTGAAAGTCAATGAAAAACCAAAAGAAACTGTTCAAACTGTCATAAAGAACGTACTGTTCAGGTCCATCTGGGGATCCCTGCAAGCATAAAATCTGCTCTCATATATTAGAAACATTATTACAAACATATTTTATGTAAAGTAGAAGTCACAAGAATAAAGTTGTGCAGTTACAAAGAAGTAAACAAAATGAGGCAAGAAAAATAAATGAGAAGAAAGATGGCAACGCAGCCAAAGGTAAACAGCCACAGCCATTGCATAGAGAAAAAGGGAGTCGTGATCTGGTCTGCCCAATGAAATCGTGTCATGTGGCCTGTCGAGCACATAATTGTGCGCGACGGCACCACCAGATCATATTTCCAAAACAAGGATAATACCTCAGATATTCATACTGTATCAGAGAACTAACTAAATATAGCAACTTATGATGGATTTCTCAATAGATGTAAATCAAATTAAACTTATCAAAACCAGAAGATTGGTAATTTCAATAGATACTCACTCGAGGTTGCGGATGGAGCAATCCCGAACGGAAAATTCTCTGTATGTCTATTTGTAGAATTAAATCAAACAATCTGGAAAGTTAATTTCAACAAAGTCATATTGTATCCTTCTCTTCACTAATTTCATACGCAAACCCACGTCAATATCTCACAGCAAGAACATCCATGATCAACACGAAAGACACGTGCAGAATCATTTGTGTTAATGAGTTCAATTTGTCTATTAAGATGACCCATTTTCAAAGCTATGGCAAAAACAAGTGGAAAATAACATACAATAAAGCCATTCAGCTCCCACAACTGAACACACGAACAAATCAACACACAGGATACAACAAAGAGCCATGGATAAGGAGCCCGACAACAAGGAACAAGCAATCCTCCCCTCTGGCTCTTGTTTACCAAGTTGCTCATCTCGAATCATAAACTCCTCCAAATTTTGCAACAAAGTCACACATAAAGTGGGCATTCTACCATTTCCAACGCTCTGATTGCCCATTGAGGACGAATCATAGACATAGTCACATGAATTATACCCAGTGGCAATAACCACAACTTCGTTAAGCTGATTTAGAGTCAATATTGCATTCAAAAACGCAAGAACCTGTTAAAAATAAATAATTACAGTGAACTTACAATGAAATAAATAATTAAATAGCAACTAAAATAGTTAATTAGTTTAAGAAAATAAAAAATTAGAGACAATTAGGGTTTACATGAGTGAGAAATTGAGAGAAGGATAAAGAAGAAGAGCTCCAGAAGAAAGGGTTTGTGTCTAGTAACACGACCACAAGGCTAACATCATCTGCGATCACACAACACAATCAAATATTAATAGCTTTGTATAGTTCTAAATAAACGTACAAGTGGCTTTATTTACTGAGGGAAAGTGAGAGAGACCTGAGTAGAGCTTTGAGGGAGCTGAAGCCATGAATATTTTACATACAGTGGAATTAGAGTTAACTAAAAGAGCCTAACAAAAACGGGTAAGATCGCAACTTCAAAACTAATATTGAAAGAAAATTACAACTCTCCTCCCTTCCAATTTCACCGATCACCACCGCCGAAACCAGAAGTTACCGCCGGCGCCACCTTTCCCCACTGCTCACCACTCAATTCTCCACAAGACCACAACGTCTTTGATTTTGAGCGTATCAATTTAATTAAAGATTCTGTAAATACGTGTATGTGCGTGTGTGAGCGCGCGCGTGTGTGCGGAGAGAGGGAGAGGGAGAAAGATTTTAACATGGGAAGGGCACTTTCGTCATTTTGACTTTTATTTCTACTTTTCGGGTTTCCATTCGTTGCTAATAGGGCACGCAAAGGAAAACGAACATGAAACTCGATCATTTGGGTGAATTTATCTTCTACGGTTGTATATTTCCCTAATTGAAGTTGTTTAATATATTTAAATAGGATGTGCTATGAAACCCGAGGTTAAAGTTTAAATTATGGAAATATAACAGGCTTCCAGCAATCCAAGAGAAATGTCTGCATATGCAGTAATTAGAGAGAGCACATAAAGTGATCGAGAGTACATGAAGTGATCAAAGAATTGTGTAATTGCTCCTTGCTGTAACCACAATCATAAGCATCCCCAAAGGCAATGAGGCCCAGGCAACTACCCAAAAATCAAAATCTGATAACAATGGAAACTGACAATATGCCCTCTCATTTCATAATTAAGCAAATGATTAGAAGAAAAATACAAGATGCAATTGGAAAAGAATCCTCTGGTTTGCAGACTGTTTTAACAAAGCCATAAATAAACAAGTTACATACAAAGATATGTGGAACTGGTAAAAAAACCAAGTAACCACACTGGCAAAAACCGCACCATCCAGGCACACAGTTGAAAATCAAAATTATTATGAAATAGACACTATGAACTTGACCAAAAAATACAACAGGAATGCAGCAGGAAAAGTGGTTAATGAATTTGTTAAGGAGCAAGCAGAAGAAACACTCCCGCTAGGACCGCTTGCAGGGGGTAAACCAGGGATTGACCCAGATGATGGCACCACAGAAGACTTGGGGGTTGTTGCTCCAGCTGGACCAGCTCCATCTGACTGCGGGGCAGGCGCCGGAGCAAATGTGGAATCTCTGAGTACTGATGATGGTGGAGCTATAAGAGGAGGAAATTGCTGGGGTCCTGCATCATTTCCAAATGTCACCAACAAAAGTGAGACAAAAATTATGAGACATTACAAGATTGTGCAAGGAAATGAAATTGCAACCACAGATGCCATCATTTAAACTTATTGGCCCATCATGTAATTGTCGGGAATATCAGTTGAATAGTGGAGATAAATCATAAACATAGACAATCTATTGAGCTCCTAATGCATTCGTTTATATATATTTACTTTTTGGAAACTGTCCAGTCTACATCCTATCAAAAGCAGAACAGGTGTTTAGCGAGCCAAGAGAACCCAGGCATGCCATAACAACAACTATTACATGCACGAACACTACCATCATTGCCGAAGAAAATTGTGAAAGCATCTATCGCAGTCTTTGATCTTTTATTTTATTTTATTTTTACGGTATCATTGATTATGCAAAAGAGGTGAAGGGAAGAACCCCAAAGAGTGAATCTTAGGTTTTCATGAACTTCTAAAAGCTACATAATCAAAACATTTGACAAAATTTACCTGGACATCGAGGTTGAAGAAATGTAGACAACCTGCATGTTTAAAAGAAAACCACAAAGATTAAAGAGTTCAACCATCAGCCAGAACTAACTGGAATCATAATTCAGAATAAACATCAACAAAGCAAGAAGTTAGGAAGAAATAACTTACACAGTGACAATGGTGCCATTGACAAAACCACCATAACTGCACGAAGTGACATTACACCCAGCACTACTCTGTTGAGTGGTAACATTCCCAAGCATGAGGTTACTATTTTTACATTGCATGCTTGAGCAAGAAACTGCCAATGAAGCGGGCATGCAGTACAAACTGTACAAGACAGATACTGCAACTGATTAGCACCACACTATTACAAGCAAGAGAGGGCAAAAAGAAGAAAGCAATTATGCTTAAACCAAAATGGAAGCAAGACTACTTATTTACTTGAGATTCCCTGGCCCACAACTGCATTGCACACAGTGGCTCGCTGTGATTGCGTAGCTCCCATTTGGTACAATCAATCCATGATCCAAAGCATATCTAGGAAAATTAGTTGCACAGGCTGCAATCCAAGAAAAATGAAAACTAAAACAACTCATATCAAGCAAAAGCATCATAAATCAATTATTTTAAGCTAATACACATAGCTATCATATATGCTTTAGCTAGGATGATCTCAAATCATCATATAAAAAACTGACAATATTTTGAAACTAGCGCTGAAAACATTGCATAACTTATTTGTACATTTTAACACAAAATAATAAGAGGGCACTAGCTTTGAATTTTGAAACATCACAAATAAAAATAACTATCAATTCACAGATAATCACTCGTATATTTTATATTAAAGCTGAAATTCAGCATCGGCAACACAAATTGCCATGAAACCAAAAAAAAAAAAGCATGTACCTGGCAATGGAACAGCAAGAATGTCACCAGCCTTGACAGCAGTGCTTCCCATAGCATTAACATTCATCAAATCAGTAAGCGTAGTCCGATACCTAGCCGCAATTCCCGCAAGCGTGTCCACATCTTTCACAACATAACTCAAGTAAACAGCCGGCAACGAATTATCCGTGCCATTAAAGCAGGTACAAGGCAACGGCACAAGCAAATTAACCCCAACGTCCAAAACATCGGGGTCCTGTATCTCATTAGCCTCCCTCAACTGATCAGCAGAGACCAAACCCGCGTAGACCTGGCCCGCAATCGAGGCAAGGGTGTCCGAAGGGCGAGTCTTGTAGTGGGTGGAAACGGACTTGCGAATCCCGTCGACGCAGGCGCATGTGACGGGAATCCTGAGGAAGAGCTGAGAAGGGAGGATGTGGTTCTCGACGTCCGGGTAGGAAATGTCGATGGCGTTGGCGGTGAGGATGGAGACGGGGTCGACGTTGAAGAGGGAGCCGACTTCGGAGACTTTGAGGTCGGTGTAGAGAGTGTAGCCGAGCAATGCGCTGCAGGAGTCGGAATTGGAACAGGGCTCGATTGTTGACTTGGGCGTCACCAGTACCATTGCTGCATTGCTGAAGATGAGCAGGAAACAGAGAAGGGTTTTGGACATTGTTGGTGAGTTGCCGTTAGCTTGAGGTTAGGGTTTTGGAGTGTGAGAGGAGGGGAGGGGAAAGTTTTTGACAGTGAGCCGAGTTTGAGGGAGGGGACAACTGTGTTGCAGACATTAGTCAGATTCTCGATCTTCGAGTCCGTAGACTGTAACATAACTTTTTAATTGGACTAATTTGTCCTTTTCGTTTTTTCTTTTATCGTTTGCTGTTGCAAATTGATGTTGGCTGGTCCGAAGTCTGAACGGTGTCGTTGTGAATGTGATGAGATGAGAATATTTTATGCATCATCCATTTTGTTAGATACAAAATATAGCACCTGTATGCTATATGAGCGAAATAATGTATAATTTGTTACAGATGACGTAAATATTCGATTAATATGATTTATTTTTGTCGTTTTCTGCCGCCTGAGTTGAGATAGGGGTATTTTGGTGATTCGGTGTTTGCTTTCTTCAGGTGTGGTAGCATCTAATCTTACCCCACAAACTTATATTTCAGTTTCTTTTCAGGCGAGGGGGAAAAGAATTTCGGGTTTTTCTTGTTGTTTCGGACATCACCAGGTAACCCACGCGAGATGACAGCGCGTGAAGTACAATATAACGTGACTTGGCTACTGACAGGCTGAGAATTTGCTACTCCACTTGGCGTTGACCGTCAATGGCCGGTACCCGGATTAATTCCCACCAACGCATCACAGGAGTTCAATATACACGCTGCGTTTGAGATGGAGATAAATTATAATTATAAAATAAAAATTAATAATATATAATAAATATAAATTTTAAATAATATTTTTTTATAAAATTATTAAAAATATAATAAATTTTTTATTTTATAAATAAAAAATCATATAAGAGTATCTTTTAAATTATAACGGTTAATGTTTATTAAATACTTTAATGTTATAATTTTTAACTTATAACGACTTAATTTCAATCTTAAACACACTTTATGAAATATTAATTATTAAGTTGTGATAAGTTAAAAGCTCTGTAACATCTAAAATAATATAAAATCATATGAATTCTATTGTTATGTTAATCAAATTTTTTATATTTTAGGTAAATTGTAAATTGTATTAATTAATGATATTGGTTTAAGATTCCTATCGGAATTATTTAATAAAAATTTAAAGCCATAAAAATGTGGTGTTATAGTTTAGATATTTATTTTTAGAAAAAGTAAAATAATATATAATTATTGAGTTATTCGCACAACCATCCATGTATATAGGCAGTCCACATTTGAAGTTCATGAGCTTGACCCAAACAGATAGGACTGGGCTATTTTCACAAATAAATACCCAAAAGGAAACCGTTTGCAGTTATTCCCTCATGGCCCCATCATAGACGTAATATTTTAATCAGAAACTATTTTACGAGAGTATTGATTACTTTTGTTCAAGCAAAAATTGAACACTTGAGCTCTTTAACGGCCATTCATCATATTTTAATTACGCAAAAAAGTGACTCAAGCAACAGTAACATGTGGAACGCACCAATTTTATCTATAACCAGGATTACAGTAAAATCTCTTCATAATAAATTAATAATATTTTGTATAAGAATAATTTTTATAAAATTATTAAAAATTATAACCATATTTTTATTTTAATTAATTATAAATAAAAATAAATTTCACATTATAAAAAATTGTAATTTTTTTATATTCTATTTAAAAGAACTTACTTTCATGTAGTAGTAATTTTTTATATGTTGTAAAAAATATATGCTATATTATTATATTACAGGTTTACGATATAAAAATTATTTTTTAAAAATTGGTTGGCACTATAATTGTATTATTTAAAGTAGTTACCAAATCATTATACAGTATTTGTAGAATTTATATTGAGAGAAAAATATTAAAAAGAATGTAAAAATTTAGAGTTATAAGAGAACTCACCAAAGTACAAGAGTTATTACCAACATTACATAGTTTTATCAGTGTATGTATATCGAATTTGACACACTTCGTTATTTTATTATTACTATAGAAATAATATTAGAAATCTTAATATTTGAGTTTCAATTTAAATTCCAATACTATATGTCACTCATCTATTAGATAATAAATATAACATTATTTATTACTCTATTATATTATTCAATTGATAAATATCATATTAGTTAGAATTTAAATATTAGGATCTCTGATATTACTTATTAATGGAGTGTTTAGTCTACCTACATATCACTTAAACTAAGAATAACTAAATCAAAACAATTATTTTATAACTATATTTTTATTAAATTATAATCTCCTTGTAATAATAAAATTAATTTGCTCATAATATTATCATTATAAAAAAGTTTTAATGTGTATTACATTATGCTCGTGGATATATTTATAAAGTAGGAGATATCAAATTTGGCAGTAAAGCAGTAAAACTCAAGCCCAAACAAGATGGGAAAAGGTAAAATTCAAATTCACTGACTACTGCCGGTACCGGTCGCTCCGATTGCTTCGTAAATACGGACTCCGTCCGCTCACAAAAAAAAAACAAAAAGGGTTTCCGTAAAAGCTTCAGTGTAACGGTAATACATCAGTAAAAAGTTACGGTCAGGTTACAAGTTACCGACGCACTTTCCATCTTAAGGCGGGAACAAAGATCCAAATTCCCTCCATAATTCTCTCCCTTGAGATCACGTTTTGCGGTCACACCCCACTCCCTCCACTGAAGAAAAGAGGGGGGAAAAGAAAAAGGGGAAAAAATCCCAAATCAATCACAAACCCTAAATCTCTAAAATCCTAATTTTTCAAATTAATCTAATTGAATGGACAAACTAGCCGAGAAAGACGAGCTGACCCCGGAGAAGAGAAGTGTAAGGCGGAGGCTGGTTCAGTCGACGCTGTTCCAGCAGAAACCGCAAGAAATCGAATCCAAGGTTGGAGATCACAATGCGGATAAGAACTACGAAGTCAACGGTGATAATGAAGACGGTCAAGACTTCTGCTGTGGAAGTCAAGGCAAGAAGACTAGAAAACGCAAGGGAAAGACAACGCTTCCGGTGACGAAAGAACCCAATAAGGCAATTTTGATATTTAATTGCACATTAAGTTCCTATAAATTGGATTAATTTTGATTAATTCAAATTTATTGTTTAACTGTTGGAATTACTGAAATATATGTATAATTTGTGCTGGAGAGGGGATATGATGCCTAAGAAAATTTTATTTATCTCTAAATTTACTGTGCGTTTACAGTTAAAAGAGAGGTCACCAAGGAACAAGACACCAAAGAAAAACGGGAAAATATTGAAAGATTCAGTGGAGAGTGAAGGTGCACCTCCTCCATCCATCCCTAATTTAAGATTGGAAGCAAAATTGAAGGCTGAGGTCAGTAACTGTGCTTTGATTTGATTTGTTTTCTCGAGTTTGTTTATTTTTGCATTATTGTTATTTTATTTAGCTCCTTTGTTTTGATATTGATCAAATATCCACTTGTGTATGAATGCTAAGGTATCTGCAATTCATTAATGTTGTTTTGGAAAGAGTGATTTGTCTCCTTAGATTTATGCAAAAATTTTCGTGTTGATTGATGTGATAATTGTTTTGGTAAATGTTAATAATATCATCTCCCTTATCACATCATCTTGTTAATCACGTGGTAGCTCTATAGTAATTGTCACTTCACTCAAGATGAAAAGATTTGGATACATTTGGGGAGATTGTTATTTGTAATTTGAAAATTGTTTTGTGTGGAGACTTACCATCATGCAATAATAATGTCTTAGTACAATTGTATGAATTTCTGCAAGTTAGGCCTAGATCTACCATGTAAGGGTTTTGGTACAGAGGTGGCCTGTGAATATAATACTTGCCTTTAACATTTGTTGCCATCTTTGATCAGGAATATTCACGGATGTTCGCAGGAAAGCAACTGCATCCTTTTTTCTCATCCTGGAAAGCAGAAACGAAAAATCAGAATGGGAAAGAAGTAGACAGTAACTGTAGTTCAATTGGAAGAAAGGATAAAAACAATACTGTTAGTCCTATTCATGTATTTGACAGGAGTCAGGATGAAGTTGTGTCTATTGATTGGAGTAATTGGACGTTCTATGAGGAAAATGTTGACAATAGAAATTGTTTGGAGGGCAAAATCTCATCAGCTTGTTATGGCTCTGTTGAGTCTTTGAAACTTGATAAGTTGTCATGTGTTCCATATCCCAATAATACATCTTCAGATCTATGTGATTGTGAAGAACATTCGAATGAAAGCCCATCAGAAGTCTCTGCTCTGTTAGTTGATGGTCAAGAGGTATGCTACAAGTTCTCCAATGACAAGTATGTGGTACTTATCTGTTTTATCTCTTGTTCAGTCTTCATTTTCAAAAGGATTTCCCATCAGCCTCTTTTTTTTGGGTACTTTCCAAGTCATGTTGAGATTTTGAGTCATTGTAGCTGTATTTTAAGCAGGACCATCAGCTGGAGCAAGTTATTTATTTTCCCAAGCATGCAGTATCTATGAAAAAATCTGAAGTTGAAGAAAACAGTAACTCTGTCCAGGAAAGGTTGGGATTTTATATAACAAACTTACTGTCAATATCTTTGCAAACATCTTAAGCTATCTGCTATGTCTGTTCATTTATCTTGACCATGCAAATACTTTACAGTGTGTCAATGTTACTATCTTGTTAGTGAGAAGAATGCTTTTAGTATTGTTCTTTTCTTTACACCGAAACCTTGTCATGGTTTGAGAATTACAAGGATTCTTTTGCAAGTGTTTGTCATAGATCTTTAAAAATTGCATTGCTGTTTGTGGGGCCTGTTGAATTTCAGTGTTTTTTACTTAAGAAAATTGTCAATGTGAAACAAAATGATTCAAAAGATAAAAACTACAGAAAACTAGTAAATTCTTATTGTAGATTGAGTACATGGTCTTGTTCATCCATCTTTGACTTTCATCATGGAGTTTGGGTATAAAATCATATTTCTGCCAATCGTTTGTTGCCAAAACTGCTTGGTGGTAAAGATGATTGTTTTTTCTTTCCTTTTTATAAATGATATGTATGGATATACAATTGCGTTCCTAGTTCTTGGTACTTGTCGCAAGTTGTATTTTTTTCTGATTGATAATGTGTTCAATAATATATACAAGCTTTATTCGGTTATGTATTTTTAGCAAGTTTTAGACATTACAGTTTTGTCCATGTACAATTTTGGTGCAGTAGCAGGATGATGTCATACTACAATGGTTGTGCTCATCGGCCTGGGCACAGCTTATGGACGGACAAGTACCGGCCAAAAAATGCGACGGAGGTCAGCTAGTTTGAATAAACTTCTTTTATATGAAACACATATTTTCTGATCCACTGATGCTAGATAAAGTGCACACTCTCAAGAATTATATTATGCATGCATTTTATTTCCCTCCTGTGATTTGTGCCTTGGCAACAACTTCCTGCAGGTATGTGGGAATAGTGAATCAGTAAAATTTATCAGTGAATGGCTGCATATTTGGCATGAAAGAGATGTTCATGGATTCAAGTATTCCTCTGGTAGTGAGAAATGCAGTGTGCCAGATGATAATCATGACTGTTATTTAATTGACTCGGATTCAGAAAATATAGATGAAGGGGATAGCCTGAAGAATGTTCTTTTAGTTACAGGGCCTATTGGGGTATGTGCTTTATATATTTTTGTTAAAATCTCTTTAAAGTTTGTATTGGACTGTTTTTTGTTGTGAACTTGTAATAGGAACTGTCATTATTGCATTCTGAATGAAATATCAATTTTTTATTTCCCTGTATGTTATGATAGGTACTTCTTCTTCAGCTTTCTTTCATCTACTGGATTTTGTCTTATTTTTTATTTAGGTTTCAAGAAATTGCTTTATTGATGCTCACAAATTTCATGAGCTTGTGAAATTTTCAACATATGAATCACTTTCAGCTAATGTTTGTCCATTTGCATGTGTATGCCTCAAATAGCATCTGGACTACACCCTTCAAATATTTCAAGTGCATCCTGTCACCTTTTTGTCTAAGTTTTACATGCATTGGCAGTTTGCTGCTGCCTTTCTATGTTTATGCATCCTCTTTGTATTCTTGTAAAGGCATTCTGTAATGGAGTGTCAAATTAGTATTTCGATCGGACTAGAAGATTTAATTTATAGTGGCAGTTAATAGTATGTTTCTCTGGTTGCAGAGTGGGAAATCTGCAGCTATCCACGCTTGCGCAAATGAGAGGGGATTTAAAGTACTGGAGGTGCTATTAAATTAATATTGTTATTGTTAACCAGTTTACAATTCTGTTTTACCAACTTTCTTATTAACATTGGTTGATTTCTTTTGTTGGGATCAAATTAATTACCTATAGAAAGACAAGTTGAACATAGTAGTATCCTTTTAGGTGCGTAGTGGATGTTGTGTCTGCTAGCTTGTGAATAACTAGCAGTGAGATTCCTTTTAGCAGAAAGAATGCAGCAACTGAAAAAAACACAATCGGTGATATATATATTAAGCCTGCTTTTCTAGATAATAAGGAACTAAGATGATATCTAAAAAAATAGAATAATTTGCAGAATGTGACTTATATTTTGGAGGACCTTGCTCAGCAAAGGGGGGAAAATTTCTACATACTATGAAATGAACTAAATTCCTAGGCTAATAAAATATGTTCCCTTTATTTCCCAACCAAACAAAGTGGAACCTTGCATATTGTTTGATTCTGGGCCCCTTCTGTTACTGATATCTGATCCATCTTTCCCACCATATGACTGACAATGTTTTGGGAAAAGAGAGAGAGAGAGAGAGAAGGATAACTACTGAACTATGATAGCTTATTGTTATGAAAATTAGAATTAAATGAAATGCTAATTGAGTGTGATGAACCATGTACCAAAGAATAATGCATCAGATTGTCGACAAGGAGCAATTGTGAAGCAGAAATTTGGAGGGGCTTTGGAATCCAATTGCCTTGAAAGGTTTGCCACTTTGTATATGACACTGATGCTTGTAATGTTTTTATTCTTTCTGTTGTATCTATTGGGTATTATTTTGTGGCTATTAGAGGCTCTAATAAAGATCAAGCATTAAGAACTTAATAATCTATCTGACATTATGCAGAATATTTCTTCCAGGTCAATAGGAAACCCTCCGGATTCACCGAACAAGAATATCATGAAGTCTTCCCATAATCTATCTCTCAGCGAAGCAGCAAAGCATGCTGATGATGAGGTGATCGAAGTGATACACATACCAGATGATGAAAATTCTCATGGAGTCATGGGAAAATCAGATAATCATGTTAAACCCTTAATTCTTATTGAAGATGTGGATGTCTTTTTTCCTGAAGACCGTGGTTTTATTGCTGCCATACAACAAATTGCTGAAAAGGCAAAAGGGCCTGTCATTTTGACTAGCAATAGTAAGTCGTTCTTTTTTTTTTTTTTCGTTTCACTAGTTCTTTTATTGGCTTCATGTAGCTTCATTTTGTTGAGCATTGCTCTGTGGTAATCCCTAGGTAACAATATTACTCTACCAGACAGTTTGGACAGGCTAGAGGTTTCATTCACAATGCCTACTCCAAAGGACCTGCTTTCCCATTTACATATGGTAAGTCAATGTGGTTCTTGTTCTTGGCTCTCCTTTCAAATTATGGAATTTAAATTCATTCTGTTATCATACTGTAGATTTGTGCGGCAGAGAAAGTTGAATTGCAGCCTCATTTTCTAGTGCAATTAATTGAAAGTTGTCAGGCAGATATTCGGAAAACCATTATGCACCTTCAGTTCTGGTGCCAGAATAAAGGATATGCAAAAGGTTAATCACACAATACAAGACGCATGTTCAGTAATATTTTTGATACTGTTGTTTCTACAAATTATAAAGTATGTTAATTAGACCCAACACAGACATTTCTAGAGATCTCATATTTTATTATTTAGTATCCAATTTGCTTGCTTAGTTGTTTTTCCTAACTCCTTACCATTATATTTCACTAGAACCTCTTAGTGTTTTAACATTAACTTTTCACTTTGCAGATAAAAAATTGAGGAAACTATATGTTCCAGAGCTATTTGATCCAGATGCTGGGCATCATATACTTCCCAAGATAATCCCTTGGGGTTTCCCATCTCAGTTATCTGAGCTAGTTGACAAAGAGATTATGAAATCATTGTCTCTGATGGAAGAAAATTCAACCTTGAGGGAAGTACGTGAGGGGGAATGGCATGATGAAATGCCAAGCAATCAAGACATGCATAATAACCCAGCAGATAGTGTGGAGGCCAAAAAGGAAGAAATGTTAAACATGAATTCCTGTGTTCACACTAACAATGAACTTGAGGATCCTTTGGCTAATGAATGTGAGATTTCCAATCTCCCTCACACCCCAGTTTCATTCTCCCAGCAAAACATTAAGAGAAAATTCAATGTAGTTGCATCATCAGATTCTGAAGATGAGCTCATCCAAAATAAATCTTCTGTTGCCGAGAGGGATATTAACAATAAATTTCTTTCTGAAGATCATAGTAGGTTTCCTTCCCACTTTTCAAATGCACAAAACTGCAAAAGTCCACCAATTGACAAGTTACATTATCCTTTAAAAGAAAAATTGGAGGGAACCCATTGTCTTTGTTCAGAAGTAGCAAATGACTTACAAATAAGTACATGTATATCAGTTGATATATCCTGTGCGCCAGAATCATCATTTGTTCCAGAGACTGCAATTGATAATGGGGCAGAGTTGTTATCTGGAAAAGAGTGCGGTGGTTATGTTGCTGAGGCTGTAGAAGTTTCTGTGGCCAATGAGTTTGATCTCAATCTTCCACCGGTTGGAGCAGACAATAATTCTATGCTCGAAATGCATAGAAATCCTGACATGTTGGAAAAATTTTGTGCTGTTATTGCAGAATCGTCTCACATGGAGGAGGTGGAAGATTCTCAAAATGAACATGTGGAGACCATATCAAGAGTGCATCAATTGATGGATGAGTGTAGCCGTATGGATTTTAAGAGGAGATCCAAACCCATGGAGGAGCTTAGGTCCCGGGAAGCCATTGATTTAGTGAGAGAATCATGGAAGAAACTCCGGTATGGAAACACAGACCTGAGGCAGTATGCAACCTTAGAAAAGCCAGATGCTTTTCAAATCATAAAACTTACTCATGGAATGTGTGATCTAATTTCAGAAGCTGATCTGTTGCTTTCTAAGTGTCATTCTCCAGTGAGTTTTATCTTACACACACACACGCACTTACATGTATTGCTATTGAGGATCTTTCATTTACTTCAATTTTTTTCCATTGCATAGTCCAGGATAATGAATATGTACTTCTGCAGGATTTTTTGGAACTGCCGATGTTTCCTCATGAGGATTTGGATGCATGTGCCTGGCGTGATGAGCAGTTGCAGATGACTTCCTCAATTGTGCAACATGGATTCTCCATATATGCAAATGACATTTCCAATAAAGGATCAAATGTGGGTTCTAATACAAAGACAGACTTGACTTGGGAGATACTGGCTTGCACAAATGATATGACATCTTGTAAATTATGCGAGCAGGACCTGGAAACAACTGGGATCTCCCTTACTGCAAGTAACATACTGTTAGAATGGTAAGAATTCCTCAAGTTTCTTGCTAGTCATGCTCCTTGTGTGTATAGGATGATTTGAACATTTTGAATTGGATAAATTGCGGAACAAATATTGGGTTTTTGCTTCACCCTCTTGCTAATAATTTTTTTCATCCAAAATGACACTTAACTTCTTGCTGATATTTCCTTGTAGTAATTTCATTGATTAACCATGCATGTATTTACTCTGACTGTTTGCATTGTAGGGAGATGAAGTCAGGCCTTTTCAATAGGGTTAAGTCCCTAGTTCCTTCAAGATCTTACTTGGCATTGAAAGGTTATGCATTTCATGAATACCTTTCTTCACTGGGCTGCATTTTAAGATCAGAATCTTTCCGTTTGACAGAAAGTAGCAACAATACAAAGAAAAGGAGGTATGCCCTTGTAATATCTGCTTGGTATTCAGCAACTTTTTAATAAGTCATTCTTGCCCATTCACTATGGTTGGTCATCAATTTATTTGCGCAATGTTCTTATGCAGGAGTCGAGGTTCTGGGCACTACTTGAGTACCGGTGCTTTTATGTTGTCCCCTGAGGATATCTCAGTGTTGGTTCAATCTAACTCATTCGCAAAGCGTTCATCCCAATCAGAGGATGGTGGTTTCAGATGAAGAGTGATATGAGAAAGCTAACTTAAATTGAGTAGATGTACTAACCTTCTCAATTTTACTAACAATTTTCTTGGCTCAGTGGAATTGTCAAGAGAAATGAAAGAAATGTATATAGCTAGTATTGGAAAATTGGCCATCAATATGAGAAACGCGAAGAGTTTGCCTGGAGTGGCTACCTTTTTCGGCCAAATCTAGGGTGTGATTCCTTCTCACTTTCATTCAACTGGTTGTAAAGATTATAGTAATTAGTGCTCCCCCTGTATTGTTTATTATGGCATTGAAAGCGAATTGATATTTTTTTGGAAAAAAAAATAATAATAAGGATCATGATGCAAATTGGGAATGGCCTCAAATGCAATGAATGGGTATGGGTTATTATGCTTCCTAAGGTTGAATAATTTTTTTGGGGGTAATGTCTTCACATGATGCAAGCAATTGCTTGACCATATTTAGGGCCATAACCACTCAAATACGATCAAATTTTCACACCATCACGCAAACGCAACTACTTAGTAGCAATTAGTTTAAGCGTAACACATCTACTGTTTACATGTAATGTGTGCTGTGAAACGAATGCAACATGTGAGAAAATTAATCACAAACCTGCCAAACCAAACCATATATCGTATTGTTCCGTTTCGGTTTTACCATTATGATAAAACAAAAGAAAGAAACAAGATGGGTCCACGGTATCGGGGAAAACAAAAAAAAAATTATATTAGCCACTGCACCGGCCATTGATTTTGATGTCAGCAATGGATTTGTTCTTCGGCTTGTTTCATCTGTTGGGTTGGGTTCCACTATTCACGAGATTATACAAGTTAGAAAAGGAAAAGAAAAGCTGCTGCTGAATGCTAATTCGTCTCTATTCAATTCTCTCTTTGGCTTTTTAAGTTCCAATAAAACTGTTGATAAATTGGCACTTTAGTGGCCTTTGCTCGAGTTTGCACGGAATTCCAGGACCCGATGGTAATGTAATTTTAAACAAGAAAGGGGAATGGCCTGCACTTGCAGGTGTCACAGTTGAGGCGATGCCGTGACACCTTAGATTTTGGCTTGTGAAGCCTTATCAATCGGCAATGGGAAAGAAGGAGATCTGTGTGACTGAGCTCTTGAATCATTTTGGGAGTTGAAAACAAACGATTTTTTACTCCTCAACTTTTAGCCGTTAATTTGTAGCTTTGTAGCATCGCGAAAGCTACTTGCACGACTAGCATAAAATGCAAGGACCCCTCTAAGTTACGGTAACCGTAACTTACGTCCGTTGTCGTTTTTTTTATTTTGTTTTCTTGTAAAATTTCATTCAAGCCCCTTATACTCTACATTATTTATAATTTATTCATAAATATTATAAAATTTTTACATTTATTCATAAATTTTTAAAATATCAAATTTATCCCTATAATTTTTAAATTTCTAAAATACCCTCTATTTAATTAAAAATATAATTATTATTAAATGATTATTATTATTATTAACAAAAATAAAAGGTATTATAATTAATTAATATATTAACAATAATTATTATTAATAATTAATTTTTTATTATTAATAATAATTAATAGTAATAATTATTGTTAATAATTTAACTAAAAAATTATTATTAATTATTATTAATATATTAATTAATTATAAACTCATCTCCAAATCCACACACTCTATTTTTCCATCACACTCTCTCTTCCCACCCTCCGATCAAGATCATTTTCACTATCTGAACGCACGCGTCATCAAACTCATTAATTCCTCTTCTCAACATGACAACGCATCAATAATACTCCCAATAAATTTGTCGCCACCACCTCAACCATAAGCGAAGTCTTAAACTTGCGTTTTCTTCGCTTTTCTCCGCTCCATTGCGCTCTCTACGCTCCATTTCTTATCCTTAAATAAATAAATAAATGAAAATAATAATTATTGTTAATAATTTAACTAAAAATTATTATTAATTATTATCATATTATGGGTTGGATTTGAAGTGTTGTCTAAAAATCCAATTCAAATGAATTGGATTTGAATATAAGTATATTTAGATTATTATTTTGTATTTTAATTATTTTGATTATTATTATTATTAAAAAATTAATTAATAATAATAATTGTTATTGTTAACAATTTAACTAAAAAATTATTATCAATTATTATTAATATATTAATTAATTATAATACCTTTTATTGTTGTTAATAATAATAATATATTTAAAATTAAAATTAAAATTATATTATTATAATCATAATTATAATTGTAATCCATTAATAATAATTATATTTTTTAATTAAATGGAGGGTATTTTAAGAATTTAATAATAATAATAATCCATTATTATAATTTTAATTTTATTGTTGTTGTTGTTGTTAATAATAATAATAATAATAATAATTCATATAATAATTATTATATTTTTTAATTAAATGGAGGGTATTTAAGAATTTAAAAATATAATTAAAAATTTGATATTTTAAAATTTTTTGAATAAATTTAAAAATTTTATAATATTATAAATAAATTATAAATAAAATAAAATATAAGGGACTTCAATGAAATTTTACTAAAAAACAAAAGAAGAAAAAGACAAACGGACGTATGTTACGTTAAACGTTAAACGTAACTTAGAGAAATCCAAAATGCAAATGAAAACAACATAGTCCCTATTCATGGTAGGTACATTAGTACCACCTTGTAGTAAATGTTTATTAAATTTTTGAAACGCGGCAGCGTCGTGTTATCGAATGGTGATTAGTGAACGCTTTAATTTTTTATAGGGACTATGGTGGAGTCTTTGAGACCACTGATTGAGGTGTAGTAATGGTATTGCTGTGACATCTTTTTAACAATTTATTGCCATTTCCTTCTTTTTCTGCATTATATGATTATCAAAGTGAACTTTTAGCTTGGAAATGAGGCGAATTTAATGTGTGATTTTACCAAGGAAAACTTGTACATTGACAGACGCGTTGACAAAATTAAAATAAAACATAAAATTTTCAATTAATAATCTCAATATTCACATCCCAATTTTGTTGTCTCAATAATAATAAAAACTTCAGCATAATGGAGAGACTATGTGATATAGGATTCATTCGGTAGTGGAAATTGTAATTTTTATGCCAAATCGCTAATATTTTCAAGAAAAAATTTATGGGTGTTTAGTGATCGTCTTAATTATACTCAAAATCAGTTCATCCATGCTCATTTTTTTCTTAAATTTTTTAATAGCATTTTCACATAGTTTCCAAATTTTTGTTAACTTTTTTTTTACATTTATATATTCTATATAAAAAAAAATTGATACTTTGTGATCCTATAACTATAAGTTTTGGTTATTAAAATAATTTCAAAAAAATAAACAAAAAAGGAAGACGAGGAGAGGGTATTGTTGTAATTTTAATGATCTATCAGTCTCGGCGATTTACTCGGGAGCAATTATTTGGACGTACGACTATCTGACTCGATTAACACCAAGAAAGCCCAATTCACGAGGGCCCCAATTCTGACATTTCCCCTCTGTCCTTGTTTTTTTTGGTTTGCATTTTCTATTTGATAAATAATAATTATTTTCAAAAAATTAAAAAAAAAAAGTAATTATAGGCTGTCCGTCAGATCAGGATTCTTTACTGTGGTCTGAATCTCTGATGAATGAAGGAAGAAGCAATGCACAAGCCCCACCCACCAGGCCCCCATTATTACTTCTTACTGCTTTTGATTTACTATTTTATTACTCTTTCCAAATCTACTAGTTGTATTTCAAAGAGGTAACACGAACGAATCTAACCAATCCCGTTCTTTGTGGCTATGGTGGCATTTTCAAGTTTAATTGATTCCGATACTGGGTCTAGAATTCTCTGAATTCATTCCATCGTGATCCATGAGTCTATCTAGTTTGATTCATCGTTTTCGAATGACTTGATTTTAAACCAATTAATGATATATTGTTTGATCTTGCTTGTTTTATAGTGTTTGATTAATTTTGTGCAATTGCTCCCGCTCACAAATGTTGGGTGAATTTACTTTTAAAAGTCTAGGCCATCGTATTTCTTTGTCCACATAGAATACCAAACTCGAGTTCCTTCACTTTCTCGCTTTCGCTTCGGCTTGCTTTTGAAGAGTCTCAAAGCTGCATTTGCTTCTGCGCACAGAGCTAGCATCTGTATGGACCATGCATAGAGTAAAATGCCCATTTCTGGAAAATTGCTGAAGGCATCACAAGGAGAGACTAAAGCCTTTCGATCACACCGTGATATCCCATCAATATGAATTTTGCCTCAAAAAAGTGACTGGTTCGTAGTTTCACATAAATGGCGCTACAAGTTGAATGACTTCCCTCTTGATAACCCTATTCCATACATGGACCACTCCACTAGATAACATGTGCACATACACTGCACGCCCACATGGCATCAAAACCACGTACCATAACGGGTTATGTATTTAATAAATATAATAAACAATTCATAAAGAATCAGATTTTGCACATACAGAATCTGATAATTACATTTGAGAAGATGTAGTACAAAGAAAAAGAATCCTCTGTGAATCATCATAAAAAATTGACCATGCTGTCCGTTGCATGTAGAGTAGCCAATTGTTAAGTATCATATATACAGAGATGATATCGATAAAGCTACAGGAGTGGGCAGTGATTCCCGTGACTTTAACCTGCGCAAAAGATGATAAGTGATCATGCCTTTGCATCATCGCCCTCCCCATTCATCATCTCCTTTTTGTCTTTCTCTCCTCTAATTTATCTTCAATTTCGATTGGCATTTATCTTTGGGATAATAACATCCAGACCTCATAAGTTCTTACGTTTTCTCAAATACAGACAAAATTTGTTATTTAAATCAACAAAAATAATGGAAAAACAAACTGATGGTTTTCTGTATATTATCCTCACACATGTCTCACAATTTTTTAATTTCTTTTTGTACAATAGATTGTATTCCTATTATAACTCTTAAATTAAACAGATCCAAAGTCCCGTCTAAATGATTGATAGACGCTCACTATTTTTAATTTTGGTCTTTATAAATTAAGAGCATGTAAATTTAATGCCAAAGAGTATCCCGGCATTTAAATGGCATATGTCACAGAGCATATAGGGACCTATTTGATCAAAGAGAAAACTATGTTCTTATTTAAAAAATAATTAAAATATAGGGACCTTAACATTATACTACCTCTTTCTTTTTCCCTATTTTACGAAAGAATATTATCTACCAATTATTTATTTTTTAAAATTTCTTTTAAGAATACACAATTTTTTTATTTTTTAGCTGAATTATATTAGAAGTTATATTTTTTTGTATTTTTTATTTAAATGTCATGATCGTTAAGATTTTATTAATTTTCTTAACAAAATAATAATTTTACCCCTTAAATTAATCATTTAGGATAAAATAATAATTTTATATTTCGATGATAAAATTATTATTTTATTAAAAAAACTAACGAAATCTTAACCATCTATCTAATAAAGTAAAAAATTATAAAAAAATATAGTTTAGGATAGAATTGAGTTAAAAATAAAAAAAAATACGAATTTTTAAAAAAATAAAAAAAAGATGGTCATTAAATAATTTACCTTTTATGAATTAATTTATTTTCCATCGTACACCAAACTTCTTTTATTTCCCGACTGATTCAATATTAAAATTCACAACTTCCCTACGCACCCCACCATTTCTCTTTATCTCTCTCCAGAGACTATTCCCTGCAGTGATTCTCTCTGTTCTACAGTGTACAGTTATTAGCCTGCTTAAGCTCTGTTCATATACACAGCACAAAATTTGGCATTTTGCTGACAAATTAAAATGCCAAGTTCAGTTTCATTTCTAAGGCAACTAAGTGGAAGAGAGGCTTGGAGATCAACATCTTGGAGGTGGGGTGGCAGCAGCAACGACAACAACTACTACGGTGGCTGCAGCGGCGGTGCTGGAAACAGTTACGACTCTGAGGGAAGCTTGCAGCAGCAAATGGAAGGGCTAAACAACATGTGCGGCGGCGGCGACAATGGAGGGCTTGTAACGAGGAAGAGAGTGATGGTAGTGGTTGACCAAACTTCACATTCAAAGCATGCAATGATGTGGGCACTTACCCATGTCACCAACAAGGGTGATTTGCTCACTCTGCTTCACGTCGTTCCTCCTCCTCAACCCACCACCTCTCACCATGACTCCTCTGCTTGCTGTCCTTACCTAGCTAACTCTCTTGGCTCACTCTGTAAAGCTTGCAAGCCTGAGGTATATGATTCGGTGTTTCATAGATCCCACATTGTTCAAAACAGCGTGCATGTTTTACATTCTTATTGTTAACTAGATTTAGATCCCACTTCATCTTTCGCTTTTCCTTTTGAGTGCTTAGAGAGAAGACATTAACATTCTTCACAGAGAAAAGTGATTTTTCAGATACTTTTTTCTTTTTTTGTCTCTCTTCAAGTAGTTAATTTTCTTTTCGTCACTTGGATTTTTCTGGGAAAAGAGAGGGCAGGCGTGCATGCTCGCATTTCTGTCTCCTGTGTCTAATTTTCTTGTTGTTGGTGGGACAATGTTTCAGGTGGAAGTGGAAGCACTGGTGATTCAAGGACCAAAGCTGGGCACAGTGATAAGCCAGGTGAAAAAGCTAGAGGTTTCTGTGCTGGTTCTGGGTCAAAAGAAACCCTCTTCATTCATCAACTGGTGGGTAAATTCAAATCAACCCCATCATGCAATCTTCACCGTCAGATCTCATTCTCTCTCTTTGTGATCTCTTGATTAATTATACATTGGGTTGTTGCTTTTGCTTTTGCAGCTTCTGTGGAACCAGCAGCAATGAAGAATTTGTGGATCAGTGCATAAAAAATGCAGATTGCTTGACCGTTGGAGTGAGGAAGCAGAGCAAAGGCATGGGTGGTTACATTATCAGCACCAGATGGCAGAAGAATTTCTGGCTCTTGGCTTAGAGCCTTAGAATATATTATTAGATTATATTATTACTCCTTATTAGATCTAATTATAAAGCATGGGAGCAGCATATATGAGCTTGAGTCTGTAATATTTATTAGTATCTAATCTAATTAATCTCAATAATGACTAACCATCTAGCTCTTTAATTAGTTCCTCCGTATTAATGAACCTGCATGTATTCTCTATCTCCCTCTTTCTACCTGAAATCTAGAGTTCTGCGGTAGTGAACGAAATTGAAGTTAATAACATTCCCCTGTTCAATATTTGGCGTATTCTTTTTTTTCTTTTTTTTTTTCCGTTTGAGAAAGAAGTATAAACCAAGTTCTGTGATCTTAAAAAGAGTACCATTGATGTTTTCATTTGTTATTAAATACGTACCACAAAATGCTTATGTATATTGGAAGCATCATAATGCGTGGATAATGATATTGGTTTTGGTACAATGCTCCTGAAGTTGAGCGAGGAACTTTTGGCACCGCAAATCTATAATCGCAATCCTCGAGGCACGTCCCAAACACACGAGAGATTCAAATTTCAATAGTATGTTTGGTAGTGGGATAAAATGCTTAGGATTTGACTATTTGAAACAAAACTGATCATATTCTGCTTTTACTATATCCCATGTTTGGTGAATGAAAATGTTTTAGGATTGCTTACTGCAAATAATGGGCCAGAGAAAGCTCAGATCTTCTGATAGTAAATGATAGAGTTCGAGCCTTCACAAAAGTGCACTTACAATGGTAAACGGCAGAGTTCGAGCCTTCACAAAAATATTATGAAGGTTAATTTTAATTATTAATTAATTAAGTGGAGATGATCTCTTTTTTTTAAAATGTGAGTAGAATGTGTATAAATGTTTAAAGAGTTTAGGCAGTGTTTCAGTGGGTATAAATGTATGACGAGGAGATCCCGGCATTATAGTTTATAAATATTAATTGTAATATCTAATGTAATATCAGTAACAATCTCTGTATAACAAAATTTAAAAAAAAAATGTTTTAGGACTGCTTATTCTCAGGCCACCATATAATCCCACGTAAAGAAGACACGAGATTAGTTATATAATTTATTATTACATTGATTGGTAAATCATTGATGTTGATTGGTATAATAATAATACAAAATTCTTTAGTTAATACGAATAATGATAAATTATAATATTAATTATTAAGAAATAATTTTTATAATTAAAAATATTTTTATTTTATATTAAATGAATTTTTCAATTATAATCATCACATTGAATTATGATTAAATAAATATTTATTTATTTTAATACTACTAATAAAAAAAAATTTGATCGAATTCAATCTAATCCCAAACTACGCCAAACACAAGATATTATTAAATACAATCATATCGTATCATATCCTATAGGAATCTTATCATGCATACCAAATGCACCCCAATTGCAACATGAGGGTATGTTTCTTTACATAATACAGTACAGTTTCTTATACAATGTTAAAATCTTATGTTAACCACCCAATCAAGCATAAATTTGTTTTCAGTCCCGTGGTGTTATCGTGTTGGACGGACGGGATTTACGGACCGACATGTCTCATAGTGTCGAAGGCCGAGGGCCCGAATGAGAAAATGCAATTGGGCTTCCCAAATACGCCGCTGATCATAGACCTCTCCATCTGAATCAGACACAAATCCAACGGCAAATCTCGTGTGTTTAAACCTCGAGAATTAAATTAAACCTCCCTCAAACTCTGCTTCCTCTCTGCAACCTCAGTGCAAATATTGATCGACACTGTGACACCGAAGTAACATTTACGGCTCACGTTAACCGCCTTATGTCTCTATTTATATTTCTTAATTTAAATTTTGTGCATATAATTTGACTTTTTATTCCAATTTTTGGTTCAGTTTCGGCATGAGGGAGGAGAAGCCAAATAAGCTTCTGATATTGTACGCTTCGCAAACCGGCAACGCGTTAGATGCTGCCGAACGTATTGGCCGCGAATCCGAGCGCCGAGGCTGCCCCGTCGTTGTCCGCTCTGTGGATGACTACGATTCTGTAAGTCAATTTTTTGTTTCCAGAAACTTCAGTTTCTGTTTAATTTTTTTTTTTAATTAATTTAACTAATATCGCTTGTCATGCTTTTACGGAAGCAAGTGATCACTTCATCATATTAGTTAAATAAAACCACCTTAAAAAAGATAATTGAAGCGAGGATTCTCACGGAAAAAAGGTTACAGCTTAATGGTAATGCTTTACTGTTGCAATTTTGTTTTGGAACTCAGAGATGCTTGCCTGAGGAGGACACTGTCATTTTTGTTGTTTCAACGACAGGCCAGGGAGATACACCAGATTCCATGAAGGTTGGTCTTGAATTTTATCATGGATGCTATTGACTTACATATTTCATGCTTGTTTTTATTGTTTATTTTTCTTACTGTCTCCTTTTATATTTGTGTAGGTATTTTGGAGGTTTCTTCTTCAGAAGTCTTTAAGTAAGCGGTGGCTGGAAGGTGTTCGCTATGCTGTTTTTGGACTTGGTGATTCTGGCTATCAGAAATTTAATGTAATCAGTTCTATATTCTTTTTATTATTGCAAAATTTCTTTTAGTTTCATTTTCTAATACTTATATAAATTTATGGAATGATATATACATTTCTTCTGTCCATCTGCTTTTGGGTGTCATTAACAATATATCACTAGTCACCACTCCTCCATAGATTTTTCAATCTTTATTTATTGAAATTAAAGTCTTTCCAGAAGGCAGTAGTCTTAAATTTTTTTTTTGTCTGGTTGAGGTGAAATGTTTCTGTTATCTTATTTCATTTTATTTTTTTTCTCCTTACATTGGAATCTGGAAAAGCAGTTAATGAATGCTTTATCCAAAGATACTTCTAGGTACCAACTAGCAAATTGGGAAAATTACACTTCTCTCTAATTGTCCTGGCCTCAGAAAATCGTTGAAATATTTCTCTTTATGTTATTTCATCTTATTTTTTTCTCCTTATAGTGGAATCTGGAAAAGCAGTTAATGAATGCTTTATCCAAAGAGACTTCTAGGTACCAACTAGCAAATTGGGAAAATTACACTTCTCTCTAATTGTCCTGGCCTCAGAAAATCGTTGAAACCAATCTTGTGCTATTGTGTACCTACAAAATGAGTAACTAGTTATCGGACCAAAATTGCACTCTTGTTGGCTGATGTTTGAATTGCGGTAGCTGTCTGTTGAATCCTTTACGTTATTAAAACTACTATGATTATATTCTCTGAACCATGTGACTGTAGCATGCTTTTATGTTTCTTTTGATGATTCATAGTGTGTAACTTGTTTAACACTTCAGTTTTTACACTTGTGTTTTGATGGGTGCAGTTTGTTGCAAAAAAGCTTGACAATAGACTTTTATATCTTGGAGCAACAGCTGTAGTTGAAAGAGGCTTGGGAGATGATCAGCATCCTTCTGGGTATGACTATGGTATAATTTACCAGTAAAGAAAATATTGCTTGATTCAATATTTTCTACCATTAGTTTTCCATTTTTTCAAATCTTTTGTGGTTTCTTCAAATGTTACAGGATTAATTGATTATGACCAACTGGCATAAGAGTATAATCCTATGATTTGAAAACATGTTGTATCAGTAAATTTAATTGAAACCTTATGTTGTAGTTCCTTTCCTGAAGTTAGTAGGCATTTATGTGATATACACAATTTTGTAACTTTTATGCTATTCTTTGTGCTCACTGCTCACTGATACCTTCCAAGGCAGCTTTTGTAGAAGTTAGTTCAAACTACAGGGTTCCTAGTTATCTTCAATAAAGGTCCAAAAATTCGTGTTTTCAATTTTTGCTATTTTTTTATCCAATTTTGAAATCAACTTTGGATTATTAATTGTGATGTCTCGATTGTGATGAAAAAGAAATTTATTTTAACTTTATTTCATCGCATAGGTATGAAGGTGCTTTAGATCCATGGATGCAAACTTTGTGGAGGAGGTTGCATCAAATTGATTCCTCATTCTTTCCCCAAGGCCCAGATCATGTGATTGAAGAAATGAAATTGATTGACCAGCCAAAAGTTCATATAACATATCATAGCATTGACAATGCAGTTTCCCGATTATCAAATGCCTCGGGTAACTAAAGCCATTTATTTATGGTTACTCACTACTCACTAGGTGAATTGACGTAGAGAATAGATTTTTGACATTTTGGATAATTTTCTTATAGCTGTATTTATTCCTATGAGAGTAGGTCTTCCATGTGTTGCTCTTCGGAAATAATGTGTGGCATAGTGTCATTACACATGTGAGGAGTACTTTGTTGGCAGAAGGCAATATTTAGGGGAAATGTTTTACATTCTGAATGTGGTATTTTAATTGTTGCAGTGCTGGGTTGTCAATAAATTTTTGTTGGCATTACAATCATTATTTTTGTGTACTTATCTATCATCTGGCAACTTTCTTCTTGAGCGACTGTTCTTAATGTTGCTGCCTTTTGCCACATAACAGCAAGTTATTTTTTGTCCCTGCATGCTAAGATGGTGTTTAGTTTTTCAATTTGAGTTAAAAAATGATAATGATCTGGACTCTGAGATGTCAACATTATTTTTTGAATCTATGTAGGGTCAAGTCGAAAGGAACGCATTGCTTCCTTTTTGCAAATATCTAGTTGGGAGTTGCAGGAAAACTTTGGACCTTCCTCTTTCATTAGAGATGATGCTATTCTCTTAATCCATCCAATGTAGTTTGATATGGACAAACATTTACATTGATTTTAGAAATTGTAGTTAAAATGGAGTAGTCTTCTAAGAATACTGACAACGGTATGCTTTCTGTGGTTATCCCAGATTTGGAAGGCATCCGGATGCAACTTGAGACAGCCTGCTCGATGTCTGCTGGAAAATTGTCCAATTACAACAATAAGCCTGTGTGCTTTCTGAAAATGGTATTGATAGCATGATATATTGCAGTGTGGATTATTTACTTGTTTCAGAAAATATTGTTCTTTTCTACCAATTTTCAACTAAGCATGTTAGCGACCAACATATAGTGCAATGCATTTTGCTGCTGATCTTTATGATATAAGTAACATTTTACACAATTTTGCTTTCATGTCATGTATTTTTGTTCCCGGGGATCCTTCATTTTTAAAAGGGAAAAAAAAATTCTGAAAGACTTACCACTCTAAAATTCTCTTCCTTGTTTGTTTCAGCAATAATTCCTTTTAATGATTCTTTTTTCCCCAACTACTAGCTGGGTCCATGGCCTTTGTTTCCTAGGTACTCATTTTGTATGGGCTTTTATTTTAATATTCTCACAAATTCATTGATTCATTTTTTCTTGTAGATAAAAAATCAACCACTGACTAAATCTGGCAGTGGAAAAGATGTCCGTCACTTTGAGTTTGAGTTTGTTTCTGCAGTAAGTTGTTTCCTGGGATTATTGTTGTTATTATTAATATAATATTTTTCTATTCTCACTCTGTATGGTGCTGTATGGTGTAGCCTGTTATTTTTTCTTTATTGGTGAAGTTCTGTTATTTGCTTTCAGGCCACAGAATATGAAGTTGGAGATGTCCTTGAGGTTCTTCCTAGTCAGGATCCGGAAGCAATAGATACTTTCATACAGCGGTGTAACTTGGATCCGGAAGCATTAATCATAGTAAACAGTACTTCTGCTTTTGGACTAATTTCATTAATTCTTCCTTGCATTTTGCTGTATTCATAGATTACATCATGATTCTGCTGTCTCTGTTATATAATTTTATGATTGTGCGTGCTGTATGGGATCAACTTTTTGTGATGTTATGGATGTCACACATATGAAGAAACTTGGTGAAATTATTGTTTTGCATTACACAAGCCTAGGTAATTATGCTGAAACATGCTCTTTCTCAGGTTCAACGTGAAGAGATGAAGAATTATCTTCCTGACATTCACATAAATACTACAGAGGTGCCCATAAAGTTAAGAACTTTTGTGGAATTGACAATGGATGTTGCATCGGCTTCTCCACGGCGTTATTTCTTTGAGGCAAGAATCCTTTGTCTTTGACTGGCTGGTTATATCGTAGAATATCTTAATTAGATCACCTTGCCAGCTTAAGTTATGTGGAATGCTTTTGTATGCTTGGACATAATTTTTATTCATGCATAGTACCAAGTCAGATTTCAGGAAACCATTGGAATGGAAGAAAAGTTTTATATTGGTACTCTGGTAGCTGTACTTTCAATTAAAAGGCTACAAATTTATGGCTTAATTTTTAATGATACCCTGTCTAGTTGGCACATTATTCCCTGAGATTAAAAAAAATAATAAAAAAAAGGTGAAGAATTCAGATTCTTAAATCACATAAAACATCTAATCAGAAGTTCATTGTGGTTCATTATATAGCTATACTTTAAGTCCTACTTAATGCTGGAAGGATATAAATTAAGGAAATTATGGACATCATCTTAAATATATTTGTTGCCCTTCATGTCATAGTCCTTTGTGCTTTTGGAAAATGCATGTGTGCATCAATGAATTTCCTGAGTTCTTTTTCCCAGGTTATGAGTTTTTTTGCAACAGCTGAACATGAAAAGGAAAGGCTTCAATATTTTGCCTCACCTGAAGGAAGAGATGATCTGTACAAATACAATCAGAAGGAACGTAGAACCGTTTTGGAGGTAAGTTTTGGAGAATATATTATATGTACCCTTTTATCTAATTCTAATCTCTGATTAGAATGGGTTATTGGGCTATATATGTAGAACCTTTTGGTGGATCCAAAACCACTTGGACAACGTTATTCTGTGTAGGAGCAAGCTCTTACAGATAGAATCCCTCTCAAAACTTCTTATTGTTAAAAAAAGAAAAGCCAACAAAATTTTTATTTCTTTTGTTCATTTCTTTGGCACACCTATTCTTTCTGGTTTCAAATATTTTCTTGTGTTTCTTTGGTACAAGGTTTTAGAGGATTTCCCGTCAGTGCAAATGCCATTTGATTGGCTGGTGCAGTTGGTTCCTCCCTTAAAGACAAGGGCTTTCTCCATTTCTTCTTCCCCTTTAGCTCACCCCAATCAACTGCACCTGACTGTCAGTGTAGTGTCATGGATGACGCCTTACAAAAGGAAGCGTACCGGTCTGTGCTCTGCGTGGCTTGCTGGACTGGATCCTCAACAGGGTATGGACACCATAAAATAGTTCACCTTATCAAGCTTATTTCAGTTATGCAACCATTTATTTGTTGCTGTGCAAATTTATTTATTCTATTGGGTGCAGGAATTTATATACCAGCATGGTTTCAGAAAGGTTCCCTTCCTCTCCCACCACCATCAGTTCCCCTCATCCTCATTGGACCTGGAACTGGTTGTGCTCCTTTTCGTGGGTTTGTGGAAGAAAGAGCCATACAGAGTTCATCTGGTCCAGCTGCTCCAATCATCTTTTTCTTTGGTTGCCGCAATGAAGATGATTTTCTATATAGAGAGCTTTGGTTGTCTCATTCGTTAAATGATGGAGTATTCTCGGAAGTAAAGGGTGGAGGCTTTTATGTTGCCTTCTCAAGGAACCAACCACAAAAGGTTTATGTTCAGCATAAGATGCTGGAACAGAGCCAGAGGATTTGGAATTTGCTGCTCTTGAAAGCTTCAATATATGTTGCAGGCTCCGCAACCAAAATGCCCTCAGATGTTTGGTCAACCTTTGAGGAAATTGTATCAAAAGAGGGGGAAGCTTCAAGGGACTCTGCTGGAAACTGGCTTAAAGCATTACAAAGAGCCGGTAGATACCATGTTGAAGCATGGTCCTGAACTGTGCTTAATAGTCGGCAATTCCTATTGCCATAGTTGACCGTTCTGGTGGAAAATGGAAAGTAAAAGGATAAGCTTCTGAATGAGGTGCGAAGCATTGGATTTTTTATATCTGAACTATAAAATGGGTACTCGGATTTGATTCCTTCCCACTTCACAAATAGGTAGAGTACAGCTTGGAGAAAGCTTTGCTCCGGGAAGCGCCTAACGATATGATTTATGCATAAATTTTCAAAGAATATTACCATCGCTTAAGGATCTGCCGCACTGCCAACAAACAACATTACAATGGAGTGTTTCTATTGTTTAATTTGTTTATGGATCTGTTTTCGGTTTTTCATTATTTATTGTTTGAATAATCTTCTAATTTTTCATCTCATTTCTGGAGATTGGACCGAACTGAATTCTGGAAATGCACTTTTTTTCATCTGTTTTTCTTTTTAAATATATATTTTTTTCAACATATTTCGGCTAGCTCAGAAAGGTCCAATCGTTGGCTTTTCATATGAGTGATACAACGAATATATGTTTTATTTCTATTGAGTGTGGATTTTACTTTTCACTTCATTGCTGTCCACCAAGCCTTTTAGAAAAAATGACAAATGAATTAAAATGATAACAATAATGAATATTTTCTGTCGGTTATTTTTACTCCGGAGTCCCACATC
This sequence comes from Luvunga scandens, assembly GCA_030449905.1. NCBI lineage: Eukaryota > Viridiplantae > Streptophyta > Magnoliopsida > Sapindales > Rutaceae > Luvunga > Luvunga scandens. The sequence continues at coordinate 2,985,932 of JASUUG010000798.1, read as the reverse complement.
AGGTTGATTGAACCCATTTCGGCTGAGTTGCGATTTTCTCAACAAATTGACAAGTAAAAGTCGCAACATAACTGGCTTTTAATTTTTGTTTTCATTAATATAATTGAAAACGAAGAAGTGAAAAGCAAGATAACCTCCCTTAATAAATGATTAAGCAAATTTACTCCCTAAAGAGTCCAGGTTTCAATCTCTTCACCAGGTAAGGATCTTGAGTCTTCGTTGAGCTCGACACGTTTTAGGTTGTAGGGTGGACACTGCAGGGGGAGCTTTTCAATGGTACAAATAGCAATTTGATGAAGGTGAACAAGAAAAATTTTTCTATTTGTGAGCAAGAAAAAAAAATTATATTAAAGAAATCTCTGAGTTATCTACTTTCAAAAGCACATAATGTGATTTTTTTTCCCCTATTTCCCAAATTCTCTCTTCCTATAACCCCTTTTCAAAAAGCCTTAGAATCTCAAGCACGCCCTCATAACTAGACTTTATCATCTAGTTTATCATTTACAAGGGGAAGCAGTTCCATCAGATTTCTTGGAGTACGGGGCGTCCTTGGAGTTCCAGGCGGTGGCTGTTGAGAAAGCAAGTGCCTGATATATCCATAGAATGTACAACCTACAAGTGTAATTGCACATCCAACAGCATTCATACCAGAGATTGGATTCCGGAATATCAACCATGAAACCAAGACAGCGACAGCAACCTGCATTAGAATAGACATTAAAACAAAAAATAAGAATATGTTTTGCATCATTCCACAATTAAATGGAGGCTTAGATGCAATAATGAAGTATGGAAAGTTTAGGGAAAATGAGATGAAAGATAGTAGATGCCATGTCAGTCCTCAAAACTGATTAATTATTCAGCCAAGGTTTGTACGAGATCATAATAATTACAGCAATTCTGGAAAAATCAAAAAGACTGAGGATAAGATTCCTCTTAATTTATCTCACCTTAAGATTTCCAGCAACATTGAATGTGACAGCAGTTGTGGAGTGAATCACATAAAATATGGAAAAATTAAGACAGAACGCCAGCACTCCTGAGCTGAAAATAATGATGAAGGCGGACCAAGGAGATGGATGGGTGCTAAGCCAATTCATAATCCCACTACCTTCGAGTAACAGGGCAGGTATACCCAAGATCATGGTTGCAAAAGGTGCCATGTAGTAGACTGTGTTAATGCTTGACAAAGTAAAAAAATGCAGCAAATTGAAAAAAAAAAGTCAGCATAAACAGTTTAGAAATATATCATGCAACAATATTACAAAATTAAATCTCTGGTCAATTAGTTTGAGTCTCCGAGGAGGTCCAAACGAACAAAGATGCTACCTGTCAAACTTGTAACCATGCAGCAGAGATTCTGCGAGGATAGTCTTTGTGGAAGTGGCCAAACATCCAAATAATGCAGCACAAAATCCAAAAATATTAAAACTAAGCTCTGTCACAGATGTAAGCAGTATTCCTCCAACAATGGGCACCAAAGAAGCCCATATTCGCCAGTCAAAATATTTTCTCCATACCAGCCACTGCAAAACAACTATTCAAATTCATCGAGGTAAGCTGCCATTACAAATTACTCACATGAAAGTTACTAGAATGAAGGGCAGTGAGAAAATAATTTATTATTCTAATTTTTGAACCAGACCTGTGGTTGCAGGAGTGAACGACTTTATCGTTTGCATAAAAGAAACAGGAATGTAGCGTAAGCTCACATTCCCCAACACAATGTTGATACAGAACACGAAGGACATAGGAAATATCCTTCTCCATCGATCTTCAGGTTCAACTGTTATCAAGGGTTTAAGCTTTAGAACCTTGATCACTAGATATGCTCCAATGGATGAGCATATGAAGTGAATACATGACACCGATAGAGGAAATTTGAAATCCAATTTCTGTAAAAAGACAAAACGAAAAGGAAAACAGATATCATTATCTAATTCCACATGAAGTTTTAAAGGATTGTAGGTTTGCAGCAAGCTGATTCTTTCTGTAATAGCATAACAATTTTCTCAGATCTGTAACTAAGTTCTCAAATAAACCCAAGTTTTTTTAACCAAATTGCTTAGAAGCAATTTTCTTCCGTATGCAGTAATAGAGAAATGTAACACATCATATATTAGAAACAGATGAATTGATGAATCGGATAGGCTCACCATATTCACCAAATTTTGCATTTCTTAGGTCCAATGTTGTTCCGATACATTGTGTCTCAGTGAAGGCATTACTAATGAACACTTTACTCTTTTCTTTAAGTAACAATAGAAAGAAAGAAAAAGCAAACCCCAAAATATAAAAATTAAAAAATTAAAAAAAAATCCTTTTAGCTACGCTTGGCAGCACTTAACCAAACCATTACAATCATAATTAAGTGGAATTGAGAATTCTGAGAACAAATCTCCATGCTGCCAAACAAAACCTTAGATCAATTACAGCTTATTAAAAAAATTAAAAAATACAATAAACTAACATACAGAGCTGATCCAATGAACAAAATCAAGATCACCAACTTAACAACATTAATGACACAATCAAAATGAAGCTGGCAAATCAAACATAATTAACGAAGGTAAAGAAAGAATAAGGAAAAATTTTAAAAACAGACCTGAAAGATCCACTTGTTGGTGATAATAACAGTAACGTTAAAGACCCACCATTGAAGAATTGCTAACAGAGATCTGAACACACTCCAAGTACACAAACTCGCCTCCATTTCTCTCCAAACAGATCAACCAAATAAAAACAAATAAATAAATAAATAAATTTTTATCAGAAACCCACCTCAAATTTTCAGTTAAAACTTGGTGGGTTTAGTTTATCTCATATGGGTTATTAGTAGCAGCTATTACCAGCTGCTGCTAACAAGGTAGCGAAAAGAGGATGGTGAATAAAATACAAGGGATGAGAATAACAATTTTATAGATTAAATAAGAAATTAATTTAAGTGAGAGAGAGAGAGAAAGTGAAACCCTAATTTGGATTTGGGAATTTCCACGGCAGGCTGTAACGGTTTTTGGCTGCCACGTGATTTGTATTTTGTGCTTCTTCTTCTTCTTCAATTTCTCAAAACGTCTCTCTCTCTTTCAAACTCATGTGTTTAAATTATGTTGTTGTGTTTGCGTTTTATAGGAAATTCAGTTTAATTAAGGAGTTAATTAAACTTTGTTTAATATTAAAAAGTATGGGCTAAAATGGGGTTTTTTTTAATATATATTTTTAATAAAAAAATTAATATGGGAATCCTCGAAGAGATGAAAATATATATTATTATTTTTTATTTAAAAAAAAAAATTTATGTTAGTGAGAAATGGGTCTTTTTTGCTATGAAATCCTTTCTCTAAATTTCCAAAGTGTACATGTATTTTTTATTATACACTTACTAAAAATGTAGCAGATTCACGCACTCGCAGGCATTCAATGAATTTAGAAATTTATTAATACTTTTCAAATATGTGGCATTGACCCAAATTTTCCACAAATTTAACGGATTGATTGATGGGTGCATGGTTTGCATGCACTTTGCGTTAAGATAAAACGCGCAATAATCAAATGATCTTGCGCTTACGATTTTGCTCTATTTATTTTTTTAATTAAAGTTTATCATTTTTCTTATTAGTTTTGAAGAAAAAGGGATTTTTTTTTTAATTTTTTATTTTGTTGAAAATGCAATGAGGAGGTTTAAGTATGACATTTTTATATTTGGTAAAGAGAAATATTAAGATGGCTTCATCCTGATAGATGAGTTAATTACGTTCGTGATTTTAAAAATAAAATCTAAACCCAATTTAATTTATTGAATTAATGTTGCCGAGACATAAATGGGGATTTGCCATCAACTTTTACTTCTTTGCACTGTCATTCTGTCAATACAGATATTGGCACTCAAACAATTAGATTATCCTTGCCAAAAAAAGGAAAAAAAAATAGATTATCCAACTTTTATTTATTTATATATTTTATCTTCAATTTCCAATGCTCAACAACTTTACCATCTATGGAATAGTGTGGAGTAGGATAAAAAAAATAATATGCCAAAAATATGCTTTTCCGGCAGTGACCCACCTCAAGTCTTTAAATTAATGCATTGGTTTAATCTTTTCCAATAAAACAAAATAAAATAAAATAATAAAATCATAAAATCATAAAACCGCTGCTGCCAAGTTAGAAAAACGACCATTCCAATCTCATAGAGATGATTCATAATAGACATTTAGATTATGTTATAGGCTACTCACCAATATAGACGGTTCAACAAATTTTATGACAATATTTAGATTATGCTATGACCTGTTCAGACTCCATTAGATTTGATTGCTTTCTTTCTTTTTTAAAAAATATTTCATTGAATATTTTAGTAACATCCAATGCTTCACCGGTTTATGAATTATCGCACAGATCAAAGTCAAGAATTGATGATAACAAGAAGTGGAGTAAACAAAGAGAAATGCAATGTTAATAATAAATAAATAAATAAATAAATAAAGACTTTAGATTCAATTTTAGGGGAACCGAGCAGTAGTGAGTAGCGCACAAGTTACGTCTCATCACCCCGTCGTGGCAACCGGCAAGCACGGCAAAGGGGCTTGAGCCATCAGCTGCTGGACCATTTGTTTAAAATTTGCAGCGTTTGGCCTTTCCTTATTGCGAAAGGAACTCTTTCCCATTTCGTGGGGATTCCCCACTCCTATTATTATTATGTATCATAGCCAAAGTTTGGAGCGTATATAACGCAATAAGGTGTGCGGCTACGGTGTATCAGCTGCACCTTACATCCGTTCTGTTTTTTTTTTTTTTTTTTTTATCGGTATAATTTATTTTTATCTAGTAATAATTTTTTCTGTTACATCTATAATGATTTGGTAATTAGACGTGCGCCTGATCAGGACTCTACATATTATTTATGTTTTAATTGTTATTATTTTTTTGTACGATGTACGTTACAAAAGTTTGTGTACGTAACAATAACGCAGCTACTACCAACGAAACTATGCTACAGACGCGAAAAATTTGTCGCGGATGCTCGGACCACATGACATGATATATGCGACGTTATTCATTTTACATTAAACAAACATTTTCATGCGGCATTTCTTCGGATAGCTCACAACTTCAAAATGCATCCATCCAATGCCTAATTTGCGCCATAAATCACAAAGGCTGCCTGGGCTGCTATATTTTCTCAACACACTCTCTCTCTCTCTCTTTCAATTATAACACGGTGTCGTGTTAAACGTCCATAATGAGATGGATGATGCCATTGTTAGGCTCCTTTAGCTAAAAGAATTACTTTCGTACAATAAATGATTCCCACGGTTACAGTTATGGAAAACTCTAGCACCACGATGTTGTTGTTAAATTTGGCAATATATATGTATGTATAATTGTATGTCTTGAACGGATTTAGACAACTCACCTAATTTATAACGTACATAACGTTTATGTTTTAATATCAATTATCACTCGACGGCGCACTTGAAAATCTTTTAGCACCGCTAAATTATGAAGAGAGGGTTGACTACACTTGACTTGCAACCAAACACGGCACATTAGACGTCACAATCCATGTGCTATCACAATTGGCTTATAAATTTTGAAGCTGGACAGCTGGTAATGAAAGTTACTCTCTTTGTGGAGTGTGCCCACCTTTACTTATTAACCAAATTTACGTTTTAGGAAGACTCAAAGGAATCACTTATTTAAACTATAAAAAGGGCCTTGAGTAGTTTAGTGGGTTGATAAATTGACACAGAAAGAATAAATGGTGAAAACTACATTTAAACGGAAAAAAAAATATTTGTTTTGGATTAATATTTAGAGAAAGTGCAGCAGGGTCTGACATCATAGACACCCACTAAAAAGAAGGCGAAAAGATTCCATGAATAATAAGTAGAAAGTTGATCTTAAATGGCAAAATGACCAACTTAACATCATTCCAGCAGAGGCTTACTTTCCTCTCAAACAAAAAAAAACATCATTCCACCAAATAATCTTGGAATTTATTCAAAACTATGTTGGTATCAAAGTTGAAATTTGGGCCAGTGGAATTAGATAATTGAATCACAGATGACTTTTGGTCAAGCAAAGCCGCGGGTGTAATTCATAACTAGTGGAATCTGGCATTTGGGTCATAATCAACCAGGCAAAATCAGCCCCCCACTAAAGAGTAATATGAATTTACAAATTTCATCTAATGAACTTAATAATAATCCACCGATAATGCAGATCATGGGATAGTTGATCATGACTTGGTTCATCAGAACTAATGATACTTTTAGAGTTTTCATATACAAGTTAGATAAATTTCATCTAACCAGTTATATCTGCACAAGATATCTTTTAACTATTGCATATTAACAACCTATAATTTCTGTAAATTTTGTATTAACATCATAGAAGTCTAAACTCATGACTCAAAACCTATCAAGTTACATGAACTTGTACAGATGAGATTTGATCACAAACAAAACAGTTAAGCTACTCTTAAACTGCCGCTTGAAAAAGAATGCTGCAAATCTCACAATCCAAATTTATCCCACTACATTGCACGCAATAAGGAACAAGACCATAGTCAGCCTTTTTTTGGTAACATCTAATATGATTACATCAACCATTTCATATGTTAGACAATCTCAAAAAATGGTTTTCAGACAGAATGCAGAGAGAAGAGACCAAAATAGCAGCATAATTGAAAGAATTAGTCAGCAAGATTTAAACCGGTTCAACAACAAATCATTGGTCAAAAAGGTCATTCACTATTCATCTTTCAATGTGGATCATTGTACAGAACTATCCATTTTCTTTCTACTATGCATGTAGGGAATTACGATCAATACAATATCCTCTTGAAGTTACATCTAGTTTCACCATCAAAACCAAAGCCCAAAAGTTCCAGTACGTTAAAATTTCAGAAACCAGCCAACAGAAAAAGAAAAAAAATTTCAGATTACTAATTTTGTGGCTGATGATCTGGCGTCCTCCTTCGCAGCTTCTCCTGCTATAACACAAAAATGAAAGTAATTACAGAGTGTTTGCCAAGATAATCAAAAGATACCTCACTAGGTATCAGTTCCATGTCAGCAGCTGACGCGGACGGCCAGTCAACAAGTTGTTTAAGAGTTTGTTAATGGGTTATTTCCACCCAACACCCAAATTTTTGGACATTTTCCACCACACACCCAAGTGTTTCAACAATTTTCACCGCACCTCCATTTTCGTTAATTTGACTGTTATTTTTAACGGAGCTAGAAAAATATCAGAAATGCCCTTTATCTTAAATTGAAAAAGAATTAAATGACAAAAAATGCTAATCCAATAATTGATATTTACATTAAAAACTCTTAATTAAAGGTAATTATATCTCTGGGGTAGGGCCCTTTGTTAATTCAGCAATTTAGTTTTGATATCATATTCTACTAAGCTCACATGTATAAATAGAGAGTAAAGCTGTAACTGTAATTCATAATTGATCGCCACACATAAATGTTTTCACACCATTTTGTTCAATTTTAAATGCCACTGATTCAAATGAACATCACTTCATTACATAATACCCAGAGATTGGCATATAACTTTTAAGAAACAAAAAGTCATCTGTGAATATTTTTTCATGCTACCAAAATTTGGAGTGAAAGAAAGTGCTCATGAAAATCCAATAACACAGCAGAATAATATTTGTAAATAACACATTATGGAACATGATTATTTATTTATTTAGATAAAATAATTAAAAATGAAATGAGGGAAAGAAAGTACCAACAGGAGGCGCGGGCGTGGGGGCTTCGCCGTAAATGGCTTTAAGTCTAGCGAGCGGAACCAAAGCAGATTCAGTGGTTGCTTCGGCGTAGAGTCGTTGTTTCCAATCCCACATGCTCTTTTTCAAGTCTTTGTTTGCTTTGACGAGCGATTCCTTCTCCGATTCCAATGCTTCGATGTCGTTTTGTTGCTTCACCGATCTCAATGTTAAGGCCGCGAATGAAGCAATTAAGCACGTGTCCACCACTGCGTTGCTGTTTATTGCCTTGATTGCTAAGTTCGTTAGCTTTTTTGCCAACTCCATCGCAGCAAAATGGTTTTGAGGGTTCGGGGTTTAGGCTTCGGAGAAGACGATATTTTACACGTGCATTCATGTCGTGCAACTGCAAGATAGGAACAAAATCGGGCTGGGCTTCGGGCATTATGGACCCCCAGCCCATTGAATAAATGGCCCCGTCCATTGCATTTTTTGTAGTTAAATACATACCAACGACAATAATAATAACAATAACAACAACAATAATCATGAAGTTCGTCATTTCTTAGATGATGTAATATTCATACAATTAAAATATTATTAATCCATCACTCGCTCTTTGGCCAAGTGGCAAAGCCACTCCCTCATAATTCTTCCTTAATTATGGAAAATAATTGAATTAAAGTAGTATTTTATCTTTTTAAATGTGAATGGAGTATATGTCCATCGAATATTAAAGAGAGTTAAAATAATGTGAGTGCAATATACGTCTCTTGAATATTAAAGATGATTGAAATCTAGAAAGTGTTATATAAGATTTAAATATAAAATTAGGCGCAATAATTGTTTGATTGTAAACATATCAATATTAGTCTTATATAATACGAATTGTAATTTGAATAATAGTCCCACATAATTAAAAAAAAAATATTAACCCAATGATGAAGTGTTGTATGACACTCGTTTAGAAATATTTTTAGTAATAATGTAATATTCATTTATTGGATGATGAGGTGTGCTCATTAATAAATTTACAAGTGATCAAATTATCTATTTGATGAATAAATGAAACTTAATACTAACATAAAAATATTGGATACCACTTAATATTATTTTTATAATTAATTTTTTTTTCTTCAACCATGTACCTCAACCCATCATAATCCAAGTTAAAATATATACTATATTCGGAAGTAAGGCTTAACTCCTTGAGCTATTATTTGAGGATAAAAGCAAAAGATATAATTCATGTGATGAATCCAAATAATTTTTATTATAATCACCGCCTGAAAAAGGAAAAAAAAAATGGCGAGAAAGTCTGAAGTGACATCCACAGACACATACAATATGATATCAATTTCCTAAGTAATTTGTTATTCAATTGAATGATTCAGCAATTGAATTTGTTAGAAACTCTTTTTTTAATTTTAAATATTCACTATTAAGTTTTACAAGATCAACTATAAAAAATTTGTATCAAATTTACATATTTAGGGAACTCTCAAAATCTAAATTATTGTCATTAGGGGTCAGCAAAATAACAGACCCAATCCAATTCGACCCAATCTGATCTAAAAAAATATTGGATTCAGATCAGATTAGGTTGTTAATTAAATCCGATCGAATTCATTTGTGCCAACCCGATCGGATCATCATCGAATTGGGTGATTGGATGGGCTGAAAAAATTTAAAAACAATTAAACAAATAAAAAAACAAAATGAAATTAGAACACACGCACACAACCACAAACACACACACACAATCACACAAGTCGTTCCTTCTCACCATCTTCACAGCTTCACCCTCATGGTTCACAACTTCATGATTTCACACACACACACACAAATCGCAAAAGCAAAACTACAGCTGGCAACTGGCATCACATCGATGCAAACACAGAGCAGAGATAGACGTAGCGTAGCCTGCAAACACAAAGCAGAGCTAGACGCAGCACAACCCACACACTCAGCCACCGCCGACCGGATCTATTGCTCCAAGACCCACGATTGAACCTACTGCAACCGAATTTGCTTTGTGACTTACGATCGATCTGATCGGGACAACTGCCAAGGGTTGCACTAATCGAAGCTGCTTCATAAGGATTGTGACCCGATCTATCAATCTGCTGCTGCCGAGTATCGGATCTGTTGTGCCACTTCCACGCCTCCAATCCTCGACCATCACCCGATCCAATTCAAGCTTCGTTTGACCCGACAAGGTCTATCCGATTCAAGCTCGATTTGGCAGGCCATTGACTTTGAGAGTTTGAGTTTTAGAAGCTTTGGGTTTGGGTTGTTACTGATATTTATTGATAAAGATGATATATTATATACATTACAATCAGAATTCGATCCGATTTGAATTATTGGATCGAATCGGATTGGATCAGGTTATAAGTTTTGGTTGAGTTTAGATGAATTTTTATTCTACCCGACCAACTCGAAACCTGATAGGGTTGGTCAGTGCCGACTTTAGAATATTAGGAACCTTAGGTGAAATTTTTTTTATTAGGCCTTCTTACTTTTAGTAGCTTCAATATTTAAAAAAATATATAAAAATGCTCAAAATTTAATCAATTTTTAACTATAAATTAAATATTAATCATCAGTAAGATAATAAGAAATTTAAAAAAGAAAAATAATCAAGAAGTTTTTTTTTCAACTCCCTAAGATTATTATTTCAAGAAACATTTTTTTTTTACTTTAAAAGTAAGCAAATAAATGTAATAATTTTCTTTATAAAGAAAAGTGTAAAAAATTGTATAATGTTAAATAATTAAGGTTTTTTTTAAATAGATAAATAATTTTTAATATTTTTCTAGGAAGAAAATAATGAATTAATAATTAATACTATTAACTATAGTTCTTTAACGTTAAAGTTATCAAATATAAAATTTGTGCAAAAAGTTTCAATGGTTAGATAATTATCAATTAAAGTGAACCTAAAAATAGATTTTTTTATTATAAATAAGTTAAAAAAAATTAATTTGAGTATATTAATGAAATAAAAAAAAAATCTTCTAACATATGAGAACAAAAAAATCATAACAAAACTTTCCTAACATATAAAATTCTAGATAATTGTCTTATTCATCTATATTTAAAGTTGCTCCTGGAATTGATCTAAACCCAACTTGAATCCGATTTTCCCCATCCCTAATACTTGTCATATCTACCCACTTTAACGGGTACTAGCATCGGCCGGTCCATCTTTCGAATTAAGCTCATCATTGTCCATCGCAACAATCAATTACACGCCGAGGCAGCGGCGTGAACAAATTTTAATTTTCAGAAAAGCCCGGGCTCCCAAAAATTGAATACCCTTTAAATAATGCCAGTAATTATCCTCACCGTTGGATCTCTATCAGAACTATCACCGCCAAACACGAAACAAAAAATGCGCGTCATGTACACGCGCTCTACATTTGCTCCCTCCCTTAGTCCTCTCACACATTCCTTGCAAGCAAATGCACAGAGAAATACCAAACGATCGCAAAACCCTCACTCACAGACCAATGAATGCTAAATCACTAACCGTAGTTTAAGGTTTCTTTTCCTTTTTCCCCATTATGGCCGAGTTACCGCTGCAACTCGTCTCCGAAATGGGCGACAAACTCGCCAAACTCACTTTCACTCGTTTCAACAAAGGCCTCTTCCTCGATTCCCTCAAAGTAAGCCGTTATCACTCGCTACTTTTTTTCCTTCTTTCCCTGTATATCTTATACTTGTATTGTGCGAGATGTGAAGGCGAGTGTTCTGCATCATGCATTTTATAGAGTTGTTTCCGAAGAACTGTTTTATATTATGAAAACGGGAACTTCAAATTTGTATTTCAAGATTTGAGAAAGACAGTTTTAGTTATGTCAGCGCGTCTGGAGCTACTTTTTGTTTCATTTCTTAAGTACTGAAAAACTTTTTAAGTTGTTTGTTTTTTAATTTGAATAAATTTTTGAAATAAATTCCGCGTTTTCTAAGTCTTGTTTTCAATTATAGTTTGGAATGCATTTTCTATCTTATGTTAAATTGGTTAAATAGGAGTTTCAGATATTGCATATGGTTGTGTTACAATTTTGTTTGGTTGTTATGTCAAGCATGTAGGGGGGGTGTGTGTCATGTGTGCGTGTGTTTGTTTATTTTTTGTACTTATATGAATTGTTATTAGCGTTGTGCTTTCTTTGATGAGAAGATTATTAGCAGTTGTTACTAAAAAAAATTGAAATATGATTTGTTTTTTATTTCCGTGATGTTTTCTTTGCAGCAAGTCGAAAATGCTTTGTCAAAAATTGAACAGCCTCTGTCACCTGAAACTTCCAAAAAGGCGGAAGTTCTTAAGAAGTTAGAAGCTGCAACAAAGCCTCTGAGGAAATCTATAATTAAGCATGGACTGCTTCATCAAAATGATAAGGATATTAGGCTCTCTGTGGCTACTTGTGTCAGTGAACTTTTTCGGATCCTGGCGCCTGAACCGCCCTTTGAAGACAACTATCTTAGGGTACAATTGTTTAAAATGTGAATCTGTTGTGAGTCTTTGTTTCTATTTTTGTGCTCTAGTTACATTTATATTCTTTGTAATTTATGTAAATTCTTTCATTTTCAGGGAGTGTTTGAACTTATTGTCAGTTTGTTTAAAGAGCTTGGCAATACCGGATGCCCTTTCTTTTCCAAGAGGGTTAAAATACTAGAGATCGTTGCTCGTTCTAAATGTTTTGTGATAATGCTGGATATTGACTGCAATGATTTAGTTCTCCAAATGTTTAATAATTTTTTCTCTGTTGTGAGGTCAACTCTTCTCTCTCTTTACTTCTAGTAGAATACTTGCTGTCTTATTAAACAACTATTTTCATGCTCGTTATATCAATCAATAATTGGTTACCACCTTTCTTTATCTTGATATCTTTCATGAAGTATATTGCAAAGCTATATGTGTGCTTACTTGACTGTATTTTAGTAAAACAGATGATGCCTTTGCAGTCATAATGAAAATCTTTTAGATAAACCTATTAAATATTAGAATGATGGGCTTCTTGCCCCTCACCCACTCCATCAAACAAGGGAAAATTGTTTTATTTATTTTTGGACAAAGTAAATAACTTTTATTAGATTGAATAGTAATATTCTTTTTATTGGATTGAATAGTAATATTATTAAAAATATGTCATTTTGGCTTCACTTGGTTATGTGCTCTTGTTTCTGCCAAACTTGGTTGATTTCACCCACTTTTATATCATTAGAGATAAACCTGCTCCATGTAAATTCTTACAGAAATCCTTTTCCCTACAATTTGATGCCTAGAACTTGCTTAGCAACTCCTGATTCTTCAGTAAGATAATGGTCTCTGATGATTGCTGAGAACCTTCACTGGAATTGTTAAAATATTCCAGCTTGAAGCCTTTGTTGGAATAATTATTTGTTATTCACTTAGTTTAGTCTCTTGAGTATAGCTTTGGTGTTCTTTTACCATTGCTCTTTTCTTTCTCTCTTTTTCCTTTCAATGCAATTTGTGTAATTTGTTTTCAAATAACTCTATTAGTTTCATTTGTTATATGTCCTATTCATAATGATAGTGACTGCCTTGCATTTCAGGCTCTGCAGTGAACCTCATTTATCAAGTTTAATTAACTACATATTGTCTATAATGACTCATATTATAAATGACGAAGCTTCTCACCCGCTTTTGGAAGTAGTTCTGTGGAATCTGGTTAAGCAAGAAAAGGTAAGAGTCTGGTGGAAATTGTTTCCTTGGTTCTACTTTTATGCAGTTAAGCATGAAAGACTAGTAAATGATGTGCTTGGAGTCTAACTACTTAAGTATAATGATCAAAACTTTCAAAAGTTCAATGATGTTGTGCACTATTGTGCGAGGGAAAATGAGCTTTCTTTCGACCCAAGTTTCTTTAGTTGTTGCACTTTAGTCTGAGATTTCTTTTATTTTGAGCTTTCTAGCATGGTGATTTCTTTGTTATTGAGTGTATTTAATGCATTATTTTAATGGAAAAAAGCATTTGTTTTTTTGTTGGTCTGGAAGTATGATATATTTTGTTGTTCTTTTATCTATTACAGGATTCATCTTATGCTGCTTCTCAGCTTGCTGTTTCTGTCATCTGTAATTGTGCAGAAAAGCTTGAGCCCTTTGTTTGTGGGTTCTTGACATCATGTTTCTTGGATAGAGATGCTGTAGAGGGTGATCTCAAAGAATTTTACCATGAAATTATATTTAAAATTTTTCAATGTTCTCCTCAGATGCTTCTTGCTGTCATCCCAAACTTGATCGAAGAGTTACTGGTATCACTTCCCTCTTTATGTTTTCTTTCTTTGGTGTTGTCTCATTAGTTAATATGGAATAGACGTTGTGACTTTCTTGTTACTGCTTTTATGGTGCTCTTCTTTTCTTCTAATTGGAAACACATACTCATTTGTACTTATTAACATAAGTTGAATTTTATATGTAGATTGATCAGGTTGATGTCCGAATAAAAGCTGTTAACTTAATTGGAAAACTCTGTGCACAACCAGATAACTGTCTTGCAGATAGGTATCCTGAACTTTTTGTAGAGTTTTTGAAAAGGTTCTCTGACAAATCTGCTGAAGTTAGATTAAATGCACTTCGTTGTGCTAAAGCATGCTACTTGGGAGGTCCATTTGGAACAGAATCGCATGAAATTCTTGGTAAGCTATTTACAACTCCTCTTGATTCTTAGTACATCATTTTGCCTGATTCCAAAGTTTTGATTATCTAATTTACAGATATCTTATGTTTATGATTTGTCAATGAGCAGCTGCCCTTGAAAGTCGACTGTTAGACTTTGATGATAGAGTGAGAACAGAAGCAGTGATTGTTGCCTGTGATCTTGCCAGGTCTCACCTGAAATTTGTTCCAGAGAAACTAATATCTGAAGCCACTGAAAGACTTCGGGATAAGAAGGTAATTTTGCTCTAGAAAGTTTGGTTTACTCAAAGAGGATTAGGATTTCTGACCCTCAATTATGGTTTCCTTCTATGAAGATATCTGTTAGAAAGAAGACCTTGGTAAAGTTGTTGGAAGTATATCGTGAATATTGTAAAAAGTGTTGCAAAGGCCAGATGACAGTATGCAATCACTTTGAACAGATTCCTTGTAAAATCTTGATGCTTTGCTATGATAAAGATTATAAGGAGTTCAGGTTTGCTCATCTGCACCTAAGGCTTATCATGTCATTATCTGTTTTTATTATGTGAAAAAATCTTTTATTCAAATATTCATATGCAGTACATTTGTATAGTTTTTTTTATTTTTGTGATGTTTAGGCACTTTTTTGGTGGACTTCTTGTTCTTTTTTCCCCCCATATATCTCTTCTTTTTAATATAAGTTTCAATGTTCCTAATCCAAAAATAAATCCAGGCCCCAAAACATTGAACGAATTCTTGTGGAGGATTTGTTTCCTGTTCTTGAAGTTGAGGAGAGTACAAGACACTGGGTGCATTTGTTTTCTCTTTTCACTCCTCTTCATTTGAAGGCACTGAACTGTGTTTTATCTCAGAAAAAAAGGTATCGTTACTGAATTAGCACTGTAATTTGGCTGAAATAATCTTTTCTTACCGATTATGAATGTTTTCAGGTTATGTTCAGAAATGCGATATTATTTATCTGTACGAAAGAAAGAGAAGGTATGGTGTACTGTTTTAAAAATTAAATAACACTCCTTGTGCATGTTGCTTACTGTCATTGCCTTCTAGTCCTTGCACTTTTAACAGGTGTTGGCACTTTCAATTCTGTTTATAAAAGCGTTTCTGAATAGTAACCTTAACCAGATATCTTGGACTGTTCTCATGAGAAAGCAATGGAGGTGATCAATATTACCTTGAAGATTTGACTTTATTTATGTACCTACAAAAATTTCTTTCTTCAGAAAAAAAAAGGGAGAAGAAAATGAAAAATATGGCTTTCCAGGATGTTATTCTTATCATTTGCAATTTTTCCAGATAATACAGTTAAAGAGTAAATACTTGATATTTAAATACTTATTATGTGATCTGGTGATGTTTGTCAGCATGTTACAGGCTTGTATCTTGTATTTTGATTAATGAAGCATGATAAACATGTACTGCAGGGGAGTTGTCATGAAGAAATGCACAAAAAAATGAATAATTCATTTGTGAAAATGTCATCTTCCTTTCCTGATCCTTCTAAGGCGGAAGGGTGCTTTCAGAGATTGAACAAGATGAAAGATAATAAAATTTTCAATTCACTGGAGGAATTATTGGACAGCATGACAATAAAAAATGCTGAGATTTTGAGAGTGCGTCTTCTACTTGTTCCCTGTTTTACCTTTAATCAAAAGAAATTGTGCACCAGTTGCATGCTTGTGTAGACACTGCTTAATTCTCTGCAGAGTATATATCTAGTACTTATGCTGAAAAATTTACATGCTTTAGATGCTGTTCCTATTGGAAATATTTATGATTAGATACTATTATCTCAATTACATATGGAGCAAGAATATCTAATTGGACTTGTTTTTGGTTCTTTTCATGAATTATCAGGCCTAATTTGGTAGTTGACCCTAATAAAATTTTCTTCTGTAAGTATTGAATGTGAATTAAGATTGTCTGGTATTTGCTAATGGAATACCCTATGGTGATTGGAAATTGGAACAATTTTTCAAGTTACACCGAGGGAAACAAGTATTGCTAGTTCTTTTGCTTTGCCATTCTGAAATGAAATACATAGTAGGCAAGAGAACACCAGGGTATCTCATCCCTGCATGATAACAATAGGATCTTCAAGAATAATTGGACTGTGTTGCAATATGAAAAGTCACAAAGTGCAGAATGTATCTCATCTGTTATCAAAAGATAATGAAATCAGTTTTTAATTGGCTTTTTTTTCTTACTTGTAAACAGGTTGTTGCAGTATTGGAACTTGGAAAAATCATTTTGTCTGTGTAAAGTTTTGATGCTGGGCCTTAATTTTGATACTTTTTATTGTTGTCAAGAGCTACTGAAATTAGTTAAAAAAAGGTTTTAAGGTCAATGAGAAGCCTGAGATTGATTTTAATTAGTTCAATCTTAGACATTATCTAATTGGTTCAGAGTGATGAAAGATTTGATTATTTTGCACCAAGCAATTCTCTACATACTTTTAAAGCCATTTCTTCTATGTCCTTGTCATTTATCGTCTGCAATGTTGTTAGAAGTTGTTTCATTGTGATAGGGTCAGCTTTTTCAATAGTTTTGATTATTCTAAGTATAGTCCAAATCAAGGTTAGCCTTTTTTCTTTGCATGACTATTTGCAATATGCAAGCCTCCTTTGGTTTTCCATTTCACCAAAATTTCATTATTCTTCTTTTTCAGGATAAATTTCTGAAATTGATAGGAAATAAGCATCCAGAATTTGAATTTCTGCAGTTGCTCACATCGAAATGCCTGTATATATTTGATTCAGAGCATGTCCGCTGTATTGTCAATGGGCTTTCCAGCAATAGATATGTAGATAAGCATCTTGAGGATTCTTCTATTAACCTTCTTCTGGTAAGAGTAATGCTCAGATGATTTTACTGGTGTTTTTCATTTCCACCGTCTAAAATAGCATCAAATTTTCTCAATCTAATTTTCTAACTTGAGTCTACAATGAGGCAAAATATCAAGCCAGCAACCAACCAAATTAGTCAAAATGCATTTGCAGTTTATGCTCTCTCACTTATTGTTGGAAACAAAAGTGAAAAACTTTTTAAATAAGTTTGAGTTCAGATATAGGTAACTATCTATATTAGTGATTTCAAAATTCATTACAACTTTTCATTGATATGAATATTGCGACTGTACTTTTAAACCACTGTATGCTTGTTGGTGCTGCAAGATGCTAAAGAAAAACTTAAAATGTGGGAAGAGTTGTGCACAAAATGATCCCACCAGATTGGGGAAAGGCCTGTTCTTATTGATTTGCACATGAGGCATGTTTCCTTCACCTTATTTGTATCCTACTATCCAAGCTTGAGATACTTAATTTATAAGTCTCAGCTCTCTGAGCCTGTATTTGCATTAGAGTGCTGGCCAGAGCATATGAATAGGGGAAAAAAAAATTTTCATAAAGAAAAAATTGTCTTTATCTTTTACTTAAGTTGAGGCTGCAGTCATTTCACACGACATGCATCTCATGGAGTCAGCCTTTAATGTAATAATAACAATGACATTTCAATTAATTTTGAGCATACCCTGCATGAAAATAAGCTTGTTCAGTTAGATATTGTATGTTGGGTTCGCTAACTATTGCTGCCATTTCACCTGTGTAGGCCATTATCAGCATTTTTCCTTCATTACTGAGAGGTTCGGAAGTGCAATTTCAAAAGTTGTTGGAGAGGAATGGCCCGATTAACAATAAGCTGATTGAAGTTTTGGCAAAAGCTGGTCCTCATATTTCAATCAAATATAGGTAACCTCTCAGTCCTCTACTCCTCTGTTCATTGATTGTGGACACTGAAGAACAGTTTTTCATTGGAATGGTGCATTGTTATATACACTATGAACTTAGTTGTGTAGGCATTTCCAACTTTTTATTTTTTTTAATTTTTTATTTTTGGTTTGACACAAGGCTTGAAAATTATGGTTAATCTTTCTGGACCGCATAAATTGGTTACCTGATTGCATGCTCACCTTTGGAAGAACATTTAGCTAGAGATATTGTCTCTTGTCTTTTGAAAGGTTCTTTTGTTGAAATAAGGGTTGACTGTGTCGTACCTTTTTTCTGTTGAATTTTTTCATCCACCAAATTTATGGTGAATACGCATGAGAGGTATTGTATGAATATATACTGGAGGTACTGGATCACTAAATTAACCTTCTCCCATCCTTGAACACCATCCTTGGTATGAAACAAAGAGATTTTAATGGATAAGGTAACTGTGCTTTAGAGGGGAGATGTATCACTAGTAACCATAACAATAAGCCCTTCTTAAGAAAATCATGCAGATATTTTTTAATCTTGAAGGTAAAGGTGAAATTTTGAATTGCTACAGTCATGGTTTAATTTTGTTTATTTCAGGCTTCTTGAAACATTTTTTGGTTGTTGTGTTGTGCCCTCTTGGTTTTGCGTTGTTTTGTTTATTTATATTGGTATTTTTTTAATTCTATGTACTGAAATTTAGTTTATTTCATTTATTTATTTCCAGTGATATTTACCCTTTGTTGGAGAGGTTGTGTCTTGAAGGGACTCGAGCTCAGTCGAAACACGCTGTTTCTGCTATAGCTTCATTAAGTGGTGCTTCTGAGCAATTTGTTTTCATGCAATTATGCAAGGTGTACTTTTCTCAACTTCTTTGAATTAAGTACTGTTGGACAATAATTTTCTTTATATGCTTTGACTTGCATAAATTATTGTGCTGTGCGTGACTTTTTCTTATTTAATATGTGCTGAAAATTCATATAGAGTTATGTGTTTGATTTTCCTGAAAGTGTACCAATATATTTATTCATATTTACTAAAGATACATATTCAAATTCAGAGTTTTAAACTTCTTGGATTGTCTTTTCTGGATAGTGTGAAGGGTGTTGCAATTGCTATGAGATGTTTCTTCTTGAAATCTGTGGGTTAAGTTGATGCTACTATTTGTACTCCCAAATGTTGACATTTCATTCGTGAAGAACTGAGGGGAAATTAATGACATGTCATTATTAGCAATCTGCCTGTTTAAGGAGCACATATTTTCTTTGACTGTTTCATCCTCATTTTACTTCTGTCCCCTCATAATTTACTGTTCATTGTGCGTACAAGTTATACACTCTTTGATGTTCATGAGTAGATAGTTATCTTCAAAGGAAGAAAACCGTCTGTCATTTGCTGAATCAGTGGCTTATATCAAGCATTCTAAGGCTGCTGCACCTCTTTTGACACTCTTTCTAGTACTTAGAGGTGGCAAAACGGGTTATTGGATTGTGTTCGTGTTGTGTCAGCTTTGTGTCGTGTCAAATTTAGGTTGACCCAAACCTGACCCATTTAATAATCGTGTCAAAATAATTGAGACCCAAACCTGACACGGAAAAATAATCGGGTTATCCAATAACCTGCTTAATATTTATATATTAAACAAAATTTACATCAAACATTTACACACTGTTATTCATACATACATACATGCATGCATACATACATACTTTATCAATATTATAAAATATACATATCTACCAAAATATTATACATTTACACTATTAAAGTTTTAATTTTATATATATATATATTATAAAATATATATGTCTACCAATATTTTACAAATTTATACTATTTAAGCTCTAAATGTATGTAAAATTTTATAAATAAAACAATGTGTTTATATTCAGCCTTTTAAAAAATAAAAATAAAAGAGAGAATCCTCTCTAATATTTGAGTTTTGATGACAAGAACCTGCAAATTATTTTAAAATAGAAAATGTAATCGTTTCATTGATCGGGTAAATGGGTCAAGAACTTTAACCCTAACCCGACATGGAAAAAAATCGTGTTGACCCGAATCCGGCTCATTTAATAATTGTGTTAAATTCAACGACTCATACCCATTTATTCGTGTCGTATCAAATTTTGCTAGCTCTACTAGTACTAACATCATTCTAATTGTAGTCTTGTTATGAAAGTGCAAAAGTTTCATATTCTTTTATATTTCTAAATGCATGTCAATTAGTTGTCGCTGAATTTTCAAATATGCTAGCTTGAAGAGATAATCCGACTCTGTTTTCTGTCTCTCTTCAGGGACTTGTGGATTCTCTACATTGTGGCCAGAACATCCCAGCTGTCTTGCAATCTTTGGGCTGCATTGCACAGTATTCTGTTTCAGCTTTTGAATCTCAAAGTGAAGATATCACCCGATACATTTATGAGAATATTATAAAAGTAATTTTTTTTGAATTTTACTGCATTTTTTTTAACTTTGCTGTATTACATTCGATGGAGAGTTTCTTGCAGATTTTCTTGTGTGTTTTGTATGCTTCTGGATAATTGTTTAATGACTAATCTGAATTATATCTGTGTAGGAGGAACCATCAGATGTATTAGCTTCATTTGATAAGACTCATGACTGCGATACTTCTTGTAAATTGAGGGTGAGTTTGGATAACAGATGTCAACTTGTAGTTGTTTTATAATTTTGGTAAATTTCATTAGTTTAACACTTTTGATTGTTTTTGTTTATTGCTCATCATTTTGCAGAGTTATGGTCTGAAAACACTTGTCAAGAGTTTTTTGCCCCATCGAGGATCTCATGTCAAACGTAAAATTAATGAATTGCTCGATACTTTGTCGGAGATGCTACAAAAGGCTGATGTTCCCAATGGTCACATTTCGCAGTATGAATATCTAAAATCTTTGGGTATTTTAGGTGTCTTAACTTTAGCTCCAATATCTTCAAGCATCTTTAACTTAGCTGTTATTTGTTATTAGTGGAATTGTATATATAATCTGGAGTTATTCAACACCTAAACTGAGGTCCATTGCACTGATGACTAACTAGTGCTTTCGTCCTCTATTATGTGAACTGTGAAACTGGGAATTAGGTCTTTGCCATTTTTCTGGTCATTAATTTATACATGTCTACTTTTTGGGTTTAATAATTCATGATGTTGATGGGAGGTTGTTAATGTTGGTTGTTTCGTCTTAAATTTTCATATGAAAGCTGACTGGCTGTTTTCAAATCTGATTTCATCTTGTTGTGGCTTGGTCTTTCATCCTTTGGCAAGTGTTGTATTATTCTAGAATGGAGTTTGGGTTAGCTTTAAACATTATATCATTATACAGTATGTGCATCTTGAGAAGTTATTAACAGTTGTCAATATTACATTTTTATTATTTTTTTTTGATAAAATGATTATTATTTGATATTTGTATATTTGAGTTAATTATAAAGCATTGAAGAGGTATGTAATATCCACTATCAAAGATGCACGATTCTGAACTCCAGGGATTCCTGGGTAGTAGAAGAGAATAAAAATCAGAACATTCAGCTTACCTCCTGTAAATGATAGCATTTTTATCGATAATTGAGGGCATATTTGATGCTTATCAGCAGAAAAACAAGAATTCAGAATACAAGAGTAAGGATTTGCACTTCTAAGTAGGGTTCGTAGTTGCACTTCTAAGGAGGCTTCATAGTTATGTTGCATCATCTTAACTTCATTAGTTAGCACTGTAAATTAAGTTCCTGTAAGCTCTTTTTTCTTTTTCTCCCTCTTTTTTCCCCCCTTCCAGGTACTAGTTGTACTTTTTAATTCTTATTTGCATTTTAGTTATCGTGTTTTACAGTGAAAGCCCCCATGTCAGATTCGCTGCTGCAAAATCTGTTCTCCAGCTTTCCAGAAGATGGGACTTGCATATTTCCCCAGCTATCTTTTGTTCTACAATTTTGATATCCAAGGTAAGCACTGGTTTAACTGTGCCTAACCGGGAGGCCAGCATGCCCAGAACAGTTATATAAGGATACCAGAATTAGTTTTCTTTTTTTAGGCTTTCATAATTTACTGATTGAGTGGATCACAGATTGATTTATGAGCCTGATGAAGAGGCTAGCATGCCAACAACAGATGTATATCGATATTAGTAGTTTAACTTTTCAAAGCTCTCATATTCTACCAAAGTACTTGATTGCAGATTGATTGTTGCATATGAATTTGTTTGAAAACTTTACAACATAGAAATGTTATAGACAAGATTTAGAGAAAGACATGTAGTAGGACAGACTTTCTTCTGAACACTAATAGTAGGTATGATACCTAGCATTGTGCTTTTTGTTTCTTTTGTCTATACAAAAAATGAAGAGAAATTGCACTTTAGAGAAAGACATGTAGTGGGACTGACTTTCTTTTGAACACTAGGAGTAGGTATGATACCTAGCTTTTTGCTTTTTGTTTCTTTTTTCTATAAAAGAAATGATGAGAAATTGCATAATAATGCATCATAAAAGCACCTTATAGTTTGCACCATATATCTTTTTTCTTTTTGTCAATAGATTTAACAAATTTTGATCCCTG
Organism: Luvunga scandens; assembly: GCA_030449905.1. Classification (NCBI taxonomy): domain Eukaryota; kingdom Viridiplantae; phylum Streptophyta; class Magnoliopsida; order Sapindales; family Rutaceae; genus Luvunga; species Luvunga scandens. Next base: position 2,963,217 of record JASUUG010000798.1, on the reverse strand, counting down.
AAGTATTATTGGAGACTTCAGGTTCAAAGTCACATTCAGCAGATAATTTGTTTCTTCTGATGGCACTTAAAAGTAGCTTTGAGTTTACCATTTTCTGAAATTTATTTTCTAATTTGTTTTTCTGATGTATAAAGTTCTGGTAATTACAGCTGTGGTTGTTGTTGTTACTATGAGATAGCAGGGAGACTGTGATTTTGGAAAATATTTGATGGTAGATTTTTTGCCAAACCCAAGTTAATTGAAGTGAAAAAGTCAGTGGGATGCAAATTGTGATTCTTAATATCCAATTATACCAATGTTTCTGATGCTGATTTTCATTATGTAAAGAGTAGCAGCAAATATATGTACTTAGATGGATTTTGTTCTTTGGCCTCTATTGAAGAACTTTAGAGCATTGTTATGTCTTCTGAACCGATCACTTTGGAGTGACAGTGCAAATTATCTGATTACCTTCGTCTTTTTCCTTCATTACTCTTTGACGACGACGATGACGACGGCTATTATTATTATTATTATTTTGATCAGAAACTGAAAAATGTATTGCTCTTTGATTATCAAGTTTTTCCGTATGTATCTATTCCATTGCTTTCTTGGTTGATTATGTTGAGCCCTGTCATGTTCCAGGACTCCTCTGCATTTCTAAGGAGAAAGTTCCTTGATAAAACACACAAGTGGTTGAAGGCACATGCTATACCTATTAAATATGCATGTGCTTTTGCATTGGCCACCTCAGATTGTCAGAAGGATCTGCGAGATGATGTATGTTTATGTCTATCATGTGCAAATATCATTTATATCATTATTCTCATTCTTTGATCCTAATTTTATCATATTTTATGTGCTGACACTTTTCATTGTAGTCCTTCAAATATATGGCCGAATTTATCAAAGATTACAGCATAGAAGCTCGAATTCGTCGAAATTCTGCAGTGCAAGGGGTGTCAGATACCGATTATCCAGCATATGTAGTGGTATTCTTGATTCATATTCTTGCACATGATAGAGGCTTCCCACCTGAAGACTGTGAAGATGAAGGGATCATAGCTCAGTTTTTTTGGTAGGTGTAAATTGTAAGACAATTTTTCTTTGGAGCCTGGGCTGCCTAGTTTTCTGAATATCAATGTAATTATTAATAGAAGTGACAGTAACTGGAACATTTCCTTTTTGCAGTCCCCTTTTTTCGCTCTTGCAGGCATTACTCAATCCTAGCATTGTTGATGGTGACATGGATCTTGTTAATGATGCTGTTTTATATTTGCTTATGATTTTTCGTGCTATTAAAAAAGCTGAGGATGCTGTTGATGCTCACAGAACTCCTGTAAGCATTGAGCCTTTCAGATGCCTTTTTCTTTCATGATTCCTTGCTTTATGTTATGTTGATTGTGAGGATATGAGAATGCAGAAATTGCACATGCTAGCAGACATTGGAATCTCCATTGTAAAAGAATTGAATCATAATGTCATTTCCTCACGAGCTGTTGGACGGATTCTTTTGCCATTATCTTTATATCAAGTTAGTCTTGCCAGGAAGAATGGAGAGGTAAGTATTAAGGTGGTAAAAAAAATTTAACACACAAAGCATTGTAATGGACCTTATTTAATGTTTTTGTGCAGGTCAATTCAGAATGTCTTTCTCAGAGCTATTTTGAACAAAGTTTTGTTGAGACAGTTGTTCGTATTTTCAAATCTCATATTTCTCTGGTATGTTTACAGAAGCAGTCTTTCCCTGAATTGATCATATGCTTCTTATAATTATCATGTAAAGAATTTTCTGTATTTTGTTTTCATTTTGGTGTGCATTGATTCTATTTTATATTTCAGCCTGCTAAGACTCTTACTAAACGTAATCAAAAACGTCAAGAGGATAGCGAACACTCTGTTGCTACATACCCCACATTAAACTTGGTAGCATGCAAACAATTTGATTTGACATCGAGTGGGATGATAAAGCCCAAAAATAAAGATGTCAAGCATGAAAACAGTATGAGATATAAAACAAAGGGAGCCCATTTAGCAACTGCACTTATAGATAAATCCAATAAGTGCTCTACTGTTGAGTGCAAAAATGGAGCTTCTAAAGGTTCTGCCACAACTCTGGAGAAGGAATTACATTCTTCCTGTGATTCTGTAGCTATGGAGTTAACTTTTACAGATTCACAAGTTTCATGCCAGAACATGGAAAGAACTACTGTTTCTTTGAAAGAAAATCTCAGGCCAGTCAGTAGTATTGTTACTGCTGACCCTTCAATAAACAAGAGGGCCAAGTTTAAGGAACCCAGCAGTGTGAAGGTATGTATACTGTATTTATAGATAAATCACAATTGTATTATTTGGTCTTTGTCCAGATTCCAGGTTAATGTATTATTTGAATTGCACATCATTGGATAAGAATGAGGAAATTTGTACGAAGTTGGAATACGAAGTTTATGCTGCAACTTTGTTGCTTTTGCTTTTTCTCTTACTATCTATGGGACAAACTGTGGAAGTTTTCTGATCTTGTTTTCAAAAACGTTCACCTACACCCTCTTTTCTTTTCCTTTCATTTTTATTTTTATTTTTAATTTCAATTTTAAGGAAAATTGTGAAACTTTAGGTATATGGCCTAAGACCTAGCTTGTTGAAGGGAAATCAAATTGATTTCTGTACCAACAAACTTCCATCTTCCAATTTGTTGCTGTTTATATGTCTGTATTCCTAATTTTTGAAAAATTTAATACTCCTCCTGTGAGACTGTAACTTTTTTTTAAAAAAAATTCTAGCTGTTTACTTTAATCACTTGCTGTAAATATACTTGAACTCTTTTTCACATTCCATTTTTCTTGTATTTGCCCTGACTTTCTTTGGAACAATGCTGAAAATATCTCCTTGACTATGCAGATTGCAAATGGCAGTCGAGATTTCGAGTTATTATGCTTGGATAGCAGGAGCTGTGAGACTATTTGTGGTGACCCCTTGTCTGAAAGGGTAAGAATGAAATATCAAAAATTTGCTAATGTGGCTCTAGCAGGGTGTTAGGGACTGGGTCCTTTGTTGTTATTATTATTTTTAATTTTTAAAAAGAATCCCAATTGTTAATTTTATATCCTTTTCCATTATTATTATTATTATTGTCATTTTGGGTTTTGGTTGTTGCTTACATTTCTAATTCAAATTAATCTATCTTCTATTGTTGTCTTTGATCAGTTTCACTTGTAAATTATATCCTGATGCTATTATGTGTTGACTGATTTTTGCTGTAAGGAGGTTTTGTTGGAAGAGGACCTAAATACCTTACATTCACGGCATGGGTGAGTTCCTAATAATTTCTCTCTTGAATGTTTGGAATTGAGTGCTATTATTCATTCAAATTTATTTGTCAGGCATATCGTCCTTCCTCCCTTTGCTAACTATGGTTTGTTTCTTTGGTTTGTTAGAGACTTGAGCAAGAGTCTTTATTTTTCGTTTCAATTTCTTTTGTGGTTTACTTGTGTACCTAGCCCCTGGCTCTCAGGAATTGTTTTGTCAATTTATTTTACCTACAAACAAATTGTGTATCCTGTAACGTAAATGGGACAGAAGAAGAGACCAAGCTGGGACTCAACATTTATCTTTTTTGTTAGCATTTTCAGTTTTCCTTTCTTTCTTTTTCTTTTCCATTTTTCCTCTTTCCTATGCCTGAGGAAGCTCCAGACGTGCTGCTTTTTGCTTATTGGGATACAAGTTCTTTTAATTTTGTAGTATTCTATTTTTATCTGCAATAGCATTTAGCAAATCTGTGGGAGTACATTTGATCTTAGGCATATACATTGTAAATCAAGGCATTTTTCTTGTTCTTGTATATAATTCTATATAAGCCTGACATGCCTGTTATAGTGACATGCCGTATTCTTGCAGTAATCTACACAAAACTGTTGATACATTCAAAGACAATTCTGCCCAGGAGCTAATAACCTTATCGAAACAGGAGGATGGGGTCTTTTGTGGAGGAACAGTTCTTCTGACTGGTAATAATCTGTTTATATCTATTTACCCTTGAATTCTCTAAATTGATTGAAATTTTTTAATAGCCTTAAAACAGCATTTTTTGTTTATTTACCCTTGAATTCTCTAAATTGATTGAAATTAGTCATTCATTGCTATGTTTTTGTTTACATATTTTGTAATTACCCTTATTTTAGTGGAGTCAGATGTCACAACCTTGTTTCTGTTGTCTGCTGCATTAAACTTGTTTAGCTGCATTTTGAGTTTGTTCTACACTTATATGCAATAAAAGTTAATTTTAAACAACTTCTGTTTTTCTGTTTTCTTTAAATCTTTTCATTCTTTTGGTAGTATTAACATAAAAGTAATGTGACAATTTCTGGTGGTCATCCTAATGGGTAGCGCTGGGATTTGAAAAATTGAACATTAGCTCAAGCATTTCACAAATTGTTTATTAAATGTTTTGGCTGTAACTTATTGAGTGATAGCACATTCTCTTAGTACTTTATTGGTTGGCTGACATGTGCGTAAGAATCTCCGTTAAAGGCAGACCAGGTTGGCGTGGAGTGTGGATATTAGATTTTAAATTTCAGATCCATTTTATGAGCTTTTTAGTTTCTGTATTCTTCTCTTAAATATTATGGACTTCTTACCCTGATGATGGGTTTGCATGCCTAACTATTATAACTGTTTGCTTGATTCTTTGAAGTGTCTTCCTCTGCTGGGTTGAGCATGATTTCCCACGTGCAACTTACATCCTCTATTATTGTTATTCTTTCTAGAAGTTACGTGTTATATAATTTTCTATAAGTCAGGAGTGTCTTAATTATTTGGTTAAGTTTATTGATATTTTGTTGCTGATAATTGGCTAATATGTAGGACCAGCAAAGGGGAAACGGGGGAGGAAAGTTTGGGAAGACACATCAGCCTCAGAAGTCATCAATATAAATGATGATGCTGTAAGCCATAGCTCTTTTTGTTTAATATTACTTAACAGAAAGAGATTATCTGAAGTAATTGTTAGCATATCCTTTTTGGTCATAAAAAATAAAAATGAGAGCCTTTGTTTTAACTTCCTTTTTGGTCATACATCTTTTTCTTATTCAGGTTGCCAGAAGAACTCAGAGGCGCAAAGTTTAGTACACCTACTGCAGAGTTTATGCTTAAAAGTTATCTGGTTATTGGAAAACTGAATATTCCATAACTTAGTGCTTGATCTACTAGTTGGGAATCATTACCAGACGACTCTTGGCCGTCTTTAGGGTAGAAAATAATCCAACAAATTCTGCTCTTTATTTCAGCTTCGTGTAAGTATTTTAAAAAAAAAATTGGTGTACATAGTCAGGGCACGCTTGACACAACAATTAGCATAAAATTGTGCTGACAAATGTAATCGACTCGTCGTTAAAATATTGTGAGTCTGTCCTTGGCTCTTATTATTAGAAAGTTTTGTATCTTAAGTATGTATGCTTGTCCGGAAGATGAAAAGGATGCCATTTGAATTCGTTTCCTTGCAACGCAGACTGTTTCTTTTGTCCTTATTGACGAAATACCATAGCATGGAAAACAGGTGAAATGCTTTCTTATTTTGGAATCTGGAAATAGCTGTTAAGCATAAATTTTTAAGTTGTTGAATTGAATTATTATCGAACTTCAATGCCAACTAAAGGAAATTGGTTGGTTGAAAATTACTCACCTAGAACTCTTAGCGTTATACGCTAAAATTTATCAAATAATTTTATTTTTAAATTAATCTAATTAAAATTCATGCCATTAGTTTATTGCATAGTTTTATTTAGATGGTTTTACGCAAGTCTTTGATCTTTCTCTAAATTATTATGTAACTTATAGGTACATAATATTATACATTTGTAATTACTATAGTATGTCAAAGTTAGACATTCACACTTTTTACTATAATATTTATAATAACTAAAAGTGCTGAAATGAGCTATACATGATCACACGATATGGATACGATACAGTTTTTTCGTATTAGATTCATAAATATTAACATAATTAATAAATAAGTTGACAAAATATAACACGATAAATGATTTTGTTGTATTCGTGTTGAATCACTTTAAAATGGTTATAAATTTATTATATGAATATTAATTAATATATGGCAATATTATCAAAAAATTAACTAATATATATATGGAAAACTACATTAATTATTCATTCCATATCCTTATTGTGTTATGAACTTATAAAAATTATATTTATGTCAAGTTAACTTATTAAAATAATATTTTTAACAATAATATTGACATTTTGTAATTTTTAAAAAATAATTTTTAATTTTTTTATCATTAAACAGATCCGACTAACATAATTAATAAACAGATCATATTCATATTTTGACATTATTAATAAATGAATTATTTAGTTAAATTTAATACGACACAAATTAGACTGACGTAAACACGATGTAATTAACACCCATAATAATAACCACTAAAAAACTAATAATAATGAGCTCATAAGATACGACATACACAGGACATGAATTGTTTGCTTATGTGTGCTTATTGATTAAGATTTGTTGTTCTGCTTGTTAAAATTTCCTTCTTGATTATCGTTGAACGTGCTTTAATAAAAGTTGCTCCTGACTTTACTAGAGAATGTTTGACTGAGGTGTTTAAGCTTGGTTCACCTTATGCTGATGATCAAAGAAAACCCAATTCATTAATCAATATTTTCAACTCTTTGGAGCAAAAGATAACTTAGAAATCAAATCGGTCAATGCTCCTAGTTCATCATCTTCCCTGAACGTGGATGCCGAGTTTTCAGAAGCTTCAAAACCCATGGTTCTGTTCTTCTCTTTTTCAAGTTATTCTATTTTGTTCCTTGTATATCTGTGGTTCTTAATAAATACATTATTAGATATAGCTCTTATTTCCTTTCAAAATCTTTTGAGATGAAATGTTGGTTTTGAGTTTTGACTCCAATTTCATGTTCTACCTGATCAGGGTGAAGACTGGACAAAAGAACATGGCTTTATAGGTTAGCATATGTTGTTCCCCCCCTCCCTCCCCACACCCCCCACCCCCCCGTGGTATTGAAAACGTAATAATGGTTTATTTGTGCTGGGTTTGAATTATCTCAACTTGGTTATGAAACAAGTGACGTTTGAATAAAATATTGTGCACAACTGAACTACAATAATGCCATTGAAGAAGGATTTAAGAAAGGTTGCTTCAAAGTTAGTTTCTGCATATCCATTAGACTGATGAGTTCTTGTTGAAACTTATGTTTGGTTGCTAACAAAATGAACAAGAGAGAGAATAGATGCTGATTTTAATGATTAACAAAAGTTTACAAAATGATTCTGATTAAGAGTATTTATATACTGATTACTACAAGCTAGTAGAGACGTCTAGAAGTTACACACACGCACTCAAGCAGCTAGTGCAGCTATAGAATTTGTTGTAACTAACTTGTTGAGCCCAGCATAACTGATTTGCTAAGCTCTCAGTTGATTATGCCAAGTCAACATAACTGATTTGTTAAGCTACTAACTAGAGTACCTATCGCGCTCTGTATCAATCATACTCTGAATCATCATCATCATCACAGCATATTCTAACATCCTCCCTCAAACTAAATGATCTAGGAAGAACATTTAGTTTACATATGAAATAATGAAAATGACTATAAGGAAGAGCTTCTGTGAGTATATCTGTTGTTTAACCGTCGCTATAAACAAAATAAATGCTAAGTTGTTTAGCTGAAACCTTTCCTCTGACAAAATGAATATCAAGTTCAACATGCTTTGTTTTTACGTGATATACATGATTGTTAGGCAAGACAATTGCTTCCTAATTATCATACCATACAGCAGGCACTTTAGATACCGCAATATGCAATTCTGATAGTAAGGCTTGTGTCCATAAAACCTTTGATGTTGCTAATGCCAATGCCCTATACTCTGATTTAGTGGTGGAACGGGAAACGACATGCTGTTTTTTAGATGACCATGACACCAAATTTAGACTTGAAAACACAGCATAACATGTAACTGATTTTCTATCATCCCTATCACAGGCCCAATCAACATCTATGAAACAGTTTATCTCTACATTTCCATGCTGATAAAGCTCTAAACCAAAATGAATGGTACTTTTCAGATATCTTAAAATTCACATGCAAGTCTGCCAATGTTCACCAGAAGGATTGGGTAGAAATTGACTTGTTGACAAGAAAAGTAATTTCTGGTTTTGTAAGTGTGATATAATGCAAGGCTCCAATGATGCTTCTATGTTGTGAAGCATTATCAATAACAAGTCCTGAATTCTTTGTAAGATGATGAAAAGCAGTTATAGGTGTTAAACAAGGACTGCATTTATCCATATTGTGCTTAGCTAATAAGTTTGCTATATACTTAGCTTAAGATAAATGAATGCCTTATTCAGTTTTTGTGACTTGAATACCCAGAAAATAGTTTAGCTCACCTAGATCCTTAAGAGCAAATGTATGTTGCATATCTTATATAACTTGAAGGATCATAGAAGGATTTGAACTAATAATGATGATATCATCAACATAAACTAGCACCAACAAAATATGACCATCACACTACTTGTGAAAGAGAGAGGAATCAAACTTACAATTAACAAAATGCCACTATTGAACCATTGTTGACTTAAATCTATCAAACCAAGCTTTATAGGCTTGTTTTAAGCCATAAAGAGTCTTTATAAGCTTGCAGACATGATGAGGTTTTGAAGAATCAATGAATCCTTCAAGCTGGGTCATATACACATCTTCCAATAAAATCATTTAAAAATACATTATTAACATCAACTTGTCTTATACCCAGTTCTGCATTACAGCCAAGTTAAGTACAATCTTGATAGTTGAACCTTTAACTATAGGGCTAAAGATTCCATTATAATCTACCCCCTGAGTTTGGGAAAAACCCTCGGCCACAAGTCCAACCTTATATTTAGATACAGACCCATCTTAGTTATAATTGATTCTAAAAACCCGTTCGTTGCCTATAACTTTGACAGATGTAGAAGGCTGGACTAGACCCATGTGTTATTGGCTTGTAAAGAGTTGAATTCTTTTTTCATAGCTTGGAGCCATTTTAGATCTTTTAAGGCTTGTGATATGAAGGTAGGTTCTGTTGGAGTAATGGGTAATGCTGCAATATAGGTTTTATGTTTGAATATGCCAGCCTTTGATCTGGTCATCTTAGAGTGACCAGAGGGCTGAGATGGAGGAAGATTATGTGTAGGTGAAGGAATATCATGGCTAAGGGAAGTGATTGAAGAGGAGTTGTCTAAGTTAGTGTTTGGATGAGGTAGTAAATTATTATGAGAAGAAGTAGAAGATACCTATATATAAGAAGGAACTTGAGAAGTACTCGTTAAAGAAGACACTAAGAAAGTTTTTATCACTTGATTTGAATTTACAACATTTGATAGAGATGAATCAGAACAGGAATCATGTACATATGAGAAATCAACACCAAACTTATAAGGAAATGTTTTTTCATAAAAAAACAATACGATTAGAAATGTACACTCTCCCTGATGAATGAAGGCATTGATAGCCTTTATATTGAATGCTATAGCTCATAAAAACACACCTTTCTGTTGTAAATTCTAGCTTGTGTCTATTGTAAGGTCTAATATAAATAAAACATGAGCCACCAAACACTTGAAGAAAGTTGTAATCAGGTTGCTGATGAAAAGGTTTGAAGTGTGGTGTTTGATTATTTAGAACAGGAGTATGTAGCTTATTGATTAGAAAAACTGTTGTATGGAATGCATTCCACTAAAAAATAAGAGAAAATTTGGCTTAAGCTAATAGAATGAAACCAACATCAACTATATGTTTGTTTTCTTTCAATTCTGCCATTTTGTTGGTGGATATGAGGGAAAATATGTCTAAAGTATATCCTTGAAGACAAGAATAGAGAAGTAAGAGACCTGAATTCTCCAACCCTAATCTGTTTAGACTATTTTTATTTTCTTATGTAGATGTTGTTTTATGAAAGACTTAAAGGCAGTAAAGACACTAAGAGCATTTGATTTGGTGGTTAATGGAAATATCAAAGTAAACCTGCTATAATAATCCAAAATAGACAGATAATATGTGTAACCTTGAGTGAACACAGTTGAAGATAATCTCCAAAGATCAGTATATAAAACCTGTAGGGGTTCTGTGGTCTTAGTTTCTATAGAATTAAAGTGCTTAAGATGACATTTGCCAAATTGACAAGTGTTGTAGAAACTGAGTTTATGAGTTTTATTAATAATAGAGTGTGGATTACATGACTTTAGAACACATTTGAATGCATAAACAGCTAGATGACCAAGCCTTCTATGAAGCAAATTTACATTTATTAAATGAGAATAAGCTGTCATAGTAATTGGAGAATGAAACTTATAATTCAAAGCACTGTAATGACTAAAACCTGAACAAGTTGAGTCTCTAGAACCAGACAAATGAGCAAATAGAGATGTTGGTTGACAGAAAACTGATTAAGAAAAGAGAGCGGTGACAGATGAGTCTGAAGATTGAGTAGAGATGGATGCTGTTTGAACTTAATACAAGTCTTTCTGAGCAGTTCCTTTAAGCAAGATAATCCCTGTCTTCCTGGCCTTAATGTAATAGGTGTTTACAACAAATTAAAAAAAAAAAAATTATTATTAGTGAGTAACTGGTAAACACTTAGAAAGTTTTTAGTGATATGAGGAACAAGAAGGGCATTATGCAGCACAATAGGATTATGAGATAAGTAGTAATCATTGCAAAACTAGTATGTGTAATTTTTAATTCATTACCATCACCAACAAGTAAATGTTCTTCACCAATAAAAGATTGTAGATTAAACAAAACACTTCAATTATTGGTAACATGGGTGGACGCTCTACTATTACTAACAAAGATCCTCAACTGCCTTAGGTGAATGAAGAATTGGTGGAGAAGAGGTGGTAAGTCTAGCTGCATTACCAAGAGTACTATTATAGCAATTGAAGGTTGCTGGATTAATAGCTGAAATGTTAGCACCAGGATGGTAAAAAGCAAGAGCTGAAGTAGCATTGGTGTTGTAAGCATTGCAAAACTAGTATGTGTAATTTTTAATTCATTACCATCACCAACAAGTAAATGTTCTTCACCAATAAAAGATTGTAGATTAAACAAAACACTTCAATTATTGGTAACATGGGTGGACACTCTACTATTACTAACAAAGATTCTCAACTGCCTTAGGTGAATGAAGTATTGGTGGAGAAGAGGTGGTAAGTCTAGCTACCAAGAGTACTATTATAGCAATTGAAGGTTGCTGGATTAATAGCTGAAACGTTAGCAACAGGATGGTAAAAAGCAAGAGCTGAAGTAGCATTGGTGTTGTTTGGATCAACCATATTGCCTTGATAACCTTTTCCTCTGAAATTATTCTGTCTAGTAAAATCTCTGGGTACAAATCCTCTACCATAACCATAAGATGGCCTGAAACCTCCTCTTCCTCTTTTACTATAGTGTTTCTGAGGTACAAATGCAGGATTGAACTTATTCTTACACCTGTTGGCTTCATGTCTAGGAATAAAGTAAATTTAACAGATAACTGAATCAAGATTGCTACTGTTATTACCATTTGACACTGAATTAAACACATCTAAACTAAATGAATCTAAGTTCCTATTAAATTTCTAATTTCCAAAACCTGACTTAGGTGATCCTTGATTCTTGTGAGCAAAGTTTGCAGTTAGATTATGCATGACATCAGAACTAAGTCTACCTTTCTTCTGTTCAAGCCTCATCTCATGACTCAACAGCAAAGTATATAAATCATCCAGCAGCAGCAAGCAAGGAGGTGCACTCATTGTTTAGCACAAAGGACACCACAGTGGAAGGCAGGACCATTAGGTCCAAAGACTTTGTGTGATGCTTGTGGGATGAGGCACAAGTCTGGGATGTTACTGCCAGAGTATAGACCAGCTAGGAGTCCTGCTTTTGTTGGCTATTTGCAATTCAATTCTCACAAGAAAGTTTTGGAGATGAGAAAGGCACCTTCAAAAATATTTGCAGAAAGCTTTAGCAATTAGTAATTTTATTTTAATCTAATTTTATGGATGTTCATTCAAATTTTAATTGTCAGGCGTACCATCCTTCCTCCATTTGCTAACCACAGTTTTTTTTTTTTTTGAGATTTGTTAGAGACTTGTCAAGAGCATATATTTTTAATTTCTTTTCCTTTTTAGTATGCTTGTGTACCTTGATCCTGAATGTTAGGCTTCTTTTTGTCAATTTATTTTGCCTACAATAAAAATTTAGTTTCTATCTTCTATAAAGCTGTTGAATATATATTACTGAAGAGTCATGTTGTCAGACTCTTCATTAATATGACTGTTGATGGAGCGCTGTTGGAATACTGCACCATAAATGAGACAGAGGTAGAGACCGAGCTGGGAGTTGGCATTTATCAATTTTGTTTCCCTGTTTCTTTTTTCTGTTTTTTTCTTTTTAGGGGCTGGGGTGGGGGGTGGGGGTAATATAAGAGATAGATAGTGGGTTTTTGTTACTTGCCATTTATCATATCTGTCTTTCGTCTTCTAATTAGTTAAAGGTCTTTAATCTCTTTATCATTCTTCCATGTGCTCCATGAATCTCCAAATGTACTGCTTCTTGCTTGTGGTGATAGAAGTTCTCTTAATTTAGAAGTCTACTAGTTTTAGCTGCAAAAGCATTTTAACATCAGAACTAAGGCAAATACATTGCGAATCAAGACATTCAATTGTTCTTGTATATCATTATATATAATCTTCACAACCTGTTATAGTGACATGTGCTGCATTTTTCTTGCAGTAGTCCACACAAAACTGTTGATCCATTCGAAGATAATTCTGCCAAGCAGCTGAAAACCTTATCAGAATAAGGAGCATGGGCTGTATTGTGGACGAATGATTGGTAATAATCTGCAGCTACTTATGTACCCCTGAATTCTCTAAATTGATTAAAACTTATGGCCTTTAAAACAGCATACATTATCAGTCATTTATAGCTATCTTTTTGTTCACCTATATTTGTAAAAATACCCATATATTAGGGCTGTGAGATGTCTCAACCTTGTTTTTCCTGGCTGCTCCCGATGAACTTGTTTAGCCGAATTTTGTGTTTATTCTACACTTAGATGCAATGAAAGTCATTTTTAAATAGTTTTTTTTTCAATTTTTTATCTTTCCTTTTCTTTTGGTATTCATTTCATTTAGAAAAAGTCATTTTTTTTTCTCCATAATATCCTTTTCATTTGATCCAATAGTATTCCGTTAGATAGGATATTAACTTAAAAAGTAATCCGACAATCCCTTGCTGGTAGCTGATTGGGTACTGCCGGGATTTGAGAAATTGAATCATTAGCTCAAGGATTCCACAAACAGTTGACTGAATCTTTTGGCTGTAACTTATTGAGTGAGCACATTCTCTTAGTACTTTATTGGGTAGCTTATGCAAGCCTGAGAACCTCCTCTGTCAAAACTTAAAAGCGGACCATATTGGCATGGAGCATGAAACTAAGTTTTAAATTTGTGATCCATTATTCGAGCTTTTTAATTTTCAGGCTCTTATGTATAGTATGGACTTCTTAATCTGTTTATTTGTTTGCAAGTCATAACTACTAGAACTGGTTGCTGGATTCTTTATTGCCGTTATTTTGCCGATAATTGGTTAATTTGTAGATGCAGCAAAGGGAAAACTGGGAAGTAAAGTTTGGATTCTTTATTGGTTGCTGGATTTATTTAATGTTACTCTTTGAGGAAATTTGCGAAAAAAAGGATCTGAAAAGTTCAATTCCGTAATAAAAGTATTACGGTTTTGCATTCCGCTTGATGGAAAGAGGCTGTCGGCAGTAATTGTTAGCTTCTGTTTTTTGGTCATAAAAATGAAAAATGAGTGCTTTTGTTTCCTTTAACCAGAAACAAATTACAGAGCAAAAAGCTTTGGTAATTTTTTCCGTTGGAATTTCGACATTTTTCAACACATGTTTTGCCAATTTCAGATTGCCCAAAGAACTTGAAGGCGCAAATTTTAGTACACTTAGTAGCTTAATTTTCTTGTTGTTTAAAAGTTCTCTGATTATTCAAGAACAGAAAATTCCTTAACTTACGACTTCAAGTAGTCGGGAGTCATTACCAGACGACTCTTGGCCGTCTCTAGAGTAGAAAAATGGTCCAATAAATTCTGCTCTTTGGTGGTGTTAAATTTGAAGAAATGAAAGGAAATGGAATAAAGGACCAGGAGAAGAGAGAATATTGTATGGAAGATTTAATGTAATTTTGGGTGGAATTTTTTTTTTTTAATTATTGTAGAAGTAGAATAGCATGGAAAACAGGTGAAATGCTTTGACGTTGTGGAATTATTTCGTGCCCGAAAAGAAAATTAAGTATCTCATTAATTAATAGATTTCTGTCTGTAATTAATTGCGAAGCATAAAAATTGAGGAGTTAAAAGTATAATTCTAATTTTGTTTTCGACTCTGCTGTCCACATGACATGAATGTTACACATTACATACATTTGGTATAGGGATGACAAAATTCTCTACAGATTTAGGGTTTATTTGAAATTATTTTTGGGATGTTTTAAAGTGATTTTAAAAATTTAAAGGTTAACTTTAGTATTTAATAAAAAGAAATTAAAATTATTTTAGTCAAAATCAGTCTCTCCTACAATTGATTTTGAAAAGAAAAAAAAATAATTTTTAGATTCTAATTTTGAGAATCAATTTTATCATTTAATATAATTTCATAAATATCTTTAAAATTATTACCTAAACCCAAAATTATCCTTATTCAAATTAGAAACAAAATTAATATTTTAATAAATTTTTATTATAATTCATCAATATAAATTTATTAATATCAATTTGTTGGTTGAATTATTATTAAATTTGTTTCATTGTATTATAAATTTAATTATCAATTGTTTTAAGATAAAAATAAAATTAATATATTATATATTTTATTTTTAGTTAAAATTATTATAATACATAGTTAAAATATATTATGTGTATATATTTTTATATATATAAGTAAATTTTATCCTATATTATGTATATTTTAGTTATTTCTTTTTCTCAGTAGTTTAACGGTAAAATTTATCAAATGTTCATAACTACTTTCAAAACTCACAGTACTTCTAAAAATAAAATTTAATGAAAACTTAATCAATTTTTTTCACAGCTGATTATTTCTACAGTACAAATAACAACAATTATTTTAAAACGTATAACATTCTCAAACTGGTATTCAAGCCCCATAGGCTCCGCTACAAATGTCATAAATTTTGAATAATTTTTAAAAAATGAGATTCGGAATGAGAGAAAATTAATTCCTACATTTTTAATGGGTTAGAGTTTGGTTTTATATTTCTCATTCCATTCTTACTTGTCAGTTGTCAACTTAATTCTCATTATATATGAATTTTTTTAATTTTTATTTTATTAATTATAATATTAGTTAATAATTTTTTATATTTTTACCTAATATAAATAGATTATAATTAAAAAAAAATCTTATATTATAATTCTTATAAATTATACTTTCAACACTCCTAGTTTTAATAACATTTTATATCAGTAAAATGATGTTTACAACACAATTTATAACTTCGAATAATAAACAAAATTAACTTTCATCAACTGAAAATCCTTTTTTCATTTATTTCGTGGAATAAATAATAAGAAGAATGATGCTACCTTACTCAATTATTTTAACATTTTTTGTTTCAATTACTGAAAGTAAACTTTTTTTATCTTGTTAAATTATTTATTTGAGAAATGTGATTGGTATTCACAACATTATTTAATTTAAGAAAAAGCTCTCACACTTATTATTTAATTAATAATATATATATAAAAGCTCGGACAAAAAAATAAATAAATAAATAAATAAGAAACACGTCACGAGTACGCCCCATCACTACTCTTTGAACCAAACACCAGCCTTCCAGAGAAGACTTGGCCGCTGACAGGGAGAAACCTTACTGCAACTGCAAGGCACCAAATTCATAAGGCGCCGTTATGAGCAGCTGCTAGAGTCCTCTGTTTTCAAATTTCCATGGCGAACTCCCGGATAAAGACCGATTCCCCGCTTTCTCGCCGCATCGTCCGCGCTTTCCTCCATTTCCTCGATTCTGGTCCCACCCTCTCCCTCCCTCTCTCTCACTTTTCGTCATCTGCATGCAAGTTCATGTTTTTATTTCTTTTTTTAGGTCAACGATCATTCAATTAGTTTTTTTCTGTTAACATGCTTAGAATCTAATTAAATGTCGGTTTTATTTTGTTCAATACTTTTTTATATATATATTATTATCTCATAGTAAATTGAATGAAGGATTTAACATTTAAGTTGAAAGGGGAAGTTTTTTTGTTTAAGGAAATAGGAAGAGGAGGGGCAAGAGATGTAACCACTATTTTGTGATAATGCATATGATGATGGTGCTGGGGTTATTATAATGGTGTTAATAAACAGTTGAAGTTCCTGTAGGTCTGGAGTACCTGTCTGTTATGCCGTCCCTTCCTGACTTACTTTGATGCTTATATGTGGTTACTGCTGAAGCTTTCTTGCTCCGCTTGTTAAATTCTCTTCTTGATGGTAGCTACATGTCTTTTGATAGTTGAACCTGCTCCCAGTGTTGATCTTGAAGGTCTTGAGGTTGCTAGAGAATGTTTGACTGAGGTGTTTAAGCTTGATTCACCTTCTGCTGACAGTCAAAGAAAACCCGATTCGTTGATTGATATTTTCAATTCACTGCAAGCAAGTGATACTCTAGCAATCAAATCTGATAACGGCCCTAGTTCATCCTCTGCCCAGAACGTGGATGCCAAGTTTTCAGAAGCTTCAAAATCCATGGTTCTGACCTTCTCAGTTCTATTGTTCTGTTCTTTTTCTTTTTTTAAATTTGCATATTTGTTGCTCATACTAAAATCATCATCATATATAGATCCTATCTCCTTTTTAAATCTTCTACAATGAAACACTGCTTTCAAGTTCTGACTCCAATTCCTTGCTCTGCTTGATCAGGGCGAAGACTGGACAAAGGAACCTGACTCTACAGGTTGGTATATGTTGTTGCTTTTTTCCTTCTATATTCAGGAAAGTGAATGATATAAAATGGTATTAAAAAACATAATAATGGTGGATTTCCAGGGTTTGAATTATCTCAACCTAGTTGAGAAACAAGTGGGTCATGTTTGAATAAAACAGGCTTGAAAACCTCATATTTTGGATATTCACTTTTCAAGGTTGTTGGATTGAAGATTTGTGTTCATTTTTTCAGTGTGATTAAAGCTGTTGTGAAATATCATGTTACTTCAGCTTATCTGCGTGTTAATTGTTTCCCAATTGCCCTGTGATTTGCAGGGGTCTCAAAAGATGAACTATTTGGCCAATTTTTTGCTGCGCTTGAGAAAATTCATTATTTTAGGACCATGCCAGATGGGAATGATGACCCTTCCCAAGTGGACAAGGCTTCACGTATATTTCATGATGCGATTAATGTATGACATATGTTCTCGATTATTGTCTTTTGTTGTTTCTCCTGAATATTAAATGCTTAATTCTCTCTTCTTCGCTTTCCTCCTTGCTTCTTTCAATGGTTGGTTGTCCACTGTCCATGTATTGAGTATATTTAAAGAATAATTGTACCTGGGTTTGTATCCTGGGGAAGGTAGGTCTAAAAAATTGATTTGGACTTTGCTCACCCCCTTACCTTTTTAAAAATGAAATGAAAAAAAAAAGAAATAATTTTACTTTGCAAAAATTAAGTAGCAGGCTAAGCTGTTACCACTTGCTGAGAATTGCATAACTTGGATTGAACGAGATGAACTGCCAGCACAATGAAATTTTCAGCCCCTCCCACTCTAGACTGTACGGAAGAACATCAGAAATGAAAATTTTGCAAAGTACTGTATTGATCCTCGTAAGTGAAATGGTCAATGCCCTGTGATAGTATAAAAGAGAAGACCCGATGTTATTGGAGAAGGGCAAGGAGATGATGATAGGTTCAGTGCCTTGGATTTAAGCTGAGATAATTTTCTTTCTAGAGGTGCTTTGTTTCAACCTTTGTATGTCATACTGTAAGGGGAACACGACAAATTATTTCCTTCAAGGTAAAATTAGTCAAGGTGAGCTGTTGCTCAAAGCAAATGTGAAGTAAGAAATTGGGGACTAAGAAAAAGAGTCTTGGGTCAGTATTGGTTTAAGGCAATGCTTCTGAGGCACATGAATTAGAGCTTAGTTCCAGTAGAGCAATGATTTTGAGGCACATGAATTAGAGCTTATTCCAAGTACAACGTTCCTCATCATTCTTTTGGATTTCCTGCTCAGATATCTTGATGGAGGGGATGATATAGCTGTTGTTTGCAATCTCAATAGCTTTTCTGTTGCTGGAGAACCTGAACTTGTTAAAGATGATTGTTATTTTCCTTTTAGTCTTATATTTTTTTCCTGCAAATTGAATAGAATGTAGTACATGGTGCTTCCTATCAGGTTTTTTTTATTATTTTATTTGTTTATTTTTTCTCTTGAATTCCTATAGTTGATTGCTATGCTACTAACTAGCCAGGTGTATGTGGAAGATTGTTATTTTTTTCTATATTTAGATGATTTTATTGCTTTATATCTGCGGAGATTCAAGTCCTTGCTATTCGTGTTTCACTATATACCTTTATTGACAAGTTAAAGTTATTGTGCTGCATCATGTCAGGAGATGGAAAGATCTGGTGCTCATACATGTAATCAGAAGAATCTGGCTGAGATATTTAAATGTCAAGGTACTTGTAGGGTTATATTTCTTCAATTAGGCTGACAATTATGCGCTTCTAAATCTTGAAGTTCTTATACACATATCCGATCTCTTGGAAATTTGAGAAAATCTGTTTTTGTTTAATGTGTATTCCTTATCATCACTGTCTGTCATGGATTCTTCTCAATAAGATTCTTGGCTGAGGTATTTTAATGTCCCAATACCAATAGAATAAATGAATGACTATTGATAGGGACATCTAGATTGTATTAATGGAAACACACATAATTCCATTTTCACACAAAGAATGAAACCAAGAACCATTTAGAGAATACATAATTCATTGATAACATCTTATGTTGTTTGTTTGATTTTAAAGCTGATTGTGCTGTGTCATTTGTTCTTCGTTTTTAGGTAATAGGGTCATGCAGTCGCAGCAGTACTCTGATGCAATCGATTTGTATTCGTTTGCTATCGCACTTTATGGAAATAATGCTGTTTACTACTCTAACAGGTGCAGTACTAACATTTACATGTCAGTAATTTCTTATATATGCTAAATATATGCCTTGATTACCAGAAATTAGAGAAATTCCTTTTGAAGATTGCAGTAGCTTTTGTGTTGGCGGTTATATTGTGCCAGACAGGAGGCATCCTAGCCATTTGGCTTAAGATTTCTAATGAGTTATGTTTAATTTTTTGTTTTTAAATGTCATAATGCAGAGGAGGAAAACTTACCTTACAACTTAATTCTGATATTTCATATCTTTCAGCTGTTAATTAAGAAAGGGGAAAAAGTGAATAATAATTCTGTTACCGTATAAAATTAATGGTATATTGGTCTCTGAGTTTTGAGGAAAAGATAACATTATGATTAATTGTATTTTTTGCTTGGCTGTATCAATTTAACTGTTTTTTATTTATTAATTCCTGTATTTCATATTTTTCTCCTCTTTGTGAAGTTTTATTTCTATTTTTCCTTTGACGTTGATGATCAGGGCAGCTGCTTACACCCAGATCCACAAATACGCTGAAGCTGTTAGCGACTGTCTCAAGTCCATTGATATTGAACCAAATTATAGCAAGGCATACAGCCGTCTGGGCTTAGCATTTTATGCACAAGGGAACTACAACGATGCTATTGAAAAAGGATTTAAGAAAGGTTGGTGTGAAGTTAATTTCTGTAAATCCATTAGATCAATGACTCCTAGCTGGATGCAGTAATGTGAGTATGTTTACTTTATTGCCTATGCAGCCTTGCAATTGGATCCAAATAATGAAGCTGTCAAAGAGAATATTCGGGTTGGTTTTGCTTCTTCTTCTTTCTTCTTGCTATAGTTGTTATTGATATCATGCTACTGATGATCACATTGTCATTATGAAACATAGATGGCTGAGCAGAAGTTGAGAGAAGGGACACAATGGACAGGATGGGATCAGGTAATATGCTATCTAATCATAGAATTTCTTTTCCAAGTCATACCAGATATCAGAAAACTTCTCATGATTTGGCACAATCTAATTGTAGAACTTTTTCATCCATTGTGGGAGATTGGAACTTGGCCCTTGCAAAAACAAAACAATACTCTAAAGTTTACTGTTTCTTTTCTATTCCTTTGCAGAGTACGAGCTCCAGTCATTATAACCAAGAATCAAACCAGTCGACAGGCGGGTTCCGAAGTCATGGATCACCACCTTCATTTACAATGCCTTTCAACACTAATGCCTTACCTACTGATATCACAAGCATGCTTATGAACATGGCTACAAATATGCAGCAGGCACAGCCTTCTCAAAATAGACAAGGAGAAGATAGTAATGTGAGTGGATCCGATGAGCCTGGAATTAGAATTGGCGGTAATATCAATCTAAATTTCGGAGAAAATATGCCTGAGGACATAACAGGTGCATTGAGATCAATGATGGAAATGTTTTCAGGGACGTCCCCGGAGGGAAATCCTAATCCTCATGATACTGGTACCACAAATGGAAGATCGGCAACACACTAGATTACGATACAACTCAGTACCATTACCATTACACTGGCAGAATCAGAGATAATCAGCACCAACCTTGAATAGAAACAGGAATGGCAAAGTATAGAGCCTTAATTTTATGGATTATGTGGGTTGAAAATTTTTACATCGCATGCTTATCCAGGCTGCTATTGGGTTTACACATTTTTTCTTTCAGTGGTTTGTTAGGGACTCGCGGTAATGTTGTAGAGTTTTTGCTTTGTGCTTCGTGAGGACATATGGTCCATTTCTGTACTTCTACATTAAATTTTCGAGATTTCAGGAGAAACACCCAACGGTTGATAAATGGGAGATCAAGTCTCTCCTGTGGGTTGGCCTATGTTATTATTTCGCTGTCTGATCAGATTTTGATTAACCAGTTTTTTTTTTTTTTTTGGTTATTTAGGATCAAAGCTGACAGCAACATTTACTGTACTTTATTTTGGTCAAGGATAATGGCATAATGCAAGCGCCTTGGACATGTTCAGATGAACGAATTCCTCCCCCTGTTTAAGATAAAGGATTAAATCTTCTGTTTTTGGTGTGCTCCTTTCTTTAAGTTAAATGCATAGACCAATTATTGATTAACAACTTACTCATGTACGTCGTCTTACTGTTTCTGGATATTTCCTAGTTCTTTCGCGAACGATACCATCAATCAAATCCGACACATCTTGATTAAAATAAGGGTATTTTGGGAACAAAATTTTTTATTGTTTATTAAATTAGTAAAAAAACCGAAAATCAATAAAATTGCAATACAATTTTCATGAGAGAAATTTAGTGAACAAAGGCCGAAAACATGATCCATTAGATGGGGCCCACCCCCGTAACACGACATTTGGGCCGCACGCCCGTCATCCAATTGTACGGTCCAGATTGAGACCCACAGAAGCAAAATAAGCCACGTGTGTGGTCCATAGGCGTCCAATTGTTTTCGTAACTGAGACCAGAAACACTGAAGACAAAAGAAAACAAAAACTACTTCAGTTAAAAAAAGTACCGCCTGTCCTCCTGAAACTCCAACTTCTCAACTCTCGTTCTTTCCGCCCACGGCTATCGTTTAAAACGGGCACGTTTTGCATCGTTGAGTTCTGCGTAATCCCATAATAGGTTTCAACTTTCGATTCCCTGCATCTCTTCTTGTAATGCTGATAAATTTAGGTTGCTTTTAATCTGAGTTGACTGTTTGTTCAGGTATTTTTCAATCAGTTCTTCCCGGCGCTCGCCTAAAAGTTCTGTTTTTGTTGTTTTTACGTTCTGTTTGTTAAAGTCTTTTTTTTTTTTTCGTCACCTTTAAAACTAGTTCACGTAATGCAAAGTTCGTTTATGACTTTAGCAGCTTTTTGTTGTATTGACATTGAATTTGAGTGTTGATAGACTGTAGAAAGTTTTTATATTCGTGCTGTAAGAGCATTGATAGTTTGTTTACTTTTATTGGTTTCTCTAGAACTCAGCACTGATTTGGTAGATTCTGCCGGGGGACCATACCATACCAGACCATCCTTGAAAGATGAGTGCTTATATTGTTGGTGTTCTTGTTCCCCTTGTGTTTACTCTTCTTCTTCGGAATTCAAAGAAGGAAAAGAAACGAGGGATGCGGGTTGATGTTGGTGGGGAAGCCGGGTATGCGCTTAGAAACTATCGGTTTACTTCCTTAGTGAGCACATCGTGGGAAGGCATCTCTACTCTTGCAGAACTTTTTGAGCAGTCTTGCAAGGAGCATGGTGATGAATACTTGCTTGGAACCCGGAAATTGATTTCAAGGGAGACTGAAGTCGGTGATAATGGAAGGTCCTTTGAGAAACTTCATTTAGGAGAGTATGAGTGGCTAACCTATGGTCAGGCATTTGAAATAGTCTGCAATTTTGCTTCTGGCTTAGCTCAGCTTGGGCACAACAAGGAGGAACGGGTAGCAATTTTCGCTGATACAAGAGCAGAATGGTTTGTTGCATTGCAGGTTAGCCTTATCATATGTGTTGAACTTTTTGTTTAATTTTCTCTTGTCTAATTTAACTGAAACTTTTTAATATAACACTTAATGTGATTGAACTATATCTTACTCATGGTACATACTTTCTTGACTGTGTATATAAGTGATAGGGATAACAATAAGTTCCATCTAAAAAGCGGCATCAGTTGTTTTGGCAGTATTTTGGTCAATAATGCAGTATGGCTGATGTGGTTTCCTTCTAACAGGGTTGCTTCAGACGCAATGTCACAGTGGTGACCATATATGCATCTTTAGGGGAGGAGGCACTGTGCTATTCTTTGAATGAGGTTTAATTCCTCTCTTTCTCTCTCTTGTCTTTGTCTCTGTGTGTGTTTTTTAAAAAGTTAGAAGTGATTGAATATGCTGCCTGTTTAGAATTCTAAATTGTTAGTTGTAATATGAGGTGTGAACTTACGATGTAATTTATGTAATTCTAGTAACAGAGCCTATGCCAAATTATAAAACTTAAAGAAGAAAAATAATATTTACCTCTCAATTTGTGTTCCAGCTTTCTTGAGCAATATCCTTTAACTCTTGCCATTCTTATCTAGTTTCCCCTTTTACATTAATTAATAAAGGTTTTGAATTAAAGCTGTCATGTCTAGATACCAATGTCGTGAGTTCTAGGTACGATCCAATGCTGAAAATATTGGTTTGGTTATGGCAAGAAAGTATCACTCAAGTCTTGCTCCTTTTGTATGTTGATACTTGAAAATTTCCATAAAGTTTATTCAGAAAATTGCATCTAAATTGTTGGAACATATTATTGAATGGAAATTGAATTGATTCTTCCATCTGCCTGAATTAGCTTGGAGTTATAAGTTTTTTCCATCCCATTAATTTGTGTCTCCGGCTCTCTGCCATCCAGTATTTAATATATGTATCTTTTCTATTTTTTCCTCTCAATTGCCAGACTGAGGTTACAACTGTGATTTGTGGGAGCAAAGAACTGAAAAAGCTGGTAGACTTAAG
This sequence comes from Luvunga scandens, assembly GCA_030449905.1. Lineage (NCBI taxonomy): Eukaryota > Viridiplantae > Streptophyta > Magnoliopsida > Sapindales > Rutaceae > Luvunga > Luvunga scandens. Next base: position 2,939,515 of record JASUUG010000798.1, on the reverse strand, counting down.
TGGACAACTTGACACTGTGAAACATGTGATATGTATGGATGCTGATATTCCTTCTACTGCCTCATCAGTTGAGCAGAGTGGTCGCTGGAAGATCACTTCGTTTGCTGATGTGCAGAGTCTTGGCAGAGAAAATCCTGTTGATGCCGACTATCCTGTTTCAGCTGATGTTGCAGTTATAATGTATACAAGTGGAAGTACTGGTTTGCCCAAGGTTAGAAGCATCTTATATGCTGTAAACATTGCTTTTCTTTATAAGCTAGACCTCAAGTTATTAATTTCATTGATTTTTAAACGTTTGTATAATTTCTAAAGAATCCTTTGACTATTCAGTTTTACTTCATGGCGCCATAATGATCATTAAGCATCTTCATCTGATCTCTTTCTCATTGAAACCTCGTCTAACCTCTAGGAATTGGCAGTTATCCAGTTATCCATTTGCATGCTTCTCTATTTATTTTTTAATGTTTATAATGACAATGATCAATGTATTGAGTTTGAAGCAGTGTTTAGCCATTTGCCTGTCTAAAGTAAGCAACTAAGCGTCAAGTATTTGTCTTGATGTTCAATATTTTTTAAGTTTTTAACAATCGTTGTTTTATAAAATTCAGATTTAAGTTTCTGAATTAACCATTTTCAATTATATTAATTTTGAACAGGGTGTAATGATGACTCACGGCAATGTCTTAGCCACAGTTTCTGCAGTCATGACAATTGTTCCTGACCTGGGAAGCAAGGATGTTTATTTGGCATACCTACCTCTGGCTCATGTTCTGGAACTAGCAGCTGAGGTATAGAGCATTTTCTTACTGGTTTGATTGATTGAACCGAGTAATTTCAATAGAAATTTAATTGCTCTCGCGGCTATTTTTTGTAATTTCCCCACTTTTCGTACTTTATTTTAATTAATTTCTTTGTCGGCATTGCAGAACCTAATTGCTGCTGTTGGAAGTTCAATAGGATATGGTACCCCTTTGACTCTCACTGACACGTCAAGCAAAATAAAAAAGGGAACCCGGGGGGATGCATCTGTTTTGAGGCCAACTGTGATGGCTTCTGTCCCAGCAATACTTGACCGTGTTCGAGATGGAGTGCGCAAGAAAGTAAATTTCTTGAATTGATACATATATTTGTTTCATTGAAACCTGATTCTGAGATAATGTCTCTACCACAAGTACTGAGATCTTCCTAACATTTCAGGTAGATGCAAAAGGTGGACTTTCCAAGAAATTGTTTGACTTGGCATATGCTCGTAGACTGTCTGCAATAAATGGTAGCTGGTTTGGGGCATGGGGCCTGGAAAAGCTTTTGTGGAACCTCCTTGTGTTTACAAAAATTCGTGCAATTCTAGGAGGCCGGATCCGGTTTATACTTTCTGGAGGTGCTCCACTTTCTGCTGATACTCAAAGATTTATCAACATTTGTCTTGGGTAAGTGCAAATTTGGTGCACTTTAATTGTCTTTTCTAACTAAGAAGTTATAAACCTCAAGTTCATGTTTCTGCTACACTTATGTATTTATAGCTTACATTTAAATTTGACAAGGATAACAACCCACCAAAGTTCAAAACCAGTGTACCAACTACTAAGAATGTAGTTGCATCATTGCATATTGGAGCCGTGGTGCTGACCGAGTTTTAGGACTAGTCCATTAAGCTCTCCATTTCCTTAATTCTTGTAATGACTAGTTCTTATTTTGCTTTCTTATAGGACTAGCCTTGATGGTTTATTGTTTATTATTGTTCATAAATTATCCACTCGCAAATGGATCAATGTTGTGGTAATCATTGAAATGTGGCCTTATATAATTGGATTAATGCGAGTCAATACCAGGCAGCATGCTCAGTTGGTCAAGTGATGCAATGCCTCATAGACTAGAAAATATGAATACCTTTTAGTGTTGTTGATTAATTGTAATGTATTAAAGTTGATCACCCTTGTGAAAAAGGAAATGCAGTGAATATTTGGCTTTTCCAGACAAGAAATGAAGGACATTGGTATTTAGGAAGTATCAGACAATAGCAAATTGGCTTACAACTATTTCGTTGATGCTATAGCCCTTGTTAGTTATCTGTATCACCATAGTTAATAGGAACATTCCTTTCTTGCACACTATGCCCATAAAATCATATCACCAATAAAACATTGATAGCACTAGATTTATCTCCTTTTATCTTCTGGTGCACATTTTGTTTTGATTTATGTTTGTTTTTATTCTGTAAGCTTAATTTTCTAATTAGGTGGCTGTTTCCAGTGCTCCAATAGGCCAAGGGTATGGGCTTACTGAGACTTGCGCTGGGGCTACCTTTTCTGAGGTTGATGATACATCTGTTGGTCGTGTCGGTGCTCCACTTCCTTGCTCATTCATTAAGGTAAGAAAATGATTAAATTATTTGACCTTTGTGCATTGTAGTGGAAAACTTAGAGCAATGTCCTGCTCATCTCTTTGGTTGTTCTGCTAATGATCAAGTCCTAGGAGCAGTTCATCTGCTTGGCTGTGTTTGATGTTAAAAGTGCTTGCCTTTTCGAGTATAAATTTATGACAGAAGAGTATGAAGTGAGTAGTTCTGCCCTCAATGGCTCCCTTTTCTGTCATCTCTTTGCCTTCCTCTCTAGGTGCTTGCTCACTCACGCATGAGTTTTTCTGTGTTCATACATCTAATTTGCTGAATTATAAAGTCTCTATCTATAAACCCTTAAAACATTTTTGCTTCTTTTTTAATCTGATGCTCTCTGTATGGGATTTTCTCTCTTAAGATAATGTTGCGTAGTTTCAGTTTGATAACCACATTCTGATGGTTTATTCAGTGCTTGGATATCAATCATACTGATGCAAGTATTCCTGTTTCAGTTAATAGATTGGCCTGAAGGTGGTTATTTAACTAGTGATTCACCAATGCCCCGTGGGGAAATAGTCGTTGGTGGTCCAAATGTCACAGTTGGATATTTCAAAAATGAAGAGAAAACAAAGGAAGTATACAAGGTTGAGTTTCTTAATCTTGATACCTGTATGTGTATTTCCTTATGAATAAGAATGGCATTTGGGAGTTGCTAACCATGACAATTTTATATGGTTTGAAGGTTGATGAGAAAGGAATGAGGTGGTTCTATACAGGCGACGTGGGACAGATTCATCCTGATGGTTGCCTTGAGATAATTGACCGTAAAAAAGACATTGTCAAGCTTCAGCATGGAGAATATGTCTCATTAGGAAAGGTCTGAATGTTGATTTCAGTTAGTAAATTTTCTTTAGACATTAATTCAGGACTAACATTTCATTGTGCAGGTTGAGGCAGCTCTCATTGTGAGCCCATACGTTGACAATATCATGATGCATGCTGATCCATTCCACAGTTACTGTGTGGCTCTGGTGGTAGCTTCTCAGCCTGCTGTTGAAGAATGGGCAGGAAAGCAAGGGATTGTTTATAATGATTTTGCAGAGTTGTGCGAAAAAGAAGAAACCTTGAAAGAAGTTTATGCATCAATAGTTAAGGTATGCCTTTCAGATCAAATTATAATGAACCTGGAATTTAACACGTATTAAAAAATGATGTGGAAGTGACTTTTTACCTTATGTTATTGCGATTCTTTCTTAATGTGCAGGCTGGCAAGAACGCACGTTTGGATAAGTTTGAGATCCCAGCAAAGATCAAATTGATTTCTCACCCGTGGACTTCTGAAGCCGGTTTGGTTACTGCAGCTCTCAAGATTAAGAGAGAGGCAATTAGAAAAGCATTTGCTGATGACCTTGCGAGGTTATATGAGTGATGAGAAATTTTGATTTGATTTGGTGATTGTGCATAATGTTGATGAAAGCCTTTTGTCTTTTCTATGTGACTTCTGTACTTTTAAAAGTTATTTTTACTTTTATTTTTGCTTGTTTGGAATTATTCCTAGGAAGTGACGGGAAAATATAATCAGATCTTGTATGGGCAGAGCATCAGTTGCTTAAGCAGGATGCTTGTGTTAATTTCAACTCCCTTAAAACATCGTGTATATTTACAGCAATAATAAAACTAGGAAAGTTTTTTTTTTCCCCTTTTCTGAAGCAGTGAATAATGTTGGACGTTATGGTGCATTTTTCACAGTAGCTGTAATGCTATTTTGTTGTCACTTAAACTTGGTTGGTACTTTTGTAGGCAAAACCGAATTATTAAAAAGCTTCTACGCGATAGGCTATAATAGCAACTGGTGCTGATTGAAATTGCTGTTTGAAAATCAAAGTTTCTGGTGTTGGATCATGGATGGGGAGGGACCTGCCTAAGAGGCTGGCAATGAGAAAATTTTTCAGTACAACGAAAAGATAAGAGAGGGGAAAATTATATGCTGAGTCCTGACCTATCAGTCTACGTCTTACGCCAAAAGTATGAGAAGGAAACGCAGAAAAAAGCAGCCTTGATTTGCCATCTGCTTACTGATACAATCATGTAGGTCTGTTCCAGTTTGTTGCTTGGACTTTGACCTTCCCTAAGCTGGCAAAAGGGGAGTTGATATTTGGCTTGAAATTTTATCTTGTCTAGTGAATTATAAACAAAGAACCCACTGCTTCATCTTATTGGCCAGATAATCTTTCCTATTTATTTCTTTTGTTGATCCAATTACTGGCCCAGTCATTGCCTAGCATTAATTTACAGTGGACCAAGTCCTTCTCAATTAATTTTCTTTTGACTAATTGCCCTGACTGTTATAGATAAGCCAAATGACTCAACTTTAAAGATGGTTCGTTTGTAGATTAGATTACTATTAACCAAAGCCATTTTAACTTTAAGGATTATTTTTAGACAACGCTGAGGCTCCAAAGGCTATCGGAGGGGGGTGTGGGGAGAGAAAAAGAAATGGAAAGAGAATTAAGTTGGTGGAATTGTTAGTTGGGAAAAAACTAAACAAGAAAGGATGGCAAGAGGAGACCCACAACCCCAAAATCCATAATTTTTTGGTGCATGATGTGAACTTGACTTGAAGCCAACCAAAACGGAAACAATTTCTCTTCTCCCCATGTGCCCATTAGTTTGTTTGTTTCCATCACTTTTTAGACCTTTTTAGATGTTTCTTGGACACTCCATAAAAGCATTCTCTTTTCCTATTTCTTTTCTAATTTTTGCCCCTTTAAATTTCCATTTATTATAACTATAAAATTGTTCATAAAACACACACACGAGCACTTAAGATGCGTCCATGAAAGAGTCCGTGTGTTTGGAGAGGAAAACAGGCTTGAATAGAAGAATTTAAAAAGAAAACGCAATGAAATAATTGATGATGGATTCTTAGTGTAGTCCCACGAAATGCAGACAAAACTATGTGGTTCAGTTGTTATGGAACTTTGCATTTCATGTTGTCGAGAAAATTTGATGAATGGTACAACTAATTAGAACAATATGAACTTTGGTTCAAACTCATCCCAAAAAATGATGATAGCAATAATACAGATTTTTTTTTCCCTTTTCAACACTGATATTTCCGGTTTCAAGTCTGATGGTTCAGATCATAAATCTAATGTGTCAGGTTTCAAATGAACGTTTTTGTAAGTGAAGGAACTTGACAAGAAAATTTTCACATAGTTTTGATTTGGAAGTATTTTCTTAAAAACACTCCCAAATTTATATATATATATATATATATATAAAGGCTCTCAAACATTCTCTCAGCTTGAAGATCTGTGTTTTTGAAGCAAGCCCATTAAATGTTGTGTGATTTGGAAATGGCGTGACACCACAATTTTAAGGAGATTTGGACCACCAAAAATGATACATGTGCTTCATGCATATAGTTTGGAAAACCCTAGATCTACAGGATTCACGCCAATCAAACACTATGTCTATGGATGTGCTTTGGGTTACAACTTAAATCACTACTGAATCAGTGCCCTACCCCTGTGCATTAATATTCAAAAAAATCAATTGGGAGTCACAAATTTTTTGGAACCCCAAAGATTCATGCCAAACAACATGGCTGTGCTTTGTGTTACACCCAATCCCTCTGCCCCTTTGCATTTTTATGGTTCCAAATCAAGTTGGGAGTCGCAAATATTGACTTGGAAACCAATAAAACCAAACCCATCACTTGCTATTTGCTTAATTTGCCTGGATTTGCCTGATTTCAGTCCCATAATATCTTCATTTTAACTTGATCCCTGCTTAAATCTGGCCAAGAATATCAAGAAAATTAATCATTTAGATCTTCATTAATTTTCTGATTGGATATCTCTACAAAATTTAGGAAAAAAGTAAACAGAACATGTGGGTATCAACATCATTTGACCCATCTAATAACTTAGACCTAACCAGAAAAGATAGAAGGATTATAATGCAAGAAAAAAGTTATTTTGTATTGAAAACTTAATCATTGAGAAGAAGATTTGAAAGAAAGTAAAATCATGCAGTTAACCAATGGGCTTTTGATCTAATGGGAGAGCCCTTACACTTACAATTGTGAAAGTAAAAATTCGAGTCTTTATAAAAATATTATGGAGGTTAATTTCAGTCTCTCTCAATTATCAACTAATTAAGTGGAGATAGTCTCTCCCTTACGAAATGTGAGTGGAGTAGGCAGTCCTCGAATATTTAAGAGGGTTTAAAAAAGTGTTTGGACAGTACTTCAGTGGGTAATATATGACGGGGAGTGTCACAAATGTATAGTTTAATTGTAAATATTAATTGTAACAGTCTTTGTATACATAATTCAAAAAAAATCATGCAGTTAAATTTTTCGATAGCCAAAATACTAATTCAAAAAAGGCTTCTTCTTTTTTTCAATTTTCACATTTTTAATCTCAAAATGCTATTTCAATTAGACAAAATCTTAAAAAAAAAAGGTCGTTTCTAATCTATTTTTAGGAGAAATTCTATTCTATTCCTATTTACAGAGAGATTTAAACCGAAATAATACATAACATATTTATGTACAAATGATCACACGCATGACGTTATACTGATCCAGATAAACTTCTAAAAACATATATGTTTAATTAAGCAGTAAAATGTTCCTCAATGGCTATCCAAAACAACATTACCCATACCCACATGTTGTATTTTCCAAATTACTTGATATGCTTGTGGGCCATCTATTGATCTCACGTATTCTTTTTCCCAATAATACAAAGTGACTAGCTAGAACCATATCAATACAAATACAAAGTACACATTCTTAAAACTTCTCTCTCTCTCTCTCTCTCTCTCTCTCTTTTAAATATTCATTAGTTTCCTCTTTAGCTTTATGACTCTCTTCTGAAAAAAAATGCACCCACTTCACCAAAACAACATGAATGTCTATGGAGGTGACACGGATTCATCATCATGTTGTTACTTTCATCCCAAACAAGTTGTAATTGGGGTTTGTCCATTATGCTTGAATGAGAGGCTTCTAATCTTGGCTTCAAAGCAAGGCCATTCTTCTTCTTCTTCTGCTTCTTCAGCTCATAGAAGTAAAGTTGTATCAGACAATAAGAAGCAACCCAGTATTGGTAATATTCCAAAGATCTTTGCTCTCGGTTCACTTCTCAATCGCTTCGAATTTCGCCATTGGAAATCTGATATTTCTGATCAACGCGATGCATGCACCAGCAGTCAAGAAGGTAACATTTCTTTCTCTTTTTTTTTTTTTTGTTTCTTTTTTGGGGTTAAATTTATCAATTGTTGGGTTTGATTCTTATGTTTTTGCTTATATTTAGTGGTTAATTAAATGGGAATTATTATTTGAATAATGACAAAAGAATGGTCAAAGATCATCTCGCGAGCTGTTGCTCAGTCAAGCAGCAGGCTATTTAGAGATTCAGAATCTTTTTCAGTTTTTCTGTTCCTTTGCATAACTGATGAGTATATTTCAGAATTTAATTATTTTTAGCTAATGAAAAAAAACAAAAACTGAGGAATCAGGCTGATGGTGAATATTTGCGGATAATTTGATAAACTCTCCATAATACCAGAAATTTTTGTCCTAGTCTTGGTGGTTGAGATTTGTTCTCTTTGTTGCATAATAACTCTCTGTTTTCAACTTAAAAATTCATAAATTTCAACCGAAGTTGGTGAGGGGGCGGCATTAATTATTACTTACATCATCCAGATTTTCTAGAGGCTTTCTGCCAAATAATAACAATAATAACACCAGTAACAATGGTCTTTTTGAAAATTAATGTAACAAAAGTTATTTCTTGCTAACCGTATTTCTTATTTTATAATTAATAATATACCCAGCATGAGTATTTATGTGTTTGTACTTGTCAGGAATGTCGATACACGCATAGCAGATAGAAGATGTCTTCTCTCTCTCTCTCTCTTTTTTGTCTTGAACAGTAAACACTAAGCAAAATCCATATCATTATTATATTTCAACCATTGTTTCCTTATTTGATGCCTTTTTCTTTACTTTCATTTGGAATTAGTCATAATTCCCACTCCAATATTGTTCAGCTTTTGCAGACTCTTTCATCTCAATCAAGTTTGAAGACAATGGTGTAGCATCATGGGAAAAGGGCACAGTCTCAAAGGTCTCACTTGACCACTGCAGCATGTCATGGAATAACATTAATAATAATAATAATAATAATAATAATAATAATAATAATAATAATAATTCAGCCATGGCCAAAGAGCCAATTCAAAAGGAGACCAATAAGAGTGTGATAGAGCATGCCAAGCAACGCGGCGCCACGCTGAGGTGGCGAAAGCGGATTGGCCACTTGCTTCAGCTCGTAAGGTGGAAGGCTAGGTCCAGTAACAGGGGCAATGTGGATGGTGGAGTCAAGGTGAGGAAAGGCTGGATAAGAACTCTGACAAAGAGAGGATCGGGACCAAGGAATAAAGGGATTGTTGTATAGAAGAAAAAGGACTTCAGGCTTTGTGCTTGCTTGTGGATTTTCATTTGGCCCATTCATCACTCATGTTTACTTGCTATTATTGAGATCATTTATGGTGCATATGGTTAACTGATTAAGAGTCAAAATAGCTTTATAGAAAGTGATTTGCTTTTAAAAGAACTCATGGGATTCTTTTCTTTCTTTTTTATTTTTTGAAATCCTTTCTTGTAAACAGAACAGGCTGTGAAAATATCTCTAGGTAGCTTACGTTGCTGCAATGTGTTGTGGCTTCAAAATTTTGCATGGTAGATGGCATACATACCTTATAACCGGAAACAAAAAAAAAAGATATGGTTTTATACTTCTCCCCATGCTACTAATGCCGCACCCCCATGCTAGGGGCACAAAGTTGGAAACTTTTGGGGCAACATGAGGGCCAAAAATTATGTACTGGTGGCATTTGTTTCATACTTCGTCCAATAATATGTCTACGAAATGCGGAGTTAGCTCTCCTTTTCAGCCCCTTCGCGTTCTTAAAGATCTTGCCCTAATTACTCTTTAATTACTTTAACTTTGTTACTTAATCATCACTAATCACACACTTATTTTGTTCAGACCTGCCCTAGGAAAGTTCTGGTTCCTAATAAATTAACATTTAAATTTCAAAATTTTACACGTATTTTCGGATGGAATTATGAATCTTCAAACGCCCAGGGACAATGTGTCTCCTTAAAATCTTGATGATTATGCTTAAATTTTGCCCCACCTGCCCACAAGGCCCTGTTAAGGTCACTAGTGCCTTCGGCTAGAACGAGCTGTACTAAGCAAAGATGAAGCAATAGGACCATCTCTCTTGAATAATAAGTAGGACCACTAATGGATGTTGAGAAAAGGCTGAAATGGAGTGGACGAAAATGACAAGACAAAAAACGTTCGCCCAGCTCAATCAACAACTACAATACAATGACAAGATGCTGATCAAATAATCAACAAACCATGGCTGCATTTGTTTAATTGCATTCGCTTGCGTAATTGGAATTCCATTCTGCCGACTACCAAACGCCGGAAAAAGACTAATCAATAGAAGAAAATATCGGTCGCCTTTAAAAAAAAAAAAAGAATTAATAAATAAAATAATTGTGATTGAACTCTTTGCCAACAATTCTATTGTGATGAGAGATTATTATTATTTTTCATTATTTTTTTTCTTGTTTATTAATTATGACTAATTCTGTATTTGCGTTTCTAATCCTCATGATACCTACATGAATGGGTTGACTGCTGATTTTGAAATTCGTTCATCTTGACCCATACGAATTGGCGCACGCACAAGAATAGGTCAACAAACATAATATTATTTGTAGAAGAATTTTCGCCTCTAGAAGAAAAAAACTCTCTTAATTTGTCAACTAAAGCAGTTAATTAGTTATACGACTTGTTGAAGTCGGTTTATTGTGTCTAATTTTATTACATATCGAATAAGGTTTGCATAATTTTTTGCTAAAAAAGTCAATAGTGAAATGTTATTTTTCAAAAAAAAAATTGTTTAAAAATATTTGGATGGAATGAGAAACTTCACCTATTAAATATGTTTGCTTACTTTCTATTATTAGTTAATTCAAATGACTACGAGGACAACACACATTTACATATTACACATTTCTTTTAATTTTTCTCTTATCGAAGCTAAGACACGTTAGATTAAATAATAATCAGAGTTGAAATCTTTATAAGACATTATAATTTATTTTTTTTAAAAAAAAAAACTCATATAAATGTTTAAAAGAAAATTGGTGTGTGGACATATTTGCCTCTTTACAGATAGCCAATTTGATCAATCCGTTGTTTATTGTTTTACTCTAAATAGTGCTACATTCCTTGAAATACTACGTATTGCGTAAGTTTAGATGTATATATGGGAGGGGAAGAACTACATGTACGAGAATTATGTATGATATACAGTTTATACTTGTTAAGCAATATTCTAAGAGATTTTTATATCAAGTGATGTTTTATTTTTCATCCGATAGAGAATATTTATAATTTTTTAAAATTATTTATTTAATCATTATCTAATGAATGAATGCTACTTTGGTTGAGATATTTAGTTAATAAGTGTTGCCTTACTCAAAAAATTTTTGAAGACAACATACATACGATAAAGCGAAGTTTTACAAATTTAAAATTTAAATTTTTGTAATATTTTGGCATCTATTTACTATCACTTACCACAAAATAATTCTTTTTATTTTTTTTTTTTTACGAATTAATCTTTATGGCGATCTTTTTAATACTTAAATCCTAATAAATTATTATCCACGACAAAATAACCCTAATTAAAGATTTTGGTTCCACCATTAACTATTTTTTATGTATGTATATGTATGCGTGCATGCTCCATATATAATAATCCACCTAAAAATAAATTGGAAGTTGTGAATGGTTGGCACGACAGCCCCTCAACTCTTTCAATCCACCGAAATTGAAGAGCTAGCTCACTCGGTTAGAACTCAGAACAATAATGATAATAATAAAGGGAGGCGGCTTGAATTATTTGCTCGGTTGCTCTGGTTATAAAGACAAAAGCGCTTCTTTGGGAAGCTTTTATTAGTCAACCCAGCTTTTAATCAGCACAATGCTTTGTTACACTTCTTCATAAAGAGAGGTCCAAAGTATTAATAAAAATTGAACCGTTTTAGACTCTCAAAGCCATCGTAATAGGCTCTGCTGACTAGCTCACACTTCATTCCTTCTTCCCTTCGTTGCATTTTAATTTGGAAACAGCCCACATGACGGTATCTTTATCCTTAAAAACGATTGGGCAGATTTCAACTTGCCTTCTTTTATTTTTCTTTTTTTCCTTTTTTCCCCTTTTTCGGGGGGGCTTAAACTTTCTTTCCTTTTCTGCCTGTTTGCCAAGAAACTTTTGTTGCTTTATTTTTCTTCTATCCTCAGATTGCTGTAAAAGTCCTAAGATTCAGATTACACAAGAATTCAGACCCTACCATATGGGTATGGGCATCTAAAGAAGATTACGCTTCTTTCTTCTTGGCGAGAAATTATAGAAAAGTTTACAAAGAAATTAATTCGTCCCCACTCGGATACGTGCAAACACACGCAGTCATGTGCACGCACAATAAAAATTTTAATAGATAGATAAGATTCAACATTAGTATTTAAATTAAATTTTGTAGAAAGAAATTAAAACACGTAGGGTCACGTGTGACATGAATTATTTAAGTTTTAGTCGAAGCAGGAATGGAGAACTACTTTGGAAACTTTGGCAATTAAACGACTCCAAATATGAACGTATATTAAATTAAATTAATGGCCATTATGAATGCGACTCTGACATCATGTGGTGGCTTTTTTTTTTTTCTAATTTCATTTTATTTATTTATTTATTTATTTTGGTGGAATGTATAACTCATCTTGTGGGGTTAGCTTTCGTTGCTTGTGCTGTTTGATGTGATAAAACGAGTATTCATTCACTTATTTGCCACATGAATTCAATTGTTTTTTCTTATTTTATGGGTATAAAATATGCAAAATCACAGCCAATTCAATCAACACCATGTGCATAAACAGAGAGACACGTAAGAGACTGGAAAAGACAGCATTTTGCTTTGATTGTTTTTTTTTTTTGACTCGACGCGTCTCTCTTACTCCATCGACTGGGCTTCAAAGCATGATGGAATAGCAGACATTGATTTGATTTTGATCTGTGTTTTTGGACAATATCCATTTAGATTTGACGCTCTTTTTTTTGTTGTTTTAACTTTTTCCCGATTGATTAAGATTTACTCAATCCTCTTAAAATCCTTCTTTTACTGTTAAAAATTATATTTAAGTATAAATATTGTGTTATAATCTCACATATATTTTCTTTCTCATCAAAACTCACAAAGATAATTTTTTTTCTTCAATAACTAACACAATCTAATGATTATGAGTAAAACCCAGTTTAAGAAATTATACGATTCTTATTTCATGTTCATACTAAATTTTTTTTACCATAATTGAAAAGATATTTAATTTAATTTGTTTATTTGTATGAGAAGTTTATCAACCATAAAAATTGTTTGTGTGGAGGTGTAAGAAAATAAATTAATTGTATTTATTTACAAAGAAAGATATTTTTGACATTAAATTTAGTACAATTTTAAAAAAATTTAAGTACCAATAACCCAACTCATTTTTTTTTAAAATTTTATTGCTTATGACAAAATAAAACCCCCACCAATCCCCCCCCCCCCCCCCCCCCCCCCCCCCCCCCCCCACCTCCCAAAATTAAAGATCAATCAAGGGCCGAGGCCTACAGTGTTGATGTACTAGTTAAAAATTTGAATTATGGCTTGTAGGCAGACAAGTTATTGGACTGGATGTTTAAAACACGATTATGCCCACATCACCCCAAATTAATTTAATTATATGTAAATTCTATTTCTTTAGTTTCCATGGTTATGTATTAATTCTCAATTAATCTTAGTATTTTCAAAATTCATCCTGCCATTACTTATCAGATTAATGATAACAAAAAAAAAAGTAGTCTTTCTTAGAAATTAAAAAAAAAGGGACGGGAAAAATACAAGGATTAAATAGGAATTGATGCCCAATGGATTTTATCCCAGTGTTATTTGGTGCAAGGCCAAATACGAGAATCATTGCATTAATATTTGTACTAGAATTTGTGTTCAATCAAATTAATTAAGTTCTGTGTACGTGCATTGAAAAATATTGATATTATCATATTATTTATTATATTTTTTTCACACTGTACCCCTCCCCCCCCTTAAAAAAAAGTATTCCTCTAAATCGAACCCATGACCTCATGCTTCCACTGCAAAAATTAGGCTATTCGTTGGAAACAAGAATCAAAAAACTATAAATTATAACATACCGTGAAACTTGAATGAGCAAAATTTTTATTTTTTTGGCACCTCCAATATTTTGTAAATGTTTTTTTTTTTAATTCATTTATACAAAATAAAATACTAGAAAACGCGATTTAGTATGTAGGGTCCGGTTGGTGCACTAACCCATTCGGTGTTCCGAAACTGAAAATAGTTTATCGCCTGCAATCTATGATGAAGTTTAGGTGAGGAGAACTTTTTCCGTTTCTGCAACTGATTAGAATATTGGAGGATTAATTTGGTTGGAACGAGACAAAAATCTACCTGGGAATGATCTTTTCCATGGCAATAAAGTTTTTCTTATGGCTTGGCATCATCAATGTCCTAAGCAGCACTTCAGTTGTCGAGGATTATGAATGTCACACTTTCTTTTTACTGTTTGTTGTACATAGTTAGTATTTGTATGATCATTCTTTTCTGACCAAAATTTAAGAAATATTGATTGAAGCATTTTGGCCTAGTGCCTGGAGCTGGCCCTGTCTGTGGCATGCCTTTTTTGGGGGAGTAGGAGGATCTGAGAAAACTCCAGTTGAGATTTGGTCGAAGACAAACTCGTTAGCAGCCTCTGTGAAGTGAACTCCATCCCAGTTTACTCGAACAGAGGGGCGGTCGCAAGACGAATCCACAACTATTTTGCTGCCATTCACAACACCTGCTCCTCCGCATTCAATATTAACGCTGTAGTTGTACTTGTCAATGCCACCATACCCGCAGCAGGCTACCAATGGAAGCTCAAATCCTGCATTACAACATTATTCAGAAAGCAAAAAGAATCAAACATTCTCAGGTGCGGATGCCTGTATCATGTAAATACATGCGCATTGTGGTTATTTATCAGCGACTAGTTATAAACAAAAATTTTAAAAAAAATTAAGAACTCCAATGCAGTGTTCGTGTTTACAGCGCATTTCTTCGATACCATATGTTATGTGACTTACTGACTTACCATATTTTTTGGGTTCCTTAAATAGGGAGTACTTGATGGAGTAGACATCAACATAAGTAAATGCGGCTGAAGGAAAAGCTTTCCGGAGTTGAACTACCGCTTCCTTCAACTTGAGATTGAAATATTGAGCTAATTCATTGTACGGCTTTACACAACCCGCGGAGTCCTTCAATGCTGATGCTGAAGGAGAATTTACAAAAACAAAAGGCAAGCAACCCAAAGGTCCTGTGTTGTGAATCCAAAACGACCTACCTCCCGAATTGTATAAACTCTGCATCAACAAATTAACCCGCACTCATGTTTTGTGTACAGGTACGATCATCAATATAGAGATATTGTAAACTGTAGCAGCGTAGCATCTCTCATGTGAAGGTTACCTTAATGTTGTGTACGAGACTGTTAATTAAATTAGGGACAGAGGCATTGATTTTCTCTATGGGCATGTTAGCAAACAAACCGGCAGTAAAATCATTCTGACCAATATCAAAAGTGTATAAAGCTTGGGAAAAATATTCCTCCTGGGGCAGTAAACTTGCATGGATTCCTCCTACCAAAAAGATCGTCGACCAAATTAAGGCTCTAATATATGAAACAAATTATTCCGATTTTCATGTTGAGGGTTCATGCAATTAGATGAATTAATTAACCTCGTTGTCTGGTCACTGTGACTTGGATTTGAACTGCATGAATTGTGATAATTGCACATCCAAGTAGAAAGGGCTGAATCCTATATTGTTTGGCAGGACTCTATTTGGTAGTCCAATTGTTGATCCTCCTGTGGCAAAATTTGCTCCGTGACTGAAATTGGTCCCTACCGAATCAAGGTATGCGCTGAGATAAGGCAATCCGAAACTCTCAGCTGAAAAATAAAATAAAATGAAATAAAAGAGTTAGGATCCTCTAATCTTGATATAAAACTTAATTATAATTTGGGCTCTGAAAAAAAAAATTAAGATACGCGTACATTATTACTCAAGTATGGTTAATAAAATATATTTCTTACGTTTTATTTTATTAACTATGAAATCACCAACTACTAGATTCACATGCAGCTCAGACCACTTAGAGAATTTTGAAACATAATAGACAGTAGTATAGAATCAAAATATTTACATATGAATATGCAATTGAAGTAGATTATATAGGAGAAAAATGAAAATAAGCTCAAGTTGGAGCAGGATACCAATGAAATCAATGGTGACACGGCCGTCGGAGAATCTGCCGGCCGGCATGTGAAAGTAAGTTTGGCCGTATGGCCAGTTACATGGAGAGAAAGCAGCAGAGAGCCCACCAGTATCTGAATTGGAGTCACCGAAGTTAAAGATTGCTGGAAAATTGCAACTATTTGAAGCAAACACAGGGCCACTTAACCCAGGCTTGGCATAGGAAGAAGAAAGTATCGTACAGAAGAAGCAAAAGAGAAAGATGCTATTGCTACGGAGCTGCTGCATGATGAAAGCGATACAGGAGGATAGTTATTATTATTTACTTTTGAAGGGGAAACCAGAAAGCGCCTTACATTTGCACCTGCATCGTTACTCTTTCTTTTAACTTCAATGATGTTCGACATTTTGATTCCATTCACTAATGATTTAACTTCAGATGCTAACTGCCACGGGGTTCCTTACAGATATTAGCTCGGCTGGGGTCGCTAATCGCTATGCCGTCAAGTGCAAAAATTAGTATAATTTTTACGAGATTTTGGATCTGTTTGTTTGTTCGTTTGTTTTTCCTCTTTACCGGCCTCGTATGATTCGTTTTACTCCTACAATCTTGTCTACAAACTCTCTCTACTCTCTTCTCCTGTATGCGTTAGAAAATAATGGAATATTTTTTAATTAAAACAGCAAAAGATGCCCGAATCCGTGACCATTAAGTCATAGCAGAAGAATTATTCCCCATACGGACAAAAGCCAAATGCCAAAGTTCATAATTCAACTGGATGGGTACGCAAAATATTAGTACACGTGTAGTGTTTACAGCCAGCGAGTGTCGGTAGGACTGTTGTTATTTTATTGCAAAATTAAGATGCCTTAATTAAAACATTTTCGGTTAGATCAGCCTTGAGCTGGCCTGCATGCCATTCTTGGGGGAATAGGAGGACTCAACAGAGAATTTTCCAGCTAAGATTTGCTTGAAACAAAACTTGTTAGCAGCCTCGGTGTAGTGAGTTACATCCCGATTTACTCGACGAACCCACTACTACATAGAAGCCATTGACATTACCTGCTTCTCCACTATCAACGTTAATGGCTAAATGCTATAGTTGTAATACCCAATGCCACCTTAGCCACAAGCTACAAACGAAAGCGCAAATCCTGCATTAAATTATTCAACTGTAGGATCAAGCATTAGCTAAAAATAAATAAACAGAGCGTCTCAAAGTGCAGGGGCGTTCGCGCGTTTTTTAATTACATATTTCCACAATTAATTAGTAACGAGATATGTAGTGTTGATGCAGAAATCTGATCGAGTCTATGATGGTAACAAGGTCACTTTGTTGACACTTGAGTTGATTCTAATGGGAACTGTTCAACATCGCCTTGACGTAGTTAATTTCATTGGCTGCACTTGATCTAGCTTAATTATCTCCTGCAATCACAAAAAATTATCAAGGGATGCCGGATGTTTTTCCTTTGAAATCGTCCCAACTCTCTAGTCAGTAATTGGGTTGTGTGTGAAAAACTTAATTTAGTCTTCTCTTGATATGGATTCCTTTTATCTTTTTCAACTAAGTGTTTATCTTCTTTTTTTTTTTTAAAGGATGATTTTTCTTTTTTGCCAAAAAGCCCATTTCTCTGGATTTCTCGACTTTTTATAGACCCCTGAGATTATCGTATTTTCTTCAATGCGTAACCGTTTCTGAATTAAATACACCATTTAAATCATGGGTTAATGAGGTACCCGTTATGAGATAATTATTGAGTTGGAATTACAACATTTGTTCATTCATAAGTGTTACGACTGCTTTTTTGGGATGAGCTCAATAGTTCGAGGCTGGTTGGAGTTTACAAGGTGATCGACCCGGTTCTGGTCTCCTCGCAAACTTCTGGGCCGTTCTGTGTATATGGCTAGATGATCTCCTTCTCGGTACTACAAATCATCACATGCCAACTCGGAAACATGACGAGCAAGTATTAGAGATCAAAAAAATTATGAGCTCTTCTTAATGACAGTATTCGTGTCTTCGTGTGCATCACTTTGTTAACAGATTAATGTTAAGTGTGACTTATTGACTTACAGTATATTTTGGGTTCTTTAAACACGAAGTACTTGATGGAGTAGGCATCAACACAAGTAAATGCAGCTGAAGGAAAAGCTTTCCTGAGTTGAACTACGGCTTCCTTCAACTTGAGATTGAAAAACTGAGCTAATTCATTGTAAGGGCTTTACACAACCCACACAGTCGATTCAATGTTGATGGTGAGGGAGAATTAGGCTTTGTTTAAAATCGAGGTTGAGCAGTTGTAATTTGTAAATTATAATATTTAAGTGTTTAGTAAATACTAAATATTGTTAATTGTAAATTAAATTAATTTAATTTTATACTTGCATGATGAAAATTTTATTATTTTTTTATGATGAAAAAATTATTATATCTTTATTAATTTTATCAAAACTATTATCTAAAAACTATATCTACTACACATTGTTAATTTTTATTTTATAATTATAATTTTTTTTACTACAACTGAATCTCAATGCTAAAGAAGGCCTTACCAGGAAGCAGAAGCCATGCAGTATAGAGTTCCTATGTTGGGATTCCAAAACGACCTATCTCCCCCATTGTCTAAACTCTTCAGTAATCTGAGTGCGCCCACAATGTGCCATTTCTGTTCTGAAGGTTACCTCAATATTTGATAAGAGACTGTTGATTACATCAGGCAAAGATGTTAGCAAATAAAGCATGGCTTTATAGACTCTATAGACATGTTAGCAAATAAAGCAGAAGAAAAATCATTCTGAGCAATATCAAAATTGTATGAAGCTCGGGAAAAATATTCCTCTTTGGGCATAAAATTGTCGACGACTCCTCCTGTAAAAATGATCATCGATCAAATTAAGGATCAAATATAGAAAGCAAACTATTCCAATTAAGATTAAGAGTTCATGCAATTAGCTGGATTAATTAATTAATTATCTTGTTGTCTGATTATCTGTGATCTGGATTTAAATTTTTTGAATTATTGGAACTGCAGGTCCAAGTAAAAAGGCAAGGTTTATATGATTTTTGTTGGGTACAAAACAGCGCATACAGTTTATTAAAACCGTCCGACAATTTATTAATTAAATTCCATGAGAGTGAAAGCATATTGTTTTATTCATGTGCATATGGCTTCTAAATTAATCAATCAAAGGTCTTGTGACAAGCCATCTTCAATGGAATAGGGGGATCCGAGAAAGCTCCAGTTGATATTTGGTCGAACACAAACTTAGCAGCAGCCTCGGTGTAGTGAATTCCATCCCAGTTTACACGAACTGAGGGACGATCACAAGAACCAACAATGAATTGAGTGCCATTGACGGTAACTAATTGTCCACATTCAGCAGTACCACTGTAGTTGTACTCATTGTCGCCATAGCCGCAGCAAGCTACCGTTGGAAGCTCAAATCCTGCGGTTCATTATAGTAATAAGCAATTTAACACGTGACTGAAAAAAAAAAAAGGGGCAACTTGGCGCATTAAACTTGTAACCTAAGCCTTAATATGACTAATTACCATATTTTTTGGGCTCCCTGAATAGAGAATACTTGACGGAGTAGACATCCACGTATGTAAATGCAGCTGAAGGAAAGTCTTTTCTAAACTGAATTACAGCTTCTTTCAAGTTGAGATTAAAATTCTCAGCCACTTCATTGTAAGGCTTTGCGCAACCAGCAGAGTCCTTAGCTGAGGGAAAGTTGGCTAAAATATAAGGCAAGCAACCGATCGGCCCAGTGTTGTGGATCCAAAATGATCGAGCTCCCAAGTTGTAAATGTTCTGCATATCAACACAACTTCACTATTAGAGCACATTAGGAATTGAGGTGCTCAGGCTTTCACTTTTAATGCAAAGTAAAAGTAAAATTCAGATGCCCAAGCCTGAATGTACGGTATCAAAGATCTTGGCTGTCATACTTTTAAACTGAAGCGCACCATATATAGTCATAAACTTGGCTTTAGTTACTGGCCAAAATACCTTAACGTTTGCTGAGAACTTGTTGATTATATCAGGGATAGATGCATTAACTTCTTCTACAGACATGTTACCAAAGAAGCCAGCACCAAGATCATTCTGACCGATATCAAATGTGTACAGAGCCTTGGAAAAATATTCCTCTCTCGGCATTAAACTTGCGAATATTCCTCCTGCGAGAAAGATCCAATCAAGGCATAATATATGGATGATATCTAAGACAAGGGGAGGACTACCTTACAGCCGCTGTAAGGTACAGTCCTCTCATATGAACAGTATCTAAGCCCACGGAGACAATTCACGTTTTATGGAACCAACCTCGATTTCTGATCATCTGTGACCTGGTTTTGAACTGACTGAATTGTTGCAGCTGCACGTCCAAGTAAAAAGGACTAAATCCGCCACCGGGTATGATTCTAGTCGGTAGTCTAATAGTTGATGCTGCTGTGGCGAAATTTGCGCCATGACTGAAGTTGGTTCCTAGAGAGTTAAGGTATGCGCTGATGTATGGCAGATGAAAGCTCTGAGCTGAAATTTCCACATTTTTTTTTCACGGTCAAATTGGTGAAATCTCAAATTTTCTTGAGCGAAGGCTTAATGTGCAAGTAATAAGAATAAAAATTAAACTAGGAAAAGACTTCGGAAAAAAAAATCAAGAGCACATCCGTCAGTGCATATTTTAATCCAATAAAACCTTCACGTATGTACTTCTATTTTGAATTTACAATCGTGTAGAAAGTTCCAAACACGTGACATGATTTTACCAGTCATTTTATATTATTAGTTCTGTGTTTTTTTTTATTGCCGAAATTCACATGTTACGTAATGCGAGCGGTACTGATAATCTGACGCAGCGGTGGTCTTGCATCAACATAGAACAACAAATCTACGGATAATATCGCTCCAATTCACATGTTGAAAACTACGGATATATGCCATGGGTTTTTTTTTTCAACCAATGCAACTTATGACTCGCACATAAAAGACTGATTAGCTTAAATTTTTGGAATTGACGGCTAATAAGTTGAGGTATTTCAGTCTCCTGATAGACATAGACTATCATAAATAATTTACTAATTAATTCGCAGCAAAATTACGTGGCACCTTTTCAGAGCCTTCACTTGATGAAAAATTTTAAATTTTAATCGGAGGAGAAAGTAATGAATGGTATTATCACCTGTCAGCGCATCACCATCCAATGAAATTCTACTGCGTATACAAAATATGATTGATGAAGTACACACTAGATCGTTGTTCTAAAATAAATAAATATGTTAGCAATCAGTGGGTCTCAGCAACGCTTGAAACTTTAACAGAAACTAATAATTTATCCCACGACAATTAAGACCACCTTATTATTGTTAACATCATTATAATCTTTTTGTTTTAGCAATAACACAATGATTAATGGACTGCTTGTCTAGACAATTTTATGCAATCAGATCCTTATAATTGAATAAGAGCCTAACACAGAAAAAGTTTTGATTCCTGAATCTATTCTACATGTTTTTATTAAAAGGAACACCCAAGGCATAAACATAATCCTCTCAAAAATTTACCATGAGAAAGTCACTTTGCCTAATGCTTTTACGTTGTTTATTAGACTTAAATAAATCACTGACAGCTATAAATTCTTTTTTCAGGTGCTGCAATACTACAGTCAAAGAAATCATCCTATCTGTATTCCTTCATTATGTAATCTCAACCATTCTAAGAGAAAATTTATCAAAATGAAGCCCAAGGTATAAATCTAATCCTTTCAAAAAGTTATCATGGTAAATGATTATATGTACCATCATCATCATCATCAAGACCAACAGGAAAAACAAAATTAATCAAGTGCATTAACAACTTTTTATTTTTCCAAAAAATAATCAAAAATCAGGGAGCTGCACAACAAATATCTGCCGTTTTTATACTAGCAAAGTTCAAGATTAGAGTTTCGAAAAAATTGAGACGAATAAGAAATAACGCAATGTCACTGCCGGATGCCACCAGACCAAAACCGGTAAAGAAAATCTGGAGAGTATATGGGGAGATTTTATAAGAAATTTTAAATATCTATTAATTAATACTTATAAAATGAAATACTCAAACATATACAAACACATAAATGCATATAAAAATACATATATAAGTTGTTTAATCAAGACAAACAATAATAATAATAATAATAACTTAAATGTCGTGCGGTTCAGAAATATTATCAAATCCCCACCTCCCACCTAATTTTTACACATGTAACCAAACACAGATAGCTTTTTTTTTGGGGGGGGGGGGGGGAGGAGGGAAAAAAAAGGCCAAACAAAAACAGAGTTTTACTTCGATAGCTAGAATTCTCCAACTATTCCTCCGAGGCAGGTAGCTCCCAAAAATCAACAAAGGGCTGCTCCTTGTTGAAACAAAATAAAAGAGAGAAGGTCAATAGAACATTCACCAACTAACAGATTTACCTTTCTAAGACATCCTACTTTTAACAGAATTTCGGCGAGCTTTTTGGCTGGTTAGCACCCAGATGGCCAAGATAGTAGGAGGTGCATAGGTTAGACACCCACTGAAATCCAAATTAATCAAACATATGACGACAAATTGTAGAGACATAAGTAGAATGCTTTCAACTAAGTCCATCGACCTCCAACACTCGTCATTGCAGCTTGTCATTTGACAAATGATGCCACAAATGTGAAACATTGAAACTGCTTTCAAATGAAATCCTTTTAAGGAAAGAAGGCATTGCATCACTGCTACTGTACTCTTAACCATAACCATTACCCCCTCATTTGGTCGATAAACCTTTACTTTAGAGAGACAGACATAAAAAACAAAGAGAAAGAAAGGCAGCAAAATGACAACCACTAAACCAACTCGGATAAGGTCAGGAACACTTTTAACCGGATCATGATAGCAATCAACAAGCTGCCAAAGAAAGGAATAGCACCATGCTAAAACCATAAAAGCACGAGCAGCAAAATCCCACACTCTTATTGCCATTTCTGTTCAGCTGCGATAAAAGTGGGAGGAACTAAAAAGAAAGAAGAAAGATGTCAAAGAATTAGAAAATAACAAAGAATTATTATTGAGAACAAAATAAAAAAGCCCAAAAAAATAATAATTAGGGTTTTACATTTTCTTTCAGTTCAGTCTATTCTTTTACTCTCTCTGTGTCTGTGTTTGGCTGTTTTTCTACATGAAAAATAATTGAATCAGTAAATCTTATAATCTGACAAATAAATTTGGACAAGTTGTGCCACAAAGCTACATGCAACTTCTTGCGCGTGTTTGCAAGACAATGTGGCCAAATCGGAATTGAACCCCAACTTTTATATTTATATATAAAAGTGATCTTACGGAGCGATGTGAGAATCGGGTGCAGGATTCAATTCTTACTGTCAGTAATTTGCAAAGAGGAAAACTGTTCACAACACAATTTAAGCCAATAACAATAAAATGTTCTGTATCCAGTCAACACATTTCACAGGCATTTAATGATAAAGCAAAAAAAAAGAACAAAAACACCCGAGCTTTTCAACTCTTTCAATATCTTCAGATCCAAACAATAAACAAAACTCAAACAAACACACCTAAGACTAAAACGCTGGTGCTAGAAATCCCATCATTAGTAATCAGTGAATACCACCTTTAGGCGACCAAAAAAAAAAAAAAAACTATCATGAAATTTGAGCATCTAACTCAATATGAGGAAGAAGACCCAACGGATATAAAAAATTAAAATCTGAAATCGTGGAAAAAAAAGAAATCAAGAGAGAGAGGCAAAAAGACTGAACTGACCTTGGTCGGCCTGGCCAACGGCGACAGACGGACACTGGCGGCGGCGAATCCAGCCGTGCAAAGTAGGGGCTCCAACGAATCCAAGTCGTGAGTGAGATTTAGAGAAAAAAAGGGTTGGGGTGGCCGACTAATTCTGCAATTTTGCGTTTTATAGTTTGGCGTTTTACACTTGATAACCACATGGGTATACCACTCGGATAAGGATAATGCATGGGCTGGGTTGCCACTCAACCCACCCAACCCCCCAAAGAGTATATGGGTTGTGAAAAATCGACCCAATCCAACCCAGATAACATCGGGTCGGATTTTGCTGGGTTGAGATTAAAAAAAAACTTATTTTAAATTTTTTAATCGTTATTTCAAAATTTTTAAAAAATAAATTTCAACTTGTTCATGAAGCTACTTTAGTGATAAAAATTGATAAGTAAGAATTTATTTTTATTATATTCTTAATTTTAATTTTCATCTAGTATTAAGTAATTGTTAATGTTAAAATAATAGACTTAATACTTGTGCATGCTCATGGAATTGGTCGGGTTAGAAAATTTTCAACCAAAGCTAACCTGTGATTAGTGTGGGTTGATATTTTTGAACCCATTTGGGTTCAAAAAATTTACCAACACGCACTATTTTAGTGTCATTTGTGTGGGTTACATGGTTGGGTGCCACTAGATACACTTATCATTAGTTCGATCCTTTGATTTGTTTGTAATGAACTAGAAGCCGATAAGAAAGATTCAGTTCTTAGTCAATCGAACAGAAAACCTCATCAAAGAATATAAAACCAAATTGAACCTATTGGCTCAATTTGTTAGTTGAAAGGTCTTGTGTGTCAATTGAGGTATGGTATGGCAAAACTTAACGGAGATTTTGTGAATAGTATTTAATTGTCCATATAAAACTTTGGCAAGGCTGGTTAAATGATGGTTCTACTGCAAAAAGATTAAAACCTCAAGCACAATGGTGGAGTTATCTGATAAAAAATTCCACTTGTCATATAACTACGGTTTTAAAAGATATATCCTTATTTGAATATGAATATAGAGACCATCTAGATCTCGATTGCTCAAAAAATACTAGATTAATAAACTAAAAAAAAAAGAACAAAACTATAATATGTCATGATACATATGGGAACGGGGGATTATGGGACAAAAAATAAAGCCACTAGGTTTCCCACTTGGTACAACACAAAGTCATCATTCTCTTTGGTTTGCAAAACCAAAAAACTATTGTGAGGGATAAGAAAATAAAATAAAAAAATAGTAAACTTGATCAAGAGTTATGTAAAAAAAAAAATGAGAACATCCTCTGATGTTGAGGGAATTGCATAGATGGATTTTAAAAAAGAATTGATCTAAGTCAATTTATAATTTGTATAAGGTTCTCAACATTATTACTAGAAAATAAATTGCAAAAATTTGAAAAATTATGGATGAAATTACAAAAAGAATTTAATTGTGTAAATCAAAAAATAAACATTACTATTATAAGAATTGCAAATCCTTATGGACACCTTAATCTCCTTGTTGAATTTATAGCCGGTCAATTAAAAAATCAAGTTTCTTTTCGCAAAGTAATGAAAAAAGCTATTGAATTAATGGAATAGGCCGATACAAAAGGAATTAAAGTACAAATTGTAGGGTGTCTTAACGAAAAAGAAATTGCACACGCAGAATGGATCAATTGAATATTGTTTATCAATAAGTAAGGATAACTTTGAAAATAAATAGAATTAATTGAAAAGTAAAGGTTAATAAAATAAAGTGAAAAAGTCAAATATTACCACTTATAATTAATTTATTTTAAATATCATTCTGGGCTAGCCATAAGTGTGAAGAGCCCAATTTTTAAATACCATTATAGTTAATATTCTGAACATTTATATATATATATATATAAATAGATAGATAAGTAAGGAATCAACAAGATTAATTAAATTTACTATTGACTTTTATATAATAATAATATTTAGGAGTTTTTACATGCGCAAACTAGCTTTATGTATTTAAATAGAAAACTCAAACTTTCTTCAATTGAAATTGTAAATTTTTGTACTAACACGAAAATCTAAAATTCTTTTCATCATAAATGGACTGTAAAACAAAGAATTATATTTAGACATATTTTTAGTAAAATTGTATTTTGACAAAAAAATAGCAATTACAAACAGGGTCTGACACAAAATTAATAGTTCTGCTTCAAGTTTTTACCGTAAAATAACTTTACACGTGAGAATTAACTTCATGGACTTCAAATAACAAAATTAATGCTTTGTTTAGCACATTTCAGAGTATTTTGAGGTAAAAAGCACTTGTAGAAACAATAGGTATGTGGTTGATAAACTTAAATTTTTAAAGAATTTTTATAAAATTATTAATGGGTAATACATTGTTGGGTAGTTTCTTAATATATAGATGTCAGTGCGCAAGTGTACATAATAAATAATAAAATTATAAGTATTTGAGTACCGTCTCCACAGGGACTGATAGTATAAGAATTGCTACAGCAAGTAATTGTGGTGCAATTTCTATTAAATTAAATTCTTTGTAACAACTAAATTAAACTAAGAAATCTAAATGACAGAAAATAAAGTGCACTAAAATAAATCAACACGTCTCATAAAAAAATGTAATCATTAAAAATGATATAGTTGAGTGAATTAACTCGCTTAATGGTATTGATTGTTTTTTCTATTACAGTACTGTTGCTACAACAATTATTATAGCACTGGGCAGAATCCTAATGCATTTTCCGCTATCGCTTGTTGGATTTCTTATAGCTATATGCAACCTAACAATGACCAGTTGATAAATCATACAAGATATAGCATTATGCAATCAAGGTTCTTAATTACCCTACAAGGTGAATTCATATTTTTAATTCATCACTAGTTTTAGATTAAGCATAGCCCTATTCAAATTGAGTTAACCAAACTTGAGAAACATAATCTAAAACCAAGTATTATTCTGATGTTTTCCACTAAAACAAGCCATTTTTTTGCTCACTCTTAACTTGTATTATTAAATGAGTGGTCAGCCGAAATAGTGAATAAAATTAAGCACTATCAAAATAAAATGCTATAGCACTCATTAGGCAACACAATATTTTAGTCAATAAACCATTAAGCTTGTCTATCACTCAACCACCAAAGAGTTTAGTTCATAATTTGTGACATAACAAAAATAAAATTCGGTTCAGCCATCAAATGCGTTATCATGAAACAAAGAAACAAGAAAGAATAAGAATAGGAGAAAATGACCCTTCTAATCTCTTGATTTCCTTTTCTTCACGCTTGAAATTTTCTTGTTCAGCCCTGAAGTTTCTTGTTTCTTTGTTGTTTTTTTTTTCTTAGTTTTTCTCGTAAATGACGACTCTCTCCCATTCTCTTTTGTGCATGCTTCCTTTTATAACTGAAAACTAGGACAACTGGACGCTTATGGCATGCATCTTCCATATTTGGAAACTGCAGATCGCAGATTTTTTCTTAGATTTACGCGAATTTTTCTCCTCTGTTGTTCTAGGATTGCT
This sequence comes from Luvunga scandens, assembly GCA_030449905.1. Lineage (NCBI taxonomy): Eukaryota > Viridiplantae > Streptophyta > Magnoliopsida > Sapindales > Rutaceae > Luvunga > Luvunga scandens. The sequence goes on along the minus strand of JASUUG010000798.1, from coordinate 2,912,372 downwards.
ACAGCAATCATGCTACAGCAATCATGCTACAGCAATGGTGCTATATCAATGCATTGTTTCAAACTAGTTTATACTTTTCTGCAGCCAATTTCCTTTCTCATTTTTTTCCAAACCCATTGCACAACATTTTTTCTTTGAATTTGCACTTCCAATTTGTTAATCTTATAATAATGATTTTGATGATAACAAAAATTATATGTTCATGATTAAAGTGTTGAGGCTATTAAAAAGAATTTTCTAAAGCAATACACATATTTAAAGCTAAAAAATGATGAAACTGGAAATTAACGGTGAACCATTTATTTGAAAATGGTGAACCGATAATTTACAGTGGTGAACAAGTTTAGCACAAACAGTAAGCTAAATTTGCGTCACATGTTCTGGAAATTAACGGTGAACCGTGTATTGAAAACGGCGAACCGATAACTTCCAGTAAGGAGAAACTCTTTAGTCTTAAACCGTTTAATATAAACGATAAGCTAAGATTGTGTCCGAGGTTCTGGAAATTAACGGTGAACCGTTTATGGATAACGGCTAACCGATAAATTCCAGTAAGGAGGAGTTCTCTAGTCTTGAACCGTTTAGCTAAAACGGAGAGTAGAGTTTGTTTCAAAGGTTCAGGACATTAACGGTGAATTGTTTATTTAAACCGGCTAACCGATAAGTTCCAGTAAAGAGAAAGTTTTCTACTCTTGAACCGTTTAGCAAAAACAGAGAGCTGATTTCTGTTTTGCAGGTTTCTGAAAATAAACGGTGATCTGATAATGGTAAACGGTAAACCGTTTATTTAAAAACAAAGAGCAACGGCTTGTTGAAAAGTCAAAACGGCTAACCGATAGATCCAACCGGCGAACCGATTATTCTCAGAAAGTCAATAACGGCTAATTTTCAGCTCCAACTATAAAAAGGCTTAATCAAATTCAAACAGAAGAGATCCAACATTTTGATATTTGAGCTTCCTACTGAGAAACAATCTTCTTTGAGCTTCAATTATGTTTCATTTCATTCCCTCACACCTTAAAATTTAAATTGTAATCATTTGGAGTTTGTGAGAGATTATTTGTTGTAAAATCTTTCTCATTGAGTGATTATAAGTGTTGGAAAACACTTGAATTGAGAGATTGGGGTTAATCTCTTATTGTAAAGGTCCATTGACACCTTGGAAGTCAAGTGTAAGTGTTTGAAGCCTTGGAGGCTTGCATAGTGGAATTCTAAAACCCGATGAGGTTGGAGGCATGGACGTAGGCACGGTTGGCCGAACCACGTAAAAAATCAAGTGTTTGATTTCTCTTTCCTTATCCTTTTTAATTTTGAGCATTGTTGAATTTATTGCTTTTAATTTTAATTAAGACATTAGTTTGAATATTATGTAATTTTATTGGCTTAGTTTTTAAAACTCAATTCACCCCCCCTCTTGGGTAGCCTATATAGAATTTCACAGTTGCCTACGATGTAAACACATAATCTAAGCAAACATAATTTATTCCAAAATCACCTAATTTATTATAAATAACTAAAAATAGATAAATATGCAAAATTAAGCTAAAATACAAATAAAACACATCATTTACTCTTTAAGTAATCTTGATTTAAGTAAAAAAATGTCATTGATAACTCTCATTTCATGGAGTTATCACACATGTTTTATAACATAGGTATAAACTCAAAACAACTGCTAAGTACCTAAACTAAAATGTTAATCGATGCCTAAAAACTCATCCAACATAATCGTTTAGATTGGATTTAGATCGTAACAAAAAAAAAAAAGATTTTATGTTTTCGGGCCATCGTGCCTTTTACGTAGAGTTGTAAGCCATTATCTTCGCTATTGAAGTTGCATTCTGTAATGGTTAGTGTCGAGAATGGTTAGAGTGTCACTTTGTTGCAGTTTTGTACCTTGCAAATAAAAATTAGGGGACTCGACCTGACCTGATCGGATTGGATCGAATCATAAAACTTGATCCGATTTGAAAATTCCAAAAAAAAAAAAAGACAATGTACACACAGAAGCCATCTATGACACAATTTTTCAATCCGAACTATACTTGGGTTGGAACACAAGTTCAGGTTATGTTCATATTACTTTTTTCCCAACCTAATTAACTCGAAACTCAATCGGATTGATCCGACACTATAAGAAAACTGGTAATAGATAATAGAAAATTTGTGACAGATAATGGGTAAATTGTCTTATATCGTAAAAATATGACAGACTTGTGACAGAATTTTCAATCTATCATGGATTAATGATGGTTTTGTGAAATAATTATTTTCTATCACAGATTAATGATGGTTTTATGGTAGATTTTTTTTTTTCATGGATTAATGATGGTTCGTGATACAATTATTTTCTTTTTTATCACAAATTAATGATGATTTTATGACAGAATTATTACTTTTCATGGCTTACTTTCAATCCGAATTTAAAATGAGAATGATTGATGATGTTTACTTGCTAAAATAGAAATAAAAATGAGAATGAATATGTTTTTAGGAGTAAGTAATGAGAACTTAATTTCCATGTGAAGTTCGAAATCAAGTTCTCATTCCTCGATCTCTCTATTTTACCTCATGCAAATTCCATAATTTTACTTTTGTCCTTAATTAAAATATTATTATATTTATTATTATTATTATTAGCAGCAGCAGCAGTAGTAGTAGTTGTACTACTGTCGCTCTCCTATTACAACCGCTACTGCTCCTTGATTTCAGTACGCGCACTGCTCTGCCATCATCAAGCTTCAGCCACCGACGACTAGCTAGCCGCCATTCTATACGTCGCTGACTTATTGTTGCTGCTTATCTAGGTCATTGCTACTGCTCTTATGTCGTCACATCAACCTTTAACCTAGCTAGCCATTGTTCTTTTACCACCACCATTAGTTTACAGCCGAGCTCAAGTACCATTTCTTTCTCTTCTCTTTTTCATCACAGGTATGAAAATACTGCGAGGAGTAAAGTGGCACAATTATCTAGCTGGTTGAAGATGGGGAAAAATAACTATAGTATCGAGTTAGGGCTTTAAATGATTTAGTGGAAAAGTGAAGGTTGATTATGTATCTAGGAGTTTGCTGGACCAATTCATGAACTAGCTATATGAATTTTGTCATATGAGTGAATATTGTTGTTGACTTCTGGTGGAGGAACCTTCTTAGAATTTTCTTGTTCTTAAACTAATGTTGTTTGCAAGATATAATTTGTTACCACCAGTAAGCTTGATTTCAAATAATTTGATTGTAGGAATTCTCTTTTAGATTTCATTAAAGCTATCATTATAAAAGCCGAATTTATACCAGCACTGTATTTAATTATGATAGAATTGAGTTTTTATATAATGAATATCAATATATTTGATCAGTTATCTTGCATTCAGTTAGAAAACAAGATGAAAAAAACTTATGGATAAGTTTTTAGATGTTGAGTGCCTTTAGAGATCACCTATGCTTGCTTCTACAATATGTTTTTGGCGCAGTTGAAGCCTTAGTGCATACTTTGTTGTTAAACACAAGGACTTATAGGATGTGTGTGTCGACATGATGATTATCTGACCCTCTATCTATTTCAGAATATATGGTTTGAAGAAAAGCGTGTGATGACCTTTCGCAATTTATTAATGGAGGCGAAAGAGGTATTATTGGTTATTGCTTCTATTCTTCTTTGTTGTTTTATTTTTTGCCTAATCTTTTTCCCCTTTTTTTTTTCCTTCTGTCTCTATTATGATAAAACTATTGCTACTACATAAACTGTTGGAAGTACATTGGCCAGCTTCAATTAGCTGAAGAATTCTTTGCGTTCTAGATACAAAATAGTAGCTTAATGTTATTAATATATATTTTCTTTTTAATGTAGTGCTTTTCTTTTCTATCCCCCCTCATGAGGTTTTATTTGAGTTTGGAGGTTAACATACTCAATTGAGTAACAATATGATGGAAAATTTATGCCTTAAGTCTTTTCATAATTGGACAGTTATACATACACATTGACACAGTTTTATGTAGTGAAATTTATTTGTTAATACTTCCATGAAATATTTAGTGTTACTAGATGCCTACATTTTTTTATTTGATGCCTGCATGTATTGTAGCCTTTTAACCTTCCTTATTCTACTCTACTTCCTCTTAAGCCTCAATACCGAAAGTTGATTTTTAATACAATGGTTGTGTATTAAAAATTATTTATTGCGATTAAAAAATTTTACTAATTTTTTAATACAATGCTTTGTTGTTAAATACGAAGAATTCTTTGCCATAATAGCTAGAAGTTGAACTTTAAAAAATTATTTGTTATTAAATACATAAAACCCTAAAGATGCGCGTTTCCCCTTAACATCTTTAAAGTATTTAATTCCTTGGACTCAGCTTGTCTAACATGAATGAGTCCAACAAAACATTAAGACTCTATTTCAATAAGAAAGTAAAGAGAAGACAATACATTTTTCACAACATATTTTTGATTAATTTCCTATATACTATTGATAACTTTATGAAACGAGAATTATCAATGGCACTTTTAGACTTAAATCAAGATTACTTAGATAGTAAATTATGTGAGGTAGTTGCATTTTAGCTTAATTTTACATACTTATCTATTTTTAGTTATTTGCAATAAATTAGGTGATTTTAGAATAAATTGTGTGCTTAGCTTATGTGCTTAAATTGTAGGCAATTGGAAATGCAATTTCCAAAGAAGAAATGATGTGCAATAGGTTTGGAAAAATGAGGAAATTTATTTTTAGACATGTATAAAACCATATGATTGCCTCACTCTAGCCTTCGACCGCTCCTACTGTGAATAGTTCCGTATACGTGAATAGTATCATACATGTGACCAACATCTTTTCTCCAAATAATTGCAGTCAATGGCTCTGATATTACTACTAACGAATTCGCGAGTAAAGTAGATACACGACTAAAATGAAAGTGAGAAATAAATATCATATAAGAGACATAGGAATTTATGTGGTTCAGCTTTTAGCTTACGTTTATAAAAAAAGATGAGATGAGATATTTTATTAGGTATGTAGAGTTACAAATGTTGAAGTATTTTATCTTACAACTCAAAGCCCCCAATACACCAAAACTCTCAAATTACTAAATTAAGAACTTGAAATATTCAAAATACTCTCTCAATTCTCAATTTTCTTATTTTTTCAAGTGATGCCCTTCCATGATCTCAACCCTTCTATTTATAGGGTAATCCAAGTCTAAAATGTCAAATTTGGTTAGCTTTTAAATAATAATAATTTGTTTATATAAAAAAATATTTTATTTTGTATTATCAAAATTGGTGGGCATTAAAATAATAATTTATTTGTTAAAATCAAATTATTTTATTAAAAGAATTTGTTTTGTTAAAATTGGTTGGTAATATTTTATTTTGTTGCCAACATTTTACTATATCTGTAAGAATAAATATTGTAGCTGAATGTCTTGAACAGTTAATCTAACTGAAATCTATATTTTCTTCACATGTTTCTATCCGATAATACCTAACACAAACTCCGAGAGGCATATAATACATCTTGTGCCTCAGCTTTATGGGTTGGAATGGGTCATTGGGCTTAATATTAATTTTTAGGTAGCAACAAATATATTATGAGTTATAAAAGTAGTTGTGCGTATTTGATAATCTGATTGCTAAACGCTTAAAGAACTATAATGACTAAAATAAACATAATAATATATCAAATTTATTTACACATTTATAAATATGTATAAAATAATATTTTTTAATGATTTTTTTCTAATTGAATAATGATAATTTTATCTTTTAATAATATATGTGAGGATATATATATATATGAAATTATATTAGGTTTAAAAGTGATTATCAAAATTAAATTTTGAAAAGTCACTCTTTCCCTACTTTAACTTTTTAAAATTATTTTTGAGCCTTTAAAAGCAATTCCTTTCAAAAACACTCGCTAAACGGATTCTTAATAAGAGTTGACATCAAATTGATTTTCAATTGAGATGAGTAAATAGTAATTTGATGCATCGAGAATCAAAATTAACTTCATCTAGAAGTCTTCTAAGGGTTGTTTTAACTCATATTAAGGAAAACAATTAATTAAGAATCTGAAATAGGTATACTAGATTAAAAAGATATTGTGTGAAATGATTTTGTTAATCCTTATGATACACTATGAAATTTCCATATACATCCAATCAACTCTTGATCTATTTCTTCTATGACTTAATCATTGTCACAATACTAAAAGTTAATGTTAAAAATTTATAATCAAGCAATTAATAAGTGGTGATATTTGACTCTTCAAGCTCTTTCTTCGACCCTTACTTTTCAATTGTTTTCAAAATTACCATTATTTATAAGCTTTTTCCCATCCCAAAGTCCGGTGAAACTTAGTCCCAGAATCAACAAGTGCAAATCAATTTTAAGGTGTAAAAAAAGAAGACAAAGGAAAAGAAGATTATTAAAGGGGGAAAATAAGTAAGAATAGTGTTTGTATTGGAGACAAAAAGAGCTAATGCAGTAATGCTCTTTGTCAATTACCATGTTTGAATTGTTTAATTCAATTTCAAGATTGAATATCAGGTTTTCCGTGAATAGAATTATAGTTAACAAAATTTGACACGATTCGATTATCCAATACGAAAACGACACGAATAAATAGGTATGGATCGTCAAATTTAATACGATTATTAAATGGGTCCGGTTCAGGTCAACACAATTTTTTTCCGTGTTGTGTTAGTGTTAAAGTTTTTGACCCATTTACCTGATCAATGACATGATTATATTTTCTATTTTAAAATAATTTGTATGTTTTTTTTTTATCAAAACTCAAATATTAAAGACGATTCTCTCTTTTATTTTTATTTTTTTGAAAGGATGAATACAAGCACAATATTTTATTTATAAAATTTTATATATATTTAGAGCTTCAATAATATAAATGTGTAAAATATTGGTAAACATGTATATTTTATAATATCAATATATAATATTATTTACATATATTAAATTAAAACTTCAATAGTGTAAATGTATAATATTTTGGTAGATATGTATATTTTATAATTTTAATAAAGTATGTATGTATGTATGAATGACAGTGTACAAATGTTTGATGTAAATTTTGTTTAATATATATATATTAAGCGGATTATTGGGTAACCTAATTATTTTTTTATGTCGGATTTAGATCTTAATATTTTGACACGATTATTAAATGAATTGAGTTTGGATCGATCTAAATTTGACACGATACAAAATTGATACACTCAAACAACGAATACTCATTTTGCCGGCTCTAAATAGAATGCAGTGTGATTGCTATGACACCCCCGGTTCCTCTCCTTTGCTTATGTGTAAAAAAAAAAAAAAAAATCTAGAAAAACACCACTAATCCTCCAAGCGCAATATTAGCATCACTTTGAGAAGCATTGCCCAAGCGAAACCGAAAATTGATTCTAGTAACCTGGCAACGCGTAAGATTCCGTCAATTGGTTTTTTCCGTCACCTAACGTCCCACATGAAGCTTGCAGTCTTGCACCATGTAATTTCTCAATCAGTTTCCTTTATCCAGTTGCTGGAAAGATTTCTTTAAAGCCCACCTCTTTAAAGCCCACCTCAGAAAGCCTCTTAAATATAAGCAAACCAATGCGCATCCACTGATGGGTGCGATATGTGATTGTAAAATATTATACTGTAACATAAATTAAGTAATTGTATTACTTGTATCAAATCGAATCAAGATATGTGTTTTGTTTCTCAAATGCCTTGCTAAAAATTGAATACTATTATCGATAAGTATGGATAATTTTGAAAATAAATAGAATTAATTGAAAAGTAGAGGTTAATAAAATAAAGTGAGAGAGTTAAATACCACCACTTATAATTAATTTATTTTAAACACCATTATGGACTAGCGGGGCGTAGTTTTTAAATACCATTTTAACTAATGTTCTAGAACATCACCATGTGTGTTTTGTTTCTCAAATGCATTGCTAAAAAATTAAATATTGTTTATTGGTGAGTAAGGATAATTTTGAAAATAAATAGAATTAACTAAAAAATAAGGGTTAATAAAATAAACTGAGAAAATCAACCACTTATAATTAATTTATTTTAAATATCATTATGGGCTGGCCATAAGTGAAAGGGCCCAACTTTTGAATACCCTTTTATTTAATGTTCTGACCACTACCCCATATATATATAAAAGTATAGAATCAACAAGATTAATTAAATTAACTATTGACTTTTTATATAATAATATTGTTTAGGAGTTTTTACATGTCCAAATTGAATTTACATGTTTAATTGGAAAACTCAAACTTTTTTCAACTTTACTTGTAAATTTTTCTACTAATACGAAAATCTAAAATTCCTCTCATCATAAACGCACTATAAAAGAAAGAATTATATTTAGACAATTTTTTTAGTATAATTGTATTTTGACACAAAAATAGAAGTTATAAATAGGGTTTCACACAAAATTAATATTTTTGCAAGTTTTAGCCATAAAATAACTTTACACATGAGAATTAACTTCATCGACTTCAATAACAAAATTAATGCTTTGTTTAGTACATTTCACAGCTATTTTGAGATAAAAGCACTTATAGAAACTAAGGGTGGGCAAATGACCCGACCGAATTGATCTGACCCAATCCAAAAATTTTGGATTCGGATGAAAGCTCTAACTTGATTGGGTTGGATTTTGGCCAACCCGATTGGATCAGATCAAACCTAATTCAATCCGAAAGTCCAAAGGAATCAAAGCTAAAACAAGTACAAATCTTCAATCCGATCTGCATATGTTTGGATCGGATCGGATCATATTGGATTACATGTTCGGGTTGAGTTTGAGTTACATTTTTCTCAACCTAATTAACTTGAAATATGATCATGTGGATTCGAACACTATCCGAATCCGAATTTGCCCACCCCTAATAGAAATAGTAGATATGTGTTTGATAAACTTAATTTTTTATAGAATTTTTATAAAATAATTAGTGGGTAACACATGTTTTATAATGTGGGGTAAACTTAAAACAACTGCTAAGTACCTAAACTGGAGTGTTAATTGATGCTTAAAAACTCATTCAACATAATTGTTTAGATTGGATTTAGATCGTGACATAAAATTTTTTTTGGATTTTATGTTTTCGGGCAATAGTGCCTTTTATGTAGAGTTGTATGCCATTATCCTTACTATTGACGTTGCATCCCGTAATGGTTAGTGTCAAGAATGGTTATAGTGTCATATGTTACACTTTTGTACCTCGCAGATAAAGATTAGGGGACCTAACCTGACCTGAGCGGATTGGATCATCAAACCTTAATCGATTTGAAAATTCAGAAAAACTAATGCACACACACAAACCATCTATGACATAGATTTTCAATCCGAATTATGTTTGGGTCGGATTAGTTCGGATTGAGTTTAAATTATTTTTTTCCCAACTTGATTAACTCGAAACTCGATTGGGATAATTCGAACTAAATCCAACCTCAAATTTTCCCAATCCTAATAAAGATTATGACTCTCTTTGGCTTCTTTACAATAAATGGTTAATTGTCTTCATTTACTGCAAGATATAAAGCTTAATGCTAACATATTTATAGGGAGGGGAATTCAGTTGATGATTCTTTTATAAATTTGGGATTATCTTGTAATTCTTTCACTTAGTGGGATTACCCACCAATTTCCATTCGAAAGAATCTTTTAGAAAATGTTTAGGTTTTGCCTAAATATCATTTTGTTATTTAACTTGTATTTCCTTTTCTCCTTTTTCTTTATTTATTAATAGTAGTAATAATAATAAAAAGAGCAAAATGCTAGGAGCTTATAACGTGTTTACTAATCAGTAATCGAAATGGACTGGAATAGGAATGGAGAATTTTAATCAAAATAAATTGTTTACTTTACCAATAAAAATCAAAATCAGAATGAGTTCTATTGTTATTGATGTATTTATTTTTGTTTTGGAATCGAAATGGATTATTACAAGTTACTGAAATGACTTTAGTTGATTATTGTCATTATTTATTTTAATAATCTTGATCATGATTATTATTGTTCAAAATAATTATTTTTGTTAATAATAATAAAATAAATAAATTTTGATTATAATAATAATTACAACAACAACAACAAAAATTTTAATAATAATAATAATGACATTAATAAATGACAATGATGATGATGATATTATCACTAATAATAAAAGGAAAATAATACACCTAGTTAAAGAAGACATAACGAACCTTACTCATCACGCAATGCATCATGAAATTATATAACATATATTTTGGTACGATCTTATGCAGGATAATTATTTATTTGATTTATTCTTATAAAAAAAAAAAGTTCCATCGTAGAAAAAACTGCCTCGTCGGGTCATGTTGTATACACGCCGCTTTTTTAGATGGCCGAAACCACTTGCACCTTTGCATGTTTGTGCGTGTGTGTATTCATATATCATAAGAAAATGTAAAGCCAAATTCTTAGTAGAAATTCAAGCTTAGCTTCTTTTATTTATTTTTTTGGCCCCCTTTCTCATGAGAGGATTGAAACCCAAACTTTAAAAAGTCAAACAGAACATATTTAATGTCTTACATTCTTAACTCAAGGCTGTAAATGTGAAGAGTCCAATAAACTTTTAACAAAATGTCCAATTCAAAAATTTTGATTTCAAGCTTCAATTCGGGCGTTCATTTGCCCAACAACGGTTTTTTTTTTTTTTTTTAATTCCAAAATCGCACTCGTTCCTTTGAAACAGAAAGCAAGAAGTAGAGTAGAAAATCAAAAGGGTATAAATTATAAAAGAGTAAGAAAAAATGGGTGAAACATCAGAAGATATTTTCAAATCACGTTGAAGCCTTTTCATCTAACCGAACTTCTTGGCTGTGGAAGGAGCAGTAGACCATTAGCATGCCTACGGTACGATATACCTATAAAGGGTCCCACTGATAAATCTGATTGGAATAATTGCAACAAAATATTTGGTTCTGCAACAAAAAAAAAAAAATATCAGCGCAAATCAAGTCATGCTTAGAGTGGTCCGCTAATGGTATCTCCTCCGCTAGACCAGGAAATGCTATTTGGAGATACGTGCATTTGTTCGAGTAATAATTGAATTTGCAGACATTAATTATTCAATGGGCAGAGGTTTGAAAAAAAAAAAAAAGAGAAGGAAATTTCATTGGATTGGCTTGATTTTGTAGTCTTAAAAGTTGAAAAGACAATTTTTACACACTTACGAGTAAGAAACCCTGCATCCAACCAATATATTAATAAACTTAAAATAATAGGTTCCAAAAGCGTATTAAAAAATGGTTAAGCTTTTCGGTATAAGCTCCACGTGAATTTCCATTTCAGTTTCAGCTGAAGAATTTGGCATGAAATGACAGAGGCAGTGAGCCCAAGTTAAAAGCCAAAAGCAGCATATCAGATATTAATAGTCGAATTCAACTTCAAGCTGCTCGGCTTTGTGGATATGCCAAAAACACGCTACCGCTGACAGAAAGAAAGAGTGAGAACGATCGGTTTCAGCAACTGGGAGTCTTGTAATATTAATATACAATTGCATTTGGCTCACGGAAACTAGAAACTCTCTAACCCTAGAAAAAGTAAGGAGCCAGGTCCTAGGCTTTTTGAAAACTCAAACGCCTAGCCTCCCATATTCTATATCTCCTACGTCTTATTTACTTAATTCTTGCCTCAATTCTGCCATTTTATCATTACGGAGATTAATCGCAATATAACACATACGGGACAAACAATTTCTGTCGCTGATATGCTGCCTGCCAAGAACAGGCTCATTCTCAACGTTAGTTTCGTATGCGTAGGAAAATAATGAAAATTCCTTTGGATGATTCTACGAGGGATCGGATTTTCATTTTTTTCCCCTTTTAAATACAAGGGAATGCATTAATACGAGTCATTTAACTTGAAATTCATAATATAGTTTCTTAATCATTCATTTCCATCTTGAAAACGTAAAGTTAAAGTCAAAACAACTCGACAATACTGTTTACATTAAAGATTGACAGACAACAAAAACATGATAGACAACTTCTAGCAAAATTGACAGGCAACGAAAATCTTCAAGCCTTCGTCCCGTCTTCAAAATATGCCGATCCCGTGGCCATTTCACCTTGTTAAAAAGGAAAAAATAAATAAAATAAATATAAAAATAAATATAAAACTGTCATGATAAACTTAGTTACCTCATTAATTATCACGACGATCTTGCCGAGGATCTTGCTCCGGCAACCTCAAGACTCTTGCGTTTTGTGTTATATTCATAATAACAGCCAAAAGAAAGGTGAAAGCATAGGTCAAAGCCCCATTCAGATCCATTCCAATGAACTTCATGGAGGCAAGGTCACTATACTCTAGTTTGACGAGAAAGTGAATAATAGAGCATAGACACTGAATTATTATTACCTCAACAAACTCCATGGCCTTATCAGGGAACTGGTCCCCGTGAGCTGACATCAGAAAAATAATGCCGCAGTTTTGAAATATCAGCCCAACCTTCATATGAATGCCACTTATGGAGAAAGCCAGGTGCACGACTTCTACTATAAACTTCGCGGATACCAAATAGATTTTTTGGAATGGGCGCTCGTTTTGGATCACATCGGTTAACATCAGATGAATCAAGATCTGACCGAGAGTTAAAAAACCGAAGGTTATAAGGAGGGACGGGATAAAAGTTGGGGTTGTGGTTTTTTCCTGAGAAATCATGTCAGCGAGATTGGCAACGCAGAGATAGATAACGGAAATGGTGGCGGAGGCACGAGCTGCCCACAGCAAGACTTTGTGTGCCATATTTTTTGTTTAGCAAGGATTTTAGTTTGAGGGAGAGAGGGAGAGAAGAAGTAAAGTGGAGAGGCAAAAACCGGGGGTGAGGAGAAGGAGAAGGAGAAGAAGAAGCAGCGGCAAAGTGGAGAGGCGTAGGGTTTTAAGGATCTCTCTCTTTATGTGCGACAAGAATAAAAAAAAGGCGTTGTGATAACACGTACGGAACATTCTCTCCCTCTCTCTCTCGTACGATGCCTGCCAATTGCTACAGCCGACTTCAGCTGCTGGGTTTGTAGGGTGGCATTAAATGCAAAATATTTCCTGGTCCCCATTCCCACTTTCATCATTACACTGATTTTTTTTTTTGGCATCATTACTCCATTACACTCCTCAAAGACTAAGCAAATTTTAAAAACTCAATCACCTAGGAATCAGCCCCATTCTCGACGTTAATTATATATGTGTATACATATACATGTATATGTACATTTGGATATATCAGAAAAGAAAATTTCTTTGGATGGTTCTACAAGGGATGGGATTTTATTGGAAGGGAGAGACAATAGAAATTTCTATATCAATAAAAAAAATAAGAGAAAAATAGCTGTCTTCCTATAAATTTTCTTCTCTTTGATAACGAATTAGATTGGGATGCAATAACTTTGTGGCTTTTTTCCCAATAATTATCCTTGTTCTTGTAGTTTAAATTCATACGGATTTTGGATGAGTGGAGATTGAAGGAATCCAACAAATTTAGAAGGGCCGAATCAATTTTTTTTCCTTAATTTATTGCATCATTGATGCAATTCACTTTTTTTTTTTCAATATTTATTCATCTTAGAAATACCAAGAGATTGTGTTTTGATGTCTTTCTTTTACATCTGTTGACATAAAAAATTAAAATATAGGGAGCGTGTGGTGCACAAATATTTAATTTTATTAACTTGTCCTCAATGGTAAAATACATTAGTATTATTTTAATAATACCGAATTTTACTAAAATAGTAGGGTGCAAATAAACCCACACTTAGTGACAACCTACATTTATTGTTTGGGTAGGGGGCAGTCAATTTTTTTCCTTCTTGCCTATATTTTGCCGACCAGCTGTAATGACTCCATTTGGAATCATTTATTACTTGAGTTTTGTTCACTCAAGCGTCAGTTTTCTTTACCACTCAAAAAGTTTCCGAAGCGTATAGATATTTTATAATTTTCAATTCCCATCTGAAAAAAGGTTTACATAATTTCTGAATTAAAAAAAAAAAGTGCGGATTCCATACAGTCACTGACACAAAAGCAGCACTTTATTAATAATGAAATAGATAATCATACACTGAATTTACAAAATGCACGACTAGCTAGGCCGCCCACACAAAAACCCTAAATCCCATAACCCCATCCGACCAGCAACCAGTCCTCATCTTTTACCTTTTTTTCTTTTAAATTCATATTCCTTAATGCCATTTTTGACGATGTATTCCAATTATCAAGGAAATTTCTAATTTTCAATCCCTAACTAGTAACAATTCTTCTTATACAGAATTAAATCATCCACGACATTCTATAAAAGACAAACTAATAATTTATCCCACGACAATTAAGACCACCTTATTATTGTTAACATCATTAATTCATTATGATCTTATTGTTTTAGCAATAACACAATGATTAATGGACTGCTTGAGCCCCATGAACTAGACAATTTTATGTAATCAGATCCGTATAATTGAATAAAAACCTAGCACAGAAAAGGTTTTGATTCCTGAATCTATTCTACATGTTTTTATTAAAAGGAACGCCCAAGGCATAAACATAATCCTCTCAAAAATTTACCATGAGAAAGTCACTTTGCCTAATGCTTTTACGTTGTTTATTAGACTTAAACAAATCACTGACAGCTATAAACTCTTTTTTCAGGTGTTGCAATACTACAGTCAAAGAAATCATCCTATATGTATTCCTTCATTATGTAATCTCAACCATTCTAAGAGAAAATTTATCAAAATGAAGCCCAAGGTATAAATCTAATCCTTTCAAAAAGTTATCATGGTAAATGATTATATATACCATCATCATCATCATCAAGACCAACAGGAAAAACAAAATTAATCAAGTGCATTAACAACTTTTTATTTTTCCAAAAAATAATAAAAAATCAGGGAGCTGCACAACAAATATCTGCCGTTTTTATACTAGCAAAGTTCAAGATTAGAGTTTCGAAAAAATTGAGACGAATAAGAAATAACGCAATGTCACTGCCGGATGCCACCAGACCAAAACCGGTAAAGAAAATCTGGAGAGTATATGGGGAGATTTTATAAGAAATTTTAATTATCTATTAATTAATACTTATAAAATGAAAAACTCAAACATATACAAACACATAAATGCATATAAAAATACATATATAAATTGTTTAATCAAGACAAACAATAATAATAATAATAATAACTTAAATGTCGTGTGGTTTAGAAATATTATCAAATCCCCACCTCCCACCTAATTTTTACACATGTAACCAAACACAGATAGCTTTTTTTTTTGGGTGGGGAGGAGGGAAAAAAACAGGCCAAATAAAAACGAGAATTTTGTATGATATACAGTTTATAATGTTTTATCTTTCGTCAGATAGTGAATATTTATAATTTTTTGAAATTATTTATTTAATCATTATCTAATGAATGAATGCTACATTACTTGAGATATTTAGTTAATAAGTGTTGCCTTACTCAAAAAATTGCTTTTCATCCGATAGAGAATACTTATAATTTTTTAAAATCATTTATTTAATCATTATCTAATGAATGAATGCTACGTTACTTGAGATATTTAGTTAATAAGTATTGCCTTACTTAAAAAATTTCTTAAGACAGCATACATACGATAAAGTGAAGTTTTGCAAATTTGAATTTTTAATTTTTGTAATATTTTGGCATCTATTAGCTGTCACTTACCACAAAATAATCCTTTTTACTTTTCTTTTTCACTAATTAATCTTTATGGTAATTTTTTTAATATTTAAACCCTGATCAATTATTATCCGCAACAAAATAACCCTAATTAAAGATTCTGGTTCCACCATTAACTATTTTTATGTATGTATATGTATACATGCATGCCACAAACATAATAATCCACCTAAAAATAAATTGGAAGTTGTGAATGGTTGGCATGACAACCCCTCAACTCTTTCAATCCACCAAAATTGAACAGCTAGCTCACTTGGTTAGAACTCAGAACAATAATGATAATAATAAAGGGAGGCGGCTTGAATTATTGGCTCAGTTGCTCTGGTTATAAGATAAAAACGCTTCTTTGGGAAGCTTTTATTACTGAACCCAGCTTTTAATCTTAATCAGCACAATGCTTTGTTACACTTCTTCATAAAGAGAGGTCCAAAGTACTAATAAAAATTGTACCATTTTAGACTCTCTAAGCCATCTTGATAGGCTCTGCTGACTAGCTCACACTTCATTTCTTCTTCCCTTGGTTGCATTTTAATTTGGAAACAGCCCACATGACGGTATCTTTATCCTTTAAAACGATTGGGCAGATTTCAACTTGCCTTCTTTTATTTTTCTTTTTTTTTCCTTTTTTCCCCTTTTTCGCGGGGCTTAAACTTTCTTTCCTTTTCTGCCTGTTTGCCAAGAAATTTTTGTTGCTTTATCTTTCTTCTATCCTCAGATTGCTGTAAAAGTACTAAGATTCAGATTACACAAGAATTCACACCCTACCATATGGATATGGGCATCTAAAGAAGATTATGCTTCTTTCTTCTTGGCGAGAAATTATAGCAAAGTTTACAAAGAAATTAATTCGTCCCCACTCAGATACGTGCAAACACACGCAATCATGTGCACACACAATAAAAATTTTAATAGATAGATAAGATTCAACATTAGTATTTAAATTAAATTTTGTAGAAAGAAATTAAAATACGTACAGTCACGTGTGACATGAATTATTTAAGTTTTAGTCGAAACAGGAATGGAGAACTACTTTGGAAACTTTGGCAAATTAAACGACTCCAAATATGAACATATATTAAATTAAATTAATAGTCATTATGAATGCGACTCTGACATCATGTGGCGGCTTTTTTTTTTTTAATTTCATTTTATTTATTTATTTATTTTGGTGGAATATATAACTCGTCTTGTGGGGTTGGCTTTTGTTGCTTGTGCTGTTTGATTTGATAAAACGAGTATTCATTCACTTATTTACCACATGAATTCAATTGTTTTTTCTTATTTTCTGGGTATAAATATGCAAAATCACAGCCAATTCAATCAACACCATGTGCATAAACAGAGAGACATGTAAGAGACTGGGAAAGACAGCATTTTGCTTTGATTGTTTTTTTTGACTCCACGCGTCTCTCTTACTCCATCCACCGGGCGTCGAAACATGATGGAATGGCAGACATTGATTTGATTTTGATCTGTGTTTTTGGACAATATCCATTTAGATTGGAACCTCTTTTTTGTTTTTATTTTTTATTTTTTAACTTTTTCCCGATTAATTAAGATTTACTCAATCCTCTTGAAATCCTTCTTTTACTATTAAAAATTACATTTAAGTATAAATATTGTGTTATAATCTCACATATATTTTCTTTCTCTTCATAACTCACAAAGATAATTTTTTTTCCTTCAATAACTAACACAATCTAATGATTATGAGTAAACCCCAGTTTAAGAAATTATATGATTCTTATTTCATGTTCATACTAAATTTTTTTTTACCATGATCTTAAAGATATTCAATTTAATTTGTTTATTTGTATGAGAAGTTTATCAACCATAAAAATTATTTGTGTGGAGGCGCAAGAAAATAAATTAATTGTATTTATTTAGAAAAAAAGATATTTTTGACATTAAATTTAATATAATTTAAAAAAAAATTAAAAAAAAATTATAAGATACCAATAACCCAACTCATTTTTTTTTAAATTTTTATTACTTATGACGAAGTAAAACCCTATCAATCCCACCCCCCACCTCCCAAAATTAAAGATCAATCAAGGGCCGAGGCCTACTATGTTCCTGTAATAGTTAAAATTTTGAATTTATGGCTTGTTGCAGACTAGTTATTGGACTGGATGTTTAAAACACGATTATGCCCATATCACGCCAAATTAATTTAATTATATGTAAACTCTATTTTTTAGTTTCCATGGTTATGCATGAATTCTCAATTAATCTTCGTATTTTCAAAATTCATCATTCCATTACTCATCAGATTAATGATCAACAAAAATAAAGTAGTCTTTCTTAGAAATTTAAAAAAAAAAAGGAGGGGAAAAATACCAGGATTAAATAGGAATTGATGCCCAACCCTATGGCTAAATGGAATTTATCCCAGTGTTATTTGGTGCAAGGCCAAATACGAGAATTATTGCATTAATATTTGTACTAGAATTTGTGTTCCGAAAATAATGCGGCTGAATCAGATTAATTAAGTTCTGTGTACGTGCATTGAAAAATATTGATATTATCATATTATTTATTATATTTTTTCATACTGTACCCCTCCCCACCCATTAAAAAAAGTATTCCTCTAAATCGAACCCATGACCTCATGCTTCCACTGCAAACATTAGGCTATTCGTTGGAAACAAGAATAAAAAACTACAAATTATAATATACCGTGAAACCTGAATGAGCAAAATTTTTATTTTTTTGGCACCTCCAATATTTTGTAAAAGTTTTTTTTTAAAATTCATTTATACAAAATAAAATACTAGAAAAGGCGATTTAGCATGTAGGGTCAGGTTGGTACATTAACCCACTCGGTGTTCCGAAACTGAAAAGGGAGCCCCTAAGTTACGTTTACCGTAACAGCCGTTTCTTTGTTTTGTTTTTTCTGTAAAATTTCATTCAGGTCCCTTATATTCTATTTTATTTATAATTTATTTATAAATATTATAAAATATTTTAAATTTATTCATAAATTTCTAAATTATCCTCAATTTAATTAAAAAATATAATCATTATTCAATGAATTATAATTATTATTATAATTATTATTATTATTATTATTATTATTATTATATTATTATTATTATTATTAACAACAACAACAATAAAAGGTATTATTATTATAATTAATACATTAACAATAATTAATAATGATTTTTTAGTTAACAATAATTATTATTAATAATTATGGATTGAATTTAATAATTATGGATTAAAAGATATTATACTTTATTTATAATTTATTTATAAATATTATAAAAAATTTTAAATTTATTCTTAAATATTTAGAATATTAAATTTATTCCTATAATTTTTAAATTCTAAAAAAATCCTTTATTTAATTCAAAAATATAATTATTATTAATGGATTATAATTATAATTATGATTATAAAATATAATTTTAATTTTAATTTTAAATAGATTATTATTATTATTAACAACAATAAAAGGTATTATAATTAATTAATATAATAATAATAATTTATAATAATTTTTTAGTTAAATTGTTAACAATAATAATAATAATAATAATTATTATTATTATTATTAATTTTTTAATAATAATAATAATCACAATAATTAAAATACAAAATAATAATCTAAATATAATTATATTCAAATCCAATCCATTTGAATTAGATTTTGATACAACACTTCAAATTCAATCCATAATAGGACAATAATTAATAATAATTTTTTAATTAAATTATTAACAATAATAATTATTTTTATTTATTTATTTATTTATTTATTTAGGGATAAGAAAACGGAGGATGAAGCAGAGATCGGCTTGGCTCCTTGTGGTGGAGGTAGTGACGGTAAATTTGTTGGGGGTATTATTAATGCAGTGTTATGTTGAGAAGAAGAGTGAATGGATTTGATGACTTGGGGTCTAGAGAGTGAGAGTAATCTTAATCGGAAGGTGGAGGAAGAAAAAGATGGTGATGGAAAAATAGAGAGTGTGGATTTGGAGATATGTTTATAATTAATTAATATATTAATAATAATTAATAATAATTAATAATAATTTTTTAGTTAAATTGTTAATAATAATTATTAATTATTATTAAAAAATTAATTAATAATAATAATAATTATTAACTAAAAAATTATTATTAATTATTATTAATGTATTAATTATAATAATAATAATAATACCTTTTATTGTTGTTGTTAATAATAATAATAATAATAATTCATTTAATAATTATTATATTTTTTAATTAAATAGAGGATATTTTAAAAATTTAAAAATTATAAGAATAAACTTAATATTTTAGAAATTTATGAATAAATTTAAAATATTTTATAATATTTATAAATAAATTATAAATAAAGTAGAATATAAGGGACCTGAATGAAATTTTACAGAAAAAACAAAACAAAGAAACGACAACAGCCGTAAGTTACGGTAAACGTAACTTAGGGGCTCCCAACTGAAAATAGTTTATCGCCTGCAATCTATGATGAAGTTTATTTAGGTGAGGAGAACTTTTTCCGTTTGTGCAACTGATTACAATATTGGAGGATTAATTTGGTTAGAACGAGACAAAAATCTACTTGCGAATGATCTTTTCCATGGCAATAAAGTTTTTCTTATGGCTTGGCATCATCAATGTCCTAAGCAGCACTTCAGTTGTCGAGGATTATGAATGTCACGCTTTCTTTTTACTGTTTGTCGTACATAGTTAGTATTTGTATGATCATTCTTTTCTGAGCAAAATATACGAAATATTGATTAAAGCATTTTGGCCTAGTGCCTGGAGCTGCCCCTGTCTGTGGCATGCCATTTTTGGGGGAGTAGGAGGATCTGAGAAAGCTCCAGTTGAGATTTGGTCGAAGACAAACTCGTTAGCAGCCTCTGTGAAGTGAACTCCATCCCAGTTTACTCGAACAGAGGGGCGGTCGCAAGACGAATCCACAACTATTTTGGTGCCATTCACAACACCTGCTTCTCCGCATTCAATATTAACGCTGTAGTTGTACTTGTCAATGCCACCATACCCGCAGCAGGCTACCAATGGAAGCTCAAATCCTGCATTACAACATTATTCAGAAAGCAAAAAGAATCAAACATTCTCAGGTGCGGATGCCTGTATCATGTAAATACATGCGGATTGCGGATTGCGGTTATTTATCAGCAACTAGTTATAAACAAAAATTTCAAAAAAATTAAGAACTCCAGTGCAGTGTTCGTGTTTATAGCGCATTTCTTCGATACCAAATGTTATGTGACTTACTGACTTACCATATTTTTTGGGTTCCTTAAATAGGGAGTACTTGATGGAGTAGACATCAACATAAGTAAATGCAGCTGAAGGAAAAGCTTTCCTGAGTTTAACTACCGCTTCCTTCAACTTGAGATTGAAATATTGAGCTAATTCATTGTACGGCTTTACACAACCCGCAGAGTCCTTCAATGCTGATGCTGAAGGAGAATTTACAAAAACAAAGGGCAAGCAACCCAAAGGTCCTGTGTTGTGAATCCAAAACGACCTACCTCCCGAATTGTATAAACTCTGCATCATCAAATTAACCCGCACTCATGTTTTGTGTACAGGTATGATCACCAATATAGAGATATTGTAAACTGTAGCAGCGTAGCATCTCTCATGTGAAGGTTACCTTAATGTTGTGTACGAGACTGTTGATTAAATCAGGGACAGAGGCATTGATTTTCTCTATGGGCATGTTAGCAAACAAACCGGCAGTAAAATCATTCTGACCAATATCAAAAGTGTATAAAGCTTGGGAAAAATATTCCTCCTGGGGCATCAAACTTGCATAGATTCCTCCTGCCAAAAATATCATCGACCAAATTAAGGCTCTAATATATGAAACAAATTATTCCAAGATCCATATTGAGGGTTCATGCAATTAGATGAATTAATTTACCTCGTTGTCTGATCATCTGTGACTTGGATTTGAACTGCATGAATTGTGATAATTGCACATCCAAGTAGAAAGGGCTGAATCCTATATTGTTTGGCAGGACTCTATTTGGTAGTCCAATTGTTGATCCTCCTGTGGCAAAATTTGCTCCGTGACTGAAATTGGTCCCTACCGAATCAAGGAATGCGCTGAGATAAGGTAGTCCGAAACTCTCAGCTGAAAAATAAAATAAAATGAAATAAAAGAGTTAGGATCCTCTAAACTTGATATAAAATTTAATTATAATTTGGGCTCTGAAAAAATAAATATTAAGATACACGTACATTATTACTCATGTATGGTTAATAAAATATATTTCTTACGTTTTATTTTATTAACTATCAAATCAACAGCAACTAGATTCACAGCTCAGATCACTTAGAGAATTTTGAAACATAATATACAATAGTATAGAATCAAAATATTTACATAGGAATATGCAATTGAAGTATCTTATACAGGAGAAAAATGAAAATAAGCTCAAGTTGGAGCAGGATACCAATGAAATCAATGGTGACACGGCCATCGGAGAATCTGCCGGCCGGCATGTGAAAGTAAGTTTGGCCGTATGGCCAGTTACGTGGAGAGAAAGCAGCAGAGAGCCCACCAGTATCTGAATTGGAGTCACCGAAGTTAAAGATTGCTGGAAAATTGCAACTATTTGAAGCAAACACAGGGCCACTTAACCCAGGCTTAGCATAGGAAGAAGCAAGTATCGTACAGAAGAAGCAAAAGAGAAAGATGCTATTGCTACGGAGCTGCTGCATGATGAAGGCGATACAGGAGGATAGTTATTATTATTTACTTTTGAAGGGGAAACCAGAAAGCGCCTTACATTTGCACCTGCATCGTTACTCTTTCTTTTAACTTCAATGATGTTCGACATTTTGATTCCATTCACTAATGATTTAACTTCAGATGCTAACTGCCACGGGGTTCCTTACAGATATTAGCTCGGCTGGGGTCGCTAATCGCTATGCCGTCAAGTGCAAAAATTAGTATAATTTTTACGAGATTTTGGATCTGTTTGTTTGTTCGTTTGTTTTTCCTCTTTACCGGCCTCGTATGATTCGTTTTACTCCTACAATCTTGTCTACAAACTCTCTCTACTCTCTTCTCCTGTATGCGTTAGAAAATAATGGTATATTTTATATCTAAAAAATATTTTTTAATTAAAACAGCAAATGATGCCCGAATCCGTGACCATTAAGTCATAGCAGAAGAATTATTCCCCATACGGACAAAAGCCAAATGCCAAAGTTCATAATTCAACTGGAATTTTGGATGGGTACGCAAAATATTAGTACACGTGTAGTGTTTACACCCAGCGAGTGTCGGTAGGACTGTTGTTATTTTATTGTAAAATTAAGATGCCTTAATTAAAACATTTTCGGTTAGATCAGCCTTGAGCTGGCCTGCATGCCATTCTTGGGGAAATAGGAGGACTCAACAGAGAATTTTCCAGCTAAGATTTGCTTGAAACAAAACTTGTTAGCAGCCTCGGTGTAGTGAGTTACATCCCGATTTACTCGACGAACCCACTACTACATAGAAGCCATTGACATTACCTGCTTCTCCACTATCAACGTTAATGGCTAAATGCTATAGTTGTACTACCCAATGCCACCTTAGCCACAAGCTACAAACGAAAGCGCAAATCCTGCATTAAATTATTCAACTGTAGGATCAAGCATTAGCTAAAAATAAATAAACAGAGCGTCTCAAGTGCAGGGGCGTTCGCGCGTTTTTTAATTACATATTTCCACAATTAATTAGTAACGAGATATGGATTGGTGATGCAGAAATCTGGTCGAGTCTATGATGGTAACAAGGTCACTTTGTTGACACTTGAGTTGATTCTAATGGGAACTGTTCAATATCGCCTTGACGTAGTTAATTTCATTGGCTGCACTTGATCTAGCTTAATTATCTCCGGCAATCACAACAAATTGTCAAGGGATGCCAGATGTTTTTCTTTTGAAATCTTCCCGACTCTTAAGTCAGTAATTGGGTTGTGTGTGAAAAACTTAGTTTAGTCTTCTCTTGACCTGGATTCTTTTTATCTTTTTCAACTAAGTGTTTATCTTCTTTTTTTTTTTTTAAAGGATGATTTTTCTTTTTTGCCAAAAAGCCCATTTCTCTGGATTTCTCGACTTTTTATAGACACCTAGGATTATCGTATTTTCTTCAATACGTAACCATTTCTGAATTGAATACACCATTTAAATCATGGGTTAATGAGGTGCTCGTTATGAGATAATTATTGAGTTGGAATTACAACATTTGTTCATTCATAAGTGTTGCGACTGCTTTTTTGGGATGAGCTCAATGGTTCGAGGCTGGTTGGAGTTTACAAGGTGATCGACCCGGTTCTGGTCTCCTCGCAAACTTCTAGGCCGTTCTGTTGTATATGGCTAGATGATCTCCTTCTCGGTAATACAAATCATCACATGCCAACTCGGAAACATGACGAGCAAGTATTAGAGATCAAAAAAATTATGAGCTCTTCTTAATGACAGTACTCGTGTCTTCGTGTGCATCACTTTGTTAACAGATTAATGTTAAGTGTGACTTATTGACTTACAGTATATTTTGGGTTTTTTAAACACGGAGTACTTGATGGAGTAGGCATCAACACAAGTAAATGCAGCTGAAGGAAAAGCTTTCCTGAGTTGAACTACCGCTTCCTTCAACTTGAGATTGAAAAACTGAGCTAATTCATTGTAAGGGCTTTACACAACCCACACAGTCGTTCAATGTTGATGGTGAGGGAGAATTAGGCTTTGTTTAAAATCGAGGTTGAGCAGTTGTAATTTATAAATTACAATATTTAAATGTTTGATAAATATTAAATATTGTTAATTGTAAATTAAATTAATTTAATTTTGTACTTACATGATGAAAATTTTATTATATTTTTATGATGAAAAAATTACTATATCTTTATTAATTTTATCAAAACTACTATTTAAAAACTATATCTACTACACATTGTTAATTTTTATTTTATAATTACAATTTTTTTTACTACAACTGAAGCTCAATACTAAAGAAGGCCTTAGCAGGAAGTAGAAGCCATGCAGTCTATGTTGGGATTCCAAAACGACCTATCTCCCCCATTGTCTAAACTCTTCAGTAACCTGAGTGCGCCCACAATGTGCCATTTCTGTTCTGAAGGTTACCTCAATATTTGATAAGAGACTGTTGATTACATCAGGCAAAGATGCGTTGATTTTCTCTATAGACATGTTAGCAAATAAAGCAGAAGAAAAATCATTCTGCGCAATATCAAAATTGTATAAAGCTCGGGAAAAATATTCCTCTTTGGGCATAAATTTGTCGACGACTCCTCCTGTAAAAATGATCATCGATCAAATTAAGGATCAAATATAGAAATCAAACTATTCCAATTAATATTAAGAGTTCATTCAATTAGCTGGATTAATTAATTAGTTGTCTTGTTGTCTGATTATCTGTGATCTGGATTTAAATTTTTTGACTTATCGGAACTGCAGGTCCAACCGTCCAAGTAAAAAGGCAAGGTTTATATGATTTTTGTTGGGTACAAAACAGCGCATACAGTTTATTAAAACCGTCCGACAATTTATTAATTAAATTCCATGAGAGTGAAAGCATATTGTTTTATTCATGTGCATATGGCTTCTAAATTAATCAATCAAAGGTCTTGTGACAAGCCATCTTCAATGGAATAGGGGGATCCGAGAAAGCTCCAGTTGATATTTGGTCGAACACAAACTTAGCAGCAGCCTCGGTGTAGTGAATTCCATCCCAGTTTACACGAACTGAGGGACGATCACAAGAACCAACAATGAATTGAGTGCCATTGACGGTAACTAATTGTCCACATTCAGCAGTACCACTGTAGTTGTACTCATTGTCGCCATAGCCGCAGCAAGCTACCGTTGGAAGCTCAAATCCTGCGGTTCATTATAGTAATAAGCAATTTAACACGCGACTGAAAAAAAAAAGAGAAAAAAAAAAAGGGGCAACTTGGCGCATTAAACTTGTAACCTAAGCCTTAATATGACTAATTACCATATTTTTTGGGCTCCCTGAATAGAGAATACTTGACGGAGTAGACATCCACGTATGTAAATGCAGCTGAAGGAAAGTCTTTTCTAAACTGAATTACAGCTTCTTTCAAGTTGAGATTAAAATTCTCAGCCACTTCATTGTAAGGCTTTGCGCAACCAGCAGAGTCCTTAGCTGAGGGAAAGTTGGCTAAAATATAAGGCAAGCAACCGATCGGCCCAGTGTTGTGGATCCAAAATGATCGAGCTCCCAAGTTGTAAATGTTCTGCATATCAACACAACTTCACTATTAGAGCACATTAGGAATTGAGGTGCTCAGGCTTTCACTTTTAATGCAAAGTAAAAGTAAAATTCAGATGCCCAAGCCCGAATGTACGGTATCAAAGATCTTGGCTGTCATACTTTTAAACTGAAGCGCACCATATATAGTCATAAACTTGGCTTTAGTTACTGGCCAAAATACCTTAACGTTTGCTGAGAACTTGTTGATTATATCAGGGATAGATGCATTAACTTCTTCTACAGACATGTTACCAAAGAAGCCAGCACCAAGATCATTCTGACCGATATCAAATGTGTACAGAGCCTTGGAAAAATATTCCTCTCTCGGCATTAAACTTGCGAATATTCCTCCTGCGAGAAAGATCCAATCAAGGCATAATATATGGATGATATCTAAGACTTACAGCCGCTGTAAAGTACAGTCCTCTCATATGAACAGTATCTAAGCCCACGGAGACAATTCACGTTTTATGGAACCAACCTCGATTTCTGATCATCTGTGACCTGGTTTTGAACTGACTGAATTGTTGCAGCTGCACGTCCAAGTAAAAAGGACTAAATCCGCCACCGGGTATGATTCTAGTTGGTAGTCTAATAGTTGACGCTGCTGTGGCAAAATTTGCGCCATGACTGAAGTTGGTTCCTAGAGAGTTAAGGTATGCGCTGATGTATGGCAGATCAAAGCTCTGAGCTGAAATTTCCACATTTTTTTTTCACGGTCAAATTGTTGAAATCTCAAATTTTCTTGAGCGAAGGCTTAATGTGCAAGTAATAAGAATAAAAATTAAACTAGGAAAAGAATTAGGAAAAAAAATCGAGAGCACATCCGTCAGTGCATATTTTAATCCAATAAAACCTTCACGTATGTACTTCTATTTTGAATTTACAATCGTGTAGAAAGTTACAAACACGTGGCATGATTTTACCAGTCATTTTATATTATTAGTTCTGTGTTTTTTTTTATTGCCGAAATTCACATGTTACGTAATGCGAGCGGTACTGATAATCTGATGCAGCGGTGGTCTTGCATCAACATAGAACAACAAATCTACGGATAATATCGCTCCAATTCACATGTTGAAAACTACGGATATATGCCATGGGTTTTTTTTTTTCAACCAATGCAACTTATGACTCGCACATAAAATACTGATTAGCTTAAATTTTTGGAATTGACGGCTAATAAGTTGAGGTATTTCAGTCTCCTGATAGACATAGACTATCATAAATAATTTACTAATTAATTCGCAACAAAATTAGGTGGCACCTTTGCAGAGCCATCACTTGAGAGCAATGCTAAGTCAAGTTATAAAATTTTTAAATTTTAATTCGGAGGAGAAAGTAATGAATGGTATTATCACCTGTCAGCGCATCACCATCCAATGAAATTCTACTGCGTACACAAAATATGACTGATGAAAGTGCGGGACAGTACACACTAGATCGTTGTTATAAACTAAATAAATATATATTAGTGATGTGTCGGTATCACCAACGCTCGAAACTTTAACTGATGTCAGAATTTTTTGGTACAACTCCCCACGTGCATAAAGTAGCTTTTTTTAGGCTAGTTGAGGAAAAACATGTTGCATAAACTTAAAATCCTCGGACCTACAACCATTAATTTTTAACTCTACTCCTACCAATTTATTCGTTAAGCAAAAATTCACCGGACGAAATTTTCAAGGCATTATGATAAAATTAGCTCAAAATGAAGTTAAAGTAAAGTGATACCGATGAAATCGATGATGAGACGTCCATCGGAGAATCTACCGGCTGGCATGTGAAAGTAAGTCTCGCCATAAGGCGAGTTTGGTGGAGTAAAAGCGGCGGCCAATCCACCAGTGTCCGAATTTGAGTCACCCAAGTTAAAGATCGCTGGAAAATCACAAGTTTTCTCGGCAGAGACAGGGCTGATTACACTATCACTAGCGTACGAAGAAGAGAATAGCACACACAAGCAAAAGAAAGAGAAGTGAGGCTGAGGGAGCTTCATCATGGAGATAACAAGATAACTCCTGATGTGAGAAATTATTATTGAGAGATAGGTATGGCTTATAAATATATATAGCGATGAAAAGTGGAATTTTACAAAGTATTGGAAGGTACTTGATATTGATTGATTGATTACTAAGGGCGACGACAAGTCAAAATACACATTTTTGGTTTCACAAATACTTTACATTCATCTTTGGTAGGAGCAAGGCGTAGCCGGATGCTATAATTGCACTGAAAAATTGATGCGTCACCTACACTGTAGTACTGACTATTCTTTAAACAAGTTAGAATTTAGAACAATTGAGTTTGCAAATTCAACTCATCTCACCCAACATATGTTCCTAAACTACTATTGACATTGGTAACATTTTCGGAAATTTCAGACGTATGTTATCGTAACTTAATGAAACAGTCCATAAAAAACCCAGTCATACAAGTAATTAGATGTGCGATTAATTACGGGCTGACTTTTCCTGATTACAATTTCCAATTTCGTGCTCGAGTGTCGTGGTTCATTGATTTGAAGATTTGGTTCATATAATTTTCGGATGCTAGATTAATATTTAAAATTTTATATTTAAGTTCAAATGATTGGAAGGTTCTATATGACAATTATACATTATCCGCTGTAACGGTGCACAAGAAAAATTGCTTTCAAAGATTGTTCATTCTTCATGGCCCAATTCATTTACTCTCGATCGTGCTGTTGGATTACTTCTGTCAATGCTAATGCCGAGCTTTTTAGATCAGACAGTTTCACCATTCATCATATCAAAAGCTAAAATACCATAATCAGAACCCACACGTCTAAGCTGTGTTAATCAATTTCTATCAGAATTAATCTCTCTCTCCAAAAATCAATATTAGAATCAACCCGAGCGTCAGCGTCGCCAAATATTTCATGTCCTACAAGGGTAAATATTAGTGTTTAATTGTTTATAGATGCAGGTCAAGGGGCGGGGGCATTTTTTATTTTAGTCAAAATAACAGGGACCTCGCAATGATTTCCATCTCAGAATAATGAGATTTACATTCGCACGGCACTTTCATCTTCATTCCTAAACCAGCCGTGAACTATCATATTACGAGTTTCTGAATCTGATAACCTTGTTCCAATCGGATAGTTTAAGTCCACTAGTGTGCCTTAATAAAGAGAAGTTTTCTTCCAACTCTCAGCAGATTTCTAATAACGTTATCATGAATTTCACAATTTGCCATGGTCCACTAGCTAATTACTCAAGAAAAAGAAGAAAATTGCTGCAAAAGCTAATGCTCCATCAACCTCTTCAGGCATTCAACTCAAATTTTAACATATATCACAATCTTTTACACTCAAACTGGAAGCTGCTTTCTAACTTCTATCGACAATTCATTCAACTCCCTTCTAACTCCACAGTTTTTCTATCAATTCAAGTTTCTAATACTTCAGGATATAAATCTTATAGAACAAGGCAAATACAAAGCCAAAAGTAAATATAAAACAAAAGGACTCAAAAGCATCTATACAAAAATAACCACACTGCGAAAATTCTTAGTGTAATGTTGTTGATGCCATTCATATATCACAAATGATGAAGAAGAAGCTCAAGCCATTTTTATCAAGAGAAGAGTGGAATGCCAGATTCCTCACTGGATGAAGGCTGCAAGGCACGTATTCTAACATCATATTTTATACGACCAGAAGCACCAGGGACCGAAGGTGAATCTGATCCATTTGATTTGGATGGGTATGCTGATGTTTTGTCAGCATAAGCAATTCCAATAGGGTTACCACACTTACGGCAGAGAAGTTTGGTTATGTGGCGGAAAATGCCCCATGAGTTTTTGGAAAAGTGGGGTATGCATTGCAACTCATCAACTTGAGTAAATCTGCTCTCGTCTATGTCTACGAACGATATTATCCCTCGCTTCATAGATTTTCCGTATTTTAATCCAATAGATGAGATGTTCCTATTACAAGAGCTAAGGTTTAGCTCATAGCCACAAGAACCACAGCTGCATGAAAAAATCGCTGTCATGTTCTCTCCCCATAAATAAAATCAAGATTTTCTGTAAAATAAAATAAAATAAAATAGTACAACTACGTTTAGAAAAACTAAGAAAATTCAACTTTAATCTAGAATACCCAATTTTTCTTGGTATTTCTAACTCGGCCTACCAGTCATTCAAAGCAAGAAACAGAAATTCAATTGATGTTAATATTTTCCCTTTAGATGATAAAATAATAGCCAAGGAAGGCATCATAATGTCAAGGAAAGTAGGTGATACATTGAATACAGAAATTGGGTTCCAAGATATCATCAGACACCTTAGAATTGATTGCTAATATTTGGTTCCCTTCCTAGTGAATATCAAAATATTGAATTTAATGACAGCTTCCAAAAGCATAAATGAAAAGTATGTGCATTCAGAAAGTGAGAACAGTTGATGAACTGATCGATTCTATGTGGTTTCTAAAGTGGTCTTATCATGCATGAAGGTCCAATCAAAAACTCTGATTCCACTCTGATTCCCCAACTTGCCTTTAATTGATAGCATCAAAACAAGGGAAGCTGAAATCCAAGAATCACAAAAAGTTGCAGATAAGTCCAAATAGAAGCATATATCAAGTGACAGGTTCCATTTGTTAGTTGTTGATAGTTTTAATTTTGAAAAAATGCACATTTTACATAAGCTATGAAATTCGGAAACATTCGGTATGATTATTTGAATTTTCAAAAGAATACTGTTTCTCTGGTTGCCAATATTTTCATCCCAATGGATCGCAACTAATTTGACATTGTCGAGTGGATGCTGCAGACTATGTAATGAATTTCATGTTAATGCCAACTCAGCTACATTAAATAGAAATATAGAATAGTTGGTAAACAAGATAGATGAGTAACACTAGCATTTACAGAACAATACTGCTTTGGAACATAAAATACTTATTTGTAAATTACAAAATGTTAACAAATGGCAATCATATGGCCAAAAAGAAAAAAGCAACTTGCCTTAGGGCAACTAGTTGCAAAAGCCTAAAATCAGCCAGTATCCACTGCATTTCACTCAAAATATCTATTATCTAATTATGCTAAAGCTTAACATTTCTTGGAGATTCAGACTTTCCATTTTATTATACATAGTTGTCCACCAACCAGGTTAGATACAAATAATCAACATAAAAGCAAGATAGAATTCATGAACAAATAACAACCTCTTTTATTTTACACAAACTATAGAGCAACTTGAAGAACATTAAGTTGCTACACATACACTTAGATTCCCAAGATCAACATATCTAAATATGCATCAAATGTCATAATTTTTGTGAAATATTAAGGGCTATTGATACTAGCACCATGTTACTACTCACTGAAAGTTCAAGGTACCAATATGTCAAGCATCTAATAAAAATCTAATAAAAATAAAATCTCTACAGACAAACAAGACTACCACAAAGCCCATCAAAGACACAAATGACTAGGCTCCTTTCCACGGTCATCAAAAAGTCAACGGAACCATTTTTCACTAATCCGGAAAACCCATAACCAATGATTGACCCCATAAGCTTTAAGCTACCAACATTTTAAGCAATAGAGTAATCAAGAAACAGAGGACTATACTCTGTGAATCAGGCAAACAAAACAATATCCTCAAACATCCCACTTGAAATTCTCACCAACAGTTAAGAATATCAACCATATATTGCATAAGCCATTAATTAAACCATTGAAATTGCAACCCATCTAAACTTTTACGAGATCACCAAAACCAGAGATATCAAGAAATTTCAAGCTTGATCGAGTTCAAACAATCTAAAACTAAAGAGCAGGGTCTATCAAAACTACTCAGCCCCAATTAGCTAAACTAGTTTTACAACTAGTAAAAACTTTTTAGTGCAAAAGCACAAAAAGCAGCTATTTACTCTTCATTTGCGTTTCCATACTTCAATTCAATCGCCAATATTGCCATCAGCACAGCCGTTCCACTAATCTAAACTTAAAGTTCAAAGCTTTACCTAGTTAAGCCATTAATTAAACCATTCAAACAGGACCCACAAATTACTGCACAAAGTAGATTTTAAAAAATTCCCAATTAAATTAAACAAAACAAACATCCAAAAACATAAATTACGCGAGTAATAGAGAAGAGACAGAGGAGGACCTGTAGCTAACATGTCTTTGAGAAATCGAAGAAGAAAAGGAGTGATGGTGATTTCCATTAACGTGCACAGATTCCTCCATTTTTTTTTCCTTTTTTGATTTCTTCAGAAAAATCAATGGCTCTGATCGTGTCTGTGACTCGAGTAAAGCTTAACAACTGAACAAAACAATTAAATCAACCGTCTCGAAGCTAACCCAAACTGAGGAGGCAACAGTTAAGTGGTGGGTTAAAAAAAAAAACAAACGTGCAACCGTCTGAATCGGGTGAGTTTAAACAGTTTCTTCGAAATTTTGCAGAGGGAAACAGAAAGTTAAGGCTAAGAGCCGAGGAGGAGGTGGCTCTTAGTTTGGTCCTTTTCTTGCTTGTTTCACGCGGACTATAACGGAAACAATGAAGCTTCTAATTATAATATATTTTTTTCTCAAAAAAAAGAAAAGAAAAGAATTATCATATCTTTTCATGATAAGAAATGATGCGGGTTGTCTATTTCCCCCTCCCAAAAAAAAACAAAAAAAAAAGGGAAAAAGGAATTAATTGCTGAACTATTTTCGCATTATGAAATTAATTATTTGCCTATTTATGTCGGTGGTCCTGTGTTTACGTGACACGTATGATCGTCTACTATTAATGAGGTTGGTTGTTTGCCCATCATACGACTTTGCAAAAACTTGGATCAGTATGGTAAGTTTCGTACATTGATTGATATTGAAATTTTCTTTTTTTCATTTGGTTTATCCAAAGTTTAATGATTGAGGGCATTTTTAAAACCCATTTGGGTGAGCCAAGGACAGAATATAATTAGTTTTTACAATTAAAAAAAAACTAATGTGATTTTACAAGATTTTATTTTGGAAGAAGATTAACTACTTCTTGTTTTTGTTGTACTTAATCTGATATGCCTAATCCAAGTGGACTTGATTATTCGTTTTGTGAACCAAGATGATGGTGGAGAGCGTTCATAGAAGTTTTTGAGGAATATGCCCAAAGTAGTGGATTTTGTTGTTGAGATTTTGTGATTTTATCTTATTTATTTGTATTTTATACTTAGTATTGGATTGTATTATATTATATTATCGGATACTTTAATTTTTTTTTTCTCGATTGAAGAGAGATTTCTATCGTATTAACTAAGATAAGTCGATTAGATCAAATTCGACAAAATTCCTCTCATGGTTAAGTAATTTTAATTTATGAAATCTTTTTTTTTCTCTTTGTTATTAGAGATTTGTAATGTTTACAATTACGTAATTGTATTTTATTGTTGGGAGTCACCCTCACTTTTTTTTTTAAAGAAGAAGAGTCACCCTCACTTAAACTTGAGTCTTTGAGTCTTATGATATATATTGTTATTAAGCTAAATATAATCTTTGTATTGTTGGCTACTATTGTGATTTGGAAAGAAACGCATTCTTATAACAAAAAACGAAAATGATATGATAGATAATTTGACTAGTAATCATTCAACTGATAATGTTGGATAAATGAATTACTTTTACTGTTTTATGTAGAAAGTTGCAGACGGACAACATATAAAGAAGCATATCACATAATTCTATCCAATCCTTTTTCCCAGAAAAAAGTTAAGGTTTTAGAATCATGAATTGTTTTAACAAAATTTAAAGGCTAATAATAATTAAAAATTAAATGCTAGATTACTATGATATATTTGGATTTTTTTTTTATTAACGCAAGGTTTAAAGATTATTTTGTATATAACCGCGTCAATATGAACAAAATCACTTTCCGAACTGTGGGCCATGGCCTTAAGTCGAAAGGCCCAACCCACTAGGTGAAATGCAACAATGCGCTAGTTCTTCTGCTTGAATTAGTCATAATAACGCGGATTCATTTGACAGAGAGAGAGAGAGAGATGATGATGACGATGAGAGAGAGAGAGAGAGAGATGACGACGAAATATTATCTGTTACATTAAATGAAAATTCAAGTTTATCATAATAAACAGGAACAGCTTTCACGTTTCATCTACTCTTCATCTTCATCTGTGACAAATTCACCGGTTCCAGGATTCAATGCGGCAAGAAAGAAGAAGATAACGTTGAACAGCACAAGTGGTTCAATTTCGTTGATGGGGATTCCGGTCTCAATGTTGAGTTGTGCTAGAGCTCCTTTCCCCGTTATAATTTCTCCAATCAAAGAGAATGCAATGCCCAACTGAGCCAATCTTCCCACAAACAGCTCATTTGCCTTCGTGAATCCAAATACGGGACCTTCCACATTCAAACAACAAATGTATCATAAATATATTACTCTTGACTTTCATCAAATCGTGATTCATGAAAACAGGCTACCGAGAACTGTCGTAGTGGTAATAACTGTCTTAAATTGAACTCCATTAAAAATATTTAATTTTTAAACATTTTTGAGCCGGTGTCTACCACAAGTCCACTAGCACTAATTCTATCACATAGCGCCGTCCAAAATTCTATACTCATTTGGAGCCGCATTTAATCTCAAGTTTGGATATGTGTATTTTCTGTCGGATATTAAATAATATTTAATTTTTAAACCCATCAGAAGGTATTAATTATCAATACCAAGACACGTTAGATGTTAAAATATAAATTTAATATCCCAATTTTATAAATATAGAATATATTTAAAATTGAGATGTTATAATTTTTAAATTATAATTATAAAAAAATTATAAATATAAAATAAAAATTAATAATAT
This sequence comes from Luvunga scandens, assembly GCA_030449905.1. NCBI lineage: Eukaryota > Viridiplantae > Streptophyta > Magnoliopsida > Sapindales > Rutaceae > Luvunga > Luvunga scandens. The sequence continues at coordinate 2,877,510 of JASUUG010000798.1, read as the reverse complement.
ATAATAAATATAATTTTTAAATAATAATTTTAATAATATTATTAAATATATAATAAATTTTTTATTATATAAATAAAAAATTATATTAATATAATTTTTTAATTATAATAATTAATATTTACAAAATATTTTATTAATGTAACTTTTTAAGTTACGGCTGTTTAACTTCAATGCAACCGTAACATCACTGGTTATAAAATCATAAACGGAAAAGATTAGTAACACAATAGGTAGGGACTGGGAATTGGAAATTACCTCCTTCCTTTAGACCCAATGCTGATCTCAAGCTTTTGCCTGGAGGAATGACAGCTCCTCCAAGGCCAGTGGGCTCCGCTGGTTCATCAACAAACTTACCACGGTCACCCAAAGCTCCAATGGCTCCAAGCAAAGTGAACAGGATGAAAAATAAAAGTAGTGGCTCTGCTTCATAGATTGGAATTCCAGTCTCCAAATTTAACTGAGCTAGAATCCCCTTCCCAGTTATTGCCTCACCCAGCAAGGAAGCCTACACAAAACATAGCTTGCTAATCAATTAATAAAACCCTTGGAAAATATGATCTTAACAGAAGTCTACTCAGCCTCTGTCCGAATTGTGGTACAAATCCTAAACGAAGCCTGGAAGCCTTCAAGAAAAAATGATAAATCTAACTGATATATGTACAATTTTGATGAGGAAAGAGAGAAAATGTCGTTGTCAGTAAAAATTTGGAAAAAGTAGTAGAGCACTCACAGCAAAGCCAAGCATGGCAACACGACCAACAAAGAGCTCATTTTGCTTTGTAAAACCAATTCCTCCAGAGGTACCAAAGATACCATCCTCTACTTTTGGCTTTGATTCAACCTGTAAGTTTAAATATGCCCATAAACAACTAACTAAGGGCCAATATTGAATCAAAACAATCTTTCCAACAACAAAAACGGAAACAAGAAAAGCAAATTAGACCTTCTTGGCCTTGGGTGGAGCTTTGGTTTTTGATTTGAAGAGGGCAACAGTTGAAAAAGTTTTAGATGATGAAGAAGCAGCAGCAGTTAAAGATTCATTGGAGAGTGGGTTGAACATAAGATGAGAGAATGGCTTAGGTCTTAGCCTCTGCGTTTGAAATGTGACTAAAGAGTCTCTTTTCAAGTTTCCTGCATGGCTGGTGGAAACCCCAGACATGAGCAGCATGGTTTGAGCCATTAATATTGAATGAATATGTTGTCACTCTGCTAGATTTCTTAAGCCAGCAAAACTAGTCTCAGTTTCACTAGAGTTTCCTTTAATGCAACAACCAGCTATATTGTCTTGTAAGCTGAGCAGAGAGGGTGAGATCATTGCAAGTGTGGTTACGAATTGTCAGGGCTAGCGATGGGCAAAGAGAGTGGCCACGTCTTTCTTTAACTTTGTAATTTTTGTAGATAATGTTTTCAGAAGAGTTTCATCATACAAATATGAAACTAGTTATTAACATTTTAGCAAAACTTTTTCAAACCAAGTGGCAACACCGCTCCCTCAAATTCACAGTACAAACTCAAGCCAAATTTCCATAAAATTATAAAATGACCAAAAATAAATTACATGTATTACTCTTTTTTTATTCCTTTAAAAGAAAGTCTTGGGTGAATTTGCGATGTTTAGATCCTCATCCGTAGAGCTGAGCACTCAAGATATTTTTCATTGTTAATATTGTTTGGCTTATAGTTATCATTGTTAATATTGTTTGGCTTACAATTAAATTTTCATGATAAGGGAAAATTTTATATACCATTCTCAGCCAATGGCTTACGCGCTGAGTTAAACAAAAATTAGACAATGCCAATTAATTAATTGCGTAAGATTAAGAGTTAAGAAGAAGACTTGCTTAGTGGTTCTCAATTGGTTATGTGGTGCGGATAGAAACAAGTCAAAAGTATATGAGAAAGGACACATGTCTGAATCTTAATGGAATCTTGAATATCCTTTCGCAAGACCCGCACCTGAATAGTCAGATACCACTTGAAACCGAGAATGTGTCCACCCAGTTGTTGGAAGAAACTTGCAACGGAGATGTTTCACCACACATTACTCATACATGTGACACGTGTAATGCCACCTCTTCGTGCTAAATACAATCCTGGGATGATGATGTCTTAATTGACGAGTCCTGATTCGACACGTCAACTCCAACCAAGATTGATGACCGTCGCAGCTTCGATATCTCAGTTCTTTTTTTCTTTTTTTCCCCCATTATTTATTGATAAACTTCCCTAAGTTCCTAAGTTTATTGAAAGTTTACATCCCAACCCCCATGTCGTTGTTTACTCCACCCTTCAAATTAACAAGATTTGGGATAAAAATTCTTTTTAATTCATCAACTTAATAAAAAATAATTAAAAAAATATTTATTACTATCTCTCACAATATTCTTTCTCTCTATTGATTCGTGTGCCTATATGTAATTACCATCAATCAGCCTAATTTTCGTTAATTTATTGCCTATTGTTAGTTATATGTTTAATTAGATTTTATTATTTTATTTTATTTTGAGTTAGATTTACTATGGTTTGATTTTGGTTTGTTTTAGTGCTGATATGTGAAAATCTATTTTGATTTGAAGATTTCTTTACCAGTGTACTCCTTAGACTTATAAGTTGCAACAACTTTAGCGGTACAATAAGAGTGTATTTGGAAATAAAGTTAGACAGCTATAACTTAAAAGGTACAATACTAAAGTGTTTAGTAAACATTAATTGCTGTAGTATAAAAACTATATTAATATAATTTTTCACTTGTATAATATAAAATCTATTATATCTTCAATAATTTTATCAAAATTATTATTTAAAATTTATATTTACTACATGTTACTAACTTTTATTTTATAGTTATAATTTTTTTTTCCATACGGTAGTTATAACTTAAAAGTTACAGCACTTCAATCCCAAACACATTCTAAAACTTATCAATAAATAATTGGAGCCGACTCGGCCGAGTGAAATTAACCTCGATTGGGTTGCATTTGCAAAAGAACCGAGCCATATTTCGGCCCAATCATTCCATGCATGATACCCATTTCTAAGTCCCACCTTCAATGTTTTAAACCTCTCCCATCTCCTCCCCCCCCCAAAAAAAAATCTACATCTACTGCCAAATCATCCTTACATAGTTTCTTTTCATAGTAAACAAAATAAAAACCTCACATTATTCGGCTACCATAGTTTTGTCTACTTTACCATATTTGGTTTCTAATTTTTTGTGTTTTAACAAATGTAGGTCAAGTGATTTCTCAAAAGATATCTTATCTTTGAAGGTTTTTCTAGCTAAATGGGGAAAGCGAAGAAGATTAATTCCAAAACAAAATCAAATACGAAGCTAATCGTGTTTTCACAAATAGAAATGAATTTATTATCATCATATCGTATTAAACCCAAAAAAACAAGAGCACCTGATTCTCAAAGACTAAAGACTAAAAACTAAAGGGGGCTAATGGGTTTAGCGTCGAATACCCTTGTTTCACCGAGCTTTCTTTGCTTCAAGAGCTAAGCCCAACAGGCTCATCGACAATTGGGTATTGGTTTACGCTGCTGTTCAAAGACATGCCCAAATGTTTAGGTCACACTTCCTTGGGCTAAAACAAATAAATAATTTTTTTTAATTATATTACTATATTAATATTTACAATTAATAGTTTAATAAAACCTCCTAAATCAATTTTGTAATGATGCCGTCTCAATATCTGTACTCAGAACAAATCAAATCAACAATTGTAAGCCATGTACAAACAGCCTTATTGTACTTCAAACTTTGTGATTCATATTTGAAAAAATTTACCTTGGTCAAAAACTCACCAAACTGCTTAATTTTTCAATTTAAAATGCTGAAAGGCTCCTGCTTATATCTCTCGCCACGCCCGCTCCTCGGTAGGCACTAATTCAAAAATTAACAGCTGAAAATTATTCAACAAAAGAAATATAGTCCTACTTAATTACTAAAATAAATTTGCAAGATTTGGGAATGCTTCACATGGGTCGATCTCAAAACAAGGTCCTGCAAATAAGGCAAAATTCAAAATAACTTTTTGACTTTTTTGAATAATTGATTGCTATACATCCGTCAGCAGCCTACTTACTACATGATACCTCGTGCTATCTAATAATTCTAGTGACACTGTGTTATATCTTCCCAGCACACCATGTTTTTTTTCTCTTTTTTTACTTTTTCGCTTCTTGTATCTAAATATGGGAAATTATCATTTATATATCTTAAATTTATTTTTTTTATAAAAAAGTGCTACAATACTTTAAAGATGTATTATTCATTCAATTTAAATTGACAAAAATTATTTGTTGATTGCTAAATCGTTAGCTGCCGTTTAAAAGTTAACCGAATTATAATAAATTGATGATTTTACCCTTAAAATTTAAATTAAAGTAAAGAAAATTAGTATTTATATATCTTTAAATTATCTTATTATCACTTGTATATTCTTAAATTATAACTTATATCATATGAAAAGACCAGACTACTCTTCTGACGTCATCATATTTAAACGGCAATTAATAATTTGGTGGATGACAAATATATTTTGTCAATTTATGGTGGATGACTAATATAACTTAAAAGTTTTGTAATAAATTTAATAACAGAGTAAACTAAGAGTATATGATTGATAATTTTCCTCCAAACAATTGCACTGCAACGTTGCAACCTTAACCCCATCAAATAATTTACGGTTTCTAATTTATGGACCTCACTCTAATTAATGTATGAATTATTATGTGATTTTGACCTAAGGATGGGAACAGATCATACGGTACGATCCTCGCAAGAGTTTGGCACTATTATCACTGCCATATGCGAAATAAAATGATGAAAAGTTGACCCCACATGTCCACTCGCTCTAAATGAAGGGCAAACATCTTGATTCCCATCATCAAGGATTGTCAATTTGATTTTGTAGATCAAGCATTTGATTTGATTTGCCATATTTTTTTGGTATCAAGATGGGGCAGAATTGCTGTGAATTATTATGATACGATACAAGCAGACTAAGACTGCTGAAGCAGTTAATCTATACCTTTTATTATAAATTGTGTTACACTGTTACTTATTCAATATTTTTTATATAAGAAATTTTACATTTATGACATCATAAAATTATATATTCATACCAATAAGAATAAGCACCTCGTGCCGACAGCAGATAGAATTTTTTTTTTGGTCCATAGTATAAATTTTCGGACTACACCTGTGCACAGATTATGACTACATATTCTGGTTGCTGCATTATCAATTAATTAATTGCAATGCAATATTAAAAAAAAAAAAACTCACTTAGAATAATAAGCCTACGATTTAACATCTTAAGATAAATGATTCTTTTTATCTTCCGAAGACAAATATCTTTCCAATTTCCATTTTAATAACAGTCATTAACAAATGGCAGCTCATTTTCACTATTACGAGTGGACAAAATTTTTATCTGGAGCCAGTTATATAATAATAATAATCTAAGGCATTACCACATCTAGTGAAATTCTCATTCTTTATTATTATTTTTTCTCTAGCTTTGTAACTCCCCTTTCTGTGTAATTATTAAAGCAAGCCCTGACATGATATGTCTCGGTCCAAGCGTCTCAATTTGTATTTGTGAATTGTGACCCACATTTGATTGAAGATCAAATAATTGCTTAAAAACAAAAGAATGTGTTAGAAACCGGATAATTCAGTGAGAAAACATGAATATAAACTGAATTACTCGCTTAAAATTTTCAAATTCTACAGCATGTGTAAATTGATGCAATATATATATAAAAAAAATTGATGCAATTAGGATTAAAAATCAGGGTTTATATTTTTTGAATTTACAAAACAAAATGGGAAGATATAACTTGCTGAAGGGCCCTTAATGTAAAGTAATTGGGCCCACTTCTATTACTCATTTGTTGTACTCCTCGGGGGCCTGGGCCATCACCAGTTTTAACTGTCATCCACGTGACCTAACAGCCAATTTCTGTAATTCGATTTACACGCGCGCGCGCGCGCACGTTCATCTTTCATAAACCCTAAAAATGAATGTCAAATTACTAACTTTTAAATTGAAAATAGCGAATTCCTTAAAGATCAAAAGAATGGTAAAAATTACCTTATAATACGTTAACTAAAATGAGAAACTGAGCAACATTACTCAACTTGTGAAATACAGCTATGCACATGACAGAGTAAATTAGTAATGTCCCTAATGAGCAAACTTAAATCACTAAATTATTTTATTCCAAATTATCTAATTTATTTCATCTATTGTATTTATTAATTAGAAACGTTCATCATTAAAAAAAATACAGGCATTTAATATTCATTTGGCTTTGAGATAATAAAAAAGAAGAAAAAAAAATAAAATTTTTGATTTTGGAGACCATGGAGCAATCTACGAAATGTCAACCGTCCGATCAGGAGATGAGGACTCTGAATCCTCAAAATTCGAAATAATGAACCCCAACACCCAAACAGAGCCTTAAGTGGCGCCTTCTCATAAGATTCCTCCACGAAAGCCTCGACAAACAAACAAGAAAAGCTGAGACAAAACCACTGACGAGCTCATAACACTGTAGAGACTAGAGAGAGAGAGAGGAGAGAGAGAGAGGGAGATTTTGTCTGACAAAAATTCAAAATTTTTATTTATTAAAATTAGTGGAAACGCAGTAATCTTCATGCATTGATTAGGCGGGAATAATGGCAGCTCCGATTTTAAAAATAACCAAAATTATCTTATAAAAAAAAACTAAAATTATTAAAAAGAAAAAAATTAATAAAGCAAAAGCTATTTTCCAATTAACAAAAAGCTGAAAAGTTGTCTTTGAGTTGTCATTCTGTGTAGCTCTCGCAGCCTCACATTTACACACTCACATGCGCTTTCCACTTTTAAATATTTGAAAATTTAAAAATAAAGCACAAGAAATAGAAACCGTCTTACATTCAAGAAACAGAAACCGGGATACATCATCTGTTTACGCTGCTATGTGATTTATGTCTTCTGACATTATTCAACTGATTTTTGCAGAGTTATAATTTTAAGTTTTTCTTGCTAAATAAAATTATTATTGTAATATTAAATTTGAAAACATATTTTGTTTTCATTTATTTCTGGTTCCCATCTGATCTCTGGGCTTGTTTTGGTCTCCAGTCAAAGGTATTTGATCTGGGTCTTGTATCTTCTCTTTTGTTTCTTTATTTTATATTACTATTGGTTTCTTATTATTATAGTATTTACACATGTCATTTTTGCAGTTGGCGTTAGTTTAATGTATCGAAGATTGAGAAAGTAATGGAAAGTTTTGAGCTTTATGGCTTTGACGGGTCACTCATATCTGGGATCTTTCTCTGTTTACTAGTTACTGTTTCATAGATTTGATCTTACTTTTCTCTAAGTGCGATTTTTGGAAGATTTGAGTGGTTTGTAATCGTGCGTAGTTTCCATTTTGTGTGGGGAATCTAAGGATTTTACAAATAAATGGAGTTTCGGATACCATTGGAGCTTGTGGTTCATTCTTTTGGTTGAAATATTTGTGTAGTTGGTTAAGTTTTTCCCTTTTGTTTCTTTACTTACTCTATTTTTTTTAGTTAAAAATCTTATCGTTTGTTGTTGAGGAGTTGGTTAGTTAAAGGTTTGGATTTCAAGCAAAGCTGAGAAAATGATAAGCTATTAAGCCAAGTCACCTTTCTGTTTAATGATTGAGATTGTGGATGAGGTTATAAGAGTGGAGCTTTTAGCTTGGCATATCAAATCCTTCTTATGATTCCTTATTTGGTTCTTCTCGCAACTTAGAAACTGGTTTACGACTGGTTCTTGATGACAGTGTGAATACTGGTTTGCAGATGAACAGTGTGTGATGTGCTAGTTGTTGTCAGTCGGATACTCGAGCTTGCAATGGAAAAGCGAAAATGGTTATGGAAGAGGAGGTCCTCTGAGAGAAGCCCTGGAGAAACTGAGAGTTCAGGATCGATTTCTTCACATTCGGAGAGATACTCTGATGACCAGGTGGGTAATTTTCACATCTCCATTACCAGTTTATGCATAGCAAGAATTTGAAATGTTCATATCTAAGCATATAACTAAATTACCTGACATTGGCTCAAGCACCGCATATTCATTCAATTCTTTCTACCTTAGTCTAGCTTTGCTGAAGAATTTCAAGTGCTTGTTATAATCTCTATATTCTTCTATAAGTTCTATTGGTCTTCAGTACTCTGGGGTTTAATAATATGTTATGATTCACAGTTCCTGTTTGATTCCCCTTCTTATATCCTGTTTCATACTCCAGTTGGTCTATAACAAAGAAGTTCCTCATCATTCTTTTCTTCTCCTGGATCAATTTCAGTTGATTATGAGTATTTCAATAACAATAGAGCCACGAACAGTTTTGTACAAATTAGCGTGTACAAACTAACGTGTTATGAATAGATTGACTAAAAAGTAATGACAATTATTTTTTTAATTATGTGGGCCCATGACGTTTTTCTACAACCAATCTCCTCATGGCACATCAGTTTGTACGCACTTATTTGTGCAATGGTTGTGACTCTATCATTACTCTTGTTCATTCATTTATTTTTTTTAAAGTTGGGTTCTTAGAGTTCTGGTCAATAGGTGAGGAAGAGTGGGTACAGAAAGCTAGCAGCTACTTGAAACTTATTGAAGGGCGGGAAAACAAAAGTGCAGGAGGCTTTAGGTATATAAATGGGCAAGCTGTGTAGTCAAAGTGCTTATTGTCCGGTCAATCCTTTAATGTTGGTTTTTTAGATAAAGACTGAGCCCTTTCCGTGCCCAAAATTATTACTGCATTTGTTGGTCTTTGTTAGGGACAATGCATGAAATTGTTTCCATAGAGGGAAGACACAATTAGTCTAACCAGGAGTAATTAAAATTTCATGGTAAAGAAGTCAAAACCTTATTACTAGTTTTAACCATTTCTAATGTTGAAGCAGGAGGCTCTAAAGGCATCTCCTAATGACAATGCCCAGTCACCTGAAGTCACCTCAAAAGCTGTAGCTAATGGAGAAGATATCACTGATAATGTTAGGGCTCTGACAGAAAAATTGTCTGCTGCTCTAGTGAATGTTGGTGCTAAAGAAGACTTGGTAAAGCAGCATGCCAAAGTTGCTGAAGAAGCTATTGCAGGTATCATGTAGTAACTTGGTGCAAAATGCAAAGTTTGCGTGAAAAGCTTTCTCAATCAGCCAGTGTAACTGTTGCATTTTTCTAAGATTCTTTTATCATAATACTTGTCTCATTAGTTACGTAAATTTTTAGGTTGGGAAAAAGCTGAAAATGAAGCAGTGCTCCTAAAGAATAAACTTGAGGCTTCTGCACATCAGAACTCAACACTGGAAGACAAAGTGAGCCATCTTGATGGGGCCCTGAAGGAATGTGTTAGGCAGTTGAGACTAGCAAGAGAGGAGCAGGAGCAGAAGATTCGTGAAGCTGTAGAGAAAAAAACACGTGAGTGTGAATCCATGAAGCTTGAATTTGAAAGCCAACTTCTTGAGCTCCAGAGCAAAGCAGAGGCTGTTAAATCTGAACCTTCAGGTTGCATGGGCCCTGATCTTTTTGAGAAGCTTGAATTTTTGGAGAAAGAGAACTCCGCCCTCAAGATGGAGCTCCTGACACAGTCCGAGGAGTTAGAAATTAGGGCGATTGAGAGGGACCTGAGCACCCAAGCAGCTGAAACAGCCAGCAAGCAACATTTAGAGAGCATAAAGAAGGTGGCCAAGCTTGAGGCTGAGTGTCGGAGGTTAAAGGCAATGGCTTGTAGAGCTTCATCAACTAATGATCATAAGTCTGCTGCTGCCTCCTCAAATTGTGCTGAATCTCTAGTGGATAGTCAATCAGATAGTGGGGAGCGGCTTAATGCTGCGGAGATTGATTTCCACAAAATGGGTGGCACAGAGCCGAACATGTCTGAGCCAAGTTGCTCTGACTCATGGGCATCAGCTCTAATTGCCGAGCTTGATCAGTTCAAAAATGAAAAGGCTGCTAATAGAAATCTCTCGGCCTCATCTCCTGAAATTGATCTAATGGATGATTTTCTTGAAATGGAGCGGCTAGCTGCAATGCCCAATAATAAGAGTGGAAAACATGTTGAATCAGGAAATGTTACCATGCAATCCACACTTGCAGAAAGTTCTTTAAGAGCTGAACTTGAAGCCATGATTCATCGAACAGCTGAACTGGAAGAAAAACTAGAAAGGATGAATGCGGAGAAAGCTGATTTGGAAGAAATACTAGAAAAGATGGATGCAGAGAAAGCTGAACTGGAAGAAAAACTAGAACAGGTGGATGCGGAGAAAGCTAAACTGGAAGAAAAACTAGAAAAGATGGATGCAGAGAAAGCTGAACTGGAAGACATAATAAGAAAGACAGAAGCAGAAAAAGCTGAACTGGAGATGGCTCTAGCCAAAAGTCAAGACTCTGTTGAGGTGTCAGAGCTTCAGCTGAGGGAGGCTACGATGCAGATAGAGGAGCTCCAAAGGAAGCTGAATTTGGTAAATGAATCAAAGCAGATTCTTGAGTCTAATGTGAGTAGCATGGAAATGGAAGCTCAAACGATGACTGCAAAGATCAACTCATTGAAAGAGGAGGTTGAAATGGAGAGGGCTTTGTCGATGCAGATTACAGTCAAGTGCCAGAAGTTGGAGGAAGAGCAATGGAGAATGAAACAAGAAGTTGAGCTTCAGCAAATTGCCAAGTCAAATACTGAAGTAAAGAAAAAACAGGTAAGTCATAATGGACTTACTGGACCAATTTACTGATGCAGATTTTAAAGAGCATTTAATTAGAAATTTTATATCCTAAATGCATTGATCTTATGTTTTGCCTACGGCAGGAGGACCTGGAAGTGGCAGCAGGGAAACTTGCTGAGTGCCAGAAAACAATACAATCTCTGGGGAAACAGCTGAAATCTCTGGCAACATTAGAAGACTTTCTGATTGACACTGCAAGCATACCAGAGTTCTCTCAGGCCGCATTGCCGATTCCCAAAACTGTCGTAGAATCATGGAAGTTACCTTCTAATGTAACATGTTCACCCAAAAGAGACTTGAATTCTCCAGGTGTAGTTGCTGGGACCACTTGTCCTTCAATAAGTAAGAATGATGGGAACACTACCCCATCTTCGTCTTCATCTACATCATCTGGCATGCCACCAAATCAAATCAATACTGAGAAGAACCGAAATGGTTTTGCAAAGTTCTTCTCTCGAACTAAGAATGGAATACAACTAGAACTTTAGTCACGTAGGAGCAAAAAACAGAAGACCGAAATTAATTTCTCAGCTGTAGATGAAAGTTCATATCACTTAGATTTTGCTGATTAAATGCTGTTTAATCCCCAGCAATTATTTTCTTTCACTTATACACGATTGTTAGTCTGTGAATCAAAAACTTTCAAGCAAAGTTTGGATTTTTAATTGCTCTTTCATAATATTACGTTTTCTTTTGGTCCCAGTAATCATGATGGAAATATGGAACTTCAGATGTTATCATTACTTGTTCACCAGTGTCCTGTGATGGCATTGAATGAATATTGAAAGAAAATGGAAGAGCTATGTTAGAGCTGTCTTTATTGTTTCCTTGCTCCAGGAGTTGATCAATCATAGGGTGCCATTCAGCCTGTTATAAAAAATTGCAAAAAGTACAATAAATTTTGATAGAAAATGAAAGAAGAGCTGGAAATGCAGTATTTTGTTTGGTTGATTAGACGAATTTGATGCTGTCTTTGGGTATTGTAAGAGTGTGTTTGAGATTGAGGTTAAAAGTTACAGTATTAAAGTGTTTGATAAACAATAATGGTTGTAGATTGAAAATTATACTAACATAATTTTTTTATTTGTATAATAAAAAAATTATTTTATTTTTAATAATTTTATCAAAATTATTATTTTTTATTAATATAATTTAAAAAGTACATCATCTCAACTCTAAATATACTTTAAATTGGCTGCATCTTGCTTGCCTATGAAGTTTCTAACATGCCGCTTGTTCCTACAAGAAGGTGGTGGGTGGTACCTGTTCTCCAAGTTAAAGTTTTTGTCTTTCTTCAACCGGGTATTTAGAATCTTAGATCTACTTAAGACATATGACAGTTGCTTTTTAAGTACGAATGATCTCACTTCAATAGCTTGAAAGGGGGGAAAAAAATTGGGGTGAGAGAGGCTCGAACTCTCGACCTCAGGATCACTCAGAAGCTATGAGACCTACGCGCTAGCCAACTGCGCCACCACCCCGTTGTTGATTTTATCGGAGATATTTAAATTTATTACGTTTTTTTTGTTATGTTCGACCCCTTTTTTTGGGATACTGATTTTACATTTGCATTACTTTGACTATTTTAGAGTGGTGAACCACTAATTGATTTCGAATCGAAGCTTTGGGAAGTGGAAAAATTTATGACCATAAAACATTGAACAATTGCCAATATGGAGACACTGGGCAAAAACTTCACTATCTAAATATGCAGCAGTTTTATCATTTGTGATGTGTTTATTACTCAAATATATAGAATAAAATCACCAGATTGGTTCAACTATTGTAAAGTTGAACAATCTTTAGTTGTCTTTTTGAGGAGATTGCATTGTATTGAATTGAATATAAAACTATATGGGCTACACTGTCTCTACCATGACCCGTATGAAGTGGTTTGAGTACTGATTTTGAGCAACGATTACATAAATTTTTGTGGTCTGCGTTCTGCCTTGAGCCGATAAGAATTTGAATCAATTGATTTTTGTAGAACCTCCCTTCAAAAAACAAGTAATCAAAAACACATTTGTGCTACATTCTAAAAACAATGAGTGGCATGTACCTTTTTGTACCTACCAAAACTTAAAATGAATCACCACCTTTTGGTTTCTAGCAACTAGTAAAATGAGGATGAAAGCACCAAAATCATACTCAAAGGTTTCGATTCAGTCATTTCAAAATCCATTCTTTCCATTTTTTGAGAAATAAAGAGATATGTCTGCACTAGCTGCAAGAAGGTTCTATGGTGTATTGGTTAGCACTCTGGACATTCTACCTGGGCTCGACTCCCGGTAGGACCTTGTTTTAAATCCGACCTTCTGCACTTCGAGACTGAAAGCCAAGCTTGGATCCTTGGAGGAAAGGTAATAAAAACCATCAAAACACCATTGCATCCTCTGAGCAAATATAGTAGAAGGCTACAAAGAAGTTTCGCGGAAAACATCAAATTGCTTTCATCGACCATGTATGGCGCCTTGAAGGAATGCTAGAAATCAGTCAATACATTCAGTGATTTTACAGAAGTGATTTTAGTACTGTACAAAATCAATGAAACAAATGAAAGTTTCTAAGATGCAATCCAAATAGGTTTTGGTCTTCTTTCTGTCATTCACGATGATGATAATTCGTCTGCTGGGGATTTTTCTCCCTTTTGAAAGCATTGAAGAGATCTATTCCAAGGAAAAAGTTAAGCAAATTCATGCCAGCCATCCCTAACAAGGCAAGTGGCAACTCAATACCCTTTTCAAACTTGGAAGCATCTCTGATCAGCTTGATGGTAATCAGAAGATGAGATGCAAGCCTTGCAAGAAAGAATGCAATCCAATTGAGAACCCATTCCACCCTAACAATCCTGCTCTTGCTATCGCGAATACCAGCCATCCGTCGCACTTTCCTCACATGTAAAAAGATGGAATGTAGCTGCATCACCAAAATGAATTTTACCGTTAAGATTGCACAACAATATGAGGCAGATAATTCACGATAAGAAGAGGGACTTATTTATTTCAAAATAGAAAGAAAAGAGGAATAGAAGGATGAAAAGACAACTCTTAGGAAGTCACTACACAAATAAGAAAGAGAGATTTGGGGAGAGAAAACTTTTAGGAAGACACCGAAATGTACCTCACAAATGAGAGTGAGAATTAGGTAGTTGATGGTTACATTTCGATACAAAGCGAGAGTAAAGCAAACCAGCAGCAACAGATGATGCACTAGGATTGCAGGGATCAAACCACTGTACAATCGATACTGCAGCATATCCCATTGATCATAAGCAAAGTAACCACATGAAAAGCATAAAGCAGGGTATGCCCATGGCCAAGCACTGCCAACCAACTTTGAGTGCTCAAACATTCCATTCAATCCATTTCTTAGCCATTGACTAACCAATATGAACAACACTGCAAAAGACACAAATAAATTTGAAATTACTCCTGGTAACAAGACAATGGATCCTCAGAAGAAAACCTTTGAATAAAACTATTAGCAAAAGAAATTATTACAAATAAATTTTGTAATATGAAGATGACAGCTTGCTGTATTTGTGTCAAACAGTCAAACTCAGTTCAAGTCATACCACATGTGATCAGGGTTCAAACTTTTAGATATGAGCTTGAATACTCTTCTCAGCATCCAATTTTCTGTATTTTTATACGTACAGCTGTCCACAAAAGTTAACATAACATGGCTTTCTGATGTACAGAAATAGAAAGTTTTTAGCTTGAACTAACATGATCACAAAGGCTAACAACGTCTCGACGACATTCACACCTGAACCAATTTCATTTGTCAAACACTGCCCCTATATACATTCTGTCCCAAACTTGACTTTATGTTCCTTATGGCCAATATAATATAGGCAATAACAGCTTCATTAACACAACTTAACAACTCAAAGTTTATTTCTATATGAGTCAACGAAAATCTTACATCAACCACTACATTTCTAGACAAAATCATCACAGAAATTTCAAGAATCATGCAGCTATGTTAGCCACCAAATGCAGACAATATTAAGAATGAACAAAACAGCACAGCATTAACAGAAAGAATTGATAAGATACAAAATAACCAAATACGCATTTCAGTAAATGAAATATAATATAATAAAAGAATGTTAAAAAGGAAAGAATGATGGAACCTGAGACGGAAGTGATGGTGGAGTGGAGAAGAGAGACGGAGGTGTTGACAAAGAGAGGATCGCGCGAGACCAAAAAGCGAATGACCCAGTTGGCTATTTGGAAAAAGCAAGCACCAGCGACGATAAAAAGAAGCTCCTTGTGCTTATTGAACGCTATTTCGAACAAAACGGAGACCGACCAGAGGAGCAGAGTGGCCAAAAACAAGACCCCTACTTTGTTCTTATCGCTTTGTTTGGTGCTTGTCCTTGCCATTGAGTCCGACTCGAGAGAGAGTGAGAGATACCAATCACCGATGGAGCTTAAAGGAAGCTTCTTCTTTCGCTTGGTTTCGTTGGATGGGAGTTAACAGTTAATGAGAAAGAATAAAGGGCGAGCGTTCATGCTTTTGATTTTGTCACCCGCAAGCCGTTTTGGGGTATTAATTTATAAATTTATGACCCGACCCGAAAACATTAAATCCGAAATTGTCTTCTCAAATTTATAGCCTGTTCGGTATTATATTCTGAGTACCATTTTTTTTTTTTAAATAAGTTTAGTGTTCTAGTAAGTGAAAATAAGATAAGTGTTCAGTATAATGTTTTAATAAAATGAATCATAAAACAAAAAATACAGATTTTACTTTTCACTTACAAAGTTAAAGAACGACTTTTTATTGTTTTGTTGAATTCTGAGAATGCAAGCTATCATTAATGTCTCTCACCCTCAAATGCCCCGCTGATATCACTCATTTTTCTTTTTCTTATTAATTAATTTCCATTTTGCGGAACAAACCCAAAACTCCCAAAATATTTGTTAAGGAGGCTAATACCATATGAAACCTCTCTCTCTCTCTCTCATCTCTATCAGACTCTATCTCAATCTATGGCGTCCATGGTAATTAAACAAGATCTAAAATTAAAGAATTTTGTATCAGATTGATAAGAACCAATCATCTAATGCTGCACTGAGTCTTGTGATTATTTTAAATTTAAAATTAAATTCGATAAAACTAAGTTTTCGACAAGTTCAAGGGTTTTGGGATTGCAGTGGAGTGTTCTTTTGTTGATTTACAGAAGCTGAGTGGAAGGACTTTTTCTTTGATTTTTAGTCTAATAAAAAAAAATGTTTAAGCTGGACTTACAAAAAATGTTACTCATATTTTGCTTATAAAAATTAAACAATATTAATGAAAAGGAATTTTTTCAAATGAATTTTTTCTCTTAACTTTATCGTACTTTCCATTTGAATATCCTTTTCGTATATAAATTTACGATTTCATTTTCTTTTTGCAAAATAATGTTATCAGATGCTCTACAATATATATTTCATTGACAGAACTATTTGATTATAAAATGTATTGAACAATTTAATTTTTCATAAGTATCTACCATGTGATACTGGAAAATAAATTAATCCTGTCTAATTCATTGAACATAAACATAAGCTAAATGTTTAGTTAAAATAATAATAATAATAATAAATTTTATGCTATTGAAAGATTATTACAGTTTTTATATTTAAAAAATAAGTTTCAAAAACATCATTTTCATTTATGTTATATGAAAATATCGATTAAAAAACAATAGTGAACACGCCCTCAATGCTACGAGTCCAATCTAAACGGTTACGTCCGAAGAGTATTAGGCACTGTTTAATTTAGCTATTCTGCAATAGTTTTAAATTGACCCTACAAGAAAAAACATGCATTATCATTAATAATTTAATAAATAATTCTTTTTATCTCAAAATAGCCACTTGAAGTGCAACAAGTAATCGTCAAATGCAAAGTAAGCTTTCTTCCACTACAACTTGTAAATTTTTCTATTAATACGAAAATTTAAACTTCTTGTCAGCATAAATGCGCAATAAAACAAAGAATTATACATAGACATAAATAGTAATTGCTCGTAAAATTAATAATTTTGCTTCAAAATGGTGCGAGTTTTTTAATTAATTACTTAAAATTCATTTTAGGCGTGCAAAATCTCCCAATTAATACTTATAGGCGGGGTTGCTTGTACTCTAAATATTATTTTAAACACTCTATTATTCAATACATTCATACAATAATTATAAAAAATTAAGTTTTACTTTGTATATTTTTTAAAAGGATTAATGTCACTTGAGTGACACATTTTTGAACAAATATATAAAAATGATAAATTTTCAAAATAGATAGTGAGGTGACAAAACATTACCTTTTCCGTTAATGTTAATGAAATTGGTTGCCTTTTAATAAAATTACACTTATGCCCTAGTGATTTTTTTAAAATATTATGATAATACCCTAGGTTGCTTATTTATTTACAAGTATATCCATACAAAAAAAACAAAATTCAACTCATACAAAAATAATAATATTAAAATAAATTTAACAATATATAATTTTAAAATAATTTACATATTTTAAAAAATATTTTAATACTTTACAATCTTATATTAAAATAAGTTTTATAATAAATAGAAACATAATATTAAATAAATATATAACAAATTTAAATTATTTTCGATATTATATAAAATAATTTTAACATTATTAATACATGAGAAATTATTTTAATATTTTTAAAAATACAAAAATTATTTTAAAATGTATATATTTTTAATTTATTTTAATTTTATTATTTTTGTATAAGTTGAATTTGGTTCTCATTTTTTTTATTTTTTTTCGTATGGAATGTAAATAAATAATCAACCAAGGGCATCATTGTAATATTAAAAGAAAGTCACATGGGCAGAAACATAATTTCATCAAGAGGCAACAAATTCTATTAAAATTAATGGAAAAGTTAACTGTTTGTCAACTCACTGCCTATTTTTTAAAAATACATTACTTCTTTTATATTTGTGAAAAAATGTGTCACCTAGGTGATATTAACCCTTTTTAAAATTATAAAAATATCCTTTCATAAATTATTTAAGTTACTTAACTTTATTTACTTACAACAACAATAAAATTATTCAACATGTTAGTTATAAAAGAATTAACATAGTTGTAAAAGAATTAACATGTAATTACAATAATATACTTAAGTCAAGTTGTAAATAAATTATTTATTAATTTTTTTTTATTTATGTTCAAATATTGAATTTTGCACCCAAGAACTTGCAATGAGAATATAATATTCAATATTAAATTTGCACCCAAAATAACTATCAATGAGAACGTAACAATTAAAAAAATTCCATAAATATTCTTAAAGAAAGGAAAAAGAAGAAGACAATGAGATGAAAAAGCCCAAATAAAAAAAAAATTCTTAATAGTACTTTTGTTTCATTTTATTTTTCTAAAATAAAAAGTTTCATGCATATTTTTTAGTCAAATTTTTTCTCAAAATTGATTTTTTCATTGTTAGTTTAAATATTAATTAAGATGTTGGAAATAAATATTTTAGGTCTTAAGGTATAAGAACTATTTTTGATGCATTAAATTGCTATATAGTCATTCTAATAGGAAATCAAGTCGGATAGGTCCTATTAAGAGAATCATCCATACCAAACCGTCCTGCACACTCTATTCGTCAATTGTTTTCTGTCACATGATTTGCACATCACTTATCACCGTATTTTCCTGCTTTCACTCCATACTCCTTTACATTTTTTAACATACTTCACATCACATTGAATGCAAAGTCATCGCCAAGTAAGCTAAGAATACGCTTATTGTTCACGGAGGCATGGGTTGAATATTCTCAAAATATTTTGCCCCTCATCTTCACCAAAAATCCTTCAATGTGAAAGACTCTAACTGGAACCTCATCTGGAAATAAAAAAGGGACCCTAGAGAATCATAACTTTTCTTTGGCTTGTTGTTTAGGGGAGATTAAAATGCAAAGCTGAGCTTTTTCAATGTCATATAATTTCAAATGTTGCTTGTCTTCACTGTAGTGATTATGTCAAAGATGTTGTTTTTGTGTTGTGTGATTGTATTGTGGGGAGGAGAATTTGGAGTGTGTTTAGGCCTAGTAATGCTCACGATAATTTTTTCAATCTTCCCTTTTGTGATCAGATTATGCTGAATTTGAAGAATAATGACCATTGGAATGGTAACTGTGTGTGGTCGTGCACTTTTGGGGTGCATGTTTGTAGAATTTGGTTTTGGCACAATAAACTAATGCACGATGGAGCCTCCATCAGTGTTGATTCTATGTGTATGAACATCATGTCTAGAGTAAAAGAGATCTATCAAGTGACTAATACTTTTGAGGTCAAGCATAACAGTAGGGTAGAGAAATATTTTGGTCAGGTGCCTCTGCTTAGCCTTTCTTTAAGTTGAACACGGATGGAGCGAGAAAGTCTTTTTAGGGGTAGCATCTGTTGGTGGTTTAATTAAGAACTCTTTTAGTGAATGGATAGAAGGCTTTAGCATGAACATTGTGATATGTTATATCATAATTGCTAAACTTTAAGGTCTTTATCAGGGCCTTACTTTAGCTTGGAATAATAGTGTTTAGATGCTTCAAGTTGAAGTTTTTTTTTTAAAAGGAAAGAGGGGTAGGCAAGCTCAAATCAATTTTTACCCCCTCCCCACCCCAAAGGATCGAACCTGAATCCACACAAGTGAGGGGCGACAGATTGCACTACCAACCAACTCGGTTACACCCTTGGGGGTTGCTTTAAGTTGAAGTTGATAGCATGTGTGTTACTTAATTGTTGCAAGCCAAATAGTACGGGTGGGCAAATGGTTTGATTCGTTTCTATGAGTAAAACCTGAATGGTTTAAAAAGTAACGAACCGATTGGTTTTTGTTCGGTTCGGTTAAAACTGAACCGAATCGAAAAACCGATTGGTTTGATTTAATTTAATTATAAAATATTAATATAAAATATATAAACCTAAAAATCTAAAATCAAATTTCAAATTGAACCGAATTCGGTTCAATTTAATTAAGAAAATGAAAATTCGGTTCTAAACCAAACCGAACCAAATTTAAGAACTGAACCGAACCAAACTGAAATAATTTGGTTCGGTTCAGTTCCTAAATTCGGTTCGAATTAGGTTCATCTTCTTGAGAACCAATCGGTTTTAGTTCATTTCGGTTTGGTTCGGTTCAGGTCCAGAACCAAACCGAACTGACTATTGCTCACCCCTACCAAATAGGGTTGTCATAATGCTTTTTCCCCTTAGTAGCATCCTAAAGCTTCTATCTCATAAGTAATAAGTCTCGTTGTGTCATGTTTATCGTGAGACAAATTTTGCCCGACTGATTTCCTTACAAATTATGTTCTATCATTGCCTATTGGTTTTTATATCCTTAGCATTCTTCCTGGCTATATTGAAGTTTGGCTTCGTAGTGATTGTATAGGAAATGCGTTCCCTTGTTTGTTAACCCTTAGCTTTTCATAGGCTCATTTCTTTTACCCAAATAAAAAACATAGTTTCATAATCATTGCTAAAGAAAGCAATGTCTAGGCAATCAATTTGTTGACTTGACAAGTCAAATGACATGTATGTCGTTCGATTTCAAATCGACATGTTCAAATTGATGATTGAACAATTACTATTTATTAATTTTTTTTATATTAATTAATATAATTTTAATAATTCATCATTTTTATTCACGGTCAAACTTCATTACATTTAATAATTATCTATTAAGCATCTGTAAAATTTATTTACTTCCTTCACAGCTCTATTTAATAACCATCTTCTACATATTGACTTATTTTAAAAATAAAACCCTATTTTAGTTCTTACTTACGTTTTAATTTCTTTGATAATATATTGAGAGGATTGTTTATATAATACATGATGATTTTTTTTCTTATTTGTGTAGGCTTCAATCAAATCCAAGATTTTGGATGTTTATCTTTATTTTAAAAAACACTTTTATCAAATAAATATATAAAAAGAAAAAAAAGAGATAATATATATATTGTGGGATGTTGAAATTTGAAAAAAGAATAAGAAAAAAGTGTACATGAAATAAGGGTGGGGCCATTTACACCATAAATTATACTTTGAATAACCTTTTATCATTTATATTTGTCGAATAAATTTTAAAAGTTAGTTTTTTCATTGCACTGATAACTCTATGAAAAAAAAGTTATCATTGCACTTTTAAACTTAAATCACGATTACTTAGAGAGTAAACAATATGTTTTTATTACATTTTAATTATATTTTGCATGAATATTCACTCTAGTTTATTTTTAATAAATTATGTTGTTTTAAAATAATTTGTGTGTTTCACTTATATGCTTAATATTAGGTAACCAGAAGCTTAAGTTTCAATGAAGGAATGTTGTTGTAATAGGCTTGTAGGAAAGAATTTGACTACAGAAAAATTGAAACGAGTCTGGCATAGTACAGATGCTATAGCCGTGGTTGTAGTAACCATTGCTATCAACTATTAAAGAAGCACACACACAAGAAAAAAATAGGGAAGCTGTCAACCCAAAGAAAAAAATTAAAAAGAAACAAGAGAAAAACAGAATTCAAGAGCAAGATTTAGGACTGCATTAGAAGAGAATTTGCAGAGATTAATCAGAAAATCATTCTTTCTTATTCTTTTCTTATTTTCTTGTTTACTATTTAATCATGAGGATGTATCTGATGGCTAAATTTCTTTTATTTATTTTTGTTTTGCAAGTTATGAATTAAATTTATTTGTAGTTGAGTGATAAACAATCTTGATGGTTAATTCACTGATTTTATGTGTTACTGCATGTTTGTTATAGCACTCTGTTTTGATAATACTTATTTTAATTCATTATTTCGGCTGACCACCCATATAGTAATATTAGCTAAGAGAGAGTCTAAAAAAACTTATCTTAGTAGAACATATCAGAGCAATACTTGATTTTAGATTGTGTTTCTTAAATTGAGTTTAACTTGATTCCAAAAGGGTCATGATTAATCTAAAATTAGTGATGAACTAAACATGGGGATTCACCTTGTACGATAATTAGAACCTAAGTGTGTAATGTTATATCTTATGTCAGCATAAAAACTGATCACTGTTAAGTTATATCAAGATATAAGATATCTAACAAGTAATAGCTGAGAATACTTAGGGATTTTGCCCAGTACTGTAGCAGATGCTATAGCAACCGAACATAAAATTTGAATAAGCAGTTAAAACCATTAAAAGAGTTTGATCACTTAACTACTCCATTCTTATTAGTTTCATCCTTGAATGTGACATAAGAATTTTCTTTACTGCATTTCAATTTAGCGCGTTTTTATTGTAAGTAGTTTATTAATTTTATTATTTGTTTTATTTTCAATTAAAGCAAAACAGTACTGTTATAATTGTTGCAGCAAATCTGATAACATCAATCTCTGTGGAGCCAATCTTGAATATTTATTATTATATTACTTGTTATATACACTTGCATATCAACACTTAGAGCATAAGAAACATACAACAGACACACTTTGACCTATGATTTTACTTTTTTTTTTTTGCTATTATTATGCTCACAACACAAAATTAAATAGTCTTGAGCTTGCTTGAGCTAGATCGTCGTGATGATTAGTAAGGTCACTACCGTATTTATTTTTATTTTATTTTATTTTTAACAAGTTTCAATGGCCATTGAATCTAAGCTTGGCATATTTTGAGGAGGGGTATAAAGGCTAGGTTAAAGATTTTGCTTATTCAATCTCATATGAGTGGAACTTAGCGAATTTTACTATCCACCATGCATCCAGTAAACAAACAATTGAAAATTTTGTTGTCTGTCAATTTTCCTTGGAGAAGTTGTCTAGTATGTTTCTAGTTATTATGTTCACTTTTGTTTGTTTGTTTTCTAGCTAGAGTTTTTAAATCAGTTGTTATGTATGAGTTACCAAATATTTAATATGTCTTCATTATGAATTTTGTTTGTTTGTTTGTTTTTATCTATATTTTTTTAAAATTAAGTTGTTATGTATGAGTTACCCAAAATTAATACGCTTTTGGTTATTAATTTTTTTTTAACAATTTATATCTACAAAACAAGAGCAAATGCACTCTAGCTCACTTAGAATTTTGGCATGAACTAGAAACCGTTTATTGGATTTCATCTAATGGTGGAACACATAGTTTAGGTGGAAATTAATTACTATATGCTATTTCATAATTTTAAATTTATACCACTGGGCTAAACAACACAATATTTGAGATTTTTGTCGTAAATTTCAAGTAAAAAATTATTATAATAAATTACAACATAAATTGTTTGATACAACTGCTAACTTGTCATCATATTGCTTGTTGAGTTGATTACAAAAATTATTATCTTTTAATTTTATATTTAAGCCATTGGATTAAAAGAGATGAACCGTTGAGGTATTTTATTGAAATTTTGCGTAAAACATGTACGTGTATATATACATATATGAATTTTTGGCTTCAAACTATTAATCATTCCTCACATCTAATTAATGTAAATAGTATAGTTGAGTTGAAAATTATAAATGTTGTTTTGTCTTTACGTTTAAAATGTTGAACAAGATGAGATAAATTATTAAGAAACTATATTAAAAATTTTTAGTTCAATGACATGTTTATAATCATATTAATCAATTCCCTTGTGCTTAAAAAGAATGATTCTATGTAGAATCATCCAAACAAAATCCAATCCCTTGTAAAAACTTGGTTTCTTTGAATTTTTGGATTGATTACGCTTTCTAATCAAATTAGGTCCCCTAATCTTTATTAGTGAGGTACACAGAGTGTCAGAAAAGAGTGGCACTCTAACCATACTCAGCGTTCACCATCACAAAATGCAACTTCGATTGTAAGGATAAATGGCATACAACTCTCCATAAAGGGTACTATGACACGAAAACCATAAAATCCCCTTTTTTTTGTATGTTATGATCTAAATCCAATCTAAACGATTAGATTGGATGGGTTTTTAGGCACGGATTAATACTTTAGTTTAGGTATTTAGCAATGTTTGAGTTTACCCTACATTATAAAACATGTATTACCCATTGATAGTTTCATAAAAGTTCTTTAAAAAATTAAGTTTATCAAACACATATTTACTGTTTCTATAATGCTTTTACTTCGAAATAGTTGTGAAATGTACTAAACAAAGCCTTAATTTTGTTATTTAAAGTTCACCAAGTTAATTCTCAAATGTAAAGTTACTTTACAGTTAAAACTTGAAGCAGAACTGTTGACTTTGTGTTTGTAATTGCTACTTATGTATCAAAATACAATTATACTAAAAAAATTATCTAAATATAATTCTTTGTTTTGCTGTGCGTTTATGATGAATAGAATTTCAGATTTTCGTATTAGTAGAAAAATTTACAAGTAGAGTAAAAGAAAGTTTGAGTTTTCTAATTAAATGCATAAATTAAGTATAGGCATGTAAAAGCTCCTAATATTCTTATTCTATAAGAAGTCAATAGTCAACTTAATTTTTATTAACTTAATTTTTTTGATTCTTTACTTCCAGCTGTATGTAAATGTAATGTTCAGAACATTAATTAAAATGGTATATAAAAGCAGGGTCCTTCATACTTATGGCCAGACCCAAAATGATAATTAAAATAAATAAATTATAAGCAGTGATATTTGACCTCTCCACTTACAATATGGTATCTAAAATAAATTAATTATAATATTTAATAATCACATATCATACCCATCATTAATTGTGCATTAGTGAGTGAGAGATTGGTATCCTAATATTCGAGAATCTTTTTGAGATGGCTTTGGGGAAATCTTTGCAGAAACTGGATAAAGGGAACTGATTGAGAAATTACATGGTGCAAGCTTGTTGTGGGGCCACGTTAAGGAATGAAAGAAACCAATTGACGAAATCTTATGCATTGGTGAGTATGATCATACCACCATTTTGGTCTCAACTTGGCAAGTTACTATGATCAATTTTCGCTTTTGCTTGAGCACTGTTTCTTGAAGTGCTGCTAATATTGCACTTGAGGGATTAGTGGAGTCTTTCCAAAAATTTTTTTTTATAATTTTTTTGTTTTTGTACACAGAAACCAAGGGGAGGAATCGGGTGTTAGAGCAGCCACACTCCATTCTATTCACCCGAAACCTGACATTCAATCTTGAAATTGAATTAAACAATTCAAACATGCCAATAGCCAAGGAGCCTCAACTATTTTTTACACTGATTCAAACACTATTCTTATTTAGAGGTGGTGTTTGGTGTAGAGAAAAATGAGAGAAATTTATCTTCTCTCTTTATCCATTCACTCTCTATCTCTCTCTTTCTTTTTCTTTTTTATTTCTCTCATTTTACTCTCATCTTTCTTTACATTTTGCATTTTCCTTCTTATTTATTTTTCCCCTTAAAAAAGAAAAAAAAATCTTCATTTCTTTCTTCCAATTTTTTTCCACTTTAAAATTAGTTTGCCCTTACTGATTTTGGGACCAAGTTTCTCCAAACTTTAGGATGGGAAAAGGTTTGTAAATAATGGTAATTTTAAGAACAATTGAAAAGTGGGGTTTGAAGAGAGAGTTTGAAGAAATCAAATATCACCACTCATTAATTATTTGATAAAAAAAATTTAATATTAATTTATAGTATCATGACACCAGGTGAGTCATAGAAGAAATAGATTAAGAGTTGATTGGATGTATTTGCAAATTTCACATTGTATCGTAAGGGTTAACAAAAACAAATTCATTTTCATACAATATCTTTTGAATTTAGTATATCTATTTTAGAATCTCAATTAATAGGTGTCCTAAATATGAGATAAAGCAATCCTTAGGAGACTTCTAGATGAAGTTAATTTTGATTTTTCATGCATCGAATTACTATTTTCTCATCTCAATTGAAAATCAAATTGATGTCAAGTCTTATTAAGAATTCATTTGGTGAGTGGTTTTAAGAGGGATTGTTTTTGAATATGAAAAGTTAAAGTAGTAAAAGAGTGGCTTTTCAAAATTTGATTTTAATAATGACTTTTAAACTTAATATAATTTCATATATGTCCTCACTTATATTATAAAAATCTAAAATTATGCTTATTCAATTAAGGAATAACATCATTAAATTTAAAGAGAATATTATGATTACCAATTATAGTGAGATAACAAAATTAAAAAAATTGATAAATAAAATTATTTTTATATTAGTTGTTAATTATTGTATATGCAAAATAAAAGATATTATTTATACATATTTATAAATTTGTAAATAAATTTGATATAACATTATGTTGATTTTAATTATTATTATTTTTAAAATAGTTTAACAGTAAGATTTACTAGATATATATGACTATTTTTAAAACTCACAGTATTTTTAAAAATAAATTTTAACAAATATTGAACTAATTATCTTCTCAACTTATTGTTTTTACATCATAATTAAACAACAATTATTTTAATAGTCACAATATTACTAAATTGACCCAAAGAATTATTAGTATATACTTGTCAATGTTTTTTCATCTTGAGAACAATTTTTATTTTTTAAGCATTTAAGTTTTTTATTTAAAAAAACTGGTAAAAAAAATTATAAATGCTAACGGACAAAGATATTTTACCAAAAGTTATGTTACGTGTAGAGAAAGATGAGAAAAAAATAAAAAAAAATTACCCTCTGTCTCTACTCACCCACTCTCTCTCTCCTCTTTTCTTCTTTATTTTTTTCATCTTTCTATCATATTTCTCTACTCTTAGTATTTTTCTTTTACCAATGTATTAACATATATGACCACATGTTTTTGAAAACAAGTGTTGCGTGAAGTACCCATAGACAAATCTAAGCATATTCCCAATTTTAGACAGCACGTGAGTTTCCGCTAAGTCAAGCCATCAATCAGAATCAAATTTTCATCCAATAGCGTGACAGAAGGAAAACGGGCAGATAAGAATTTTTTTCATCGAAAAACACCTAAAACATTTTGAAAAATAAAAAACAAAACGCGACAAACAAATCCCACAAAGAGGATACTAAAGATAGAGAAAGATATCTCAACGTCCGAGCTGGCAACTGAATCGAGATATCAAGGGCCCCACAAGCTTCCTATATACTCTCTCTCAGACCAAGAAAGCATGTGGTTGCTCAAGACGCCACGGGTACGACCGAAGTGTCCACGCTTGTACACGTGGCACCCCATGGAAGGCCAACTGAGATCGCGGGGAACACCGACCTCTTATCAATGAAATCACAAAAATTAAATATTTAAATCTCACACTAAATTAGCTTGCGTTTTCTTCTTTCTTCTTCTTCTTCTTCTTCTTCTTCTCTCTTTACAGCGCGTGCTGCTCGAACGCCATGACCGCCATTGCTACTGCTGCAGCTCTGTCACTTCCATTCTCGCTGTACAGACCAGCGAAGATTAATACTAAAAAGGTTTTTTTTTTTGGAACTTTTAAATGATTTATTTTGTCTGGGTAGTTTTTAAATTAGGTGGGAAATTCAGTTTAGTTAGTTAATGCTTTAGTTTAATATTTAGGGTATGTTTGTGCTGCTGAAGCCTGAAAGCTGATTGTTTATATATTTATAAATGTTTCTTTGTTAAGTTTACGTGGGCAGTTGCTAAACTTGTGGAACAATGATTTGATCTTTTTATAATGCGTGTTTCATTTGATTCTTAGCTGAATTCATCTAGGCATTTTACTTACCATGGAGCGAAGTTAAACTCAGTAATTGGTTCCATAGTGACAAAATAATGAAAGAACATATGATACATTTGTAATTAAATCCTGGTCCCTACTAACAAGAGGATTTTTTTTTTAAAAAAAAAAATCTTTAAATTTGGCTGACTCTTTTTGGTTGAGCAGCTTGAAAATCTAATTGTTTCTCTTCTTAAATTTTATCTGTTCACTAAAGTGGCTTTTTTTTTAATGACTCATATATTCATTTATCCCAATGAGATAAGAGCATTTGTTAGGTTATGTTTCACTGTGATAAGGGAAAAATTTGTCTGTGGTAATGTTTAATCTGGATACTAATAGATGAGTGGTTTTCAGAGTGTTCGAGGAGGATTTAGGGTGTTTGCTGTTTTTGGGGAGGAAGAAGGTTTGGTAGATAAAAAGAGCGCATGGAGTACACTCTTTGATGTGGAGGATCCGAGGTCTAAAGTCCCACAATGTAAAGGAAAGTTCTCAGATGTGAATCAAGCCCTTGAGGTAGCTAGATATGATATTCAGTACTGTGATTGGAGGGCTCGGCAAGATGTGCTCACAATTATGCTCCTCCATGAAAAGGTCTCAGTAATTTCTGGACTGTCTTCAATTGTTAAGAATAACTAATGGAAATCATATAGCTATACAAGCATGGTATTTTGTCCTTGAATCCTAAATTATTCAGAAAAACAAAAGAAGAAACAAAAATTGTCCGTAAATGAGAGTTAAAAGAGATGATCTGATTGATTTTATCTTAGTACTAGAACAAAAAGATTTAAGATTTTTATTGCTTCATTTGGATAATTCTCACATTTATAGATATTGGCGTAGGTTGTGGAAGTTTTAAATCCTTTGGCACGTGATTACAAGTCTGTCGGCACCATGAAGAAAGAGCTTGCAGAGTTGCAAGAAGACCTAGCTCAAGCACATCGACAGGTTTGGAAACTAAAAATTTAAATGCTTTATATATTATAGGCCCTGTGATTGGGGTAGAATATTTTCATTTTCGTTAATCTATCACAAAATACATCCATTGATGAGAAGCCAAATGAACCTAATGATCATCCCATTAATCATGTGTTTGTAACTGATCTTATAGCCAATTTGCCCATGAACAACAACAGGTTCATATATCTGAAGCAAGGGTTGCGGCTGCTTTAGATAAACTAGCTTACATGGAAGCATTGGTTAATGATAGGCTGTTACAAGATAGAAACACCTCAGGAACTGATCAAACATGTGCTTCTCCTAGTACTTCCTTGCAATCTCTTGATGTTGTAAAAGGAAAGTTGCCTCGGAAAAGCTTGAATGTCTCTGGTCCAGTGCAGCCTTACAATTCCCGTTTAAAGAACTTTTGGTACCCAGTTGCTTTTTCCACTGATCTGAAGGATGATACCATGGTAAGTCTTTTAAAATTTTGCTTCTTAATTAACTAAAAGTTTATTGTCCGGTTACTGGATGTTTCTTGCAATTGCCTTACCACCTCTTTCAGGTTCCATTTGATTGCTTTGAGGAACCATGGGTTATTTTTCGTGGAAAAGATGGGATGCCTGGATGTGTCCAGAATACGTGTGCACATAGAGCATGCCCTCTTCACCTTGGTTCAGTAAAGGAGGGTCACATCCAGTGCCCATATCATGGTCAGTCAGAATTATCCACTCAACTTTTCAAATGTATAGTGCATGTCTTAAACAGGTCTTATAATATAGACTGCTACAGGAGAAATATTAGTAATATTGACCCATGAAAAATTTTTTGCTGATAAAAATCAGGGTGGGAATACTCAACAGATGGGAAATGCAAGAAAATGCCATCTACGCAGTTACGAAATGTTAAGATAAAATCATTACCATGTTTTGAACAGGAAGGAATGATATGGATTTGGCCTGGTGATGAACCTCCAACAGCCACCATTCCTTGTTTACTTCCTCCTTCAGGATTTGAAATCCATGCTGAGGTATCATATAAAGGCATTCGTTGTAGTTCAGATAATTCTAAATGCAGAAAGCTCATAAATCATCGTTGACTGATTTAACAAAGAGACCTTTTAACTTAGAGCTTCTAATGTCTCCTGCTTTCTTTACTGGCAGATTGTCATGGAACTTCCAATTGAACATGGACTACTTCTAGATAACCTTTTGGATCTTGCACATGCTCCATTTACTCACACTTCCACGTTTGCCAAGGGATGGAGTGTTCCCAGGTTTGTTAAATTAATGATAATCACTGTAGCTTATGAATTGTTGAAAATTTAAAAGACCCTTTTTTTTTGGTGGGGGATAATTTGTTTTTATAGTCAGTTTAATTTTCTAAAGAAAGACTAATCAGCCACAAAAAAGAGTGAAATCTGTGGAATCTCATCAGTTTGCATGAATTAACTGCATATTCTTTTTATTGTTTCCTGAACATTTGAGAGGTAGAGATCATATAGCATGTGAAAAAGAAATGGTTAAGAGTGCTTAAGAAGTTTAAAGAAATAACAATAAAAAGTAAAAAATAAGATACCTAGGGATTTGAGAATCTGTCCTTACTTTCAAATGGTGAAAGAAGAAGAAATGACTTTGGTTTTGTATGTTA
Source organism: Luvunga scandens (assembly GCA_030449905.1). NCBI lineage: Eukaryota > Viridiplantae > Streptophyta > Magnoliopsida > Sapindales > Rutaceae > Luvunga > Luvunga scandens. Next base: position 2,847,503 of record JASUUG010000798.1, on the reverse strand, counting down.
TGCATGGAATGAATCCTCAGCTTGGTGAAATTTTTGACACCTGCATCTGGCCTACAAGGATACTGGGACCCTTATCCAATAGATATGGAATTTCGACCACCATGTATGGTGCTATCAACCATTGGCATCTCAAAGCCTGGAAAACTGGAAGGACAGAATACCAGGCAGTGCACAACACATCTTCACCAGCTTCATGTGTGCTTACCTTCATCAACAAAGAAAACCAGATTGCTATACAGAATGTCCCTGGATTTTGCTTCTGTGCTCAAACATGTCCCATTCATGCAATACATATGGAGGCACTTTGCAGAACAGGTATAAATTTGTAGTAGTGACCTTTCCTTTTGCAATCAGTTGGATGTCCATAACAAGTGCATGTATGGTTATTGATCATATGGCATCTGTGATTTCTATCATAGAAATCCTCGCCTAACCTTTTGAAGCTTGATCAAAACAGGTGTTGAACGAGGATCTACGACTTGTTCTTGGCCAGCAAGAACGAATGAACAACGGGGTAAATGTCTGGAACTTGCCTGTAAGTTACGACAAACTAGGGGTGAGGTATCGGTTATGGAGAGATGCGTTGGAGAGAGGAGCTAAGCAATTACCCTTCATGAAACCAATGTAAATTCCCCCAATTCTACGAATAAATTGACTCTCTCCATACCCTCTGACAACCAAATCGCCTGAGTCTCAAATCTCAACTGCATTCGCAGGCAGAATCGCAAATAATCATTTACCATTCGCCATTAGCCGGTAAATAGTGAAATTGTGCTGCCTGGTTTTAGTGCTCTCCGAGGAAAACCCATGACCAGAGGAGACGCCCCGGAAACTGTGAATTTATCAGAGGCAGAGAACAGAAACAGTATCCGCAAGAAAAAATGGCTTTTGTATAATTAGTGAAGCTGGACATTTATTATTGTTTGTGTACAGTCAATTTTTTTCTTTTTTCTCCCTCTTTTGATATTCACCCTACGTCCGGTGTGAAGACTGATGAGGGATCTCTGTTTTTATGCTAGCATCACTATGTACAATGAAATTCCGAAATTTTGCAATCACTTCAATAATTTTTTTAAAAACAGAATAACTATCAGTTCTATGAACTCTTTTAATATTTAAATACTTCACCATTTTCAATTTTGATGTGAAAAAAGTTTTTACATAATTGATTAGCTAAAAGAAAACGGAAAAAAAAAAGAACGAAAAAGAATGCACGTTTTATTGAGTCATTGATACGAAAAAGCAGCACTTTATTAATAATAAAATGGATAATCATAAACCGAATTTACAAAATGGAGACAGAAACCCTAGACCCCATAACACCAGCTGTACCCAGAAAAGAAAATAAAAAATGATGAGCTTCATAATAAAATAAAACCAGAGTGTTCGTTATTTACAGAGCAGAACCACAGTAGGGGCAGAAGCTAAAGTCAGGTTCAACAAGGCGGTCACAGAAACGGCACTTGGAAACATCCGAAACGACAGACGGCGGCGGCGGCGGCGGCGAGGAAGGGAAAAGGAGATTGCAATTATTACAAAACATAGCGGGGTCTTTCGCTGGCCATTTCCACACTGGAAGGAAGAACGCTTTCAAAACCTTCTCGTACTCAACGAGATCGGCTCTTGACCCGCAGTTTATGCATCTGCCCGCACCTGATTTCAGCACCCGACTCACCTGCTGGTTGACGCCTCCCACGAAGAAGAAGAACATTTTCTTTCTTTTATTTTTTTCCTTTTTTTTAAACTGTAATTTTCTGTTTATTTATTTAGTATAACTTGCTATTTATTGTTTGTTGGGGGTTCAATTAATTAATTAATTCCTTTTCCTTGGCAGGCAGATATTCAAAAAGAAGAGGAGGCGGTGGGGGGGGGGGGGGGTGGGAACGGGCTTGCTCAATAGCTAGAGCAGACTCTAGAGGGTTCTGGGTTTTCTCTAGTTCCGTTTATATTTACTACTAAATTTATTTAGCTGCCCATTGGACAATGGACGGTAAGAAAAGGGATTTTAGGTTTTGAGAAAACAATTACTAAACTTAATAATAATATTTCTCAAAAAATAATCAACATGGAAAAGCGCCTCATAATCGCAGAGGTGTATAAACTTCTTTCATGGTTATTTTCTTTTTTATAAACTCCAAGTGAACCGTGTAATGTCAAAGAAACCAAACAAGAACTCCAATGAACTGAACTGCAATACAGTAATATATACAATTTGTGAAATAATTCGAGTAACTTGGTTGTGGCAACATTAGAAGCGTAAAGAACAATAATCACCTGCATCAATCGAGATGTCAACCACTTCCAAATCCGTTCTGAATGAATAATAAAATCATTTCCTTTTGGGGTAAAAACTATTAATCCCCTCTTCAAACTAAAGTTGTTCTTTCTGCTCGGTATGCCCCAACTGACCCCCCTATCTCTCTATGCTCTTCTACCCGTCAACAATGCTGTAAACTAGGGAGTACTGCAACGTTCATGATGCTTAAAGCGTACCAACAACTACAGGGACAGTTTCTTTTGAATCTCTCGATAGATCTGTACAAGAAATTCAAAATACGAGGGGCCATTCGGATTTTTGTGTTCTATAATATTTGAAAAGAACATCCCTGGAAAAAAACAAAATCAATCTAAATGATCAAAAACTTGTAGCATAAATTCATTTCCATTCGACATCAATCCAATTTAACTAAGACAACAGGACAGAGAAACATGATAGACAAACGAGACGCAGCATTAAGAAGTTTATACTGAAAACGAGCCGCTGACCAGCAATCAGTCTTACCTTGACCAACTAAAGCGTCCTTTACCGCTTCAGAAAACAAGTATTAACAATGCATTCCTCTCTCTCTCTTTATCCAGTTACTACAGATCAACAGATTTTTTTTTTCTTTTTTCTTTTCTTTTTGGGTAATCGCACAGCAACAGATTAAAGTTTCAAAATTTGCACTGACCTGAAGGAGTTCCTTGCTGGCACAACCTCAGGCTGCAAGAAAGTGAAAAGATTGAAAATGCAGAGGCGTTATTTACACATTAAATGCTATCAAAACTTTCTTTGAAAAATCAAAACTAAAAACCATAAAAAATACCAGAGGTAGGAACATCTTTCGCGCCGTATCTCATTTACGACGTCATTAAACTTCTTCCGATAAAGGATTGTCATACTGCTGCGGCATAAACCGAGCACATAAAAGATGTATGTTATGGTTTACACGGCAGAAAACTTATCCCAGCTTTTGCTGATGAAACATGACTTACCAAAGTAATTACTTGTAACGAACAAAAGGTTTCAAAACACAGTATTGCTAAAGATCTATATTGAAATCATTCATACGTGGGACCTGTTGTCTCAAACAGAAAATTTTAAAAACATTATTTACTGAATTTTCAATAAAAATTGATCTCTTTTTGACCGCTCGATGATATACAGATCAGTGTTTGGTAAAAAAATAACTGCAACCCATGCAAGTTACGAAGTTGATCTCCACCTGACTGATTGTGCACCTCATGCAGCGTGGACTGCAATTCTCTTTGTCTATCACAATGAAGTCACTTGTAGCGGGCTATAAGAAAAGCATGGAGGAGTTCAAAGCAAGTAAACCACGTGAAAAAAGGAATAGCTAACGGCAGATAAATATTCAGAACATATAAACCAGACGCAAAATAAAACTTCCTCTATTTAAACGAGAGGAGATAATATACCGGCGGAGGATTAGCTTCGTTAACATGGTTTGTTTCATATACGATTGCAGAGGATTAGCTTGGTTCGGGCATCGGAATTCGACGATGATCACCCGTTGATTCCGCAGGCCAGGGGGTTCCAGGTTGGTCCATAGCAGGGGATGTGGTAGTCATTGATTCACTTGGTGGAGGTGGAGGCATTCCAAAAATTGCAGGGGATTGCGCTGCTCCAGGAACTGAATGAGGTGGAGTCACCTAAAATTTTAAATAGTGTTCCAAATCCAAATTCTATGTAAGTTAGAAGAAATACTAATGATGCGCCATTTGAACTAGAAGAGAATATATCAAAGAAGTTGCTCTTTTCCACTGTATGTGATTACCGGCTGGGGCTGCATCGGCCATGACTGCAGTCCATAGACCAAACCGGAGGTTGGTGGTATGCCTCGAGCAGCAGCAGAAAATGGTGACATCTGCTGCAGCCTGCAGGGGAGCATCTTCTAGAGCATTAAGCGTTGAACTTTCCATAACAGAACGCGTGCTTGGTGCCTCAGGAGGGCCCCGAGCTGACGCCATTGTTGGTGGTGGTCCAACAGGTGGTTGCGGGGCATTGGTAGCTGGAGGAACTCGGGGCCTAGCAAACACTGGTAGCTCATTGCTCGGAGGACCTCTAGATGCACTCACAGGAGGACTTGATTGAATGACCAACATAATGTTACGTGTACATATATAATATTCAAAGTTTTCATAACGGATAAAAAAACATGTCGTTTACTCGTTTAAGAAATGTAAACAAATAAAGTTATTTGGAAAAAGTTTTAAAAAAACAAAGCATTTGAAAAGCATGGAAATTATTTTTCAACTTTTAAACATGTTTTGTTTGTCTTTTCCTGAATACTTTGTTTTTCCTGGTTACAGAAAAATAAATTTGAGTTCTTAAGCTTTCATTATACAAAATATTTTTAAGACCGGCTATTACAAGCTAAATGTTAGAATTATTCATTAGTATGTTTACGAATGATACCTCAATATTTTCAATCCCATGCATTGAAGTGTCATTCACTCTTGATTTTCAAAATTTGTATAATTACTTTTTAGTTATCTCACTGCGCAATGGATTAACAAAGTCGGAAACAAACAACTTGGATACGGTAGCCCATTCATTATTTGAATGATTTTACACTGACTTGATTATGCTTTATGCGTTTGAATGGGTTAAGTTATGAATAGCTGTGGGATGCAGCAAATGCGTCTCGAGTGACACTTTCAATTAATTTTGTAGCAGGTAATTAACGGCGCTAAGCTTCCGTTAGAACAACAAATCCATTTTGGTCTCCAAATTTCTGCACCAAATTTCAGAGGAAACCTCCCATCAGTTTCAGCCACACACTTCTCAAAACAAATAGCAAAGTTTGTACATCATGTATAACACAATGATAATCACACCACCTAATTAGTAACAGATTCATTACATGTACATAAAGCTCACATCACTGAATTTGTAAATGACAAAAGATCTAACTACTATACACAAGCTATTTCAACAGCAAGCAAATCTGAATTAGGGGACCTCCTTTGGAAAATTATACCGGCTTCCAAACCGTGAGAACCTCCTGAAACATCTCCAGCATCAGTTCTCGGTCTGCTTGCCTGAAAAAGTTATTGATTTCATCTCTAACATCATATATCTTGCCAAAATCAAACAAATACATCAAGCATCCTTTCTTCAACTTGCTCAACTGATATAGCCAGGCCTCTTGCAGCCTCTCAAGGACATTCCCCGAATTGATATCTTCCAAAAGGCTTTCCTCACAAGCATCTTTTAAGTCTGCAATGTCGTACTTGTTTGCTGCCCCCAGCAAAGCCAGCCTGTGTTTCCAGAAATCTTCTTGCTTTATGGTTCCGTACAAGTAACTAAGAAGGGTCATGCAAGATTCGACTGACATGTCTTCTATGTAGATTGTTGAAGACTCTTTTTCCTTGAGGTCATGATGGAACATGCTCTGGAAAACTGGAGAACTTGCAGAGAGAACTGCCTTGTGAGCTTTTAGATTGCCACCAGCAGTATGGATAACAATATCAGCAAGGATGCCCTCATCAAGCATACGAGCGAGGCATCGAAGTGTGCTTTGGGCTGAAACAGACTGCATCATTCCATCACTGGGCCATACTGAACTGGCATCACCACCCTAAGTTTCAACAGCAAAGAACAATTTATGGATCCCTTAAGGGTGTTCAAATCAAAGGTTTAGAGACACATAATACTGAAAAAGAGCAAACAGCATTACTTATGTCCCATTTTGCATCAAATACACAAATTACTAATGCACACCAACATCACTTCCTCTAAAGTGGTTCTGAAAGAACTCACGTTCAGGGGGTAGATCTTCAGCTCCAGAAACTCAACATCAACAATGAAGCGGCCATGAATGGTGCAATCGACATACCAGACAAAATCTTCACACGTCCGAAGCAATCGCTCGTTAACTGCAGGATGAAGTGTACAATGTTATGATAATCTATTATTAATAGTTTGAAGACACAATATACGTCACAAATACACCCTTGTTAACTGTGGAAGTGAGCAGGATAAAATTAAATAAATAATAAGCCTTTTGGGGGGAAAAAATGACAAGTGGTAAATAAAATAAGTGCTGACGTCGTGTCAGATTGTACACTCATCAGCTTAGGTCCAATAGAACAAAAGTAAATTGCTTATTACATAATTATGAATATATTTGGATCAATAGCACAGATGATCATTACACAGTTTCCACAGCTTGATCCGCAATAAGTGCTAACTATCCGCATCACCTAATTCAGATGAAGTAGACACAGAGAAAAAGGAACTTGTGTGATGGGAAACCACATGAAACCTATTCTTTGAGTACATAAAATTTGAGAACTGTCTGTTGAAGTAAAATTTAGGAGGAAACAGCATAAACTTGCTATCTTTCAGTAGTTTTTAGAAGATTAAAACAGGCTCAATACACAAGTGACCTAATCTAGGAGAAAAGAAAATTTACTATGATCTTTTCATAAAACTAGATAAGGACATCCACCAACAATCAACAGGGTGAGCCCATATTGAATTGAACACAATTTGTTCCTGAAGGGCATGCTTTACTTCCGTTTATTTCTTAAATTAGCAGCAACATTAGCATTCCAGGCTCAATATTCATGGCCATACTATACCACCCTATACCTCATCACCATCCGTTTTGATGGCTACCAAAAATCAAGAAAACAAACAGTTAGCCAAATGTTATGGTTCCCAACAAATAATTTCTTGTTCGCCAAAAAAGATAAAAAATGAAAAAATAGAAAAAATAAATACCTGGTCAAGCTATGTATTCTCATAATAAGTTGATTTCTTTTTCAAATCATTAATACAGACATGGAAACATGCGCAGTCAAAAGTCAGTAGCTATGTAAATAGAGTATAACAACGTACACATTGAATTAACATTAAAGCCAGAGAATGAGAATTTGAAACCTTGAGAGATATAAAGTCTGCGATTGGCACCACCATTGGAGACACGAACAATGAATCTTGCAAACGGCGGCTGTTCTTTCGACAAACGAGACGGCTCCGGAAACAAACGTACGTACAGATACCGATTCTTCTCGACGGATAGGTGCCTGATCAAAACCCAAAAATTTAATAATCCAATAAGCCCAGTAAACAAAATCAAACTGCATGCATGCTAATAAAAGTTAATGCAAATTTAAAGATTGTGTTATATGATATAATAAAATTGGTAAGCTGAATGAACAAGTTACCAGTTCCAGATACCGATCTTAAACGGGTCGGATTTTTTGTAAGAACAAGGCCCGAAGTTATCGATTCTCCATTGAGCTAATCGCGAGATAGTTTCTACGCGAGAATCGGCCATTGTTGTCGTTTAGTTGCCTTCCAGATTGTCTCAGTCTATACAGAAGGGGCGCTTGCTGTTTTTTTGATAGAAGAAGGGGTACTTGCTGTTGAAGATATTTGACGCAACTTTTCATACAATGTAAAAAAGGCGCATTTTAGGGACACATGCGCAAAGTCTGATGAAGGTGCGTTAATAATAATAACAATAATAAAACCTTTTACTTTCTGTTGATTAATTCATATAAAGGTAAAATTAAAAATAAAAAATCTCAGTGAGTAATTTTACAATATCATCTTTTATTTTATTAAGGTGAATGAAATGTTGCGAGACAAAAAAAAATATATACTCTAATGTAATGTATTTATCTTATAATATTAAAATATTATACTTTTCAATATCTTAACTTATCTTTTACTTTATCAAAGTAAATAATTCTCTTATCGTAAAATACTAGATGACTAATTACTTCATTTAACAGTTTAATAAATTATTGAAAGCATGAGATTGTATTTTCAAGCTAGTCTTAATTGACCTTTTCATACTGAATTTCAATATACTATTATGGTAGTATGTAACTTAATACTTAACCTTTTTTTAACATGACATTCTTACAACGAACTCAATTATCAAAGATATATAGTTTATAAATAATTTAAAAATTTATTAGTTGTAAAAATAATAAATATTGATTTTTTTAATTATTATTTAGGCAATAGCAATCCAATTTCTTCCATTAGTGAGTGGGTTCAACCCAAGATATTTTACTACCTTAATCAAAATAGCACCCACAAATATAGAAGTTTATAATTTACAATATAGTTTGTTTAATATTTTTTAAAGAGTTAAATTTTATAGATTAAATTTGTTTAAATTTAATAAATTTCATTTTTAAAAACCTATAAATAATTATATAGTTACTACTAAAAGTTTATAATTGATAATCAACAACCAACACTCATTTTGTTAATAAGTCCTGTTAGTGATATCTATTTGAATTTCGACATGAATAGGAAAATGATGCTCTTCCTCAAGAAATCTTTAAAACTCAGGGGTCTGTATGTTATTATTACTCCAATTGTTGAACTACCACTATTTCGTTGTTATTTTATTTAAGGAGCTGCTAAGTTGATTTTCAAATTATTAAATTAAAATAAATATGATTACAAGCTTATATTAAGTTCTAAACCAGAGATTAATTTACCCAAGCGAAGCATAGGCCATAGAGAATGATTAGGAAAAGAGCAGAGCTTGTGACATTTCGCTAAGATTTGTGAAAGTCAATAAAATTGGTGATGTAAATTCGCACTTACACCATTAGTTATCCATTAAATATTAATTTTGGTACCCTTCATATTCCTGCTTCTGCGTTGTTGCCACAAAATCACAACCGACATCTTATAAATAATCATATTTCGATGTGATTTGATATATATATATATATATATATATATATATCAAATCACATCGAAATATGATTATTTATATATATATATATATATATATATATATATATATATATATATATATATATATTCACATCAAAATGTCACCAAGCTCGTTGATCTCATCTACCATTATAACTATTAAATAAAGACAAAAACTTGGGTCAATTTGGCACATAAATGTCATTAAAAAGGTTTTCACATTATTTTTAACACGTTGGGGTGGCTTAATTTGGAAGAGAAGAAAAAAAATGCTGGAGTAATACTTTATATGATGTACTGTGAATAACAGATTCTAACCATACTAAAAAGTTGCCAATATAGCTATACAAGTCTTGATAATATTCTATTAAAGATGATAAATAGAGAGAATCGGCCAACTACTGCGAGATAATATAACTTATTAAGTGATTTATTATAAATTCAATTTGTTTTAGACCAAGATGGCGATAAAAGTATTTTTAGAAATAAATTTTTAAGGTACTAATATTTTGACCCTGACATTTTGTATAATTATAAACCACCAGTAGGATCATTTATAGAAAAGTACCAATTATTTGTCAATAAGTCAAACAAGTTTTTAGATTTTACAATAAATAAATGAAATTGTTCATATTTCATAATTTGGATTGTCATTTAGATCTATGGACTATTTTTAACTATTGACGTTGATTCAACATAAGTTTGATTTGACCATCATACCCTTGTAATATGAAAGTATCTAATTGCTTACAAAATTACCTCAACTTGCAATAAATCTCGGCAATTCAAAACAAAATTCAATAATTTTGGTTTGTTCATTTCATTGTTTATTTATTTATTTATTTGGGTTTTTCGCATGAGAACTAACTATTTATTTATTTATTTATTTGGGTTTTTCGCATGATAACTAACTTCAATCTAATCTATCACTGTTATAACGAGGTTGTTTTCTCCATTAATTTTGATGGCTTTAAAAATTATTTTTGCTTCATTTTCTTTGTATTTTTATGTATTTGTCCCAGACCACATGAAAAAGTTTCATAACAATTAGAAATGGCTTCATGATTACTGAAAAACCACCAAGTAAAAGAACAGAAAAAGAAAAGAGTTAGTGGCAATACGTTATCTGTACATAGCTGTTGGAATTGATTTTGAGTTCCATTCAGAAACTTTGTGTTATAATATTATTAAAATGAATATCAAATTAAGCTAGTAAATTTTTTTTAATACTTTTATATAAAATTATTATTGATATTTATAAAAAGAGGCTGCTTGAAGATCAAAACTAACTCTTATAATATTTTTATGAGGCCTTGAATTACTCTCAGTATTATAATTGCATGGATTCTGAATCAAAAGGCCTTTGGTTAAACTAGTAAGCTTTAAAAGAGAAAATTCGAGAAAAAGTACATGTAATGATGCTGGGCCTGAGTTTTCCCACGATAACTCGGAGAACGAAAAAGCCCAATACTACGTCGAGCCACTACAAGCCATTATGCCACGCCAGGACTCAGATGAGTTGCCTTGGCCTCTGCAGTTTGGCACCGTGAGCCACCATCCGACTCGAAACTTAAAACTCATTAAAGCTGAGGGTATTACCGTAAAAACATATGACCACAAACGGCCCGTGATCGTAATCGTGATCGTGATCCTCTTAAATTAAATCAACCATCAATCATTAACCAGCTCCGAGACGCGATTGATCCCATCTTCGCACGTTTCCACATCTGCCACGAGAGGGAAAGAAATCAAAGCAAATCGGGAGCAGAAGTCTGTCCGCTCCAGGAATTACTTAAAACTTGCGACTACGACTACTCAGATCTTCGTAGCAAACAGGCAAGATCATCATCATCGCCATGTCATCGACTTTCTCCGGCGACGAAACTGCTCCCTTCTTCGGCTTCCTCGGAGCAGCGGCTGCTCTCGTCTTCTCCTGTAATTTTTCCTGCTCTTCCTTTTCTCGTTCCCTTGTTACAAATATCCTCATCCCGAAAAAATCAACAGAAATAGCTAAATACTATGTCAGGCTTCACGGATTTTATCCACTGCAGACCTAGTTTGACTCTCAGTCGCTTATACGATTATCTCATTTAAATCTTATATTTGATAGATTTTGACTTTTTGATTGTATTTAATTATTTTTTTGCATAAATATGCAATTGCTTTTGAAATCCGTGGTTTTATTTTATCTTTTGGTTTTGTAAAGGGGGGGAAAATTAAACGTGTGTACTCGTATGATTGTCTGTATGTGAATGGTTATAATTGGGGAAAAAAAATTATCTGAAAATCATATAGAAGAGTTTATTGTTGTAACAAAAGGTTGCATTTTCTTATTATAGGTATGGGTGCTGCCTATGGGACCGCAAAGAGTGGGGTTGGAGTGGCTTCAATGGGAGTCATGAGGCCGGAGCTTGTTATGAAATCAATTGTTCCAGTGGTTATGGCTGGAGTTTTGGGTATTTATGGGTTGATTATTGCTGTTATTATTAGTACAGGGATCAACCCAAAGGCTAAATCTTATTATTTGTTTGACGGATATGCACATTTGTCTTCGGGGCTTGCTTGTGGTCTTGCTGGACTCTCTGCTGGGATGGCTATTGGAATTGTTGGTGATGCTGGAGTTAGGTAAGAAGTAGTCCTTGTGCTGGTACATTTTTTTTTTTAAATTGTTGATGGCATGGTCAGGCCATGGATTATAGAAATATGAATTCAATTGTGTTACTTAATGATTTGTTTATCTTGTATTGTTGTTGAATTATTGTTATGCATCTATGGTTTTGAGGAGGGTTTAAGCATTGAGTGTTTAAAAAAAGGGTGGACTTTTGTCTGTTTATTTCAAACACATCATGCTTTTACTTCTCTACAAGTAAGAGCCATGTTTCATTTTTTCATTCAATTCATGACGTCATTTTCTTCCATTTTTGTTTGCTAGAAAGCAGTTACTGTTAGTATGACCAATTTCTGAATCATCCATGCATGTGTCAGTGTGCAACTCATGGTATCATAGTAGTAGCTTTTGAATTTTTAATGAAGCAGGAAGAGTAAGATACCCTCAGCTCCCTCCTCTACACCATTCTTTCTGCCTGGAAAAGCAATTTCTTATTGAGAAACTATGTGGATATGCCTGATTTAAACTTGGGTATGAGGAGATGAATTGCTTTTCAAAGGGATTTAATTCCTGAAGGTTGTTTTTAGATTGCTGGGGTAGTTGCTAAACATTGATGTTATGTTTGGATAATTCTTTCCATGTAACGGGATGCAGAATTATAAGAGAGCATTTTCACTTCAGAGAGTGTTAAGATTTTTTTTTTTATATATAATTTTCTCTTTTTGAGCCCTTGGGTGGGACTAACTTTGGTGCACATGCTTGGAAATTTCTTTCTTTTTTCATTTGGCTTAGCTATTCATCCATTGCTTGGCTGCATGTAATTTTGTGTGATTTCCCTTTTTCTTGTTCGGGTGAAACGTTGGTTTGTTTTTGTTTTCAAATACCAGCCCCTCCTTAGTTGTGATTCAATAGCGGTAGAGCAGTTGGATTGGTGTTTTCAGCTGTGTGCTGTATGATATATATTAATTTGATTGTTTTTAACATACTGACGTGTATTTGCTCTTAAAATCTTCTTTTGGTATTATTTTCAGGGCTAACGCACAGCAGCCTAAGTTGTTTGTGGGAATGATTCTTATTCTCATCTTTGCTGAAGCTCTCGCTCTTTATGGTCTCATCGTGGGAATCATCCTCTCATCTCGAGCAGGCCAATCTCGGGCAGAATAAAAGAAAAAGGTCGAACAGTTATTTTGTGACGTTTATCCAGTCTGATTAAAATTGTAGCTGTATGAGTTGATTTTTTTTTTGGATTTGTTTAGTTTAGTTGATAAACTCATGTACGTGATGGATTCCTTTCAGTAGTATGGAATTATAATCTATTGTCACAGGCTTGCTTTTCCTTTGGGTTAGTGAAGCAGAAATATACACGTCAAATGATGTCTACACAATGAAGCATAGACCCATGGGGTTGTATTGAAAACGAGCATATCAGCTGCTCAGATTGCAGCTTCTCTGACATCAGTAATATCCATAAAATGCATTTACCTCACATTCTTTTGTTCAAAAGGGCAATTGTTCAATCAGTATGAAGAGATATGTTGTAACTTGAGTAGCTACAGATTCAAGGGAATCTCGCTTCCTATCAAGCACTGATTTTGTTAATAATGATACGCGGACCATCGACCTTTTGCATGTGAGGAATCTTAAGAGTCGCCGTGATGTTGAAATTGAAAGCGCCTGAAACTCACTAATGATTTGAGTAAGTGTTGCACTTGGGTCTTTGATGTAAATGATCCTGTTCTGTGCTGTGCTGCCTTCTTAAATAAATGCCAGTTGTACTAAGCTTTCTCCGCCACTCTGGTAACGATGATTGTTAATTCTTAAATCGATGACAGAAGGGCAGAAACTTCGCATATGCGACATATTGTACGGTTGTAAATTCCGAATACAATTTCACAATTTTACATTTTATCTTATTAAAGCATTCATATTATCACTTGAAAAAAAAACCAAAAAGAAAACATCAGACATAGCACTCTGCAATCACCTTCGTGGCTCCATGGATCATTGACAGCGATTACATGACGTCACTTCAGGGACCCTTTTAATGTAAATGACAAAAAGTTATCATATTTCATGAAAAAATAAACATTTAAGGACCTAAATGTAATAAATTATAAAAAATAAAAATTGCCTATAGATTACGCGAACCGCGCGAGCGAAGGAAGATGAGAGGGAGATGGCGATGAAATCAGAGAAAGAGATACCAAAGATCGTGCGGAACGAGAGCAAGCGGAGGTTCGAAACGGAAGACAAAGAAGCTTACGTTGAATATGTGGTGAGAGAAAATGGAAAAGTGATGGACTTGGTTCACACATACGTGCCAAGCTCAAAAAGAGGCTTAGGCTTGGCTTCTCATCTCTGTGTTGCTGCCTTCAATCACGCCAAATCTCATTCCATGTCCATCATCCCCACTTGCTCTTACGTCTCTGTAAGCTTCTTCTTTTCTCTCTTTTCCTTCCCGGGCCTCTTTTCATTTCTTCGTTTTCTTCATGGGTGGTTCTTTTTTTTTTTAAAAATTGGTTGGTGGGGTTACTTGATTACAAATTAATTTTTGTTTAAAATTGATTGTAGTCTAATTGAATTTTATATTTCTACTTTTGCGTTTATCATGTCTTTGGTCGTTCTGATTCTGAGAGGATGAATTATACAACTCTCTTTAGGCTTGATTCTTGTTTGAAATTTGGGGCTCCGTATCCATTGCGTTGAATAGCTCTGTTACTTTGGTTCATTTTTATTAACTATGCAACAAGGTTTGAATTATTTTAAGGAATTTGCTCCACAATAAACAAATGTTTGTATTTAGAAAGGAATAAAATGCTTTTGATTGCATTTTACACCAATCTTTTCAGTTCCCAAATCATTTTAGTATTGTGACTTTGTTGGTATGATTGGTGGACTGATTGTGCAAATCCTGAATATAGAATGAATGGTGAATGTTTCGACTTATAAAGTGGAGTGGTTCTTATAGCTACTTATCATCAATTAGAACGGAAACTTTAGGACAGACATTGAAGCCGGATATCATAAGTTTGATTCTTAATTTCTTTCTCAAAATTTTGCTTTCCTCTTCTTTAACGAGAGTGCATGCCCATAAATAGTTTTTTGAATGTTCTAAGTCGAGCTTCATGAACATGTCCTGAATTGTCATGTTATAAATTGTCCATATGTCATTGTATTTTACTCGTTGGAAGCCAATATTGTTTAAGTCAATTTGTTGTTATCCCATGCGTATCCAAGTAATATGGTTGGCTGAAATTTTCTCCTATTATGATTTGTTGGATTAAGCAGCTAGGTTTAGCTTGAGTGTATCTGCTCATGCAAGTTGATGATCTTGGGGGTAGTGATTTGTGTCTGGTATTAAGCCTCAAAATCGTTCACATTTTGAGTTACCTGCATATTTGTGTGCTTTAATTGCCTGGAAGTAGACTGAACTCGCATAATCATTTGGGTAACATAACACTGCGTGACGTCGTCATCATCATCATTATTATTTCATAAGCTGAATTGTTTCATTACTGCATGAATCATTAATTTGAAAATCAAAGCTTCATGACTGCACGCGCTGCCCAGTTGAGCTAATGTACGTTCTCTTTCTTTCTTTTTTTTATTATTATTTTATTTTTACAGGACACTTTTCTTCCTCGGAATCCAACCTGGAATTCTATCATATACCTAGAAGATCTTCGATCTAGCATATGAAGGTGGCCATCTTTATCATTTCAGGTGCCTGTGTAATTGTTTGTGATCCAAGTGAAGGTTCTCCTAACTCAGGCTCTCACTATTGTGGCCTATAATTATTGCAGATACAGAATAATAGCCGTTTTCCTTTGCCTATTTGCAAATAATATGCGCTCACTGTCTTTCAGTGCACATCCCTGTGATATCATAATTTATGTTGGGTTGCCATTGGCTCTCAAACTTTTGTCACACCCAAGTTGGCTTGTTTTGCCTTCCGTGGCAGGCGTACGCTAGGCTTTTGAAATCATATACACCTTATCGTCCATATGTGAATAATTACGAAATTCCTTTGATCTTATGCAGATCAGATATACTCTTTTTCAAAATGCATGTGTTACAAATTTTGGATTGGATTTGAAAGGAAAGGACCACTGGTCTTTTTGAAAATTCGCATAAGGGATCGTTGATTGGCACGTTCAAATGCGAATTCACGGCTTCTGTTTTCGTTGCACGGCGTTGAACAATTTATACATAAAACGGAACAAATATAATATATTCCATGGTAAAAGGTGTTGCCGGCAGCCAAGCCAGACAAGATAAGGGCACGACACTCATAGATCGGCCTTCTTTCATCACCCGAGTCCCAAAGTCAAAAAGCTTCTTGAGCCACTGTTTTTTTCTTTTTCTTTTTTTTTTAATATCCTCACTATTAGTAAAATATGATACAGCGATACAATAATTCCAGCTGCTGGGTGGATACTTTTAATATTTACAGCAATGTGATCCTCCAATGATTGAAGTATCAGCCAGGTACATAATAATCCATCTTTTCCACGGGTAGGTTCAAAACTGATGTTTCAACCTACATCAAAAAGAAACAAGGGGCCAACATTAATGATGAAAGTTCGATAAATCGCAGTCTGATTTATACTATAGTTAATTTACACTTTTCCCCAACAAGCAGAATATCTCAGAGGAACCATTATTCACTGACTTCATTATGGTTCAAATGTGCTTATAATTCATGACTTAGTTGCAAAATCTCAGGTATAGCCTGTTGGTCTCATTTCTCAACACAGGACTTCAACAAATTTCCCTTCCATGCGGGAATCCCACCCACATCACATCAAGATATCAAGCCCTTTCACACACTGAACCACCACCCTGGCCCAACTCACTGTCTTCTAGTAATTCGTGAGCGACTATGCACACATACTTGGCATGTAAATATGAATTTAAGCACGGACTTTTCATGCCTTGAGGCTCACACCCACACTGAAGGTGAATTAAAAGCGTGGGCATACAAATGCCCTTAAGAAAACAAATTATGATTGAATATTTGCAAATTAATGCTTAACAAAAATCAGCAGCAGCAAGCTTTTGTTGACTCTGGAAAAAAATATTACCAAATGATCCAAAGTAAAATAAGTCACATACCTCTTCAAATGGTACAAAGACAAAAGGTGTTAGACCCCTCTTGTGTGAGACAGCAGGCACATCAGGATTGTGAGTTTCATCATCCTGCCACCCTTCAACCACTCCAAGAATGTCCTCATCAGGGCCATTGACCTCATTATCATTCATACCACTGGTAACAAGTGATAGCAAATCCATCCGGTTGTTAGCCCCAGCTGTTGTACCCCGTAATCTATAAGAAAATACAGGTCAGTGAAGTGAGTACTAAAGAAGCTTCTAAATTAGGCACAATATAAAATATCCACAATTTCACAGCATGCAGAAATACATATAGTC
The DNA here is from genome assembly GCA_030449905.1 of Luvunga scandens. NCBI lineage: Eukaryota > Viridiplantae > Streptophyta > Magnoliopsida > Sapindales > Rutaceae > Luvunga > Luvunga scandens. The sequence goes on along the minus strand of JASUUG010000798.1, from coordinate 2,830,488 downwards.
TTCTGGTTCAGTAACAACTGCCTTCCTAAAACAGCATAACCTTTTTCCTTTTAGGTGGACTGAGCCTGAAATTTTAAGGACCTTTTAGTTTATATACCCTTTTAAGTTCACGCATTATATTCAAGTGAATATTAAAGGAAGTTAACTGAGAAAAAAGTCATCAGATAATCACATTTGACAATAAATGGGTGCACATCTTCCTCCCACCCCAAAAGGAAGAAACAGTAAGAACAATAATAAAGAAAAAACAAAAAAATGAATGAGATGGCCAAGTTTTGTTATCAAACTTCAGAACTAATGCCCTAAAGAAACAGTTATTGTACCTTAAGCGGATTCTTAGCACAGTTGGACGCAAACCAGGGTACAGGACAGCAGCTTCCACCTGCAACAAGTTCCCACAAGAACTTTCATGATACATATTGAGCAATGACGATATGATTTGGAAAAATTATGTATTTCAAACTCAGCTACCAGAATCTCTGGTTAATAATGTGGCAAAAAACAATGGCCTAACCTTGTCCTCTGACAATGTATAATGGCCAGTAAATACACAGTCTGCTTTAGCTGCACGGAAGTTCATGATTTTTGCCACATCTTTGATCTTTTGAGAAGAATTCTGACAATTACAATGAAGAAAGAAAAAGACAGCAGTCAGTGGAGAAACACAGGATTATTTCGACAATTGAGAGTGATGCTGGCTCAAGATAATAACCTTGTAAATAAATCTGCCAGAAGGGAAAAATCTCATGTATCGGTAGTAGCAGACCTGAAAAAGCATTGACAAAAAAGTAAATAATGCACAGAAAATTACTCTTTTCTCTCAATAATTTAATTTCTTCTAGCACCACTTTAATCAGTGAACTTTCTGAGGCCATTATCCCCTGCAAATCCTTTACAGCCATTCCTTCACAAACATTTCACATTTAGTTTTGATATATTACCTGCACATCTCATGTGTTTTATAGTTCATTGTTCTTGACATTCAGACACTAGCACATTACTATTTACATAACCTACCCAACAAATAACGTCAATGAAAATTGCAAGAACCAAAATCAGGCTTTGATCTTAAATGAATAGTTCAATAGAGAATAGAATGCTATTAAACAATCACTTGGATAGATTTTGCTTCCCCCTTGAGATTAAACCTTTCATGTATTATGCCTTTCTAAACTTAGTTTTGTAATGCTTAAAAAAACATACCACAGAGACCACATTTTACAGTGAAAGTAATTCAAAATGTTTTTGGAGAAAAGTACATGTTTATCAATACAGAATAGAAAAACATACTATGTGGACAGGGTTGGTAATCTTCCACTCAGCAACTCCAGCTCGGATATAGGTGTTCCTACTCACATAAAGACCTGAGGATTGAAATCTGTGTTAGTTTCATCATATATCAGGTGGAAAGTAGTAACCTTAATTAAATAAAAATCAAGCTGCTGGACTTTAGTCATACATTTTTATCAAAACTAAAACAAAAAACTGCAGCACATCTTACCATCAATGCGGATCCTGGGTCTTAAAAGCCACATTTTCCTCCAAGAACCCTCATACCTTGACTGTAAAATCTTATAGTTTTCCACCATTCCAGAGAGCTTCACAAAGGATACCCCAGTTTCAGCTTGAATGATTTACATATCATAAACTAAAAAAGCCATTCATAATCAATTCCAAGTTTACCTGCCAAGCCTTTAAGCATGCATTACGCCAAAACACAGGGTTACGAATTGTGTACCTCCATTTCCTACAGACACAAGATGCCTTTCCTAAGTCATATGGACTCATTCGTGCAAAGACCTGCACGTGAAAATATTATTGCTGCAAATTAACTAAAGATAGCCATCAAATAAAGAAGAGTAAAAGCAGCAAGTCAGATTAAGCATGGAAGGACTTCTATGAAAATTCATTTTCAGTGGATGAGTTTTCAGTAAAATCACTTTAAAAAACTTCATCAGAAAACACCTATCAAGTGCTTCACCAGAAATTCTTTCCTCGTCCAAAATGTGTAATGTGTCTGCTAGAAAAGCACCTATCATATGCTTCTTCAAAAAGCACTCCAAGTGCTTCTACATATCTCCAAAAGATCTTTTCACAGTTTGAAAGCACTAAGGGTGATTCCAAAATCACTCAATTTATATTACAATGCTGAAAATATTCAGTTTCAGACACTACAAATCAAATATGCAGAACAGATACTTTAGCCTCGGTTTCTATTCTTCCAAGCATACAACTTTCGCATCAATGAAACAAAAAGAAAAAAAAAACTACATATCAAAATAAATTCAATTCAAAATAGCTCATTTTATCTATTTGAGAAAATAATTCCAGAATTAAATTTCAGTAAACTTGTAATCTTGTGCAACATGTAACAGTAATACCTCGAAAAGCAGCTCATCCGGCAAGCAGCGGTGTATAAGCGCCGTATCAACATACGGTTTTCTACTCACGCTTCCAAACGGTGCTACAGGCCTCACATTAATTCCATAAAGATCTGACAGTGAATCACACGAAGAAAAAAATAATTATAAGAACAAAGGCAGCGTTTGGCAGCATTGAATGCGGGAAATGAATTAGAGAGAAAGAGGTCCAATTCCACTAATCTAATTCCCCTGCTACCAAACAAAGGCAAATAGAATTTGATAATTTTAATTAACGAAGAGAATTAAAGATAACAAAGTACGCTAGCTGTAATAATTAACTCTACCGAGCCAAGGCCGTTGCGTGACGAAGTGCTGTACGGTCTTTAACCGCAGAGAAGATTCCAGCTCAGCAGGAATTGTCATGGCGAAATCTGAAAGATGAAGATTTGAATTTGACGGTCAATTGATGTTTTGAATGGCAGAAATTGTAAATTTGGTGGAAATAATAGTACCTGAAGCCATGGTCACGAAGAGGCGGTTGTTCTTCGAAGGAAATACAAGGAACCCGAAATAATCGGACGGCTTTCCTTTTTATTCATTTTGTTTCACGAAACGATGACTGTCGAACCTGTGGACCCCACAATGGGCTTTTGTCTATATTATTGGTTGTTAGAGTGACACGTTCTCTTTAGCTGACGTAGTCTGAAATTTACTTATTTTATGTGAATTTTACGTTTGGCCTCGTTGTTTTACAAAATTTAGCCTACTAGATTTTATAATTTATCCATCACAGCCCATGTTGGCAACTTCAATTTTATATATTTCGTGACATGGCCGACTTAAATTTATAATTTTTTTTTTCATTTCTCAAATAAAAATCCTATTATTCTCGAAGAGGCAAAAGCATTGGAAGTGAGATTTTGTTTCATGCAACGAAGCAGAATTTCAACATTGGACTCAATCTTAGCATAAACGAAGTAGTTTTTTGCTTTAGTCAGCTACAAAAAGTAATCACACACACCGACACGCGCGCACACACGTGTATATATATATATAGACACAGATATCATAATAAAGACAGTGACATTTTTATTAAGAAGTTCAAGAAATTGCTCTTTTGTGGAACTAGGGATAGCAAAAATTCACACATTAGACGTCGCAGGGGATTTTTCCTATTGAGGAGGGTTCGGTGATGATTTTATCCCTAATTTTTTGTACTGGAAATGAATGAAAATGTTTTTTTATTCAGAGAAAGGATAAAGATGAGGTGGAATTCCTATCTCTCCATATTTTCTCTTTTAATTTTTATTTTTATTTTATTTTTCTAAAATTATTAGTAAAGAAATAATAAAACTAAAATTATAAAATATTAAACATTGGTATAAATAAAAAAATATTAAAATATTTACAAAAATAATATAAATATTAGTTAATTTAAAGACTTTAATATAATTTAAAGTTAACCACAGTCTAAAGCCTACAACTCCACAAACCGACAATCTACAAATCACACCTTAAGTTACTCTCTCACACTCTCACTCATCATTTCAAAATTATTCGCACAGCAGACAACATTCATCTCGTTCTCATCTCATCATAGCCTAGTGGTACGTCGCGTCGTTGATGGCCGAGTAATCAAGGAAATGCAATGAAATCTAAGTCCATGTTGTGAAATAGTCTCTTTTTTTTCTAGTTGATCACAGAACAAAATGACACACCAATTAAACAATGAGACAGACATTTTCATCTGACTGGAATTAATACTAAAATTTGAGGCTTACCTTCATGAAAATTGGAACAAGTCCTCAGTCAATCATAGTATCATTGACAACATTGAGTTCCATCGACAATTCAATGCATTACTGAAGTTTTTGTCATCTAGTGAGCAAATAACAGAAGCAATGGAGTACCTGAATATGAAGGCGCATTAGGTAAACGGTAAACCGTGATGAAGGTCAAAATTAATGCCATTGATATGAGGAAACTTAGAAGTGATGAAATTAAAGGAAACACCAATTCCACCATTCACACCAATCAACAATTTCAGTTTTTCAAATTAATACAATATAAATATTTTTGAATGAATTATGTTTTCATCATTAGAAAAGTGATATTTGTACAGCAATATTCACAAATAATTGACCTATTCTATTGGGATTGTACAATAGATTAGATACACTTGGTATTTGAATACATTTGATTAGATAAACAAAGAGTTCTTAATATCATGGAATATTTTCTTTTATCATGCCCCTTTAAGATGGACATCGGTGGAGGAGTCCAATATTGTCTTTAAGCTGCAGAAAACGTGGCCGAGGTAGAGGTTTTGTGAGAGCATCAGCGAGTTGATCCTAGGAGGATACATGAGCAACAAGAATGGCACCTGTTTAGACCTGCTTTCTAATGAAATAAAAGTCAATGGCAACATGTTTTATTCTAGAATGGAACACCGGATTAGAACAAAGTTGGGTTGCCTCTACATTGTCACAATAAATGACTGGACTTTGCGGCACCGTGATGTGCAGTTTTGACAATAAAGAACATATCCACTTAACTTCGGCAGCGGTGTTTACAATTGACCTGTATTTGGCTTCAGTAGAGGATCTGGACACAGTCCTCTGTTTCTTTGAACTCCATAAGACGGGGTTACGACCAAGGTAAATAATATAGGCACCTGTCGATGAAAAATCATCCTTGTTTCTTCCTTAGTCTGCATCGATAAAAGCATGTAAATCAAAACTGGAATTGTGGTGTAGTTGTATGACATTATTAATGGTATCGGACAAGTAGCGTAGTAACTGTTTAACACAGGTCTAATGATCAAAAGTTGGTCGATGCATAAATTGGGACAAGCGATTAACCACATAAGCAATGTCATGGTTGGCTTACAAGAAGGGATTGGAGATTGCCCATGGTAGTTCTATACTCACTTGTATTTTGTAGAGACATGCCATTATTTAGAGTTAATTGAGCATTGGTAGGAAGTAGAGTCATAACTGATTTTGCATCCTGCATTTTGGTCTTTGCCAACAACTCCATTATATACTTTTGTTGTGATAGGACCAACCCCGTTGAATTAGGGATAACTTCAATGCCCAAGAAGATAAAGACCCAAGATCTTTTAACGCAAACTTTTTTGCCAGAAAGGAAACAAACTCATCAATCTTGTGAGGCTGATCACATGTAACTATTAAGTCATTCACATATACAATGACATACAGCATGAAGTGGCCGTCATTATACACAAAAATCGAAGATCGACTAAAGAATTCTTGAACCCAAATAATAAGAGAAAGGTTCTGAGTTCATGATACCATGCTATTGGTGCCTGTCGCAAGCCATATATTGCATTCTTCAGTTTACACACATAATCTAGTTTATCATGATTAAGAAAATCACTTGGTTGCACTATATATACATCATCATACAATCGCCTCTGCAAGAAAGCATTGTTGACATAGAGTTGCCGTAATGACCAGCCCTTACTGACGGCAATGCTCAAGATAATCTGAATGGTGGTATGTTTGACAACAAGACTGAAGGTGTCATGAAAGTCAACCCCTGGCCATTGGTGAAACCCCTTTGCTACTAATTGGGCTTTATACCTGTAAAAAAAGCCATCATATTTACGTTTGATTGGGAAAATCCATTTACAACCCACCAAGTTATATTTTGAAGAATGGGGAATTAATTCTTAGGTGCCATTTTTAACCAAGGCAGTGAACTCATTGGACATAGCCTTTCGCCACTAAAGCTCTTTCATTGCTTGGTGCATTGTGGATGGTTCAACTTCTTCGATTTTAGCTAGTTGTGTATGGAGATTCAATTTCTTAATAGGTTTGTGGATATTATTTTTTGCTCGAGTTGTCATTGTATAGGATGGAATACGTGGGTTGGTGTTTCAGGGTGATGTTGAGGTTCCTCTACGGACGATGAAGTATCGAGTGGCACGATGGTAAGGGTAGTTGTAATTGGAGTAGTTGAGGAAACCATGTGGCAATGGTGTTTAGATGAGGTCGATTTTCTTGTGGCTGAAGATGATTAAATGAAAAGACATTTTCAACAAACTTAACGTGTCTAGATACATAGACTCGTGATGTGTTTGGATCAAGACAAAAATAAGCACTTTGAGAGCTGGAGTAACCTAAAAACACACACAGCTTGGAAGTGGACTCTAGCTTATATGAGTTATAAGGTTTAATCCATGGGTAATATAGACGCCCGAAAACCTTGAGTTTTAAATAGTTGGATTGTTGATGAAAAATCTTTTCATACGGATTTGAGAAATGGATAGTAGGAGATGGCATCTTATTTATGAGATATACAGCAGTTGAGAAAGCATATGTCCAATAGGTAAGAGGAATGGAAGCATGAGTTAAGAGTGTTAGACCTGTTTCAACAATATGTAAGTGCCATTGTTCGAACATACCATTGTGCTAAGGTGTGTGAGGTGGAGTGGTTAAGTGAGCTATGACATTTGTGGAGAAAAATTCTGTTAAAGCAAGAAATTCAACACCATTGTCATAATAAAAGGTTTTAATATTTAGCTCTAGGTGTTTCTCAACTATGGCTTTGAATTTGATAAATACATCTCTCACATTAAATTTTTTTCGTAAAGGATAAAACCGAGCATATCTAGTATAATGATCAACAAAAATCACATAGTACTGATAGTTATCAACTGAGAGTACTAGAGAGATCCAAACATCACTATAAATAACTTCAAGTGGACGAGTGAATTTTATTGTTGACTATGAAAAATTCAGTTGATGACTCTTATTAGACAAGCATTACAATCAAATGAAGACGACATAGAAGATGTTAAACACAAATTGTAGGAGGAAACCATATGTTTGAGAATGGGAACGAATGAATGTCCTAGTTGGTGATGCCGAACATGGGAGCTCATTTTGATATTGGAGAAAGCTAGAATAGGTTCGGATTTTGGCCACTCATATACACCACCATTATTTTGGCCCCTCAATAGGGTGTTCTCGGAGCTAAGATCCTTCACAAGAAAACTAGTAGGTAAGAACTCAATGGCAGTATTGTTAGAATTGCAAATCTTATGTATGGAAATAAGATTTTGTTTCATTTTTGGAAGACAAAGCACATTATTCAGCTGAAAATTTTAAAAAGGAGAGGGAAGAATAGTTAAACCAGAGTGAGTTATGGACAACTCAGTACCATCCCCGATAATCATGTCATCGTTTCTTTCATATGAATTATGTAAGGAGAGATTCTCTAAGTTAGATGTCACATGGTGTGAGGCTCCACTGTCAAGAAGCCAGTAGGGGTGATTGATGGATGTTGCAACAAAGTTAGCTTTGGGTTGCCATGGAGTGGATGAGCCAGAGGTATTTGCCTAAATTTGTTGCAACTTATAGGATGGACACTTCTTAGCAGTGTGTCCTGAAATTCAGCAAAACTGACAATACCCCATATATGGACATTGCTGTCGAGTTGAGTTGTTGTTTTGGGGCTGTCCTTGATTTCTGTTATTAGAGGAAAGTTGCTGGCTTATGTTGTTGGTAAGACTCCAATTGTTGGTGGTACGGGTGGTGACATGTGTGGCGATGGCAAAGGTGGATTATGGCTTCGAGACATTCAGTGTTGCTTTAAAGTTCATCAATTTTTTGTAGAGCTCCTCAAATGAGATTAAAATATCTCTTACTTTGAACAGCTTTGACTATTTCTTTGTAGTCATCGCCAAGAGCTTCTAAGATCTTGTCGGTAAGATCATCATCATCAAAGGGTAAGCTAAGCAAGGCTAACTCATCAGTTCGAGCTTTGACATTTTATAGAAATTCAGTGACTGATTCTGGTCCCTTGGTCAATTGTTTAATTTGGTTTTTGACTTGTTTGATTCGATCACGAGAGGGTTTGGCATAAGTGTTGGCAAGTGTATTCCATGCATCTTTGGAGGTTTTTGCATTCGCAACAAAAGAGATTATTGTTGGAGAAAAAGAGCCAATGATAGCATTAAGTATCAATTGGTCTTGTCGGATCCAAAGACTATGTGCGAGATTTGGAGTTGTGTGGTTGTTTGTGAGGATGGCGGGTGGGCAGGGTTTTGTACCATCGACGTAGTCGAGAAGATTATAGCCAATGAACAAGGTCTAGAACTAAGGTTTCTAGGACAGGTAATTGGTGGAGGTTAATTTCAGTGGTGTTTGGGCAGCAACGTTTCTAGTGATAAGAATGTTATTTGGGTCATTTGTGTTTCGGATGGTAGTGTTGGCATGGTTATTTGCCATTACACAAGTTCAGAAAAGAAAGAAGGGAAAATTGGAGCTTAATGCTCTTATACCATAATACAATATAAAGATTTTTGAATGAATTACGTTTTCATTATTAGAAAGGTGATATTTATACAACAGATTAGATACACTTGCTATTTGAATACATTTGATTAGATAAACAAGGAAGTTCCTAATATCATGGAGTATTTTCCTCTATCACAAACCCTTGGTAAGCATCAAAAACCTTCTCCATGATCAAAGTAGTGTGGCTCGACATTGCTTAATTAAATACCTGGTTGAACCTTTGACCAGTTCATGGGTAATTAAATGCTATCATTCCATATGCCTTGTTGAAAAGGATCCAGCCCCTTAGTATAGACTCATTTAATGTAGCATTTATTGGAGTGGGGATGAGAAGTGTTAATTCCTCCTATTCCAATGTTTACTTGCATAATTTTAAAAGGAGTGAGAATCTTACCCTGTGAACTCTACTTATTTTTTGAGTGGAAAGTGGAATTCCCACTCCTAAGCAGGGAGGTGGAAGTGGGAATCCATGCCCCCTTCTTCTTTTTTTACCTTTATATTTATTTAAATTATATTATTTTATAAATTATATTTATTAAAAATAATAATTTTAAACTTATTTAAATATAATATTATTATATTTATTTAAAAATAATAAGTTGCATTGATTTTAAGTTAAAATTACTTAAAAATAATATTATTATATTTATAAAGAATTAATAATATTACTATATACTATTTTTATTTGAAAATATAATATTATTATATTTATTTAAAAATAATAGTATTATATTTATTTAATATTAATAATTAATAATTATAAATATTTTATTCTAAAAAAATTAATTTTATACTATATTATTAATAATAATATTTCATTTGTGATACTCTTATCAATAATTTTTTATTTACAAAATTAAAATTAATAAAAAATAATAATTTACATTATTAAGAATATTAATAATTATTATTAATTTATAAATCTAATAAAATAATTTTTTATTTTGTAAAATATATTTTTGTATTAATTTTGTAATAAAAAACTATAATTCTTTAAATAAGAGTAAAATTATAATTTAAAATCATTTACTCCTAATGCAAGACAAAGTAAATACATAATTGGATTTTGACTCTGATACCATACTCTTTTTCCAGTATAAGTAAATAACTTACTTCCACTCCTACTCTACATTCTCAATTCTAAAATTTTCACTCCAATTCAAAATGTAAAAACTACATAAATGCTCTACCGTAATACAATGATCCAAAACATAAGCCTAATAGTGCATGTTCTACCACAACTCAACTGATCACTTGACACGGAAATGTTTCAACTTTCAACACAAACATTGACCCTCAAAACTTTTTTATTTCACCAATCCCCAAATGACGTCAGTGCGTATGCAAATATTTCTAACATGCCTCCTAACATTCATTTAGATTTTAGGTTATATTAGATGTTAACTTTTTATCTTGCAAGACGGGACAAAATAAGCCAACTGAATTTTGCAGCAATTGTAATTCAATCTTTGTAATTACATATGTTGTTCATGTAAACCCAACATTGCCAAATAATTACATATGTAATTGAAACCGTAAAAACTAATAGAAGAAAAAATATTTTTGTAGAAAAAAAATATGCCTTATCCATCACGACTAATTTAAATTTGTGAGGTGTTCCCAATTTTGAAGGAATAAAGGGAAATTTATAAAATCAACCACAAATTTTTTTAAATTTTCAAAATTAACCCATGAACTTTATTTTAATCAATATTAGCCAAAGCATGCACCAAGTGACGAAAATACCCCTCTCATTCTCACCGAGCTTTCTCTCCTCCAAATCAAACAATTTCTCTCCTATAAGTGGGCTACTCATCACCAGTAGCTTCCTACCATCTCGAAGTCCATCTACGGCAACCAACATCACCAAAATTACGGTTAAAATCATCAAATCAAAGATTAGTTCAAAAACCCTAGATTATTGCATGTTCTATGTGTATTATGTTGTTATTTTGTTGTGTTGGTGATGGAAGATTGAAGTGTTTGTGAAATTGGTGGTATGGGTGAGGTTGTTGGTTAGGGTTACGAGATGTTGTTGATGTGGTTTTGAATGACCGGTGAGGTTGAGGTCGCGCTTGTCGGTGCTGATACATGCGAAAAGAGTGATCCTCAAGTGCGACATGCACCCTATTGCTTAAATTTGGTGTGACATGGTGTCTGTCGTCCAAATTTAGTGCGACAGGGTACTTGTTGCACTAAATTTGTGCAATAGGGTGCCTGTCACACCAAGAGACATATTAATCTAAACTGTCTCTTAGTACGACACGCACTATGTCACATAAATTTGGTGCAATAGACACCCTATCACACGAACATACAATGACACCGATAAGACAATTTCTCACTAAATCAAGCCACAAACACATTTCTAAGTTAACAAACATCTCATAAACACTTGGTTATTAAAAAACAATGTATAAATAATCTAATAAATATTTTATCAAACAACTAATGTGTAATAGTTTTACAAAATTAAATCTCTTTCAATTAGCTTAACTAGGTTTTGGATTAGATTAAGATTCAGGTGTATTTGGTTGAAATTACTGTTACCGTCGTCGGTTGCTGTTGCCGATTGCCCTCTCCGTTCATGTTTGTGGATGATAAGTCAAGAGAGAAAGTTGCTCGTGATTTGGTCAAGAGTTCAAAATTTGGGTTGAAATAAAGAGGGCAATTTGAGGTAAAAGATTTATACTTGACTAGTTATAATAGAAAAAATTTTGAAGGGTTAAATATGAAAAATTGAATATTATTTTAGTCAATTTTGTAAATTTCCCAGGAACAAATGTCACGACTAATTTGAATTTGGATGTAAATATGTCTTATCCATCACGGAGGGGAATCTGTTCTCCTGCGAATATCGTTAGTTGAAAAATTGCAGTTGTTGACTTTCATATTTAACCCTTCAAAATTTTTTCTATTATAACTAGTCAAGTATAAATCTTTTACCTCAAATTGCCCTCTTTAGTTGAAACATTGCAGTTGTTGACTTTCAACTTAAAATTTTGAAACTGATGTCATGTAAAGCATGCGGGAGTTTGTTTTAAGTTTACATCCACCCCTTGTGCCATTATTTTCGTGTCTCAGCCACAACCATTAATGTAGTTTTTTTTTTTTATTTAAATTTAAACTTAGAATCCCATTAAAATTATACACAATACGACAAACATGTTATTTATTTTATTTTAAAAAAAACCCATAATATAAGAAATGATTAAAATTATCTCCTTATTTTTTTCTTCTCTCATTATCTCTTGATTTTGGCTACCTTACGGTTTATATAAGATACAATCCAACTAAAATAAGTGATTGGAGGTTAGCTTAAGTAGGCTAAATACTCCATTTTTATAAGGGGTTGTACCTTATTGATCCTGTAAGATAACAAAACCCTTGTCTATTTTTACTTTATTATCTAGAGATATGTGGCATATAAATAAAATAAATGATTAAAATTGAGTATTGTATTTAATACAATGTTAATCATTAATTTTTTTTTTAACACGATTTTGAAATTTATAAAATTACAAGCTAATCCTACTCATTTTTTTACAAGACATGGGCCACTAGATTGAAGAGTGAAGACAAAAATATGAAACGAGAGGATAACAATCCCAAACAAACACTAGCAACAATTGTTGTTTTAGACTGTTGCAATAATTGTTGCTAAGTCAATAATCATTATTAAATTATTCATTATGTTGCTAAATGGAAAAATAAAGAATAGTGCTACAATTTTAAATTTTTTTCTCAAAAGAAAAATTTAAATGATGTGACATGCATCAATTAATTAACTAGATAATATAATTGATTCACTTAAATCTTATATAAAATTTGAAATATCTATCATTATTCAAAAATAAAATCAAAATATGTATTAAATTTAGGATTGACAAAAAAGTTTGGGTCGGGCCGGGCTGGGCCAAGCTATTCCTGTGAGCCTAAAACCTGGCCTGTAAGGGTTTGGTGTAGATATGAGTAAGAACATTTAAAGTCCACTCAAATTGAGTTTGGATAAAAGCTTAGGAAAAAAGTCCGGACTTGTCTCAAGCTTTTTAATTTATAAATAAGAAAATAAATTTAAATTTAAATAAAAAAGAAAAAAACTCAAAATATTAAATAAATATATTTTTTATATTAGGATGTGTCATTTATTATGTTGTGTTTACTAATATTTTGTATATTGAACTATTCTCTTATTATGTATTTGATAATTATCTTTAATTTAAATATTTTTTTACTTTATTAAAAAATTATTTTATATTTAATAGAAAAATCTAGGCCTGTACAGGACCAGCCCAAACCCGTAAGGGCCTGGATTTATTGTGAATAATATGGACTTGGGCCAAGTTTTTCCCATAATTTACCACCCCTAATTAAATTATCTATTATATTAGGACACTATTAATGCAGTAATTATTGTTAATTGTGAAAATATGTGTTGACCATAAAAAATATATTTTGTACCGATACTCGGCAAATTGCTAGCTAGTCAACTCTCAGCTATAGTGTCCATTTCCACATGCCACGCATGACACCGAAGATTTTATTTCCCATTTTTCAAGTTAAAAAATATAAGAAAAAATTTTAGGAAATATAACCAAAAAAATTTAAAAAGTATAAGTCTATTATATATTTAATAGAACGATTTCAAGATCGATCGAATGAATTAAACGGGTGGTGGTGGTTACATCTATATTTCCTTTTTATGTAATAGGATATCGAATTGATTATGATTGTTATCAGGAAAAATGAAGTATACAAAGCCTTACACATGAACGAAGCATGCAAAGCCTTGTAAAGTAAGAATAAAATATAAAGTATAGAGAACGAAAAATAAAATAATCAATTAAAAAGTATGGAGCATGCAAAGTAAAATAATTAATTAAAGAGCATGAAGTATGGAGTATGAAAAGTGAAATAATTAATTAAAGAGCATAGAATATGGAACATAAAAAATAAAATAATTAATTAAAGGGTAAAGAACATGAAAAGTTAAATAATTAATTAAAACGGAGTATGCACATACAAGATAAAGTGATGGTGAATTAAAAAAAAAAATCTAAAAGGTTCAGAAACCAACTTTGAGAAGGAAATGCATATTAATTCTGAATTAAACTCTAATCAAATAGTGGAATCATATCAGAATAAGGAGATATTAACAACTTAGAATATTAAAAAATTATATTATAAATAAAAAGTCTTTGAAGGCATAGAAAAAAAAAAGGGGGGGGGGCAAATAACTAAAAGAAAAAGTTCATTTTAATTCTTATTAGATAATAAACTTTGAAGATTGTTGTTTTGACTCTCATGAACATAGACTAAGTACTGAACCATGTAAATTTTTGATATTTTATTTTCTGTATTGCCTTATTTATTTAATTTCTTAATTGACCCAAAACAAGAGTGAAATGTTTATAGATTGTCTAAGGGTGCGTTTGGAATTGAAGTTGGACAGCTGTATCTTCAAAACTACAGTACTAAAATGTTTGCAAACACTATCGGCTGTAACATGAAAACTATGCTGATATGATTTTTTACTTGGATAATGAAAAATCTATTATATCTTTAATAATTTTATCAAAATTATTATTTAAAATTTATATTTACTACATATCACTAATTTTTATTTTATAATTATAATCTTTTTTCACAGTAATTATAGTTTAAAAAATACAATATCTCAATTTCAAATGCACCCTAAATCGAATCGCACTTAAATTTGCGTTGGCGAAAATGAAAAATGAAACATGGACACGAGACGTTTGTCATATGGAACTTGGATCTTCCATTGCCGATATTCCATCATTGCATTATTTGGGTTTATTTTGAGTTTGATGATTGAATGACTTGAGTTGGTTCTATTCAAGCAAAGCCCAAAACTGTACAAAATTTAGCTAAAATCCAATTCACTCCGATTTAAAGTGGCACTATTTTGTGTCCTTTTTTTTTTATCCTATTTGATTCATTTCCAAGCAATAATAAATATATGAACTTTCTCAATTTTGTTGACACGGAATACTTAATAAAACGTGTGGTTCAAGTTTACTCTTTCATAAATTATTTTTTCACTCTCTTGTCAACCTCTTAGATGATACTTTTTTAGGTTTGATTTGGCATAACTTTTTAAATTTATCTTATTCAAGTAGAGCTTTTGTTGAAAAAACTTTAACGGTAAAATTTTTATCTAAAAGTTTTAGTCATTTGGTTGTTAATGAGAGTTTTTATTAAAAATTATAAAATTACTTTAATAAGTAAGTTAATTAAGGTTATGTTAAGAAATGAATGAAATAAGATCATAAACTAAATAAAAAGATATTTTAAATATTTTAATATTTAAAAGAATTTTCAACTTATACGGCCAAAAATCTAAAATTTAAACATTTACTTGTAAGGTCAAAAATAATTTATTTAATGTTTAAAAGCTATAGTAAAAAAAAAGTCACAACAAAAATTTAATAAAAATTTATGAAATTAAATAAACACTTATAATTATTAGATAAGTTATACTAAACAAACACCTATAACAATTACTATCGACGGTAACACGTTTCCCTGCATGTTTCTTCATTCTTCTCCTTTACTTCTCCAGTTGGATTAGGCTCCCGGTGCGGGCCAGATCAACGAGTTAAATTCAACTCATCTAGATTCTAGGCGACAAATAACGAAAAAGAAGAAGAAGAAGAAGAATGAATGACTATGAATAAGGTCATGTGACTTGACTTAGCAATGAGCCCAGAATATGAATAGAAAGCTTGTATCAGAAACGCACGAGGATGAAATCATTGTATATAAACCTTGAAAAATTAAAATTGATTACTAAAAAAACAACCAAAAAATCTGAACCATGTACAAATGGATCATAAAGAAATCAACCGTTAATGGCCTTCGAGACTTTTTTTTTTCTTTTATTTTATTTTTTAACTTAATTTCATCATCTTTAGCACCACCAGGAAATTAGCGGGATTAGAAAATTCAACAGAGGAAAACGACACCGTTTAAGAGGCCGGCCTTGGGGAGGGTGGGATAATTAATTAAAAGAACAAATTTTAACCAGACATTTAACAGATGTCACCAGTCAATATATCTAGAAAAAAAAAAAAAAAAGAACTAAGATATTAATCAGATCACAAATAATATGAATCCTCCGCCAATACGCAACAGCATGATGTGCGGATCCATTATTTGAAAAGTATAAGCCGGGCTAAACAGCAACAACAGCTTTCTCTAAACATATTATTTAAAAAAAAAATATATATCAAGAACAGGAATGAATCAGAGCTGAGAGTGAATGTACAGGAGTGTGAGTGTGAAAGCAAGGCGATGAAATTTCCACGTTGACAAAGCTAGAGCTTTTGATTTGTCTCCAGTCATTTTCTCTGCGACATACTGCCACTGCCCTTCTTCAATATGAACAGTGGAACGCAAACCGATGTAGTGATCGTTTAACGCAAAAAAGAATTTACACGTTTTCTGAAATTCGGGAATTGACTCGTGACTAATGACAGATGACTCACCATGTCTCCAGTCCTCTAAACTGAATATTGACAATTGGTTGTTTCTTCTGGAGACTGGAGGGAGGACTTGCTTTAATTCATTTATTTCCAGTCTTCTCATCTTGATCCGGATTGAAAAAAGTCACATGCGCTGAAAGAATTTCCCCCTCTGCAAGCGGGACGCTGATTCGACGCCACTCAGAAGCGCTATTCAATACAAAAACAGTGAAAATTTTCAGCACTAGCATGGCCTTGCCCCTGGCAGATGGGCATTTTGTAGCAGGTAATGCAACACAAGGATAATGTCAAACAGTTAGCGGTGATGTATTATTATAATACACTACAGCCAATATTATGGAATATAGGATATCAAACGCACCGAATAATTATTAATAAGAATGTATTATTTTGTTGGAACACTTTCTTGTTAGTGATTTAGGGGAGAAGATAAATGTCTTGTATAGGATTGAGTTTATATATTAAAGTGTTTGGTAAATTTTAATTACTGTAATTTAAAAATTAAGTTGATTTAATAAGGCACGATAATAATAAAAATTTATTATTTTTTTATTAATTTTTTTAAAAAATTATACTTACTATAAACTATCAATTTATATTTTATGATACAGTTTTTTTTTTTTTTACAGTAATTATAACTTCTACAACACTTAAATATTAAAAAGAACCGTAATAGAGCTTACATTAAAGGCCATGACTTGTACAAGAGAGAAGTATAGTATTTTTCATAATCGCCCAATATTCAGTTCCTGTCTTTGTAATTGAGAAACCCCGTATGGTATTTGGGCACTGTCACTTTCAAATTCTTCAATACCTAATTCTGTAGTCTTAGGACCTCACTATATTGGCAATAATTTAGGGGCACTCAGTGTCAACGAAATATGGCCGATAATGTTGGGCACGTTCAGTAATTTTGGTAAATTCAAAACGGTTCTTGCTGCAATTTAAAAGCAGTTTTATTCGGGTTCTGATCCGGTCATCAGTCCTTTTTTGTTTGGCGATTGGAATAAAGCGGGGGATGCCCCTTCGCTGATTACCGAGTCTCGATGAGTCGTTTTCCTCTTTAGGGAGAAAAAGAAAGAAAGAAAAGGCCCGACCGCAGTGCTGCCACCATCAATCACAGGATTTCGACTGCTCTTAAATTTCATTTTTTTGAAATAGATAGATTTTGTTTTTTTGATAATAAATAAATGAGTAATTTTATTTAATTGTTTCTCATTAAAAAAAAAAAAGGATTTTAAAAAGTATCAATCATGTTCTTTTTCAAGATATATCTTTTGACGTAAGATTGAAACATTCTGCCACAATCTTTTGCATCTTTTTATTTTTTAATAAGGAATTTTTGTTACCACTTGCTCGGTTTCTCCCATACAACTTTTATAATACACCATTAACTCCTTACTAGAGTCTAAATTTTCACCAAAAACGAAAAAGGGAAAAAAAAATCCTCATAACATTAACTACTCTCTCTCTCTCTCTCTCTCGTCGTTAAAATTCTAACATTAGCGAGATAATAGGATGATTAACACTGTAAAAAAAAAAAAAAACTCAAAAACTGTAGACTATAGAAAAGAAAATGTTCGTCTCCTCGTATTTGAAACAACATCGTATTAAAAAATTAGTTGGTCAAATCTTTGATCAATTCACCTCATAAAAAGTCATTTGTAGCTTCAGCTGAGCGTGGAATAGTCAGTGCATAACAAAAATTAAATCCTTTTAATAAGAATTGCTTACATTAAGCGATCAATATATAAGCATTTTATATTAATTAAATGAATTGAAAATTTTATTTGTGGCTATCCAATACTGCCGTTATAATCAATCAATTTCAATATACATACATACATAAATACATACATATATACGTACGTACATGTATATATATATATATATGCTTGTTTATATTTTAGTACGCTTTAACTTTTAAAATAAAGAACCTCCTCATTAAGGCATGTTTTTTTTCTTACAAATCAAGGTGATGTATCTCTATCATATGCCGACTTTATCGCATTGGCATCGTCATTTAAAAGTCTTGGTTTCAAACGGTAAATATCACACAATTCACTGCTTTTTTTTTTTATTATTTTAATTTTATCTTTGATAAAGACCTTCTTCATTAACTTGTCGGTATTGTTATTTAGCTTTTCCAAGTTTGCGTCGAAAACTCACCATCAATTGCTCCTTCGATTCTGCATTTCACATTAACCTCCACAAACCATTTGCCTTTGGTAACCCTGTGAAAAGCAATCTCTATTCGCTAATACTTTTCGATTTTGTTGGACATTATTTTTTTAAAAAAAAAAAAAAAATTTATGGTGAATATGAAAGTTATTGACAAAATTCACACACTGTGAACTTCAACGTCTACTGGGGCCATTATGTTCATTACAAGGCTAATTAAACGTGTGTCACTTCATAACGTTGCTGTACAACGCATTACAGTCCATAAAATCAATCGACTGATTCACATTGGCCTTTCGAAATGATGTCCCACGGATCCATTCAATGTGAGGTATGCTCTAGAGGTGCACGGAACCTTAAAAGTTCAAAACAAAACGTTAAGAAGAATGTCGTATACGGATTCATTTTCTTCAAATAACCTTTTTGGACGATAATACCCCAACAATGATGGCGGGCATCCACTACATAAATCGATCGCTCGTGGATCACCACAGTTGGCGTGTCATCATATTCAAGGATGTTTTTGTCCCAAAAAAATTTTAAGTTACGATATTTTTACGAATTAACCAAGTCTTTTTTTTTTTTTTGGTTTAATTTTTCAAAAAATTTATTACAATGTACTACCAAAAAAATCTGTGGCTCGACTATTCTGGCATTTATAACGGTCGACGATATTATCATAACAAGGTTGACGCCTTAACGGACGCTATTATTAGTTGTAACAACTCCAATGAATTGCTTTAATTAAGCTATAAATTGACCGCAATTAGATGGACTCAAATCAATCAGAAAAAAAGTTGAAGCCAAATGTAAAGAAGCTCGATTCAAATAACGCGACTTAAGGTGGTGGGAAACTCAAAATTGAATTGACATTATCCACAAATAATGAAACCCAAAGACATCAATAATTGCTTTGGGGTTGCTTGCTACGTTTTGTTTGTGAACAGTTTAAAGATGATGGTAGCACGCACGTATGGTAGATAATAGATTGTGATAGATAATTACTAATTCGATTATGCAAAATGTGTAATTTCTTAATACGGAGTTAATATTTCATGGGAAATAGTAGATTTCTACCGAAATAAATGAGAGTTCATGGTATTCATTTTTTATTTTTAAACCACATACGGTGCAAAATCAAAAATCTTTTAAATGTACGATAAACTTAACATATAAAAGTGCAAAACAACTGAAGATCATTGAAGTCTAATATAATAGTAAACCTCACAATTATTAAGAAGACTCCGAACGAATTATCTTAAAGTCACGTATCTATTAGGAAAACTCGAATCCTTCACATTAAAATTACGAATGATAGGTGCTGTCTAAATACGATCAGGAGATTAATGGCGGTCATGGGACTTATTCGTTAGCTAGAGAGAACTAATATTATATGGCGTGATTTAATATCAATAAATAAAATATGTTTCTTTTTTTTTTTTTTCTTTTTGTAATGCTATTTGAGCTAATACTATGCTGTTACTGTGTTTCACTAAATGGAATTACCGTTTGATCCAAAAGCAACAATAATAAATTAAATGGTCCAAAATGGTAAGATTGAAATAAATCACAAATCATGACCTAGAGGTTTATCAATTGCAAGAGAAGAGACGACAAACATGAATTGATACGAGACGTAAAAGTTCCACCACTTTGACAACATCCTCCTCCAAGTGGATAAATATCAAACTATTCGACAAGGCATATCATAGTAAAGAAAAGAAAAGAAAAGAAAAAGTAATTATTATTATTATTATTATTTTCTTGGAAAAACAAAAAGTTGCTGCTACTTGATTAGTTTTTAATTCCTCCTGATGATGATGATGATGACATAATCATTCGCCATGATATCTTTTTGAAAGGATGAGATGTAATGCATATTTGGGGTTTCTTTCTTAATAAAATTTTCTCTTAAAGCAATTGAGATTAAATAATAAAGGAATAAAGTTGGCACGAGTTCTTTCACTATAACATTGCAACAGCTTAGGAAAAATTATGGCTTTTCGTGATTTGTTTAAATCTAACAACAATATAAAAACATGAAGTCAGGTGACTTTCCCATGATTTTTCTGCTTTTACTACTACTTATCGAAGTGCCTCGTGAATCATTAACTTTTTCTATGTTAGGTTCTTATTCCATATACAGTGAACACCAAAAAAAAAAAAGCATATTTCCAGGGTGCTCAAGGCTCAAACAATCCATTAATCCTTATACTATTTCTACAATAAAAAGATTATTAATTATAATCCATTAATCCTTATATTAATTCTACAGTGAAAATATTGTTAATTACGTTAACAGTAATAATAAGATCTTAATTATCATGGAATAAATTATTAGTTTAGTGTTATAGTCTGATTGAATTCCGTAGAAGAACAATATTTGGGGACTGAATATTACAAATTTTATTGATTTTCTTTTAATTTTGCCTTACTTATACGGGGCCAAACCTTTATTTCGTGTTAATGTTGAATTTTTAACTGATGACCCAAGCTTTTGGGTTACACCATTGTTGAGTGTTTTGGCTAATTTCTTAAGCTTTAGGCTTAAATTCCAATAATGGCTAAACAGCCTAAACTGTAAAGTGATTATCACTTTTCTGTAATTTAAGGAAACATGGAATCTCATTTCTCGATAAAATTGTGTAGCCATTTAAGGGAATAGATTACGAAAGTGGACAGTTCTCTGGCATTACTCAACAAACAAATCCATAAGAAGCTACAACCCAAAGCCAAAATTTTGGCATCTTCTAAAGATAATTCAAGAAAGTTGAAAGCAAAGAACAAAGAATATTTCCATACAGCACACAGCTTTGCTTTGGCATGCCAAAAAACAATTTTTTTTTTTTTAAAAAAAAAACCCGCTTCTCAAGTAAACAATTCAAAAAACAATTATTTTATTTAAGATGCCCATTTAAACTTGTCCTTTGAAAAAAAAAAAAGAATAAATAAAAGAACGTTTCACAAATCACATGCATAAATGGTAGCGGTGGCCTTTGTTTTTATTATTTTTTGCAGACTGCAAATTTTTGTTACCCACTTCCTATTTTTTTGTTCGCATTCATCTAAAATACCCAAACTAAATATATCTAACAATATTTCTGCTGCACTATGACCATGCATGCCCACACATAATTAAAAAATCATTTATGCTAAAAACAGGAAAACTCACTCAGCCGTTAATATTTTATTATCAAATTTTTGTACCATATCGTTCATAAGATTTGTCCCCAGTCTTGTTAATACAACCATAAATTAATTGGAAAATAATTTTATTTCAATATGTATCATAATTTAATAAATCTCAAAGTTGACGATTTTTGGTCTTTCACATTTCATAGTCCATATATTTTTTTCTTTTAAATGCAGACATTTGCGCTAAATGGCTAAAAAAATTTATACATTTTAAAATGTAAATTTTTATTAACATTAATTTAGTACCTATTTGATACAGCTTATGTAACGAACATAAATACTTATTTAATTCTAAAACCTCTTTTCAAATTTTTTGTTATTGTTTGATTTTATTTTGAATAAAGATTTTAGGAATTTAATAAGCTATTTTGTCTCTACTAAAACCCAAATTTAAGAGTAGAGATGGAAGAGAATTTTTAAAGGCTAAATTATTTAAAATGCCTATTATTTATTTCATAATATTGTTTCATCTCTTTAATAACATAACTTTCAAAACTTGTTTTTTAAATTAATTTTATAATTTTTAATAAAAAAATTTATTGACAATCAAATAACTTAATTTTTTATTAAAAACTCGACTTATAAAAATTCTACTAGTAAAATCTCTATTTGAATAAACTTTATTTGAAACAATTATATCAAATGGAGCTTTAATAATAAATATTATAGTTAGGCTATAAAAGAATGACACGAAATATAGAAAAAAAAAATAATATGATGAATCAATAACAAGTTTGATAATTGATAAAACTAATATTATAATATCTAATGGATGAATACTACATTGATTAGATTCAAGCTAAGATTTAATTGCTACGAGATTTAGATATAGTGCTGCGTGTACACCCAGCCCTTCGTAATCTTCCGCCATATATGTGTGTAATAATATATAGTTAAAATTTAATTAATTTTATATTATTATCCTATAATTATTAATTTTATATTTTTAAAAAAATTAGCTCAATACAAAATCTATATTCGTTTTTGGGACCTAACAACATAGAAGAGAGAGAGAGAGAAAAGTGTATGACTGATCATTAAATTAGGAATAAAATCCAAAATTAGGATTACTTAAACTGTTTATTGGGCTGCGATGTATTTTTCTCATTCTAATTCAAAATGGGATGCGTGTCAAAGCATTGATGGTCACGATTCCAGTGGAAAATTAAAGTTTGAAAAACGTGAGTCAATTGGTCAAAATGTCCAGAAGAACACGGCAAAAATACTGAAACAAAAAAGGCTGCAGAACTTGTACATTTTTATTCTAACGCAATTTATGTGGCCATAAATCTTTGGCATTGAATTATTGAAAAGTACAATGTTTGACGAATAAAGTTTTATCCAAAACCGAAAAGATTGAAGAAAAAGATGGTGATGAAATTAGCTGTCATGCAAAAAATACTAAAATTTTATGAATTTTCAGAAGAAATCTATAACTAATTTTAGAATTTTGAGAAGGTTAAGTGATTATTTACAAGATTGTGGAAGAGCTTTCCAATAATTAAAACCTAAAAAAAAAAAATCTATTTTCAGAAACTGAGTTGCATTTCGATTGTGAGGTGCTTCTGGCCCTGTACTTTAAAACCCACTGGTCCACTGGTCGGTCAAATCTCACATCACATAATTCACTTTTTGTTGTAGAAATTTTGTTCATTGTTTTTCTATCATTTTCCCATTTTATGCATGTAGTCTTAATACAAAACAATTGCAATTAATAATGCCATCCACTTCATTTCTAAAATGGGTGAAATCCTCATTTTTATATACAAAGTTAGATCCATAAAACATGTACAAAAATAGTATAAAATTATAAAAAAAAAATTACTTTTTTAATTTGGAAATGTTTTCATAAAATATGGTTTTACCCAAAAAAAATATGCTTCTTCATGTTTTGAAAATATCATAAAAAAAATATTTATAAAAACAATTAATATGTCCAATCAACTTTAACTTACTGGTGAGCAATTTCTTACCTTATGATTAAGATTAGAATTTGAGGCTCGAACGCTTGTTTTGGATGCAAATTTTTTTAATAATTAAAAATTCCTGAACTAGACGTTAACCATGACGCGTCCCAACCAAGCTGAAATAATCCGCTAAATAATATCTTTAATAAAAACGAATTGCATGAGTCTAAATCCGACAATCACGATTCTGTCTCTACACTAAAATAATATTAATTTATAGAAATATATTGGGTAATACCTGCATTCTATTGATTTCCTTTCTCTAAAAAAACGTATAGTAACAAATTGCTTAATCTTGCAAGTAGAGATGGCCAATGGGCCAGTCGGCATGAGGTACGACACGTGTTTATACAGCACAACACGCATGTGGATTGGGTCATACTTAAAATTTTAAGGGCGCGAGCTTTAAAAACACGACACAATTAGAGATGCGTTAAAGTACGACATACGAAAAAAAACACAATAAGCATGTTTTATTTTTAATAAAAACAAACTTAAAATTTTATGATTTTATAAATAATTTCAAATTGAAAATTTTTAATATATTTTATTAGCTCAAGTTTTTTAATTTTATTTAATTCTTATTTTTTAAAAAAAATTATAATTAATTTATGTTTATAATTTATTAAATAAATAATTGATATCATATTTTAATAAATAAAATTATAAATATTATGATTTTATAAATATGTATTGATACTATTATGAACTATGATATATAACTCTATATAATTTCAAATTAATAATTAAGTTAACTCTCAAGAAAAATTTATTATTATTCTTGTTGTCAAGTATTACAAAAGAATTCTAATACCATAGAGTTAAACTTAGTAATTAATATTACATTTTCTTATTATTATTGAATACGGACTTGAGTTTTGAATTTTTTTATTTTATTAAATTTATATATAGATATATGGATTTAAAAAGGCACATAGATGTGAAAAAAATGCGTTAATAACTTAGTATGCACTATTAAAAAAAAAGGTTTAGTGGCACGAGCACGAACATGTATGGACTTTTTTTTTTATGGCTGGCACGACTCGTTGGCAATCTCTACTTGCATGCCTCCAATTCTTAGTGCTGTATGATCATCATCACATCTGTGGTCCAAAGTCCTAATCAGATGGTGCAATTGAAGTGATTCCTAATTTGCTCACAAAGATGATACCGCTCGATTAATGATTGCTTCATACTAAAAAAATTTAGAATAAATCAAAGGTAATATGTTAGTCATATAACAAACAAATAATATTACAATATATATATATATATTAAAAAATTAATATGTAAATAATAATTATATTAAATCTAATTACATATGTTATACATATATCAATTAATTATAATACACCAGGGTTATTCTAAAACTGCTCTTTCGTCCCATGCCTTCTCGATCAGCTGGGTCTACGTAATTCGTTAAAAAAAATATATAATAAACCAGTAATCTTTATTGATTTTGTTTAATTAATATAATAAAAAAGAAGAAATAATATGAAATGAATTAAACAAAATCACAGTGTCA
Source organism: Luvunga scandens (assembly GCA_030449905.1). Lineage (NCBI taxonomy): Eukaryota > Viridiplantae > Streptophyta > Magnoliopsida > Sapindales > Rutaceae > Luvunga > Luvunga scandens. Next base: position 2,805,423 of record JASUUG010000798.1, on the reverse strand, counting down.
ATCTGTCTTATTAAAAACGGCTACTGAAAGTGGTGGGCCCCGACACTAACTGATGCGATTCGACGCCCTGCTGAACAACTACTAGGACAACTTCCTTTTCGCTTGTGATTACTCCTCCTTCATACATATTCGTCCACGTGAGTATTTCCGCTTACACCCTTTATCACCACGTGCTCAAAATTCCCCCATCTTCTTATATCTTATTATTTCTCTCTCTCTCTCTGGGTGTGTTTCTTCTCCTTTGTTTGTATTTTTTTCACTCTCATCACTTTCTCTGCAAACATGATGCTTCAACGACTCCCTCTCGCGTCCAAAATCTTGAGCTTCAATTTAATTATTATTATTCTCTTGCAAGTTGAATCCTTAACGCCGGCGAACAACGACTATGCTTTCTTTGACATAAACTCGTTGGGCTCGTCAACAACAGCAGCAACAACGCCGGCTTTGAAACCCGACGGCGGCAGCGTCAAGAACCGATCGTCGACGTCAAGGAAGCCATATTCGAGCTGCGAAGCGTGGAGCAAGGCGTGTTCGAAGGAGGTGATGGAGCTGGCGCGGCGGCCGGAGACGGTGGATTGGCTGAAGAGCGTCAGGAGAACGATTCATCAGAATCCGGAGCTTGCTTTTCAAGAATTTGAAACCAGCAAGCTCTTGAGGGCCGAGTTGGATCGGATGGAGATTGAATACAAATACCCGTTGGCCAAAACAGGTATCCGGGCATGGGTCGGGACAGGTGGCCCGCCGTTTGTTGCCCTCAGAGCTGACATGGATGCACTTCCGATCCAGGTTTTTTTTTAAAAAAAAAAATTAGTTTTATTTTTAGTTCCCAAAGAACATATTAGTATGTTCATGCATGTGTCATATACATGGATGTATGAGCTTGCGTCATGCATGCATGTGCTTGGATATACTGGTGGGTGGAAATTGTTTTGAGATTTGGGAGTGACTCAAATTCGGAAATGTGAATATTTTTACTTTCTGGGAAATTGTTGAAATAATTTCTCTTCTCCTTCTTCTCTTGTTTTTTTTTTTTTTTGGGTTTCAAAACCTTAATTCATGCCATATTATTATTATTATTATTATTTTGCGTCTGCTTCCTGTTATTTTACTTCCATTTATTGTGAATTTGTATTTTCAACTACTTCCCCGAATCAACAAAAATAAAAATAAAAACTTTTCATTTGTTTCTAAATAAAATTATTCATAATGTTTTTCGATCCTTTTTTTTAAAAAAAAAAAAAATAAAAGCTTTTCATTTTTTTGAATAAAATTATTCATAATATTTTTCGAACCTTTTTTGTTAGCAATCTCTTATTACCACACAACTCATCGTTTTACTAATCGTTTTTATTTGTTTTCGTTAACTTATTGATATCCATCATTTATGTGTCAGAGTAGATCAGATCTCAAAATGTACTCATATTTGTACTTAAAATCCTGCGAAGCAAGTCAGAGGGAGAAAAAAGCACCTGAAGTCAGAATTGTCTTAACAGAATATTCCTTGATTTTAAGCCTCTTATGAACAAATACGCAAATATTAGTTGGCATGCTACTGATTATGTCAAGTGTGGGAATAATGTATAACAGGAAGCCGTCGAGTGGGAATACAAAAGCAGAGTGGCTGGCAAAATGCACGCTTGTGGTCACGATGCACACGTTGCCATGCTTATCGGTGCGGCCAGGATCTTGAAGAGCCGCGAACATCTTTTAAAGGTTTGCAAAGGAAAGAAAAAGAAAAAAAGAAAAAAAGAAAAATGCCCTTGTTTATCATTTTCTTTGTTTGAATTTATGGTTTTTTTTTTTTCTTTAACATCATTTTTAGTACTTGAGAAGCTTTTTGCACATTGGGTTTCTCTCTGCATGGATGTCCAATTTGGTGATGAATTATTGCACATTATGGAATGAAACTAGGTGGTGGCGTTAGCGTAATTGTCACTAGGCTATTGAAGAATAATGTGTGGGTAGGACGGTGGTTTTGCTTTTCGTTGAAGGGTTGTAATTTGTATGGGCAGCAATTGCTTTTCAAAACTTCCGTGGACGAAATAATAATAATGGGCCTCATAATTAATTTCCAGTGTGTAGCCGTATATGGCCTTCATAGAACAGGCCGTTTGCTTTGCTACTGACACGTCTTGTCTTTATCAATTGCCTCCCCTAACGGGCAAGCTATGATACCATTCATGATCGGGGGTAGTAAATTTTTTATTTAAAAAATTGAAAACCTAATATTTTTCAACCCTATTTTGAGCATATCAGTCCACCGTCCTTGTATTTACTTTGAACAAAAGACTTTGAAAAAAAGGAAAAGAAACACGAGAATTTGGATCGCTCATTAACGCAAAAGTCATGGATACTGTGAGTAATGTGCTATCAAAACATCTCTTCCTTGATCTTAACTCACTTGTATGAAAGCCAAAGATGTTCTTTGCTTTTGCTTTTGCAATTTTTGTCTGTTCATTTCCTCTCAGTCCAAAACTCAACCATGTTACTTTGTTTCAATGGGGTGTCGCATTAACTGTGTATATATATATATATATATAAAATAATAGGGATAGGCTGAAAAGATTCATCGTTGGTTTGCGTGTGGCATTAAAAATTTTAGGTATCTGATGTGTATGGGTCATGGGCTTTCTGTGTATGCACTTGTAATGTAAACTAAAATCGACTTTGCTTTGGCTTTGCAAGGCGCTTTCAGTATATGCCGTTACTCTCTGTCCCTTTCTTTGTACTATTTTTTTAACAAATCTTTGATATTAGCTTAATGTTACTCCTTATCAACACGAATGAACCAGCGGCCACACTGCTCACACATGGTCTGTCTTGTGGACTATCATGCATCACATAGGAGGAAACTTATACTAGATGATTCATTTTTTGAAATAAAGATGAATGCATGTTTGATAACGTCTTCAATTCAGAAAGTAAAACTGATTTTGTTTTTTTTTTTTTAAAACGATAATAGCGGGGCCAGGATAATACTTTAAATGGAAAAGGCAATGAACATTTGGGGGAACTTGGGTAGAGGTGTTGTGGTCTAATGATATTACTTGAGCAGATTTATTAGTTTTTTCTCTTTTTAAATGTCTATGATTAAAAATTACATAGGGAGCTAGCTTGCAGGTTGGAAATTTTCTTCACCAAATAAAACATGTTTCTCTAATGAAAATTTTGTTAGGTCCAGAACTAAGTCAACTTTATGACGTAACGTATAGTGTTTCTTCATTTTAAAAACAATTGACATTCTGCCACGTATTTGTTTAGGTCAGATGCTGTAGCATTAACCCTTTTTGGTTTTCAATTTAAAAATAAATATGCTTATCTGGATTTATTTTAAAACATAGTTGCACGCATGCTTGGTCTACCTAACCATTATAATGTCAAACATTATATTATTTAAGTCTATAGAAAATTTGAACGTCTTCTCATTGATTGCAGCACTTCTCTCTCTCTCCTTTCCGAATTGTACCGGCTTTGTTTAGGTACTTTTATCATGCAACATCGTTTTGTGTATGGACTAATCTCTCTTGAATGAGTTGGACATCAATAGCTTGCCCAGTGGGAAAAAAAGTTTAATCAGCTTGAGCTTTTCTTAAGCAGCTTAGAATCTTGTTACATATGCCTTTTAACCAGTTATAAAATGAGATGAAAACAGACATCCTACTTCAAGAATCTAATGGAATGAGAACTCAACTTTTCCAAGCGCCAATCAAAATAAAAAGACTTCTTTTTTAACAAGTTAACACTTTGCTATGACAGGGAACTGTAATATTGATATTCCAGCCAGCGGAGGAAGCTGGCAATGGTGCAAAAAGGATGATGGCTGATGGGGCTCTAGAAGATGTTGAGGCAATATTCGCCGTTCATGTGTCCCACGAGCATCCTACCGGTGTCATTGGTTCCAGGCCAGGTCCTTTGCTAGCCGGCTGTGGCTTTTTCCATGCTGTAATTAGCGGAAAAAAGGGTCGTGCTGCGAACCCACACCACTCAGTTGACCCTGTTTTGGCAGCCTCAGCAGCTGTGATTAGCTTACAAGGTCTTGTTTCAAGAGAAGCAAATCCCTTGGACTCTCAGGTGAGTCTCTCTTGGTGGATAATTACAACCCATTTTGCTCTCAATCCCTCTCTAACTCTTTTGGACTTCAATGACAGTTTTAACTGCTATTGTTAATGTCTCAATATGCAGGTTGTGTCTGTGACCTATTTCAACGGCGGAGATCACCTCGACATGATACCCGATGCTGTGGTCATTGGTGGTACCTTAAGAGCTTTCTCAAACACTAGTTTCTACCAACTACTACAAAGAATAGAGGAGGTTTTTTTTTAATAAGCCCATTCGCATATTCATCAGAATCTACTGAAAATACCTTGAACAATATGAGCTAACACAACTAGGACAATCTGAAACAGGTTATTGTCGAGCAGGCTAGGGTTTTTAGGTGCTCAGCATCAGTGGATTTCTTCGACAAGGGTAACACAATCTATCCCCCCACCGTGAATGATGAAGACATGTACGAGCATGTGAAGAAAGTGGCCATTGATTTGTTAGGTACTACAAATTACAGGGTGGTTCCACCAATGATGGGGGCAGAAGACTTCTCTTTTTACTCACAGGTGGTTCCTGCAGCTTTCTACTACATTGGAATAAAAAACGAGACCTTGGGTTCAATACACACAGGACATTCACCCTATTTTATGATAGATGAAGATGTTCTACCTGTAGGTGCTGCAGTTCATGCAACTATTGCAGAAAGATTTCTCAATGAGTATGGACCAGGCTGGAAAAATTGGCTGTAGCTTAAGCCAATAGAGCAGGAACTATTTTAGCTCAAAGATCAAGAATTATACTAACTTGTGCTCCCTTTTTTTTGGTGCACTTGGCAGTTAAAGGGCATAATCTACCACATGCAAGGGGTAAGAGTGTAAATGATGTAAGTAGAGGATCCTCTGCTGGTATCATTAGTTTTAAGTTGTAAAACCTACCAAATGTTCTACATATTTGTAGCTTGCTTTTATTTAATTATATTAAAGGGAATTATTCTGTCCGTAAGATTCTGGAGAAAAAGTCCTGAAGCAAAATCGAGGCAAAAAGTGTGCTCTCACTAATTTATTGTAAATACTAGAAAATAACTGGTCCTGTATGACATAAGGCAGCAATGAGATTTTCAATTTGGTAAACCATAGACCACCCGAAATGACTGAGGCATCTACAACTTAAGAATCTTTTTTGTGAGAATGCCTAATCTAACTATTAAACTTATCGGAATGATGGCCAACAGACTCCAAATTCATCTTGCTTGGTACAATTTTGTTTCGACATTACTTCCTGTATCACTTTCATTTGCCCATTGCAAATAGTTGAATTAAATCTTGGTTTAATCTCTCCTCTCTCACATCCATATGGGACACATACATTTAATGTCTAGGAAACATGATATTTCATCACATTCATCAACTCCTGTCTGAGGAAGAAAAATAGAAATTCTGCCTTGATGCAAACATAAATTTAAGCACATTATTTATTTCATCTATTCAAAGAGCACACTGCAAACAAATTTTGAAAATTTCCTTCAAAATTTCAAATTCATTTTTTTAGTGTTAAGTACTAAAAAGGATAGGGCTTCTAGAGCTTTATCAGAACTAACAACACCTTATAACTCTGACAGTTACTCACCTCTTTTCACCACATAAACATCTAGCAGCTTGTAGAGCAAAATATGTGAGGATGATATCAGCACCAGCACGTCGAAGGCACATCAAAGACTCCATCATAACCCTCTGCTCATCAATCATTTTGAGAACACCACCAGCCTTGATCATTGAGTATTCACCAGAGACCTGGTACCATGAAGAAGTGAAGTCAGAGAGAGGTGGGAGGAAATGGAAGTAAAACAATATTTTTTTGTTCAGTTAGCAGCTGGAGAAAGTAACTTTAGATTGTTGTCCAGAAAATACTCCAATAATTGTCATTTTTATCCAACAGTATGCCAGTCTCAACATAAAGATGGTATGGATAAATTCTAAGATAAAACAGTACTGAAATCAAGTAAGCTCAGAACAGAAAAAAGAGCACCTGATATGCAGCAATCGGCAGAGGATATTTATCCCTGAGAAGCCTAATGACATCCAAATAAGGAAGGCCAGGTTTCACCTGTGAACCAAGGAAAGAAAACTTCAGCATGAAAGGAGATTCGAACATGAAAATAATTCAGTAAGTTACAAAAACAGCAATACTAACCAAAAGGATGTCAGCTCCTTCTGATTCATCTGCTTGGGCTTCAACTAGAGCCTCTCTGTAATTTGCTGGATTCATCTGATAACTTTTGTTTATCAAGCCAAAATAATACACAAAAGTAAGCGCCAGAAATACCGAAAAACAAATTTACCATATAATTCAATAACTCTAATCACATACGTTTTTTTATCTCCAAAACGTGGATTTGAATCCAATGCTTCCCGAAATGGACCATAAAATGAACTCGCATATCTGTTTGCTTGACAATAGAAATTGGCGCATTAGATTAGTGACAAAAGATTGCATACTTGTATTTGTATTGCACCGGGATGGTCAAACATAACCATAAACAGACAAAGACGGAGTGCACTTCATGTACCCAATGAAACAATATTGTTATAAATGCGCTTCTGATTAATGACAGACTCAACCAAATTATGCTCTCTACACCAAATCAGGTGCTATGTGCTACAATTACAACATACAATCATGTGACCATGAGACATTGAGAAATTATGAACAACATACAATCAGAGTCTGTGTGTGTGGTCTACTGAAAAGGAAATATCCATTAACATTGCAATATGTAACAGGAAACAGAACATTATGAGGTAAAAGAAACATCATATAGTAAAATTACTTGGCTGTATAGGACATGATAGAAACATGCTGAAAACCTTCAGCATCAAGAGCTGCTCGAATTGCTCCTACACGACCATCCATCATATCGCTGGGACTCACAACATCTGCTCCAGCACGGGCCTATTTATAGAAGTAACGACGCCACTATGGTCAAGAACTAGTCAGGTAAATCAGAAACAAAAATATGGCAGTGAATACTAGAAACATCCTACAAGGTTAATATTGGGCAGCTGGTGAAAAACAGCTGGTGAAAAGAGAAATAGCCAACTAAAACCAATCAAAACACCTTCTCACTACATGTAAATAACAACAAACATTAAGTCATGCATGAAGTAGTCTTCAATCTCAAGCAGTCACAAACTCAGACTGTACAACAATATGGTCTGAATAAATGACCGCATCAACACCTAAAAAAGCAATAACTCTTCCTAAACCTCAGGAGATCACAGATATTTTTAGAAACTAAATAGAGACACCATAAATTTTAATGGTGGAAAATCAACGGAAATTACCTGGGACACAGCTTGTTTACATAATTGATGCACTGTTTCATCATTCATAATGACTCCTGCAGTACATTGCAGAAAATACAGCAATGAGTGACTCTGTATCTGTAATCATGAAAATTTCATAATTTGACCAATAAAAGTAGCTGAGAAACATGGGCAAAGGTTCTCTTTCCCACACGTGAGTGTCCACTTGCACATACATAAAGCTCATTTCTTTTGCCCAATCAAAAGTTAAAAAGAAAATTTCAAAGGAGATACTTCCACATTTCTATTTCCAGACGTAGTAGCAACAATAAGGATACAGACTTACCGTCTTCTCTGACAATACCATCATGCCCATCAGAGGAATATGGATCTAAAGCAACATCAGTGTAAATTTCCTAAAGAAATAAATATTAGTCAAAAAAATTACCACAATTCCATACATAGAGAATCCTAGTCAGAAACATAACTACTTACAGAAGCATAAATGATTTTGACCATACAAGTAAATAATTTTGACTTACAAGATCAGGGTATCTGTCCTTGAGCAGCCGTATCGTACGAGGCACCAGACCATTATCATTGTATGCTTCATCTCCTGTGGGGGACTGAAATGCAAAAACCAATTACATTATAGAAGCCCTGGTTTAAAGAAGAGAAATGTAGAAAGAGAATATAAACCTTCAAAGCATCTGGAACTTTGGGGAAGAGCACAACACTATTCACACCAACATCCCGTGCTTTTGCCACCTGCAGCAAACAATGCTTTGTTAAATGGAATTAAGCAATTCTATAAGCAAACTGCACATGAACATTGCAAGAGTAAAACAGAAAAGATGCTCCTATACATTCTGCTAAACAATTTTTTGCAAGCAATGGGTAACTTAAACTCTAAAAGTTCCTCCTGTAGCAAAGAAACAACATATAATTTTTAAAGACAATAGAGTGCTTAATCGTTACTGCCTTAGGCAGTAAACGTAAATCCAAACTTTCTTTGTTGAAAATGATAGGCTGAATAGTGACAGCTGAATCACCTCTTGAACAAGTCCATGTCTCCAACCAAGTCTATAACAACCGGGCATGGCCCCAATAGGTGTGTCCTCCTCTCCTGCAAAAATTTTCAGCTGATTTATCCTATTAACAACTCACCTGCATGTGCTACTGCTCACAATTTGAATTTATAGCTGCACAAGAAATATTCATAACAGAAGCACCTTCATGAATAAAAAGTGGATATACAAAATTTTCCGGTGAGAGATTTGTTTCCTGGAAGGATGCTCTCATTGCAGGGGACTTCCTATTACGACGAGGCCGCCGGCTAAGTGGCTGACATAAAACAATATCATTAACTACAGAAGCTTACACAAAAACAATGCATGGTAATTCAACATAAGCGAACCAAAATTAAAGTCCACTAAATCGTGCATACTTTATCAACTTGATCTTTAACGTTGACCCAAAAGAAAAAAAAATGAAGCTTTGGCGATGTCATGACAATTGAAGAATTCACTTGACAAATTAAACGCATAATTAATTACACGATTACGAGATAGAATAGAGAATAGAGGCTCACTCACAAGAGAAGGAACCACAGGAGTTCCAGCTGGCGCGGCAGGCTTTGGCGGCACGGGAGGCGCTTCTGGAATATTTCCCGCCACAACAGCCGCCTCACATTCAGCGTCACTCATTCCAAGCTTCTTCATCGCTCCATCGTGCGATTCGCTTGCCGCAACAACCAAACGACGAGCCTTTACGGTTGTCGTTTTGGCGCAATTGAACCTTAACGTCACCGATGGTCTTAACCCGACGTAGTTTTGACATTCCAATTGCTTGATCGAAGGAGTGCCACAAGGCGCGTGAAATACCGACGAAGCCATTGATTCACTTTCAACTCTGTATGAATTCACGATCAGATTCGTGCCAAATTTAAAAAAAAAAAATTATGATGAAGATGTAAATAAAAATCTGTTCGGTTGCTCAGGACACGGAGGAAAATGGACAGGAAAATCTTACCTTTGAGGTTTTAAGAGAGGAGAAACTTATCTATCCGGGTGCGATTTAATAAGTAGTGGCCAATAGGACGAGATATTAGGCCGTGGACGTAGACAGAGGATCTCCCGCTCTTACCGACCTCACTCGTTTTCTGACAGTCCAGAGTGTCGTGGATTGGGTTGAATTTTTTGTTCGTACTCTCGTGAGTAGTAATTGTTTTTATACTCGCTTCCCGAGCCGCCACTTCTCTTTATTGGGCTTGGACAGATTCTTTGGGGCCATTTCAGGCCCAATAAGGACTAGCGCAAATAAAAGCCCTTTCTTGGGTAAAGGGACTTGAGAAAGTGTGGACTTAAAAAGTTAGAATTGAAGAATCTCAACTTTATTAAATAGAGTAATAGGCCTTTTACACCAACCCCTCAAAATTTCATGCAGTCTCTTTTCGGTTGAAATTACTTAAATAATAAAAGGTAAACAAATTTAATTCTTGTTTAAATAAAAATTTAATTAAATACTTAAACGAAATCTTCTTTTAAAAATTTTCTTATATCCATTCTATTTTATAATTTATATATAAATATATTTTAAATTTCAATTAGAAGGATATTTATTTTTATGAAATTATAAGAAATTTGGATTTTGGGTGTAGGAACTGAATAATAAGAAGAAAATAAATTAAAATTTTTATTCAATTTATAAATAAAATTTTGCAAGTAATATTCTTTTGAAAATAAAATTTTTATAGGTAAGATGGTTGATTTTAATATATAGCCAGTATTTCGTAAACTAAATGGAGTATTTGGGGAATAAAATTTAGTAGAGGTGTTAAAAGACTTTTACAAGGGTATTAAAAGCTCCACACTATTGACTATTTGATTTGGGCTAACTTGCGCAGCCCATCATAAAGTGACCCAAGGGGCCAATTTACATGCGTTTTTGATGGGAATGGCTGATGGCTGTGATATTAACAATCCATGATAAAGCCATTTGTTAAATTAGCTTAAATCATGAAAGAATCCTTCTTCACTTACAGAAACGTCTTCTTTTGATTGCGTTGCATGTTACTATCGCTTAATTAAGTTCAAAATGTTATGCTACACATATACAAGTGTCCCAAGTTATACGACATCAAGCATTAAAAATTTACCATAGTGTAATGATAAAGTTTAAAAATGAATCAATACATGATATAGCCCAGTGATAATCCACCCTGCCAATAAAAGTTAAGAAAGTGGGTTCCGGTCTCTGTTATTATATAGCTGCAGATAACCCTATTGATAGATTATTTGGGAGTTGAGGATAGATATGTCCCTTAATTATTAGTGAGATAGAAATCTAAGTTGTGCCACTGCATAATTCACAATAGATTTTTAATTTATATGTATCAGAAGATTTTTGATGATAAAATAGCAGTCTTAAAAATAATAATTGTTTGCCATGACACATCAATTAAAATACTTTTTGTGAAACATATATTTTATGTGCTTGTTATTTTGGGTAATAAAGTTGTTGAGGTAATTCAAGAGGTAGCCTCAGTACATATGCTAGAGTTTGGAGGAACTTAGGTAATGTTTTTTATTTTTGGGGGGGGGGGGGGGGGTGTTTGAAATTTGAATGGGTTTAAATTTAAGTAAAGTTTGAATAGGTCTTATGCATATACTTGAATAACATGCTTATTTTTCTTTTTTTAATATCTGATATATAAGTGTTAAGGGAGTTAAGCTATTTGTTTTTTTTAAAAGGAAATGTTTGAAATATGATATATTGACATATATAACCTTATAAATATTAACAATACTTATATTTTTTTGTTAAACATAGAACAAGTTACAAATAAATCATTTGATTAGGTAAACAAATTGATAATGTGTACCTTAACAAAGCATGAGAAATAGAAAATATATCTAACACATGTATTTTTCTTGACATTAATATATGATACTTATAATGTTAATTATAGAACTTTATATGATAATTTTTTCTTGTTAATTACGTAAATCAGTCAATAATTATTTAATCACTTGAATTAAAGTTAATGTATTAAATAATATTCAAAATCTATTAGAAAATTTGAAATTATAAATACAAAGAGATAAACTATTATAAAGCACATTCACCTAAAATCTTATTATATTTAAAATTTTCATTCAAAATAAAATAAAAAAAAGCTAAATACGCAAAGAACAAAGAAAATGAGTATGTCAAAAAAAATAAAAGAATAATTTATATACTAGAAATTAATGAGAGAGAATATTAAATTTTCATTAAGATGTTTTGTTTGTAGGCAAAAGTTATAGATTCAGTTTGGGAATGTTATAGCGTTTAAAATAATTATTGTTAGCCATGTTATCGAAATAATTAGATGTGAAGTGAATCAGTTAAGTGTTTGGTAAAATTTATTTTCAAAAATACTGTGAGTTTTGAAAGCAGTTATTAGTGTTTGGTAATTTTTGCTGTTAAACTGTTATGAGAAAATAAATGACTAAAATGTACATAATGTATGATGAAATTTATTTACACATATAAAAACACGTATATACAATATTTTTTTAATTATGTATTATAATAATTTAAACTAAAAATAAAATTTATACTATATTGATTTTAATTGTGTATTATAATATTTTTAACTAAAAATAAAATTTATACTATATTACCATAGAAAACTTTTGATGTAATGTAAAATATAAAAAAGAAATAGGGTAAATGAAAGGAATATGTGAATTATAATAAAAATTATTAAAATGTTGATTTTGTTTCCAATTTAAATAAGGATAATTTTGGGTTTAGTTAATAATTATAAGGATATTTATGAAATTATATTAATTAATAAAATTGATTTTCAAAATCAGAATGTAAAAGCTATTCATTCCCTACTTTTTAAAATCAATTATAGAAGGGGTTGATTTGATTTTTTTTACCAAACACCAAAATTAACTTTTAAATTTTTAAAATTATTTTTAAATCTTCCAAAAGTAATCCCAAACGGGCCAATAATGTATTTAAATTTTTCCATTCAAACATAAATCTAAAAAAATAAACTAAACATTCTAAATGTCTAAAAAAGAACTAAAGTTCAAAAACACTAAAAAAAACCGTCCATTTTTTTTTTAAAATTTTTGAAAGTAATATAGTTTATACAAACCCACTTGAAATGTGTTTTAGTCATGCCAATATGTGTGTGTGTGTGGCTTCACATTATAATTGCTTACTAAATATGCGAAAACATAAGGCGTTTAGGTTCATGTGACTTTGATTCGACGATCTTTGTGGGACCTTTATGATATAAAAGAAAAGATTTTGTTCGACTCGTGGAATTCTCATTATTTTTTTTTCTTCTATCACGCGTGAAATTTTTTATGCTCGTGACAATCATGCTCATGGGGGGTGACTTAATGAAAAGAAGCATTGAGATCGAGATATTGAGAGAGACTGAGAGTGAGAGATCTTAATTTCAACTAAAGTTGTGTTTTTGGATACAGTGCTTTTTTTTTTCTTTTTTTTTTTTACTTTTTGCCTCGAAATCTCTTTTGTATTTCACTATTTTTTTTTTATTTTTTATAAATTAGTTTTACTTATTACATTCCGTGTGAACTGGGGCATCAAAATATCATGGTCCCACGCATAGATAGTCTTTTGACCATTAACTAATTTCATTTCGAGCGATCTCGGTTGAAAAATAATAGTAATAATCGAGTGCATGTAAGTTTAATCATAAAAATTTTTTAAATTAAACAACTCAGCCCATTAAAATGATGCAAATTCATCCACCCGATTACGTGAATCAAAAATCTGTGTCCAAGTTTTAAACAAAAAAAGTTAAGTTAAATAGCGTAGTCCCTTATATATTTAATTTTTTTTTTCCTTTAATAGAACGTTTTTAGTAGCGGTTAAAACTTAAAAAATGTTTGCTTCTTTACTCCCTGCATTTGATCAGAACAAGCAAAAGTTATTTTCCAAGATCAAAGGAACGCTTTAAATGCTTTCTATTATTAATAATAATATTTCTGAAATTATGATTATTGCATAATTGACTGATTGATACGCGTTAGGAGAATTAATCTATGAGATATTCATTCCCACCCGGGTTGAAATTAATAGTTCAATTGTTTAATTCAAATGTCGTCCTATTTACCAAAAGCTTTACAAATAAATTTAAATCTTATTTGTCCACCCAATTATGAGCGGTCGTTCTCTTCTTTCTTTTCTTATTGATTGACATCCTCAGACTTGATGGATACACAAATTAACCGATAAATAATTAATTATTTTTTTCTTCCTAGTGAAGTAGTAATGACTGTATAAAAATTTTATCCTTGTAAGCAAGCCAACAAAACAAGTTGAGCTTTGCGACCCAAAACAGAGATCCTTATTCCTGAACGACATCAATTGTCCTTAGATTTGCAACGTGCCAACCATAAAATCTTTGAACGATCGTGTGTACCTAAAATAAAGTACTATTTTGTAGAAGAAAGATATGCCTTGATTTGATATTTGATGTAGAAGCCGCTCATGCACGTCATTTCCTCTCTGCTGTTCAATTACATATGTCGGTTTTATTTTTTGAGTAGTGTTTGATGTGGAGAGAAAAAAAAAGGAAATAAAGAAAATTTATCTTTTTTGTCTATTGGCTCACTCTTTCTCTTTTCTTTCATTCTTTTCTCATTTTTTTTTTTTTTGCTCTAAACTCGGCATTTTTCTTTATTTGTAGGTCAAAGCCTTAAAAGTAATCGTTTCTTTTTCCAATTTTCTGCCATGATTTTTTTGTAAAGCAAGGTAACGTTGCACATCAATTAAAAGCCGTGTGTCGCTACTTTATAAGCAACGCTCATGATGATGAGAGAGTGTTTCGTTTTCACTTAAGCGCACGCAATCAACGTAATTTTCAGTTGTCAGGGATTCTACTCCCTATTAAACTCGAAAAATAAATAAATAAATAAATTCTTAGCCTCTGCAACTGGACAATCTTTAGATCGCTTCGTACCTTTTTAATATGAAAACTCGATCTCTGAATTTGGACACGATGTAACATGTAATAAGCTAAACTTAAATGCACGCTACAGTGCAGCGGGTTCAATTAGTCATCTTCTTTTTCTTTCCCCCACATTTTCAATTTTTTAAACGTATAATTTTAAGAGTTGTGTGAATAATTTGGAGGATGAGGATTATTATTATTATTATTATTATTATTATTATTATTATTGACCTTTAGTCTCTTTTAGGAAAGTCAGTTAAAAATACCGGTGATTAATATCTTCGCCGCTTGAAAAATTAACGTAATTTTTCATAAAATTACGTTTCTTTTATTGCGAATTAAAAAAATTTTTTTTTTTTTTTTTTACTTTAATGTTTGGTCTTTTCAGTGAAGGAGTCCGATTATAATCAGATAAGATATCAACTAAATTCTCTGTATCGTAATCGTAATACAAGAATAAAAAAGATGGAACGGTTTGGCAACCTCAGCACATGAAGATTGTGACGTCACACCTAATCTATGGATTTTCTATCTCAACACTGTATAATAGTTTTTAGGTAATAAAATATCGTCAGTCGCGATGCTTAAAAATCAATTAAACAGGAGATTAGCAACAACATTCAATCAAGATTTAACTTTCTATTATTTTGACCGGGAAACCAAAGACTTTACTTGGAGTCCAAGCTAAAAGCTACAAAATCCGCGGGCCAGCTCCCGCGAGATTTCTTCATTCAATGTGTAAAACCAAAGTTGGTTTCCCAGACTTCAAATTTACTGGACCCATTATTATTATTATTATTATTTATGATTGTGGACCCATGATTTAGGTCTCATAAAAATCCCAGCTGATTGTGTACGACACTGTAAAAATCATTTTAGGCACAACGAATTTAATGCATTTTTGTTAGGCTTACAACAAGCCATCGACGCGATCACCTTAAAAAGAGTAAATATTTATTTAATTATTATATTTTAAAATAAATACAAATTTAATTTTTATATTTAAAAAAATATTTTAAAATACTCATGTTGTTAACAAATATTATACTCTACTCTTATTCTTTCTCTCTTTTGTTAATAATCTCCTTACAATAATATTTTTGACATTAAATAATTTATTTATAAAAAAATTAATTAACAAGTTCATCAATAATTATTTATTAACAAATCAATTAATATTTTTAAGAATATTGTTGGAAGAGTGTTATTATAAAAGCAAAAAAAAAAGTAAGAATATAATATTTTTAATTATAGGAGTATTTTATGATTTTTTCTTAATATAAGAACTAAATAAATACTTAAATTAAAATAAGAGACTAAACAAATATTTATCTTCTTAAAAATTATAAATGAGATAAAATTATACAGTTTTAAAAAAATATCATAATACGCACTTTACTTTAATAAAATCATCATCATTTATTTTAAATGTATACATACATTTACGGTTATAACAAGACGGGTCAAATTAACAGATCATAAGATAAACTTTTGTTTATTATTATAATTGATTTTCAAAGAAGGGGTCCATATTACTTCGCTAAGTCAAAAAATTAACTAAAAACTGTCATGGATTTTTCTCGAGAGGGATAAGCGGAAGGGATGGCCCACAACAAACACGCTTTCCTTTTAGTAAAAAAGAAAGATTTTATTTTATAAAAGATTGATTGAACAATGAAAGATTCGAGATTGAGATCATCTCTTTCTTCTTTTAAGGTTTTTTTATTTTTTAATTGCAAAAAAATTACACTCTAAAATTTTATCAAAGATTTTTTTTTATTCTGTACTCGCTTTCTTTCAATTATTTTGACAAAAGAATTTGCCAAGATTTATTGAATTATCTGCCTTTTTTTTTTTAGAAGAAAATTTCATTAACTAATGAATTTATTATTATTTTTGTCTGATCTTTTTTGAATTCATCTTTCGCGTGAAAAAGATCCGTCAAGACTCGAACTTAATGCTCATACTGTAAGATTTTTGAAATTTTATTGTTGAATCTCGGCTGCATAACAATCAACCTTTTACGTGGGGTGATCAATAAATTTGTTGTTTGCTCATTTTAACCTTTCTTCCTTTGATTATGTCAATAATTAAGAGATCTTTCAAGATTTATAACCCAATAATCACTAGACTTGTCCTTGTTACCAATACTCTATTTAGCTGCCAGATTTAAGTTGAATGACCTTAATTTCGTGACGAGTTTATTTTTTGTTTTTGAAAAAGTTTTTCTAATAAAAAATAAAAAAAATAAAAAAATAATATATTTAGTTAGGTTGTGTTTGTTTTTTCGTTTGAAATTTGAATAGACTTAAATTAATCTGAATTCTGAATAATATGATTGTTTTTTTAATATGAATCTTTGAAAATAAGTATTATGTTGTTTGTTTTTTCAACTTAAAAATAAGAAAATATGTACTTTTATGTTTGTACCCTTATTAAATTTAAATTTCAAATAAATAATATATTAAATAACATAATATTTTAATAGTTATAAGTAAAACTACATTCAAATGAATACATAATAAATTTTTAATTATAATATATAAAATATCATAAATTTTAAATTTTATCACTAATTCTCAATAATAGTACATAATATAAGAAAAAAAAAACTAACAAGATATTTGAAATAGTCGATTTGTCGTTTCATCCCAAAGTTGTCACATGTAAAGATGATATTATATAGGATAAACATTTACAGGTAAGTTTTGTGATAAACATGAAAAATAAATTATAAAATAGGGATATTTTTTATGGTAGAAATTAATTGACTTAATTCAGATTCCTTCATTCAGTAAAAAATAAAAAAAAATTGCTTCTTTTATAAAATCAAAAAAATCTAAAAAATCTAATTAAATTATAAAAACAAACACTTTTAATTAAGTTAATTAATTAAGTTAAATCACTTTAAGTCATTAAGTTAAAAAACAAACGCGGCCTTAGTTAGAATACTTAGTTTACATTTTCATTGATGTATCACCAAAAAAAAAATTACTACTTAAATTAAAATTAATAAGACTTAATAATTATTTATTGATTAAGTTAATTAAATAATAACACATTATTTATCATATTAATTTAAATAAATTAAATATCGCAATTAATTAAATATAATAACATTGAAATGAAGAATCAAAAAGTGTACCGAAGAAAGCAATAGCATGGTAGTAGATGAAAACGATGTGTGTCATCGCTTCATCAGACTGTACATGTGTACCACAACTTAAAAAATCCGCTGCTTCATTGTCAGGCGTATGACAACAACTCCACAATGGAGTGGGCAACACGTGGCGGACATCCACTGGGCCCCGTCCTCAGACGCAAGTGTGAAAAATTTGAAACAAAATCTGAGCATAACAGCTCGAACCGATAAAATAAAATAAAAAACTTTTTCCTACTTTTCGATCGACACCCCCCTCGATGGGGACAGATTCGAAATTTTGTAGATTTAGAGCAGTTAAGGGCAAGTGGACCCCGCCGAAAGATTTATATTTAGAAGTGGACCCACAAAGATTTTCAAATTTGCGCAGTGGGTCCCGATTGTTTTGCTGCTTTATTTATTTCATGTCCCCTTCAGAATTATTACAAGAGATTGATGATTTGATTCCATTCCGTTGTCTTTAGACATCCTATGCACGAGAAAATTTCGTTGTGGTCCCCACATTTTCGTTAGCCTTTTCACTTTCAGTGCTCAAAATTTTCATTATTATGTTGGCTTTCTATGCGCTTGTTTACCCAAAAACAAGGGTATTTTTATTGTTCCTCGTCTTCTTTGTTTTAATATCAGAATTGACTCGTCGTCTTTTTTTTTTGTTTTTTTAAATTTGTATTTGTATTTTCTCTCGTCGGTGTTAGACTTTAGTTATTAGGCTTTACAAATTGTCAAAATTACGTCTTTCATACGATATTTATTTTTTTGAATTATATTCTGTTGGATCACATTTTTTAGTTAATTAACAGTATTTATCGGTGATTAAAATTATTACTTGGTAAAAGCAACATTCTGATTGTCTCCTAATCTTATTATAACGTATAATTACGATTTAATTTGTAAGTACTTTTTAGTTCAATTAATAAGATCTCTTGAGATTGAACTCTCTACCTATAAAATAAAGAAAGATGATTAAAAAGTCAGGCTAAATAATATGATTTCTCTAAATCCATCGTTATAATGCTCAATACAATCGCAATTTATTTCATCTTTTATTTCGTTCTCAATTTATTCGTAAGTGATATTTTGCTATATATGGGTGGCTAGTGACAAATGTTAGATACTTTAAAGATGTGGCATTTTTTGACACAACATGAAGCAATTGACAATTTTTTTTTTTAAATTCTCCTAAATTTACAATCTCTTAAGAATTCAAAATCCACTAATTCACTTGTTTTTACTGACATATAATGCTAATAATTACAGGTAAAAAAAATCATTGCCGCAAAAAAAAAATGATTAGTTAATATAAAAAAAATCACAAAATATAAAACAATTTATTGTTTAAAACTAAAAAAAAACCCAAAAAATAAAACTAATTAAGCCAATTCAGTTCGGATTATATTAAAAAAAAAAAAAAGAGATTGGTACAGTAAGATTTAAAACCGACTCGAACCAACCTGTGTCTAGCCCTATTATATTATAACAGGTTTATCTTATAACATAATAAAATTAAAGATCCTATTTGCACACATTTTACTAATACACGTTAGTTAAAACGTACAATTGGATTCACTCTTACCTTCAATTAAGATTTAGTATGTGAAGCGAATGTGATAGACAAATTAAAATAACTAAATAATTAAACAAACTGGAAAAGTACATCAACATGGGATAACTAATGAAGCAAAAAATCAAAATAATAATAGCAGTTTAAATAGTTAAGTACCTTTTTCAAAGTCTCCTATCGAATCTTCACACTCAAAATTCAATTTCTTACACAATGATGAGACAAATGGGAACAAAAGCTCTGCCAATTTTCGTTAGCAATCAAACAAAGCAAAATCCCATAAAGAGAGAGAAAAAAATGAGTGGTTGTACCAGCACACGTTATGGAGAATCTAGTGAAAGATTTGGCATAAGTAAAATTAAAAACACACACATAACATATAAACGATTTTCTTGTTTGCTATTTTGTTGCAAGGAAACAGTTTGCTTTAAATTCAATTTCTTTCAATCTCACCTACCTCACTCATAACAATAGTTGTAATAGAAATAACCCACGGAATAATAAGCCACACACATAACACACACTCTCTTCATATCCCACTAAGCACGCCTCTTTCTTTTCTCTTTTTCAATGTAAATAGGTATGTTTTTTTTTTGGAAAAAAGGGTTATAGAGTGTGTGCAAGAAATTTATATAAGCTTAGCTGAAGATCAGTTGGTGAGAATCAGAAGAGCGATAAATATTAAATTTGCTGATTAATTGAAATGGAGTTCAAATCAGAAGTTGAATACATCCCACAGCAAGAGAAACAACAGCTACTTGAAGACATTCCACAACAAGAACAAGAGCAGCGACTTGAAAGCATCCCACAACAAGAACATGAGCAGCAACTTGAAGACATCCCACAACAAGAAAAACAACTGCAGCAACAGCAACAAGAAGCTTTTCATGTTTTGGCTGTTGATGATAGTCTCATTGACAGGAAGATTTTGGAGAAGCTCCTTAGAGTCTCTTCTTACCAAGGTACAGTATACAATTAAAAAGAAAAAGGAAAGAAAAAAACATCTTTGATAATTTAGTTTTGATTTGAATATGGGAATTTTGTCGTGAGCATTTTCGTTTTACATTTTTGGTTCTCCTTGTTGTTGCTGCAGTGACTTGTGTGGATTCTGGCGATAAAGCTTTGGAATATTTGGGTCTAATCGATAACCTTGAAAACAATTCTAATGCTCCTCCTTCAACCCTTTCAACAAAGAAAGAGGTAGGATTCTTTTATTTTATCCCCACACAACAGATGCTTTCATTTAAAGTTGATGGTGTGTTTCTTGAAAACAAACTCCATTTTTCATGCATATTTATTTTAGAGCCGCTTTGCATATATATATATATAAATCTTTCAGGAAGAAATTATAGAGAATCAAGCTCATTAAAATTGATCTACTTGTAAACTAATAAGATGGATTATTTTAGTTTTTATATCAACTTGAAGCCGGTATGTTTAGCTTAATGGGGACTGAGTATTCATGGTAAGTAGTTGTATCAAATTTTATTAAAATGCAAGCTTTTAGTAATTTTTTTCTCATATAATAATAAAACCAACAGGAAAAGATATACAAAAGGCTCCTGTTAACCCATAATCAACGGGATGCCAGTGAAAATTAATGTGAAAGGCAAGGATACATTACGAGAGTCAATTTAGGACCCATTTTTCCATGACTGAAGAAACTTAAACATATGGCTAGAATCGTCATTGTAGACTGTGCATGGAGAGATTACAAAGCCATGAAAAGGGCTCAGTTATCAGTTAATTAACCATGGTATATATTAAACCTCCACTAATTATTGTATTGTATTATGTGCGGCTAGCAATTACGTATAATTTTAATTAATTATTCTATGCGTCTTCTTGCAACATGACGGTTCAAAGCAACTACACAGTCATAAATTCAGCTCAAATCCTTTGAGTTCTCCTCGCTTTTGTTTTCCTAGTAAATTGGCGAAAAAACAAGAAATACTTACAATGCCATATTAATTAACGAGAGAGAATTAACTGGCTGGGAGAACAAATGGGTTACACACATTGAATGGTCTGGTCTGGCTTGGTCTCCTCTTCTGATCATATTAATGATATAGCTGGCCATTGCCCAAAGATGCTCGATGTTTAGAGATTTTTTTTTTTAAAGTTTTAATTAAATTGAAAGACTAATTTCGCATGTATAAGTGCGCGCAGGGATCGAGAGTCAACTTGATCATGACTGACTACTGCATGCCTGGGATGACCGGCTATGATTTGCTTAAACGACTCAAGGTCAAACACGAGCCTTTACCTATTAATTTCCCAAACTCGAGAGATATCGAAACCCCAACATGCAATGTAGTTTTTCACATTATCCATTACTGAAAATTTACGTATTCTCAAAGTCAAAGTCTTGCTGATCACAGATTAATGCAGGTATCTTCCTGGAAAGATGTACCGGTCGTGGTCATGTCTTCCGAAAATGTACCTTCGAGAGTCACCATGTAAGAAAATTAATTTCTATTCTCCTTCATATTTTCCCCATTCTTTTCCGAGAGGACACAAAATTAATGTATCGTACAGTCATTCTCAAGTCTGCCTGTTCACACTTTTAATATGTGGATTCTGAAAAGCACATTTTGCAAAGCGTGATCACCGGCATTGGAGAATTTATTTTTCAGATTCATATATAATATTATCTTGTTTAATTTTACAGGTGCTTGGAGGAAGGAGCTGAAGAGTTTCTGTTGAAGCCAGTTCGGTTATCAGATTTGGAGAAGCTTCATCCTCGTCTCTTGAAATCACCGAACCGATCATGTGGCAACAACGAAGACAACGACAACGACAACAGGAATGAGATTAGCAGCTATAAAAGCAGCAACAATGGTGCTTTTAGCAAGAGGAAAGCATTGTCGGCTGAGGCTCCAGAGAGGAGGCCAAAAATGAAAGAAGTGGCTGTGGTGTAATTTTCTCTCTTTTTTTGCCCTTTTCCCCTTGGTTTAATGGAAGAATGTGATATAAGTTTTAGAGAGAGTGGCATTTTAAATTTCCTAAATACATGGCTTGTGTTCAGCTGTGTTCCATTGATGCTAATGTAAGTTGACAGACTTTCTATGGACACTGTGTTTATTGTACAGTATTGCAAACATCTGCTTAAGAGTGTTTTTCTGGTTATGGCAATGGCTGCTGCATAACACATTTTCTGATTAAAAAATTATTGTTAGGCTCTATATATGATGAGCCAATTTTCAAACAATACTGAGGCCCGTGGTCCCAATCAGACAAATTCATACTTCGAATCCAAATTATTCATTTCAGCGTAGGGTCAACAACAATGAATTAAGTGGGTTGGCGGCGATATCATCGGGATGATAACATTTCCTGCCAAAAGATTTTCTTTTATTTGACTTCTCTCACGCTAATTTTAATCCGTCTTATAATTATAGCTTAGATAGACTTTCACCTATTGCATTGCATTGACTAAAGTTAAAAAGAAAATCGCCAAAGTGACCTTACAATTGCAGAGAATGCTAACCCTCACAAAATGTCGTGGACCCCACTTCAACTTGCTTTTTCATTTTACCATGCAAGAGCCGTGGAGGTGGCAAAACGGATTAGGAGCTCGTGTTCGACTGGTATCAATTTTATGTTGCGTTAAATTTAAGTCGATATAAATTTAATTTATTTAATAATTATATAAAAATATTGAAATTTAAACTCAATATGAAAAAATAATTGATTTAGTTTATAAATCGTTTAATATTTATATATTAAATAAAATTTATATTAAATATTTATATGTTACATTCATACACTCTCGTATATATTTTATAAATATTATAAAATATACATATGAACTAAAATATTACACATTTACACTGAAAATTTTAATTATATATATGTAAATAATATTATTTATCGATATTATAAAATATGCATGTTTATCAATATTTTAAATATTTATACTATTAAAACTATAACTGTATATAAAATTTTAAAAATAAAATATTATATTTATATTCATTATTTTAAAAAATAAAAAGAAAAAAAAATTACCTATAATATTTAAATTTTAATGATAAAAATCTATAAATTATTTTAAAATATAAAATATAATTGAATCGTTGATTGACTAAATGGATCAAAAACTTTAATTTTAACCCGACAAAAAAAAAATTATCTATCCAAAAATAACATATTTAATAATCGTATCAAATTCAATAACTCATATTCATTTTTTAATATCATAATCGTATTCTTGTTAAATTTTACACGCTTTAACAAGAGTGGACAAGAGTGGCTGTAAGGTACAGTATCTACACCTTAGCCTACAATTACGCAGGAATTCCTCGGTTGTGCCGCCACGGTGAGGATTGAAGTCCATCCCTATTATTATTATTATATACATAAATATATTTTGGAGAATGAGGCCCATGATTTTTTAATTCCTTCCTTCTACTCACCGACATGTAGTTAATTTGAATGATAAAGTGCTCGTAATATTCCCCTGCACCTGCACGAGACGTTTTCACAATTCCAAGAAGACACAAAGGCGAGTATTTAACAAAAATTATAAAAAAACTACACACGCATCTCAATCTCATACGCCAGCGTCTTCTACCCAACTAAGCAAAATCCGAAACGATTAAGGCATTAAATTAAAACTATCCATTATGAATTTAACACACAGTAAGTTACTCCTAGGGCGAAAATACTAATATTACAACTATGCGAATACCAAAAAGTACTGCAGCTACAAATGCCGAAAACGCCTCCCCATTTTATTCGCGGGAACAGAACAGATCTGTAAAGGGAAATGGCCTAAGAGAAGCTATAAGGGGGATGGAGGACAAGGGGGAGCAGAACATCAGGCACTGTTTTGTCGTCACTAATATTTTTGGTATAACATCCGCCAAACACACATCGACCGACTATGTGCACGTCTCTCTAAACCGGCACTCATTCCTGCCAAAATTGAACATTAGAACTAACTAGAATTATTAACCCAGTAAAATGGAAATGTATTTTCTGCATAAGAACAAAGGTTTTTGAACACATTACACATGTACCTTCTTAGAGCTCATCCTTTCCAGATTCCTCTTTTACAGGTTCCTGAGGGGCAGCTTTATCCCTGTTATTTTCAATGAAGTCAACAATATCTTCTTTGGTCCTATCCCCCTCATAGGGCACTATCTTTCCACTGGCAGATCGGAAGAGAACGGTTGGGTAACCTTGGACTTCAAAAGTGTCACCTGGAATATCATTTGCGGTTGCATCCTACCAAAAAAATAATAAATAATAAAACAAACAAACAAACAAACAAACAAACAAAAAAGTCCCATAAAAAACATTGTTTTGTACTAAAATATATAGATTATAGAGATTGATTGCAAAGAAGTAAAACTATTTTGAGAAAAGAATCAGAGAAAGTGAACAAAGTCTAGCCTCAGCCAAAGGAATTTGAGGATGAATACTAGCTCATTATATCTCAGACAACAAAATAAAATGAAGTAAGCTTTTCATATTCTTCCTGCTAGGTTTCCTGAACTTATTTTATCTTATTAATAATTATAAACAAACCCTGAAAATTCAGGGCTTCTTGGGTTCTCTCATGATAATGACTCTAGGTTGCCAAATGCATTTAATAAATCAAAATACTTAGTCCTTAAAATAAGCACTGTGTGGCCGTAAATAGGAACAACCAAATTTATTGATGTCATGGCATTAAGAATTAAGTAGTGAGTGCAGGAGATCTATCAAACTATTATCTTTTCTCTATTTTATAAGAGTATAGTAAAAATCTGTGTAGGACTCATGCAAAATTAAGCTGAAACCAACTGGTTCTTAGCTATATATATCATAATGTACAAAAATCTGAAGACCAACACGCATCTATTAAGGTAGAGAAAGGGAGATAAATCTTACAAATTTTGCAATAACAACATCAGCATCGTTTTGATATGAGGCAGCAACTTCATCCAAGATTGGAGCCAATTTTTTGCAGTGTCCACACCAAGGAGCATAAAACTCGAGCAAAACTGCAAAGAGAGAAAAGTAAAAACCTTATATTTGAGAATTCATAATGCACTATAAAAGATTACTACAATAGCAAAAGCGAAAGAAGAAGCTCAAGATACAAAGAATTGAAGCTCTATTTTATACAAATCGAGCAGTTTTGTTACAACAATAACTTGATCACTAATCAAAGGAGAAAATAGAGAATGTAAATGGACCCAGTGAACTATTAGGAAAATACCATTTTTTCCAGAGTTGAAAACCATGTCCTGAAGGCTGTCAGCAACAATCACTTTCACAGGCTCGTTGTTCTCTTCAGGGATAGGCTCAGACTTTCTGAATGGGGGAACCTTGCCTTCCTGGAAGTATTTACTTTCGTCAAAAGCTATTCATCAATAACATCCTAGTACTACACAACACCTTATTCTACAATTGTACCACTAAAATCATATATGTATCAAATATGAATCAGGAAGGCTTTTATTATCCTGGTGGACCAAGTGCTTTGAATGTGAGAAGCAGACTTATCACCTTATATTCCTTCAACCAAAGTGCAATCTGATCAGCATCCAAGTTCGGCTTCAAATACTTCTGCCCATCATTTGTCTGAATGATGATGAGAGGTACTTGGCTCTCTTGTAGCCCAAAGTACTGTTTTTAATGCACCGAATACATTTGAAATGTCAGAAATATATTTAATAGAAAAACCAAAAGCAAACTAAAAGATGAAAATATATACCAACCTGGAAGGCACCTTGACTAGCCTCAAGGTCTCCCAAAAGAAAACTAATGCCCTGTCCTTTGTATTGTTCAGCAACTTCACGATACTTTGATTGAATAGGTTCAGTTCCTTCGCTGCTGAAGTTCATAAACAACATAGCCTGGATGTACCAGTTCAAAAAGCTTAGAAAATGATCCATTTAAAAATGCTATTTTGATTTACTGTAACATCTTTCTAATAGATAACTCCACCTATATACTACAATTTGAAAGGGAAAAGAAAAAGGGGGGGAGGGGAGTTGATCAATTACTAATTTGCTTCTAATTAAGAAGCATGAGTTGATGCCTGCCAAGAATTCACTTTTCGGTAATGAGGTACAGACAATTTATTTGAACACATCTTCTCCTCAACGAAATTAATTGCAGCATGCCCCAAATACAGAATAGAAAATAATAAGTTATCAGCAACAGTGCTCGACATTTGCAAATAAAGAAACAAGGTCTGAGCTAATCCATTAATTTCTACATCTTCCAAAATAATGAGAAAATTTTGAACCAAAAGATTTTAAGATTGCATAATCATTTAAATCTTAAACCTCCAACACTACCCCATCAGAGCAAATAAGTGGGTTGCTTTCTATTATTGTACAGAGAATCAAAATGATAAATAAAGACAACTTGAGATTTTGTTATTTACCTTTGCATTGGGACTGTTAAAGAATTTGATAACAAAAGGGTGATTCTTTGCATCATTGTTAAAGACAGTCACTATAGGAATGCTTGACTCTTCAACAAACTTCTCAAGAGCATCCACTTTAAAGTCCTGCAGCATGTAAATTCGGTAAAATAAATGATTTTGCATAGAAATTAAAACTATTTTAACACATATTTCCATCCAAATTAATGCTACAGAATACAATCTAAAAGTTATATTCTACTATACCTTAAAGTCAACAAAGAGTTCATCAAAAGGCTTGAACAATCTAACTACTGGCCCAGTCACTGATGACTCCCCACGTGGAAGGAGCTTGGCATTTTGAGTGTGACCAAACTCATAATCAGAACGCAATTTCTCAGCAAGAGCCGTGTAGTTCTCAAACTCCTCCCCAGAGAAATTTGGGAATACACCAACCTACAAGCATATGCATAAATATTAACAATGAAACAGGAAACTACTCAAAGCAAAGAAACAACAACCAACAAATATATTCATGCAGAACTTACAATGACCACTTTCTTCTCACTGATGAAACTACTAGCATCTTCTGCCAACTTAATTTCAGTAGAAGCAGGACCACTTTGTTTCTTCAAATATTCAACAATACCATCGGCCTCACGGGGTCCCTTGTACTCTTGAATAGTTTTTCCTCCATTTCTGAATATCTTAATTGTGGGGAAACCCCTAATCTCATATTGAGATGCCAGCTCTTTATTTGCTTCTTCATTGGCATCAACTTTCGCAAGAACAACTGGAGGGTCATGACTGCTCAATTGGGAAGCAGCTTTCTCATACTAGTGATAATAATAATAGGGGAAAAAAAAAGACATCTTATGAGCTGACCATACACACACATTATCCGTTCAAACAAAATTGTCCACAAAATTATGTACCTCTGGAGCTAGCTTTTTACAGTGACCACACCTGTAATCAATAGAATTTGAAAATCAATGCCAATGCAAGGAGGCTATTTCACAGTAACTTAGCATATAACATAAATCAACCTTAAATGCTTACTGCACGGCATGATTTCAGCTAAATATCTTTCAAAAGCTAAAAGCTACAAATCAAAATATCAACTTGAGCTAAGTAATCACAGAATTTTTTAGAAATCTTAATGAATGTGAAAACTTCACAACAAAAATCAATTATTTCACTAATTTTATTATCTTCAAAGCAAATTTCCATACTTTGTAAATTGAGATCTACTGATAACCAAACAACATAAGGCAGATCCAAAAAAAAAATTGTAGACAACAGCCAAAATAAAAACTCCTGAAATTGAAAGTATACCAAGGCGCATAGAATTCAACGACGATGAAATTGTGTTTACTGACAGTGTCAGAGAAGTTTGAGTGATCCAAAGTCAAAACGAACTCCTTCGATTCAGCACTTTCTTCGGCTGAGATCGCCGTCATACAACAAGCGATCGTCAGAACGAGTGCCAAAATCGATCGACTGGACACCATTATCGTCGATGCAAATATGAATTTTTTTAAAAAAATGTTGATACTTTTTATTCAGTGTGTTGCGGGAATTTATGCAGATGGGAGTTAGAGGGAGAACGCGACAAACATGGTACTCACACGTGACCGTAACAAAGCGGAACTATATATATAAACGCGCGAGTATTGACCTAATACCGTATACTCGCTTTGCGTGTGGGCAACTATCCACGTGGCTCGATCCAATTGGAAAATGCTCGTCACGGCTATACTTATATGGAATGTGGAGTGCATGTAAGCCAAGTATGTATGGAAAATATTACCGAAAATATTTTGTATGCAATGATGCATGACAGGATGTGGCCAGTGAGATAGTGACAGGTGTGATATTGTAATTCCATTTCCCCGTTTTAAAGCGTACTGTGAAAACGGTTTGAGTCTTAAGAAGGATTTGAAGTTACAACGCCAATTGTGGCACGGTACGAAGTAACGAAGTTCGGCGATCTGAACCGTGCAGATCTAAAGAAAGTTGGACGGACGAGATCTTTTATCTAGTCGACCTGATCTTCGTGTCTTTCTATAAATCGTCAAATCCTTTCATTATAAGGACGATAAGCCATCGTGATCGTTAAATGAGATGAACATCGTGTTCGGATACATTTCCAAGTTTAGCCAATTTAATAACTTAGTTGCCTGTACAAATTAAAAACGGTGAATACGCCATTCGAATTCTCTTTAGTACACTGATTTTGTTCATGTTTTCTCTTTCATTTATTATACTTGTGGGCCATGGGCAAACAGGTAGGCTAGGGCCGGGGAGGTGTATTTCTTTTTCTTTTTCATTTTTTTTTTAATGTAAAACATTCTACTAATGATATGTAAATTTCATAAACGCAATGATTAAAAAAGAAAAGAAAAAAGGAATACTCATATTCCTATAGATTCATGCCTAGAAAACAACTATTCTCAGGTTAGAAATTCAACTTAAAAAAAAATGTCTTTCTTGCTTTGTTCGTTGAAAACCTTTTTTTTTTTTTTCTTTTTGTTGCATTTTGAAGCTTTCCATTATTATAGATATGGTACTTGGAATCTCAAATTCTCTATCTTGTGATTTTAAATTTTTCGCCAATCTATTTTGATCATTATTGAGCAAGTTTGGTAATACTGTAATTTTTAAAATAATTGTTATTAATTGTATTGTAAGAATAATCAGTTTTAAAGAAAATCGGTAAAATAATTATGGTTAGTTATATTATAGAAGTAATCAAATGTAAAAAAAAAAATTAACTAAATATTTGATACAATTTATTTTTAAAAGTACTGTAAATTTTAAAAACAAACATATGTATGTATTTAGTAAATAAAGCGTGTTAGAAAATGGTTTCAGTAAAAATTTCTGACCATCAATGCGTAGCAAGGAATAAACTATATTAAAAGAAACGAGTTGTATGCAGGCTGATGATCGACATGTTGAAATCCGGCCAGATTCACAAGGGCCCATTCATTCCAGAGCATCCACTGCCACTGTTCGTACGATGCCGTGCTTCCATTTGGGCTGTCTTGTTTTTCAAATTGAGTAGGCCTATGTGCATCCTCATGAATGGACCACCTTTGTTTGGCTTTCTTCCCGGCGAGTAAAAGGACAAGGATTTTTTTTCTTGAGTTTTTTCTGCCTCACCTAATGAAATGAAATGAAATAAATGATCAAAATTAAATTTTAAATTTTTATATTAAGTTAAGTATTTTATTTTATTTACAATTAAGTTAAATTTTTCATTAAATATGAAAGACTGGGAGGAGATCCTAATTCAAAGTCTAAGGACTCAATCTCTCAAACATTTATTCAGCACTCATTTCCAGTTTCTTCTCATGTAGCATTTTGAATGTTGAGGTATTATTAAATAATTCTTTTTATATGAATTAGAGTGGCTCTGTTAGAAAGTAGGAAAAAAAAACAAAAAAGGCATTATGCATCGTCGCTTCAAAGGCAGCAAAATATTATCTTTAATATTAATTTGAGAATTTCTTGAAAAAGAAGTCTAACAAAGGAGATGGCTAAATTAGATGATTGATATTATGTTTTGAAAAGAAAATAAAATAGCCGCAAGACTTGGTTGTCCCATTAACATGCTCTTAAAATTAATCATCTATAAGAAGTTCGTGAAATTATCTTTCCTCTGAAAAACAAATTACAATACAAAAGTAAATAACTTTAGATCAAATCCTTGTTCTTTTTCTTCATTTTTTCCCTCCCTTTTTTGTTTCATTTGGCCTTTAGTTACTGTAACGTTCATCGGTGGAAAGAGTTGGTAATGAAGAGGGACAACCCAAAAAAATAAGTAAATAAATAAAGTTTAATTAGATTTTTTTTCAAAGATTGTGTGTTTTAATGATTTAATTTTCTTTTCAATCAATTTACAATACAAAATCTTTCAAAAAAATGCTTAAAGGATAAGATTGTAGACACAAAACAATAAAGACTTTATAAGAAAAGGTTGGGACTATTTGAATCTATTAATTTTCTTTCACCACCCATTTTTAAAAATTAAAATAATAATATTTAAATTATAACTTATTACTTTAATTCGGCAATTCTCCAAGAATGAGAAAATTATCATTGATTAACTACCTTTTTTCTTTACCATAATCTGTAACAATGGTTGGAAGCTAAACTTAATTCTCCGTGTTTTGATTTTTCTTTTTTATTCTTCCTTACTAAATTAACTTTATCTTTTGCTTATTTTTTAATGTGACATTATCAGTTCTTACGTATTATTATTATTCAAAGTTTGTGCTCCTAAGATTTGACCCAAAAAAAAATATTTATTAAGTTTAAAGTGGTACAAAAACTTTTATTTTTAATTTTTACATGATGAGTAAACTACTTTTGATTTTTACATGATGGATACTATTCCTTTCATTTAATTTTATATTACAATAGGGTTCATTTTATTTATTTTTGAACAATTTGATTTGTTAAATATAATATTTACTCTGTGTTTCACAATAAATTTTTTATAAGGAAAGAAGACGAAGGAAAAGAGAACAAAGTCAAATAAATAATTGATCAAATTATATTTTCATGATAAGATTTTTTAATTAAAAAAAAATTTAGTGAGAAATTTAATGGGCTCTAAGAAAAATAGAGACTCAGCAAAAATAGAGAGGTGGCAGTGTCACTCTTTTAAATTTATTATTTATTGACTACTAAAAAACATCTGTCTACAAAAAAAAAAAAAAAAAAAAATATCGCTGTTATGCATCACGACATTCACTGATTGCTAAAAGGGCCCCTTAGTAATGGCCAAGGATGTTTGACACTAATTTTCAGATGAACGGAGACTTGAGGCAATTTTCTCTTCATTATCAAATACATCAACCAAAATTTTGAAGTTTCTACACTGAAACTCCTATCTACCAACCATCTCAAGCATTCCAGCAACAATCGGTGCAGCAGCCAACAACCAATCAACCAATAAATAAATTTCTGTACAAAATTCCTAGCTACCTACTAACGGGGTTATAGCATACATCAAAATTTTGAAACAAGAAAGGAATTTCAACTTTGAAGCTCACGGACGGATCCACAGTGCAAAATTCTTCTTTCCAGCAAGTCTGCAAACCTATTGTGCGTATGATTCTACAACCCTCTTTTTTGCAACTGCTTAACGTCAATTGTTCTAAAGCCTAGTATTCACTTCCTATTGTTCGTTGTTTTTCCTCTGCTGATCTAACATTTATATACATACGTGACTCTTGTAGCAACAACTGTACATTTGCCGGCAGGGCTTCTTTCTTGTAAAGACCAAACTTGGCAGATTGAAGCCAAAATATTGAATTATGCATTCCCCGTTGAACCTTCAGCATTTTCAAGTCTGACTTGCTCATGAGCTTTCACCACCTCAGTTGTGAACTTGCTCAATGCCTCAAAAATTGGGACCAAACCTGCCTGCAAACTACTTGAAGCCGCAGTGTGAACTAGTTTAATGGCTTCCTTATGTCTGGCTTTTTCTTCCTCCAGTCTCTTCCTCATTGAATCCAGATCCACTTTCAGATCATCAAGAGGTGAAACTCCACTATCGGAGACCTTGGACACTGCCGTTTTGTCTGATAATGCATCTTGGTCATGTTTTAGTTTACCCCTCTCCATGCGTAAGGTGCTAAGCTGCTTCTCGAAATCCTTCGAGAGGTATTCTGCTTTGATCCTTTGGCGTTGCTCCTCGTCTTGCCTTTCCCATAACTGACGTAACGATGAAGCAAAACCACTCATGGCCCCTGTCACCTCCTTTTCAGAAATTCTAACCATGGCTTGATACCAATCATTGCAAATTATGAAAACTGGTGGAGCTCCAATACGGCTTGGAGAAAAGGGGGCAGGTCCATCAGGGGTTTCTTCAGGTTCATAAAGAAGGCACCTTAAAAGCCATTCATTTAAGGACTCAATGTAGGATTTTTGGGCATTAACCCAATTATTGAACCGTTGACACCAATTCAGAAGCTCCATCTCAAGATCAAGTGTCGCTTTTAAACCAGCATCTCTTTGGAAGCCGGTGTTTGCCTTAAGAGAGCGAGCTTTGCTCTCCATGATAGCTTGGAACTGTTTCTGGTGGCAATTTAACATGGACCTCCACATTCTTATCAATCTGCAATCAAAAAGGCATAATATTGACAAATATCCACTAGGGTTGAAGAAATATTTCAGATTAGGTCTGGTCCTTTCCATTGAATCTTTTGATTTTTGCAAATAATTTTCACATAAAAAAATTACAAAAATGAGCACATTGAACTTATTGCAAACTTCAGATGTATCACAACTAGCAGATCTTTCACCGGTGATCAGTTTCTTCTCATTGGAGAAAATCCAAGAGGTCCTGCAAGACTATTTCCAACAGGGTAAAAGAAAGAGGGCGCAAATTTCACTAACTCCACTTTAGCAAATATTAAACAGATACAAATATATTTTGAACTCTTCTAACATCACTATGACCCAAAAAAATTGAACAGTATCAAATATTCTGAACCAGGACTTGTATTTAAATGAAATTTAGTCAGATTGATAACAGCCAACATTAATTCTGGTAAGTAAATAAACAGCAGAACCTCTAATGGTATCTTCGTAGGTCTTCACAAAACAACTGAATTAAAGCCACGTACTACAATTGTGAAAACTGAAATAAAAATTGCCTAACAAGATCATCAAGTCATATAGCAGCAATTTATAGCACATTATAAGGAAGGTCTCTGCATGCAGTCACGGGAGACATTTAAGTAATCAACACACACCAAAAAGATTAATATTTAACTAGGCCAAGAAGCAAAGTGATTATATACCCATGAATTAGTTCAGTGAGTTGTGGCCGCAATTCTTCGTCCCTCAACTTATGTATCCTGCTTGATATAGCATCAACAGCTCTGATACAAACATTGATTTTAGTCTGCAGCTTTCTTATTGAAGCTTGAGTGGCATCTATTTTGCTGGACTCTGCTCCTTGGTCATCTAGCATTCTTAGTTTCTTGCACTGCTTTTCATAAATAACTCGTAGCTTTTCTTCATCCTAAAATCAGCGAAAATATCAAGACAAATTAAACAAGATTCTCTTGTAACTTCAATGCAAAATGTTTAAAAACTGAAGATATCATTGAAGCTAACAATTGACAGATCCAATTCGATGTACATCCAGTCACTTGTTAAAAGAATATAAAGAAGTAAATTAAGAATTTCAGCAAGAGAAAGAGTTAGTACATAGAGAAAGAACACATTTCCCACGATTGAAAGGACACGTGCCACAAATCTGATGCCTCGCAATAAGGGTGATTGATATGACAATCATGACTGAGAAATTCAGCCTGCAACAGAGTCTGTGAATGAAGTGGCTATGCAGGGTTATAAACATGAGGGTGGGGATAACTTGAACCAACTACATATTCAATCACACAATAATTTACTGCATCAATTGACAAAGTCAGTTGCCAAGTAGTGTCAACCATTGCAAAGCCAAGATAAGCGCTTAGGGAGAGTTGAGGAATCACCAACAAGCAAAGCAAAAGAGATCACAGAAAACTTCTCAAGATCATTTAAGCATCAATACCTTAACTTCCTTGTATAATTTCTTCTCCCAAGCGTAAAGTTTGTCCAGAGTAGATGAAAGGTTCCCATTTTTCATGTCAAAGTCTCCCCCCAGTTCCCCACAGTATGCTCTTGCCATCTTTATTGTCTTAGAAGTTACATGTATTGATGACTTGTGTGGAGGACGTAAAGATAGGTACAGGATCCTGGAAAAGATCACTGCATATAAACATGTAAGTTTCAATAAAATAGGAAGTGAATGGCTAGGTTATGGATATCAAAATAGCACTATCAACCAACAAATTTTTGACCATCCGCCTGAAAAGAATTTACTGGATAAAGCCATCAAAATAAAATAAATGGCACAATCTAGAATCTCAATACAAGAAAGATGGAAATATTGCAAACTAAATCTTGAGAGAAGTCGGCAAACATATTGATCCAACATGTCCACAATAAAATCAAGATTCAATCAACTCCTTGAGGCATACTTTCAGAAAGCTGCTTTCAAGCAATCAACAAACAATTCAAGAAAACCGCATAACCATAATCAGAAAACTCTACAATAAAACAAAAACACAACAATGGTTAAGAAATCTACCTTTGAGAAGAGGAGTTGCTCGTTGTTGGTAAGGCAACTTGCCCACCTCAAGCAAAAATGCAACCTCCTTCCCATAATTAGCAGCAGTCTCAAACTCATCCCTGATCTCCTTCACAACCTCCTGAAGGTCCCTTGTCCCATGAACTGACAATGTGGTTAAACTACTTAGCTTTGAAGACTCGCCACCATCGATTGTAGTTATTGACGAATCTTCTACCTCAAAACTCACCCCTTTTTTCCTCTCTTCAGAACCATTTGACACAACAGTATCAATACTACGATCACTACTGCTCTTAATCTCTCTAGAGGCAGTTTTCTCAGTGTTTGGTGATTCCCAACTACTAGTGTTTTGCGTGGGTACTGACCTTGACGTTCCCTCACCAAAGTTCACATTCTTGTTTTTATAGTTAATATTGTTATCCCTCACATCCACATTCACATTCATTTCTTCATTCATTCTGCTTTTCATTTTTCCCTTTTTAAAAACCTCAGGCTCTGTCTCATCTTCTAACTCAGGAATCCCTTCTCTCTCCCTCACCACCGTCGAATCCGGGCTACTAGAATTCGACCCGTATCCATACTTATACGAACCCGGATACACGCCATAATTACTGCCAGCTGCGTCATAAGTATCAAACACATTAAAATAATCCCACGTCGACACTCTCGGCGGAGACGGAGGAGGCTGCTGCGGCTTCTCGGCCGGGGGACTCGTCCGCCGATTATTTTCATAATGACCGGATAGCGAACCCATTTGAAAGCCGAAGAACCCACCATTTGGGTAACCAGGGTACGGGCTGTACCCATAACCCGAATCAGTGAACTGCCTCTCGGGCTCCTCGTAAACCATCGACTTCGCCGGCGTCGTAGATTTTCTCATGTAATACATGTTGTAATTACTCCCACTTGGAGGGTAGGCCCAGTTCCGCTGAGCATAGTTACTTTCGTTTGGAGGGTAGCCCCAGTTCTGCTGAGCATAACTACTTTCATTTGGAGGATAGCCCCAGTTCTGCTCAGAGTAATTGTTAGGATTATCGAAATGGTTATTGTAAGAAGACGAAGGCTGGTCATCTTGTTCTTCTATTTCTCGTTGTTTATGTTTTTCATCATATTCATCTTCGGTATCTACAATGTGGATATGGCCCGAGCCCGGGCCCGAGCCCGAGTCAGTGTCCAAATCCGAACCCGAAGACAAGTGCAAGTGCGAATGCGAATGCGAACGTGAATGTGAATGTGAATGTGAATGAGGCTCCTCTTGAATTTCTTCTTTTAACTTATTCTCGTCAACCGAGTGCGAAACCGACGCCGACGACGACGAGTTCTTCCGATTCCGTCGCCTCGAAGATGACTTCCCTTCGTCGGAGGGCAACGTGAGGACGGGAGAATCCGGAGAAGAATCAGCGCCGGCGGTCACAAGCTCTGCCTCGACGAACTTCCGAAACGCGTCGCCGACGTCTTTCAAAGAGTAGAAGTAGGCAACGTGCGCGGCAGCAAAAGCGTAGCGGTGGTCGGCGGCCGCCTTGATAAGTTGCTTGCGTTCTCGGCAAAGCGTCACGAGCGGTAAGTCGTCCACTTTGGATCCTCCGCAGCCCATTGAATTGAAAAAGAAACTTCTAGATGAACGAAACGAAAGTCACGTGATCGACAAGAAACTTGCGGAGCAATAATACTTCTCATGGCGACTCCTCCTCCTCCTCCTCCTCCTCCTGTCGGTGCTGACGTCCGTATAAACAACGAACAAGAGAAGATGGCATTGTGAGTAAATAAAAGTAGATCCAAGGGCGATTTCACTTTTTCAACAAATCACCAAAACGAAAATTGAAATATGTTTGTATATATTAAAAGAGCGCAGGAGAGAAATCTGACCGTTGGTAAATTTAGAATCAGATTTGCAAGTGCTATGAAATTGAGAGACTTGACTGTGAGTGATGAGAAACGCGCGTTTTTTCTTTGTTTGCTTCTGATTCTCTTCTATTTACTTAATTAATTTAAACTCCTTTTATTGAAATCCGAATTTCTGAACCAAAAGAATAGATAAAACTTTGCATGGAGATTCGTGAGTGTTAGGAACTGGCACTGATTAGACTTAAATGAATTTGTAGGAAAGTGAGGAGAGAGAATGGGGGGCCTCTTCTTTCAGTGCGAGCAGAGATGGTTTCAGAAATTGCAGCAGAAGACGAAGGCTCGAGGAACCCGCCAATGGTATCGGACCTTGTCATCATAACCTTTTTTTTGCCATTTTTACCTTCCTTTTTTTTCCTCTTTCATTTTAAATAATTTTGTTGGTGGCCTGCACGCTGCACTGCACAGAGATTGCACCGAGCCTCTATAGGGGCCTATTATTTATGACTGTCGAGTCATCGATGCATATCACGTGACGTTTTTTTTTTACCCCTCCAGTAAAATACTCGTCCAGATAAGATAGGTCTTTTACCGTTTAGCAAAAGCAGTGAGATACGTGTAGTACTGAGTGCAACTATTTATTTTTAAAGGCATAAATAACCAATTCTTATTGTCTCTGTGAGATGTTATTTATTGGGGTTGAATGATACCATTAACGGAGTTGGTTGCTATTAGCTACCTTTGGATGCCCATAAAGTGTAACATTGAGATCCCGATATTGTTCATTGATTTTCATTTTCTTTTTTTTTTCTATAATTAAATATTTAATATTAAATTGATCATTGAAGCTATCAAATTTGAACGGTGATAATTGTGTAGTCTTGGTGTTGGACATCATTGATGGCTCATTGAATGCCGTTGGATTGAAATTAGTCTTTTAGAAAATTAATATTGATATCCTACCCGGATTACGAAATTGGAACAATAATAAAGATTAAAAGTTCGCCATGCTAAAAATAAATCCAAAGAAATAACTTAAGAAAAGAAATATATGTTTTTTAAAAAATGAAGAAAAGTTTTGGGAGTTCCAACAATTTTTTTTTTCTCCACTATCACCACGAACAAATCATGACTAAAGAATCCCATGCCCTTTGTTTAATAAAAAAGGACAAAAAAAAAAGGAAACCGAAAAAGCAGTGGTGCACAAAGTCACAAACTTTGCATTTTTATATTAGCAGCAATATTGTCGTTGCACTATTTTTTTAGCGTTTGTAGTAATTTTATGAGTCTACCATTAACTAACTTTTTGCATTTTAGTTTACATTTAAAATATTTGTGGTGTTGAAGAATATTTCCCAATAAACGCACACACAACACACAGCAACTTTCACAAACTTGTTTTTTATGGTATATATTTAGCAGTATAGACTTTGATTTTTATTTAATATTTAGAAAGAGAATAATTATTTTTTCTGTAGTATATTGTTTGTGGGTCACGAGTACAAACAACAGAAAAATATTGATAATTTCCGATGTACGTTATTTTATCCCCTTGTTTATGAGTACACTGAGCACTTTTTTCAAACACCTCCCAGTCAGTGTGGTGATGACGTGAACAACAGTTTGGTTGGCGGTATTAATAGTGGCATGATGGCAGCCTTCGGTGGGGAATAAACAAGAGAGTAAGGCACACGTTAGCACACCGCACACGTTTGTAAGTTGTACAGCTGCGGTACAAAATATTCAAATCATCCTCCTCCACATTTGTAGCCCAAACCAATTAATTAACTAGATAATCATGGATCATGCGAATAAACTCACCACTCACTTTCTTAATGATGATTTTGAGTTCTAAAACAACATGATTTACCCAAAAAAAAAAAAACCCCATCAAAGAATACAATCAAAGGATTCATACGTCGTTCGTCTTATTTTGAGTATTGAAACGATATATCGTATGTTAAGTTTGGACATACTTAATTTAAGATATACCTAATGATAATTATCCTTACATTATATCTTACTTAAAATAATGTCTCGAGCAAATTAAATCGGTCAATCTATTATCGAAGCAAATATTATAAAATTTAGAACTTACAAATAATAAAATAGCAAAACAACAAAAGGAGACGGAATGCTTAAGAGATAAAAGTGTGGATAGACAAAGAGGAAGTTGTGTTGTTGTTGTTGTTGTTGTTATCGGTTAAGTAGAGATTTAACAGGAACCCTTTTCTCAAATTGGATGACCTATGCTGTCCTTTGATTCTCTCCTCCATTTATAGATACAAGCTCACTTGCTTTTGTCACCTTCTTCTTGTTTAATATTTATTTAATGATTGAAGGAAAGTCGACATAGGTTATTTCAAATTCTATCCCTTCAAAATAATAATAAACAAATGACTTGGACAATTTCTCCAATTTAGGGGCCACCATTGCACCAACACCCACCCACTGATCCATACATTTTAGGTTAGGACTTAGGCCACACCTTTTGTTCAACTCATTTTTTAAATCAGTTCATCGCGTGATTATGATGATCCGATTGCCGAAGGCATTTAATTTCAAATTTTATATTGCGGACGGTGTGGTGAATGCTTTAAATGGTTCTTGCAAACGAATTTGTCACCTTACTCTCTGTTGATTGGGGCATTAAAAGATGGTCCTGCTGTCACTATTTGGCAGTCAAGTTAAGGAAAAATAAAACAAAATAAAATTAGTAAGAGGTGAGGGTATTAGAGATAAATTTCACAAATTAAAAGGCGTACGCGAAGGACACGAGGTCAAACTTCAGGGGTAATGATGACAATGCACTTCAAACTTTGAGCCCGCGGCCACGATCGCGGCTATAATTTGCATGCCACAAAAGGGCAACCGGTGACACGTGGTGCAATGTGCCCCGTACGACCTAGTGTACCGCAACTGTTCTTTATCATTTTTCGTTCCCGGACGCACATTGACTTCTTGCGTGGGTAATGGTTTAGTTCAACGCTTCGTGGCTCAGAAAATCGTGTTCTGATTCAGTGGTTGTGATTCATCGCTGTCCATCTGCCGCCGTTCAGTTTTGCATACTATTTCTATCGAATCGTTTGACTGAATTGGATCCAACATAGGTCTGTACACCACGTGGGCTCCATCCTCTTGCTGGCCCGTTTATAGCTACAAGACAAGGTCAATTTTATAATTATTTAATGATTTTCCTAAGTTGTAATTATTAGAACTAACAACTGAGTGTAAAAATGAACAATAAAATAGTAGAGTTAAATAATTTAATTATAAATTTTATTTCACTGTAAGGGTATACTTACGAAGCCATTATTTAATATCAAAATTTGATTTTGTCTTTTTTTTTTTTAATATTTTAAATTGACGCGTGGTAGGTTTATTTCTCCGGAAACTACAGTTAATTGAATATTTGAGGTATAATGATGGATGTGAGCATGACACTCATGTTCGACTTATGACTATGCTCATGGCTCATCACTATCGTGTAAATTAAATTTAAACGCGACAGATGTTACATATGTCTTGACAATTTATTTAAATTTAATTCAAGTTTATTTAATTTTGGATGAAGTCATGATATTTTGATCCTCTTAAAATATCTTAACAATTCTCAGTTAAACTCACTAAAAATTTTAAAAATTATTGTTCTCTCTCAATAAATCCTATCTAATCCCTATTTCACACCTGCTATAATTTTAATCATTTCAACACCCCACCGTATAAAAACTTCAAAAATTTGCTTATTTTATGTTTTCAACAACTTATGATATAATGTCACATCAGTTTATATAAAAATAATTTGTACAAAGATTTTGTAATCCTATTATTACATTTTTCTTTTTAATAATATACCATGCACTTTAACAATATTTGAGATCACCTAGAAAGGTAATTTTAAAGTTTATGTTTACGAACTTCGACCAGATATTTAGGAATCAAAGAAAAAAACCAGGAAATTGAAGAAAATAATTTGTTAGTTGATTAATACATTAATAATTTATTTCACCTTACTATTTGTACATTTTTTTTATGTTAATTTTTTGTTCACCATAAAATAAAGTTTTTAGTTAATTTAACTTCGGGGACAAAGCTGAAGATATTAAATTTATCCCCAAAAGAATTAAACATGTTCTCGATGAAAGCTGACCACCGGTTGATTCATTCTAAAAGTTGATCGCTTGCAATCCGATTTGAAATTTCGTAGGAGCCAAACAAGTTGTCAATAGAAGATCTAATAAAACATCATTAATTCACCAAACATAAACAACATTCAACTGTTAACCTAATCTGAACGATATATTGAATTGAAGCCATTGCAAAAGAAAAATCAACAATTTCAACGTTCAATTCTCCTCTCTGTTTGAACTCAAATTCTTCAACATTAAAGAATTGGAGCCCTTCGTGTTCCTTGTTCGAATTAGCTTGCTGGGTAAGGCTATAAAAAGTAAATAAAGAGTCTCGAAGTTTGAACGGATTGTGATCGTCGTGATTATTGACAAATATTTTTGAAAAATTTATAGACTGATGAAGAAACATTTATTTGTTGATCCAATACAATAATCATTCACAATGTTTGAAAAAACATATTCACCACTCTTATTTCGACATTAGATAATTGAGACCCAAATTTTCACCTAGAATTGTATTACTCTTTTGAGCTGTTAAATTCTTGTACGAGTTAATACTTTCTTCATCATTCAAACTAAAATCATGCATTGCTTGGTTTCTCAACCAATTAATAACAATCTCGTTTTGGTAAATAGTCTTATTTACATCAATCGCAACAACTAATCTGGACCAATTAACTTGTTTCAATTCCAAGAGGGAATTCTGAGTTACTACTGCTAAAATTCAATGAGTTCAAAGTAAAATCCAAAAAAGAAGATGAAGTAATTTGATGAAATGTCACGCTTTCACCTCAGCGTGTACCAAGCTTTTTGACCTCTAAAGGTACCAACTTATCCAATTTTTCCAAATGATACAAGAAATTACGGGTGCAAATTGTTGCTTTAACCTTGATAAAAAAAAAAAAAAAAAAAACTTGAGAGAAAAAAGAGTTAAAAAAAAAAAGCCAACCACAAACCACCATTGCATTACAGCCATTACTCCATACAAAATTAAAGCAATTTTTCAACATTTTTGAATCATAGTGTTATATAAGTTTTGAATAATCATAAGACTTGCCCTTAAGAATGGTGACAATCATTACACTTTTACAACATATTTATTATCCTTTTCAATATTCACCCACTCTCCCTAATAAAGTTCACCGAGCTTTCATC
Source organism: Luvunga scandens (assembly GCA_030449905.1). Lineage (NCBI taxonomy): Eukaryota > Viridiplantae > Streptophyta > Magnoliopsida > Sapindales > Rutaceae > Luvunga > Luvunga scandens. The sequence goes on along the minus strand of JASUUG010000798.1, from coordinate 2,763,723 downwards.
GGTTGACTGGACTTGCTTTATATATTCATTCTTTTACCGTCATCATCCATTGGTAATCTTGGATTATTACGTAATTTGCTTGCCTGGTTTGAGGTTAATGAAATTGCAGTTTCTCTTCCATACTAAAAATTATTGAGCCTTTGGTTTTGGGTCGGTAATTTAAGATAAATATCTCTTTTAACAATCGGTAATGCATAAGAAGAAGCCACATGCTAAGCAAGTTTTAATTTAAAGCCTGAAAGCTAAAGCGCTTCTTCTAAATACGCGTAACAAGCCAAGGCAAAAGTTGTGCAGAAAAGGATCTCTCTTCTAATAATAAGCTTTTAAGACAAAAATCTGAGTGAAAAGATAAGCACTGCACTCATGCGATTTAAACAACCCCCCTCGCCGGGGCAAAAAAAAAAAATTCTAAAGAAACCAAACTAATAAAGCTTCCCAAACGTGATGCATCTGTGAGAGCTATTATTAACTTGACAGAACATGTGCTTCCCTACTGGAAGCAGACTATGATTCATATCTTACTTTAATAGATGTAAAAAAAAAAAGTAGGGGAAAAATAAAGTTAAAAAGCATCTTTTGGTTTTCCATTTCCTCCGGTAAAAGCAACAAACCTTTTAAAAAATATAAGCCTGGCCCGGACACTTTTCAAAGATTCCAAACAAAACATGGCCTCGAATTTGATCATTGATAAGGGTTAATTGAATTTATACAACCCTTTTCGAACTTTGTTCAGCCAAGCTTCGTAGAATATCAAAATCGTTCTATATATGTTTAAAAGTTCTTTAACATCCCACTTAACTAGCGTACCGGGTTTATATTAAGTAATGAAATTTGGTTCTTTTAAGTAGAAGCACTCTTTGTTGCAAAACTCAATAATAAAATGGCGACACAATGAACGAACAAGAATTACTTAATAAACAAACTCAAGCTGTTGCACTGGTAAGGGAGTCGGCTCACAATTTGATGTGCAGGTGAATTTGTTTTCACTGTGTATATTTATTTTGATCCACATGCGAGGTCCTTAGGAAATGAAATCATGACATCTCACATTTGGGAATAAAAAATTAAAAAAATTTGCGTACAAAACCCAGTTTAACTTGCAAAGACTAACCGAAGAACAATATCTACTGGGGATTTCTCCAATTCATCTCTCAATAGTTATTGTGGGTATACACACAATACAAATAGAGTGTGTATTTGGCATGTAGGCTCCCGTAGTTATTATTCAGTACATTATAGCGCACTCATTTTGTTTCACGTTCAAAGTCTTCAACGACATATCCCCAGCTTCACAAATGTGAAATCTCTGTTACTTCGGCTCCACGGTAGTCTTAACCCTTAGGTATGCTACTCTAGCTGACTAGATTAAAAAAGGCCACATGTTTTCTAAGTACGCCATAACCCAAAGATTTTAAGGGTTATTTTTTTTACTTAATGGACTTAAATTCAATCAATTAAGTTATAAGTCTGTTTTTTTTTTTTACTTAATGAAAATTTTTAGTTATTAAGTTTTTTTTTTGCTTAATCTAAAAAAGGCCACATGTTTTCTAAGTAGTCATAACCCAAAGATTTAAGGGTTACTTTTTTTACTTAATTGACTTAAATTCAATCAATTAAGTAATAAGTCTGTTTTTTTTTTACTTAATGAAAATTTTTAGTTATTAAGTTTTTTTTTTTTTTTTGCTTAATCTAAAAAGTTTAGACATATCCTTAAAAGATATTATGCAAAATATCCCTATCTAATTATTTTATTTTCATCTTTACTGACATAAAATTCAATAATTAATATTATTACTAATATCTATAACTTGTGATAATATAATGATAAACTATTATTATTTTATCTTTTCATTTTCATGAAATTAGCATTATTTATCTTTATAATCTTTTATGATTATTATTCGTATAAATTGTCATAAACAACAATAAAACTGATTAACATATACTAATTTAGAATATTAAAGAGTTGTATTCAATTGAACATGATTATGTTATAATAATATATTATCTTATTTATGTTTTTTGATTTGTAAAGACATAGACTTAACAATATTGATTTTCATTTTTTAAAATTTAAAAACAAACAATTTAACCCTAAATTTTAGCCATTAAAAAAAAAAAACATGTCATTTAGATTCAAACATTTAACTTCTTCTATAATTCAAACTAATTTAAATTTATTCAGATTTTAGATAAACAATAAAAACCATCTTAGGAAGTTGTTTGTTTTTTGCTTGAAGTCAGAATCTTAATTACTTTAAAATATTTACAGTTTTTATTGTGTTTGTTTTCGATAACTTATGTTTGATCTTAAGATGTTTATGTCTGAATAAACAAATTAAATATTCTAACTTTTATTTAGCAAAACATCTAATTGGAACTTCAATATTCTCTCTCATTAATATCCCTATTAAATAAATTTATTTCCTATTATATAAATTATCTTTTTATTATTTTTTATTTATCTCTCTCTCTCTCTTACTATTAGTGCGTTTGGGATTGAGGTGCTGTAACTTTTAAAATACAACAAAAAAAAACTGTAACTATGAAACAAAAGTTAATAATATGTAGTAAATATAAATTTTAAATAATAATGTTGATAAAATTATTAAAGATATAACAGATTTTTTATTATATAAGTGAAAAATTATATCAGCATAACTTTCAAGGTACAGCAGCTATTGTTTATCAAACACTCTAATCTCAATCTCAAATGCATCCTATGTATGTGTATTTTATTATTATTATTATTATTAATGAGAATTTTAAACATAACATAACTTTAGATGAGTTTGTTTTATAATAAATCCATTTTTTGCATTTATATTTACCATTTTTATAATAAATTTTGAATTTTATTTAATACATTAATTTTAATTCAAATGATTAAACAATTCTTGATTGAATTATATAATTAACAAGAAAAAAAATCAATATATATATATATTAATGTCAAAAAAATACAAGCGTTAGATATATATTTTATTTTTCATGCTTTGTTAGGGTAAAAATTATTAATTTTTTTTTACTAATCAAATAAGTTATTTATAACTTGTTGTGTGTTTAACCAATAAATATAAATATTGTTAATATTTATGAGGTTATATATGTCAAAATATCATATTTCATATACTTTCTTTTCGAAAAACAAACTAATTAATACTTATATTCGGATATTGAAAAAACAAAAACAATCATGTCATTGAAATATATGTATCGAGCCACCTTCAAACCTCTACTAAATTCAGACCCATTTAGATATTAGACAAAAAAACAAATGCTACCTTAAATCAATTTAATATTGTGGTTGGGCAATAAATTATAACATAAAAACTACAACTATAAAATATTTTATAAACACTCACCGTTATCGTTTAAAAGTTAAATTGATTTTATCCTACACTTATATGATATTAACTTATAATTTTTGTATTATTTTTATCCAAATTATTGTTTAAAAATTGTATTAACATACACTAACAACTTTTATTTCACAGCAATCAGAGCATCAAATCCACACTATCTAAATACCAAGCAGGCCCTCCTCCTGCTTGACCAGGAATGTACTTTTGAGGGAATTGGGGGCATTCGGCAGAACCCAAGCTTCAAATTCCCTGCAACCTGCAAATTTCGTATGATAATTTTTTTTTCAACCCCAATCATCTAATTTTTGCTATTAAAATTTCAGCCTAAAGACAAAAGGACTTAAAAGGATGATGCTGATGCTACCAGACCATTCCTGTAAAAAATTTAACCCCAACTTAGGCAGCATATACTTAATTTACATTCCTAAAATTAAATGTTTCCATGTTATGATTTTGTCAGGGATTAACTCACAATAGAAGTCTTGGTTTTTTTTGGGGGGGGAGGGAACCACCATTGGCTAAAGAAAAAGAAATGCAAACAAAGATGCTATTAACAAAATAGAGTAAACTACAAAATCCAAGTTAATTTCCAACGAGAGATGTCAAAAGTGCCAAAACAGCAATCACAATCATAATATTCAGGAAATAGTTAGACCGTAGAGGCGTATCTGGGCTCCCACCAATAGCTTCATACTCTGCCCGTATCTTCTGCTTCATAGCCTCTGACAGCTCACTCTGCAATTCAAATAGGTAACACTAATTGAATTTTATTCTTTCACCTTCACTTAGACTTCCAAGTTTTAGATGTCAGCACACAGGATTTCTAAAAAGCTTCATCTTGTATTATTATAACATACGGCACAAGAAAACAAAGCTACTTGTTTTTTCAGTCCTGCATCAAACCATGAAGAGTATAAAAAATAAACATTTTGCACATACACAAGCTCATTTACTATGGAAATAAAAAATGCAAGGAATTTTCAACTACCATTAACTAAAATAAATTTTAAAAATAAGTTAATATATAATTACAACCTTTCCAGACGAATACTTAGCAGCTACAAACTTCTCAGGAGCAGCACCATCATCTAGCAGGATACCCTGATCACCAAATTCAACAATCAGTTTAAAAGATTACTAATCCATTTTACCATAATCTTCCACAACAGATTTATTGATGCAGATTCCTTAAAGTTAACAAGTTGATGCCTGATTGTCAGCTCATGCCAATAATTGAATCTGGTAATATGTAGTCATACACGCGCCAGAAGAGTACAGAAAGACTAAAATTCAACTTGGCATTTTCAGCCAGAAACACAATATTGATAAATGTGCAGTTATTCGGCACTCCAAATATGCGTGTTTGTAAGAAAACTCATCTGAGCTATTCCAAATATTATGGAAATTATTCGAATAAACACCTATAACAGAACCTATTGAACTATCTCACAAGAGAAAAATATGGGTTCTATAAGTTAATACAATAAACAATTGTCTTCAATCCGGATGTTTTCAAAATTTTAAGGATCAATGACAAAGTGTTTCTAGTCAAAAGCAAAGCTGCCTTGACATTAGGGGCTGTAAAAGCACTTAACACAAGCAGTCTTAACATACCTCAGGAGGATCAAATTTTGCCCCAAGGTTGCTGAGTTTGGCATGGGCTTCAGCATAATCCTTAAAGAATGCTTCCTCATCCTCAGCATATTTCTCAGCATAAACCTGCAAATTATGCCAAGTTTATTAGCTATAAATGATGATTCTAATTCACCATCTTACACTAAGATCTCGTTAATATTTACCTTGAATGAAGGATCTTCAAAAAGAACAGCATCAGTAGGCAGCACGAGTAAATCTTCGTCCCTTCTTTCTTTAATATCCTGTTAGATAAACCAGTCAGCAAGTGGAATATGCTTTTACTTATCCCCTCTATTTCTCACTATAGCAAATGCATATATGAAGAGACAGCGTTCTGACTTCAAACCTTGAAGTAGGAGTTGTCAAATTTCAACCATTGTACTGTCCAGGACTGCCCACCAGGTGCTCCTGGTCCTTCTTTCTGTCATGCAATATATTTTCTTAAATAATTAGCTGCTTGCTATAGCTATATATTCTTTGTAGCAGATAATTATCAGATTGTTGAGTCATCCAAAAATAAACAACTCACAGGAAGTAATAGAAAGGTTCTCTATGGTAACTCCCAAACAACTAAAGAGGCTTTTTACCGTGTACTTTGTTTCTGGCTTGCCCCAACCACTTCGTTCAGGTCTAGACCTTCCCAGTGTGTGTGCACCAGATAAGGCAACTATTTCCTGCAGATCAAGGAACTATTTAATCAACATCACAACATATTGAGGTACCAAAACAACCAAGTCTTCCTATAGTTTATCTTACCTTGTCATTTAATCCCATTCTATAAAAGACATTTCTTAAATGTTCAGCAGGTGATGGAGGCCCAGCAGCTGTATGCCAAATGAGTAATTCAAAATTTAGTTGAAATTTAGTTGCATGGTCATTCAAGCAGAAGTGTGGAAAAAAGCAGAGGAAAGAAAACAAAAACTACAAATAATTACAACTCAACCATACACTTCAAAATTCATCAGTATCGGGGGAAACAGCTACTCAATACTTATCTAATCCATAAAACAGTAGATATCATACTCACAATTATACATGAGAGAATAACAAAGTCATAACGCTGCAAGCACATTAAGCGATCAATTGCCAAAATGTCAGCAGATATAAACCTTAAATATACAACTTTTTACTTATTTATTTATTTTTTTCAAACCACCAATGTAAGTATATTAGTCACTCAATCCACACAAATGTATAAACATGTGTCTGAGCACATGCATAAACCTCGTGCTAAGAATAATATTGATTGGCTTCTATAGTATCAAACACACATCTGACTCCTACGTCAAAGAACAACAGAGATAAACGTTGAATTAACCAAAGCAGACTCCTCAGTCCTCAAGATGTCAACAAGATTCTCATAGAAAAGATTGTCCTACACCAGACATGACAAGTTCATATGCTCATGCAATCAATCAACACAATTTCTATGAATAATCCATGATACGAACTGCTGCATGGTAACTGTTATTTTGTTTAATGTAGGTGCCATGGTCAAATATACCGAGCCAAATTCTATAAACATGAAAGGTGTATTTACCGGGAAGCCTTCCTTCTTCAGGGCACTGCTCAGGTCCTGAGACATCCACTCTTCCATACATCATTGGTAGCTTAGGGCCCCCGGCTTCCTGAATTTCAGAGAAATTGATAGAACCTTTAGATGATCAAATTAATTGAAATCATATTGATTCCAAAATAAGAGTTAGTCAGACCTCTATAGCAGTAGCGCTAGCCAACTGGAACAAGTCTGCATATGTGACACCGGAATACTTGTCCTTGATAGGTTGAATCAGTTTCAATGCATTCACAAGCCCTGAAATGCAAGGTTGTGAGGCGCCAAATCTTCAAACCAAGCTCAATTACACAAAAAAGTTCAAATCATTACCAGCATTGGCTGCGTGTTTAAGCTCAACCTCAAATCTAAGACTTCCATTAGCCCCTCCCCTTTGAGGCCACTCCTCAATGTTCTTGTCGTAAGTACCAGCATCATGCCATCCTATACGAACCTGTAATTAATATCATCATACATAAGAAGCCGTAAACACTTAAAACTACTCAACAATTTCATTCGATCAACCAGGCTTCGTAAGTATTCGCTTTACTTTTCATTTTTGCGCAACGCTAATTATAGAAACATTAAGTTTTCACAAAACTTCTTCCAAAAACTCTATCTCCAAACTACCAAACACAGCATATCAACAATGCAATTCAGAAATTCAAAGAGGGTTCAAATTCGCATATGTACCAAAATAGGATGACAAAACTTAGACTTGAGAAGCTCTTTAATATCTTCTCTAGCACTCTTCAACTGATCAGGATCCGACGCCGCACATTTCGTCGTAGCTACGGTGCTATATCCTCTGTTCACAGACGATCTCCTCTGCAATCCAAAACAAATTTAAAACTACATGTTACGCAAAAGAAAGTACAAAAAAGGAAAAAAAAAATAACACTCGATAAAAGTTACCTGGCTGATGCGAGGAGAGAATCTGAGGCACTTGAGGGAGGAAGAAGAGGAGAGAGATAAAGAGAGTGAAGAAGAGGAAGAGAAAGAAAGCTTAGCTGCGGCGGCAGTGGTGGAGTAAAGAAGGCGAGAAGAAGCGGCGGTGCTTAGAGAGGAAGCCATCGGTGGTTGTGATTTTGATTGTAGTCGTATCTGTTGTTGTGTCAGTGAAGCCGGCTGAGCTGCCATTTGGTACTTTTTCAAGCGTTCGCTTTTTGCTGCTTTTGTTTTGGATTACGAGGCCCAATGGCAAGCACGCGCGCGCCACTGACCTTTTGTTTGTTGTGATTGTGTTTGGGAATCGGGTTGGGTTTGTTTTTTTTATACAGGAAGATAACTTTGTCCCTATCCCAACCACAAGAAGCATACTTTCCTTGAAACATTTTAGGTGGTTGGTGAAGATTGAAAAGATATTATTTTATCCAAAAGTCCAGCGATTATCGTGTAACAAAATATTAACATTCTATAGGTTTATTTAATATAGTTTTGTATTGTTTCTTTTAGCAATGTAAATTATAGAATGTTGAATTGCTGCAGTTCAGTTTAAGTTGCTAACAATCATGCACAAGTTTGCATTTTATGAAATAAATAACTTCTAGATTATAACAAAAGTATATGAAAGATTTTTGAATATGCAACCACTTTCTTCTATATTTACATACAATTTGAACTGTATGACTAAAAGTCTTGTAAATATGATTTTTGATATCGCATGTTTTTTAAAATTTGAATTGCAGCTTTCACACTATTGTTAAAAAAAAAGTTGTTATCTACAAAATTTGGACCTCACACATACTTTAATTAAGATGTTTCGGGTTTTGTTGCAGTCAAAAAGCTATGCCCTTGTTGTCAAAAATAAACCATATTTTATTAATCATTCAAACGGTCAAAACGAATTTGTTCCAATTTTAAGATCATGTGCATGTACCACTGCTGCTCTTCGTTTGCTCCAAGCAATGAGGTTACAAACAAGAGAATAATGTCATCGTCAACTTGGTATCATCTTGTTCACACATGTTTCAGACTTTTAGTGGTGCGAGACAAGAAGTTTGCAGGGATTGTCAATGTGGGCTTGTCCATTTCTAGTTTCAATCGAATCGTGGATCTCTCGAGACATGAGTTAAAGGGGCCCTAATGTTGGTGGGCCGAGACGCTGACTCACCATCCCCAATTTAAACGCAGAGTCCGACTGCTGGCACCCTTTAATTATCTCTTAGGCCGCTTTTCTTTATTTATCCCATTAAAATTATGCATAAATTGTAAATTTTCTAATGAAACTCCGATTAATTTCAGAAACAAGTTTGAAATCTTCTTTAAAAAAACCCTCAAATGTCACCCCTCTCTCTCTTCATCTCTCTTTCCTCTCCCTCTTTGGATCTGCCTTCTATCTTCCTCTCATTTTCTCTCCATCAGCCACTACCCTATGATGATGGAACAAACTAAATACTATAAATCAATTGGGATTGATGCTTTAGATTTGCCGTTGATAAAAAGTTTTAAATTCTGAAAAAAAAAAAAAAAAAAGAGCTGTGAAGTTTTCAATTGTGCACAATGAACCCAATGACGACTCTCTTTTTTGTTTTTTTTTTCCCGTCTCTTTTTTGATATGCTAATGAAGTCTTGCGCACTTGCACTTTCATTAAATTTATAATAACATAATTTGCAACATTCCTATGTACATGGTTATTTTTTAGGCAAATGGTACCGTAAAAATAAAAAAGAAAATAGAAACAAATAGAATGCATTTTTCTTAAATTTGATCATAATGGTAAGTACTATTTTCTGCACTGAAAGTGAAGGTTTCAAACGTTTATGGTTTTCTTGAAAATTTATTTAAAAGGAAAAGAAAAGAAAAGAAAAGAAAAGTATGCGTATGTGGAGAGAGGTTTTTAATGAAACAATGTTGTTTATATATGGTGTTGTGTGGGTTTAATTAGATATTTTTTTGTTATTTTGTATAAATTGAAAGCGGAGAAGAGAATGTACATTAGAGGTTTCATTTCATTTCTAGGTCCACTTAAAATTTTGAAATAAAAAAAATGGTGAATTTACTGCAAAGGAGGATTATTTATTTTCTATTTTGAATTCAGCTATGGAGTGTACAAGAGTGCGATCGAACAAAGAATTGACCAGAAACAAGCTATAACTAAATCTTAGTAAGGATCAAGATCCCAATCTCCTAATTAAAGCCCTAAATTATTAATTTCACAACAAGTGAGATTCATTTTTTTTATAACCTATGGTTACTACATAAGTGTATTATGTCTACTGCACGGAAAAGTCCGGAACTTATTTTAAATTATTTATTTTTTGTAACGTGATAGATAATAATATACTCATGAAGTTTGATGATAATAGTTTATCTTTTTAAATGATAATAACATCAATTTATTGTCATCTTGTATTCCATAATAGTTAACATTTTCTACAATCGTCAATGTGATAATTATGTATTATCAAATATCACATCCTTTAATATAAATTTTGTACAACGAAACCTAACGTTAATTACTCTTTTATATAAAACAATGAAAAACAACCACAAATCCTTGGAAAACTCATTGGCCACTTAATGAAGCATGAACATTATTAACACTGCACGAGAAGATTGAATTTAGGTTGAAAATTGTGAGTTAAAGAAAAACGAAGGTTCATGAGCCAATTGTTCAACATTTGGTCCCTCTCGAAGACACGTGTCTAGTGATTCTTCTCGGGACAACAAAAATATGTAGAATAAAAACCAATAAAAGATTTCGCAGGATACGTGGAATAAGTCATCAACTAAAGATAAGCATCGATAGTGGAAAATAATGGAACCAACACAGACAAATCACTCGTTGTCTTTTCCCCTGACCCCATCCAAAATTTAAATATTGTTTTAAATTGATCTCGTTCCCGACAATGCGATATTTTAGATTCGTTGTAATGACAAAACAAAATCCAACAGTAAGTTTATATTAACTAAAGTGGATTAAATAATTAACATTGGTTCACGGCTCTGACTTCATCGCCAGATTGCCAGAAGGTTCAAGTATTCACGATATGTCATTTGGCGTGGAGAGTGAAAAGAACCAAATTAGGTGTACCGGCTGAACCGGTCGCCCAACGAAAAAATACCTAACCGGAAATGGAAAATAAAAATAAAGTCATAACGCGGATAGAGAGCATTGGTTTCAAAGTTTCACTGATTGCTACGACAGCGAAAACCGCACGTGTATTACAAACCTGATGATGCGATTGACGGTCGAGTGATATCAGATTAATAAAGTTCCAGGGGATCAGCCGGCGCACAGTTGCTTTCGGGAGCATCTATCAATGCGTGAGAATCGTTGAACATTCTGCTGCGATTTTGATTAGATAATCAAGCGGCTCGGTTCCATTTTCACTTTTATTAAATGAGCTAGGTAGCGAGGGCAATAACAGTTTTTCCATCAGCCCCACTCGCCTCTTGGTGCAGTAAAAAAGAAGCAAATTTGTCAGAGGGTGACAGAATTTTCCGGAGAGCAAGTATATTGTTTTATTATATATCCTGATATATTACAATTAAAATTTCGTTTATATTTATAATTAAAAATGAATTAAGAATTTTCTTTAATAATTTTATTATGGTATAGATAAAAGTTTGCCTGACTTAATACTAAAAGAATATTTAACTTACTTTAAATAACGAAAAAATAAGTAAATGCACTCAAGAACTTTAATAATTCATTATGATTAAGTAAATAATTATTAATTAATAATATAAATATTAAAGAACGTTCGTTCAATTAGAGTCATAAATTAAACTCAAGAGTATTTATAAAGATTTATATCAGATTCAGTTTCACCTAAAAAATCGATCTTCAGTTCAAAAGCCCAAAAAATACTTAAAATATTATATATATATATATATATATCTCTTTTGACATATATTTAATCCTCTGATCACGTATATATTTATAGTTTTAAATCTTATGAGCCTAGCTTTTAAAGTGTCATCCAGCAAAAACTAAAATTTATAAATTATAAATTTATAAAACATAATAAAAAAATTTAAAAATATAAAATATAAAATTTGTACTTTTTGATTCAATCCAACAACAGACATGCTACCACCCCTAATTAATCTCAATATCACGTCACATTAATTTTAAGGAAAAAACTGATAAAATCAGTTTATCAAAAAGTTCAAGCATTAAAGAAAAAATGTAGCGTGCTCCCTCAAATTTGGTCTTAAATTATCCCTTTTTCAAAAATCAGTTAACCCACCATTCACTTATTCGTGCCAACTAGGAACAACAAACAGGAGAATTGATGCATCCGACTAATCAAAATAAATGGTTTTGTATATATATTTGCAGGAATAAATACAACCCACAATGGACGTTCAATAAAGAATTATTATTATTATTATTATTATTATTATTATTATTATTATTATTATTATTATTATTATTATAAATAATAATGACATAAAACAATAACAACAAAGATGATGATGATGAAGAAGAAATTTTAATAATAAGTAAAATAAAAATAATTAATAATAATAATTGCATTAATAAATAATAAATTAGAATCGAAGCTGTGTGATGGAGGCAGCCGATGACAAGAATGAGGAAGACAACGGTGATGATGAGCATGACAACGATGGGCTTTGGTTCTAGAGAGAGAGATCATGTGCTGCAGAGACAGAGAGAGAGAGATCCGACGTTGTAAACGTCGATAGAGGAAAAAATTGGAATTATTATTTTTTTGGGGGCAAAATCATTGTTAAAAGAAATAGAGTTATAATTCCCAATCTTTTTCTTAGAATTAGAACTCTAGTAATCAATTCAAATTTTGTGTAGGTCTCACACAATTCATTCTCATTCCTAATTTCAATTTAAAAAGTAAATAAATTTTTTATTTCGATTCTCATTTTGGTTTAATAAACACGGCTTTGAGTTCAAATATCCAAACTACAATTACATAAAATTTTTTAGGAGGTTGCTATAGAATTTTGATTATAAGTATCATTAAAATTAAAAAATAATAAATTAAGAAACACTGAACGCAAAGATTTTTTTTTTTCCTTTGGTTGAAAATTTTAACACATGAACATTAAAGATGGATAAATAAATTTTGTAGGCATATAACATTGTGAATTAAAAATATGATCACAAATAAATTGTTGCTTATGCGAGTGCAGCTTACATAATATGAAAAAGCATCCCCGCTAAGGGTGTCAATTTGTATAATAGGATTGTATCAAATTTAAACAAATATGCATATGACTTATTTATTAATCATATTAAAATATGAATACAATTTATTTATTAATTATATTGACTTGTTTAATATATTTAATAAAAATAATAAATTAATTTTGAAAAATAATAAATATGTCAAAATTATTCTTAAAAATATGTCATTAATAAGTTAACATGATAAAAAATATGATATGAATAAATTTATGATGCAATATAAAATATAACACATAATTAATTAGTGTTACATACATACATACATAAATATATAAAAATATATGTATGTATGTGCGTTTTTGCGTAAGCATGTGACTATTATTATTACATATAAATTAATATTCATATTATAAATATATGATCATAACAAAATAGTCAAATACCACTATGACATGACCATTTTTCATGTTGTGTCAATCCGTTTATTTATTGTGCGAATATTTATCATATGCAAGAAATCTACACCTATTTTATTACCTTTATTTCACGGGAACCGACGAAGTTCCGAATTTTGTAACTTACAGATTCGCTTCTGCCAACTCCCCACCCTTGCATTTGCATGCTTCTTCTCTGTAATTCAGGAGGACACGTGTGAAATTTGCTTTGGCCCCGTTCCACGTTCGACGTTCACACTCACAGGGTCATTTTCTTATCACAAATTCACAACCCAGCGGAAAAGCGGACGATACGTCACCACCAAAACCACTTGCCATCACCTAGCGTGAGGAATACGTGCGTGGTAACAGTCGGGGGAGCAATCAAAACACTCCCGAAGGAAAACACTAAAGATACGCCGCGAGTTCCGAAAAGACGCGCCAACTCCCAAACAAAGTCCCACTCTCTCTGACTCTATTATCCAATTTAAATCAATAAAATAATGACGCTTTTTTTGTTCGCTTCCCCATTTACAATATTTGATTAATTTAATTCAATTATTACACTCGTAAGCATAAATTATAAATATATAAATATATGCATAAACCGTGTATAAAAATGCTGATATCATTTTATTCATCAGCATTGTTTGTAGCCGAAGCAAAAAAGCAGAATCCCAAAATCCATCTGTCTTTCTCTCGCCTTTTGAATTGCAATGGGGAGTGAGGAGGAGACGAAGAAGAAGAATGAGGTGTTCGATGCGGAAGCGGCGAGCTTGTTCGTGAAGGAGCTGAGAGGAACTTTTGCCACTGGCAAAACGAAGAGTTACGAATGGAGAGTGTCTCAGTTGAAGAGTTTGATGAAGATGCTTAACGAGCGCGAGCCGGACATCGTCGACGCTCTTCGTCAAGATCTCGATAAGCCGGAACTTGAATCCTCCATATATGAGGTCGTTTCAGCTTTTTGTTGTTAATACGACATTGACTCTGTTCTTTCTATTTCGTTTTCACATATTTCGAGCTCATTATTATTTCCTTTATTTGATCATGTTGATTATATTATAAGATCAATTCATCTTCGTAGATTGTCGATTATATGCAATTTTGGAGTTTTTTTTTTATAAATTTTTTGAAGAGAAAATTTAATGAAATTTGTCTGCTATATATTTATGAAGGTTTTTGTTATCATTATTTTTGGAGTGGAACTTGAACTGGATGATTGATAATTCAGTTTACTGAAGTTTGGTTTGACGTGCAGTGCTCGCTTTAAATGATACAGTGCCGTAGGTTTTACTTATGTTTAGTTTTGTGTTATGTGTGCCTAAATGATCCTTGAACGAAAAATAGTGAGATACGTGGGCCTAGTTTAGAGTGGTATTATTTTTGGGTACTTTGTTGTGTATGTTCACCTAATATGTATGTCTATTTGCATATGATTTGATTCCATGCTAGATTTCTTTTCCCATGGAATGTGATCACTGTTCTTATGATGGGATTGATTAATGGTGCTGCTACAGATGTCTATTTTGTCTACAATTAAATCTTGTAAACAACTATGGTAAACATTAGTGGTTGGGTAATTAGTGGTAGGATTGTGGAATTTGGTGTTGATATCATAAAGAAACCTCAATGGAGTGCTAATTTGTTTTTCAGTTGGTTATTCTGTTGTCATTAATTCTTCTGTACTTTTTTACTCTTGCTTTGCATCTGAATATTGATGTACAAGAAGGTGGTTAGAAATCATAGTGTAAAATGGTAAGGTTTGGGTTCTCTGTGTGAAAAATTTTATGAATAGATATCAGGAGCATTAATGATACACCTACTTAGCTCTGACAAAATTTTGCAATTTTATTTTTGTCTTCAAAATACCAGTAACATGTTGACTTGAAATCAACATGTAGGGCTTAGGTCTCATTTTTTCTTCCCCCTTTCCCCCCCCCCCTCCTTTTGAAGGAACAGTGTAAACTCCTGCTTGATGGGACATATCTGTTGTAAGAAAGCTTCCTCGGTTTGGCACAAGAGCTGCTAAGTTACATCATTTGGCTCATTTTACTGATAGGTTGATAGTTATCTTATTAATGAAGAAAAATTCTTCCGAACTCTTTTTTCATGTTCATGAATTTATGCCCATTTTTAACATTGATATGTTTTTGTCTTTGGGCAATCAGCTACTTTGTAAAATATATGGGACGATATGTAGATGACTGGAATATGAAGTTAAATTTGGGACAAAGAGGAAAATATATGTACAAGAGTCAAATAACTCCAAAAATTAGTAGAAATTAGGAGCCACACTATTGATAGTTGGGAATCTGGATGTTCAAACTGTTAGAAATTAGACAGTCACTGATTTAATTTCTTGCAATGGAAATTAATGCAGCAACCTTTGCTAGATGTTTGAAATTATTTTAATTAACTCAATGTTTAGAGCAGATATTTAGAGTTTACAAGTCTCGGTTACAGAGGCTGGGGCTCTTTTCCCTTTAACATACGAGCACCTTAATTCCAACTTGTGCCTTTAGGTTTAAGTTGATAAGCATGCAACAGAAATTCAAGTCAGAGTTATAACAACAAGTGGAATAGAGAACCAACATGAGTGCTAATCCTCTGCATTTGTTGTTGTTGTCGCTCTTTAACCAGATTTTCTGCTGTTTTATTTCTTTCTGATCATATGTTATATGTGGGTTGGTAATTCTGGAACTCTTTTTGGTTTGGTGGTAAACCTGACTGTTAGTTTTTGAAGGCAACTATCGTGGAGCTTCTCATTATTGCATGGAAGTTTTATATGAAGCATAGTCTACTTCATTGTCCTCTGGTGTTGATTTATAGGGTTTGCTTGGCAGGTAGCATTGTTGAGGAATTCTATCACATCAGCACTCAAGGACCTAAAACACTGGATGAAACCAGAGAAGGCAATTTGTTCAGAACCTCCTATCTATATGGAAACTCATTTTGTGACTAATATTGGTAGTCTTTGAATTAAATTTAATTCAACATTTTGCTCATAGTGCAGGCTAAAACTTCAATTACAACTTTTCCTTCATCAGCTGAAATAGTGCCAGAACCACTAGGTGTTGTATTAATCATCTCAGCATGGAATTATCCTTTCTGTACGTTAGACATTCTGGGATTTTTTTTTTTAACATATTTTAAAGTGGATTAAGATTGTATTTATATCAGATCTGATGCCTTTGTTTTTCATATTTTAGAAAATAATAACTACAACTTCAACTCTTTCCCAGTGTTGTCTCTCGATCCGGTTGTTGGGGCTATTGCAGCTGGTAATGCTCTGGTTCTAAAGCCATCCGAAATTGCTTCAGCCTCGTCTGCATTGCTTGCAAAACTATTTGGGGAATATATGGATTTGTCTTCCATAAGGGTTGTTGAAGGGGCAGTTGCTGAAACATCTGCTCTGCTTGATCAAAAGTGGGATAAAATATGTTATACAGGTTCTTATTCTCAATCTATTATGTACAATTTCTTCTAGCATGATATAAGGCTCATTTTAATGTGGGTTATAATCTCTTTTTTATTAAAAAAATTATGGTGGCATGTATTTTGATGTGAAGAAGATGGAATGTTTTTTCATTGCTCAAGGTTGAAAAGGTTAGAAACATAATAGGATTTTTGGGCCCACTTCAAGTTTTTCCAATTTTGTTTCTTTACACTTATTGAATAAATGTACATATAGAACAAGGAGGCGTGGATTTCAGTGGTTCAAACACAAAATGGTTGACTAGCATATCTCGCCAGTGAGGTACTGAATGGCTGGGTTGAAGATTTTAACTAGACTAAGGAGCAGACAATATTCTAAAAAGAGGAATCTAGTGGAAATTCTTTTATGTCTTGTTTACTTAGGAATCTATCATCCTATTAGTGGTAGTCTTTTTAAGTCGGGCAACTGTACATTCAAATAATCTGTCATGGTCAAGGAAAAAATGGGACAACTACAGTTTGGTTTTATTGTTTCATATATTTAACCTTTTAGTGGAGGAAGCTGTTCCAGCTAGGTGGGGAAAAAGAAAGAGAGAAAAGATTGGTGATTTTTGGCATGTTGTTAAACTGCATATTTTCATACTTAACTATGGATATAATGAATTAAGTCACAAATAATCCTTGAATGTAGGCAATTCAAGAGTTGCACGCATTGTGATGGCTGCAGCTGCAAAGCATCTAACACCAGTTCTTTTGGAGCTTGGAGGAAAATCTCCAGTTGTCTTTGATTCGGGCATCAATTTAAAAGTATAAAGCTTTCCTTCTCTGTGTAGTCAGAAAATCAAAATCCCATAGTCATTTACTTGCTGCTAATTCCACCATGTCTGCCACCATTGCATCTGACATACTGCTATATATTAAAGGTTGCATGTAGGCGGACGATTATGGGCAAGTGGGGTTGTAATAATGGACAAGCATGCATTTCTCCTGATTATGTTATAACGACCAAAGATTATGCTCCAAAGCTGGTAAGGTTGCTAATAGTTGAAACATCTATGAATCCATCTATTTATTCTCCTCTTAAGCCTTTTTTCCGCAGCTAGAGTCTCTGAAAAATGAATTGGAGAATTTTTACGGGAAGACTCCATTGGAATCAAAAGACTTGTCCCGCATAGTCAATTCCAACCACTTCGCACGCCTGTCAAAACTCCTAGATGATGACAAGGTTTCTGGAAAGATTGTTCATGGAGGCGAAAGGGACAAAAAAAAACTGTGAGTGCTACTGTGTATATGCTTGTTCTCTTTTACGCCTTACTTTTAGTTTCTGTTATAAACTGTGGGCCTGTTATAACATTAGTCTTCCTTCCATGGCAGGAGGATTGCTCCCACCCTCTTATTAGATGTCCCGCGAGACTCTTTGATCATGAGTGAGGAGATATTTGGTCCTTTGCTTCCCATCCTTACGGTAGGCACCAAGCATATTGTATTATAGTGGCCTTCTCTTTATTTTTCTCTCTATCGTCATTTCTCCCAGTACTCCAATTTTTCTTTTAATTGCATTCTTCTCTTGAAGTATAAATTATAAAAGCCATATGAGATTGATCAACGGACTGCCCCCACAATTCTGGTTTGGCTGCTGCTCTCCAAACCAAACACAAGACAGAACACTAGTGATAAAATCAACATCACCTGTACCTGCAAAATAATATAAGAATATCAGTAAATGACATGACTTAACAGCATGGCATTTTCTCCCTCAAAGTTTGCCAACTTAAAAGTTTAACCTGGCATTGTCCTGTGAACAGATTTCTCTAGTTAGCTGTCCGAATCTTGGGCTTTCTCATGTGAATAAATTTATCCAGTTAGCTATCTGAATGTTGGTTAAGGAATATGCTGATGACAATTGGGTTTCACCAGTTACCGAGAGAATAAAGATAGTCTGCGTCTTTTATGTGTGGATCTTTCATTTCCATTTTCTTTTTTTTGGGTTTGGAACAGGTTGACAAAATAGAGGATAGCTTTGATATTATAAATTCAGGAACAAAGCCACTTGCAGCTTATCTATTTACCAACAACAAGAAGCTCAAGCAGCAGTTTGTGGAAACTGTCTCTGCAGGGGGTTTGGTTATCAATGACACTGCTGTACATGTAATTATGCTTGCTCTTCTGAAAAATCATGCCTTATTATGTTCATGCGTTTGCACATGCTGAAGATTGTGACATTCTCTGTGATTAAGGTTAAAGTGACTGCTAGATGCTGCTGAGGACATATATAAATTTTACTTAGCATTTGTTAGATTTTAGAATGTTGCTAAGATTGGTTGTGCTTTGATAATCTTTAGAGACATGGTTGTATCAAACATGAAATCAGGTTACGGTTTATGAATTTGTTTGGAAAATTTCAATAGAAGCATTGGTTAATGGATAAGGTTTTTGATTTTCACGTTCTGATAATGCAGCTTGCTGTTCATTCTCTGCCATTTGGAGGAGTCCAGGAGAGTGGGATGGGAGCATACCATGGGAAATTCTCTTTTGATGTTTTCAGTCATAAAAAAGCAGTTCTATCTCGAGGTTTTATTGGTGATGTGCCTGTGAGATACCCGCCATACACAAAGGGCAAGCTAAGATTGCTGAAAGTTCTGATATCTGGTAGTCTACTTGGCATAATACGTGCCCTTCTGGGATGGTCTAAGGCGTAAGGAGATAACTCCGTGTTTCTGTCTTGTCTTTATGTTATTTTTTCTGTATTTCTCTCCCTAATTTTAGGTACTCATAACCATTTTGGAGTCTCTTCCTCTTTCTCTGTATAATTTCTATTTGAACAAGATTTGATTGGTTTTTCAAAATATGAGAGTACATTTAAATTTTGCAGCATTGTCTGTATTTGTTTTGGCTTTATATTTAGTGATGTCTTACTGAATTAGCTCCTTTTCAGGAGCCTGAAGTGTGCCGCTGACATAGTTGTAACAAAGATAGCGGCTGAAAAATGATCGAAACTGATCAGTTCTGTTAAATTAACAGTACTGAATTGTTTAAGTATTTCAGTTTATATTTTCAAATGTTAAATATCGTAGTTTAGTTACCGTAAAAACGTTGCTAATTTTTGGGTTCTTTCCCAAGGCATTTGTATTTCAAGAATCCTATACTCTTCATCGGCAAACCTCCATTGAAGATTGAACCATTATCAGCCTGAAACCATACATTTACTATCATTTTACGATTTTTTTTGTTTGGGAGGTCAACAGCTTGAATGAGTGCCGAAGGTTTATTTATGGCGTGTGATTAGTAGCTACAAAATGCCCGTCTCATAAGAAATCTAATAAATTTCTTAGCCATCACTGAAATAGAAGCAAAACTTGCAACAAGAATATCAATTTTACTCGGAATGCTAAGATTCTTCAACCAAGCGCTAGTTTTCCCTTCAGGGTAGCATACAAAACCAAACTTATGATTTGTGTTTGATGACTACAGGTTCAAGTCTTTGTCCTATATTTTACAATGGTGTATAATAAAATGAGTTTAGGTATCTGGTGCTGACCTAAACATCAACAGGAGAGAAAAGGAGGGAAAAAAATGGACGAGAAAATTACAACTGTTATAGAACAAAATACAGTGCATAGCCCGCAATTCCCCTATAAAAGAACTAAATTAATAAATGGATAATCAACAACAGTCCTCTAAAATACCAAGAACATTTGAGCGTTGTTCATCTGTTAGTTCTGTTGGGAAATCAACTAGAAACAGCAACTTCAAGTTCCCTCTTGCTCCTTCAGGATCTTTTGTTGGCATGCCTTGCCCTTCTATCATCTTTACATAGCCAGGATGAATGATCTCGTCGTCAATCGACAAGTCCATCTTCTCTCCGCCGAGAAGAGGGACTGAAATTGTACAACCGGTAAGAGCTTTTACTAAAGGAATTTCTACGGCCAGTTCCAAATCATCGCCGTCTCTCCTGAATAAATGATGCCGTTTCTCAGCAATCACAAAGATTATGTCAGCTGGTTGAGTCCCCTGTACCTCGTTTCCCTTGCCTTCAAATGTAATCTTTGTTCCTTTTTTCCACCCTGGTTTCACTTTTATTGATAGCACCTCCTCGTCTTGAATTAGTTGCCTGCCAAAACCAATAATATCAGCACATCAAACAAACTCATGCTTCTCGTAATTCTCGTATCAATAATTTATACTTGCACGACATTCTTTAAAGGATTGCCCGATTGCTTATGCTTTTTCTATGCCGAGAGAAAAATTGCTGGCTGTATGTAAGTAAATTTTCCCTTGATTCAGTTTAAGCAAAGATGTTCTAGAATATGTCTCATATAATTTGCTGCTCACTTTTTAACCCATTTAGTTGGAAGTGCTTCCGCAAATTTTGTATTAGAATAAATCACAATATGTGAGTTGAATTGGAAGAAATGAAAAAAGAAAATAGAAAAAGGAATAATTCGGCTAATAAACAAACCCGGAGCTTGTAATGGCATCTCTTGTGATCTTGATCTTCTTGGTGCATCCAAAGCACAATTCCTCAAGGGTGCACTCAAGCTTCTTCTCCACAGCCGGAGGTTTAACCGGAATCCCAGTTGAGTTTGAAAACATGATCGGAGTGGTGCTCCTCCGGCTTGTATTTCGCGAGAGACTAGCCGGAGAGGCACCGGGATGACCAGTCAACTCGGTGCTTTTCCTACTTATGCTTCGATATAAAGATGACGGTGTTGGCGAAGGGCTTCTTCGGCTGGCGCTTCTCGAGAAAGGAGAGGGACTCCTTCGGCTGCTGCTTCTTGAGAAATGAGATGGCAAAAAAGGAAAGATGTTATCGACGCTCCGGCGTTTGGAGAGACCCCCTGGGGAGGTCGGAGTCTCGGAGACTCCGATTCGGTCAACGTTGTATCTAAAGCTGTCAACTCCTTGCATGGTTTCTTCTTCTGAGTTATCCTCTATGCCCTAAAATGAAATTCGAGATAATCACATCATGCATGCATGCACAATTCACGTATAAAATCTTTAAAGAGAAACCCTAAATAGAACAGATCAAAATATTATCTTAATATTTTGTTATTAATTCTTGCGTGAGAAATCAATTAAAGTTGGTAAACGTGCATGTGCAATCTAAAAAAGAAATCAATTAATTGTTTTAAAAATTCCAAAAATTTTAACTTCGTAATAGAAAACCAAATCTATAAGAACATAAAAGCAAATGCATGCCTGCACAAATATACGTACCTTATTATGTGGGTATGGTTGTCCGTCACCAGCTTCAAGATTCGCTTCGCGTTTGTGTTCAGTTTTGCTCTCGTCATTTTTCTTTTTATTGCGCCATTTTGTGAATAATAATTTGTAAAACTTGAAAAGAACTCGAAGTGTTGAATCTTTCTTTCTAGATTCGAGAATGTGGGAGGCATCTGTTTGATCGCCAATGTGAGGATTTTCTTCTACCATTAGAAACAAAAGAAAAAGAAAAAGAAAAAGAATAAAAGAAAGAAAGAGAAAGAGAAAGATGAAGAAGAGAGATTATCCACGAGAAAAATGCATGGCTCAGAAGATCATATGAAGCGTTTTGTGAGGCCTTTTGTTTGCTTAATTTGTGGGCACAGGATATTGGATGTTACAGAGCTTTGTAATTATATATAGTTTCTTGATCTTTACGGCTAGGATTTGTTGAGAGATAACCTATTCTTTGATTCATCAATCGAACATTTAAAATCGACGAATGGGAAGTAATGCCAAATGTTTAATAAGTTGAAGATATTCTTTTTATATATGCTTTATAAATAGCTATATTAGGATTGTAATTTAATCCATTAATTAAAATAACTCAAACCTTGGATAATTATTGGCTATTTTAATGACCAATTACAACATTGGTTGTCTTTTGTTTAAGGATATTAAATATATCCCATATGTGCATTCTGTTTTAACTTTAATGCTATGGCACATTTTTTCTCAATGTTTTAATTTTTTCTCATG
Source organism: Luvunga scandens (assembly GCA_030449905.1). Taxonomy (NCBI): domain Eukaryota; kingdom Viridiplantae; phylum Streptophyta; class Magnoliopsida; order Sapindales; family Rutaceae; genus Luvunga; species Luvunga scandens. The sequence goes on along the minus strand of JASUUG010000798.1, from coordinate 2,741,225 downwards.
CACTTCACAAAATGTAGATTTGATGAAAAGTATCCCACACGCATAGTTAGCCAAAAAAAGGAAAAATATAACGCTGTTTATAACAAAACAAAACGACTCCAATCCGCCTGATAAACTATGCACTTGAAAATTTTCAGTTATAACTATTTATTCTAAATATATAATAACTCTAAATTATACATAATTATATAACATAAAAGTTGCCATTGATATTCATTCAAATAATTAAATCATGGGCATGTAATCCCAAAAGATCATAAGCGATCGTAGACGTTCCTAATAATGTGCTTGTGTATGATGAATTAATATATGCCTTTTCTTCTTCTTCATGCATGTATTTTTTGGCACGAAAAGGCTCGTGAGGAATTAAGGATACGATTACTTAATCGAGAACTTCCTTTTGAATATAATATACCTTAGAAAAAAGGAAAAAATTAATATTATTCAATAAATAGAGATTATTCTTTGTTGAGAGAGTGGATTTGTTTCTTTTTTGATGAATTCGACAAACATAGAAGAGAGTTAACGTTTATACGTATATCAAGAATGACATATTAGTTACTTTTAGAAATTATTTTTATCACTTAAATCCCTGATGCAAAATCGTAATTGAAAAAAAAAATGCTATTGAAAGGTAATTGTGACATTCTCATAAAGGAATTAACTAGTTTTAGTATGCAAAGGACTTATATAATCAATTTTTATGTAAAAAATGTTACATTTATCATTAAACAATATATATTTAAATGAAAATGGGTAATTACGAATTTATAAAGGATTTAAATGTTAAAAACAATAACTAAGAGATACCAACAGTGAAATTCTCTCTTACATAAAAAGCCACCCACACCCTCAAGGTTTGCCTAAATGGTCAGACAAACTCTTTTAATTTCATAAATAGTCACACATATTTTCTTTTTATAATTATGCCCTTTGATTATAGTCAAAATAAATAAAAATATTTATAATAATAAGATAAAAAAAATATCATATAATACAAATAGAACATGACAATAAGTATAATTAATAAAATGGCATATATATAATGAGAATTATTTTAATATTAAGATATTATCAATCTATCCCAATCGATTTTATTAATATTAAAGTTTATTAAACCAAAAATTGACTTTAAATTTATACTAATATAGACATAATTAAAAAAATATTGTAAATATTATAATATAAACTTTGTAATTTTTTTGAATGTTTAAATATAACTAATTTACAATTATTAATATGTCAAATAGATTTTATTATTATTAAAAATATGACATATTAATAATATTAAAATAATTTTTTAATATTCAAAATAATTTATAAGATTTTAAAAAAGAAGTTTGTGTAACCATTTATGAAGTTTTATAAGAGTTTATATGATCATTTAGACAAGCCTTTGGGGTGTGAGTTGCTTTTTCTCTATCATATCTATCAACGAGAAGCTATCTTGTTGACCATAGATAGAATCATGCTAAAAATTAGTACAAGTAGGATAGAATGCCATAATGAGATAATTAATTTGCAAGAAGAAACTATCTTTTTTTTTTTTTTTTATAAAAAAGATTAACTTTCATTAAACCAAATTAGAAAGTTTAACTTTCATTAAAACCAAAAAAGATTAACTTTCATTAAACCAAATTAGAAATTTTAGACATAATGTATGAGGGTAGTGTACCCTTCCAAATACATTCACCTTTACTAACTAAGGCTATTTTGGCCAGAGTATGAGCCATAGCATTACAATTTCTTGGGGTGTGCTGAATTTTAATCCTATTGTTGAACGTCTTCATCTTTTGTTGGATCTCCTCTACAGTCCACCCGACTTCAGTTCTGCTACTCATTTTGTTCAAGACTAGATCCACCATATTCTGGCAGTCGGATTCCAAAATTATAGGACTTAAATTTGCTTCAATTGTCAATTGCATCCCAAAATTAATAGTTGCTGCCTCCGCTTGAACTACATCACCATGATACATTGTATGCTTTACAGTTGCTATTTTGATTGCTCCACTAGCATCTATGATTACCACCCCCAGTCCTACTTTGCTTTTTCCTTCATTGACTGCTGCATCCACATTTGCTTTAAAAAACTCCCACGGAGGAGGAACCCAAGTAGACCTTGTTTCTGCTGCTGTTTTTGCTACTGCTCTTACCTTAGACATTCTGACTCTTGCAAAAGCCTCCACCACTACTTCAGCTTTGGCCACTGCCATTTGGGGTTCTTGCCTTTTGTTTTCAATTACAAAGACATTTCTTGAATACCAGGTTGTCCAACATAGAGCACATATCAATCTCATATTGTCTTGGCTTCTTTTTTTCCCCAGCTCTTGAAGCATATTGAGCATATCTTGGTTAGCAAGTAGCTACAGATCTTCTAAGAAGTGAGTTAATTTTCAGATCTTCTTTGCTGCTTTACATTCCAAGATAGCATGAATAATGTCTTCCGTTTTCAATTTACATCTTGGGCATATTGGATCTCGTAAAATTTTCCTTTTCCAAAGGTTTTTCGCTGTTGGGAGCAAATTCTTTGCTGTTTCCCACATGAATATCTTGATTTTCTCAGGTAACTCCAGAGACCATATCACATTCCATTGCCTTTGATTATTGTTTGAACAGCTTGGCCAATCCATTTGCTTGATCTGCAATGCAATGTGGTACCCACTTTTAACCGAGTAATTCCTTTAAGAAGAAGAAACTATCTTGATGTGTAAAAGATGGAATCATTCTAAATAAATAAAATGGGTCTTGATAATTAAGTTAAAATATCTATAATTTACATTAATCTAAAGCTAATATTTTTGTACGACTCAGTTGTTGTTTGTCAATCAACTAGAGGTTATATAAAATTACTTTTGGTCAACTACAACAACCTAAATACAAATATGGTATAATTACGATAACGAGATAATTAATTTGCTAGAAGGTTTAGTGATAACCAAAATTAGGGGTAAATTATGGCAACTAAGCGGTAAGCATGCATGTAAAGATTTTTTTTTTTTTAACTCGACAATAAGCTTTCTATATCCGAAAATCTTGATTAAATCAGAAAAACAAATAGAGTTAATATTGTATGAACTCTGAATTAATCAATATCGGTTGCATTAATTAAGCGATTAATAGGGGAAAAACACCCCCTTAGTTTTTTCTTCTTATTTAGCATAATGGTACAATTCTTTTCACCCAAGTGACTGGGTTGAACCCAGAAAAATCTTCTTGTCCTCTTAGTTAAAACAACACTAAAACTCTAAACAAATAATTATTTCTAACAACAAATTCCTTGATTTAGGATCCGTCTGGGGTAGCTGCGCTACCATAGTGCAGCTGCACCACCCCTTTTATTTTATGAGGATTCTCTTAAAATAAAAGGGGTAGGGTGATTGCGTGCTGCCCACGATCCCTTAATTAATGGGATCCTTCTTATGTTGCTTGCAAGTTAGATATTTCTAATCCCTCCGGTGTTGTGAGGGTACATTAAAAAAAAGTTATGGTTATCTTATAGTTATTTTAAGGTATAACACGAATCACAATCATATACATAAAATGATAAATAATAAAAATTTTATTATAATTTTAATTGTGTGGTTACCAAGAGATAAAAAAACAAAAAAAGTTGCACCCTTCCAAATTCATCAACAGCACTAGGAGTTAATGGATTTGTATCAAAATATATCCAAACACGGTTCCTGCAGCTGCAGCCCCCCAGCGGCGAAATTTCCTAACAAATTCTCTAATTTTGTTTCTGCGCGTTTAATATCCATGTCTCTATCACAGTAGAAATTCAAGAACACACCCAAATTTGTACAAAATTATTTAATGGAAGCCATAACATATGAGGTATTAAATATTTGCATTGCCGAGAATAAGAATAATTTATTCATTTATATCAAATAGGTCCTAACCATAGATTACTCAATTACAAGTATACAACGACAGCTACATTATAAGTTTGGGCTAAAACAACACGAAGAATATAAGATCGGCGTGCATGGGTCCCTAATGAGGCTCAAGCTAGGCTTAATTTTTCGACACAAAAGCATAATTTTTTTAAAAGATAAAAGCAATAACACAATTAAGAATACTTATATTACCATTAAATTAAGAAATGTTGTTTAGTAAATATTTTAAAATATATCATGAAATGAATAATAACAGGTCAATCATTATGTTATATTAACCTTGATTAGCATTAACATGACATAAGATGAATGCACAACTGTATTAGGCTGGCCTAATTTACATTTCTACTAACTTATGAAATGATCTAAAATTTCTTTGGTGTTACGAAATACTCTTACAAATACCGTTAATAAATTATACGGGAGAAAATATTGCTCAAGTCTTTAGAATAAAGTCTTATTCGTTAAATTCGAGGACCTATTTAATACAAATGAGAAACTATATCTTTGGTTGTAAATATTAAAAGTAGTCTCACCGTAGTCAAATCGATCATGAAGAATGTGTGGTAATCTTTATTTAAGACAGCATGCTACGAACTCAATTCAGTCAACTCTAGTCATCAGTGTCCAAGTTCAAAATCCCATATTGGTTCTGATCTTAAAATTAATCGACTCTGATTGAGTTAACCGAAAAGGAAAAATGATCAAACTGATGAACGCTGAAATGAAGACGACGTCGTCAACAACGATGGTGTTTCTCTTTCTTGTCATGTCTGCAAATTTTCCAGGCAGCTTCTCTTATGCCAAACAAATCCCAAAAAAGTTAAACTCATTCCAACTACCATTGCCCAAAAGTGGTGCTACCTCCTCTGTTTTCCTCCGTGCATTGGGAAATATTTATCCTCTTGGGTATGCAAAAACAAAACTTCTTATTCTTGAATCTTTATTATGCACTTCTTTTTTTAATTTTTTTGTAATTTCTTTTCTATATGCAGTTATTCATCTACATTTTTTTTAATTAAATTATTTTTTTTCTTTCTATTTTATGTTTGCCTGATTTAATTTGTTCATTGAATGCTACATATTCTTGGCACTGTAAAATTCTGTATGCAGTCATATATAATTACTTCTTTGATAAGTTACAGCAACTAGATGTTGTTTTCCGAAGACCCTTTCTTTCCTTTGATTCTTGAATTTATGAATGAATTATTTGCTGCTCTCCCATTAACCGTTGATTTTTTTCCCCCCCAATTTTCAGTTATTTTGCTGTGAACCTTAGCGTAGGTAAGCCACCAAAGCTTTTTGACTTTGATTTTGACACGGGCAGCGATCTCACTTGGGTTCAATGTGATGCTCCTTGTACTGGTTGCACCAAGGTAACATTTTCCCATTACAGAACGAAATATTTTCTCTCTTTTAATTGAACTAATGGCGGCATGGTAAAGCTTGTTCATTAATTTTGAGTTGTCAGCCTCCCGAGAAGCAATACAAGCCCCACGAGAACATTGTGCCTTGCTCTAACCCTCGATGCGCCGCACTTCACTGGCCGAATCCCTACCGTTGCAAACACCCAAATGATCAGTGTGACTACGAAATCGAGTATGGCGATGGTGGATCATCTTTAGGTGTGCTGGTGACTGATTTGTTCCCCTTACGGTTCAGCAATGGCTCTGTTTTTAATGTCCCCCTGACCTTTGGGTATTACAGACTGAAATGACTTGTGCTTGATGCAAACTTATGAACTGTTGCGTGTTCCTTTTCGCTGATGCTTTCGTTTTGCAGTTGTGGTTATAATCAGCACGATCCCGGGGCACACCCTCCTCCGGACACAGCTGGAGTTCTGGGGCTTGGCAGAGGCAGAATAAGCATAGTGTCACAGTTGCGAGCATACGGGCTAATAAGAAATGTGATAGGCCATTGTATAGGTCAAAATGGACGCGGGGTTTTGTTCCTGGGAGATGAAAACGTCCCTTCTTCAGGAGTTGCCTGGACACCGATGCTGCAAAATTCCGCTGATAGGTAAGCATTCTGAAGACCCGTTCCTCCTTTCGCAGCTTGATTTTTTACAGAAGACGATTAATGGTGTTGGAACGAACTGTTTCAGTAAACACTACATAGTGGGACCAGCTGAGCTTTTATATTCTGGCAAGCCTTTCGGTCTAAAAGACCTCACGCTCATTTTCGACAGTGGTACCTCCTATGCTTATTTCGCTGGCAGAGTTTATGCGGATATAGTTTCTCTGGTGAGCAAAACAAAAAATATATATACATATATTTCAGGGGCAGCATTCGTTAATGGATATTACACAGCGTTTCTCTTTAAACAGGGAATCCTATTGCTGTTGATGTGAACTAATCAGCTATTCACGTTTCAGATAATGAGAGATTTAATCGGGACACCGCTGAAACTTGCACCAAAGGATAAAACACTTCCAATTTGCTGGAGAGGCCCTTTCAAATCCCTTGGTCAAGTCACAAAATACTTCAAACCCTTGGCGCTGAGCTTCACCAATCCAAGGAGTAGTGCTCAGCTGGATGTACCGCCTGAGGCTTATCTCGTTATTACCGTGAGTACCTCTATTATAATCATTGCTGACAAGCGAAAGCACTTGAAAAGAGCTCATCTGAGAAGTACTTGGCTTTCAGGGTCATAAAAACGCGTGCTTGGGGATTTTGAATGGTTCTGAGGCAGGAATTGGAGAAAAAAACTTAATTGGAGGTAATTAAGTAATTTGCACAACCACAACATAAGTTTAATCAATGGAATAGCAATTTAATCTTTTTCCTCTTTGACAATATAATTACGGCCTTTTTTTTCTTTTTGGAATTTTATTTTCTCGGCGTTATAGAAATTTTTATGCAAGGCAAAATGGTGATTTATGATAATGAGAAGCAGCAGATTGGCTGGAAACCTGAAGATTGCAATGCGCTTTTGTCCCTGAGTCATTTTCTCTGAGCCAAACAAAAGCAAAAAGTTAAGGCAACAATCGCTTCGGCAATTAAATTACAGCTGATGCATTATTTTTGCTTAGCCGGTGATACACACCGAGTCCATTTTTCTGTTTTGTAGCTAAAAGGCAGAAAATGTATAATGGGCATTCACTAATTATGAATAAAGACTATATACATGTTTATTTCCCGTAATAATTTTCGTGACCAAAAGGTAACTCGAGGTATACTGTTATCATATTGAATTTAAACTTAAATTTTGCCTTAAATGTAAATTTTGGGACCCACGCCACGCCAACAATTTTGATCTATTATTGAATAGTTTGACCAAGAAATTCAAAAAAGCGTTGAAGTCGCCAGTTCGATGCCACCAAAACTAACCACAAAAAATAATCATATTTCTAAGTGGACCCCCATTGTTGTGTTGTTTTTATTTTTATTTTTTTTCTATTTGTCTATATTTAATTTTTATCCCCTCCAGTCTCTCGTAATTTCGAGACTCGCATAATTTTTTTTATCTATTTATATTTTTTCACGCCACATCGCGCAGCAATTCCTTCCCCAAAAAATAAATAAACAAATAAAATAAAATATTCTACCAATTTTACCCTTCCCAAGACGCGGTCCTTCGTGCACGCTCCCACGGGGACACAGAGATCAAAAAAGCTCCTATTGAACCCCCTGTCGAGAGCAGCTGAAGAGTGTCCCATCACATTTATTATATATATATAATAACGACCCATGCATACTTTGAGGCTCCAGCTCTGTTCTTAAGATTCAAGAATTTGCCTTTTACTTTGATTAAAAAACCCACCAATAAGATTTAGAATAAAAGGAAAAAAAACAAAAACAAAAAGGCTTTAAAACCATTTTAGTTCTTTGAACTCAAAAGGGGAACCAAAAAGATTGATTGATTCGGAAAAAGGAAAAAGATGGAGGAAAAAGGGAAAATCATGATGGGCGTTTTGGTTCTGGTGATGTTTGCAACTTTTCAATGCTGTTTCTCAGAAGCAAGTCAACTACCGTCCAAGAAAAAGTCAACCCAATCAACGGCTGCTCATCGTTTTCGCTCCACTGCTGTTTTTCCTGTTACTGGGAATGTCTATCCCCTTGGGTATGTGTCTTTTCTTTGCAATTGCAGCTTTAGATTGATTTCGTTTTGCTTTTTTTTGTTATTTTTGTATAATCTTGATTGTTTCTTTTATTTGAGCTTGCTTGTGGTCAACATATTGCATGTATGTAATTTGGTTGCATTAATATATTTTCCTTGATGCTTTTTGAAAGTTTTTGATACTGTGAATTATGGGATTAAAGCATCTTTTCAGTAACGCTATTAGTTGAGTTTATTGATATGGCTTCTTGACTGTAGTTGGAGAACTTACAAACAAAGTTTTGACGAAGCTTTGGAACCTTTTTGGACCCATTTTCCAAAGCTCTCTTGTTTGTAGTTGCTTAGTAGAAGGTCAGAGTGGCCCTCTTAAGTTGTGCATTTTTCTCATTAAAGCTTGATTCTTTGCATTAGGTAATTACCCATTTGCATTTCATCATGTGGGTGATAAGTTTCCCTTAGGTTGGTCCCACTTTTGCACCTTTTCTGGTCTCTTGGGTTTGATGGGATTCATACACATCAATCCAAAATCAGTTTCTTCATCGAATAATAGTGCTGGTTGTCAAACTCAAACACTTGGGAGTCTTGGGAGACTAATTTTGGGGATAATGTAATTTAGCAGCTGCCTTTCTTTAATTATAGGTTTGCTAATTTATTTTTTCTATATACTTTATTTTGACATTTCATTTTGCTCATTCACAATATTTCTTTTTCTGTAAAAACATTTTATTTCAATCTGCAGATACTACTCTGTGACCCTTAAAATAGGTAATCCACCCAAGCTTTATGAACTTGATATTGACACTGGCAGTGACCTCACTTGGGTTCAATGTAATGCACCTTGTACCGGCTGCACCTTGGTAAATTTCTCAACAGATAGAGTGGTAACACTGTTGTCGATGCTATCATTTTCCTCATTTGTGTTTATGTTTTTGTTGATGCTTATGCAGCCTCCTGAGTCTCTCTATCATCCCAAGAACAATCTTGTGGCATGCAATGACCCCTTTTGCGCTGCTTTTCACTTGCCAGAAAGCGTCCAATGTGAGGCAAATGACCAATGTGACTATGAGGTGGTGTATGCTGATCATGGTTCATCGCTTGGTGTGCTGGTCACCGACCACTTTCCCCTAAGACTCACAAATGGGTCTCTCCTCGGTCCTCGTTTAATCTTTGGGTGGGTAATTTTGTTTAACTTCCTATCTATAACCATTCCTTTTAGGCCATGATATGCTACTTATTGGTTTATATTATTTGTTGATAAGCACATGCTGAATTGCAGATTACATTTAGTTACGACTTTGGCTCAAGAAAAAGCTTCAGATACGAAGTGCTTAAGTTTTTCATCTCTATTTGCACTATATGCATTCAAAATAAGTGGTGTTTTTTCCCTTTTGATCCTCTTTTCTGGCATGCAGGTGCGGATACAACCAAAGAAATCCTGGTCCAAAGCCTCCTCCCACGGCTGGAGTCTTGGGCCTTGGTGATGGTAAAGCAAGCATCTTGTCACAGCTGCAAAGCCTGGGTCTAACACGGAACGTGTTAGGACATTGTTTAAGTGTGAGTGGAGGAGGCTATTTATTCCTGGGACATGATCTTGTCCCATCTTCGGGAATTGTTTGGACACCAATGTCACGGGACTTGCTGGAGTACGTGCTTCCAAGCTTCCTATGTTGCTAGTTTTAGCCTTAGTTCTTACATGGGTGGACTGCCCAACTGCCACTAATTCTAATGTGCATTCCATTGTTTATGGTGCTATTTCAGGAAACATTACTCATCGGGACCCGCAGAACTTTTATTTGGTGGAAAGGCTACTGGTGTAAAGGGCCTTCAAATAATTTTTGACAGTGGCAGCTCATACACCTACTTCAATTCGCAAGCCTACAAAACCACCCTTGATCTGGTGAGAAGGAAGCTATTGGCAACAATTCTCAGTACTTGTAAGCTGGGAATGGGTACATATAACAAAATTTGAGTTACAATACTGATCGATTATCCATGTCGCAGATGAGAAAAGATTTGAAGGGAAAGCCACTTGAAGATACAGCAGAGGAAAAAGCCTTGCCAGTCTGCTGGAAAGGCACGAAACCTTTCAAAAGCATTCAAGATGTCAAGAATTACTTCAAACCCTTACTATTGAGCTTTACTAAGACCAAAGATGTCTATCTGCAGATACCCCCTGAAGCATATCTCATTGTCACCGTGAGCACATGTGGAAAATCTGGTTTTATTATGAACATGGCTTATAAGTAAGAAAAAACAAAAGCACTTAAAAACGGCTTAGCTAACACCCCTCCCTGTTTCAGGAACATGGAAATGTTTGCTTGGGACTTTTGAATGGCACTGAAGTTGGACTGGAAAATTTCAATGTAGTTGGGGGTAAGGGAGCCTCAACAACATCATGAAAATTGCTTCCTTTTTCCTTCTCAACAATCTAATATTCTCTATTTTTCATTGCTGTTCAGACATCTCTTTGCAAGATAAAATAGTGATATACGACAACGAGAAGCAGCAGATAGGATGGGTTTCTTCAAACTGTGATAGGCTTCCAAAGTCCTGAGCAATTCCCTGTTACTCTATTCATTTAATGCGTCAGCAATCAGGAGTTTCTCACCCACATTTTCTTTTTCTTTTCTTTTCCCTTTTTTCCTCCTCTTTATTAACAGTGTGGATCGTGATTATAATGAAGATTTTTGGCAGCCTTATGCAGCTGATTTCAGCCTCTTAGAAGAGAGCAACTGCTCAGAATATCATTCGGCTGGTTCATTAAAGGAACTTCAAGCTCTGATGCGTAAAGAGTAAAAGCCATTAATAGTCTATGGTATAATACATAGCACGCACACATATTCCCTAGTTCATAGTTTATAGAAGAATATCCTCCTTTATCTGTTTTAGAAGATAATTATCCAGCAACTGCTGCGAATATCCTTAGGCTGGTTCATGAAAGGAACTCTGAGTTCTGATGCATAAGCAGTAAAAGCCATTAATAGTATAATACATAGCGGGCACACATATTCCCTTGTATAGTTTATAGAACATCCTTTTTTGTCTGTTTTGTAACCTACTAGGTACAAATGTCAACATATTTTTATTGTTAGGGAGTAATTATGCATACTTTTTTTTTTTTTGGTACAATACCCCACTTATAAACAAGCCAATAAAAAAGTACAATATCCCAATTATAAACAAAGCTGATAAAAAAGTTATGGCACAGAAGAAATTCTTGTATATAAATATCCTTCATTACATTTGCATGTTTTCTCCTGCAAGTTATAGTTAGCATTCAATCACATTAAAGTACATCTTCAAGATCATTGCTTTATACCAAGTAGCGAAGGGAAGGCTGTCTTGAGATATGAATTGATTTGGTTAATATCTCCACGGCTGTACAATAACATTAAGCCTGCAAAACCATAGGAAGATGTGGCAAAATATAGTCAGGAGATGTGCCCTAGAGGATCCCAAAGCAACTAATATCGAGGAAAAGCATATAACAATCTGAAGGAAACCCAGTATCTACTAGTGTCAAAAAGAGTTCTCATAAGCTTTTCAGCAGTCTTTCCGAGGTACTTTTGATCTTAACTCAGCTTTATACGCCATATTGGCATATGTAATGCTGAATCTATGGGTGTGATTCTGGATATAGAGCACATTGGCCTCCGTTATGAACTGGTTATGATTCCTAGTCCGTTTGTCATTGCAAGTTTGGGTACTTTTTCCTTCCAGCAATAACTAAATATACCACCTGACCCGAATAGCATATTACAGCAACCGTATGTAGTAAGAACTTTGACTACAATGATAACCAAACAACTTAAAATCATTGGTTAAAGGGAATGCTCAAGACGAGGTGCAGGAATCTTAAGAATACAATCCCTGGCTATATGTTTCTCTATCATGCATGGGCGCGCAAGCACACAGATAGCAATATTCTTCAAATATCCCCATTTCATAATGATAATAAGATTTAAGAACATCAAACTTAGGTCCTATTCGGTAAAGAGTACTTGTTCTAGCTTGAGAACTGAGTTGATTTTATTTTAAACTTGTATAATAAAAAAATTATTACATCTTTACTAATTTTATTAAAATTATTATTTAAAAATTATATTTATTATATATTATTATATTTTATTTTATAATTACAATTTTTTTTCTTCAGTAATTGTAGTTTTTAAGCTATCTCAATACCAAAAAACGCCTTAATCCCCATTAAGTTTCTCCACTGCTTTCAAGAAAAGTTTACAATAATATATAACACACTAACGGAAAACTGAGAATTGAAACCAACCTTGATCGCCAGAAACTCCATTAGTGGAATTATACGTGTTGCAACTTAAACTTTGTATCCTATGAGACAAGATTAGCACACTGCATATGTAAAACTACCGATATGTCAGCCAAAGAAAATTAAGCACCATGATGTTTGAAAAATTATGCAAATGATAGCAAAATCAGATTGCAAAATTACTACTGTATCCTCCATCAATTTCACACAACTCTAAATAACACTAAACAACCAAAATATAAAGTTATCCTTCAATTTTCTAATATGCTTAAGCAAATTTAAAAGCTCCAACCAAGTTATTCACTGAAAGAAGATAGGCAATTAAACAATTATGGCATTGCTAGCATCATCATCCGACAGCAAGCTCAGAAAACCAAAGCAAAATTGAGTAATGTAACCTTTGCGTGGCAAATTTTTGTTATAGCCTCAACATGAAAATTCTGCAGTTCTTCTAGAGCTGCAACATCCAGACCACTGATATCTTCCCCCTGAAATGATAATTAGATCAAATGCTGTCTGTAATATTATCAATAACTGACAAATTGTTGAACCTACATTTTACATTACTAAATTTCTAACCTACAGACTATGAGTAAATGCCCCAGGTAGTGCTAAGCAGAATGCACTCTGATGTATGTAGATGCCGCTACTGTTTGTTAAAAACACTATAATAAAATGCACTCTGAAGTATGCAGATGTTGCTACCATTTGTTAAAAACACAGTAATTTCAAAAAAAAAATAAGAACTTGTTTTTGCCACTAAATTTACCATCATTTGCCTCTTAATGGAGCAGCAGCTCCTAAATATCCATCTTCACATCAATTATCATAAACAACAATAATTTTCAAAAAATTCAACAATGAGCTCTACAATCAGACAAACATCAAAGCTTAAAAAGATAAATAAAAAGCACCATCTTCCAAAGCTGGTCTTCGCTAAATTCGACCATATGAAACAGTTGACCTGGAAACAGTTCTAAACTTCTCCTTTTACCATTACTAAATCTTTTAAATCCAGAGTCCAGAATTCTTTCTGAATCAAAAGGTGGTTCTAGAATGGCTAAGTTGATTAAAAGAGATTCCTCACAACACCAAATTCCACCATAAATAAAACTAGCTGTTGTATCTGCGTATACAAATCTCAGTGCAAGAAAATTTTGCTGAAGGAAATGCATACCTTCAATCTGGAAATAAGGCTTTCCAGTTCCATGCATTTTCTTCTCTCTGTCTGATAGCTAGCACTTAACTCTTCAAATGAGCTCATACCATTCACATTTTCACAGACATCATCCTCTTCGGATAGTTTAAACGAACGCCGATTAGATGGCATAAATCCATTTTTAATCCCTGTTTGTGGAATTTTTGATGCATGGACCCCTCTACAAGACATGTCCTCACTATCAATTCCAGAGTTTCTCATCTTTGCAATCAGCACCCACATATTTGCAAGCTCATTTTCCAAATCTTCTTCATGCTGTTTTGCTTCTTCAATTCTTTTTCTTAGCTCACCTTCTACTTGTTCTCTCTCAGATAATGCAGCTTCCAGATCGGCTTCCCTCTGATATCTAGCACTAAGATCTTTTTGCAACTCCTCAACCAGAAGTCCATCCTCTGTTTTCCTTCGAGCACCATTGGACATACTTTGCTTGAACTCAAAGGGGGCAGACCTCTGAGAGAAGTTAGATCTGGAAAGGGCTTCTTTTGCAGCAGCAAGCTCACTATTCAGTTTTGCATTTTCATAAGAAAGTCTGGTTACTTCTTGAGCCAAGTTTCGGAGCTCAACTGCTGCAGATGAAGCCAACTCTTTTGCATAAGAAGCTTCCTCTGCCAGTTTTTGACTGTGAATTTCAAGACCATCCCTTTCTTCAACCAGCTTCACTCTCCCTTGTTTCAGATTCTCTATTTCAGCAGCCTGTGAAGAAATATGCAGATTGCATCAATAGAATCATACATACTAAAATTTTGAAGTTAGCATATTGAGTACCTATAGCAGAAAATGTGCGAGTAAAATTAACCTGCATAAGAACTTGGGAATTCAAGTTGGACTCCTCCTGTGACAATATTCTATTTAAGCTCATGACACTGGTTGGTGTATGTTCATCAACAAAAGCCTCTTCACATGACCCAAGACCATTCTTCCATTCATTCTTTTTTTGTGATAGCGCTTCAGAACTAGGTTTGGGCGGAATGCCCTCATTCTCTGCCATTTGTTCTGGACTACCAGACATTTTATTGGATAATGAATCGATCTGTTGCCTTAACAGAAGAATAGTTTCTTGCATTTCTGTGTTCTCTGATATCTATCGCAGTGAGAAAATATTATAAAAAATCTTAGAACCGTAACCATGGAAAAGAGACCACAGCACTTAGAACTTACCTTCATCTGTAGTTGCTCCTGAAGTATCCTATTATCAGCTGACTTAATCTTGAATATGCATCAATACAAAAAAAATCAACTCAATAAGATGTTCTTGACATTCAAAATTGAACAATTAATAAACCAAGGATATAGGATAACAAACCTCGAGTTCGAAGGTTTTTTCATTAAGCTGGGTAGTAAGCTTGGACAAAGCCTACAAGAGAGAAACAGACAAATTAGAATGTGAATTTTCATCACCAAGGATGAGCAATAGGGGAATACCACCCTCCAAGAAAATTAAAAGAGTAAGTTTAATAGGATTTCTGTGCATCCCATTTTATTGTCAATCATCAAAAGTCAAAGCAGACAATTTGTTACTTTTCCACTTAAGAGACCTTAACATGATAAGTGGTTGCTGATGAAAACTGCATTCACTTATATTCATGTTTGACAAAAAAAAAAGGAACAATTTTGAGGAGGAAAAGACTCCAGACACACTGAGGTACCAATAGTTGTTTAAGTTCCCTAGAGAGAGAAACAGGAAAAAAAAATCACCTATTCAAAAACCTGATAGGAAATTCTTTGTTTTCCCACTAGTTGCCATGAAATAGGCCCATTCAATTTGAAAACTCAGTGTGGAAGCATGCCCATATGTGCTTTTGAATTAGATAATGGAATTGGAATTTATGAATGCAACTATTTATGTCAGGCCGAAACTACTCTTTTGTAATCCCTAATTAAATTTTCTTTGGTGCAAGTTTCTCCATTCTCATTTAGGCATCTGTCACTTGACATATGATAATTACCCGTGACATCTCAGTACTACTTGATGTATGTGGAGTCCTCTCGACTGATCCAATCATTCGTTGCTCCAGGACACGTATTTGAAGCTTCTTTTCACTAATTTCATCCTTCAACTTCTGCATGTGCTCCTAAATCAACCGTTATAACTATTAAATTTTCACCCATTAACATCAACAAATTTATTCAATGTCTTTTCAGTAAGGAAGTGGACAAAGCAGCTCACCCTAAGTTGTGAATCTTCAGGGTTGCTACCAGCTTGCTCTGACAGTCTTTTCAGCGAGCTTGTACACAATGCCACTTCCCCCGCTAACATTTTCATCTGCTCATGAAGAAGATCCATTTGATCTGTGATGGTAGTACCACTCTGTCAACATAAAATAAAATAAGCTCCTAGTTAATAAAAATTCTAAGCATACTTTCGTAAATCTATTGTAGTGTTAATACAATCTATTTTATTTTAATAAAAAAAATGACATATCAACATTAAGGGAGAAGTGCTAAGCTTTTGCAAATCAACAGTTTAAAGAAAAAAATTAAGCAGCATAGAAACACGCCAGCTCCGAACTCCAGACTATGACTTTTGAAGAGGCAATGATCAATTACTGTGCAAAATGGAGACAGTTGGAAGTTCAAAATAGAAATAAGGGGCAGAACTGGCAAAAAAGACCAAGTTGGTTTTTTAATCCCTTCATTTTTACTTTTTTGATTTATTTCTATGATCTATCATCATAGTGGTTGCTAAGAGTAAAATTTGGGAGAAGGGCTGATTATATGGAAATATTGCAGGAAGTTATGCAGGAACATCCAGTATTGCTGGGTCAGCCTACTTTTTTCTGGTTCAAAGACCAAATGTTTCACAGCGCCACTACAAGACAAAATCTGAACAGCATGAGAGAAGGGAAATAAAGTAACCACATAAATTACAGAAGTGATGAGTTTTATATTCAACGACCAATAGAGAAGACAAACTGGACATGAAATTGCAATGAACCATAGATGCAGGTTGGACTGCAAAACCTATATAATCAGTATTAGATATATAATCCTCCAAATTTTGAATTAAACGCTGGCGTTCTTTTGCATATCTATTAATATGGGAAAGCACAATTGCAGTAGTGGTTAGAATTTCTCTCACCGGAGGTAGACGGCGACCTGCAACAGTTGCACTAAATAAATCACCTGCTTTGGTTCTTTCTGGAAATGAATCAACAGCGGAATCATCTCCCCTTTTACTGATTGATTTTCTCCGTCCATCCTTTATATCATTAAACGTGACTCTATGCTGTAATGACTTTGATGAAGATGCAGGTGACACACTGGTGGAACTTCCACTGTCAGCACTTGGTGATAATCCAACCAGATTCTCCGGCTTCTGCAAAGGGAGATTCAATATTTGAGTCCAGGTAAACAAATAGGAACTGCGAATGAATTACTGCTGCCAGAGAAATAAAATTTTTATTTATGCTCTTGCAAAAACAGAAAGTAAGATGTCTATTAAGAAGAGTAGTCTAATATTGACATGATGTCTAAATCTCTTTTAGCTCAGAGATCTAAGCTGATTACAGCGAGCTAAGGTAGAGGTAACATCAGCAGTTTGAGTTATTTGATTGCCGTACTATCTGGTAATTTTTCCCCTCAAGAAAGCAGCATAACTAATCAAATTATGCTATTGCAAAAATGCAAGTCATTAGAATACCGGTAAAGTCAGTGGTCCTATTGCGAAAATCTACTCGAAAAATATATTACAACGAATAGTGATCAGTGGGTGCCACTCTCATCAAATAAAATAAAAAGTCCCTTCTTTTTGACAGCCACCACAAAAAAATTAAACCCATTTTCAAATCAACAGGACAATCAGTATAAGATCTTACTCTCATTTTAAACCATCCAAGCATTCCATGCCTCCTACTCTTTTTGTAATCTTTAACCAACTCATCTAGATTGGTGATGTCATCCCTTGCTTCTGCTGAAAGCTCTGATACATAGCTTCCAGCATCATCATCGACAATGTACTCCCGTTTTCTATCAGGCAAATATGCAAGCTGCACCATCAACGGAATCAGGTATCAGTTCAGGAAATATATAGCCACACTAGCTTTAACAGATGATTAGGAAACTCGTGTCAGATAGAAGTTTCTACAAATTCAAAATTCTAAAGGAACGCAAACTGTCATGAAACAGCTTTTCATGCAAACTGAGCTTTAAAATAACAAAGTTCTGACCTCATCTTCCCCAAAAGAATGCCTCCTTCTATGGCCAGGCCTTTCAGGAATGCTTGATGGCATGGAATTTTTAGTTGAAACCAATATTAATTTGGTCAATCGCTGAATCCTCCCCAGTAGAGCTGCCTTCTCCTGCTCCTCTTCCTCTAATCTGGACTGCAATTTAACCTGACCCGCCTCCAGCTTTGACCACACAAAGTAAAACAAATTAGAAAGGAAGTAATTGAATATATAATGACAAAATCCAAAATGAAATAGCTGTTTGATGGTTCAGAGCTTGGGATGGTCTGTTTGTTCAATGGGGACAAAAACAGTAACACATGAGCATTGTACAACTCATTCAATCATACTAAAGTTCTAATATTAAGTATTTCCAACTTATTATGAGAAGTATCATATGTCCTCAAATCAAAACACAAACCTGAAGCTTCAAATTAACCAGATCATCCTGGGATGATGCCGCCATATGAGGATTGTCCATCATTCCACGCTTCAATTGTTGCAGTTCTTGCTTTAAAAAGGTAATTTCTTTTTGGTACTTCTTGATGAGAGACTTCTCGTCCATAATCTAAATGAGGAAAAATTATACAAATATGAAGATTTTGATGAAGTGGCAACTAAAGGAGCAAAATCAGATAATAACATTGGAAAATGACAGTGAATTAACCTTATTCTGAGAAGCCTTAATTTCCACATGCTTGCTACGATGGGCAAACTTTAATGTGTTGTGTGTCTCTTCACTATTACTAGAGGCGGGTGTGACAGTGCAAATAAGCTACAATAAAGTTCAGAGATAAGAAGAAACAATAGATGGTTCAGTATGAGAACCTGCCACACTTAAAAATATACAATTCTTCGTTTTCAAATTAAAAAATAAAAAGGTAAATACACCAAAAACCGAGTCTCTGTATTTTCTATTTTTTATTTTTTTCATAATATGAAACAAAAAAGGACTCGTATTAACTGAAATGAAAAAACTACTCAGCAAGCTGTCCTCAAAACATCAAGGATATCCAGAAGAGACAAAAGATGTGATCATTAGATTTTGTATTCTGAACAGTTATCGAAATCTAGAAATACAAAATCAGCATGTAGATAACCATAAAGCATTTCCAGATGAATTAAATAGTAACTACCACACATAATAGTGAATCAAGTAGCTATAAACAAGTATATAAGTACTCCACACAACAATGAAATGATGAATTATATAGTAACAATAATTGCCATCATATGAATACAAAGTAATCGTATTCATTGAATAGAGCTCACAGAAATCCGTCCGTGGCCACTAAGGGATGACTGCAGTAGACGAGTGAGTTTTGAATCTCGATAGGGGATATGAGTTGCTTTTTCATCTGTTAGTTTAGAAATCACCTGCAACAGGCACAAGTTTATATGTTAAGCCTCTGGATTATGCAGATAAATAATGGCAATTATAATTCATAAAAGCTCAATAAACAATCTTTGGCACAAGATATAATCCACCGCTGAGCATTTTACAATCTGCAAGCATGCCATGATAAAATTTTAGAAGTTTGTTCAAGACATAGCAATTTTGTTGTTTGTCAAGATTTTTTTTATTTACTCATGACTGTTTAGATCACAAAGCAACAGGTGCGTTTTAATAGTCCATATAATAAGAGAAGACAAGGCAGAAAAAAGGTTAGTATCTTACAGTGCCAAGAGTAAGTAAGCTTTTATTTATGTATGAACCCTCTTTTCTCCGCAACCCAGTTGTTTCAGTTTTAGAACTTTCTGATCCAGCAAGATCAATTAAATTCTGCACCAAAAGAAGTTGAATTGTTTTACACTAAACAGCATATGCCTTGCCAACAAGAAAAGTACATCACCATCCTGTTGGTCAGATCCACAGAAACCACATAAGACAACCAAAACTTGAATAAAATAGGCTAGTCTATGGGTAGCGTATTACCAATTGGGACAAAGTCACATCTTCTTCCCCTTGATTTTCTCCACTGGGACTGCTCTCAATAGTCTGATAGATAACAATATAATTGGTAAAACAAAACAGAAGTTATGAAAGAAACAAAGCCTCCCAAGAGAAGACTAGCCATCATAACACAGCACGCAAATCCTAACTGACGAAAACACTTTTATGATGAGAATGTAAAATTTTTATGGCTATGAAAAGAAACTATATAATAGAAAGATGAAGCAGTGGTCTCCCTCAGAATTTATCACTCCTTAAAAATCCAAAGCATTTACAACCAGCCTGATAAGCTTGAATGTAATGCAGTTGGGAAGAAATGGTAAGTTCACCAATGCAATCAACCTATGTACTAATATAGGATAATTACAAATTAAAAGTTAAAGTTATTATGAGACTATTAACCACCAAACCTAAGAGAGTTCACCACAAAAAAAGGAATAGAAATAAAAAGGCAGCTCCATCCTAATGGATTCAGCCCAAAACTATGAGATCTGCTGCAGGAGATCTTGAACTTACCATTGGATCTACCCTATTAATTAGTATCACGGAAATGAAATCAACTATAGACACTTATACCATTGGATCTACCCTTTTCCAACAAATTTAGATTGCAATTGTGTGTAAATTAGTTTTGAATCATATAATCCATTTCTATCTGTTAGAAAATGCTATTGCACCAGATGTACTTTGAAGTAATTGCTACCAACTATAAGAAACTTTTTCCTTTCCAAAAAGGACCAGGTAGCTGAATTGGTTTGATTGTTTACCATTGGGGATGTTATCATGGTTTGAGTTTGCTTGAACCATAGTTCAAAAAAGTGAGAGAAGTATAACATTCTAATGGAAAAACTAAGTACCAGGGTGAATATAGTGTGGCTTCGGCTGCTAAGGAGATTGAAATTATTAGAACCCACGTGCCTATGCTCTGCAACAAAATCAGACATGATTTGTTAAGAATTCTTAAATTGCACAGGCAAAAACCATCTGATGGATATATTGAGGTGCAAACACAAACACCAGAAATATATATAAAGAGAAAGAGATTAAATCAATATCTGAACTTTAAGAGGTAAAAGACAAATTTCTACATAGAATATGGGGGCAAAAAATCAAAAAATGTAAAAGATTACACTCAAGGAAAAAAATGCCAAAGGAAGCATACAAATAAAAACTGCAAATTATCAATACCCACCAATTTATGAAACAGCAATACATACCTTCTCCAGTTGCTATAAGGGATAAAGCATGAGCAGGAGACAAGACAACCTCCTCTTTAATTCCCTCAACATAAGTTCCCTGTTAATAAAAGATACTACACATTGAAACAATGGTGTTTCTAAATTCTTGGCTGGTTAAGACTACTTTGTCAAACATGAAATGTACTGGAAGTATGGTCTTTAACAGGTGTAGTGTTAGTATTTTCTATGGAAAAGTCAAACATCTTGTCAAAGTCTATGCTAAACATTTTCAGGATAGGACACTATGGCTGAGCAAGTCACAAAAAGCAGTTACAATGCATTAAGATATGGGCAGTATTAATGCCATTCTCAGAACAAGGTAAAATTATCCAACTCTCGAATCCTAATTTCATTAAAAGTTCAAGTAACTGTCAACTAGTAACTCCCTGGACTCCCCCATTGAACCAAGCCCACCAAAGAAAGTGACCTATGACTTTCTTTTTCCATTTCTTTTTCCCCTCAATCACAAAAAAAGAAAAATAAAATACTACTCCAAAATCCATGTCCTACCCTATATCTAGAGAAAGAAATCCTCCGGGAAGCCAAAAACTTTCCTCAAGACAACCAGTTACACATCTACTAACGACTTTGTACTATAGTTTTAAATCCTCCAGTCAACTGTCAAATGTCATTGCCACAAAGGCTAACCAATTCTTACATCCAAAATTATAGCATGTTGGTAAAATTCAATCATTTTACATTTCTCTTTAGAGAAAGAAAACTGTGGATGAAAAAGTCACGTGTATTCAATCTTCTTACCAGTTCCATCGGTTCTCTCACTTATCTTATTCTATAACAGAATAGAAAGCTAAACCTGTGACGCCATGGAAGCAGTGGAAAAGTATAGAGGTTGGAAGAGAAAATCTGACTGTATAACTTTATTACCTGAGCATCCTCTCGTATTCTAAGGTTCTGGCCAGTTGGATCAAGCAAGTCATTGATGACCTGAAAGAACGATAATAGTAATACCTTTCAATCAGTAAATAGCTCAAAAAGACACGATGACATTTGCTTCGCTGATCTAGAGTAATTAGGAAGTTGTTTAAGTGAGAACTCTGCAGTCAGTAGAATTTGGGTCAATCATTCACATAGTAAAACAGTGGCACCAAAAACGTAAGATTTGGAAACTGTGCTGATCTCAACTTTACTCAGCCTTTCAAGATCCAATGACATGTGTCTATTATGGATGATGTATGGTGAAGAGCTATTTCCAGTCCAATTCTTCAATAATTAATGCCCAGAAGCCTATAGAAGCCTCAGGCAAGCTCATTTAAGCAGAGGATCTTGGCCCCCATAAACACAGGAGAAATCAGTCAATGATATTTACTTAAATGATCAAAGAATTTAATACCAAATTATTTTCCTTCACTCAATAATGACGAACAATTGTAATAATCAGTGAAAGAACATTGCAATATACAGAAACAAAACAACTCCATGCACTGAGGCCCCTAAATGCTTATTCAGAAGTCCTCTTAGGTGTATTTTGCATGGCCATAGATGCTAACAGAAGAACTTCTAACTAAACATGACTTGCCAACAAAGCTAAAAAGTAGATGTTTGGTGAACCAATATTAAATAAAACAGTAAACTCAGGAAGCAAGATGTGCTTCAAGTTTGTTTATGAGATTTATAATTAATTTCTGGTTAAATTCAAGGAAGCCACTACCAAAGCAAAGCAAAATGATAAAATAACGCTAAATTGTTCCAAAGATATAAATGCAAACATTCTCAAGGGCTTCATTGCAGCAGATTTTCCTAAACAACATCAAGCTTCCAAAATTCTCAGCCACCTTTACACTGAAAACCTAGGGAGACGGAAGAAATCCAGCAACACAGATCAAAGAGAACTTTTTCCTTATAATTGTTTGTTTCTTCTTCTGCCTTCAGAAAACTCATAATGTGAAGGACCATTTTGCTATCAAAACTCCCCTTGAAAGCAAAACATTTTGAACTAGAGGTACACCAAGACTAAAAAATAATAATTAACGAAAAAAATAGTACAATGGGACAGACCTCATTGTAAATTTCCAAGTATGAAACACGAAGAAGAAACTCCCGCCCAGGTGTCTGAAATATTGCAAACCAAATAAACCCAAAATAAGGAGAGGTAAAAAAGAAAAAACTGTAATAGATCCGATCCAAGAGTTAACTCGAAAAAGATCCACTACCTCTTGAATAATTCCAAAAACATCCTTCACTGCTAATGGAATAATTCCAGGTGACTTTTGCTCTCCCTAAAACAAGAAAAAGGAATTGATATACATACTGAACCAGTTTTCATCAAGAATAGGCCAAACAAGGCGCAGATTGTTAAAGGACCATTCCATTCAGTAACTCACATGCATTGTATGAGTCTTCCCACTGCTAGTAACACCATAGGCGAACACTGTGCCTGCACAAATATAGGGCAATTATTAATTGAGTTCACAAATAATTTAAAATGAAAAAATAATTATTTGATGGCATTCAAAGAGAATCACCGCCATTGTTGTATACCAATAGCAATATTTATTTCCTAGAAAAAGTAGCATACTTCCAGATTTGTTGTTTACCATTTATCCCTTGCATCGCTCCATTTACAACATGCTGAGCAGCAACATCATACACATGGCGTGTTGTTGTTGCCGGACCAAACACCTTATCTGCACCACATACACAAAGAACAACCAAAAAGTAGGGGAAAAAAGAAATTTCTATGAGCACCATGAGATACAGTCAACATAAGAACTTTCAGGAAACGAAAAAGTAAAAGATAATTCATTTACTAAAGTTTGCAAAGCTTATTTTCCTAGATTTATCATATCTTCCAACACATCAAATGGTCGAAAAGACTTGTGTATCCAAAAACCAGTCTATGCTTATATGGTACCGGAACTACTTCAGAATTCAAATGCCACATGAATGCTTCACAATTAAACAAGCCAGTTCATTACATTCAATAAAACTTCAAGACCAAGAATCAGAAAATTTTACAACGAAAAGCAAATTGGCTCACGGCCTCACACTAACATTTTCTAATATCATAACTAATAATAATAATAAAAGAAATTAACTACAATATTCCATTTCCATTACAGAAAACTCAATCATATAATTAAAACTGACTACGTACATTACATTTATTTTTATGAAACTGAAATGTGACACGTAATCATTTGCTGTGGTCACCAACAAAAAATAATTACACTAGTTACGATTAATGGTTAATTAAAAAGTAACTGACAATACTAACCAAAACCATAAGCAATAGAAGGATTGTACTCATTCCTCACAGTGTAATCACCATCTGCATACCACGCTATCTCGTCTCCTTTATTTACCTCCCGTGGACTGCAACATTTTTTTAAATTTTTTAAGTTTTGTTCCCTCTCAAAAAAAAAAGAGTCAAACACAAGTCTACAGGACGACGTTTAAAGCTACCTGAGGGGGCGGAACCTGACGGTGACCATCACATTTTCTTTGGACTTGCTAGTTTCTGGCCGGCCAAGAGGCAGATTGGTCGGGCTGGGGCTGTGGCTCACTGACGTTGATGGAGAAGCAGAGAGCCTCGAGGGCGGCCGAGACGACGTCGTTGAAGACGGAGTTGCGGGCCGACCGGTCGCCTTTGCGTGAGGCAGCGGTTGGGCAGGTGACTTGCGCGAACGGAAGGGGGAAATGGAGGACCTGCGGGGCCCACTTGAGGCGGACATTTTGGAAGACGGCGAAAGGAAAGGAAGTGAATTTTTTTTTTTTGGGTTTTTAGAGAGAGAAAGAGACAAGGAAGGGGTTTTGTGTTACAGAGAGAATAGAATGGGTTCAGGTAGGAGTCACGTGCCGGTAAGGGGCTGGGGCTGAGGCTGAGGCTGTCCCTGCCGCCTTTTGGACTTTCGTTTCTTTAAGCTTCGCTCCCTCCAAAACGAAGCTTCAATTTTTTATTTCCAAATTGGCTCTTTGAATTGGTCTCTCTGTGGGTCTGTGACTGGGACTGTAATGCGCGCTCCGTCTGTCCGTTTTATTTCATTCGAGCGTAATGTCAAATTGGACCCTCGTATTTCCATTGAATTTCAAACGGAGTAATGACTGTCAATTTATGTTGATTTTATCAATAGATTTTTTAGTGAAATTTGATGCTCGAACTTGGTAAGAATTATTTTAAACTTATCTTTGTTTGTGATTTTGTTATGTTCTTACCTCAATTTCAAATTCTGATGGCATGATGAGCTCACTTCACCGGAATATAATTTAAACCCCGACACGAGGATGTATTTGGCACCAAAAATTTGGTGGGAATTTGGTGCCAAGCGATAAGATTAATAAGATGAAGCGGCGGCTTTTGAAATCAAACCAGGTTTTTTTTATTATTTTACAATTTTTTTAAAAATTTATCAATTTGGTGGGAAAAATTAATTCATAGGTTTCGCAAAGGAAACATGCACTCTAAGACATGGATTATCGATAAGAACTCTATAACGCAAAATAAATAAATAAATAAAGTATTAAACTAGCCCGTAGAATAAATTGATGTCAAGATATGCCTTTTTCTTTTCTTTTCTTTTTTTTTCTTTTCTTTTTTGATGTTTTTTTCCAAAATCACCCCCGGTTATTGATATAATCACCAACGAAGGCTTGACCAAATTCTCACCATTAGTACCGCATACAAGATACAATTGACGCTAATCAATATGGGGAAGTCTCTTAAAATGATATGATATTTAAATTGTCAATAGCACAATAATAGCAATGGGCCATCTGGCCATGGCTATACAATTTCCAAGTTCCCCTTTGCTTTTGAATAATGATGCCACAGAGGGAGTCACTTTGGATTTGATTATTTGAATTTGAATAAGTCATTTACTCATTTACTCATTTGTAGGAAAGGACGCGGGCGTCACGCATTGAGACATTGCAATAGCATATTGTATTGATTACATATTTGTATGTCTTGTAAATATTCTTGCTAATTTATGGTAAACATACTAACGACAATTGGGCAAAAGTACTGAGCTATCTCTATTAGGAAGAGACTATGCCAGTGTGTCAGGCCTGAAATTTCTTACATTTTATAAAATATCAATGAACTATCAGTTTTTGTACTTTATTACAAAATGGCCAACAAAAATATTATTAAAGACATATGATAAATAAGAGGATGAAAAAATATAATCCTCTCAAAAAGACTCATTAAATAAAAAATAAATTAATATTATTTTAATCAATAATTATTTAATAGCTCTTATTTTTTTAAAGGAAACATAAATAATAATTATAGCAGTCTTATTTTTTAATAAATAATAATAAAATATTAACAGAAGAAGGAGAAATCCACTCACCAATATTAAAGAGTGAGAAACAAATCTCATTTGAAGAATCAAGTTAACGTGTCTTTTGGAATATCTAATGTTAATATGACTCTTCAAATAAGAAGTAAAATCTTATTTAAGAGATGTTCTTATATTTTATAAAATATCAATGAACTATCAATTTTTATACTTTATTACAAAATCGCCAACAAAAAAATTATTAAATACATCAAAATAAAACTATTTTTCTTGTTGCATTTCAAATACCATCTCTTCTCCGCTTTGATCTTATTCAAAACTTCTTTTCCCATTTGAAGTCCAATGACTGCAACCACTTGAGCTCAATGTCCTTCCTTATAGGTCTATTTACTGAAAATTTAAAGTTTTGCAAAGAATTTTTGTTCATTACAAAACATTGTGACGTCTATTATTGGAAAAGTCCCAATAAGGCAATAACATACTCTCGTCAATGTCCTTGCGTGGGAAATTAATATAATTTAGAATGATATTGTTGGGCCAGAGGTTTAATAAACTTGGGCCGTAGAGGCATCAAAGCAATGGTAGTACGGATGTCAACTAGAAAGTTTGGATACAAAATTTATGTCTCAAAAAATATATTATTACTAATTAATGATTATCACATGTTAAATGATAGTTGATTTTTTGTATCATTAATGATGTAATCATTAAATAATGGAGTTTTTAATAAAAATACCCTTCAATAGTTTATAAAACATTTAAATAGCCTCCAATTATTGGTTACATGGATAGCTAAAATATCCTTAGTAAAGACATCAAATGCACTACTCTTTTTCACTCTCTTCTCACACCCAAACCATCCTTCAAAACCTCTCAACCAAATGCAATCACTTACTCACTTATTTAACATTCATACTTTTTTAATTGAAAGAAGGTACATTATTTGTTAAATAATTGAAAAGAATATATTAATATTGTTAGGTCATTAGGCATTGCATTTTTCTTTATAAAAAGTGAGTGTATAGATATTTCCCCCCATTCGATAATATTCTATTATTTTCACTATTTTTCGTACATGTTGTCAAAATATATACAATCTATGTTATTTAATTGCTTTTTTTAGCAAGATGTACATGCCAAATATGTGTTAAGGTGAAAATGTTAAGAATTACATGTAACGCCGCATATTGATTTCGAAGTCGCATAATCCATGGAAGTTGGTGGCATGACTACACGACTTACACGATCAGTTGTGTAAGTCATGTATGTCATAAATTTAATGTGGTCTTGTAGGTTATGTAAATAAAGTAAGTCATATGATTATTTATATATGAAATTTGAATATTTGATGTTGTTGTTTGACATGTATGGTTTTGGTACATGTATTTATTCTTTTCAATGGCCAATGAATTGAACAAAATGACATGTACAAGTACAAATGTTCTAAAGCTAGAAGAACAATGATACCAAAATCAACAACATATTCCAAACCGATGGAGAAGATATCTCGAGTTATTGACGTTGACTTTTTAGAATGTAAACTCATAATAAAATTCAAAGTTAAGACAGATGATCAAATGCCACCTATTGCAATTAAAAACAATGATGATATAGAGTTAAAACCTTTGTTTTTATTATGAAGTCATGTGTTACATGACAGAATGTCCTGTATTACATGATCAGGTGATAATTACATAAATAATCGATATATTGAATTTTCACTCTTTACCCCCACCCCCCCCCCCCCCACCCCACAAAAAAAAAAACATAATTAAATACTTTTTTGTTTATTGTGTTATGAGTCATGAGAGACCCAAAGCAAAATAAGTCATCTTGCAACAATCATGTAATATAGTGGCAGCGCCACTTGAGAGTTTAGCCCATGTTAGATTTTTGAAAAAAATTAAATTCATTTTATTTTTCAATGGATTTACAATAAAGTCCGTTGAGACTAAGAATGATCAATTATATTCATTAATTTATTTATTGGTGACATTAGTATTGATTTTACCCGTTGCCACAACTACAGTAACTACAGTAGGAAGGACATTTTCAACTGTGAATTTGGTGAAAAATTGTCTACGAAATCGGATTGGAGATTAGTGGTTAAATGATATTCTTGTTGTATACGTAGAAAAAGATATATTTTATAGTATTGACAACGAGATTATTCTTCAACGTTTTCAACATATGAAATATCGTCGAGGATAGTTATAAGTATATTGAATTAAATATTTTAATGAATTTTTATTTTGATATACGTTATTTAATAATTATTTTCTTGAATTAAATTACTATTTGAACTTAACCCCTGCTAAACATAATTCCTGGGCACTGCCACTGATATAATATATATCTATTTTGAGTTAAGGACAACTTGGTAAATTCATGTGCATTTTTAGAGTATTCATGAAAATTTTCTAAAATTCTATTTTTAGAGTATTTAAATAATCTTGAAAATTTTATGAGGCATATGGCACAATTATCTTTTACATACTATCAATAGATGATTGACATATCAAGTAAAGAAAATTTTCATATCCAGACTTTTGAAGTTAAACACTACTCATTTTTTCAAATGGAAATCAAACACACGTTCTAAGTCAAGTTTGGGCCTAGATTATCTACCAATATGTCTTCTAATTTTTTTTTCAATTACACAAGTTTTGAAATACAAGATAAAGATATCTTTATTTAGAATAAAATATATAAATATGAAATTTTAACCATGTGAAAAAAAATTACACGACACTTTTCAAAGCACAATATTTGTAATGTCAAGTGAAGCAACCTTCATCTATTAGAACAACAAATTTGACATATTAAAAAGTTGATTATTTGATAGATTAATAAACCTCAATAATTATTAATGAGTGAATTATTCAAGTATCAAAATCGTTGAAAAAGAGAAAAAAATAAAAAAAACAAGGGCAATTTTCAATCCCTTTAATCCGCCCCGGTTTCTGAAACCCGAAAATTGCCGCCCGATCCGCCCACAAAACATGACAGGGCTTGGCGCCATCACACACCCAAAAAAAGAAAAAACACCAAACACTGCCCAAGCTCCCACACTACTTGCAGTGGCAGTGAGCGTACCCTCAACTGTGAATTGAGCAGCGAAAAGAGAGAGAGAGAGAGAGAGAGAGACCAGCAAACAAGATGGCGGAAGCGGAAGCGGAAGCGGTGTCGCTTATGGACATTGACGAAGACGAGAACCAGAACTTGAAACCAAAAGACAACGGGAAAAACGTCATCGTTTCAGGCACGCCACCCGACATCAAAGCCTCTCCTTGGGTCGAAAAGTACCGACCTCAGTCCCTAGCTGACGTTGCCGCTCATCGCGACATTGTTGACACCAGTATTTTTTTTTTAACTCTATTATCTATTTTCTAGGGTTTACATTCCTTGATTGTTTCTTCTAATTTCCTATTTGTTTCTGGAGATATTGCAAGAAAATAAAATCCAGAGACGGAAAATGTTGCACGGTTTGAGTTTTAACACTTTGCTGGGTGCAATTGTTTTCGTATCCAATGGCTGATAGCAATCGAATGAAGAATCACATTTTTCTGATAAAATTTTTGTTTGTTTTTAATGGGGTTAAATAGTTGATAGGTTGACTAGCGAGAACAGACTGCCCCATCTTCTGCTGTATGGTCCCCCTGGCACGGGCAAAACATCTACCATTCTTGCTGTTGCACGGAAGCTTTATGGAGCACAATACCACAATATGATTCTGGAGCTGAACGCTTCTGATGATAGAGGAATTGATGTTGTGCGGCAACAGATCCAAGATTTTGCTAGCACTCAAAGTTTCTCATTTGGGTAAACTAATTGCTATACACACTTGATTTCCGGCATTTGTATTATTATGATGCTTGTGATTCTAGTTGTTGAAATACATCATTAAACAATTTGTGAGAATAGTCAATTTTCTGATGCATGTCTTGAATTTGGAATATACCCATTTTCTATAACAGCTAACTCAAGACAGAATGGGCATTACAATTTCCACTAGATGGGACAAGTTTTGTGAGATTTTCTCCTTAATAACTGAACTGTGAAACTTTGAATGGTTCCTAAACATTGTTTGACTTTGGTTGAGGATTCATTGGTTCTAATCAACCATCCGGAATTGGGTTGCTCACTCTTACAATTTATTTTTACTATTTTACTCCTTATCAACATGTTGACTTTCCAACACTGCCAAAGATGAGAATAGATTAATATTTCCTTTCTATAAATGTCTCGCGTATGGGAATAGCTTATTGATGCTAAACGTGCATTTTTTGTCACTCAATAATTATGTCTCTGCTCACATAATATCTCTCAAAGTGATACCCTGATCTTGGCTTTACAGCAAATGCTGATTACTAAAAGAGTTTTGTCTTTACAGTGTAAAGGCATCAGTCAAGCTGGTCTTGCTAGATGAGGCTGATGCCATGACAAAGGATGCTCAGTTTGCCTTGCGTAGAGGTAAGAACTCTTTCTTGTCCACTTTATTATGTTTTCTGTCCCCTAGTTAAGTTTCTGACATCCCGCTTTCTGATGTGTGTGTTCTGTATAGTGATTGAGAAATACACGAAGAACACTAGGTTTGCGCTTATCTGCAATCAGGTCAACAAGATTATTCCAGCGCTACAGTCTAGATGTACCAGATTCCGATTTGCTCCTCTTGAACCTGTTCATGTGACCGAGCGTCTCAAACATGTAATAGCGGCTGAAGGGTAATTATTTCTTCTCTCTTTATTTTCCCATTTGATTTAGTTATCTTTTCATTTTGTTGTCATTTATTAAAAAGCTGGATGATGTGGGTTATCTGTTAGATTATTCTTGATTCTGCATGAACTCATCCAGAGTTCATTCTCATCATTCTTAAATCTCTTTTGCACAAACACTCTTGTAAAACATATTGTTGAATATTGCATGTTCATCATAGAGGCAATGTGACACTAATTAGATAACAAAAGTGTACTTTTTGCAAATTATTTCCCTTAGAGCACATAAGATAAGTATTAATGTTGCTTTGATTGTTCTTATTCATTATTGGTTTGTAAAATGCTTGAAGGTTTGTTTTCTTTTAACACTTGACCATCCCTATCTAGTTCACAAATTCAAGAGCTTGATTTGACTTGATTTGAAAAGAATTACTGATGGAGTGGTGGACTCTTAGGACTCACTTATCTAGCATTCTTGTATGTGTTTATAACATTATTAGCGATAGGATATTAACTCTGTTTTTTATTTTTAAATTAAATATTTGATTTCACTGTAATACTACATGATATCAAGAAGTTGTATGCTTCAGTCAGTGTCGTATGATTGTGGGTTTTTCTGACTGGACAATGTAACATAAACTTGTGCTATGATTTAATCTAATGATTTATTTATTTATTTTTTATTTGACCAGCCTTGATGTAACTGAGGGTGGCTTGGCAGCACTTGTACGGCTTTGCAATGGTGACATGAGAAAGGCCTTGAACATTTTGCAGGTTTAAGATCTTTAAGTTTAATTATGTGTTAGGGATATTTATATTGAGTAGTGTTATTCTTAGCAAAAAAATATTGAGTAGTGTTATTGCAATTATAACAGCAGTAACTATATCCAATTAGTAAAATGTTATCTGTGGAACTTTTTCTTTTGGCATATACGATGTTATTATGGCAAAATCTCTCTGTCACTCCAGAGCAAGAGCTTACACTATTTGAATCACGGTTACTGACAATTACTTCTCTTGTTCTTTCTTTAGTGGGGGTAGCGAAGCCCATAGAAAGTCTAATTTTATGCTGATGCAATCTTGACATGATGGTTACTTCTCTTATGCTGCTGTTGTATACTCTTACTGAATGCTATGGGCCACTTTAATCTTTCTGGCTTTTCTGTCATCTTACAGGCAGCGTATAGTTTGTAATATAGACACATTTAACCATTCAAACACATGCATTAAGATCCTGCTGCCTATCTGTTTATTCATCTCTTTTTTGATGGAAACAAAATTGATTTAGGATTTTATTGTTTGATAAATGCAGTCAACACATATGGCATCTCAGCAAATTACAGAAGAATCTGTATACTTGTGCACTGGAAACCCTTTGCCTAAGGACATTGAGCAAATATCTTACTGGCTTCTGAACGAATCATTTGCGGATAGTTTCAAACGTATTCAAAATCTTTCATTTATTATCCGATTGGTGTTATGTATTTTGTTGCTGTAGTAACATGCTTCTTTACTTATTTTCCCACTTATACCTTTTTGTAGGAATCTCTGAAATGAAAATGAGGAAAGGATTGGCATTGGTAGATATTGTGAGGGAAGTGACAATGTAAAGTAAATTTTATTTTATAAGATGTAAACTTCTAGGTGTAATTTTAATTCTGTGATCTCATCTCAGTAGCCTTTGTTCTGCAGGTTTGTTTTTAAGATTAAGATGCCACCAGATGTTCGAGTCCGGTTAATGAATGATTTGGCTGACATTGAGTGAGTATCCATTTCCTGCTACTTTTACATGCTTTACTGTTTGTTGTAACGAGATAGATATGAAAATAATGTCTCACTCCAGAATATAACGTAACTAGATTCAAGTATTAGTGATACAGTAAATTCCCACAAGATTGTGTAATGATGTTTCCTGTCAGGATGGAAAGTAATTTTTCTCAGTCTGTAGGCTTTCAAACTTTTTGTAGTAGTTAATTATAATAAAGGTTTGAGTCTCATTGATTGTATTGAGTTCACAATCTGCAGGTATAGGTTGAGTTTTGGATGCAATGATAAGTTACAGCTTGGATCAATCATTT
This sequence comes from Luvunga scandens, assembly GCA_030449905.1. Classification (NCBI taxonomy): domain Eukaryota; kingdom Viridiplantae; phylum Streptophyta; class Magnoliopsida; order Sapindales; family Rutaceae; genus Luvunga; species Luvunga scandens. Next base: position 2,708,356 of record JASUUG010000798.1, on the reverse strand, counting down.
CTACTTTCACACAAGCTCGATCTGCTATTGTTGCTGCTGCAAAATAGACGTCTTTATCAAGTCTGGACATATATCCATCGCCATTTCACTCTTGATTTCCAACAATTCACCAGTAGATGGTTTCCCAAGATGTACTTGTGTCTAATTTTTTTATTGCAGTTTGAGACCATTAAAAGTTGGCTTATGTTAGCGCAGAAGTCGGGAATCGTTAAAGAATGTAAAGTAGTATGTCTGACCATTTGTGTATTTATTATATACTTGTCCAGCCTCCTTTTTCAGATAGAGATTTCTCCTCCGCCCATGTTTTGCCGTGATGAAATTTGCACATAAGAAGTCTTATCTTTATTCGCGAGGCTGAATGAGTCTCAAAATTCTGGTGTTTTGAGGAAAATGTTATTGATGCAACAAATTGTCCTTAATTTCCTGGCAAATCACAGCGCTCCACAATGCATATCAACATTTTAAAAATGCTTGCGTGGCAACAAAATATCCTTCCAGTAATATGCTTGTCTAATCATGACAAATTTTGGCAACAACAATTGCAAAGCAAGCAATGGCATCTTTAATTTTGTGAAACTTTTGTGTAAATATCTTGTCAAATACAAAGCACACGAAGTAATACAAAGGCAGCACTTTGTGCCAAAACCCCAATTTCATAATTTTCTGAAACGCCATTTTTTCACTAAAGTGTTTTTGCTAAGTACCTACAGACTCATTCTGACCTGTACAAAATCTTCTACACATCTGTCATAATCCCTACCATAAGAACTCCTTTGGACTCTATCCCCATACCAAACTTTAAAAAAAGAAAAAAAAAAAAACTTTACATCTTAAGCAGCATAATCTTCAGCACAAACTACAAAACTGGACCTTTGTAAGACATAAATACTTACAAGCAAGTTTGCTTCCCACCAAAGGGTTAACTGTTCATGCTTCTTCATTCAGCTTTGTCAATACTTCACTCCCGTGCATGGACAAATATAATCTTACAATTTTTCTTATATGCTTTCATCTGATACCCGATTGGACCAGATAATCTCAATTTCAAGTGTTCTGGAGGAGCTGTCTTTGTTGCTGTCATGATTTAGGTTGAACAAACCACTGTATACACCTTCTGTAACAACTTTGTCGATTTGGATTGTCACTTTCCCAAGCGTCGACTGAAAAAGGACCACTATCCCAATTAGAACAAGAAAGCGCACACATTATGCAGGGCATGTATTCTATTACTAAATAACTAATGACTCAAGGGGGAATAAAAAAAGGCAACACTTGTCCTGTAATTGACATTTTAACTATTTCCAACATGATGGGTGTATTTGCTCTTGGAACAGTGAATCAGTGATTAACACCAGATTAGTGATTGCAACAACTGAATGAACAGCCTTGTTGAATGCAACAAAAATGCTTAAAGCTTAAATTTGGATATCTAATTACCTTTCCGAAAGTATTTTTGCTTTTGCATATGATGTGGAGTTTTTGTCCTTTTGGAGGTACATCAAAAGCCCATGTAAACCCTTCTTTCCACTCTGGAGAAATACTGTGGCTCACAACCTAATAATAATACAACATGGTTTATTAATAAGAAACACAGTAGCAAATCAATACTTCAAAATTTATACACAATCAGCAATTTACATAGCAATTGTTCTTGAAAACTTTTTGGATTAAGCCACCTCCTTCAACATAGAATCAAGGCATTTTATGAAGATATGCAAGAACATGGATTTCAAATTATGAAGATTGTGAAAATTACCTTGGTCTGCCGTGGAGGACCATTGCCTATTGTCAATCGGCAAAACGCATTAGTGGTTCCCATTGTTTGCTTCAGGTTGTTCCCACGCTTAATGGTAACAGTCAAACACCCAGGTAAGCAGTGTAGCAGGCTGTCTGCTCTCTCATGGAAACTTGGTGGGCAAGTTTTCATGAGCATTTGCAGAATAGGAATTGCTTCAGCGGCAATCATGGCTTGAGACTTTGCAACATCTATTGGCATAGTCGACCACGAATGTCTTAACAAGCATAGTGTGTCTAACACAGACTCCTGAGCAGCCTCACTGCCAGACTTGAGTGCTCCAACCAAATGCGGGATACATAGAGTGGCTGCTTCAGAAATATGAAGTTTAGGAAAGTTCATAAATATCACATGTAAGGTCCTCAAAACCTCTTCATTAATTGTTGCTGTGGACCACAGCTCTCTCTCTAGTGCAGCTGCCCAAAAAAGCATTTGCAGTTGCATTATTTAGATGGCAAAAAGGAGCTTCAAAACAAGAGATAATCACCACTACCAGAAGATATACAGAATAGAAAAATACTAGTACAACAACAAACAAAAAGTAAGTTTAAGATTGCCAAAGTGTCTGCTGTTCTAACAGCAAGCTGTCTCAACATGATTTTGTGGTAGGAAATATAAATTACCATATGGTTAATGGGAAAATGGTTCACTTTTTGAGGTATCTGTTTGGATATTGCAAAACTTATGACTGATTGACAATAGCTAATTTCTTGCAAGTTAATTCCAACAATAATAAAACCCTAAAAGCAAGACAGAGTTGACTTATTTTAGGTGTGTGTGGAGATCTTTGCTCCATGAATTAAGTGGAACTATCAAAATATGTGATGAAGAGGACTCAACTAGGAACCATCACTTTAAGCAATATTGGGTAACAAGGTGGACAATTATTAATAGAATTCATCCTCCTTTTACTAAGAAGTAAATTGTAACTTACCCGTCAAAGATCTGATAAGCTCATTTGAAACATACTCTTGGAGTGTGTGATTGGAAAATAAAAATTTGATTAGCAATGCTGCCTGTCCAGCTACTTCTGCATTGGTAGACAGTAATAGCTCTTGAACAACTAATATGCCACCAGCTTCTGCAACAGCTCTCCTATTAGTTCTACTGCACATAACAAAGTTCTGCAATGCACAAATTGCAACCATTTTCATTTCATCTGTTGATTGATCCTCTAGCAAGCTTATCAGTGCACGACATGCAGAAACTGAATCACTGGCTCTAGCAAGTCCTTCATGCTGAGAGAGGTCTCCGAGGGCAAGGGCTGCAAGAAGCTTGCCAGACTCTGATCTGGTTTGGGGGTCTAACAGATACTGTGACAAAGGTGCAATTGCATACTTGGATACCTTCATCTGCCGTATCCTCACATTGTTAAACAAAGCTTCAAGCAACCTTCCTGAAGTTTCTTCGCACTGATGGGATCTTAGCAAATCCAACAAAGCATCTATAACACCAGCTTGAGTCATCTGTTCAGCGCTTGAAGCATCAGTCCTTTCATGAACAAGTAAAGCATTAAGAGCCACAGTGATGGTGCTCTCCAGTGTTGAGTGCAACATTTTGACCAGAACCACTACGGGAACTTTAAAATAATATTCAGTGTTGAAACGCAGAACATTGGAGAGCACCAAGGCAGCTGATTCCCACAATGAATGAGGCGGTTGAGGATCATCTTGAATAATAACTTTTGCAATCTCAAAAATACCTCCAGCATCAGCAACTGCTTTTGGCCAGCTTGTGGAGATCTTTTCCAATGCTTTTACTGCTGTTTGCTGTAGGTTCAATATTCCAATTCCAGCAAGCTGCACAAGCGGGACAACTGCATTTTTTGTGGTGATGTCCTGCTGGAAATGCTCTTGCGCAAGTAGATGAGTCAACAATTCTGTGCCAAGCTGTTGGATTGCTTGAGATGGAGACTCCAAAAACGATATTAAAGGCTCAATGACTTGGCTTGGAGTCAGCTTTAAAGTTACAAGGCTCTGTGGTTTTTCCAAAATATTCACGAGCGCTTGCAAAGCGCTGTGTTGTCCCCACAGACTGAAATCTGGTTGAAGTAAAACCATGAAAAGTGGTTCTACTATCTTTGCAGCATCAGAACTCCTAGCAACTGCACTGCTGTTAGTCAAAATGCGGAACAGTTCAGCAATGGCAGAGCACAATGCACTGGGTGCAACAGGAAGTAGGTCAAGACAGTTGTCAATAATACCAGCTTGAACCATCTGCAATTTGCGAGGGGTCCGATCTTTCCCTAACTTTATGAGAGCACATACAGTAGCTTCAACAAGTCGATGGTTTGTCCCAGATACCAAGCGAACAAGGAGATCTACCACATCATAACCTTCTACAAGCTCAACCTGTTGCTCATCATCCAATAATCTCTCAAAAGCACAAACCGCAGATTCCACAACAATACTTGAATCAGACTGCATGAGTGACATAAGGGGTTGTATGCATTCAGAAGCAATTGGATTTGCGACGATCTTAGCATTACCAAACATGATGAAACAAAGTTCTGCAGCATGTCTCTTCAATTCCGAGGATGAATGGGATGATAATATTTTGTATAGACTTTCAAGTGGATTTCCATCTATATCACTCAATAAGCATGCTTTTGAAGTATTTCCTGATGTCAACTTAACCAACGCAACAAGAGCAACCTCTAGCTCACACTCTGATGCAGCACTAAGCATATCAACCAATGGTGGAACAGCCTGCCCGGCTAAGTCTGAATCTCTAATGTTCTCAGCATCAAAAAGTTGATGGAGGGCCCTTGCAGCGCTGAGTCTAGCACCTCTTGATCCCAGATGTAGAACAGCTACAAGTTGATTCAAGGAACTAAGTGATGCTTCATATCGAATAAGATCAGGATTGCTAAACAATATTCTAAATAATTCAGATATGGTGGCCTCTGTTGAGTCTTGAGGGCTCAAAGACAGGTATTTCGTTAAAGCATCCAGACCTCCAGCTTCAGCCATGATTAATTTATTTGTATCACTACCATCGACAATCTGGGTTAAGAGTTGAACGGCGACAGGAGGGGCACCTGGCCTATCTGGTATTGGTCTCAAGATATCCACTAACAGAGGAATAGATTTGCGTGCAGTAGAGCCAACTCTTACATCCTCAATTTCAAAAAGTTTTTCCAAAACAACTTGATCAGGATATCTTACCAAGAGAAATTCTTCTGATAAAGCTACAAGGTTTGGCATATCAGATTCTATGTGACCAATTAGCGTTATCAACCCAGCAACAGCACCTGAATTTGCAATAGCAAGATTTATTCCTTTACTTCCACTACAAACAAGACTAGCGATTGCCTGTGCAGCGAAAAATCTATCAATCACTTCATCAGATCTCAGCAGAAGAGCAAGTGCAGGTATGATGCGCATAGTTGTAGGAGACAGAACAATATTTGCATCTTGAAACAAAATGGCCAGGAGCAAGGCACTAATCCAAATACCCTCAGTATCTTCAAATTCACCCTGCAAAGTCACAAGTTCTGGCTTAGCTATCGGTCATAACTGGATGAGTTTTAGATCCCAAACATTCACAATACCATGTATGAGACACAAGCTCAACGAAAGATAAAGGGACAAAAGCCGGATAATTACACAAAGGGTTCCTAAGCAAAATCACAAATGGGAAAGAAGGAAATAACACCCTTGAAAAGAGCTTCATGCTAATAAAAGTTCTTGTTATTCTCTTTCTTACCCTAATTTATTAGACAGTTTTCATGTAGTTTTATATAGGCTATTCGCTATCGGTCCTCCCAGCCATAAACAGTTACTGAATCTTATATTGGTGCACGACGCAATCAGATTTGGACTAGGAAATCCAAATAGAAACTAGATGTAAGCATAATAAGACAACTTAAAACACGACAGTTCTCTAGCTAAAACATAGGCAGTTCTATAGCTCTTTTCAGCAATCCTCAAAATTTCATATTTTGACCTGATTCATTAGAGCATAACTGAATTAGTAACAGTCTTGGTTCCAAAAGTTAACAATATCAGAATTAAATCGCAAGCAAGTCCTGCATCCAATTGGTCTCTAATTCTGTTCTTTCTTGTCTTCATGCATTCCATAATTCATCTGCAGTAACCAGCTTGCACCATATAACATAGCTGACATAAATTCTCCACATGCAAAAAGTAATATTTACAATAATGTTCTCCCCAAAGCAATTTACACAATGCCCCAAGAAGGTTGAATAAAAGTCACTCAAAATGTAATTTGTACTCTTGTAGGAAGCTGAAGTTTAAAGAGTAAAACGACAATATTAGCTGAATAAACATTCCCCAAAGTTCTACATTGCCATTTTTATCTGTCCTACCTATTGTTTGAAGCCCCTAAATCACCACAACCCCAACGGTTAAATTTATATAATTATGTTAGCTAAATAAAAAATTTATTGCTAATATAAATAGGGCTAGTATCTCTAATATCCCAGCTACAAGGAGGGATTCCAAGTAGACAAGGTAATATGACTGTCAAAAAGAGAAAATGACAACTACAAGGGCAATTACCAATGAAATTTCTTGATTTAGGCTCTAAATATGCATGCAGCAGACAGAGGGAGGGGGTATAGTGCCTCTGAGAGAGAGAGAGAGATCAATAATTTGGAAGGCTAAATAGGTCATACCTGTGGATTGGAAGTATAACTAGCAAGTTTGTCAGAAAGAGCCTCAAGTGCACCAGCTTCCATTACAGTGACAATATTCTCCCTAAGAAAGGAAGAAATTAATGAAAGCAACCACAAGGCCACTGTACCCCCCAAGATAGTGGCTGGATCAGGAACATCGAAGTCATCACCTTCCTGAATCGCAGTTCTTTCCATATAACCCCGTGGAGTTTTAACTTCAATATCTAAAGAGGAACAGCTAGAATTCTGCTTCATCATATCCACTAAAGCATATATAAGGGGTTTTAAATATCCTGACCGATCAAGAGCATCCATTGATTGTTTTTTATGCTCTTTTGCAACACATATGAGTAATGCTGCACCTCCAATTCGCACTTCAAGACTGGATGAATGCATGATTCTATCCGCTAAAGCACCAATGGAACTTGATCTTGCCATCAAAAGATCACCAAGAACACCTGGTTGATCCCCACAAAGCCTTGACAAAATTTCTATTGCCTTATCTTGCAACAGAGGATGTCCCTCAGCTAGACAGCACACAAGAGGCTCTATGCTTGACGGAACCTCAGCAAGGGCAGCCCATGGCGGATAAGCGAAGTTCAAGCCCTGCTTTGTCCTCACAAGAAGTGCAGCTACTTCTAAAGCATCAGCAACATCAGTTCCATTCATATCCATGGCATTTAAGGAATCAACAAGGGTAAGAACAACAAAGCGACATTGTGCATTTCCTTTGAGTACATCAGCAACTGGAAAATGCTTAAGTAACTGATGAAGGGCCCGTGAGGCATTCTTCTTCCCTTCTGAAGTCCCTTCATCCAAAACTCTTGTCAAAGCTGAAACAACATCTTCTACCACGGCTTCTGCAGCAATGTGGGGGTCAGAGAGAAGATTGGCCAGTGCAGCAACTGCGGTTTCAGCAGCATCAGTAGAAGAAGTTTTAGCCAACTTAATCAAAGGCTTGACATCCCCTTCCGCAATATAAGACATTTTGTTTGTAGTTTTAGTCTTTGTTGGACGGGAAAGTGCACCCAATGCTCGAGCTGACTGTGTGGCAACCACTTGAGTATTGCTGGTCAAAAGCTTCATACATGGATTCACAATCTCATCAGTTGCAAGACTACCGCAGATATCTTGTCTCATGCTGAATAGATCAGCTAGTACAGAAGCTGCATACTCTTGGTTTTCTTCATTGGATGAGTTGAGAACCTGGACAAGAGATCTCAGCCCTTTGTTAGCGGCAGATCCCTTCTGCACAAGATCTTCCTGTAATGCCATTGTAAGTACATGGCCCAAAACTTTAATAACATGGGCCTTTGAGCTTGGTGAGTCTCCTAGAAGCAAAACGAGTAACTGATTTATTGTGGCAGAATCAGCTACTCGGATAAGCTTTGTAAGTGCCAAAGCTGAGGCTTCCTGTCCTTTCAGTCCACCAATTTTTAGAAGCCATAAGAATGCTGGGACAGCTCCAGCACTGTCAACGCATGCACAAATGTCGTCGCTGTGACAGCACAAATTCCACAGAACATGAGCTGCAACCTCCCTTGCCTTCTGAGATCCAGCTTCTAACAGCTGTACCAATGGAGGAATTCCACCGGCAGCAGTAATAGCCCATTTGCTGTCATCAACCTGTTCAGTCAAGATTGCTATCAACTGAACAGCATATTCTTGATGCTGCTCACCTGATAAACCCAGCAATGATATCAGCAACTGAATTCCTTCTCTCTTGCCAATGGCCTCCCAAATGCCAACCTCCTGACAGCATAATCTGGTTAAAGAAAGTATCAGATACTCCCGCACATCAGCAGTAGCCATCGTTATGAGTCCTATAAGCACCCTCTTTGCTTCTGCATGGCTGAGCCACTGTGAAAGGGAGATATTGCCATACAAGCTCGCCATAGCCTCAAGGACACGCTCTTGAACCAGCTTATTATCACGAGGCTTTAATAGCATCACTAATATATCCTCTATCTGTCTCGCATCAAAAGGTTCCTCATCAACACCAGAATTTTGCTCAAAGACCGTTAGAGCATAGGCAAGTGCTCCTATTATATCAGCAACTGGAGCAGCTAGGCGAGGAGACTGTGATAGTTCACCAAGATATACTATTAAAGCAGACATTCCACCGCAAATGTTTGCTAAAGCACGTGTGGCATGTCCCTGCAGAGCCTGGCCACGCTGACCTTGCATACACTCTTTAGAAGGAGCAACAATAGCTCCAATGAGAACTGGAAGACCATCAGCAGCCACAACAGCCTTCTTGGCTTTAATTGACTTTGAAGAAAGTGCCTCTAAAGCATCAGCAGCACTAGCACGAACAGAAATATCATTATTCTGACCCACAAGCTGGACCAAAGCTTTGACAGCTCCTGAATCTATTACTTTGGGGATGCTATCACTAAAAGCCAACATCAAACGAGCTAACAGAGAAGCTGCATTGGACTGGGCAGCAGCATTATCAGAAGACAGTAGGCCAACAATGATATCCACTCCCCCAGCCTCAAGTGTGGCTCTCCAATAGCCATCCTTGTCTCCGCAAAGATTTCTCAAAGCCCCCGTAACAAAACCCTGTACCACATTGTCCTGCTTGTCTTTTGGATTGAGCTGATCCCATAAGGTGGGAACTACACCTTCTGTTACAAATATCTTCATACCAACATGATCATCTGAAAGACCACCAGAGGAAACTTCATATATCGCCTCTGCTGCAGCCTTCCTTATCTCAGTTGATTCAGACTTCAAAAGCGAGAGTAACGGTGGAATGCATCCACCTAGAAGCACCTTCAATCGTAAGTCTTCATCTTTGCATAAAACACTCAGAGTTGCAGCAACGTTTACTTTTGCCAAACGGGTTCCACTCCTAAGAATGGATATGAACAATGGCATTGCTTGGGCATGAGACCCAATAAGTAGTCTAGCCTCCTTCTTTGCTTTGGCAATTGTTAGTATGCGCATTGTAATAAGCTCTCTCTCCTGTGGCGAAGATGTGTTGGTGTGTAGTTGTTCGAGAAACTTGGCAACCGTCGACATCGTACTTTCTGGATCATCCATTCCTGTTGTTCCATTAGATTCCCTGTATATAACAGCGAATTCAAAGCATTTAAGTCAACAAGAAAGAAAGCTTATCTAACATCAATAAATTTATTATGGTAAAAGGAGCGGAAAAAGTAAATAGAGAGAGAGTGTAGTTTTCTGCTTAGCCAAGTAGCATTATAATGATGATACTGTTTTTTTTTCTTTTTTTCTTTTTTTTGGGGGTGAACTGACAGTCAAAAGTTCAATTCGGATGACAGTCTTCAGTCATTTGGAAAACTAAAATCTCTATTATTCATACGACAGTTTTATTTCCTAGAAGTATGAAAAGAACAGCCCCATTGCCAATTTAAAAAAATAAATAAGTAAACAAAAAAAAATTGTAGTAACCTAGGCTGAGAAGTAGATGAGAATCTGTGCTCTTGAGGTTCAGGAGAGGAAGACTTTGACATTTGCATGAATACACCAGTTTAGCTAGCTCCTCGGCACTCTGCAAATAGAACAAATCAATTTTATCACATCGAAAGCAAACAAATAGTCGTAAACCCTGTAAACAACTTTTACATTCTCCATTATCAATATGGTCATCAACCCCACTCTGGAAGCTAAATTTCCCAAATTTCTATGACACTACCACACACAGAAAGCTACAATTCAATTTTGCTCCTGCAAACCAAAAATCAAGCAATACCGAGATTGCAAAACCAAAACATTCACCACAAAAGAAAAAAAAAACACAAAAAGTACAAATGGTGACAAATTCTGCGTAAAAGGAACAACCCAGCAAATGCTACCGTAAAAATGATAACTTTAACGAAGATCAAATAAAAAACTTACCGAAATGCAAATGCCAAGAAGTCACCCTTCTTGTCAACTAAAAATCTGGTCTCTTGGTCTGAAGAACATCAGTAATTCACCACCAGCACTCCCTCAGTTCATTACTCATCCAATCAACCTTCACCAAGTCAACCAACTCAAATTATGCTCAAAATGCACCAGATTACAGTCACCGGATTACACACTCACTCAAAATGCACCAGCTTCCCTCTCAATCAAAATTCCAAACCCAACAACGCGTACCAAACACTCGCTCGCTCACTTTCTCTGACGAAAAACAACAAACAAATAGAAATCAGACAAAAATAAATAAATAAGTAAATAAAAGAGAGTTGGCGAAATACACATAAGCTTCATCTAGATCTTCAATTCATACACTCGGTAAGAATAAAAGGAATTTAATTTATGAAAAATGTGATTGAAACTACAGAGCTGTACGGAGATCAGATCACAAAGAGACACATGTCCTTCTCTTTAAGCGGTCATTCGAAAAAGAAAAAATAAACAAAAAATTTAATTTCATAGCGTGAAATTAGATTAAATTAAATTAAAGTACCAAAAATTCAGTGAGGCTGAACAGAAGAAGCTCAAATAGGCGTAAATGAAGAAGCCACAATAAACACAGCACACACACACACACACATGGAGAGAGAGAGAGAGAGAGAGAGGAAGATGAGAGAGACTCTGGGTCTTTTCGTTTCTTTTTCTTTCTGTTACGTGTTTTTTGTTTTTCACTCTTTGGTACATTTTTAATTTTCATTTTATTTTCTATTTATTTTGCTCGCTCACTTTCAGTCGCACTCTGTCGTTTCCATTTTAAATTTTACCAATTTTATTACAGGTGAAGGTGGAATAATAGAAGACTCCCTGATTTTTACAAATATTGAACTACGAGTTTAATTTTCCCTCCGATAGCAAACAAATAAGTCCCTTATTAAAAAAATATATTCATTTTCCCACAAATAACTAATGAACCCACGAAATTTTTTAAATTAAATTATAATTTATTGATAATTACAATAAAAATTTTGTGTAGATAATTTTGTTATATCTCAACTCAAATGTCTATAATCTAAACAAATCGAATTTGCTTTCAAACAATTATAATGACTTTTCTCAAAATGTAAATAGATCCCTTTTCTTTATTTTCAAGTCACGTGCTTTTTATATTTTGATGGTTAAATAACTTACAATTGAATGTTGTGGAAGGAATTTGGTTATTTTAATAGAAGTTACTGAGTTGGATACCTATTTGATATAAATGGAAAACTTTATCTTTATTTGCGAAAACATAAAACGCTACGGACCTCCATGCTATTGCCTCTTTTTGTAAATGATTTTCTTACGTGGAAATCTACTATTCGCTGCGGTCAATTCGGCGTGAAAGTGGAAGAAATTGACGCCAGTTGGCTGCTTATTATTTGTGCAAAATCCATCCTTTACTGTTTCGGGATTTGTTCATTTTTAAAAAAATAAATAACAGTAGGTTTTTATTTCTTTTTGGATAATGAGATTTTTTTTTTTTTTTTATTTTATCCATCTTAACTGTCAGCGCAGAGAGGCGCAGGTGAGAAATAGTGACAGATTAACTGTCATGTGATTCGTATAAAAGGTTTTTGTTTTCCTACTTTACAACATATTAAAAGACAAAAATGGCCATAAGAGTTCTTGAAAGTTGAAGTAAAATTGTAAAATCGGGCAAAGGTAAAAACTATACATTAACTTTATTTCCTAATTTATTTAAAATGAAGCATTATTCATATTTTTCCCCCTAAACTGAGTCCATCCAAAGAATAACTTTTTTTTCAATTTTTTTTTATTTTTTCATAATTTGATCATAATCAGCAATTCCACCGAGCTAGATTTTAAGGGCGTGTTATGAAGTAACTGAAATTGTTTTTAATCTGATGTGCTTCCAAGTGAAACTGACAATGATTCATCGAAAAAAGAAAAAAATATCTGTAATTATATGCTTTTAGATCTAATTATCAACTAATAAAAGTTAACTTTTGGGTGGATGTCATTATTTTATATAATATTGTTTTATAGTGTTTCAGTGTGGTTTGTTGAGGATCACATACAAACTTTGCAATTCAAAAAAAAAAAAAAATGTTCACATTATTGGAAAAACTTAAAATCATTTTACACTTGTGTATTCAATAAATAAAAAAAAAACATCACTCTTGATTCAGATGACTGTGTTTCGTTGAAAATAATAACCTCTGTGAGATTCGGGAACAATCTTTTAATACGTATATTAGAATTGACACAATCTTTTCTTCTAATATTGGAAAAAAAATATGGATCATGCATTTTTGTTTTCATTCATGAACAATATAAATAGTACAACACTTGAAAAATTTTAATGAAAAGCTTATATTCACACTTCGGTTACAACTGTTATAGCACACGTCCGTTTGTAAAGTATAGAAATCGAAATATTTTTTTTAAAAAAAAAATAAACAAGTTAAGGATCATTTTGATAATATTGTAGTCTTTAAAATAGTTGTTCCTAACGTAGAAATAATTAATTATGAATAAAATCAATTAAATATTTGATAAAATTTGTTATAAAAAATGCTCTAAGTCTTAAAATCAGTGTTTGATATGATAAATCTTCTTGTTAAGCTACTATAAGCACGCAAATGACTGAAATAAACATAATATTAAATAAAATTATTTACACATTTATGAACGCATATATAATTTTTTTATTGTGTATGCATAATAATTGATAATAAAAAATATTTTATTCTATTAACTTTATTTTTTAATTTTTTATCTCAATATTATTGGTAATAATAATAATCTGGGTAAATTACTAATTGAATAAAAATAATTTTAAATTTTTATAATATTTGTGAATATATATATATATATAGATATAATTAAAATCAGATTTGAAAATTTACTTCTTCCTTACTTTTTAAAATTGGCTATAGAATGAAGCGATTTTACTAAAAGTAATTTTTTAAAAAGATTATTAAACACCTTTAATTTTTTAAAATTATTTTTAAACCTCTTAAAAACAATTCTAAATGAATCTGATCTCAAATTACGTGCATAGATCATAACAGATTGCTGTCATTTGACTCGTTGGCTTCATCTTTGGTACTAAATTGTTTTAAAACACAAAAATGGCAATGCGGTTTTTTTAAAAAATAATATTCTAGAAATTTGGGAAATAAAGAGAAGTTTGGCTACTCTCGCATCTATATTATTTTTTTAAGACCATCTGATTTGAATTTCTAAATGCATGGTTATCGAACTCCTGAGTTTATGAAACGGGTCCGGTGACGATGGCATTTAATTAATTTCAAGATTGTATAGATTTGATCCTTGGCATTAAAAAATATGTGTGTCTGGATCTAGAACAGGGCCGCATATTGCACATTTGCTCAATTTATTATCAATAAACATATATTATGAGTAGCAATTAATTATATTATTTCATGATCGTGCGATGCATGCATGCATAGTTTGATATCAAGTTAAGACCGATTTAAAATCCAAGACAATTTGTGAATTATAAATTTATTTTTTTTCTCTTTCCTTCTTGGATAGAATATTTTCGGCATGAGTTGATGTAGGCTTTAAAGTTTATAGTAATTTAGGTAGGCGACGGAGATGGATTTAATGTAAATTGACAAAAGTGAAGATTTTTGTAACATTGTAAAAGTCTTTTGTACTGAAGTTGAAGAATTTTGTAACATACTAAATAAATTGATTTTGGAAGTTTATTATACAGACATTTATGACTATGGCGAGCAGGAAAGAGAAAATGAAATCGGGTGGCTCCTCCTCCCTTCTTGCTTCCGACATTTTCTGTTTGTTTGCCCAGAAAAACGTTTCTTGGATCTCTCTTAATATCTCTATTGCACAGCACGTGCATGGCCGCATGCAAACAAGCATCTTAGGTGCAAACAAACCGCATGTAAATCTGCAACTTGATTCTATTTCATCTCTTTTACTTAGCATTATTCAGCTGCCAGACCAGTTACGGTACAGTCTATTGGAATCTGTTCGGTTAAAATTCCGATTGAATCTCATCCGAGAGATGAAAAAAAAATTTGATGTGAAGAAAATAAGAAAAAAAAAGGGTTCAAAAGTATCTTCTGAAAATACCTTAGTGGGTAGACGAATTATCAAGCAAAAAAAAAGAAAGCTTGTGGTTGAGAAAATGACGATCACTTAAGTGAAGTTTTTGTTCTGGACTTTAATAATTTCTTAGGGTTTAGGGTTGATAAGTGATAATGATAGATTTCCAATAGATTTTAAACACATTGGCTATAGAGAAAAGGTTAAGGTAAAGATAAAGATGAAGAAGAAATCAAAGTGTATGTTGCACAATGCATATATATATATATATATATATATATGTCTTGAACAGTCAACAAGCAAACGGATCTTCAACAACTCGACAGAATTTGTCCAATTTTAAAAAGCCACAAAAGCAAGTAGAGACTGTAGATAACTTTTTAAGTGAAAGTGATAAATTAATGATGATGTTACTCAACGTAGAAGGGGGTGATCAAGAACAAGACATGCATCCTTTTCAAGCATCACAATCGACATTAAGATCAAGTGGGATTCTTGGTATCTTTTGCTCCGTTTTGTGATGATTAAAATTAACAGTTCTACCATTTTTTTCTTCTTTCTGATTAAAATAATAAACGATAATCTCATGGACTCATTATGACTTTGGGTCTAAGCATGTGTTTAATTTGAACTACTTCTAGGGTGTTCCCAAAGAAACAGAACTTTTGTTATAAACTTTTTAAGGGTTTGGTTATGCTTTACTTTGTATTTTTTGTAAATTAATGATAATTAGATCAGCTTAAAAACTTGGAACGTCTCTAAGATAGATCAATGATAGATATGTAATAATAAAAAAAAAAGTATCCTTTAGTTAGTAGCAATTTATGAGTAGAAACCAAATAATTAGTAAGTACTTAGTATTAAAAGTGCTTTTCGTTGTAAAAGCCGAATGTACATTAAAGAAATTGAGAACTCATCATTTACCACACACACTGGACACCAGAGGGTTAATTAATAGTAAATCCATGATGTGATGGCTAGGTGCTTTTGGCTTATTGAAGGCAGAGATCAAGATGAATGACTTGGAACTGTTAACATAAAGCAAAACACAATAATAAAGTTTAATACCAGTGAATATAGACCCAGAAAATGAGCATGTAGAATGCCTAAAATTTGGATCAATTATTAAAATATTGTCCTAGCTCAGCAAATTAATATGATTAATTAATCCTATCACATTTTTTCAATAATTCCTTCAAATTTTATTATCATCAGCACTCGAAGTTCAGCGAAATAATAATAATAATAATAATAATAATAAGTATCAATAATTTGTCAAATGCTGACGGCTTTTCATTCAGGCACTATTATTATTTATTCATGGACCGGCAGGTGTGTTCAACGCGTAGCTACAGATATAATATAAGATAAGATATTTGGACGATAGGCCGGCTGCTTTTCACGGCAGTTGTCAATTGAATTTTGTCAGTTGGCTGTAGATGGTCGACGGGTACGTGTGTAGTCATAAGTCAGAACAATTATGTTTGCGAGCCAGGGGAATTGTGTCGGTCGTTGAGTTGACGACATCTCTGTAATGTTGCCTCGCCACAGTAATTGTGTCGGCTACCTTTGGGCCTGAAGCCCAATAATAGGCACTGCAGCCCAACAATTGCAACGGTCCAAGCCTCCAACATTAGAATTTTGGGCTAAAAACAAGTGAGTTGGGATCCCTTCATTAATCTCATCAAACCCATATTCGACGGAAATTACATTTAAAGACAAATACACTCTCACTGGCACACCACAGCCATAAGTGGCACACTGTAATCTGCTATCAAGCTTCTTAGCCAACAACCTATTGAGACAAATTTTATTGTTAAAATTAACCCAAAAAATGAATCTCAAAAGATTGTCTACTTTATAGAAGAAAAAGAGTATACTTAAAACAAAAACACAATTTTACCACATCCATAGTGCTATGACCTTATTATTCGATTACGTTATCGTGTTTATAGAAGGCACATTAAAATTTAAACTGAACCAATTTTGATTGTCTCGTTCTATAATTTGAAATTCTTCCATAAGACCCTATAAGAATATAGTATTCATTAATTAAAATAAGAAGTAAGGTGACTAATTAAAATACATTATGATATAAGGACAGCAATGCAATAAATGGACCAAACAATTTTATTATATATATATATATATATATATATATAATAAAATTGAAAATGGAGTTTCTTGGAGAGGTGCCAATAGTTCGATTCAAAGTAATAAGACCCATTTTCCATTTTAAATAATGAATATTTACGACTTAGGTTATGCTCTCTCATTTTCCTCCACATTTTCTTCTATCAACTCTTTATAATGCTAGAAATATGAGTCTATATTGATTCCTTGAAAGTTTTTTTTTTTTTTAAAGGAAAAGTGGGGTGAGCAAACCTAAATCAATTTTAACTCTCTCTCCACCCTCAAGCCTCGAACTCGAGTTTCCACAAGTGAGGGGCAACAGATTGCACTGCCAACCAACTCGGTTACGCCCTTGGGGGCGATTCCTTGAAAGTTGAGTCTATATTATTTCCTTGAAAGTCTAAAACATGAATGTTAACGACCGTCACTATTTAAATATATAATGACTATTGGGTGGTAGCCTGAGTTTTTTCCAAGAGAAAGAATCCGAATACTGAATTGAGCGTCAAAGGGTTATAGCCGGAAAAATGTCTGACGCCCTCCAACTAATAGTTGTGGGTGCAAATATACTGAAAGAGGCCTGGTCATACTTGAGTTTAGGACATTCAACAGTTATAAAGACGAGCAGGATTATGCTCGTGTGCATCAAGTCTAT
Source organism: Luvunga scandens (assembly GCA_030449905.1). Taxonomy (NCBI): domain Eukaryota; kingdom Viridiplantae; phylum Streptophyta; class Magnoliopsida; order Sapindales; family Rutaceae; genus Luvunga; species Luvunga scandens. Next base: position 2,691,169 of record JASUUG010000798.1, on the reverse strand, counting down.
TTACAGAGAAATTATTTGATTATTCCACAAATCCATCAAATCTTGACATCAACAACCATGATAGGCAAAAATAAAACAAAAATAATGGGCAAAAATGTAAAAAAAAAAATTCCATAGACATGACTTTAGTGGACATGAGCAATTTTCAAAGTAGGCTCGCCTCTTAAGTTTGGTTTTGTGCATATGCCCCTTTCCTTAATAGACTTGTACCACATTATCATTTAATTTCTATAAATAAATCAATTTATATTCTCTTATTTAAGTAATGTTAGATATTTATATTTTGAAATACTGCCTCAAATATCTAACACATATAGCACAAGAATCAGTGCATCAGCAAGTTCGATTCAAACGGGCTTAAGTATTCCACCACTGACAGTGCTTTGATATTGAAGTTGTCCCATTCGGTAACCATATGAGCGATGTGCTGCAAGTGCTAGAACTCACAGGGTTCGATTGAATTAATAATTTTCTTTTTCAAGGAGTTTATATCGAATTTGGTGGAGACAAAGATACAGATAGTGGGGTGATGACGATAGTGATGCTCGAAAGAGAAAGAGAGGAGATGGGAGAAAGAAAAAATATTAATTGATCTTTTTGCTAGGCTCATTTTGAGTTAGTTAAAAAAATTAAGTAGGTCAATCATCGTCACTATGTATTTCGCAAATATTTTTATACAAACTCAGTTGTCAATTCATAAGTTGAATAAAAGTAGTGATACACAGCATGCGCAATTATTCTCACAACTACTTCAATTTTTCAACCAATGAACCAACACGATGTAGAGTGCTAACCGATAAATTTTTTCGCTGTACAATACTGACATAATGGATAACATATCGCACCGATGCCCTCGAACAAAACATCATCCAACATATAAAATAGCCAAGACAAGTAATTATTTGACACAAAGCAAATTATGATAATAGTGATGCCCCTTTCGCAAAAAGAATTATAATAGTAGTCCGTTAATTTAAATATAAATGTTAGGGGAGGTTTTCTTCAAAATTTATATTAAATCCACTCAATCCAATACAAAAATTCTAAATTTTTTCAAGAATGTTAACCCTTGAAATGATGATCCAAAGTGCACTGACAACCGTAATCATACGGTAGTTTCAAACACAATCACCGACGGCTGCGTAGTTTCAATGACAAGCGAGAACGTGAAGTAACAGAGGCATGCCAATTAACAGTAACTTAAGAACCCCACGTAATAATTTAATAGAACAAATAAGACAATACTACTGATTTGATATAACATTTTTGGAAGACTACAATTAATAACTTCCTTAAAAAAAAAATTAAAATATATTCACATTATCACATGCCACGTGCTGTACACATGCTAATGTTTATATATTGCAAATCCAACATTAACCGTTCGATCAATCAGATCAGTCGTCCGAAAGAACACAGGGCGACTCTATCGTCGACGGGGCCCCGCGCAGAACGGGCACACTCATTGACTTTCGTCTCGTGTTACCTGTTTCAAGCCCAGCCCGGACCATCCAGCCCATCCCATCTATGGTCCATCCACTCGATCACATTTAAAAGGGTTTCTGAAGGTACATGAACATATCCTGCAACGGCGACAGCTGATTGTTTCCCTGAAACATGTCCATGCTGGAATCCAAGTAATTATATGGAAAACCAAGGGTGTTTTCCCAGGGTTGCACTTTAGGCTCGCTCTGCACCTCGCACGTGAACTCCGGTGACACCACGTGCTCCGAACAACTCGAGTCCGTGTTCAGCTTCGGCACCGAATCCGACGTGTCAAAATACACGCAATCATTCACTGTCCCCGTTACCATCGACGCCGGATTCGGAGGCAGCGCTCCTACCGACGCTGATGTGTCCATGCCACTTGGCATAATCACCGGTTTCTTCTCCTCCTCCGCCTCCGTGAAATTCGGCCTCCGATTAGTGACCTGTTGTTGTTTCTCAATAGATCCCTTCTTGTTGTAAATGCGACACAGCACCCAATCGTCCAGCTGGCAAAAATCATAGAAGGACCGTTAGATCACCCATTCACATGATTCATGATTTTTTGAATTCAAAATTAGGACCATTCATTGTAGTCTGTCCGTCCTTCTTCATGCGAGAGTGACGTCACATGAAGCGATAAGACGGAATATTCATTATATAAAAAAATAACATTCGTTAATCAATTAGATAAAGATTAAATAATTTCACAAATTATAAAATTTACCGTCCTAGAAATATCTGATAATATACGACACACTGGTGTTAAAACTCAAATTGAATCTCAAATTCCATCTAATTATTGTTTCCTTAGGATTTAGGAATGTAATAATTGTGAGTTGGTCGGTCACATTTCTGTCATTGTCACTGCCTGAAAGGTTGTAATAAATGTGTAAGATATGTGCTGTTCAATTAGACCCACAGCATCATCGCCATACGATTTTCCGTGTGGGGCCCATTCGATTAGTGAGAACCAATTGATCTTTTGATTTTTTGCTATCTGATTTAACAGGTTGACCACATGATTAGACAAAAATTAGTGTCCCGATATTCCGGCCGCCAATTATGAAAATTGATAGGTAAGGTCAAAACTGTCATTTCCGACCGCACGTCCGGTGGAGTGCACCATGCAATGAAATGTCTATTTTACCCCTGACACGAAGGAGGATGAAGATGGTGTACAATACCCTTAAGCTGTTCTTCTTACGAGCCGAGCGATCCACGTCAGCTAGCCGATATTCGTGCATAATCCAGTTGGTTTTTTCTCCTTTAGGCGCTTTTCCGGCGTAAAACACAAGAGCCTTCTTAATTCCAACGGCCTTCGGCTGGCCAATGGGCTTATCGGCTCCTGTTGCCTTCCAGTACCCGCTCCCCGCCGCCCGGTTCGGCCTTGAACCGTTTGGATACTTCCTATCCCTAGGCGTAAAGAAGTACCACTCCTTTTCCCCGTACAGTGCCAAATCTGAAATTTCTCGAATAAATATCATATTAAAAATATAATTTAATTAAAGTTTGTACCTAAGAAAATATTTTAAATCATTGAGCGAAAAAAATATTTTCGAATATACAAAAATTTTGTATAATTACCTGGGAGGTCCCAGGGGTCAAATTTGTAAAGATCGATTTCGGCGATAATTGGAACGGCGATTGGCTGCGAAATGCATTTACGGCACAAATAGTGCATAACGAGCTCCTCGTCGGTCGGATGGAACCTGAAACCTGGGGGTAACTGTAACTCAGCCGTCATTTTGACTGTTTTGCCCTTCTATTCCTTCTTCCTGCTGCTGATTGTACCCTCTCCTCTTAGTTCTTATCTCAAAAACTTTCTACCCTCTGAGAACTATGACGGCGCTTGAAACTTAGAACGCAAGTGCGAGAGGTGAATTTATAGGGAAAAAGAGTGGACACGTGGCAAGAACGGCTGGTGGGGATTTCTAGAATACACGTGGGAGATAATGCTGATTTGGGCTGTATTGGGGAAGGTTGATGAGAGCAGCCGGACACGTGTCGAACGTGGAAGTGAAGTTGGTGCGTGTAGATAGCCATATGGGGTGATTTTGTCACTGCTTACGACATAAGTTTTGGACTGGTTTGTTTCGACCCTGTCGGTTCCAAGAAAAAACTACTCTCGGGATTCGCGTGGGGTCGGCGGAGTTTGTTTCAGCCTTTTCTGAAAATTGTTTTTTTATTTCTTCCTTCAGTGTTCTGGCCTGTAGTTTAACGGCTGATGAGGTGGACACGTCAGCCTACTCGTGCGGTGGTGAGACTCAGTTCTGTGTAATTTGGCAGCTGGAGGGAAAAGGGTATGAGGGAAATCCTGTGTTTCTCGGTATTTTGTGCCTACGGCTGAGGAACGGAAAGTAATTTCCACTTCCGCAATAAGAATTCATTTTTTTAATAATTATATATTCGTTAGGAATATGCTATGATGTTTATGTAGTACAATTTTTTTAATATTTCATGTAATTACCATTAATACCCAACATCTAATACTAATATTTAATATCCTCAAACGAATTTTTAAAACACGTTCTTCTTAGGTAATTATATTGAATTCTATATTTATCATAATACAATATCCCAAAATTTTTTTTAATTCATATGAATACTGTGTACAAATTTGATGCACACATGCACACAAAAATACATGAGGAATTATTAGTTTCTCTTCTATTGAAATTACTATGTACTATTTACTCTTTATTATTTTTATTATCTAATAAAGTAATAATTTCCATGATACTATAATTTTATAATATTACTTTTACTTTGAAATACACTTTTATTCTAATTTATTATAAATTAAATAAATCATATCAATTAAAATAAAAATAAAAAGTTTAAATACTAAAAAAAAGAAAATACTTATTTTACATTCATAATACGTTACTTTTTCATACTTTTGTTATTTTTTGAACTTTTTCTTTATAGTAAATTGATACTTCATATTTCTAATGTCAAATATCAAATAAATAACTTATTTATCCCCACTTCTTTAATTTTTTTAACAGATTATTAAATATTATAAAAATAAAAATAATAATAATAAGTAATATATATTAATTTTAATAAATAAAAATTATCAATCTTCTTTCATATATAATTTTAGAGAATGAGAGATAGGTAAATTTTAAATTAATTCTTTGGATTCTTACCTTCCCACCGTTCTAACAATGAGTGGATGAGCCAACCAAGACAGTATGGTCTCAAAATATGACTTTTATGATTTAACTGATATATACTTGGCCTCATCATTATCAATGAAAAGAAAGATTATAATACACTATTGTTTAACACTACTCTCTCACACCATGCTTTGCTAATTTCTTAAATTTATTTTTGTTTATTATTTAAATAATTTTCACCCCTTCTACTGCATTTCTTGCCATATATTATGAAGAATATACGTTACCGCACAGTAGGTAAATTTTGAACAACCCATCTTATTAACTGATTATTTTTAAAAAAATCTTAAATTATCATTAGTTTTGTTCGAAGGATAAGAAAAAAAATGAGAGTGTAATAGATAATTTCTTTTTTCTCTTGTCCTCTTAACAAAAATGAAATAAATTGAGATTTTAAAAAATAAGGGAGTAATTTGAAAATAGTCAATTCACTAGGTAATTTGAAATTAACACATATAAAATGGATCAATATTTATTTAGTCCTTATTTTCACTCAAGCACTCGTTTAGTTCATATATTTTAAATAATATCTTAGAACATCTTATAATTGAGTATGTTATGTTTTTGTCCTTGTTTTTCTTTACTTTTACAATAATATTATTGACATTAATCAATAACATCATTGACATTAATTACTTTATCTATAAAAATTTAATTAGTAAATTAACGAATAAATATAAGTATAAAAGAATTAATATTTTTTGCACTCGTACAATAATCTTGCTAATAATTATTTATAAGTAAATTAGTATAAGCCAATTTAAAGTAATGTTTAATATTCTTGCAACATTTTATTAAAAAAATTAACCTATCAAATTACTCCTAAAAGTAAAATAGTAACATAAAAATTACTTTAAAAATTAATTTGATAAATTAACTTTTTTTTTCTTTTCAAGAAGGTAGGAATATTGTTGTAAGGGTATTGTTATAAAAGGAAAAAAAAAGTATGGGTAGGGTGTAAAATATTTAACAACATGAGTGTATTTTATAAAATTTATAGACTAAACAAATATTTAAGTCAAAATATAGAGATTAAATAAATATTTAGTACTATAAAATCTAAATATGGGAACAAAATTTTTTAACAAATATTGAGCAGTGTATACTAAAGAATATTATATTGTTGACACATCCGCAAAAATACGAACCATATTTACTAGCTATAGATTAAGTACGCGTACTAAATTGTGTTCTTGGATTCATTAAAATCACCTAATTATTCGATGCGTGACCTTCAAAACATTTGTTGAAAAAAAAAAAAAAAAAAGAAACAAAAACAAATAAAGAAACGGGCAGGACAGTGACCTTTCATTCAAAACTTTTTGGTTGGAACATTGAACGCTCATGTCTAATTTCAACAGCCTACGTGGAATAAGATAAGGATGAAGAAGAGACGAGGCAAGTGCCAAAACCGCCAAATATTCATTTCCCATTGCTTCCACTCCGGACTTTCTCTAATTCCACGTCAATTAACGGCACGGATTTGTTAACATCCTTAAGTAGAACTATCGCGGCTTTTGCTTTCGGTGGCCGTGCATGACACACGTCTGTTGCATGTCGCCATAAGTCAAAATAAAATTTTTACCTTAACCAATCAGAACCCGCCACGCAACGGTTAGAATCGGTGGCTACGTCAATTGTGCCTGTAGTGGAATTTTTCCTCATTATGTTTTGCGTTTGCGAACGTGGGTGAATTTAAAGGGCAGGGTGACCTCGACCTACAGTCAGTTGCAGGCGGGGTGCGGACCCGTTCGAGAGTCGTTTCCATAACATTAAATGTATTGTTAGTGTGTGATGTGGCGAGTCCCGATTAGTTGAACGAGTAAAGCTACATGGAACATCCCACTCGCATATGTGCGCCTTTCTATTATTATGATGCTGTTCCCGTTCTTTCTTCCTCTCAGATTGACAAATGCCCATTTTATTTTTTTATTTGTATAGACAAGTTGAAGCATGACGTATACAACAATTCTAAACAGCCTTTCACTAATCGTTGTATGCTATTGGCTTTTTTTTTTAATATTTATACAACAATTTAATATTTAGAGGTATGATTTATGAATTTGTGATGACAGGTACAGGTACTAATCATTCATTTATTCTTTGTTGAATGAACATGCGATCAATGCAAAATGAAATTATTTTGGTCGGGTGGGGTGGGACACGGAGCGTGTGAAAAAAGCTTCAAAAGAATGCACAGTAAATAATTTAATTAACCATAGTCGCAAACCTCATTTGTCAAAAACATGAGTGCTAAGGTTTTTCAATTAATTTTTAGTATTAATGTGCCAACTGATAATTTAATTAAGATAATGACTTAAATGGCGCGCCATCGATACTAATGGCTATTTGGTCATACTAAATACTAATATTCATTTATTACGGGTGGTTCAGATTATTCCACATATGATGATTGTGCCATGCAAAGTTTTTCAGCTATGACGTATATATCCCATTTTTCGAATCAAAACGGTTCGTGTTTTAGCTGAACTTGCTTATGGTTTCTTGATTTTTAAGGTTTGGTCGAATGATTTTTTATGGAAATATGTAATTTTTTAGAGCCTTTCTTTACTTTGTTGGATGAATTATTTAAAGAAAAAAAATAAATTATTTAATAATATCTTTTGAATTATTCCAGCAATTATACTAATTCCAACCGCTTTTATTTCAAATCGTATTAATTATGTTTGCTCTAATTAAATGGATTGTGATATTCATTTAGGTCGATCAGGAAAAGAGAAAGTGACTAAAGTTTGTAACCGAAAGGAAAAGTCAATGCTTGGACGGTTGAGAGGAGGCTTATATGATGGTGGTGATATGATGAAGTGATAGGTTCCACATTACGTGAGAGTCTAGTAATGACAATTCATTCAACAAGAACAGAAAACATGTGCAATTTCTGCAACTAAATAGGGTCCATGCATGGAAATTTTGAACATTTGCATTCCATGTGAAGGCAATAAATTCTTGATTTTTGAAAATGAAATAAGATTGCAAAGAACACGAACAGTATCTGGGTAAGGCTTCGGCGACGATTCTTTTCTTTTCTTTTTTCCTTTTTTTTTTTTTTTTTTTTTGGGGGGGGGGTTAGTTTCCGTTATACTTTCAAAATTTTATATTAGTTTTTTGGGTCCAGCTACGTTTGCCACTGTTATACGGTGCCGTCTGTGACATTTACTGTAAAATGTCATTGAGTCCCTACGTACTCTTTCCTATTTACAATTTATACATAAGTATTAAAAAGATAAAATTATCTTTAAATTTGTTAAAAATAATAACAAAATAAACTTCAATTTATCCCTTTATTAGAATGACATATTTCAGTTTAACATTAAAAGTATAAAACTTTTAACTTGCCCTCTAAAATCTACTAAATTTATCCATTGACTGACATTAACTCAATAAAATATGATAATAGCCATATTAAATATAAAATAGATTATCTCATTGTTATGCTTATTGTTGGCGAGATATGTTTTTTATATTCCTATTGTTTCTAAAATAAAATTAATTCAAATTTTATGTGAATCACTAACAAAAATACCCTCTAATCTCTTTTTTCATAAAATAAAGTAAAATCTCAATAATAATAGGATAAATATAAAGTCTTTTTTTTTTCTTTCTCTTTTTTCTCTCCCTCTTCGTTCCCTTCTTTGTTCATCTTCTTTTTTGTTTCATTTCTTTTTAATCCTCTTTCACACCCTTAACAACTCCATTGCCACTTTAAAATCCAATTTCTACAACCCTATTTTGAATCCATTGTTTTAAAAATGAAACTTAATTTCTACAAATCATAGTCCAATAATCATAATCTTCACTTCCTTCTTAGAGAAAAATTTGGTGTTCATCATAATACTCCAACCAAAACCCTAATAAGCAAAACCCACTCAAATTTACAATACATGTCATTCAAATCATGCCCATTGCCTAGCAAACCCATGACCAAACGTGACCATATCAAGCAAACCCATGAGTCCATCTAGCCAATCCAAGCAAGCCCTAGCAGCCATACCAAGCATACGATGATCCCAGCAAATGAGTGTTGATGATTTCAGTTATTAGCTTTGGTTTTAGCACTTATTGGTGAATTTGGGAGGAATATTGTTGATGATGAGTAATGGAAGATGAGCTATTCTAATTCCTCAGTAGAGGAAAAACTTTTTTTTTTGTTTTTAGTTTTTGGTACTAATTTAAGAGTATTTTTGTCTTTTTATTGATAGTAGTGTGTTATGATAATTAATGTCATGGTTGTAAAAAAAATAAATCTTTAATACTTATAAAAAATAATAAATAAAAAGAAGTGTAAGGCGATAAATAGAATTTTAATAGCGTAGGTAAGTAAAAAGTATTGAAATACTTTTAGATACTTCACAAATAAGAAAGAGTGTACAGAGGCTCAATGAAATTTTACAGTAACTAAGTTAGAAAAGACCAAAAAACAAAAAAAACAATGGTACTGTATAACGGCGGCATCATAGCCGGCTAGTTTTTTTGGGTATGTTTTATTTAATATGATGAAAAATTGTTTATTGATTAAATACCCTAGGGTATAAACGTTTTTATAACCTGATAAAAAAATTGACTTTGAATTAAACTAATATTTTTAGATGTGATCTCTTGGTCAATATTATTTTTAGGATCAATTACATGAGACGATGTTGAATTAAATTAATCTGTGATTAAAAACAATTATCAAAGATTATCCGGAATTAGGATTACTTTGAATAAAATCCGATGGCGAAAGGTTCACCGAACATGGACTATTAAAATTCTTAGGCATTAAATTAAAATCAAATGTAGACCATATAAAACATTCAAGATGGACAAGACTTTTAACTACTGTCTTACTTCTAGTATCTGCAACATGTTTCTTCAACTTTCCAGCTAGTGGGTTGTCTCTAATAATTAACATTTTACTTCAAAGAGTTTAGCATAACACAATTTAATTAAAAAATTATGAAAAAGAAACAAATATAGATTCGCTAATACTTGCATAACAAGGCTAGTGGGTAGGCATGACTTTGTTTCACAATTTAATTAACGTGACATTTTACTTTGTCCGTGTTAAATGAACGTTAGAAACAATTTTTCTCTTTCAACTATACCCACTTCACAATAGCTTTTGAGCCGCCATATATATATATATATTTTGGTTATTGCATTTTAATATTTGAAAAGTATTTTGCTTCTATTTTCTTCTTGTATGTGAAATAAAGAAAACGGCATTCAACACAGTGGTGAGACACAAAGGCGAATAATCGAGCTAAACAATAATTAAATATTTAAATTATAGGTTAAGATCCAAAGTCAAGTAAATAAGGAGTTTTCAACGGGCTTTCAACAGATGGGATTTGGGCTCATCCCATTATGGCATGTTGCCATTATATAAAAGTGCTTTTTGCAAAAATACTTTCCAAGGTTTTATCTTAAAAGGACTACCAAGCATTTGCCAATTATTTTATCAAAAGTGCACGTTTGATTACGGGACAAACTGTAGGAATTGTCAAAAACACTTTCCACTAGTCCAATACTATCAACTTCATATTCACTTGTATAAAACCCTATATAATATTTATTTATTTTCATCCCAGGTATTTACGTGACATTCACCAATTGAGAAATAGAATGATCTGATTTCTTTTGATCCCGAATATCCAAGGCATGTCCCAATAGAGCTACAGAGGCACGGCAAAATCTTGAATATAATATTTCAATATATTGTAACGATGTAATACTTCTTTAACTATCATGACTTTTCAATCACGAGATTTGCTGCCCTAATTACGGCCGTTTTCTTGGAGGTTGAAACAAAACAACAAAATCCGGAAGCTGCATACAAGTTCAATGGATCTTAAGATAGATAGATCTTTTGAAAGCCACTCTGCGGACTGTCTTACATGTCGTCTGAAATCCTATGCATGAACCGTCAATCCGAAAAACGTGCTTTCTTTCGGCCGTTTTAAAATTTATCCATTTTTGTCGCTTCATGACAAAGCCTTAGCCCCGCGTGCTCTTAACTTATTATCAGAGCATATTCCTCATCGCAACTTGCATGTCCTTTTTAACTTTTTACGTTTTAAAATATTTAATCTTTGTCGGTTTGTGGGACAGTAATCGAAGATCCTTACTCTAACATTTACAAAGACATGGTTACTAACTCCCACTGCTAATTAATATAAGGGAAATCCTAAGTTACGGTTACCGTAACATACAGCTTTTGTCTTTTTCTTATTTTATTTTTTTACAAAATTTCATTGAAACCCTTTATACTCTATTTTATTTATAATTTATTCATAAATATTATAAAACTTTTTAAATTTATTCATAATTTTTAAAATATTAAGTTTACCCTTATAATTTTATAATTTCTAAAATACCCTATATTTAATTAAAAATATAATAATTATTAAATAAATTATAATAATAATAATAATAATAATAATAATTATTATTATTATTATTATTATTAACAACAACAATAAAAGGTATTATAATTAATTAATACATTAACAATAATTAATAATGATTTTTTAGTTAACAATAATAATTATTATTAATTAATTTATTATTAATAATAATAATAATTAATAATTAATAGTAATTATTATTGTTAATAATTTAACTAAAAAATATTATTAATTATTGTTAATATATTAATTAATTATAAATTAAATCTTTAAATCAGTTTTTCATCGCAATCGGAAATCCTTAACACCGCATCAACTTAACATTTAAATAAATAAGTAAAAATAATTATTATTGTTAATTTTTAATTAAAAAATTATTATTAATTATTGTCCTATTATGGATTAGATTTAAAGTGTTGTATCAAAATCTAATTCAAATGGATTGAATTTGAATATAAGTTATTTAGATTATTATTTTTTATTTTAATTATTGTGATTATTATTATTATTATTATTATTCAAAAATTGATTAATAATAATAATTATTATATTTAAAAATTTAAGTAAAAAATTATTATCAATTAGTATTAATATATTAATTAATTATAATACATTTTATTGTTGTTAATAATAATAATAATCTATTTAAAATTAAAATTAAAATTAAAATTATATTATTATAATCATAATTATAATTATAATCCATTAATAATAATTATATTTTTTATTAAATAAATATTTTTTTAGAATTTAAAAATTATAGGAACAAATTTGATATTTTAAATATTTATGAATAAATTTTAAAAAATTTATAATATTTATAAATATATTATAAATAAAATAAAGTATAAGGAGCCTGAATGAAGTTTTACAAATAAAACAAAATAAGAAACGGACAACCGCCCGTAAGTTACAGTAAACGTAACTTAGGGGGTCCTTAATATAATATCAATATATGCTTTTGCAGTTAAATTGACTTTTTGTCCGCGGTGAAGACAAAAATCGGACCTCTAGCAAAAACATGCGGCTACATGTTGCCCTAAAGGCGGCGCTGATTTTTAATTTTGATTGATTAATTTTAAGTTCACATTTCTGTAGGAGGCACAAAACAAGGGCAAGTGGATGCTTTGTGGGCTGTTTTTTGTGCTTTTAAATTTTTGTGTGGGGAAGTGTGATTCCTTCTTGTGGAAGCTAACTTTAAAGATCAAACAATTTGCTTTTCTTTTTTTTTTTTAATACGTTAAGGTCCTAAGATGCATCATAAGAAAAGGTAGCTTGACTTGATTTTTCATGCCGTTTCTTAATTTCACTGAAAAATATGAAAGGCCTCGCAGAGTGGCAGCCTCCAATCTGGTGGGCGACTTGACTCTTGTTTATGAATTGTCATGTACATGCACTTTATCATTAGAGCAAATTGTTTATTAAAGTTTCAAGTACTTTGTTAAGCTCAGGCGAAGGTTGGTCGAGTTTTCGTTGAGGGCAACGAGACGGACTTCAGGACATACATGCATGTAATCTAAAAGATTTGATTTCATTTAATTAAATTCGCATGAAACCACATTAATGATAGAGTAGATGACTCTACTTGCATTAACACATTTTGGTTATGGGGTAGGGCTTGACTAACTATCACGCAATTTATTAAAAGTGAGTCCAACACGTCCAAATTTATATAAAAAACAATATTTGAATAATAAGAAGATATCACGAAAATAAAAATAGCAATATTATTTATAATGATGCGTCGTTTTGTCATGTTACAATAGCGCTACAACATGAATAATAATACAATTTCTATTTTCCTAGTGTCTTTATACTAATCAAATTTCAACTTTCAATATATTATGACTTTTTCTTTTTGGGTTAAATAACGCATCCTAAATATATAAGCCTATGTATTCCCCTTTTTATCACATGTACATGACAACTAAACTCTATGAGTTCTTTTGAGAGGTCTTACCACACTGCACAGTGCATAGAGTAGTGTGAGAAAAAAATTTTACGAAAAATTTCATTTTATAGAATCAATCTTTTTCTCAAATTCTTGACTTTTAGGTGGATTTAAATTATCAATTAAAGAATCAACAATCCTAAACCTTCAATATTATTATTGTTCATCTCCAGTATCGGCATATACAATTAGATTTCGAAATATCTAAACAATAAATTCACAAAGCCAAATAAGTAATAAAATTAAAAATAACTAAAGCTTGCTAGTAATAGCATTATTATGAGCCTTGGGTGGTGAAACTTCAGTGCTGCAAATAGGGCAAATCTTCTTAACCTGAAGCCAATTGCTTACGCATTCGGAATGATAAAGATGCTCACATGGAAGCAGTGCTACGATTGATTCCCCTTCTTCATACTCAACTTGACAAATCACACAGCGATCAATTCCCGATTTGGTCCCATCAACGGGCGAGGATTTGCGTGCATGCAAGCACGTCGATATTTCGTTCAACGACAATCCTCGTTTCTCTTGACCGATGAATTCCCCGAGTGCAATCAATTCCTCGTACGTTAATTCATCAACATCAAGTCCAAGTTCATCGTCTTCTTCCATGATCTCATCATCGTCGTCAGAGTAATTGCTATCTTGTCCCAGAAGGAACTGTAACCCTGCAGCCTCGAACGTATCAAAGCCATGGCTTTCGAAATAGTCGTAACTATTAGCACCGTTAACTTCACTCCCATCGTCGTCTTCGTTGCTGCTCTCACTTTCGATTGTTGCAAGCCGTTCTTCTTCTTGGCACGCCATTGCCATTGCAAAATCTGAGCTGACTTGATAGAGCTGAGTGAAAGGTGGCGACGGCGTCGGCTCCCTTGATGATCTTGATGCTTGTCGTTTTCTGTCATCCTCGTTCTCCATTGACATTAAGATCAAAGATGATGAGTAGAGTATTGGTCGATGCGTCTCTTTTAAGCACTGTGCAAAACTTGCCTATTGATTGATCATATATGAGTAGAAATAAGAAGGGATTAGGTTGAAGGTTTCTTTAAAGGAAAGTAACTTTTAGGGCAAGCAACAAAAAACCCAGATTCCTGCTGCAAAGTTTTTAAAACTCTTAAGCGCTTATATCAACTTTTACGCATGCTAGAAGAACGTTTTTGTAAGTCAAAATATACCTTGTCCGGAAATTTGAACTACAAAGATTTGTGCCTAGTGCTTAATCTTTGCCTCATCTATAGGCAATACCTTTTCTTTATATAAGCAAAATATGTGTGTGTGTGTGTGTGTGTGTGTGTGTGTTTGATCAGTTAAAATGTTAAAAATTTCTTCCAATTAATTAAGTGCAATCAAAGGAAAAGAATTAAATATAGTTCTATAATTACTTAAAAATGTAACTGTGAACAGGAAAATATTATGTCCTTTTCGGCTGGTGTTACACTGCTGGGCTTCCTTTTGATGAGAGTCTAAAATTAAGCATGCTTAATTCCTACCAAACAAGTTGTTGACAGAAGGCAACTTCAATGCTTGCCAATTGTAATAACCAGATTCCAACGCTTAAAATTCCAAAAGCAATGAAGAAATATTGTTTCTGTCAAGTTAATAATTCACCTTCTTCGACTCCGATAAGCGGCCCGTCTCTTAGTGCTTCTATCTTTCTTCACAAATTTTGAACCGTGAGCCACCTTGATCCCATGAATTGTGCCATTGTGAGTATGTTGCTTGATAGTGTTTCTTCTATGACTATGCCCATGTCTGTGCATTGAATCTCTGCTGATCCCTAGCTGAACATTGTGGCTTCTCGGCCGCAAAGACTTCCTTAAGTGAACTCCTCTGTAGTCAATCTCTCTGCTGCGAGACGACAAGGACCTAATTCTTGGTGAATCGTCAAATGAATGGCTTTCAACATCATAATCATAATATGCATCTGCTTCACTTGTATCGAATTCGTGTTCAATGTTCCTTCTGTGTACTTGGTTTCTTCTTTTAAGTTTTATAAGCTTAACCCAGAAGAATGTGCAACAATACTCCCAAATGGAGAACCAGGACACCAAGCATGCCCATAAGATTTTGCAGAGGCTGTGACCAATGCACCAACAAATTCCCAGCTTGTATAACAGAAAGAAGAATAAGAGAACTGTCGCGTCATCAAATGCAAGCACGAACCGTATACGACCATGTGAATTGTCAATTAAAAATGCTAAGTAGAAGCAACGCAAGACAGAACTGCACAGTAATTTAACTCACCAATGTAAGATAGAAACAGCACCATGGCCATCTTCAGCAGATTGGCAACACAAAAGTTTTCGATGTAGCAAATAAAATCCCATGTTGACCCGCAAACTGTGCTGAACAAAAATTCGAAGTAAAATGAAAATGGAGACAGATATAAACCCCAAAAAAAAAATAATAATAAAAATAAAATTAAAGATCACAAAGCAACCAAGTTCAACTAGGGAAATATAAATTTACCTGCAGGACTTTCCAGAGAGAAATTCAAGTGGGGATCCAAAAAGGTCACTGATGACTTTAATGAATCCCAAAAAAAAGGAACTAATTATATTACCCATATGAATTCACTTGCAGATACGGATTCAAGCAATTAATCCCAGAAAAGTTAAGGAGACTACATATGGAATGCTGGAGATTCTGATCAGTATTTTACACTCCTGCGTTGGAAAAGAAGCACAAAATGAAAAACTCTGCCACTGATCAAGTTGTTGAATGATGTAAACAACATTTGATTGTCACATTCAAATTAACAACAGAGATTCAATTGTCAGACACACACACACACACACACACACCCAGATTTGCCATCACAAACAATCCATCATTCATTGAATCATTGAGACGTTAATTGATTTATATTTAAAATGAAACTGGAGTTAACCGAACCAAAGGGTATTCAGTTATCCAACAAAAATTAGTTTGGTTGATTAAAGTCCGTATAAACAATGTATGACTTTTAATTTACCAGATTGCAAGCGTGCGTCGACATTTCTCTTTTTACTCTGAGACAGGGAGAGAGAATTCGTGGCACTGACTCTACGTACAAGTCTCTCATTTAGATTTGAAGAAACGCAATTTGACTTGGCGTCACTTCGTTCATTAACCGTCAATGATAATGTACGAGTCTCCCTCGCCTAACTGCCTCTCCAAGCTTTTATACTACTAGATCAACAGCTATGATTTTATCTTTTTGGAATGCAGTAGTCAAGCCTACCACGCTCATATTCATATAGAAAACAAACACTTTGAATATGGCAAGCACAACCCGTTGAGGAAAATTCAAATGATTTCAGTACATTCGTTTAGGTTATATTTGAAAGTATGGTTTTACGATGAGGATAGTTTAGGTATTATACATTACAATATTAGATTAAAAAAATCTGGTTTTCAAATGCTACTACAACAAGCTTTATTTGGGAATCGAATTTTCAAATACAATAATCTGTTTTAAAATGCTTTACCTAATATATTTTCACTTGTTTGACAACCCCAAACAAAGCAAGCACAATAAATCAAGAGTCTCATTGATAGAAAAGCTTTCATCCATCTGGATAACAGTATTCAGCGAACTTGGACAATTCCGTTTGAAACTATCTCCAATACAACAACCTGAGTGCTATTAAGCAACATTCTTCATAAACAAATAAAACTCAAGTCTAGGTTTTCTAATGAAGAAAAACTAGAGACTGTAACAGAACAGAAGGGGTGGTACGGTAATAGATCAATCCATCCTTCCCTTCAAGATTCTTTCCTTTATTTCAGTTGGTGTTCTGCATTACCAGTAAATAACAATTAGTATCTTGCAAAAGAAGACAAATTCAAACTGAGGAAGAGCCAGAAAATTGCCAGTGGCAGCAAACATTTCTCAGAGATCTCTAATATTTGAATGACGCTACATAGAATGCTTTGATTTTCCTTTTGCGGGCAGGTTACGCTATGGCACTATGCAGTACATAGAGTTTAATTTTCACGACTGACTTCAGATGGGCAACATTCTAGCATTTGAATGAGGCCCAACAATTCTGACAGATCTAAGTGGTATAGTCCACCCTACTACATATACACGGCCAATTAATGGAAACTAAGTTATGCCATTTTAGGTCATTGCCTAGTATTTCCATCATTATCACTGTCGACAAAGATGGAAGTTGTTTCCAGCAATGGAAATGTGTGATATGAAAGATAACAGAAAGGTATTTAATGAGCCTTACACAATGTAGACGTGTCCTCCCCAACCACTCAAACAGTCACGGTCAACAGATGATAACAGAGCTTGAGATACAGTTTCAAACAATTCCTCAGGTTCCTGGATAAAAATTAAATCAAAGAGTTAGCAAGGCATTATTGAATGAGAACATAATGTCCAATAATCAAGAAGGGGATTCAGGAATGCATAAAATCCCATGAAAGAGCATCCTGATTTCCAACAAAAGAGAAAAAAATCTCAAGTTACAAACCATATCAGGCTTGAACATTGCCTCACAGGCACCATAAAGAGACTCTCCAGCAGTTCCAGCAACAACAAAATCTTTTGCAAGCTCCCTGCACCAGAACACATTATATAGAGAGATGATCTCAGTACCACATCATAAAGTTTACACTGATTTTCAAAAAATTAGGCCATTGTTGGAAATGAGCTGCATTTTCATTTAGGTAGCTCCAATTGCCTATAAAAACCATAGTTTTGAAAGTTTAAAAGAATCAAGAGTAATTATGTCAGTAAGACAATTCCAATGCAATTATTGTGTCCTGAGAGTGATCATGGACTACCAACAAATGTAACTGATTCATCACAACTAATGACATATGAAACTACTAAATTCATAACTAAAATGTATTGCGCTAATTTTTATTTGCTAATCTCAGATGATTTGAAGATTTTATCTTTCCCCTCTTTGCACACAACAGAAAAGGATTTGAGTTTATGCTGTCAAATCCGTATAATGACAAGCAAATAACAGATAAAATTTCTTCAAACAAAAGATAAAGAAAAGGGATCAATCACGGATAATAGGAACACTATTACAAACTGGCAATTCATTTCAGTCCAAAAATTCATAAACAATTCAAAATCAGAGCTCTAGGGATGATATGTCGAACCCAGCCGAAAGAATGAACGCTAGTGCATCGAAGGTCCAAGAACCAGGATTGCAGAAACTAAAGTTCTTTCGAGTATAAGGTTCAGAATTTGATTCAATAATGGCTACTTATATAAGTATTATGGTGTAAATTTTAAAAACCAACTATGTCATGAAGCAAGCCTGGTCTTTCTACTGCTTCCATGCCAGAGAAAGAAGAGTGGTCCACTTGCTATTTCAGATAACAAGTTTGGCATTTAATTATTTCGTAGCAGATTTCATCTTTTTCTAACATCTGTATAGCAAAGTAGGGTAACAAGGGTATAAGGATGCACAAAATTTCAGAGTGTCTCCAAGCAACAAATCCAACCAACAAGGATACAGTGTAAAAAATCCTAACTCATTTTTGCTCCAAGCTCATAATTCCCATAAAACCTTGGGAGAGACATTTTCATTGTCGAGATACCATTATTCATCTTTCCTTTCCCTTAAGAAGATCTTTGAAAAAGGGAAACAAATTCTTAAAGCAGTCAAGAAAACAGTATTCCTTTGATGGAAAGTAAACAAGAAGACATGTATAACCAACATACTTGGCTCCAATTGAGTCCATTGTGCAGATAAAGGGCTTGTCCTCACCACTCAATCCAGCAATAACAGGTTGACAGAAGTAAGGGCCAAACCTGAAAACACAAATAAACATTTTAAATAACTTCAAGATCAACTTCAGAGACCATTTACTCACACCAAACAACAATACAAGGTACATTCCATTATGTCTTTTTATAGAGAATATATCTGCGATTTGCTGCTGGAATTTCAGTAACTATTAATCAGCAACACATAATATGTGATATCATAAGTTTGGAGAGTGATACAAAAGTTCTAACAAAATAACTTACATTAACGTAAAGTTTCAATATCTTTAATCCGTAAATAGTCCTAAGTCGGCATGTTTACAAGCTTGGCTGCAGAAATTTCCAGAACTAATGGAAAATAAATATTACACTAGAGTACTATTGCAGAATCATGTTTTTACACACTCAACCAACAATGGCAAGCACATCAACAGATACGAGCTGTCAATTAGAAACCCATTAGTGTTTATATTTTCAAATAAGATGTGGAGGACAACGTAAAACGACAATACCCAAGATGCCAATTTTTTTAAACAAAAAGTCAGCACGGCTGAACAAATCATTAATAAGATCGCATCTAAAAACGTGTAAACCCCAAACGAACCACGGTAATAAATTACTCATATTTAGTAACAAGTAACCAGGCGTCTTGTATAAAGAAACCTTTTCTCATAAAGCAAAGCGGAGACTAAGCTAGCAAAAGTTTCAGGCTTCATGTCCCTTTCCTCTCGCAGCTGATACAATTTGTGACGAAACACCAGCCTTTGATACCTTCACATATAAAAACCGTAATAATATTTTGTTTAGTTAAAAAAAAAAAAAAAAAAAAACAGTGCACACTGGTTAGTTAAACATACAAGGTTTGGGAATCAGTGGCGAGTCCAGAGAGGCCGATAAAAAGGCGATCGTGAATTTTGTAAATTCGCTGAAAATCAGTGGCTATTGTCTGAAGCTGAACGCCGAGGCGCCGATCGCTGGCAATGGCGAAGCAGTTCTTTCCGACCATCGCAACGAGTGCGCTCCCATTGTACTCAGTGATCTGCAGCAGCAAATCCAAGGTAAAAATCCAAAAAAAAAAACACAACAAAATAAAATTAGGGTTAGGTCCCTTTGAGAACGGCCGAGAAATTGAATGATCGAAGACACCTACGGACATAATTATAATTGTACAGTGATTTGATGCGAGTTCAGTTCAGGTGGTAACAAAACGATTCAACAAAGTTTTGAGACTGCCAACTTCTTTTATGACAAATGTTGATGGCTTGGAGTAGGGGTTAGCTCTTTTCTTTTATTTTATTCTTTTTTGGCTGCAACAAGTGTTCATTTAGGCTTTCGGGTTTTGGGTTTGGATTTGAGCTTGGGCTGGATCGATCTGTTACGGCATCAATAAGCGCTCGGACTGTGAGCACCCTTTTAAAAATCGCTTCGAACCCCCTTTTTTTTTTATTCTATTAAAAATATTTAAAGCAGGGATTAAAGAGTTTTTTATTTTTATTTTTATTTTTTTTATGTTTGTTTTAAGGTGTGGATTTAATTAGAAAATGGCTCTTCATATAATTTTAATAAAAATTAAAATTAAAAAACAATAATGTGTTTGGCAACTTATATTACACTGTACTACATTGTATTAAAATAATATTCTTATAATAATCTATGTTTAGACACAATTTCTGATTGCATTGCATTAAAAAGGTGGCTCATACAATCAAATGTTTGTAAATGAACCCATGAGTGTAGGGTTTAGACTGCATTGTATTAAATCACTATTAATATTATAAATATAATCATTTAAATTTTATTATTTAATAAATTAGAAAAAATTTATATTTATATTTAAATATTAATTAATTTTAATAATAATATAAGATAATAATAAACCTAAATATATAATAAATAAATGATAACACATTATTTTACTTTCGTTTCATGGAATCATTTTAGTTATTTTACTTTAAGTAAATAAAAAATTTTAAATTTTATTTGATCAATTATTATTTACTAAAATATTAAATTTGAAAATTATTTTAAATTAAAAAATTATATTTGAAATTAAAAAATAAAAATATAATTTAAGAATATGTTATTTATAATATAATATAATTCTATTTTTACATAATAATACTATATTATAATATGATTATACTATATTATAAATTTATAATTTTTATATTATAATATTATATTATTAATAATATTACATAATTTTGTAATATTTTATTATCTAATAATAGTAAATTTTTAAATCATTTTTATATTATACAAATTAATATATAAAAATAAATATTTTATACTTAATTTCAAAAATTAATGATAAAACCTAAATATTGAAAATTTTAAATAATTCAATTTTAACAATAATACAAAATAATATTATTTTATATAAAACAATCCACATTACATTAAACATAATATTACAACTTATTACAATACACCCTAATACAATGTATCCTAATACAATACAACTAATATAGTATAATACAATATAGTGTGCCAATGGGCTTGGCAATGCGTCAAGTTGGGTTGGACTCAAGTTATACCAAGTCTAGCATAACCCTATGAGTAAAATGAAGGGCCCTATCCTTTAAAAAGTTTGACCGTTAGCGGGTTAGGGTCGGGTTCAGGCTTTATTTGATCTTGGCCCTTTTTTAGTTTTTTAGATTTTTTTTTTAATATGACACCTGTTCTTCATTCTTTATTAATGATATTGTATTATTATTGTTCTAAATTTATGTTGATTTTGATTGTAAGACATTTAATAAATTATTTTTTACTTATCTTTAATAACAACACAACATGTAACAATCTAACCAAACCAATAGGTATGAGCCCCTAAAACACCTTAAAAATAAAATTGGGGTCCATTTTGGGATGAGCACAAGATCCAAAAAATTTCGGGTTCAAGGATTTTATCCAACCCCCAAGACAAACTTGAAAATAAATCTAAAAAGATTAAATAAAAGAGAAACTTTTAGCTCAATAGACCATTTTCTTTTATATATGTGTTTGTGTGTTTTGATTGTATATTAATTATTACATATCTTAAAAATAAAATATACAATCCTTTCTTTAATTAATTGTTGATACCAGGTAGTGTAATAAATATTATACATATATATGGAAATTAAAGGACTCTATATTCGCTTCAAGGATCACTAGGTCGAAGGAATAGCCCAATAGCACAACTGTTATTGTTATTGGTTTATGCATGTGAAAAAAAAAGAGAGAGAGATATCATGTACGTTTTGACTTTCAAGAAACTAGTAGGGGTGGGCATTTGGTTCGGTTGAGGCCAAACTAAACTGAACCAAACCGTATTATAATAATATGGTTCAGTTTGGTTCACAGTATAAAATCGAATGGTTTAAAATTTCTAAACCATTTGGTTTTAATTTGGTTTGGTTTAAAACCAAACTAAATTACCAAACCAAATGGTTCAATGAAGAAATTAAAGTTTTTTTGTAATATGTAATGGATTTTTAAATTATTGTTGGATTTATGATATTAATTTATTAGTGTTAGATTTTGTTATGTTATTTATTGTTTGTGGATTTTTAAATTATTATTGGATTTTATTGTGTTAATTTATTATTGTTAGATTTTTTTATGTTGTTTATTATTTATAGACTAAGGATTATTGTTGTAGTAATAGTATATTAGTATTATATCATTTTTTTAAATAATGAATATATTATATATAGGTTGAAACCAAATTAAACCAAATCAAACCAAATTAATTTGATTCGGTTCAATTCGGTTCTACAATTTGATTCATTAATTCATGAACCATTTGGTTTCAGTTTGGTTCGATTTTAAGCCTGAACCGAACCAAGCTTAATAGTGTCCACCCATAGAAACTAGTGGAGAAATAGTGTAATTTGTTTAAACAATCAAGTTTTAGGTACTCTCGGGTGTATCTATTAAATGATATTTTACTATGAAGTCTTTTCAAAATTTAACAGTTTTCAACCACACATTGTATATTAGAACTAAAAGTTGCAAACAAAATTTTCGAGATAATGAGTCTATTATGTTCTGGCGTGATATTGAATTATTGTATGAAGAATCTTAGAATATGCTTAAATAATGATAGTTCCTGAGAAGTTACTACAAGTTTGAGTTAAAGGCTTATAATTATTTTGATAAGTCTTATAAATTTGGAATAAATATTTTTTATATTTACTTCTTTTGGTTATTTAGATGTTATTTGTAATTTTAATTTTAAACATGTATGTTCAAAATTAATTATTTTTTTTAAAAGGAGCCAAATATTCAAAATTATTTTTTCAAAAATAGGGATCCAATCCCCATTTTAATCACTGCCTAATTTAAGGATTTTGATGGACATCCCTGAGATACCCCTAATTAAAATTTTTTGGTATGAGGCAGGTTCAAGGATTGCCTCCAGTTCAAGTTCAGTGATTGTGATCCTGTCTGGAACTCGCCCCATTGCTATGACTACTAAGGTGTTGTGATCACGTATGTTGTATGTATTTTAATAATTTTTAAATGTTATATATATATTTTTTATTTTTTAAAATAAATTTAAAGGTCAAGAGTTGGGTCATAACTTTTAAATAACACCTTAATCTTGGCTTGAATATAACCATAGTGTTAAGCTTGACCCTTAACCCTTAAAATTCAAGCTAGATCAATCGGGGTATGGATGGGTTGGGTCTATTTGCCATGTCTAGAGGTGGCCAATGTGTCGGGCCGACATCAAAGGAAAGCTTATATGTACTCGTCCTGTGCCCACTACGTGCCGTGCATAATGTACTTAAGAAGAAAAGTCCACTAAATTTTTTTTTTATTTTTTTAAGAGCACATGCCAAGTTTTTTGCATATTTTTTCAAGTCTATTTATCTTTTTGAATTCATATACCATTATTCAAATTTAATAGAATCAAAATTTCAAAACTCAATTCTATATTCAATAATAATAAATTAATAATAATAAGATAATACAATATTAATTACTAAGTTTGACCCTATGGTATTAGCATTTTTTTTTAATACTTAACAACAACAATAATAATACATTTTTCTTTAAGGGTTAACTTAATTGTTAACTTGGAATTATGTAGAGTCATAGATCATAATTCATAATAATATTAATACATATTTACAAATTCATGATATTTATAATTTTATTTATTAAAATCATGATATCAATTATTTAGTTAATAAATTATAAACATAAATCAATTATAATTTTTTTGAAACTAAGAATTAAATAAATTTAAAAGAACTTGAGCTAATAAAATATATCAAAAGATTTAATTTTAAGTTATTTGTAAAATCATAAAATTTTAAGTTTACTTTCATTAAAACTTGAAAAATACTTATTGCGGATTTTTTCGCATGCCGTGCTTTAGCCTATCTCTAATCGTGTCGTGCCTTAAGGCAGACGTGCCTAAAATTTAAGTCCGGCTCAGCCCATGTGCATACCATGCCGTGCCGTGCTATACGAGCATGTACCATACCCTTATTGTATCTTATATCGTCCGGCTCATTGGCCATTTCTGGCCATGCCTAATGTGAAACCCACCTTAAAAAAATTTTAAGAGGATTGTAAAGAGGGTGTCAAACTGTCACTACTCCAACTCCATAAACAATTGATTCAGAAATATTTACGCTAGGATAAGTCCGAAGTCTCCGAACTTTGTGACCAGGTCCGAACAATATTGTAAAGACTAACGAGTTCAGTCTTGGTGTTTCAATTGGAAGTGTCCTCTCGACAATATATGGCTTGGGAATTCTTGGAAGCTCAAGGAGGTGCTAGCGAACATTTGTGAACATACTCTCACTTGTAGCACATTGGTAAATAAATAAAGAGTGATGCCAAATATAAGAAAAACATGGGATTTTAATACATGATAATAAGAAAAATATAGGATTTCAGTACATAATGTTTTATTTTTTAATGTATTAAAATAATAATTTTTTTCTACCTAGGTAATTTTAAAATTCCAACGTTAGCACTTGAACATGAGTCTATAAATAAAATCGTTTTAGGGTGAAAATGAAATTATAAAAATATACTGATAATGACAAATGGATGCTGCCATAATTAGAGATATGTATGCCGTCCAGTAGTGAAATAAATTTGGACTCTTCCTTGAAGTTGACGATCTTCTTTCTATACTATTTTCTGTAAATCGGATTTTTTGTTTCTTTTTATTTATTTATTAACGTGCATATTCAAGTCGACGCCAAACACCCCTCTGACTATTCTCCGTCTCCAAAGAAATTAAATCAATGCAATGCCAAAATCAAAATCAGTAATCAAAACCAATCCCGATCATTTCAGATTCTATTCCTTCCTTTTTCACGTATTTATAATCTATTACGCGCACTGCCTTTGATAAAATGCTATAATTACTTATCAATATCCTCACAACCCAGTTTCGTTTTCACACTTCGAAAAAAAATCACTGCAGCTGCATATATATAGAAGAATAGATCCCAGTTGAGATTTTCATTTTTATAGACATATATATGGGTCAGTACCAGTTGTTGTGCTTGTTTGGTTTGTTCTTGACAACAATCGGCGGCTCTGATGGCGGCGGCAGCAGCAACAACGTAACATATGATGGCAGATCTTTAATCATCAACGGCCATCGTAAAATTCTCTTCTCCGGCTCTATTCATTATCCTCGTAGCACTCCTGAGGTATTTATTTCAGCAACAAATATTTTCACGTTCAAAGTAAAGGCCAGAAAATTAATCAGTTGGTGCACCGCTTTGTTCTACTTTGATGACTAGCTATCAATTACAATATTAATCGCCCCATTTTTTTTTTCTTCCCTTTCTTGTTTCTTACTCCACACGTAAGACAAGATTTTCCTAACAACCTTTTGGTCATAAGTCGTGTTTGTTTTGCCGTGTTACATGCACAATGCGTTTTCGCCTTTGTTAATAGAGTTATGTTTACGTATAAAACAGTTTTACCAGAGAAAGAATTAAAAAAGAACTCAATGTATGTTGACAAGCGTGTAAAATCATCATTTGATGATTTGATGGCTGTAACTTAAACACAATAGTTGTCAAAAAAAAACACACACACACTAGAACGTTTTTGACTTTTGTCTGTCAATATTAATTGAGATAAAAATGCAAGACTCAACTTTTACCAGTTTCGTTTCCGTTGGCATTTAGTGAACACGTACATTATTATTCTGTACAAAAACAAAAACGACAATGTTTTCATACTCTTTTTCAGATGTGGCCACGGTTAATAGCCAAAGCTAAAGAAGGAGGTTTAGACGTGGTACAAACCTTAGTTTTCTGGAACCTCCATGAGCCCCAACCAGGACAGGTTAAATTATCAACCTATAACTCCTTATTTTTCTTCGTAATGTAAATGCGATTAAAAATAATTTGCTAGCCCTTGTTATTGGATGGCAGTTTGATTTTAGAGGAAGACGCGATTTAGTAAGATTCATCAAGGAAGTTCAAGCTCAGGGCTTGTATGTTTGCCTCAGAATTGGACCCTTCATCGAGGGTGAATGGGGTTACGGGTACATGTCTGAACATTTTGTAGTCCCTCGTGAATGGTGTTGAAAGTATTGACTAATCCAACAATGCTACATATGGGCTACTTTGACTACTAAATCATTATTCATATGTAGTATCACACATTTGAACTTAATGGAGTATGATAATGGTGCAGGGGTCTTCCGTTTTGGTTGCACGATGTTCCAGGAATTGTCTTTAGATCCGATAACGAACCATTTAAGGTAATGTCCATGTTCATTTCTCCCGTCTTCTTACCTGTGCAATCAAAGAACCTGCTACCTGAATACTTTTTCTGGCTCATTTGTTATTACTTGACTACAGTTTCATATGAAAAGATATGCAACAATGATAGTAAACATGATGAAAGCAGCGAGCTTATATGCTTCACAAGGAGGGCCAATTATACTATCTCAGGTCCAATTTCATAAACATTTGCGTATGAGCTTGTGAATTGTCCTATGAATTGATGCATATACATTGAATTTTCAAATTCTGATAAGAGTTGTAAAATATGTAGATTGAGAATGAGTATGGAATGGTTGAACATTCATTTCTTGAGAAAGGACCCCCATATGTTCGTTGGGCTGCAAAATTGTCTGTGGATCTTCAAACGGGTGTGCCATGGGTGATGTGTAAGCAAGACGATGCTCCTGACCCTGTGGTTAGTCAATCTCTTCCATTAGAATGCATACCGGCCGACAGATAGGTTTTTAGACAATTCTTGTATTTGATTCTACAAATCAATTGATGCTTTGGCAGATCAATGCATGTAACGGGAGGCAGTGTGGAGAAACATTTGCAGGACCTAATTCACCAAATAAACCAGCTATTTGGACTGAGAACTGGACAAGTTTGTATGTATTAATCGTTGGATAATTTTAATGGTCTCTACTGTGCTTAATTGATGCCTCTGTTATTTTGCGAAGCTATCAAGTATATGGCGACGAAGCAAGAATAAGATCAGCTGAAGACATAGCATATCATGTTGCACTTTTCATCGCGAAAATGAAAGGAAGCTATGTGAATTACTACATGGTATGATAATTAATCTCCTCGTCATCCATTTTTAATTATCACAGTATTTATATGTTCTAACAATTCTTTTATATAGTATCATGGAGGAACAAATTTTGGAAGAACAGCATCTGCATATGTCCTCACAGGTTATTATGATCAAGCTCCTCTCGATGAGTATGGTATGTGTCACTTCTTTTTCTTGTTTCTTTTTTTGGAAAATAACAAAATTGCGTAACTAATTTCCAAAATAAAAATCTTAATTAGTAAGTTAGATTTATGCAGGTCTGCTTAGGCAACCAAAATGGGGTCATCTTAAGGAATTACATTCTGCAGTAAAGCTATGCTTAAAGCCCATGCTTTCTGGAGTACTTTTCTCTATGAACTTCAGTAAACTACAAGAAGTAATTAAGCACCCCAAAAAGGAACCCGTAAATATGTTATTTTCTAAATTTCGTGGTGATGAATTCATTATTTTGATTTGATCACAGGCCTTTATCTTCCAAGGAAGCTCTGAATGTGCTGCTTTTCTTGTAAACAAAGACAAGAGAAACAATGCCACAGTTTATTTTTCAAATTTGACGTATGAATTGCCTCCAATGTCAATCAGCATCCTACCGGATTGCAAGACTGTAGCCTTCAACACTGCAAAGGTATCATATATTCATATTATTGGAAAGTTAATGAAACTTTTATCTGAATTAACCTGCTAAGTTTCGATAGGTGAGCACACAATATGGTACAAGATCAATGGAACAAAGGCAAAAGTTAGATTCAGTTGAACAATGGGAGGAATATAAAGAAGCAATCCCTAATTATGATGAAACTTCATTAAGAGCAAACTTCTTGTTAGAGCAAATGAATACAACGAAGGATGCTTCCGATTACCTTTGGTACAATTTCAGGTAAACCAAAAGTAAAGTAATTATGTAATTTTTTTTTAAATAACTCTTCTCATTGCATTTGTTAAGTTGCAGATTTAAGCATGATCCCTCTAATTCTGAATCAGTACTAAAAGTTACTTCCCTTGGACATGTTTTGCTTGCATTCATCAATGGAGAATTTGTCGGTAAGCTCTCTTTTGTTTTGTTCATGTCAAATTTACAGATGGAAAAATTGAATTGTTTTTGGTGTTAATTAGGATCCACACATGGAAAACACTCTGATAAAAGTTTTAGTCTGGAGAAAATGGTTCATTTCAAGAATGGGACAAATAATGTTTCGTTACTCAGCGTAATGGTTGGACTGCCGGTACAGACTCCTCAGTCTAACCTGTTCAGTTGTTCATCAAATGATTGAAATTTCGTTGATTTATTAGTATGGATTTGTGATCATTGAGATGTTAAGTTAATTTACCTTTGACTAAATAAGGATTCAGGAGCTTATCTTGAGAGAAGGGTTGCCGGATTACAAAATGTGAGCATTCAATGTGAAAAGGAGTTCAAAGATTTCAGCAGTTTTTCTTGGGGATATCAGGTTATTGTTTTGACTTTCTGATAATCAAATTTGAACAAAATTTTATAAACTTGCATAATAAGCTGCTTCTGCCTTTCTTCTCAAAAGCATTTCCTGCAAAAGAGTAACACTTACTGAAAAACCATCTCCAAGTGGTTTTCTTTTTTTTTTTTTCATAAATTCCTTTCTTCATTCTGTTCATCATTGACGATAGTCTGATATTTTACTGAAAAATGAATTCATTTCCCAAAGGTTGGGTTATTAGGTGAGAAATTACAAATTTTCAAAGATTTCGGATCAAGAATAGTTCCATGGAGTAGGTATGGAAGCTCTACTCATCAACCTCTAACATGGTACAAGGTATAGAAATTCAATTAAACTGATTAATTTCGCTGATTTAAGTTTAAATCAAATGATACTGCTATTAATAAACACTAACCTGCTGGTTTATGCAAATGTGCAGACTGTATTTGATGCACCCACAGGAACTGATCCTGTTGCATTAAATCTTATTTCCATGGGAAAAGGTGAAGCTTGGGTTAACGGTCAGAGCATTGGTCGATACTGGGTATCATTTCTTACCCCACAAGGCACTCCTTCTCAATCATGGTAACCAACCTATGAGAAATATGTACATAAGCAATCTTGTCATGTGGCTTTGTCTGATTCATTAACAGCGCTAACATACTTTATATTTTGTGATTTTCAATTATCTGTTTAGGTATAACATACCGCGATCATTCCTCAAACCTACTGGGAACCTACTAGTTCTGCTAGAAGAAGAAAATGGATACCCTCCAGGGATATCAATTGACACAGTATCAGTCACAAAGATATGTGGTCATGTCCCCGATTCGCATCTGCCTCCGGTGATTTCATGGAGGAGTCAAAACCAGCAGACCCTGAAGAACCATAAGAAGATCTCTGGAAGAAGGCCTAAAGTTCAGCTTCGCTGCCCTTCAGGAAGGAAGATTTCCAAGATTTTATTTGCAAGCTATGGAAACCCTAATGGTAATTGTGAAAATTATGCCATTGGAAGTTGCCACTCATCTAATTCTAGAGCCACTGTTGAGAAGGTGAGATTCCTTCCTTTTAACTTTTAATTTTTTTATGCTTGTTGTCGGCATGTTCTAAAATATGACTTGAGTTTAGACCAAGCTGTGTAAAATATAGCGAAATACTGCAATTTGGCCTGAAATTTGTACTGTTAAACATGCATTTGGTTATTTTACTTTTAAATTTTTATACTAATATTTTCAGATTTAATATAATATTTCAGGCTTGTTTAGGGAAGAGAACATGTACGGTCCCAGTTTGGAGCAAGAAATTTTATGGCGATCCATGTCCAGGAATCCCTAAAGCTTTATTGGTTGATGCACAATGTACATAGGGATGGCAATGACACCCGCAAACCTGCAAACTCATAAATCCGCCCAAACCCGTCGGCTGTGGGTAATTTTATGGGTTGCGGGCGGGTTTAGTACTATAAATTGAAACCCGCACTAGGTTGCAAGTGAGTTTGGTATTAACAAAAAATCCGATGGATACCCGTATGGATATCCACCAAACCCGCAGTTATTTTAAATTATTTTTTAATTTAATTTTAATTGAAGCAATATTTAAATTTAAAAATATAGTTATATACTTATTATAATTTTGATTGAATTTTCTTTAACTTAATGTATAGATTATTTCAAGATTATAATTTTATTTTCGGATTAATATTTACAAAATACTGTTCTTTAGATTAAGTATAAAGTACACAAATCCATACAAAAAAACCATAAGTTATATCTAAACATAACAATTATGTTGGATTAATGTTGAAATTTTAATTTTTCATTTATATTGGTTAAATTTAGAATTGAATATGTTATGTAGAATTTTATGTTATTATTATAAATTTACATATTGAACATTTGCGATTTTAAATGTGAAAATCCGCAAAAATCCACTAGATACCTGCTGCGAGTTTGGTAATTGTCAAAACCCGCAACAGGTGAATTTTCTTAAAAAAATTAAAGCCCGCAGCGAGTTGCAGGTGAATTTGATAATTTAAATTTTGTGCGGGTATGAGTTTGGTAATGGCAAATCTGCTGTGAATAGTACCCAATGCCATCCCTAAATGCACATGAGAAGTAATTAAATATATACCGTATTTGTTTTCAAGATTCAACAAGTTAATTTAATTTAATCAAGTATATACAAAATCTTACTCTTTTGTATGGATTTTAGTGTGTACACACACATGCTAGGATTTACGAATTCTATTTATGAATAATTTATTCAAGTCCTTCACTGCGACAAGTTAAGCAAATCGTCGTCACCCATAACTTGATATTTTAAAGCAAAAACAAATGTTCGATTTCTCTGCTTAACATTCTCTCTGCTAAAACAAGCAGGTTTTATGCCGTGTTCCAAGATCTTGTCAGACAAAGCAATACAAATTTGAGGGGGGAAAGAGGGGGGGGTGGGGGGGAATTACAGGATAATAAGAAATCACACTCTCGAACAGAGACATTCAATACTTTGTGTCTCACATATATGATAAAATTAAAATCAAATTCAATAAAATTAAAATCAAATTCAAACGTAGGGCCCAAATCTTTAAGTTTACAGCTCGTTCATATTTACAAATTATCTAATCGAGCTGAGTATAATAAATAGCCCATTTTTCGGTTAAAAAAGAAAAGTCAAAACCTTCCTAATTTGGTGCCTGATATAGTAGGAATGGTGATTGAAACTTTTCCCCCTACAATTTTCAACTTTTATCAGTTTTCATAGTACCTTGTTACTCCATGATATCAAAGAATTAGAAAAGAAAAAATGATTTGTTTATGATCCGAATGAATCTTTTACTAAAAGTTTTAAAATTAGAAGATAATGCGACATTGGGAAAAAAGCCATTGATCTCGCTTTCAGAAAATAAAGAAGTGCACGTTTTTTTTATTTTTATTTTGTAACAGAATCACATCAACAAATTAAGGTGGTTTGTATTCAACATGTCTTTGGTAGATTATCAACGAAGCAATGACGCGTCATGCTCGCTTTGCATTAAAGCAACATATATATTCTATTTATTGATAGGATTTTGATAACTTATGAATTTAAATGTAGCTTTGGTAGGTTAGCATAATTTTGTTTTATATAACTCAGTATTCTTTGTCAGTTGACATTTTATTGTTGCATTTAACCACTATTAATATGATAGATTTTCTCTCCTTTACTTTTAGTTAATTAAAATGATAGATAATTATTAACGTAAAGTGAATTAACATGATAGATAATTATTAACATAAATAATTAAATATACGTGAGAAATTGTTGTTGATCATTGTGTAAAAGACGTGGTACTAGCTAGTAGAGCTGTAGAGAGGAGGCACTCTAGCTAACTATGACTTGCCGAATCAACATGGTATGCTGCTTAATGCATCAATTTATGCCAACGTCGAAAAATTCCATGAGAAATTCGAATTGGTAACATAGTTTTGATATCATTTAAAGAAAGATAATTAACATGCATGCAATAAAGGTTAAAAATCTTCATTTTATGGATAATAGCGTTTAACACATATAAAGTGGTTTACATTTACTCTCCTTGACTCTTTCTCCATAAAGTCATGCATTATGTGTTTGGCATCCATCATCGGCATCTGCCCATCTCAATTAGTCAAGAGAGGTGAGAAGTAAAATAAAATATATACAGAGTCTATATCCTTGGTCTAGATGTTTGTAATTTGAAAATATACATGCTTTCTCTCTAATGTAGATGTTCTTATCTATTAGTGGTAACTTGCTTAAAGCTGAAAATTGTATTTTACAAAATGCGGGTACAACCGAATGCGAAAAATTATATATATATATAGTGAGTGATATAGATTCCCTAGAATATTACCAAACTGCCTATGTTTTTGAGAGCTTTTGACTGCCGTTACAGAAACTGAACTTTGAGAATCCAAAAGAGATACAAATGGAGAGTGAATCAGCGGTGTAGTATATATTTAAGCGCTAGTTGTTTATTTCTATCTCTGCATTAGGATTTATCTATAGATATTAAATATACTTCCGTTTGTGGAAATTAAATTTCCAAAGAGAGTGAGAGGGTGCAGCTAGTTAACTATAAAGATTCTCGTTGAAAAGAAAAACTACAATAGTAGAAGCGTACGTGTTGAAGAATTATTAAGCTTGGAGATGTTGCGGTTGTTGCTGTGTTGCTACTGGCGCTTTATATTATTTCTGCCAGCAATTTGCAGCGCCCGTGGACACCGGCATGAGCATCATGATGATCGTGATCATCAGAATGTTACATACGATGGAAGATCTTTGATCATCAATGGTCACCACAAAATTCTCTTCTCCGGCTCCATTCATTATCCTCGTAGCCCCCCCGCGGTATTATTTCTATTGCTGCATGCTGTTTCGTTATGAATACATGGAAACGAGAGTGATGATGATCTAATTAAGTTGAAAAATAAGCTGACAATGAACATAATACTAGCTAGATGATGCGTAATCATCCAGATCCCGTTGCTTTGGGTAGGTCAAATATCGTATTGTTGTTGAGAATATCATGATCTTGATGCAGTTCAAATATCTCATTTCTGGTATATGAATTTGTTTTTGTATTTGCAGCAGCGAAATTCATTCTAAATAAGCTGATGCTTCTCATCTTCTGAGCATTGAAACGCAATGCAAATATATTTACAGTTTTATTTTTTCTTCAAATATTTATCTAGACTCTAGCAAGCAGTTGGTATTCTTAAGAGTTTTGAGTCCTCTTTATGATATATTTAAAAAATAATGTTTTATTTACTTTAAAAGGAACTCAACATCCATTGTAGAAGCACCCATTAACACAAAAAAAAAAAGAGACACACTATAATGTCATACTCACATGCGACACGCAGCTGAGAAAAATTTTAAAAAGCAAATTTTATTTATTATTTTTGTTATATAAGAAACAATACATTTTTTTTCTCCGCCCTTTCTTGCCCAAACAAAGGGCTAAAGCTAGCACAATATCTCAACAAACTCAAGCTATCAAGTAGTGTACAAGTTGTACACAAATTAGCAAAATTTGTTTACGTTGTTGAACATTTAAAACACACTACCCTAACAAACGTAATCTGTTTGTTATAATTTTGTTTTTTTTTTTTCAGATGTGGCCATCTTTGATAGCCAAAGCAAAAGAAGGAGGCTTAGACGTAATACAGACGTATGTTTTTTGGAACCTCCACGAACCCCAAAAAGGACAGGTTATTTTTTTAATTCATTAATAAATTCTTTTTTTTTTTTGGTTGGAATTGACGATAAAATTATATTTAATTTTTCTTTGAATTGCAGTATGACTTCAGTGGAAGAAACGATATTATTCGGTTCATTAAAGAAATGCAATCCCAAGGTCTTTATGTTTGCCTCAGGATTGGCCCTTTCATTGAGAGCGAATGGACTTATGGGTAATTTCACTCTTTTTTTTAATTTTTTTTTTTTTGGGTTCAAAATTTTATCTTCTCAAACTTTACTTCACCGCATTCATCGGCGAAGCGATCGGGGGACCATATTGAAAAAGACAAAACATATTGAGGCCAAGACAAAAAAGACAAATCTAAAACTGGGGTCATAATGGAATAAATCTAACTTTTGGGGGCCAAAGTATAAAAAAATCATATTTTATAGTTGACAAGATTGTAACGGCGGACATGGTGCAGGGGTCTGCCAATTTGGCTGCACGATGTTGCAGGCATTGTCTTTCGATCTGATAATAAACCCTACAAGGTAATAATTATATAATTAACCACGTTGCCCATTTCATCAACAGTAATTTGATCGCATTATTCTCACTTTTTAATTATGTTATCTCAGTATTACATGCAAAGATTTGTGACAAAGATAGTAAACATGATGAAATCAGAAAAGCTCTATGCTTCGCAAGGAGGTCCAATTATACTATCACAGGTACTAATTACTGATTAAGTTCCCAGTTAGGGAAAAAAAAAAGGAAATTGTGAATTATAATCTGCCATTACTTATCACCAAAGTTGTAATTAACAATTAAAATTGCATGCAGATAGAGAACGAGTACCAAACAATAGAACCAGCTTTCCATGAGAAAGGGCCTCCTTATGTTCTTTGGGCTGCAAAAATGGCCGTGGATCTTCATACTGGTGTGCCCTGGGTTATGTGCAAGCAAGATGACGCTCCTGGTCCTGTGGTTAGTTTATTATTTAGTCTCCTTCACAATTTCTTCAGAATTGATTTTCTGTGATTTTGGAAGTGCTTTTTCAGATATCAAAAGCACTTTCTTCCAAGACAACATCTGCTTTTCTTTCACTTCTTTTTTCTGATGATAAATTATGCATTGGAGGAACTCACAGATAAATGCATGCAATGGGATGAGATGTGGAGAAACATTCCAAGGACCTAATTCGCCTAATAAACCATCGATTTGGACGGAGGATTGGACAAGTTTGTATGTTTCTTATATTGCAATTAATTTATTTATTGTTTAGCATTTAAGAAATTGCCTTTTGATTTTTTCCCTTTGAAGCTATCAAGTATGGGGAGGAAAGCCATACATAAGATCAGCACAAGATATTGCATTTCACGTTGCGTTGTTCATTGCTAAAAATGGAAGCTATGTGAATTATTATATGGTATGATATCCTTCAACTCAATTCATTATCATCAACCGATCATCATAGCATATTGTTTTTTACTTTCGCTAATGATTTTATCTCATGCACAGTACCATGGAGGAACTAACTTCGGTAGAACGGCAGCGGCATTTATGATAACAGGTTACTATGATCAAGCTCCTCTTGATGAGTATGGTATGTATATTTTTTCAAAATCAATCTTAGAACCACATGATTGTAGTAGATGGAGTTTAACCTGTAATTAAAGATTTTATTTGATAAGTTCAGGATTAGTTAGGGAACCAAAATGGGGCCACCTTAAAGAATTACATGCTGCAGTAAAGTTGTGCTCAAGGCCTTTGCTTACTGGAACACAAAATGTTATCCCTCTGGGTCAACTACAAGAAGTAAGAATGTTTCATTATGGACTCTTCAGGAATTTTCTTTCATAAATTTTGTACCTTTGAGTAAAATTAAGTTTTTGGTTTGCTCTTTTCAGGCCTATGTGTTTGAAGAAACTTCAGGAGCCTGTGCCGCATTTCTAGTAAAT
Organism: Luvunga scandens; assembly: GCA_030449905.1. Classification (NCBI taxonomy): domain Eukaryota; kingdom Viridiplantae; phylum Streptophyta; class Magnoliopsida; order Sapindales; family Rutaceae; genus Luvunga; species Luvunga scandens. Next base: position 2,655,251 of record JASUUG010000798.1, on the reverse strand, counting down.
AATGATGAGAGAAAAAGTGTGACAGTTTCCTTTCGGAACATCTCATATGAACTGCCTCGAAAATCGATTAGCATTTCACCGGATTGCAAAACTGTAGCTTTCAACACAGAAAGGGTTAGGCTTCAAGCCACATTCATTTCAGCAATAATAGAAGAACAAGATTGATACTCCTTTTAACTTAAACATTTTCAACTATAATGAAAACGGATATCCGACAATGTACTATTTGTTCACTTGCTTCTTGACCAGGTAAGCACACAGTACAATAAAAGATCAAAGACCTCAAACCAGAAGTTCGATTCAGTTGAAAAATGGGAAGAATACAGAGAAGCTATCCCCAACTTGGACAATACTTTATTAAGAGCAGAAGAATTGTTAGATCAAATTAGTGCAGCAAAGGATGCATCTGATTATCTTTGGTACACTTTTAGGTATTCGCAATTGAAGACTCGAAGTAGTTTATGCTAACTAAAAAACTGGCTGGAACTGACTTAGCAATATGATCAACTGACATAACATGCTTGCAATGTTTTGTGTCAAATCAGGTTTCATTATAACTCCTCTAATGCTCAAGCTCCCCTAGATGTACAATCCCATGGTCATATTTTGCACGCATTTGTCAATGGAGAATACACAGGTAAACTCCCATCTCTCAGAGAACTTTCAATATAATTTCTCGGCAAGGCTTTCCGGAAGAAAACCAGTTCACGATATCAAATATTTGTTTTGGTTTGGCCATTAAGAGTAGTACTTTTTATTCCTTGCATCCTCAGATTTTTAAATGCTTTAATGTTGACTTCACTTTTCTGGTCTCTAGGATCTGCTCATGGAAGTCATGACAATGAAAGTTGTACCCTGAAGAACGCAGTTCATTTGAGACGAGGGACAAATGATATTGCCTTACTTAGTGTAACAGTTGGATTGCCCGTACGTCCTACACCAATTCTCTTTTCTTCTCCTATAGATTCATGCATCTTAATGAAGCTAACAAATTCACAAAGACTTTTCTCAAAGAATTTTCTGAGTGATTTTATTCTAATTTAAAGGATTCAGGAGCATTTCTTGAGAGAAAGGTTGCCGGAGTGCATAGAGTGAGAGTTCAAGACAAATCTTTCACTAACAGTAGGTGGGGATATCAGGTCAGTGCCTCTTAGCCACCAAATATTAATTTCATAAGCTAAGTGTTCTGCATTCACAATTTGTAATGTGTTTAGTTTGTTTGTAGTTTCACCCACATTTTTAGTTCTTTGTATATGCTGTACAATTCACTATTCTTGTTTCAATCTAACAAAATATCCGGCATTTATAAAACTCACAACCCTTTTCTTCTGTCAAAAAAGAATTCTCGGTACTTATATTGCTTCATATTTCGATGAAGGTTGGTTTAATAGGAGAGAAGTTACAAATATATTCCAATTTGGGATTGAATAGAGTCCTATGGAGTAGCGTTAGAAACCCTACTCGTCAACTCACATGGTATAAGGTATCAAAACTAATTTCTCTAATGCATGATTGAGTGAAAATCTCGTGGTTTTTGTGAAATAAATTGAAATTCAAATCGAAGTAAACATAAATGGAGTTCACACGGGCCTTTTGTTTTGATGCCGACTTGCAGACTGCATTCAGAGCCCCAGCAGGAAATGATCCTGTTGCATTGAATCTTCAATCGATGGGAAAGGGTGAGGCTTGGGTTAATGGCCAAAGCATAGGTCGCTATTGGGTCTCCTTCAAAACCTCTAAAGGGAATCCTTCACAGACACGGTATGCAGTAAACACAGTGACTTCGATCCACTTCTGTGCAGTAACTTATTTCTAATGTGTTACAAATTCTTCATGCAGTGGTAATAAATGGTTAATATATATCATCGACTTTTCTTGAGTTTTGGTCGAAAATCTGCTAAAACTGTTTAGTGACAAAATCCGTGAGCTATTACGACTTTGAAAATTATTAGAAACATCCTCTGAAATTTATTGAAACCCCTTGTGCAAGAGGTTTAATGAATTTTAAAACCACTATCCTCTGCTTAATTAACCTTGATAATTGTTCACAAAAGATTATTAAAGCAGCTGGTACCTGCCTCTCACATTTCTCACATAAAAAAAAATCTACTCTGAACCATGTATTACTTGTTGGCATGCCCCTGTTTTCAGGTACCACGTCCCTCGAGCTTTCTTGAAGCCCACTGGTAACCTATTAGTTCTGCTAGAAGAAGAAAACGGTAACCCTCTTCGCATTACTGTGGACACTATTGCAATTAGAAAAGTATGTGGCCATGTCACCAATTCACATCTACCTCCGTTGAGTTCCTGGTTAAGACACCAACAAAGAGGAGATACAGATATAAAGATGTCTGGCAAAAAGCCTACAGTCCTGCTCAATTGTCCTTTGGGAAAGAAAATTTCCAAGATCGTATTCGCCAGCTTTGGAAACCCTGATGGTGATTGTGAAAGATATGCCATCGGGAGCTGTCATTCATCTCATTCTCAACGAATTGTAGAAAGGGTAAGAAGTATCTTTCTATGTCTTGTAATAATAATTTGCATTAACCATTACATCTCATTCTCCTTAACTGGATAAATGAAAGCATGATGATTTCATCTGTGAATAGTTCCAATAAAATCTTTCCTAAAAGAAAATGAATCCACAATACGCTGAGGTGTTCTACGATGAATTACTGAATACACATCTTTAGCCACAAGATTTAAAAACTTGAGACTTCACGCAGAACTCAAAAGCTATGTTTCATGCATTTCAAATTAATAATAATTTACGCACATATTGTATATTCACTTTAATATTGCATTGCATATTTTTATTGAGATACTATGCAGGCCTGTATAGGGAAGAGTGGGTGTTCTATTCCCCTTTCAAGTCGATATTTTGGGGGTGACCCATGTCCAGGCATCCATAAAGCTCTGTTGGTTGATGCACAATGCAGATGATATTGAACTATTATTTTACACCACTTCTAGTGCAGCATAAATGAACATTATCTCAACTCTTGATCTAAACTAGACTGCGTTGTATTCATTTTTTGATGCATCATCAATGAATAATTATGATAATACAAATCCAAGAACTAGTTAGATTGCTATTAATCCGCAATTATTGTCAGTTATTAGCAGAGAAATGCCGGTAGACAGGAGAACCACCTCATAATGAATAACAGAGATCACCCATTATCAAATTGAGAGTGTCAAATTTTGCAAAATAAAAAAATTGAGTAGCAAAAATACGGAATATAATAAATAGAATGAAAGAAAGCCAATAAATAGTCCAGACGCTATTGTATTGATAACAACAGTAAAAAATAAACCACTGATTGTGCACTCCCAGCTCTAAGAACAACATAATGTACTGCTTCTATTATAACAATGAGAAAGGGAAAAAAATAAAAATAAAAATAAAAGAAAACACTTATAATTGAAAAAAGAATATGTAATTAATTTGTTAAGGTAAAAAGAAGAAAGAAAAAGAGTATTCTTGATAATTTCAGCTCTATATCAATGAATCAAGCCTATTTAGGTGTGAAAATAGAAGGAAATGAGACAGGAGATATTTTATCAGAACAATTTGAAATTAAAGAAGGATACCTAAAAGGCCTGAGCATATATGCTGCAAAGCAACATAAGAAGCCATTTGGTTTGGGCATCACCCTGCCCAGCCATATATATCCATGATCTTGAGAGACAGCATGGATAGAGGGCTAAAACTCATATATCCTGTCTTGGAAAAGGTTCAGTAAGTCTAATTATGCTTTAGCTACCATTGCATGCTTCTCTTTCCTTTCTCTTAGCAGTTTTATTCTCCTCGATAGCACAAAAATCTGATGGTAGGATAGCTTTCTGTGAAGGTAATTCAGCAATGAAAAGCAGAGTTTGTGCCCAGCCAGCATATTTTCCATATTTGCTCACAAATGCCTCTGCAACACGGCTACAGAGCTTAGGTGTCAAACGGGCACCTGCAAGCTCGGGGAGGAGGTACCTCGTAGCAATCTTGCAAAACCCCAAAATGAAGAATATTTCCACATCAGAATGACATGATTAACCCCCCAAAAAAAGGGGGGGATGCAGACAGATGGTTCCCTCAAAGCTAATGCAAGCACAATATGTTACCATCTCACGGGAATCCAATCCAACAATACTAATTTAACAAAAATTGGGCAAACAAATCACTAAGATGTTAAACTTGTGTAGCATACCTTCCAGACATGCGTATCAACAGGAATGGCATGATGCTGATCAAGAGAGAATAGAGCTATGCATGCTGCTACCTTAGGACCAACTCCAGGTAAAGTACAGAGAGCATCAATCGCCTCCTGGAGATCCAGTTTACGAAGAGAAAGAAGCCATTCTGCTCCTCCCCCATGTTTTGATTGCAAAACATCTACGGTGCCAGTTATGTATTTGGCCCTGCTCACCCCCAGCATCGACAAAAATCATTGATCAAATTTGTGCTTACTAGATTAGACGTCAACCAAAGACAGGTATGATATGGAATGTCAAAGTTCCAAGAAAAATTGAGTTTTTCTGAACATTATTTATGCAGCAACCAAAAGCATAGATCAGCACATTCATCGCAATGTCATCTTGCTATAGAAACATAAATATTCATCACTTATACAGATTCTATTCGCTAGCTTAACTGCTTAACGGAGTGTCTACAACTGAATAGAAGTGAGGACTGAGGAGCAGACCTGTAACCAAAACCAGCATTTCTAAGCTCGACCTCTGAGACTAATGATAATCTTTCCAAAGACGGGAACTCATGAAACTCAAAACCCTCAACTTTACCCAAATGACTCCCCAAACTCGACAAAAAGTCAACCATTTTAGTGATCCTCGCAATATTATTATTCGAAGAACAGAGAAACTGAAGCAAGCACTCAACCGGGTCCTGCCTCAAAACCCGGGCACCTGCCAAATACTTAGCCAGCTCAGCAAAACGACAGTCAGAAGCCGAAAATCCCTCCCAGAGCTCACCTAGGGAAATACCCATGTTGAGAAAATCCAGGAGAGCCGATTTGGCGGCGGGTTCTGAGGGGGAAGTGTGGATGTGGTAGCAAACGTCGCCGTTTTGGAGGTGCCTGAGGGAGATGAGGTGGGGTCCAATGGGGCCGGTGTATTGGAGGGGACCCGTTTGTTTCCAGCGGAAGGTTTGGCCGGTCGGGAACGTAAGGGGTAACGAGAGCTCTGATTGCGAGAGGTTGAGTGGGGTCCATTTTGCGGGTTTATTGGTGGTCAGAGTCTGCGGGTTTGGGGGAGTTGACGGCGGCTGCGGTGTGAGTCTTGGCTTTTTCACTGGGGAGAAGGAGTTCTTCAATGACTGCATGATCAATTATTGGGTCTCTGATTCTCCTGTTCAGTCTTCCCCCTACCGCATGGAGAGTGGAGGATGGGAGAGACGACCAATTCGTGTTTTTTTTTTCTACTGATTTTGATTTTTTTGTAATTTTAAATGTTCATCTACAATGTCAAGCATAATAAATTCTTGAAAGAAAATCATTTGTATGAGAGATTTTTTTTTTCTTTAAAAAGGCAACAGAAAAATTCTTCGGTGCATTTCAGTTATACTGAATCTTGATACATAAGATTTTTATAGATTTTAATTATATTGCTGACATTATAATTTTATTTTTTCATATTGTCCACTGGTTAATGAGTAATCAGTCTGGAAATAAGATTGAAATACAAGCATAGTAATTTGCACATTATGTGATAATTCTTTGTCAATTATCTATTGCATAATAATAAAATTATAAACTCACTTTATCTTGTCATAGAGTTTGAAATATTCTAAGATTGTGATTTAAAAACTATACCTGCTAAAGAGCAGACCACAATAAAGCTAAATTATTAAGATGTTAATTTTTTTTAATATATTTAAACGATAAACTTTGAGAATAAAAATGTTAACAAAGGCATTGACGTTCGTTTTTTCAATTAAAAAAAATATATATTTTACCAATTTATAAAAATTTTTGAACTAAATTGAATGAATATGAATATCACTTTTTCGCTCGAATAAGAACTAACCTGCAACATACAAAATATTTCTTATTTCCCGAAGATGAGGATGGCCTACTCAATTGAAAAATAAATTCTGAAATTATATGTACACGAAATCATATGCATTATACGGTCATTTTTTTGTGTTGATAAAAAAGAATTATAAGCCAACCAATTGACATCGAGCGTTTTTTTTTTTAAAAAGATCTGGAGTTGTCACAGAAAAAAAAAAAAAAACATCTGGAGATGTTTAAAAAAAATTCGTAAAATAAGTATATGGATTTTCTTTTTGCTAATGGATTATTATTAATCCAGTGAATTTAATAACGGTTCATTTTCCCCCCCCGGGGGGGTAAGAACACCGGTACCTCGATTTTATGATTTCTCAAGAAAGAGTATAGTTTGTCCATTCTTGTCAACAGGTCCCTAATCCCGTAATCCAGTAATCATATGAAATTGACTAAATGATAGGCAGAATTTTCATTGAGATATAATTATGAGATACCTCTAATAATATTTGACGTGTACAAACAAATTCTCCAAGAAAAAGGGCAAGAGGTAAAAGCACAAAATAGGGCAAAGTTGAAAGAAAAAGAGAAATGAGTTAGTTCAGTGCTTATATAAAATTATTAGGAATGATACTTTAAAGATTTGAGCAGAACTTTTTAAATTTAAGTCTAAACTTTAATTATTATTAATAAACTCAAGTTCTCTAAAAATTTATCCATACTTAGATTGGATCTAAAGCCCAAGGACTTGGGCTAGGCCTGGGCTTAAATAGATTTTTTAAATAAATTTTTAACAAAATTTAAAATAAAAAAAATAAAGAAACACTTAAATTAAGGATAATTAATTAATTATACAATATATATAATAAGCTAATAATCAAATAAAAAAATTATAAAATATATAATCTATAAAACTTATAATATATAAAATATAAAATGCTTTTTTTATGAGTTCATATCTAAGTCTACTGACTATAAATTTTTTAATTTTTAACCTAGGACTAATCTCATTTACTGTAGACCGGCCCTAAAACCTGCAGGCATTGGACGGGCAAGGACCCAGCTTTTTTGCCATCTCTCTCGAGTCGTGGACTCATTTGATACAAACGGAAAAGGTGTGCATTATTTGAAAAAATGTCAGAAATTACGGGAAGTCATTTCCAGGATAGGCATATGTCCTACGGACCGTCGTTCATGCCAAAACAGACATTTATCGTACACGCGCCAAGGAAACACAGAGGCTGAGAGGCACGCACCGACCACGATCCATCTCGCGCGTGGGACTTTAACGCTCTCTCCAGTATCGTATTTCCTTGCCCAAGATACAAATATAATTAAATAAAAAACAAGAAATTCAAAAAAATAAAAAATCGAAAATTTATAATTTCTCTGACCAAAAGCGAAAAGCCTACAACACGAGCAAAGCCAAAGCAGCAGAGAGAGAGAGAGATAGCGATTAGCGAGCGAGTGCGAGCCCTATTCTCTCTCTTGAATTGCCCTCCATTTGATCCAATTTTCCCACCAATCAGAGACCCCACATTTCACTCTTTGCTTTTCCATTTCTTTCAATGCCAGCCTCCCCTTCCTTCCATTCGGGTAATTTCCCCAATAATTCAAAAATCCGCCTCCACTCTCTCTTCACAGTCTCTCACTCTCTGCAATTATTAATTCTTCTTTGTAATTGAGTTTTAATTTCGTTATTTCATTCTTTCAGATACTCGAAAATGGAAGAGGCGGAAGCGAGAGCCACGAAAGCAACTCAACAAGCACGACGAAGACGACGTCGTAGAGGACGAAGACGAGGAACAAGACAACAACGAAACGGATAATCAAAATAACAATTCTAGCGTGGACCACCGCGACAACGGAGACGATTTCCAGCACGCAACGGCGCCGGATCCGGCCTCAAACGAGACCGAGGTCTTGAGCGACGGTGGGACCCGCATATGCGAGTTTCCTACCGTGGTTCAGCGCGTGGTGAACCGGCCGCACGTTTCGGTGATGGATATTGTGGCCATTGAGGCGGCGAATTTGGCCGGGGACGCCAGTGGGAGGAGTTCGGCGGTGGCGTTGGAGAATATTTCGTATGGGCAGCTGCAGGCCTTGTCAGCTGTGCCGGCCGATAGTGCCGCGTTGGATCCTGAGAGGAGCGATACATCGTGTGTGATTACTCCGCCACAAATTATGGAAGGAAAAGGTGGTGTTAAGCGGTTTGGAAGTAGAGTTCATGTGCTTCCTATGCATTCAGGTTCTAATTCTATCCCAATTGTCTCTTTTTGAATTCAATTTTGTAGGGAGTGGCCGATACTTGCTGCTCTATATGTACAGTGACAGTGTAAGAATCATTACCTTTCAGCTTTAGCTGTGAAGCACACGAAAACTGGGCTAGCTTAAGGAATTTGGTTACTTTTGTTTTCATAATGAATTTGGTTGTGGATGTTTTTCAAAACTGTATGCTGGAATGGTCTAAGTTTCTTTGGCTACAGAGAGTGTTGACTGATTGTGGAAATTCAATCTTGCGGTTATATGATACTTTTGAAGTGTTGTCACTATAACCAAGAGGATGCTAATTTTTATGTTGTAGAAAATGTCTGGAACTACTTTTAGGATTATATGAGTATGGAAAGCCATTGTCCAGCAGTGACTACAATTGACGTCCAATCTCCTAATTTTGAGGTCAACATAACCAATATCTGAACAGGTTAAGCATTTAAAGTTTGGATGGTTTTTGGATTACTTGGTATAAATTCATATGTCATGTTATGATTAAGTTTGTCACCATTTGAATACTACCAAAAGGATCTTGCTTGGCATTTTCTTGTGCAGATTTTTCGACATGCGTATGTATTAATATAAAATCGTAATGATTTTTTTCTTCTATTTTTAATTTTATTTGGTTTATGTTATTCTTGCATGAACAGATTGGTTTTCCCCAGGCACAGTGCATCGACTTGAAAGACAAGTGGTGCCACATTTCTTCTCTGGGAAATCTCCAGATCATACACCAGAGAAGTATATGGAATGTAGAAACCATATTGTGGCCAAATATATGGATAATCCAGAGAGAAGGCTTATAGTTTCTGATTGTCAGGGTTTGGTGGATGGTGTTAGCCCTGAAGATCTAACTCGAATTTTTCGATTCCTGAACCACTGGGGGATTATCAATTATTGTGCTACTGTACCAAGTTCTGAGCCCTGGATTAGTGGGTCCTACTTGAGAGAGGATTCAAATGGTGAGGTTAGTGTTCCATCGGATGCCTTAAAGTCCATTGACAGTTTGATTAAATTTGACAAGCCTACATGTAGTCTCAAGGCAGCTGATGTTTATTCATCATCTTGTGATGGTGCTGATTTCTGTGATTTGGACAACACCATCCGAGAGCATTTATCTGAAAACCATTGCAATTATTGTTCTCAGCCGATTCCTGCTGTGTACTATCAATCACAAAAGGAGGTAGATGACAGATTCTCTCCTCTTACTTTTGTTTATTTCTTTATTCTTATCATCAGTTTATCTACCAACATGGACATTGTATCTGCATAGAATTCTGAATCTGCAGACCTTTTTTCTGACTGGCAGGAGGTTTTTGATTCAAAGTAGTGTAATCTTCAATGAAATTGTTGAAACTAAGTTTTTATTTGTAAGCCACAAATTTTATTATATGTTTACTTAAATGGTTTGAAAGTCACTCTCTTGGCCGTGTTTTATTGAGGGATCAAAAGCACTGCTTAAATTAAAGATCACAGGCTGCTTACAGTCACTTATACCCAAATTAACTTTTATGATCTTTCATGGTAAACCTTGGTTTTACAAAAGTGTTGCTAGTCTTAATTACTATTTTGGTTTTACTCTGGCTGATAAGTATCTCATTTAACAGGTTGATGTACTTCTATGTCCTGAATGCTTCCATGAAGGAAGATTTGTTATTAGTCATTCAAGCTTAGATTATATTAGGGTTGATCCAGCAAGAGAATATGGTGATATTGATGGAGAGACTTGGAGTGATCAAGAAACATTTTTGCTGCTTGAGGGCATAGAAATGTATAATGATAATTGGAATGAAATTGCAGAGCATGTTGGTACCAAGTCAAAAGCACAATGTATCCTCCATTTCGTCCGTCTACCCGTGGAGGATGGCATACTGGAAAATGTCGAAGTTCCTAACACATCCAGGATATCTAATTCATCAAGTAGAGATGATCGTGGAGGATTGCATTCAACTGTAAATGGCGATCTGCCAGGTTTTCTTACACGCTAGTGTTTACACTTTTTCCAATCATTATGATGATGGTATAGATGTAACACATGTCTACATTCTGCCGCCTTATCGCAGGAGCAGGCCTTCAAGAAGCTGATATGGAAAACCGTCTCCCATTTTCAAATTCTGGGAATCCAGTTATGGCCGTGGTGGGTGACTGTAGAGATTTCAATTATTGATGTTTGAGTTATATGATGCTTTATTGGTTTAGCATCGAATTTGAGATTCTCTATTGCATTTTATCTTGGTCTATGGGGTCTGCAGTGGTTTATGATTAGGATTCTGAAATTTTCTCTATTGACTTTACGATTCTTGAGTTGAATTTCCAAATATTATAGTTTTCTATTTTCTGAAAAAATTATTAGTTAAGAGTAAATGCCAAAGATTCATGTATGAGAAAGTCGCTGTTCTTTGTAATTGAGGTTTTAAGTTACTGTTCTCACCTGATAGCTATTTCACTTTAAACCTGGTCAGTCTACTGTATGCTACCAGTTAGCTGACTTAGGCTGTATATCTCTGTTGGCTCAGATATTAAGTTAGCATGTATGAATATACATGTTCGCCATTTTTCTGAATGATAATTGATTTGTATGCAAGTGCATTGAACAGTTGAAATCATAAGAAGATTTTTCTCGTGGTTTTTCTGAAATTAATCAGTGTTATATTTCTAGGTTGCCTTTTTAGCTTCTGCTGTTGGACCAAGAGTTGCTGCAGCTTGTGCCCATGCATCCTTGGCAGCATTGTCTAAACAAATGGAAGGTGCTGGACACGGTAATAGGTTAGTCTATTTCCTTCTCATTTTTTGTCGTTCATGACAAAAACGGTATCTCCATTTGTGCTACAGCCAGTGTGTCAGAATGATTTCTTAGGGATTTTTTCATTTAGGACTCATATGAGACAAAGCATATACAAATTTTCTCTAGTTGTCTTCATGACCAAGCTTGTCATTAAAAAGGATCGTTTGTATTGTTGGCTCTTAGGTGCACAACATGACTTCTTCCAATTGTTAAGAAGTACTTGAATTGTTAAGAAGTACATGAAGAACAGAGGAAATTTTCAATTGTTTTAGCTGGCAGGGAAGAATCTAGGCTTCTTGCATGTATTTTGCTTTATCTTTTAATTCTATGCACATTATTAACCACTCATTTCACCTCTCCAGGATGAACTCAGAGAATGTACATAATAGAGAAGGTATGTTGTAAGCCTTCAATCTTTAATTTTTTCATATTCCCTAAATTTTTTCACTCATTCCTGCATTTTGATTAATTTACTTGAATGCTTCTGTGATTCAGAAGAGAACTCAGGAGTTCATGGTTCTTGGGGTCAAAATGGGGCTGAGGCTGCTCTATTATCTGCCGAAAAAGTTAAAGCTGCTGCTAAAGCTGGTCTTGCTGCTGCAGCAACAAAAGCAAAACTGTTTGCTGATCATGAAGAACGAGAAATTCAGAGGCTATCTGCTAATATCATAAACCATCAGGTAATATTTTTTTCCTAGTTCAAGTCTTCAATTCTGTTCAAATGAAAGTCAATTTTATTCTGCTAATTTTTATACGATTCTACCTTAGGGTTTATATGGGCTTTTTTGCGTGTATGCATGTGTGTGTGCTGTGTGCATTACTTGTCTGTTAGTTATAGGTGATTATGGTGTTAAACCTGATTTCTGTTGATCACTTGTGTTGATTTCTGATAGTTTGAATAGAACATATTCAGTTATGTCTCCCAAATTCGGAAATTTTTTTTTATTTATTTTTTTGAAATTCTGGACACATGGTTTTGAATAACATGTTTTAGCTGATTTTGTTCCATTAGAATGGCTTGGAGTCATAGACGTAGCTAGGCAGCAAACTTTGTATAGTGCTTCTGCTGAAGTTTAGTTGCACTGAATGTTTGAATGGTGCCCAAAAAAGTCATTTATCAAACGCAGTAACAGTCCTGTACAGAAAATTAGCTCACCGGGTTCCTTGTTTATTGCTGCAATAATTTTCTGCAACAATGTTGCATTTGCTATCTCATAATTCTATGCAAGTAACTAGATTAACTGAACCAGTAGAGCAGGTTAAAATTTGTTCTACATTCTGTATATCTGGAAAACCCAGGATGGTTTCGATGGGGCACCCAAAAGATTAAGATCAAGTTTCTGTCAAGTCAAGTTGTCTCTATGGGCTTTTTGATGTTGCCATTTAACTTGTAATTTTTAAGGAAACTGGAGTTTCTAATAGAGTACTAAGACTAGATGCTGTTGCTCTCTGGACCCTTGTTTTGATTGTCCCATAGGTCGACTGATATAGTTGCTTGGGATTTATTCTGACATATTTGAGTGATGCCATGCCATTTGGGTGGAATATGTGACATAATGTTAATTTGGGTGGAATATATGATAAATGACTGGTAATTGTTTCTCTTGATTCAATGGCATCTGTCCTGCTTGAATTCTTCTAGTTAGATTGCATAAGTGTTGAATTTTTCACTTGATGCATCAACTCTCGAGAAATTTTCTTTTTCTAATGAAGTTTTAAGATCTTCATTGTGAAAAAAAAAATGAACTTTCTCTTACCATTTTGCTGCTACAACATTTATTTATCAACACAGTTGAAAAGATTGGAGCTGAAGCTGAAGCAGTTTGCAGAAGTGGAAACCTTGCTAATGAGAGAATGTGAACAAGTTGAGAAGGCAAGGCAGAGGTTTGCCACCGAGCGGACCCGCATAGTATCAACTCGGTTGGGACCTGGTGCAGTCCCTTCACAAATGAATCTACCTGGTGTTGCACCTTCCTTGGTTAATAATAACATTGGCAGCAATCGGCCACAAGTGATGTCAGCCTCATCTTCACAACCAAGCATTCCAGGTTACAGTGCCAACCAACCAGTCCATCCCCACATGCAGTTTAGGCCCCAACAGATGTTTCCGTTGGGGCAGAGGATGCCTCTAACATCTCTACAAGCATCATCTTCAGCACCTTCGAATGTCATGTTTAACACTCCAGGGGGTCCCCAGCCTACTTTGAATCATCCGATGATCAGGTCTGTGTCGGGAACTAGTTCCGGTCTTGGTTAAAGCAGGTACTTGGACTCCTTTAATACAATTCGATAGGATCATTGCTTGCTTTCTGGAATGAGCCAGGGAAGTGTTTTACTTTAGATCAGTATAGAAGTTTCTCTGGGTAGTTTGTAGGTCTTGTAACAGCACACGATTGAGGTAGTGTTTTATCTGGTAATGAATTCTTGCACCGGAAAATGAAATGTTAATTTTGTAAAATGAATTATTTTAGCGTAGAATGTGCAATAAATATGTCATTCTAACTACTTACTGCACTTTCTTTATATGAGATGCATACGATTGGGTATTGGGGCAAACAATCTCTTCAAACTAGATAGTCCCAAAAAAAAAAAAAAAGTCAATTTCATCTTTAGTCTTAATAAAATTAGATGTAAACCCCAATTGAAATACCTATAGATTGTCCCATGATTTCAGTTGGTTGGCATGGCTACGTGTGCGGCTGAGGGTTTAGTTTCGATGCCTGTGCGGCAGCCATGCGTTTAGTTTCGCGGCCAAGGGTTTGGTTGCCTTTGAGTTCTTGAAATTTTCTTGATAATGCTACGCAACTGTAATTGATAGCTATTTAGAGTATTCAAATTTAGAATTTTGACTTAAAAATTGATTGGGTTATTGTAAAAAGAGAGGGGGCTAATTTTTCCATACTGAAATTAATATATAAAAGTTAGTCTCTATTAATTTCATGATGGTCAATAACTCCATTAGCATAAAAAATTTATAAAGTAAAAGAAGAGTAAATGATTATTTGCTTGATATTTTATTTTAGAAATACAAAATATATGTTTATTATAAGGAAAAATGCTTAAAAATAACAAAAAGTATATGAAATATATATTATTATTAATTTTTTTTGTTCACATTGAAATTTATATTTCTTTTTTTAGTATTTAATTTTTTTTTCTTTAATTTCATTTATATAATTTATTTTATTAATAATAAATATGAATAAAACTCTATTTAAAAATAAAGATAATACGGTAAGAAAATGTTTCTGGGGCATTATTAGTTATTATAAAAACAAGAGGAGATTAGTGATATATTGATTTCAAAAGAGGGAAACCATGTTGCAATTGTGCTGCATCTTTATGCTGAAGAAAATGAGGTAAACTAAATGAAGATGAATGAATAATGATAAAGTAATTTAGTAGATGAAAATGAATGAACAGTAGGAAATGAATCTTTAGGATTTTGATTTTTAAAAATTTAATTTAATTTATGTTAAAGTATATTTTTGTCCTCCAAAATATAAGTAAGCAGTGATGGTTTATCCAATAATAAATATCTACGAGTTAAAAAAAAGGAAAAGAAGAAGAATTCTTTCAATTAATAAAACGTTTGAAATATTACAAATACCGTTTTACCCTTTTAACCATTAAAATTGATGCATAGATAACAAGTTTTGGGAGCATCTTTGAAGTTTAAAAAAATAAAGAGATAATTTAAAAATAATCAATTCACGAGCAGATAATTTAAAATTTACCTTTTAATCAATAATAAATGTTATAACAGTGTCTCTTTCTAGGGTTTATTTAGATGACAATTTGGAGAAAGACATTGATCGGAATGAACACTTTTTCGACGTTTAGCTATTGTACGGTTGCATTAAGGTAGACCATAGACACTGATTCGATGTTTCAAAAGGTAATTCTCAACAAAGAAATTCATATCTCTCTGTCTTTAACTAACCATGTGGAGTGACAAATTGAAGGGCCTACGCATGTAACGCCGTCTAAAATAGCAATCGTTGTAAGATCTACTCCATTATTCCTCACAAATTACCACCACCACTTTTGCTGTCAGGAAATTTTGAGAATATGGTGTCCCTAAACACAAAGTGATAAACATCCCTGATTAAATCTTCGAAATTTTGTACTCTTCATCAAAGTCGAATACGCACAATACACCCATTGTTTATGGTACATAAAGAAATGAATACCAAGAATTGCAACAAGGGACTGGTTGAGGCGGCTCAACATAAAAGGTTGCAACATTACTACAAAACGTCGATGCCTTACAAACATTGCTACAAACAGATATCACTAATTTTGATCTTCAAATT
Organism: Luvunga scandens; assembly: GCA_030449905.1. Taxonomy (NCBI): domain Eukaryota; kingdom Viridiplantae; phylum Streptophyta; class Magnoliopsida; order Sapindales; family Rutaceae; genus Luvunga; species Luvunga scandens. The sequence goes on along the minus strand of JASUUG010000798.1, from coordinate 2,639,862 downwards.
AATTGTGTCACCTTTGCTACTAACTAAAACATTTTGGCATAAACCCAAAAAAAAAAGAAAAAGAATTGATTTAATAATCTGATCGAGTATGACCCCACCTCCTCCATTTTCAACTAGAAAACAATATCATTATTACTCAACAGGTTTTTGGCTTTCTGCAAGCACATAAGAGACGATGGTTCATTCATAATTGGTCACAGAAATATATTGAAAGAAATTGAGAAACATGAAGGAGAGATTTGTGTGGTGAATACTATGAATTGCTTGGCATACTATATTTTATTATTTATATAAGGGAAATTTACAAAACTAACCACAAAATTTTCACAATTTTCATAACTAACCCTCCAACTTTATTTCTATCATAACTAGCCAACCATATAGGTATTGTCCCAAAATACCCTTGTTATTTAAGACAAATTGCACACTTGTTTACACTCTCCTCACAAATTTGAAACTGTAAGTTGCTTTCTATCCTCACCAAACCAAACCATAAGTTGTTTTCTCTTCGAACTCAGCATCGACGACGGAATTTGGCAACGGCCAGCAACAACAGAAACAGTAGTTCCGACCAAATACACCCAAATTCAAGTTTAATCTAAAACATAGGTAAAATAATTGAACTATTGTACATAAGTTCAAAAAATATTTCTTAGATTGTTTGTTTATGCTTTATTTTGTAATAATCAAGTGTTTATGAGGCGTGTGTTAACTTAAAAATATGTTTGAAGTTTGATTTGGTGTGCCAATTCTGTTATTGGCGCCATTGTTGGTTGCTTTGCAACAGTGTCTACAGTGTGCGACAGTCATGTCATCAGCCGCCGAAAATTTTGCGACAGTCACTGTCGCGCACAAACTATGTGCGATGACAGCTACCCGTCGCCCAAATTTTTGCGACAGCGCAGACTGTCGCCGCAAAAAAAAAAAAAAAAATCAATTTCTGAAAATTTTTAAAAATATTATTTCATTTAATATAATAATATTATATAAAATGTGCTTCATATTCTTCTCTTTTTAATGTTTTATAGTTTTTAATTATAATATTTATTTTTTTAATTTCAAGCTTAATGGATTATGTTGTGCTTCAATTGTGTTATGATGGTTGTTGGGATACTTTTGGTCGAAGGCAGTATGGAGTATGTGAATGCTAAGAATACAACTTTTTTGGTTCAGAAAAATTGCCTGTTTGATCAGTTTTTGGCAAGGGTGTACGATGTGTTGCAAATAAATCCTCATGAATATAGTATCACAATGAAAACAACTTTAAGGTCTAGTAACACACTGTATCGTGCATGGTCACTGCCCATAGACATATGTAATGATGAAATGGTGAAGGTTGTATTACATATGGCCTCTGATGTGGCCAACTATGGATGTGTCCCTATATTTGTGACCAAATCTCCTCGAGTTCAGAGCCAAGATGTTGAGCCACCAGTTGAAACTGAAACTTCCTTCCGAGCAAACATGTATGTCCCTGATATTGAAGAAGAGGTGTTCCCAAGGACGGTGTCGTTGCAACAACATTACTCTCCATTCAATGACAACATTGACGATAACGGCATTACGTTAGCGGATGTTGGACACAAGGTGTTACCACAAACGACGTCATTAGACCAACGTTATTCTCCATATCACAATAATGAGTTCCGTGACAATTATGATCCGATTAATCACATTAGGAACACAGAAGCCAATAATATCTTTATAGAACCGTCTTGTAGTACGAGGAGCACTCACTTCAATAGTAATGTTGATGACAGGGGCGTTGGTCATTCCAATATTCCGATTAATGATGTTGACGAGCGTGAAGATGATATTCCTATCAATAAAAGAGACAACCGATCTATTCCTGCAATGACTGAATTCAGAAGGACAATTGACCCTCTCATAACTGTCGCTCCAATTTTGGCCTCAGATATAGTTGCTCTAAATTTTGTTAGCAATTGTCACTCAGATGATATTAGTGTGGGTAAGCTTTTCGTTGAGAAGAATGAGTTAATATTAGAACCGCGCAAGGTTGCCTTAAGGGATAAGTTTGATTTCAATATTGCACGGTCTACAACCACACGTTTCGAGGCCCACTGTTGTTCGGAATCATGTAAATGGCGTCTTCAAGCAACGAGATGTTTGAATGAGCAAAATGTTCCTTGGGTGGTAAGGCGTATCGACAATGTGCACACTTGTCATAACGAAGTTTTGTCTGATGGTCGTCATCAAGTAAAGAGCCGAGTTGTAGGTCACCTTATCGCGGACAAATATATTCAAGAGAAAAGGATATACACTCCGAATGACATCCGAGAATATATGCAGCAAGAATACGGTGTTCACTTAACATACCAGCAAGCATATCGTGCCAGAGAAGTTGGTCTAGAAATTGTTCGAGGGAATCCTGTAGAATCATAAAACTTGCTTCCAAAGTACTCTCATGTTTTGACCACAGCAAATGATGGTACAGTTACCCATCTTGAATTGGATACAAATGGTAATTTCTTATACTACTTTGTAGCTCTTGGATCTTCCATCAAGGGTTTCTTGCAGTTTATTAGGCCAGTTATTGCTGTTGATGGCACTCATCTTAAGGGATTATATCGGGGAACCATGTTTGTGGCAACATGTTTGGATGGAAACAATCAATTGTATCCGTTGGCCATTGGGATCGTGGATTCGGAAAACAATGAAGCTTGGGAATGGTTTATGACGAAGTTACATGGACTGATTGGTGATAGACCAGACTTAGTAATTATCTCCGACCGATGCACCGCTATAAAGAGAGCTGTTTATAAAGTATTTCGGAATGCCACACATGGGGTTTGTTTTTACCATGTAAAAGGCAACGTCAAGTCAAAGTTTAAGATGTGTAAAGCTGTTTGGGATGACTTTGATTCAAGAACACCTAGTACACAAATAACATGAAAGATTAAATTTATTAATGATTTACTACATTAGCAAAAAATATATTTAATTTATAATTAAAAGTTCTATAAAATGAACATTACCCAAAAAAAGGTGTCTGTATGTGTGACCCGTTGGGATAAGGCAATGGGATACTGCCGTTGCTTCTCGCTTATCAGACGAAGATACTCATGAATATGCTGTGCGAGAACAAATATATGTCAATTCACTATATATATATATATGTAAAGATATCAACACTATTGCGTGGAAAAGGTCGAAATTACCTCGTCATCTAGCCACCCCAGCTCCGCATGGCCCAAAAGTGTTTCGAAGAATGAATGAGACTGGCGGACAATCCGATCCACTATGATATCGCCAGCGATCCATCGGTCGAACTCATCATATACTGTTGGATCGTTCAATCCTCTAAGTGGATTTATGTCCACACTTGTTCGTCGGTCAATGTCATGATCGATTATTTGTAGTGTAGGCAGAGGCATGACATTCTTTCCTCGCTTGAATGGAGGAATCAAGTATGGACTATTCAAAACATATGATTGTTTGTATGGTCGTCCAAACTTACTAATGCCCGGAGGCGCCTCAGTGAAGACCTGCACGCTTTCCCCGCTTGGATCTCCATAAAATGTATACAATGACATAGGAGAAGAAACATTTTGATTGCCAACATCAGGATATACTTCATAATCATCCAGGACCTGTTAATTTAATAGGATGAACATGTTAAACAAATATTCTGCATGAATATAAAAGAATGCAATTGTTAAATTTTATATTTGCTTACCGTATATGACCGTCCGCTTGGAGATTTTCCGGATGAGCGTTTAGTAAATGAACCCATAAATCCCATCACTGCTTCTCTAAATTCTTTATGTTCTCTCCGCTCTGCCTCAAACGCCGTCTTCAATTCAAGGATGTTACGATCTATCTTATCCATCCGTCGTCTGACGTAATCATGATGATGCTTTGTCCTCGACTATTACAAAAAAAAAAATTTAATTTCACAACCAATGAGAGACTATATAATGATTTATATACGATGAAATTAAATGATTTATAACCTCTGAATAACGTGTGTCAGGTGATTCCGGTGTATGCTCGTCACAATCGGCTACAGGTATCTGGTCCTCATAATCAGCTGCAGGTATGTGATCCTCATTCCCATCAGCAGGTATCTGATCCTCAACATTTTGCTGCTCAAGTGTTGGGCTCGGGGAAATGTGAGACTTCTTTGTTTGTCTTGTAACGGGTGGCGCGTTGATTGAAGGTTGATGCTGTAGAAAGTAACAATGAAATTGAGAAAATAATAAGTTTAACCATTTCAGAGTTTCCATTAACAAATAAATAATAGTGGTTTAATGCACTATTGGATACTCACATTACGGACCCATCTTGGAATATGCGGCACATAATCCTTCACGGTATGCCAATATTTTTTCCCTTTCTCGATCTTATCTGGCTCAAGGGTTTGCCGAATGTTCCCTTCCTATAAATTCAGCCAAAATTTTCAGTTAAATCGATGATAGTATTTAATAATACGAAAAGTAATAATATACATTCACTAATAAATAATACTTACAAGACGAGAATTGTCATTAAGAAATGAATAAACTTCTGAAAAGTTTATTTTTGAAGAAGCCATGGGTTTCCATTGCACGATTCGCGGAATCTTTGTTTTCGTCTTGACGACCCACGCAGACGGAAGGCCTCCAATCGCTTCGAAAATCCAAGCCTGCAACAACCGAAGTACAAAATCCATAAAACTTATAGTTAAATTTTCAATATTACAAAACTAATTCATTTAAAAAACTAAGTTATCAGCAAAATTTTGGCAACTCACTTGAACCCCAGACGTGAAACCATACATATTGTACTTTTCAATTTTGTGGCTTGGATTTGTCAGGCGACTCTCCTTAAATTTCTCATCCTTGCCGCCTAATGCATTGTCGAGACTCTCGTATATCGTTTGTCAGGACAAATAACCCCATGGATGCTTTCGGAAGTGATCGATGTCGTCTACTTCATTAAGCAACGAGAAATTTATTTGACAGTGGTCTTTTCGACCATCCAGAACTCTGTCCGCAAAATAAAAGAGTGCGATCTTAACTGCATCAATGTCGTCCATTACCTCGAAATCCAACTCTTCAAATCTTGCGTCGAATTTCTTAAGATTAATGTTGCGAAACAAACTGTCAAAGTATGTACTAAGTAGCCGATGAACTGTTTTTGACTGTTTCAGCACAGCATCTACACCATAGGAAAGTCTAATAACTAAGCACCACTCTCCAACTGATAATCGTATTAGATGTTCACCAATTTGAAACCATAATTGATTTTTGTTCTTGCGTTCCTTATCCACCACTTGCCTCAGCAACAAGTTGTGCAAAATTACGCCACTAAATGAAAAGCTCTGACACTCCAAGAAATGCCCAAATATGTCATTCTTAAATAGTTGCAACTGCCGTTTTGTCAACTTTCTGTGGATGGCTTTCACCACTTTATCGAATTTACACATACTAGAGATACGACCGGGAAAGTGATCGATATAAGCAAACTTCAAAATGCCAGGTTCATTTCTACATTCTGCTGACTGCTCACTCGCCATGTATCTGTTACATTTATAACATTATCATGTTAAATGAAACTTATAACAATTTAATAAAATAAAAGAAAAAAATACAAAATCTGTAATTTTGTGCGACAAAGCACTTCTGCCGCACAAAACAAAAAAACGCCGTCGCCGCGCCCAAAGCGGGCGACGCGGCAGGCGAAGCGCAAGATCGCGCGCTTGTCGCACGCTAGATCGCGCGACAGGCGCGCGGGCGTGCGATCTTACGCGGGCCCGCGCGCCTGTCGCGCGTGACGTGCGACAGGCTCGAGATGTGCGACTGGGCAACGTGCGCGCGCTCTTTTGTGTGACGGGAGCGCGCCGGTTGCGCTCTCTCCCACACATTCCACCCTCACCCACACCATCATCCCAAGAGCAACATCACCCACTCCACAATTACAATCATTTCCATCACCAATACAAAAACTTTCAAACATAATCCACAATAAGTTTTTCTAATAATTTAGGGTTTTGAAACTAACCTTCTATTTGTTTATTTTAACCGTAATGTGAGTGATGTTGGCTGCCGTTGATGGACTCCGACGTGGTGGGAAGCCGCCGCCGATGACAATTTCACTTGGACGAGAGAAATCCGTTGAGCATGAGAGGAGAGGAAGTTGGGAGAATGAGAGGGGTAAAATCAGAATTTTTTCAATGGTTGGCTAGTTATGATAGAAATAAAGTTGGAGGGTTAGTTATGAAATTTGTGAAAATTATGTGGTTAGTTTTGTAAATTTCCCTTTATATAAATAGACAAACATATCAAGAGTGACGACAATAAAATTATGTGAAATTTTTAGTTGGGCAATGGAAGTGACGTGGATAGATTAGTTTAAGGTTAAGTTGTAGGTTCAAAGATGATGATTGAGCTAAATTATTCGTCTTAAATTCTCTCTCTCTCTCTTTTTCCCCTCCCCTTCTAATCTTAATATTATCTACGGGTGAGTTACGCGAGCTAGAAACTGCTAGCGGTGAGATAATATTTAATATTCGTTCATCTACTTGCAAGGTAAAAGACTTTTTCACCCGTTTGTCATTTGCTTTTGCACTTAAAAAAATAAGAGAGAGAATTTAAACTCCATTTGTATGTAGGTGGTAAAATTTTATTAGATTTGGATGAACATGAAGATGAATAAAGGAAACATACATGCTCTGGCCAGCCTAAAGTTGTATCTTATATTTATATGGTATAATGTACGTGCATCCTTATATTGTAATCTCACCTATTAACATACTCTTTACTTTGGCATACACTTCAATACGAGAATTTAAAATATTTTCACTATTATAATTAATTTCAACATAAGTTCAACAAAGTAAATAAGCTCACAAGTAGGGATGGCAATGGGGAGGGGAGGGGAGGGGAGGGGAGGGGATTAACCTCCCCGCACCCATCCTCAATATTTTGCGCATGTCATCGTCCTTTTCCCATCCCCATTAGAATTGCTTAAGAAAATTCTCATCCCCTCCCCGAATAACAACAAGGGATCCCCGAGGGTCCCGATCCCCGAATAATTAGTATGTTTTTTATTTTCGATTTCAATTTGACCATTGTTGTGCAAATTTTATTAAACTCGCAAGCGCACGAATCTATTGTAGAATAGATCAACGGTGACGAGTGTCGATCCCACGAGGAGGTGAATTTTAATTATGTGTAGAATTAATTTTCTTTGTGGGTGGTTGGATGAAAGTGATTTGTGCTATCTTATGATTTAAATTAGAGCAGTGGGAATAAACTATCGAAATGAAGTGCTTGGGTCTCCGGATCTGTACTCAACATGCACTATCGGCTTAACATTCATTATTAGTACCAATTAAATCATGCACAGAAATTTTCCACTCCTCATAAACCTCACTCTAATAGATATGGTGCTAAGTGCTTCTCGTGCCAAATAGTAATAACCTTTGCCTAGGGAGGCGGTTATACCTGCCGATATCTAGACAAGATTATTACTATCTGTCAACGAAAAGTCAAAACAACCACATAAATTAAAGGGGAAGAAAAAGTAAATTTACCAAATTAAGCCCATAGAGCATGTTAAGACTTCACCTTCAACCCAAGTTTGAAAGGAAATTAGCTGCTCATAATTGAACCAAAGATAAAATGAGAATTTTATTAAAATAAGTAGAAAATACAAGACGGAGATGAAATTACAGAAAATTGAGCTCAAAAATGAATTCAGGGGTGTCAAAATAGGGGGGGAGCCCCTTTTTATAGATACAATGAGTAAATCATGGCCAACGAATTAAAACAATTTGGACGCTCAGGATTGCGCTACATGGCAAGTTCTTATTAGATGGAACACATCATTAGGGCTGTCATTCCGTGTATATGCATGTACCGCACGCACGTTTTTTCGGTCCACTAATATACTGCCACGTCACCGGTCAACGCAACATCAGCATTTTAGTCCAATAAGATCGTGACACGTCATCAATCAAAACCACATCATCAATCAATGCCACATCATTCGTCTAATCAAATGCTGCCACGTCATCATATAGTATAGGTGAACAGTGCCGTGAACAGTACCGTATATGTGAATAGTACCATATATGTGAACAATACCATTTATCTTTTTATGCTCCTCTTAAGGTTTTCGATTGTCCTGAGTTCAAAATTGTTGTCCGTTTTTCTATCTGATCTCTCGTTCATTGTGAAATGACCATGATGTCCCTTAAAATACATAAAATACTTAATTAAAATAAAACATACATAATTAAATCACAAAGGGACTTAAAGACATAAAAGTAGGAATGTTAGTGAAACTTGGAGTGTAAAATGATGATTTTCTCCATTATAAATACACACTTTCTAGCACTCAACAACCATATTAAAATAAACAAAATAAAATAAAAGTAAAGTTTGACAATATATTTTACATTAATCCACTACAAAGGTCACATAAAAAATACAAATTATCAAAATAATTATCTTTGTCCATCTTCATAATCCTACAATAAAAAGAAAAAGAAATTACTTTTATATCAACATTAAAATAAATGAAATGAATATAGATACTTAATTAATATTTTTAATAAAATTGTTTACCTCTTATGCCTCCTACTCCTCTTGTTCTTCCTCAAGGAATGTGGCAAATTGAGAGATAGCTTCAGGTTTTAAACCTAAAACAATAAAAATAATATAAGCAATGCAATTATGCAACTTATAAGTAAAAATATTAATAATTGTATAATATAATTACAATGTAAAATAAACTCATACTACCATTGTAAGCTCATAGCCAATTTTGACAGCACATTAAGGTCTCCAATGTGCTTGGATGAAGTTTGTTATGGTGTAGGCTTATAACTCTACTATAAGTGCTAAAAACTTATTCGGAAGCAACAACTGTAATTGGAATTGCCAAAATATCTCTAGCAATTCTAGCCAATACAAGATACCTATGTGCATTTGTTTTCCACCAACTCAAAATATTAAAATCTTCCATGTGTGGTATAACTTTCTCATCCAAATATGAATCTAATTCATTTACAACGCCCACACAATCTCTATTGTTTACATAATCATCAAACCCTGTCATCCATTTGGTTGCTTTCTTATAAAAATTCCCTGTAGATCTAGTATAAGAAGAACTACTACCAGTATAATCAGAACAATAAACAGTTGGTGGAAACTTCAATTGATACTCTTCCACTAATTCTCGACAAAGGATGACCACTTTCCCAACATACAAATCTTTGTCATTACCATAAACCATAGAAAAGTAATATTTAATGAACTTTTTTTTATACCTTGGATCAAAGATACAGGCGACACCCAAAATTCCACTCATATCTTGCCAATATTTACAAATTTCAATAACATCAATTGAGCCATATGTTAAATCCTATCATAAGGTGATGAAAGCCAATCTTGTAAAGATAATTTAATCTCACACACATGTTGCAAGAATACATTTGATGTTGGATATTGAGTTCCTGAAAATAATTTAGTGACATCATAAAAACTTTTTTAAATTCTCTTCCAAAACAGTGGCAAGATGCCAATCTTTCTCACTAGGCAAACACTTATATTGTCCATCAATATGCTTTAATCGAACAAAAATATTTTCATATTGCAAAGCAAATGAAATCATAAGATATGTGGAATTCCACCTAGTAGGACAATCAAGTACTAATTATTTATTATATTTAACATTTGAATGACTAGCAAATTCTTTAAACTTCTCATTTCTTTTACATGATCCAGTCCAAAAAATAATGCTCTCACAAATTTTTGCAATTCCATCACTAATCACACTCATTCTTTCTTTGACAACCAAATTTAATATATGGGCACAACAACAAATGAGAAATAATTGTCCACGCAAGATGATCATCTCTATTAAGCTTAATCAAAAGATATTCCATCATGCGGTCATTAGCAAAGCAATTGACCACAGTCACAAAAGATACTTTATATGTTCAAGGTTGAGATACATCAAGCAATTCAATAATATGTTCCAAAGCTTTAAGCCAGTATGTGAACCTTTTACATGTTGAAACCTACAAGAAGAAAAGAAAATATATATATATATATATTGTCAAATTTTGTTTTAATTAACATTTACGAAAAAAAATAAGTTAAATACAAAATAAAATTAAAGACCTTACCTTAAACTAGACTCTGTAACATTCAAAAGTCATTAATAAAGTGTCCAATAATTGTCATGCACCTTTTTGTTTAGGTATCCGCAGTCCACATATATGTTTTGATGACCAACCTACTTTGATTATTTGCCAAGGCATTTAAATTCTTAGCTTTTTCATTCTTGTATAAATCTAATATCTCCTTTTTAATTGTATTTAAGGACACATGGTTCACATTGGGTTAAGCTATGTAATATCTCTTTAAATCCCTCATGATCAACAATACTTAACGGATACCCATACTTGATAATTGCACGTGCAATTGTTTTCCTTGTGACATCTTGATCAAAAACAAAAGTTTCTATCTTTGAATGTCCTTTATCATCCTTAACAGTATTCAACTTTGCTATGTAGTGATTGATATCTTTTTTCTTTTTCATGAAACACGATTTCATATGGTCATGCAAATGCTTTGTTCCATCATTTTTTCTTGATACAAACTTCGAATTGCAATAGTTACATACTGCCTTTTTAGGCTTGACAATTTAAAGGCTTGGACCTAGCTTTGTCAAGGCTAGGCCCAAGCCTATATAATTTGTAAAAAGCTTAAACCCTCTCAAAGCTCGTCTAATTTGGGCGGGCTTAGGTTTTTAACGATTATTTTTTACATTGCTGTTACGTTACTCTTTGAATTTTTTTTTCATTAAACAAATGGTATAGAGGTCTAGCCATGTGTATTCATTAATAATTGTAATTTGGAGATGGATGGTGACATTGTGTCATTGAGGAAGGGATTAATTTGATTTATAGTAATAAACTTGTATACTCAAATATTTCTCTCATTAGACAAATCACTCATCATTAAACTCATCAACAACAGACACTGCACAAATGAACTCATCAAAGGAGTAATATTTGCGTGTTTAGGTGGCTACTGGTACGTCGTGCGAGAGGTGCTGGTGGGTGTAGGTTGCTGCTGCATTGGGCGAGAGGTGTTGAGTGGCTGGCATTGTGCGAGAGGCGAGAGAAGTGGCTAGTGTCACGCGAGAGGAGGTGCTGGGTATCTGTCGGACGTTGTTGGCCACTGTTGGCTGCCAGCGACGAGAACAATAAGAGGCTAAAAGAGAGGTTGAGGGCGCAGTGAGCCAATGACTGGGAAGAGAATTGGGGATTTTGGAATTTAGAAATGAGGGGTTTATTGACTTTGTCGGCTTTTTCAAATTTGTAATTTACAGTGTTTCTTTTTTTTTTTTCCTATTTTTTTTCAATTTCAATTTTATAATATATTATAAAATTTTTTCTTAATATGGCTTAAGAAAAGCCTTTAAGTGAGCCCATAAATGATGGGCTTTACAAATTGCAATCCGTTGTCTATAATTTTAACTAGTGGGCTGGGCTTAAAGCCAGCCCCAGCCTAGGCTTTTTTGCCAACCCTATGCCTTTCGTTCCCCATTAACTATCTTTTTCTCAAGATGATCCCAAACAATAGATCTTAATTTCCTTCTTCTTTCCCTTTTTGATGACCTATCCAGAATAACATTTCCTGTTTGACCATCATCATCCACATGGACTACATCTATTAATTGTGGTGTAGGACTTGACATGTTTGATTCCGTTAGCCTAAAATGTACAAAATAAAATAAATTAAACACAATACCAATTTAAATTTTCAATTAAGAATAATTTTTGCAAAAGAATTTTATAAAATCAATAAAAGCATCACCGTTGTCTTCAACTATAGGCCACTTCTTCCATTACACAAAATGACAAAACTTTGGTTTACTTGTGAGATGTGACAATGAGAGAAATTAATCATAAAAAAATTAAACATGTAAATTGAGAGACTTGAGACTTACTTGTGCGTAGTGATCATGAATGCCTAAACAATAGTGATGTGGCGCATATGAATGGTGGCGTGTGAATGGATGTGGCGTGATGTGAGTGATGCACACAAACAATGGTGATGTGGCGCATACGAATGGTGGCATGTGAATGGATGTGGCATCATGTGAATGATGCACAATGATGATCGTGAATGGCTATAACTAGAGTGGAGTTTTAAGGCGGCTGGTGAAAATTAGAAATTAGGTATTAACTATTATGTTTACAGTTAGGCATTAACTTGTGTTTTATTAGATGTAAGTTTAAAATATTTAATAAATATTATAATTAAAACAAAATTTTTGGGCTAACATGATCTATCCGGCCTTTTTAATGTCTTAAATAAAAATTTAAGACTTTAATTAGTTAATTAGACTCAAAAGTTTAATAATATAAAATTTTTTGATATTTTTTATCTTTACCAATATTTAATATTTTATAATTCAAATTTTATTATTTATTTACTAATAATTTTAAAAAAATAAATTAAAAAATAAAATGGGGAGGGGATGGAGATTCCACCTCATCCCCGTCTCTTCCCCGAATAAGAAACTGGGTAAATTTTATGCAGACACGCTATTAAACTACACAGTTTAATAGAGTCAATATAAATATACTATTAAACCGTAAAATTTTATAGTGCATTGAAAACATACTTTATTAAATTGTATCGTTTAACAAGATGTCCGTATTAAAAAAAATATAAGGCCGCAATCCAACAACATTACCCTCCGTTTCCTTCAGGTAATTAAGTTAATCTTGTATATATATATATATATATATCTATTGCCAACCCCGAACAGGCCTAAATTCAAAACACGGGAGACCATAAAGAAAAACTTAATTTCAACTCTGACAAGTTTCTCCCGTACAAGATACAAGATTTAAATTAAAATCTTAGTTATTTATTCTGGCAATGGAATGTCAGCCAAATCCTCTCTGTCATGTACCCTGTCCAATTCTGTCGTATTGGGGTTACCAAGCCCGGTTTCCATGCGGGTTTGGGCAGCTGGATCGTCTTTTGTGGGATCAATAAATGTTACAACAGTGTCTTTTCTGAAAGTAAGATAGATGATTGCAATCATATAGACGGCCATCAAGGGAAACACTATGATTCCAATGAACACATTCCCGACTTTAGGAAGACTGTTGTGAATTAGCCAATCGACGAAGCTTGTGCTGAGGTAATAGATATTGATGCCGGTCATTCCCAGCTCCAAAATCCATGATATCACAATGATCTGCAGTCAAATATGACATTAACTATCAGTTACACAACGCTGTTTCAGTTTTATTATACAGACCTAGCCATGAATTTTCGTGTGTACAAATTAAACTGACGTCGCTTGAAATAATTTCTATCAAGGCCTAGCATGGCACGAGCCTTTAATCGGACCTGTGGCCTTGATAGAGTTTGATAGGCGTCTGGTGGTTGACTCTAAGTGAACAATTCAAAAACAACAACGTAGGATCTTACATAAATTGAGTTCTTATGGGGTCCCATCTTTGTGGCACTGCTACTGAATTTAAGAAGTGGGATCAGGGCAAATGGCAGCTCAAATGATAGTATGATCTGCAAACAAAATCGATATTATATCACGTGTTATATATACTACAATAATTTAATTAGTTAAGCTAATGTAATGGCTAATAAGATAATAATAATATTTCTAACCGATGCAATGATGATTAGTCTGCCTGCTGCTTGTGATCCACCAATAATGGAGACAACAAGACTTGGTGTAATGGCAATGCACCTTGTCATTAGGTTTCTCAGCCATCTTCTCATCTTGAGGTCCAAGAAACCCTAAAATTCACAAAACTCACGAGTAATTAATCAAATTTAGTAAAGAGCTATATATATATATATATATATATATATATGCGCTCGCACACACACAAATGTTTCAATTATTAATCATTATTATTATTTATCTAAAATACCTGCATGATATATTGGCCTGCATAAGTGCCTGTGATGGTGGAGCTCTGCCCAGAGGCCAGCAGAGCGATGGCGTAAATGATTTTGCTTGATTTACCCAACACATTCTGCAGAAGAAAATCATATGTTTTCTGTGAGGATTAACGCTTAGTCAAGTGTTGACTATATTCAAACTGATGTAATTTTGGACCTTCAGGAGGAAAGAAGCCGAGTCAAGTGTGATATCGCTGCAACGATGCTGACTATCATTCGACAAATTCGTGGCTGAGCAAACAGTGCCTGTAACTGAGACAAATGCTACATTGATCAAAAGTGCTACCAACAAGGCCAATCCACTCTCTATAAGAAAAAATTGGCATGCCTCCTGTAAAAATTAAGAACAAAAAAGAGTTAATTAATTAAGCACACCAAACAAACCATATATCTCCCGCAGGTTGCTGAAACTATATGAATATATATTCTGTTTTGATAATATCATAACTAGCTTACATTTATGCCTCGAACAGAATTGGGCACTTTTCGAGAAAGCACAAGAGCTGAGTGGAGAAAAAGATTATGCCTGCATGTTAAAAAAAAGTTTTAACTTATTGATACAAGTGTTACGTTATTTATGTATATAATAAGGTATATATGTGTGATGGATCATACGGCATGATAAGGGCACCCAAAAGGGCAATGGCATCGCCGGTAGCTCCTTGGCCGCTGAGCTTGGGGACGAACAAGCCCTTGAGCACACCGGCTGCAGGGGGCTTTACATAACTCATTTCTCCAAAAAAACAACCAGCAATTACCAATATGAGCACTGATATCAGCATTTCCAGCTTCCTCACCTGCCCGATTCCATAATTAAAATACACGTTCAATGCGTGCATGTGTGCTGGGGCACGAGATACGCAACTGTATATAGTTAGATCATTTAATGTAGGATAATATAATATCTATGATGAGATTTCAATCAAGATCCTTGACCATAATATACTACGTGATAAAATACATTGTATTAAGATTTATATTTTTTTTTATTTTTTAACTCATTCCTCACTTTAATATTATTGGAGATTCTTAATTGAAAAATTATTATTAAGTTACAAACTTGTTTAGTTATATAATTGGGAGTCATGACTCATGAGGCTACTTTAATTTAAAATTTTTCCTTAAATTTTGACACAAATTATCAACCTTTACTGATTAATCTCATATAATAGAATCCAATGTTGTCAACACATCTACTGTTGATTTGCATGAGTGATTTGCATGAGATCAATGGATGAAAATTTATGTCAAAATTTAAAATTTAAGTTAATAAAGTCGCCCATTTATGCTACTCAATGTTATGAATATTCAATCTTTAAAAGAATATTTATAAACTTTTTCATTTCATTTCAAACAAAATAGTGATTAACGACCATGGTGGATATAGCAAACATTTGAATTGAACTATTGATTGTAGTAAACGACAAATAATTTCTCAAGTCGTACAAATTATTTTTAATTAAAAGCCTATCAAACGCCTTGCCAGGAAAAAAAAAATCAATTGCACGAAAAAGGTAAAATTTCCTCTACATATTTTGAAAAGTGTACAGAATTTAAGGCGTTGCATGCGGCGTGACGATTTTAAGAGGGCACGGCAAGTGTGTAAAGAAAATTCCCAAAAAATAAAATAAAATACAAGAGTCAAAGGAGAAGTGACACGCTTGGTGTAAATTGCAAGTGGAAAACAATGTTGACATTGATTATTCTATTTTTTAGAAAACGTGACAAATTGAGCATCAACTAAAGTTTTGCACACAGACAATTCAATCTTCCAATTGTAGATATTAAAATAGTATTGATTGGAAAAATAATAAGAAATAATAATACACAAGATTTATTTTTATGAAATTAAATACACAATATTGAAAACAAAAGAACCTGCTGAAAGGTGAGGGGGGCGAAACTAAACATGCAAATGGAGACAAAAACAATTGAACAACAACTCAACATCTGCACTGAGAGCTAGAAAAACGTATACATATACGATGATAAGTGCCGGCATTACATGGATACGCTAAATATATAATTATCCAAGCAATATGCTTTTCACATAATTAAACTTTGATTGTATTTCTGTCGTGAACCGAAACGTATATTAAACTTAATACAAGATAACGTTACCCCATATCTCTGCAGACCAAGAAGCAAGAGAGTGCTACCACCAGTCAGAAGAACGCCAACCCATACTGGGATACTGAACAGTATATTCAATGCAAAGGCTGTCCCAATTACTGAACCAATAAAGCATCAAATGTGAAAGTTCTTGTTAAATTATTGAAGGCGCATGCATGAAACAAAGCAAGAAGTAAATTTTTATATATGCGTGAATTAATCCAAAGATGATTGAGAAAATGCCTTCTGGTATATCAGCAGCTATGACAGCAATTTCTGCAAGCAACCACAAGCAATACTTGACAAATACTGGGTACTCGGCTTTGCATAATTCGGATAGATGTTTTCCTGAGAGATTAACCAATCAAAAAAAATATATGCGTGTTAGTTAAAAATAGTAATAATAATAATATTTATTTACCATTCTCAGATAGTATTTTAGTTTGGATTTACCCGTGCTAACACCAAGATTTGCAGCAAGGGACTGAATGATAAGAGCAAAGATCAGTCCGATGAGAATCACCCACAGCAGCTGAAAAAATTAAATACCAAAATTACATTACAAAGTTAGAGCTTAGAGTTTTAGTTTTAATTTCTTTCTTTCATGCTAAAGGTTTTTTTTTTTAATCTAAATTTTATTTTTTGTGGTAATTAAATACTAATTATACCTCATATTGGTGATTAGCACCAGCTTGCAAGTCAGTTTCCACTGTTACATTAGACAAATAGCAATTCAAATTCACCACACAAAAACCAGAAACAAAAACGCGAACAAACGAAAGAAAGGATTTGGCTTACAGCTGCCAGGATCAATATAAGCCAATGAAACAAGAAAACCAGGGCCAACGAATGAGAGAAACTTTCTCCATCCAGGTTTCTGTTCACGAGCAAAGAAAAGAAAAATAAAATGTTGAGCTAAATTACAGAAACAAGACAAAAATTTTCCAACAGGGTAAAGAAATTAAAATTAAACCTTGTGATTTGGGTCGTCAGGATGATGACCAAAGTCTTTGCTGTCAGTGATATTGGGTGATGGCGTTCTTCCTTGCACATTGATAGCTGCTATACGGTTGCTGCCGCTGTCCCACGACTGTGGAAGAGCGACGGCGTCAGTAGTCATCACCTGCTGCTGCATGCTTCCCATGTGGATGATATTTTTAGTTTGACACTTAGCTCGTGAGTCGTAAGAGACTCAAGTGCTTCTACTTATAGTGCTTTGGCCCGAAGCCACCATTTGTTTGGCCCCATGACAGCTTACCAGTCCATCTCTTTCTCGTTTCGGAATCAGTGCCATCGCCACAGGTCACTGTCTTTTCTCTTTTTTTAAAAAAGATATATCATTAGTTTAGTTAAAAAAATATTGTAACACAAAATTACTTAAGATTGTCTAAAAAATATATATATTATTTCATAACTAAAAAAAATTAAAAAATTAAAATATAATATTTCAAGTTTTAATATAAAAGATTTTAATGGACCATTAGAATAAACTTTTCTATTTCAATCCACTGCTTGATATCATGAAATGCTTGAATGATTTTATAATTCCTCTTTATTAAACTGAAATGGCAATTTATTTTCCGTCATTGGCCGGCTGTGTTAGCTAATATCCCGAGCAGGTTCTAACTTAACTACTACTTTGCATAACTGCGATGGAATTGTTTTGTTTGAACATAGAGCAAAACGAAGTTACTTATAATAATAAAAATCTTAGTTCAGACATAATTAATTATTCTTCTTATTAATCTAGTTTTTTTAGTGTCCTTCAATTTTGGAATAAATGCATGAATTTTGGCTGTAACGACTGTACGTATGTAACAAAATATTCTGTGGCGTCTCTCAGGTCACATTGTAAAGGCAGCAGACAATAACAAAACTTAAATTAATCTCACCAAGTTGTTTTTTTGATATGTCAAATCCTTGATCTATCAAAGATTTCTCACATTTAGTTTTCTAGAAAGATTCCAATATATCTGGAGTTTTACCTTGCCAAGGGCATGCACTGGGCGGGTTGCAATCAGGTCAGATCATGCACAAAAAGTCCACGTTTATTTTATAGACAAATGACGTTTGTGAAGCCTAATTTATCCAATGAATCATCGACTGATCGTTTCATCACACCACCATAAGTTGGATAAGGACTACCAAACAATAATGGTAATAATCAATATGTTGGATAAGCTCATAAGGTTTGACATAAAGAGTGTGAGAGTGACCATAAATTTGAACTGAAATATAGAAATGATTTTGTTAACAACTATTATGTAACATGACACTGCCTACTGAGATGTCGCAATCACCAAGTCGCTCATTCATTGCATTCCAATCTTTCTGGTCACGAGCTTTAGCTCCTTACGCACTTCTAACATTCCGTAGAGAGTCATCGACGCACCAATATGTGCAGGAAAAAAAATGGCGACGATTTCACATATTCCATCAACCACTTGCAAATTTACTTGCCATATGCAGGAAAAGAGTGAACCTCGTAGTTATAGGTTATCAGGTCATCCATCGATGGTGAATAGTTTAGTCTGGTAACAGAAAATCTGTCGAATCCTCCCTATAATGTGCAAGGTCCAATGGCCCATTTGGATCAATAAAAGTTAGAACGGTCTCAAGGGAAACACTATGACCACGATGAACATATTTCCAACTTTGGGAAGATTGTTGTGAATTAGCCACCCAAGAAAGCCTCGAGCAGAGGTAGTATATATTGGTGCCAATGATTCCCAGACTCAGCAGCCATCAGATAACAATTATCTGCAGTATTTAATTACCAACATTGAAGTTATGTTCTATCCGCCAGCTGTTAACAATAGACAAAACTCAAATATGGCTTTTGGAGAGATTTGAGTTATATGACTTACATAAATTGAGTTCTCACGGGGTCCCATCTTGGTGCTACTGCAGTACAGCTGCTGAATTTGAGAGGTGAGATTAAGGCAAATGGGTAGTTCAAATGACAGTATCATCTGCAAAAAATAACCATAAACTATAGCAATTATTGACTAACAGAATGATCTTTTAATCAAAGATCTAGATATGCATAATGAGCATATGAATGGTGGCATGTGAATGGATGTGGCGTGATGTGAGTGATGCATAGTGATGATCGTGAATAGCTATATGTCACGAGATGAGTATTTGCGCAGCAAACCCGTGCGGTACTTAGTTGACTTCTAGCATGCGAGTCACCAAATAAGCCTTGAACACTTCTCGGAATAGCTAAGCGAGGAATGCTTATGTAAAAACTAGAGAGAAGAAAGAGCAATGTTGCCAAATTATAAAACTTTATTACTTCACAAGAGTAATTACAAGAGAGCTTTCAAGAAAGCTTGAGAGCTTGTGTGTGCTGGAATTGTAGTGTGTTGTGTACAAAAATGGCAAGGCTATTTATAGAGTGGGATGGAGGGCTCTAGAACTAGCTAGCAAGTTGCCAACTTGCCCACTTGCCAACTTGCATAAATATCTAAGGGCTTCTAGAGAGTTCTAGGGTATTTACAACTTGTAGAGAATTCTAGAACTTGGGCTGGACTTTGCTAAGCACACTCCGCATTTTGTATTGAGTGAGCCCGTGTGTGCAACTTTAACCTCTTATTGCGGGAGACTTGAGCGGCCCGTGACAATCCTCCCCCACCTATTTTCGCGGCATCCTCGTCGCATTCTCGTGCTTATAGCTTTGAACATGTTCCACGAATTGCCATAGGTCTTCCTCGTGTTCCCATGTTGCTTCGCTTTCGGGGAGGTTCTTCCACTTCACCAAGTACTCGTTGTATGCCGGAATGCCCCTTTTTCTAATGACTCGATCAGCGATGATGTACTCCACATCCTTGTCGTACGCTGTGACAACAGCGGTTGGGGCACGTCTCGACTCTCCTCGGTTGGGGTCTTCCGCGTCTTCATGATATGGCTTGAGCAAGCTCACGTGGAAGACCAGATGGATCTTGAGTCTTGGCGGAAGTTGGAGCTGGTACGAGACTTTGCCGACACGTCGGATTACTTGGAAAGGCCCCTCGTAACGCCTCACTAACCCCTTGTGCACTTTTCGCAACGTCTTGAACTGCTGGGGTAGGAGCTTCAACATGACTCGATCGCCTTCCTTGTACGCGACGTGGCGTCTCCTTGAGTCAGCCCATTTCTTCATTTTCTGTGCGGCCTTGTCAAGATATGCTCGCGTGATGTCCGCTTCCTCATGCCATTCGCGGGCGAGCTTGTGAGCCACTGGGCTTTTCCCTCCATATGTCGAGGCTATGGCATTGGGCGTCATAGGTTGAAACCCCATGATGATCTCGAAAAGACTCTTGCCCGTAGCCTCGCTCGCTGTAGATTGTATGAGAATTGGGCAACATCCAGCAACTTAGCCCAATCTCGCTGGTGAGCACTTACATAATGCCTTAGATACATCTCGAGAAGGTTGTTGATGCGCTCAGTTTGGCCATCGGTTTGCGGGTGGAAGCTTATCGAGAATTTGAGGTTGGTTCCCAACATCTTGAAGAGCTCAGTCCAAAAGTGGCCGGTAAATCTTGGGTCTCGATCGCTCACTATTCTCTTCGAAACGCCGCATAACTTCACAATGTACTTGATGAAAAGGCGAGCAGCTTCATCCGCTTTGCAGTCGGTTGGTGCGGCGATAAATGTTGCATACTTGCTATAGCGGTCGACCACGACCACGATGCTTCCGCACCTTTCGGATCTCGGCAAGGCCGAGATGAAGTCCATGGTGACATGCTCCCATGGCTTTGAAGTATTGGCAGGGGCTCCAACAATCCCGCTGGAAGTTGGGGATTCGTCTTGTCTTGTTGGCACACAAGGCAAGTTTGCACATAGGCCTCGATGTCTTCTCTCATGTGCGGCCAAAAGTACAAGGCTTGAACAAGTGCGGTCGTGCGCTCTATTCCGGGGTGGCCAGCCTATTTCGAGTCATGGCACTCCTTGATGACCTCTTTCCGTAAATTTCCCCACCTAGGCACGAAGAGTCGATCTCCTTTGGTGAGGAAGATGCCTTCCTCTTGCCAAAATCACCTTGTCTTGCCTTCGAGAACTTTTCCCAACAAGTCTTTTGCGAGAGGGTCTTGTTGGAGGCCTTCTTTGATGCGTTCAACAAGGTCGGACTTCGGTTGGCTCATACTTAGTGTTGCCAACTCCGCTTTGCGACTTAGAGCATCCGCAACAACGTTGGCTTTGCCGGGCTTGTATTCGAGCCGATAGTCAAATTCTGCAAGGAAGTCCCGCCACCTTGCTTGCTTGGGGCTCAACTTCTTTTGTGTTTGGAAGTAGCTTGTGGCTACGTTATCCGTTAAGATCACGAAGTGTGAGCCAAGCAAGTAGTGTCGCCACACGAGTAGGCAATGAATGATTGCAGTCATCTCCTTTTCTTGCACGGTGTAGCGGCGTTCTGTGTCGTTCAGCTTTCGGTTCTCGAACGCTGTGAGGTGGCCGTCTTGCATAAGTACTCCGCCAATGGCGTAGTCGGAGGCATCCGTTTGCACTTCGAATGGCTTTGTGTAGTCCGGAAGAATGAGGATAGGTTCTTCGGAGATTGCCTTCTTCAACTCCTCAAATGCGTGTTGGCATTCCTCGGACCAATGCAATGTGCGGTTCTTTTTTAGTAGGTCGGTCAAAGGTGCCGCTCTCGCTGAATAACCTTTGATGAAGCGGCGGTAGTAGTTCACCAATCCAAGAAAAGAGCGGAGTTCGGGTACCTTGGTGGGAGGTTGCCACTCGAGGATGGCCTTCACCTTTGCATCTTCCATCATCAACTTCCCGTCCGCTATCTTATGACCGAGAAACTCTACCTCTTGTTGAGCAAATGAGCATTTCTCCAGCTTGAGGTAGAGTTGGTTCTCTCGTAGTACTTGGAGAACTTGCTGCAAGTGTTGTGCATGTTCTGCAAGCGTGGTGCTATACACCACTATGTCATCCAAGTACACAACGACGAAACGGTCAAGGAATGGTTGGAGGACTTTATTCATAAGAGTGCAAAATGTGGCCGGTGTATTGGTGAGACCAAACGACATAACAAGGAATTCGAAAGATCCGTACCTGGTGACACATGCCGTCTTTGGCTCATCTCCCTCGGCGATGCACACTTGGTAGTACTCGGACCGCAAGTCAAGCTTGGTGAAGTACCGCGCTTTGCCAAGTTGGTCGAACAAGTCCGCAATCAACGGGATTGGATACTTGTTCTTGATGGTGATCTTATTGAGCGCCCGATAGTCGATGCACATCCGGAGAGATCCATCTTTCTTCTTTTGAAAGAGCATGGGTGCACCGAATAGAGCCTTTGATGGGCGGATGTAGCCCGAATCCAGCAAGTCTGTGAGTTGTCTCTGCAACTCCTCGAGCTCCGGTGGCGCCATACGGTAAGGTGCCGGGGCTGGTGGCTTTGCGCCTTGCTCTAGCTCGATCTCATGAATCACCTCTCATCTAGGTGAGAGCCTTTGTAGAAGCTTCGGAGGCATAACGTCCTTGAACTTGTGGATGACTTCTTCAATAGGTGGTAGAACTTGGCTTGTTGGGCTGGAGCGACTTTCTCATTCGTTCAGCTTCCGGATGGAGACCAAGAAGCTAAGATCCTTCCCAAAAGCTTTCTTGAATTGCATGGCCGAGAGTGTCTTGTCTATGGTCTTGGAGCGCTCAGCTAGAACCATGCATGCATTGCTCCCATCGAGGATGCTTAGGGAGTTTGTAGATGGTAGAGGGAAGACATGTACCTTGTCGAAGAATTTCATGTCGAGGACCATTTTGAAGTCATCCATGGGCACAACGGAGAAGTCGAGCTCTCCGCTCCACGTTCCAAGTGCTACACGCACCCCTTGTGCGGTACCCACGATTGGCTTGGCGGGTGAGTTTACTGCTTTTATGGTGCCTCCTTCCTTGGTGGTCTTGAGCTCTAGGCGCTTTGCCTCTTCTTCCGAAATGAAGTTGTGCGTGGCTCCGGTGTCGAGCAATGCACGAACTGTGTGGCCGTTGATGTGCGCACTCACGTACATGAGCCCATTCTTCGCGCTTGCTGGTGGGTGAGTCTTGAGTGCGCCAAGGCGTTGGAGGGTACCCATGTTGTGTTGGGGCTCCTCCGTTAAAGGTGTAGGTTGGCCCTTGAGCTGTGCGGCTAGGGCATTAAGCGACTTCTTCTCCGGACAGTCGCGTACCCAATGAGGTCCATTGCATATGAAACATGGGCTTCGTGGCTTGGGTGGCTGTTTCGCATCCGGTTTGCTTTGCCTGCTCTTGCCGCTTGGAGGCTTTTTCTGCCCCCAATCCTTCCGGTTTTGGCCATTGTCCTTCCGGCCCTCTCCCCCACCTTTGCCATGGCTAGGCTTCTTGTCTTTGGATTGGGCGGAGTAATCAGTAAGTGATTCCACAATGGTGATGGTGTCGTCGAACGTTTGTGCGCCGCGCCTATCAATTTATGTCTTGGCCCAATCCTTGAGGCCATCTTGGAAGTAGAAGAGAGAGTCCTTGTCGGACATATCGGTTATCTCAAGCATAAGGGTAGTGAAGTCATTGATGTAATTGTGGACGTTACCTGTTTGCTTGAGCCGACGAAGGCGCGCTCGTGCTTCCTTCTCCGCGTTGCTTGGAGCAAAGTGCTTGCGGAGTTCTCGTTGGAACTCAGCCCAAGTGTTGATGGCGCATATTCCCTTGCCCATCTCACCATGCTTCCGTCGCCACCATAGCTGTGCAGCGCCTCGAAGAAATGTGGGCGCGGTGCCTACATTTGATGCCTCCTCACAAACACCCATGGCATCGAAGTATTGTTCCAGCCCAAAGAGGAAGTTGTCCACGACAGTGGCATTTCGTGTGCCATCATAAGTGTCGGGCTTTGGCACCTCAATGCTACGCACATCACTCATGCTTGTTGAAGCCGGACTGGGCGTGAGTGTGCGCTTGTGCCATGCCCAATCCGAACGGACTTCATCCACCTCCGTACGGATTGCTCGTAGTTTGCTTTGCATGAAACTATGCAAATTCAGCAGCTCCTCATGGAATGCTCGAAACTCCCCTCGGAGAGAGTTGGCTTGGTCATGCATGAGGGTCTTGGTGGCTACCGTGAACTCACCATACTCACCCTCAAGACCCTCCACCCTTACCTCCAAAGTATCGAGGGTGTCCTGGATAACGGACATAGATGTTTCGAGTGTGGCGACGCGAGGCTCCAGGGCGTCTACGGAAGTTGCCTTGGACTTGCCACGGGACTTAGCTTGAGCGCGTCCCTCCTCACGGCCACGAGTTGTCTCAAGAGACTCCACACCGACTACGCCCTCTTGTGTTGCGCTAGGAAGGTTGGCCATTGCTTGTGAGCTAGATTGCGTGGGTGCAAAACTCAGCTCTGATACCACTTGTCACGGGATGAGTATTTGCGCAGCAAACCCGTGCGGCACTTAGTCGACTTCTAGCACGTGAGTCGCCAAGTAAGCCTTGAACACTTCTCGGAGCTAAGCGAGGAATGCTTATGTAAAAACTAGAGAGAAGAAAGAGCAATGTGGCCAAATTATAGAACTTTATTACTTCACAAGAGTAATTACAAGAGAGCTTACAAGAAAGCTTGAGAGCTTGTGTGTGCTGGAATTGTAGTGTGTTGTGTACAAAAATGACAATGCTATTTATAGAGTGGGATGGAGGGCTCTAGAACTAGCTAGCAAGTTGCCAACTTGCCCACTTGCCCACTTGCCAACTTGCCTAAATATCTAAGGGCTTCTAGAAAGTTATAGGGTATTTACAACTTGTAGAGAATTCTAGAACTTGGGCTGGACTTTGCTAAGCACACTCCGCATTTTGTATTGAGTGAGCCCGTGCGTGCAACTTTAGCCTCTTATTGCGGGAGACTTGAGCGGCCCGTGACATATAGCTGGAGTGCAGTTCTAAGGCGGCTAGTGAAAATTAGAAAGTAGGTATTAACTATTACCTTTACAGTTGGGCATTAACCTATGTTTTATTAGATGTAAGTTTAAAATATTTAATAAATATTATAATTAAAACAAAATTTTTGGGTCAACATGATCTATCCGGTCTTTTTAATGTCTTAAATAAATATTTAAGACTTTAATTAGTTAATTAGACTCAAAAGTTTAATAATATAAATGTTTTGATATTTGTTATCTTTACCAATATTTAATATTTTATAATTCAAAATTTATAATTTATTTAATAATAATTTTAAAAAATAAATTAAATTAAAAAATAAATGGGGAAATGGGGAGCGATGGGGATTCCACCTCATCCTCGTCCCTTCCCCAAAAAAAATTAGATATAAAATTATCCCCAAACCATCTCTAAATGGGAAAAATCTCCTAGGATACCTATCCCCGTGGAGATTTTTGTCACCCTTACTCACAGGTGAAAGCAGTGGTCTTTCTCTAATATAAGCACCTTTATTTTTTTTCAAACGGACACGTTATTAAACTATGATGTTTAATAGAGTTAACGTAGATATATTATTAAACTATACAATTTTATAGTACATTAAAAACTAACTTTATTAAACTATATCGTTTAACAACGTATCTGTATTAAAAAAAAAAAAATGAGGCCACGATCCAACAACATTACCCTCTTTTTCCTTCAGGTAATTAAGTTAATCTAGTATATATATATATCTACATATATATATTGCCAACCCCGAACAGGCCTAAATTCAAAACACTGGAGACCATAAAGAAAAACTTAATTTCAACTCTGACAAGTTTCTCCCGTACATGATACAAGATTTAAATTAAAATTTTAGTTATTTATTCTGGCAATGGAATGTCAGCCAAATCCTCTCTGTAATGTACCCTGTCCAATTCTGTCGTATTGGGGTTACCAAGCCCGGTTTCTATGCGGGTTTGGGCAGCTGGATCGTCTTTTGTGGGATCAATAAATGTTACAACAGTGTCTTTTCTAAAAGCAAGATAGATGACTGCAATCATATAGACGGCCATCAAGGGAAACACTATGATTCCAATGAACACATTCCCGACTTTAGGAAGACTGTTGTGAATTAGCCAATCGACGAAGCTTGTGCTGAGGTAATAGATATTGATGCCGATGATTCCCAGCCCCAAAATCCATGATATCACAATGATCTGCAGTCAAATATGACATTAACTATCAGTTATACAATGCTGTTTCGGTTTTATTGTACAGACCTAGCCATGAATTTTCGTGTGTACAAATTAAACTGACGTCGCTTGAAACAATTTCTATCAAGGCCTAGCATGGCACGAGCCTTGCATCGGACCTGTGGCCATGATAGAGTTTGATAGGCGTCTAGTGGTTGACTCTAAGTGAACAATTCAAAAACAATAACGTACGGATCTTACATAAATTGAGTTCTTATGGGGTCCCATCTTTGTGGCACTGCTACTGAATTTAAGAAGTGGGATCAGGGCAAATGGCAGCTCAAATGACAGTATCATCTGGGAACAAAATCTGTATTATATCACGTGCTATATATACTACAATAATTTAATTAGTTAAGCTAATGTAACAGCGAATAAGATAATAATAATATTTCTAACCGATGCAATGATGATTAGTCTGCCCGCTCCTTGTGATCCACCAATAATGGAGACAATAAGACTTGGTGTAATGGCAACGCACCTCGTCATTAGGTTTCTCAGCCATTTTCTCATCTTGAGGTCCAAGAAACCCTAAAATTCACAAAACTCACGAGTAATTAATCAAATTTAGTAAAGAACTATATGCATATATGCACATGCACACAAAAATATTTCAATTATTAATCATTGTTATTATTTATTTAAAATACCTGCATGATATATTGGCCTGCATAAGTGCCTGTGATGGTGGAGCTCTGCCCTGAGGCCAGCAGAGCGATGGCGTAAACGATTTTGCTTGATTTACCCAACACATTCTGCAGAAGAAAATCATATGTTTTCTGTGAGGATTAACGCTTAGTCAAGTGATGATTATATTTAAACTGATGTAGTTTTGGACCCGCAGGAGGAAAGAAGCCGAGTTAAGTGTGATATCGCTGCATCGATGCTGACTATCATTTGACAAATTCGTGGCTGAGCAAACAGTGCCTGAAACTGAGACAACTGCTACATTGATCAAAAGTGCTACCAACAAGGCCAATCCACTCTCTATAAGAAAAAATCGGCATGCCTCCTGTTAAAATTAAGAACAAAAAAGAGTTAATTAATTAGGCACACCAAACAAACCATATATCTCCCGCACGTTGCTGAAACGATATGAATATATATTCTGTTTTGTGAGTATCATAACTAGCTTACATTTATGCCTCGAACAGAATTGGGCACTTTTCGAGAAAGCACAAGAGCTGAGTGGAGAAAAAGATTATGCCTGCATGTTAGAAAACAGTTTTAACTTATTGATACAAGTGTTACGTTATATATATATATATACAAAATTAGGTATATATGTGTGATGTATCATACGGCATGATAAGGGCACCCAAAAGGGCAATGGCATCGCCGGTAGCTCCTTGGCCGCTGAGCTTGGGGACGAACAAGCCCTTGAGCACATCCGCTGCAGGGGGCTTTACATAACTCATTTCTCCAAAGAAACAACCAGCCAATATGAATACAAGCACTGTTATCAGCATTTCCAGCTTCCTCACCTGCCCGATTCCATAATTAAAATACACGTTCAATGAGTGCATGTATGCTGAGGCACGAGATACGCATCTCTATATAGTTAGATCATTTAATGTAATATAATATATATGATGAGATTTCAATCAAGATCCTTGAAATACTACATGATAAAATACATTGTATTAAGATTTTTTTTTTTTTAACTCATTCCTCACTTTAATATTATTGGGGATTCTTAATTGAAAAATTATTATTATTATGATTATTATTAAGTTACAAACTTGTTTAGTTATATAATTGGGAGTCATGACTCATGAGGCTACTTTAATTTAAAAATTTTCCTTAAATTTTGACACAAATTATCAACCTTTACTGATTAATCTCATATAATAGAATTCAATGTTGTCCACACATCTACTATTGATTTACATGAGATCAATGGATGAAAATTTATGTCAAAATTTAAAATTTAAGTTAATAAAGTCGCCCATTTATCCTACTCAATGTTATGAATATTCAATCTTTAAAAGAATATCTATAAACTTTTTCATTTCATTTCAAACAAAATAGTGATTAACGACCACGGTGGATATAGCAAACATTTGAATTGAACTATTGATTGTAGTAAACGACAAATAATTTCTCAAGTCGTACAAATTATTTTTAATTAAAAGCCTATCAAACGCCTTGCCAGGAAAAAAAAAAATCAATTGCACGAAAAAGGTAAAATTTCCTCTACATATTTTGAAAAGTGTACAGAATTTAAGGCGTTGCATGCGGCGTGACGATTTTAAGAGGGCACGGCATGTGTGTAAAGAAAATTCCCAAAAAATAAAATAAAATACAAGAGTCAAAGGAGAAGTGACACGCTTGGTGTAAATTGCAAGTGGAAAATAATGTTGACATTGATTATTCTATTTTTTAGAAAACGTAACAAATTGAGCATCAACTAAAGTTTTGCACACAGACAATTCAATCTTCCAATTGTAGATATTAAAATAGTATCGATTGGAAAAATAATAAGAAATAATAATACACAAGATTTATTTTTATGAAATTAAATACACAATATTGAAAACAAAAGAACCTGCTGAAAGGTGAGGGGGGCCAAACTAAACATGCAAATGGAGACAAAAACAATTGAACAACAACTCAACATCTGCACTGAGAGCTAGAAAAACGTATACATATATGATGATATATAATTATCCAAGCAATATCCTTTTCACATAATTAAACTTTGATTGTATTTCTGTCGTGAACTGAAACGTATATTAAATTTAATACAAGATAACGTTACCCCATATCTCAGCAGACCAAGAAGCAAGAGAGTGCTACAACCAGTCAGAAGAACGCCAACCCATAATGGGATACTGAACAGTATATTCAATGCAAAGGCTGTCCCAATTACTGAACCAATAAAGCATCAAATGTGAAAGTTCTTGTTAAATTATTGAAGGAGCACGCATGAAACAAAGCAAGAAGTAAATTTTTATATATGCGTGAATTAATCCAAAGATGATTGAGAAAATGCCTTCTGGTATATCAGCAGCTATGACAGCAATTTCTGCAAGCAACCACAAGCAATACTTGACAAATACTGGGTACTCGGCTTTGCATAATTCGGATAGATGTTTTCCTGAGAGATTAACCAATCAAAAAAAATATATGCGTGTTAGTTAAAAATAGTAATAATAATAATATTTATTTACCATTCTCAGATAGTATTTTAGTTTGGATTTACCCGTGCTAACACCAAGATTTGCAGCAAGGGACTGAATGATAAGAGCAAAGATCAGTCCGATGAGAATCACCCACAGCAGCTGAAAAAATTAAATACCAAAATTACATTACAAAGTTAGAGCTTAGAGTTTTAGTTTTGATTTCTTTCTTTCACGCTAAAGGTTTTTTTTTTTAATCTAAATTTTATTTTTTAATCTAAATTTTATTTTTTGTGGTAATTAAATACTAATTATACCTCATATTGGTGATTAGCACCAGCTTGCAAGTCAGTTTCCACTGTTACATTAGACAAATAGCAATTCAAAGTCACCACACAAAAACCAGAAACAAAAACGCGAACAAACGAACGAAAGGATTTGGCTTACAGTTGCCAGGATCAAGATAAGCCAATGAAACAAGAAAACCAGGGCCAACGAACGAGAGAAACTTTCTCCATCCAGGTTTCTGTTCACGAGCAAAGAAAAGAAAAATAAAATGTTGAGCTAAATTACAGAAGCAAGACAAACATTTTCCAGCAGGGTAAAGAAATTAAAATTAAACCTTGTGATTTGGGTCGTCAGGATGATGACCAAAGTCTTTGCTGTCAGTGATATTGGGTGATGGCGTTCTTCCTTGCACATTGATAGCTGCTATACGGTTGCTGCCGCTGTCCCACGACTGTGGAAGAGCGACGGCGTCAGTGGTCATCACCTTCTGCTGCATGCTTCCCATGTCGATGATATTTTTAGTTTGACACTTAGCTCGTGAGTTGTAAGAGACTCAAGTGTTTCTACTTATAGTGCTTTGGCCCGAAGCCGCCATTTGTTTGGCTCCATGACAGCTTACCAGTCCATCTCTTTCTCGTTTCGGAATCAGTGCCATTGCCACAGGTCACTGTCTTTTCTCTTTTTTAAAAAAGATATATCATTAGTTTAGTTAAAAAAAATATTGTAACACAAAATTACCAAAAACAAAATTAGCAATTCTTGATGTTTTATTCCAGATGGAGTGGTTATTAAAAAAGATATATCATTAGTTTAGTTAAAAAAAATATTGTAACACAAAATTACCAAAAACAAAATTAGCAATTCTTGATGTTTTATTCCAGATGGAGTGGTTATCATCCACGTAATCCAACCACTTCACTCGTGCAGCTTGCCTTTTTTAGGTAGAAATTAAAGAGAGTGTCCTATTGGTACATAACTGCCTAACTGGCTACAAATACTTTGTGTAAAAGCTTTTCTGTTATATTCAAAAGTTAACTAAGATTGTCTAAATTTATATTTAGAGTTTGTTTGTCTAAATTTATGTTTAATTTTCAGAAATTTATATCTGAATAAAAAAAATAAATTTTTATGTGAACTGAAAAATGTATGAATGAAATGTAAATGTTATATCCCAAGAATGTATCTATTAAATACACTTAGTTCTTAAACTATAAAACCTAATCCTTTTATTTGTTTTGACTTATAAAGACATAAATGTGATATAACTATACTTGATAAATCTTATTATTATACTGCTATAATAATATAATGAACGAAATATGCATAATGTTGAATATAATTTATTTGCACATTTATAAACATGTATATAAAATATTTTTAATATAATAATCGATAAATAAGGACCTATTTGGGATTGCTTTTGTGAGGCACAAAAGTAATTTTTAAAAGTTAAAAGCTAATTTTGATATTTTGTTGAATTTTTTACAAATCACTTTTGGCAAAATCATCCCAGTTGCAATTGATCTAAAAAAACAGAGAAAGAGTAGCTTTTCAAATTTTAATTTTGATAATGAATTTTATACTCAATATAATTTCATATATATTTTCAAAAAA
The DNA here is from genome assembly GCA_030449905.1 of Luvunga scandens. Classification (NCBI taxonomy): domain Eukaryota; kingdom Viridiplantae; phylum Streptophyta; class Magnoliopsida; order Sapindales; family Rutaceae; genus Luvunga; species Luvunga scandens. Next base: position 2,608,653 of record JASUUG010000798.1, on the reverse strand, counting down.
ACTATAAAAATATAAAACTATCTTTATTAATTAGGAAATCAAATCATTCATTGGAAAGAGATAAACAATATTGAACATTATATTCAATTTGGTCATTTATATTTGTACAAAGATTTTACAGTAAGATTTACCAAATACATATAATTACTTTTAAAACTTATAACACCTTTAAAAATAAATTTTACTGAACGTTCAACTAATTCTCTTTACAGTCAATTATTTATATAGCACAGTTAACAACAATTATTTTAAAAGCTAAGCATCATCAAACTGGCCCTAAATAAATATTTTTATATTATTAATTTTATTTTTATATTGGTATCTCAATATGGCAATAATAATAGTACCTTAAAATTTAAAGATTGTATTTCTTAATTAATAAGGATAATTTTGAATTTTGTAATTTATGTGAGGATATATGTGAATATTAAATATAAAACTTGTTCTTAAAATTAAATTTTGAAAACCTACGCATTCTCTCATTCTCAAAATGTACTGTAAGGTAGATGATTTTACTAAATATGATTTGTAAAAAAATCAACCAAACACCACTATTAAGTTTTAACTTTTAAAAATTACTTTTGAGTCTCCCAAACGGACCCTTATTAAAACAAACAAGATATTACATATATTTAGGTATTAAAAAAATGTCATTTAGACATTTATATTCAAACCGTTCCGATTTTAGACAAGAAAAATTACTTTCATTTATTAAGGGTGAGGCTATTTGTACCTAAAAAATTACTGAAAATACTCATTTTCTCATAACACCCATTATTTAAATTTAAAAAAAAAAAGATTTTTTACTCTGAACACTCTAATATTTCCAATATTGCCCTAATTTGACTCATGCATGTCTTTTACCTTAATTAATTATTTACGGGTAAATGAAATGTTTTCAACGCCAACTTCAATCAATATTCTTCCAAGTCTTGTTGATGCATTTTAGATTGATCTTTTAATGTGTGTAATAGATATAAAATAATGAGCATTCATAACCGCCACTGATGGAAAAACTAAATAAAAAAGTAGTTTTATATTATTAAAGATTAGATTCTCAATTTTTATTGTCATCATCTTCATTGTCCAGCAAACCACATACAAGAAGAAAAATCAAATCTTCTTCATTTTGTATAATATAGCTTTCAATTAGCGAAAGAAGAGTAATTATATAAAACGTTCCTGCAGTTTATGCAGGAGGTTGATAGAACTTTTACCAAACATTTACTTTGGAGATGTCATTGCAAGCCTCATCCCAAGACAGTAAGATTAAATGTATGATTTTAAATGTTATAACACATTCCAAAAAAAAAAAAAAGGAAATTGTTCCTTTTTTAATTATGTCCATTTAAATAATTTCATTATGGCAATTAGGTAATAAAAATTTTTATTTTAAAATAGTTGGTTCAAAGTAAAATTTACAGTGCAACTAACCACACCTATTTTATTAATTATCTTCACTCTTCAACCAAACTTATTGTTAACTCTCTTACGTGGATGTGAGATTATTTCTTTATCACCCCATTAAATAAAAATTAACAGGCCGATGTGGGATTTTTTTGGTTATTATATGTTAATTATTATTATTATTATTCTTTTCCGTATAACTATAAATAAAGTCCTACTTCAAATAGAGAGAAAGATAAATATAAAAAAGAAGAAGATAATAATAACAATTGTTTAATTGAGCTAAGATGCGAAATCTTAATTTGACCTCTAAAACCATTATTAGTTGGTGAAGCCATAAGCCATTGGTTTGGAAGGATGTGATGTGATGACAATTTTCGAGCACCAATTAATATATTTAAACATGAAAAGTACCGTCAATTGAGTCACTGAGTTCTCCAAATTCCATGGCATGAAAACACTCTAGTCATATAAAAACACCCACTAAAATTTTATATTAAAATCAACGTAAGAAGATCCATGCCACTCTTAGTACCTCTATATATTTTACTGTTGGATGATCCACGCCTTGGGTTTGTCACCTGTAATCTTTTAAATCTAGCATGTCGACACTAATCAGTCATCAAATTTCTGTAGACAAATCTTGGGATAACCATCAATCAATGCATATTATATAGCTCTATATTCCACCCCGTGTCGTTAGTCCATTTGCTATCAAAATTAACTGGATCAGGGAGTGAAAATTGATAAAAAGCCCTTCCAATTTTTTCAACGTTTCAAATTAGCCAGCTTACGGGGACGAAAGAGAGGAGGGAGGAGCAAAAAGGGGGATTGTTTTTTTTTCTTAAAAAAAAAAAATTATTAACCCACTCGCTTGCTCAAGTTTCAATATAAGAACTGAGTCTAAAAAATAACGCTCCTACCATTAGAGTTAAATCTTAACTTCAGAGGGGAGAAAAAATTAAAATATATTATTTCATAATTAATTTTAGAACTATCAAAATTTTCTTATATATATATATATTGGTTGTTTTCATATTTTTGTCCACGGTGACATTTGACACATCTGAGCAAAACTGAAATTTTAATGATCAACAACGGTCGACATGCCATTTGAATTTGAAAACTATCTAACGGTCTGGGGGTTGTAGCGTAGACTTATAATAAACTTGAATGTACGTGGCAATTTGTCAATAAATGAAGGGGGTCCAGTAAAATTAACTTTCTGTTTTTTAAAAAATTATACTTAATTAACCCTAAGTCCTTAATCAACAAATTTAACACAAATGTCTGGCAGGAATTGGGATTTAGGCACTCGCATCATATTACTTCATTTTCAAACGTTTTCTCTGTACACTGGGGCAAAAAAAATAAAAATAAAAATAAACAAACACCAGAAAATAGATAAATAAAAAACAATCGAAGTGATTTTATAATTATAAAAGATGATAATGGACCATTAGAGTCAACTTTTCTATTTGAATCCACTGCTTGATATCATGAAATGCTTGAATCATTTTATAATTCGTCTTTATTCAACTGAAATGGCAATTTATTTTCCGTCATTGGCCGGCTGTGTTAGCGAATATCCCGGGCAGGTTCTAACTTAACTACTACTACTTTGCATAGCTGCCATGGAATTGTTTGGTTTGAACATAGAGCAAAACGAAGTTACTTATAATAATAAAAATCTTAGTTCAGACATAATTAATTATTCTTCTTATTAATCTAGTTTTTTTAGTTATAATTTGATAACATCTATAATAATCTCACCAAGTTGTTTTTTTGATATGTGAACTCCTTGAGATATGTGAACTCCTTGATCTATCAAAGATTGCTCACATTTAGTTTTATCGAAAGATTCCAATTTATTTGCAATCATGTTGTCAGATCATGCACAAAAAGTCCACGTTTATTTTATAGACAAATGACGTTTCTGAAGTCTAATTTATCCAATGAATCATCGACCGATCGTTTCATCACACCACCATAATTTGGATAATGAATACCAAACAATAATGGTGATAGTCAATATGTTGGATAAGCTCAAAAGGTTTGACATAAAGAGTGTGAGAGTGACCATAAATTTGAACTTAAATATAGAAATGATTTTGTTAACAACTATTATGTAACATGACAATGCCTACTGAGATTTGGCAATCACCAAGTCGCTCATTCATTGCATTCCAATCTTTCTGGTCACGATCTTTAGCTCCGTACGCACTTCTCACATTCCATAGAGTCATAGACGCACCAAAATGTGCAGAAAAAAAATGGTGACGATTTCACATATTCCAGCAACCACTTGCAAATTTACTTGCCATATGCAGGAAAAGAGCGAACCTCGTCGTTATAGGTTATCAGGTCATCCATCCATGGTGAATAGTTTAGTCTGGTAACGGAAGATCTGTCGAATCCTCCCTATAATGTGCAAGGTCCAATGCCCCCATTTGGATCAATAAAAGCTAGAACAGTCTCAAGGGAAACACTATGACTACGATGAACATATTTCCAACTTTGGGAAGATTGTTGTGAATTAGCCACCCAAGAAAACCTTCAGCAGAGGTAGTAGATATTGATGCCAATGATTCCCAGACTCAGCAGCCATCAGATAACAATTATCTGCAGTATTTAATTGCCAACATTCTAGTTATTTTCTATCAGCCAGCTGTTAACAATAGACAAAACTCAAATATAGCTTTTGGAGAGATTTGAGTTATATGACTTACATAAATTGAGTTCTCACGGGGTCCCATCTTGGTGCTACTGCAGTACAGCTGCTGAATTTGAGAGGTGAGATTAAGGCAAATGGGTAGTTCAAATGACAGTATCATCTGCATACAATAACCATAAAATATAGCAATTATTGACTAACAGAATGATCTTTTAATCAAAGATCTAGAGATGCATAATGAGTATCTCTAGATGTTTCGACACACTTCGGTTCATCCTCACACTTTCTGCAAGCAAACATTGTCCCTTGTCGAGATTACAAGTAAGCAAGTAACCAGCTCCCAACTCAAAGCACGTCACACAACTTATTACATTGTAACTGTATTGAATTATTTTCCTGCCCTCGAAAGGCCAGAGAACTTCAAATGACAATAAAACTCTTCTTACCATTGAACACAAATTTGCTAAAATGGAGCAGGCTCATGGATTTGAAAGGTTGGGCCCTGGCCTTCTAATTTACAAATATGTAGAAAATAATTTGTTTCGGGTTGAATTTAAAAAGACTCAGCCGCACTCTTTTACAGTAAACACAACAAGAACAATGTTGTTAGAACTTTGAACCATTGCAAAACTATGGCTAGCTTTTACATCATACAATTAACTTATGTGGTTATCTTAGATCAACCAAAATTGATACCTGAATAGTGGCGAGAAGCACTGAACAAAAATAGCCAGTGAATGTCAACAAGCTAGGATCAGGCAGTTAACAACAAGATGAGTCTGGAAGTTGGAGTTGGCTAAACTGATCAAGTTCAAATTAAGAAACATTCTGTAACAGCTATCCCAGAAAGAACCTGTCAACAGGAATATCATCCAAAGACAATTCCATTGAAGTTTTTCTTAACTCCTAACTATTATTATTATTTGGTTGAAACAGGTAAAATGGACCACAATCAGTCTAAGGCCACTAAACGATTTAAATCCCACTGGGGCTTCTGATCACAAAGAAGTAAGAAACTACTTGGCTAGCATAAATGATTCCTCATCTTTAATAAAACACATCATAAATAAAGGGCTCCTTTCTTTCTGTTTAACTCCATGGTTTAGTACCCCCTTCCGCAGATTCACTGCATGTAAAATTAATCACAAATTCCCCTAAAAATTTAATACAGTGACTAAAGGATTCGATCAGCATCACATAATCTTAACCAACTAAAACACCTTGACGCTAATTAATAATTAGAAATTGAGAATCAATTTTTCTTTTTTTCCCCTTTCTTAGAGAGCAAGTGTTAGGCCCAATCCCCATGAACTGGAAAGTAAAAATAATCATTGCAGTAATAGTTACCACTCATCAGCAGAGTACCCAAATTTCCATCCTTGCGATTCCAGTGGCCTTCAGTTTTCATATGGAAGAACATCACCGGTTTCTCTAGATATCAAATTCTCCACACTTTAATAACTCTTTATGCTTCATAATTGGTTTTACCTTCATAACTTGCCTAAACCTATTCTCTATACCATCCCTTATTCTTTTATGCAGTCCATCAACCAGCAAACTATGTTCCTCTCCTGCATTTAGGGCATCACAAACTAACTTGTATGTGTACTCTCTAGGTACTGAACCCCCATCAACCAACTCAACCAGAAAATCCATGGCCTCCAACACCCTTCCAGCTTCACACAATGCATGTATAATTGGAGTATATGAACTTGAAGTTGGTACCCCATGATTCAAATTTTGCATCCTCCTCATCATTTCAATAGCCTTATCAATCTCATTCACAACACTATAATACCTAATAAACGAGTTATAAGTAACCCGATTTGGAACACAACCCTTTTTATTCATATCATTGAAAAGTTCCAAGGCCCTCTCAATCCGATAGGTCTTGCAACAACCATCTATCAAACAGTTATACGTAACAACATCTGGAACAAAACCCTTAAACAACATTAATCGAAACAAGTGATTAGCTTCCCATATCCTCCTTCTAATAGCTTTTTTACACCCGGTTTGAATGCCATACTTACAATAAGAACTAATCAATATAGTATAGGTATACACATCCGGAGGACACCTAAAACCCGGTAACTCCATCTGTTCCAACAAAAATCTTGCCTTGTTAAAGTTCCCAACTCGACAAAGAGCATTAATAACAACATTGTAAGCATAAACATCAGGTCTACAACGAAACTGCTTCATCCGATAAAATGTAGCCAATGCCTCGTTAACCAGCCCTTCTTCACCTAGGACTTTTATCAAACAGGTAACAGTAGAAGTAGTAACAAGCTCGCCATTTCCTCTTCTTGACATTACCTTGAGAAAATCCCAAAGACCCTTTACGTTATTTCCTCTGGCGAATACAATACCCATTTCTTTACAAGTCATCTCATCATGAAAAAATCCGAAAAACCTTTCGACCCAGTAATAAAACTCTGTGGCTTTGTTGAGTCCTAGAGTGACCTTTTGAGGGTCTCTATAGGCAGCAGGGCCAAGAACAAGCACATTGTTGGCGATATTGTGAGCTTCTTTTTTGAGGATTCGTTGTTTCAAAGGAGTGCGGTGGCGAAAACCCGTCTGGCGGCCGATAGAGCGAGGGGACTGAAAGAAAAATCTTGGGATTGATTTAAGCACGTCAGCAACTGATTCAATGGTGAATAGTTCTTGAGTTTTGGTTGTTGAAGCGACGAGTTTGGCATCAAATTGGACGTTCTTGAGCATAAGTGGAAGTACTTGTTGCACTAGGCAAGTGTGCTTGGAGTTTAGAGGTTTTGACGCGATCATATTCGCTTGCGGTTAATAATTAATTATCCTTGCAAATGCTTCAGAAATGCCACTGCAAAACTGGTTTATACTCGAAGCTAGTTCCGGTTTCTCCTTCTCATTGAAATTTGCATTAATTTCTAGGCATTTGTTATTTGCTACGTGAAGTGAAGGCCACTTTACAGGTGGTGAAGTTCTGCGCGGTTTTTGCCCTCCTTGAACTTCGAAGATAGAGGAAAAAGTGTGGGGATTTGATGGACCAGGTTTTGGGCTTTTTGGCATTGGACCTACCTAATTCAATCTCCAGCATTCTACATTTTATGGGCCGCATTTTCTGCTCTGTTAGCTTGAAATTTTGAGCCGAATACAAGCCTCCCTCCATGCTTACATGTATTGGACTCAAATCCATTCTATAATAATGAGGGAAAACTATACTGCGCTCACCGCTTGGGCTTTTCTATGTTCAGTGCATAACAAATTTTAGGAATAGAATGACAATACAAACTGTCGTATCTATTATGATACAAACATTACCTATTGTTTTCAATTGATCTCTTAAGGAAATAGTTTTTTTTTTGTTTGCCTCTTCTCACTCTTCTCATACTAGTAAGAGGAGTCAATTTTCTCTCACATTAAATTTGAATTTAAGTTTGTGCATGAGAATGTGGAGGAGTTGGGGCGCGTGAAATGCAATCTAAAAAAAAATGTGGATTGAATATATATATTTTTTTCTTTTAAAAGGAAAGGGGGGCGGGCAAGCCCAAATCTATTTTTATCTCCTTTACCACCCCCAAGACTCGAACCCGAGTCCACACAAGTGAGGGGCGACAGATTGCACTGCCAACCAACTCGACTACGCCCTTGGGGGCAATGTGTGTTGAATATATTGTTAAGTTACCTAAATTTTATTAAATCTAAGATCAAAACTTTGCGGGAAAAAAAAGGGAATTTCATACGAAATTGACCTTGAGCATTGAAATCCTTTTCAAAATCATCTCAAACTTTTTAAGTGACATTTACATTTTGGATTGGAATAGGAATTTTAAGGAGTGGGAATCCTGAGATTGGGAGCGTAGAGTGACAGTGAAAGTATGTTGTTTACTTAATTGGAATGGGAGAATTAAAATCAGAATACAGTTTACGTGTTTCCATTTTCTTATATTGGGAGTACATGATTTCAAATTATAATTTTATCTTTATTTAAAAAATTATAGTTTTTAATTACAAAATTAATTAAAAAAATCTATTTAAAAATAAAATATTTGTTTTATTATATTTGTAAATTAATAATAATTATTAATATTCTTAATTATGTAAGTTATAATTTTTTTATTAATTTTAATTATGAAAATAAAAAATTATTGATGAGAGCAACATAAATGAAATATTATTATTAATAATATAGTACAAAATTAATATTTTCTTAGAATAAAATATCTATTATTATTAATTACTAATATTAAATAAATTTAATACTATTATATTTTCAAACAAAAATAGTATATAGTAATATTATTAATTCTTTATGAATACAATAATATTATTTTTATGTAATTTTAACTTAAAATCAATGTAAATTATTATTTTAACTAAATGTAATAATATTATATTTAAATAAGTTTATTATTTTTTTAATAAATGTAATTTATAAAATAATATAATAATATTATTTAAATAAATATAATTTTTTTACTAAATATAATAATATTACATTTAATAAAATAAGAGTAAAAAAAGGAGAGTAAATTTTCACTCCTACCTCTCCCATAGGAGTGAAAATCTCACTCTTCACTCTAAAAGAAGATGGAATTCAAAATAAGATTCATACTCTTCACTCATACTTCAATAAATAAACTTTTCACTTTTACTTCAGTGAGTAAACATAACATAAGTTACAATAATATACTTAATATAGATTGGGAAAAAGAAAAATCCTCCCTTACAATAATTACAATACATCACATCATGAGCTTTGAAAATTTTAGACGACAAGAGCTAATCACGGGCTACCATGTTGGGCTCGTGATCCAACTCCAAACAGAACTCTCCTGGAAATTGTCCATTAAAAAACCAAATATATATATATTATATTTAAAAAACATTCGAAGGGCGCAAATAAATTTCCCTCCACACCGAGCGGCAGCGCTTATACTATACAGTGACATCCGTTCAAAATAGTCCGAACCCGGCCCAATCCGCATCAACAACCGGTCGGGGCGAAGACTTGTACGACGAAAAAGACGACGAAGCAGGTGAGGCAGTGAAGGGCGAAAGGGTCTTCCGGCTAGACACCGACCACCTGGCTAATGTTTCAAGGTCAGAGGAGTATCCTGGTTCGGATTCGGGTCTGGGTAGGAGTACCTTTTTTTTGCTTGGCTTTCGTCTCAGGAGAGGAGCAGGAAAACATCCGGGCGAGACACAATCGGGTCGGAGAGGTTTTTCAAACCGCCAACGCTCGGACCGGCTTCGCGGGGCGGACCGGAACGACTGGCTTCGAGGCTCCACCGGTGGAAAGAAATGAAGGCCGGCTGGTGGGGGTCTAATCTTTTGCGATGGAGCAGGTGAGGAACAGCTGTGATTATCAAATTCAACAGCTGGTGACGGCGGCAGCTCCGGCGTAAGTTTCTTCAGAGGTTGCTGTTGTTGGATCTTGGGCACGCCGGGTCGGATCTCCCATTTGAATGGGACAGAACCGGGTTTTCTAAAGGAGTCATCGATAGTCATTTTTGCTTATAACTGAAAATAACTAATAAGAGCAGAGCACCAAGTGACTAGTGTAAATGTAAAACCAAAACGGGTTCACTTATGTTGTGTTGCTTTGCTCTTATATAGTAAGAAATGGGGTGTTCCTGGCGAGATTAAAGGCATGAAGTGGGCCCAATATGGAAAATGAGATAATCTGCACGTTCCTTCTTTGACTTTTGTTCTGAGAAAGAAGGAAATTTTTTCCAATCATGCTTCATGCAGTATCAAGAAAGCGGAAAGCAAAACGTTCTTGTGAAAAATTCAAACGTTAATTATAGAAATAAGGGACTTTGCATTTCGAATTTTAAATTTTTTGTATCAGATAATCTAGATGCAGGCAGAATTGAACTACGCTACGAATTGAGCTAGCGGATAATAACATTGTAGCCTTTTTTCTAATTTAGCTCATTTTCCGTAAGGCCTTTGGGTCACATTTCTAATTTCTTGTGAAATATAACTTTGGCAAAGTGAATGACAGTCGGGAATCTTAATTTCAAGTTGTTTACAAAGAGGAGTGAAAAGTGATTACCAAATTTAACTATCTTGTTTCTGCCACACCCACAAGGTTGCTAGACAATAGTACCATATAGATCCTAAGTTTAATGAGCCATTGCTCGTATTTTCTCCAATGAATTTGAGTGTTTCTGAGGCCAGGCAGTAAATTAATAATGATGCCTTTTACCGTGTTAAAGCCATGATTGTGTGTCCGATGATGCTTTGTGTTTGACCAGGCCTGATGCAACGGTAGGATGACTGCTTACAATGGGTAACATTAATAATGTAAAACGTAAAATAAATTTTTAAATTTTCAAATAGATTGATATCATCATTTTGGCTATTATTATGGCGACAAAATGGCGACAAAATGAGAACCAGAAACAGCCATTTGTCTGGAACTCCTATTATTTCCATTCCACCTCTATGCTACTCGCATCAGCAAGTCAATAAGACAGCAAAGTTTCTACACCTTCTAATGGTAGCTTTTCTACAGATGAGAACAGAAAATATCAATAGAATTTTCTGAGCCTCATCAAGTTTGCATGCCTCCCATATCCGGCACTCAAGAACAATATACAATCAGAAATCATTAAAAAAAAAAGTGAACACAAATCTGACAAAAAGGGGGGAAAGAGGGGTGTGGGGGGGGGGGGGGGGTGTGTGGGGAAGAGGGAATGGACTCTCTGAGTCGGCTACTCACTGGTAAATCCCGAATAACCAATTAAGATGTGTTTCAGAAAATAAAATTTCAAGCTCACATTCATCATACCAAGCAAATGGAATCTGCTTTTTGCTAAAAAGAGAGATCTCTATTACTGGTTAAATTTAAAACTGGAACAACTCTTTTCTACAAGATTCTGCAGTCTGCAATCCCTATCTAGATGCCTAACAATCATATTGAAACTCTTCTGGCATGTTACGTACAGCTCGTATCAAATTGCTGGCCACATCCAATAGTTGCAAGTACTCATCTGCACCATCAACAAGACACTGCAACCACAAAGCAAAAACATAAGAATTGTGAAAAATGGGGCAGAAGATATTACCAGAGAGGAGAGAGAAAGTTGAACATGAAATGATCAATTGTCGCACGCCGCCGGAAAAACTAAAACTTTTCGAGTAAGAAAGATGAATTTCTAAGATCATTCAATGCATAATTGTTTTCCAGAATTACTCGAAACAAAACATACTCTGGAGTCTAGATTGCTTCACAAGAAAATCATCTATCAGCGTAAACAGCATTTCAATTTCTGTTACTAGGGGCAATCTCAGAAAATAACTTGAAGCAGTCTAAAGCAGTTACTAACCTTATCTACTTCAGCCAAGCATTTGCATATTCTAGCCTTCTGCTCATCAGATATATCTTCTGTTTCAACAACCACATCAAATAACTGGAAGCAAATTTTATATCAGTAGTGAATATACTATATATAAACATTGACCAGAGTGCTGAACCATCAATACAAATAGAAAAAGGGTAACCTGAGAAAGTAGCAGAGAGGCTGGATATCCCTCTGCAATGATGTTGTTTACTTCCTTATTTGCTAAATCAAAGTCACCATTTCTGCACACCTCAAAAAGCCCCTCCACTACCTCTGGTGGGATGACCTGGTAATGAGAACATTGAAATTCAGGACGAGTCCTGATATTCCCAGACAAAATAAAACATCACCACAAAAAATGCCCAAGCATTGAAACTTCATCCAAGAGCAGATTTACAACTTTTTTCCGTTTTTAAAATGTGCCAATCATGCTAAAATCATCCAACATCAACCAACACCAACCATAGGAAGAACAAATACTTGGAGATCTAAGATGCAACTCTAATCACAACCCTAAAAAAATGTCTTCATTAGTGGCATTTTCTAAAAGTTTTCAGGCTTGAGTTTTAAAGCTTATCTGGACTTAACGGTTTGGAATATGTTGAACAACCAAAAATGTCAAGATGATTGGTTAAAATTTATTACAGGCTTTAGAACTTAAAAAATAAAAAGGACTTGCAAGACTTTCTAGCGGATACATTGAGAAAGTGAGCTAAGAGTCAAAGGATTAACACAAAATACAACTTACACCAGACACATTAATTAGGTCCTTGGAAGTTATTGATGATCCAAATAATCGAGCAGCTCCCTGCAGCATTTCATCAAATGATAGGGCATAAGCTTCATCACTAAACACTGGCTATAAAGCAAGATAGTGAGATGAAGAAAAAGAAAACATAGTGAAAAAGTTAAGAGCACTAAAGCTTCTGAACCCCTCCTATGCCCCATCAACCATGACCAAAATCAATGCAAAAGCCTTTTCAAACATAATTGAAGTAACCATAAATTTCACAATTTGGCGTTTTATTCAATTTCTCCATTTAAGATACAGGTATTTGAACAGTAACTTTTGGTTAACTTATACTTTTCGAGAATCAAATCGTCAAAAGCAACTATAATATATACAGTCATGGAGAAAGAATCATAGTTCATGAGGCAAAAAATAGCAGGCTACTTCTTACCTGCAAGTATGTAATAGCCCTGCGAAGATCACCTTGTGATATAGAACTTAAGGTTGATAAAGCCTACAATGATATATCATGTGCAAGCATGTTAAAAACTAATACCTTTACAAGAATTCAACAACATGCAAATGATTGTTTATAAGACAGGCCATAAGTGAATTGATCCACACCCCTGCATCTAGACTGAGTTCTTCTTCATTACAAATATGCAATACACGGCTGCTCATAACTTCCTCAGAAAGTGGCTTGAACCTGAACTTTGCACATCTTGAGGCAAGAGGCTCTATTATCCTACCAAAAGAAAGAAAGGAGAGAGCATGTAGATCATTAAACAAAGATTACTCTTAAAATACTTCATTATAAAGATATGATAAACCTATATTTCCTTCTGAACATTGATTTTATCACAACCAACTTTCAGTCAACAGATCACAGAACCACCTAGATATGAGAACATGTTGAAGCTCCCACCTAAAACCTAAAATCTTCTATTCGACCAAACGACAGACTTTCTTATGCATAAACTTTAACAAGGAAATTGTAACTGAAAAGTGAAAACCAATACAAGCATAACTACATAAGAGATGGTTGTCTAACTGGACAGTTTAAGATGAAAAAGTTCTACACGTGATTATAAATATACAATGTACTGTAATAAATCATCTAGTTGGACTGCATCTAAATAAATTTAACATCTCAGATAGAATGCATAAGAGATAGTCCAAAACCTTCCAAAAATTTTAAGCTAGAAATGTGTATGATCCTAAAAAGAAATTTGATCCAACAAGGAAAAAAAAGAAAAAACAAAAGAAAGCTAAACAGAGTAGAGAAGGTGCACCTGCTTATGTAATTGCATATAAAGAAGAATCTTGTGACTCTGGAGTAAGTTTCCATAGTACGTCTCAGAGCATTCTGTCAGTTATAATAATTATAGGGCATTCACAATAATTCCACGGCAGAAAGCTTAATAAAACCAATAGAACTAAAACAAACATGCCTGAGCATCTTCAGTCATGGAATCTGCTTCATCTAAAATAATAATCTTATATGGAGGACAAGGGTAACCTCTGAAGTATTGAAGAAAAAAATCAGCGACATGTAATTAGGAAATGGAACAAAAAAGAATACAAAACAGGAAAATATATACCCTCGTCGCTGACCAGAGCCTACAGCCACGGCAGCAAAATCTTTAATTTTGGTACGAACAACATTAATCCCACGGTCATCACTTGCATTCAGCTCTAGCACTCTGGACTTGTAAAGTTCAGGCCTACAAAAGTGTGATTAAATTAGAGAAACAAATAGAAATAATGGCCTAAGCATTCTTTCAAATGAAATCAACTAATGATGAGTAACACTAAATGTACAGCATCAATTATACCAACCAGTTGGCACAATACAATTGGTGATGTAAAATGAAAAATATCAATGTCATTGCCACATCATCTATTCTTTTATTGATTTTATGATCGCCGCATAATCTATTCTAATCTTTTTTTATTAATTTTATTACACATCAGTTTGTATAACTAGTTTGCACCCGAAGCTAAAATAACTAAAAAAGTATTTACAATAAATAAATAGGTGAATAACAAATATTACAAGAAGAGTACCCGAAAAGCTGGTGGGCAATGGCGAGGGCAGTGGTGGTTTTTCCGGTGCCAGGTGGGCCGTAAAATAGCATGTGTGGGCACTTAATCAGAGTGAAAAATTATAAAAAATAAAAATAAAATTAACATTCACGGCTATAATCATAAGATCAATAATTAGAATGAGAAACTTGAAATTGAAAGTAGAAGTGTTACATTGGCTGTCTCGAGAGTGTTTGTGAGGACGCGCACGACCTCTTCCTGGTGAGCCACATCTTTGACTTGCTTTGGTCGACTGCAAAATTGATAGACAACAGAAAACAAAAACACGAAAATTAATTTCGAAAAATGTTAAGCAGAGGCGACAGCATTGAATTGCAAGAGACTGAGATTGTACTATTTTTCAACCCATGGTTGTGAGCTCTGCAATACTGGCGCCATTTTTCTTTTGACTTTGTCCTCACTTTTTTTGGACTGGAATGGATAGTAGAGAATTTCTGCGCAAAGTTAGGGCTTTTGTGTTTCCCGCTTTTGTGAATTTTGCCGAAATTCGCTCTCATTCACAATTTTATATTGACGCACACAGCAATAATACAGCATAAATTATTTTAACACGTGTGTGACTCCACGAATCGCAGCGTTTTGTTTGAAAGTAGTATTCAAACTGGCTTTAACTCTCTCTTAATCCAACAAATTTTCTTGCTATGTCTATAAATATAAATATAAGATTAATACTCTCTCTCTCTATATATATATATATAGTAATGCTAATTATTAAATTTTCTTGAAGTAAGAATGTAAATTAATTAATTACATCGAGATATTTTAGAGAATATTTTTTAATCATATTATTTAAATTTTTAGATTAATTAAAAAACTAAAAAAATTGACTCAACAACTTGATGACTTAATAACTGAAATTTTTTATTAAATTAAAAAAAAAGGACTTAATAGCTTAAATAATTGAAATTAATAAGTCAATTAAGTCATTAAGTACAAAAAAAAAAATAGCCCTTAGTCTGAATACTAAATAAAGCTAAATATCTAAATATGAAAGACATGTTTATTTTTTTATCTGAATCTCTGATAATATGTATTAAGTTGAGTTTTTTTTCAACTTAAAAAATTACAAACTAATATTTTTACATTTGTGTCCTTACAAATTATAAAAAATAAATAAATAATAAACATTTCAATGAACATAAATAAAATAGTATTTTATCATAACATTTACTATGTTTAAGTAAATATAACCATTTAATATTCTAAATTAAAACATGTTAATCAATTCATTTGTAGTTCATGGTGTATTATTATATGAAAAATATTCATATAAAAATTGTAAAAAATAAATAATGCTCATTTGAAGAATATAAATAGATAAAAACATAATAATCTGCTACTATATAATCACAAGTTTTAGAGATGAATAATAATTAGTAAGTTTTATTTGGTTAAGGATGAGAATAAATTAATTAGATAGGAATATTTAAGGAAATATCTTTTAATGTTGTCATAAAGACTTTTTATATTACGCAAAAAGCTAAAAAAAATGGTTTAATAACTTAATAACTAAAAAATTCCATTAAGTTGAAAAAAATAAATAAACTAATGACTTAATTGATTGAAATTAAGTTGTTCAGTCATTGAGGAAAAAAATAACTTTTCCCTTACAATTTTATCGATTATCCAATTAATTTATGTTGATTTTCCTTATTAAAAAAAATCACATTGATAATATAAATTGCATAAACACTTAATAATTATCAATTTATCATATAATTTACATTAGATTATCTTTAGAATTTGAGCCTTTTTTTATACATAAATTCACGTAGGGCATGTTTGGTACACGATATAAAATAGGATAGCATAGGATTGGATTAGATAAAATATAATACTATGTTATGCTGATGTAGTTAAGATTGAAATACAAATAATCATACATTGTATTTAGTATGCTATTTGTTAGTTACTAATATATTTTATTTATTAATTTAATTAAAATTATCTTACTAATATATTCTATATATTAACTTAATCAAAATAAATTTAAAATTATCTAAAATTAATTCTTACAGCACAAGTTAGAAAGTAAATTTACTCCCTACAAACTCATATTTTATAGTTGAGGCTTTAAAATTTTGCATGAGACGTTAAATGTAGCTAAAAAAAAATTATAAAGTAATATAAAATATAATCTAAATTAAATCAATTTATCAATAATTTTAAGCATCGGAAAATTTGACAAAACTTTTCCTTAAGTTTTTTTTTTGTATTAACTTGTTCGTATAGCTTTTAAATAAGAGATTAAACAATAATATCATCAGCAAACATAATAAGACAATTACTCCATAAATATGAAAATATATTATTCAATAATATAATATGCGATTTTCTTATTACATGGCTTTGCATTAGGATAAACTTTTTAGCTGTACTATTCTTATCCCAAGGGTCCTCTTGGGATAAATATTTTTGATTATTCACTTTACTAATTGGTGGGTCCAGGATTGCTTATCCTAATCCAACTTTTGCCATCAAACATAGATTGGTAATCCTAACCTAACCCGATCCCATCACATTTAACAGCCCTAAACAGTCCCGTAATGTATGATTAGAGTGGTGTAATCTTAGCTACCCACACGGTATAATGCTAAAATGATAAAAAGTGCGAACTTTGCGTGGGCGTCAAGACACTGATCATGAGGAAGCTAACGCAACTGCCTGTCATGCACTCTTGATGAACAACATATACCATTCGCCAGAAAGAAAGAAAACAAAGTTTGGAATGCCAAAGTTACCCTTTTTGGTGATGTCCTCCGACTGGTTAAACGACAAAACTTTTAGTAACCGCCTGTAAATTTAGAGCAGCACCAACATGTGGGCGCCAGCGGCAACGGTCTTGCGGTTATCATCACGTGATCAGCTGCAGCGGCCCAGATTTATCCGTACAAAACCACGGTCAGGATCTCTATTCCTTTCAAACTATAACACGTTTTCGCGGCTTTTTGGCACCCTAGTGAAATTCCCCTCTCTCTCCTACTCTCGCACTAGCTCTCGAAAATCTGATACCCTCCGAGAATCTTGTATTTCCATAAAAGAAAAAAAACCTAGTCTCAAAGTAAGAAACAATTAAGGTTGCATTACCATTTCATTTTCATTTTTCTTTAATTTTTCTACTTTCTGGAATTTTCCCCCCGGTTATTACCGGGAATCTCGGTTCGGGCTGGGGTTTGGTCCGAAATGTCCACCAGAAATCCCCGCCCCCCGGTTTCGTCATCATCATCAATGGCCCGGAGGCGACCATCGAACTCTGAAAGCCACGTCAAGAAAATCGCCATAATGAAGCCGCAATTGGCCAAGAAGCGTCCGGCTCTCTCTGATATAACCAACCAGAGAGATGGGTCCCAAGCCGTTTCCCGGGTTGTCGGCACACAGTCAAAGCCCATTGTGCGTGTTTTCTTGAATTTGCTTTGAGTACTTCTTTTTAGTTTGATTATGTGCGTGTTTATAATTTTGGGTTATTTTGAATGTTAATGCTGTAATAATTTTTTTTTCTTTTGAGTGTATGTATGTATGAACCAATGTTAATTCTTTTTTTTTTTTGATAGTTACCGTTTGTTTGTAATCGTAACGGGTGATGTTATTGGCTGTTTCTAATATTGCTACTCTTTTTCAAGAATTGGTTGTAACAGCCTATTTCCTGAATGCAGAAATATTTTATTTTATTTTGTCTATAAAATAAATTTTAGTTATCAAGAAACAGAGCCAAGTATGATTATGCAGAATTAAGTGGTGGTTTAAATCGCTGAGAACTGTGTAAATGTTTTTCCTAAGTATAAAATTGATGGTCGTTACTGTTATTTTATACATTCCATTACTTGTTTTAATATCAATTATGTTCATTTCTGATTATGCCTACTGTATTCTCAAAGGTCAACTGCACTATTTTCTGCATTACTAGCATCTGTGTTTATAAACCTACCTATTGCATGATATGATTTATTTACTGTTAGTTGATATTAAATATTGGAAATTTATTTTGTAGTCGTGAAATTTGACCAGGGTTAGATATTTCTCTATTAAACATTTCTGCTGTAACTGCAAAACTTTGCATGTTTTGACAATTTATTTATGATTTGACTGTTGTGAGGTCACTAGGACTGTGCTGTTTCATGATTGTGTCAATCTTGTCTTAAACAGCTGAGAAGTTAAGTTTTTGGTGCTTGTACCTGTCCTTAGGATTTGATAACTACATATATTTTTGGAATCATTACATTATGTTTGAGTTTTATAGATTGAAATGTGTTTTGGAAATGATGTCTATCCAGTTCTGGGAGGAATGGGCTTCAGTCTGGTGACCAAATACCCCTAAATAATTGTACAAAATTCAGTTTGATCATTCACATATTATCGAACCAACCATAATTACTTTCAGATTTGGGTATAACTTGTTTTAATTCACGAATCAAAATTGACAGTGTTTTTTTATTTTAAAGGTGCCATGTTCAGCTAAAATTGCCAAGAAAAAGGGATCTTCAGCTCATTCTCATGATAAAGGACTTTCTGGGAATACTTTGCCTGTTTCCTTGAGTGTGAAAGCAGGTGTTATTGCCAAGGATGCATTTTCTACTAGAAGTGATCATCCCATCATTGGAGCCATTCCTGCTCCAAGTACCAATATCTCTGGTCTTCCTGCTTCCAGTAGTGCAATTATGGTTCCCAGATGCAAGAATATTTCTCCCAGCACATCAGTCAGTGGTTCCGTTTCCTTGGATGAGACCATGTCTACCTGCGACTCTGTGAAGAGTCCAGAATTTGTATACATAGATAAAGAGGATTCTTCGGCAGTTAAATCTATTGAAAGGAGGACATGCAGCTCTCTCAACATTTCAGATTGTGCACAAGGAAAAGGTTTCTCATTTTTGAGGGATATATACGCTCAATCTAATTTAATCATTCTTCTCTTGTTGAATTCGTATGTCATATGTAGTTTGGCCAGTGTTGGCCATTGTTTTTACCGTTCCATAAACTGAAAACTGCAGATCAATGATTTTCACTCTCCTGGGTTTCTGCTGCATGGATTTCAGGGAAGACTTGCAAGAGAGACATACTTGTAGAGATGGAAATGGTTGATGATTTTGTTGATATCGATGACAATATCCAGGACCCCCAGTTTTGTGCAACCATTGCCTGTGACATTTACAAGAACTTGCGTGCATCTGAGGTTTGGCATCCTTTTTTCAAATTTATATAGAACTTTCCATTTGGCTCTTTCTTTGTTAACTTTCCTGTTATCTCTGATACATACATTTAATAGAAGTATTACAATCATTGTCATGTCAATTTAACATTCTTGGTTTGATCAATTCACTGTTTCTACACAATGTTAATTAAACTTTAGAATTTCTTTCCAATACTATACCTTTTAACAAAGAATCTTCAGATGTGCAATTTTAAGTATTAAATGACTTCAACCGTATGGTCCATGTCTCTATGCACTACAGCATTTCTATAGATCCTTCCATACTTGTGGAGAAGAAAGTGGTTTATTTATATATTTTTATGGCAACTCCAACATAGATAAGTATTTGTATCGGATATATGGTTTGAGGGGTTCATTCTTTGTTAGTTTTGACTTTTGCTTATCCATTGATAAAACTAAACCTCCATTCTCAAGTGAGATTTATGTTCAGAAGTGTATCCGTGTAAATGTTCCTGCTTTTTCTTCATCTGATATGCCAAATCTTCAGGATTTACAAGCTAAGAAAAGGCCTTCCTTGGATTTCATGGAGAGGGTCCAGAAAGACATTAATCCGAGCATGCGTGCAATACTCATTGATTGGCTAGTGGAGGTAAATTATGGTTCTTGATGTTATTGCCAGGGCATTTTTTTAATTCTCACCCCTGTATACCCTACCATTTTAGGGCTACATTTACCTTATGACGGCCAGTTATTATTTGATAACCGGGGCTGTCTTGCATTTTAAAAGTTCATTCTCAATATCATCAAACATTCATCACATTTTCTTAGAGTTCGGTTGTAGATCTTTCTTCTGGGTGATTGTTGATTTTAACATTTTGTAACTGTAGGTTTCTGAAGAATACAGGCTTGTCCCTGAAACTCTATTTTTGGCAGTCAACTACATAGATCGTTATCTTTCTGGCAATGTGATAATCAGGCAACAGTTGCAACTGCTTGGTGTGGCTTGCATGATGATTTCAGCGTAAGAAAATTTTTACACTTGCTTCTGTCTTCTGAGCAATCTATGTGTGTTTGTGTATGCATGTGTATAAATGTGCACTAGGATAGGACTATTGATAATAAATGAAAAAGTGATTATGTTGGCAGCAAGTACGAGGAGATATGTCCGCCTCAGGTGGAAGAGCTTTGCTACATTACAGATAACACATACAATAAAAAGGAGGTTGGGTTCTATTTTCATCTGCAATTTCAAATTCTTATTTAAATTGCTTTATTTTTCCCAACTTTAGAAGCATTGAGCATTTTAGTTTCTGCAGGTTCTCCAAATGGAATCTGCTGTATTGAATTACTTGAAGTTTGAAATGACAGCCCCAACAGCTAAATGTTTTTTGATGTAATGCTTCCCTTCTCATTGAAATACCAAGTACTTTCCTTGCATGCTCCTTTTGATATTGACTTGTAATTTACTACAAATTTTAGGCGTTTTATTCATGCTGCTCAAAGAAGTAACAAGGTATGCTTGTGTTGGAATGTACTATTTTTGTATTTTGCTATCTTTTGCTTTTCTTTTCATTTAGTTTTGTCCCGGTAATATACAAAACATCATAATGATATAGTATCAGTCGTGGCTACTACTGATTATTCCTAAGGTCTATGCTTTCTTTCTTCTGTTTAAGCCGTTGAGGCACTGAACTTTGTTGTTCAAAAGTTGTTTTTATTAAAACCATCATAGCATTCAGTGGTAGCACATACTGTCTTTTGTAGGCCCCATCAATGCAGTTTGAGTGCTTGGCCAACTACATTTTGGAGTTATCACTTCTGGACTACAAAATGCTCTGCTATTCCCCATCACTAATAGCTGCTTCTGCTACTTTCTTGGCCAGTTTTATACTGTACCCTTTGAAAAAACCTTGGGTATGTGAGAAAATGCCATTTTCCTTGCTGCTGAGATGTTTCCTTTTTTTTTCATTATTCTTCCATGACATAGTTTAATTTTGTATTTCTTCTGATACAGAACTCTACCTTGGGGCATTATACATTCTACCAACCCTCTGATTTGTGTGACTGTGTTAAGGCACTACTTCGTCTCTTCTGTGACGGTGGTCTCTCTAATTTGTCTGCAATCAGGGAGAAGTACAGTCAGCATAAGGTGAGTAGAACCTCTCTTTCTTCTGGAATAAGATGTACCTGCCCATTAGACATTGTAAAGCAATTTTAGAAGGCAAAGACCTTTTGCCAGCGCTCGAATTCTTTGCTAGTAAATATACACTAATATTTAGAAACACATTGCATAACAAAAACATTTGCTATTAAGAAAACCAGGATAGGAAATCTTACTAATGTGCTTTGCTGAACTTGCATTGAATAATAATATTCTATGACACAGTCCATTTTGAGTTAGTGAAACAGACTTATGGTGGATGTGAAAATAAATATGGTGTTGGACATTCCGAAACATAGTAGGTTTGTAACACAAGGATCATTTTATGAACAACTACTTTTATGGACTTGTTTTCAATAAGCATATTGATTTACAAATTTCCATTTGATCTCTGAGTGGAAAATTTTCTGAAATTTATGTAAATTTCTGCTTAAGTGCTTATTATTGTATTGATGCCAACTGATGTGCTTTCAATCTGCGACAGTATAAATATGTGGCAAAAAAACACTGCTCTAGTTCAATACCACCTGAGATTTTTGAAGACCCGAGTTAGTAGGCGTGTGCATTACCATTTCATCATGCTGTTGCAAATACTCTTGCAGATCTGCTGGCAGTTTACTTTTCTTCTCTTCCCCCCCCCCCCCCCCTTTCTAAATGATGTAGAGCTTAGAACCCCCTTCTCAACTCTCTATATTTTGTGGCAGAGCCATACTTTTATACAGTGAGTTTTGACTTTTGACCTCTGTTCTGTAGCTTTTGCCTTAGCTGTTTAGACAAAACGAACCAAGACACACAGTAATGTTTGTACATTGCATCTTCAAAAATATAGTATATAGGAAATGCTAAGTACACATACTTTTTCTACATGCTGTTGCGTTAATGCCCATGGATATTAATCTTGGTATCATTCTCTTGGCTTTGTTATTATATATTAGCAATTGTAATTACTATTTTTTATAATTATATATTTTCATATTAATTATTTTTTTTCATAAATATATAGAACAGAAATAAAAATAGTAAGTGATGGATGTAGAATCACTGAATCAGCGATAGGGCTTGAGAACCCAATATAAAAGCGTCAAAAACAGATCCAGTGACCGTTTGAAATTTGAATTGAAACCATCAAGCATAACCTGACAGCCTGTGACTTTCCAACCAGTGACAGACCAATTTAAATTTCCCGAGACCAAACGGAAACCACAAAATACCTATTACTAGCCCGGTTGAGTGGCACCTTTTCATTCACTTTGAGAGACCCAAAAAACCCAACTCGGAAACGCTTAAATAAATGACAAGTACAGTGGCCCCACAAGACGCTCCCTAACGTTTACATTATCGAGCAGGATAAACGGTCAGGATCTCTCGAGAATTCAAATCACCTCCTTCCCCGCCTCAAAAGCGCCATTAAAATATAAATATTAAATCTCTCTCTCTTTTCTCTCACCTGCAAAAATCTTTCAAAATCTTTCAAAAACTCTTAGCAAAAGACTCTCAAGTCCCTGCCTCTGTCTCCCGTCTCGTTCTCTTTCTCTTTTTATTAAGTAATACACATGTTCTTCCACTAATTTACTTTCTTGTTCTTGTTAGAAGAACAAAAGAGAGAGGCATTAATTCTTTCCACAAAAAGCAGCGAACTGGGTTTGATCGGGAAAGAGAATGACGACGCAGAACCGGCGTTCATCGTTTTCCTCGTCGACGACGTCGTCGTTGGCAAAGCGCCACGCGTCGTCCTCGGAGAATTTCGCCAAGTACATGGCGGTCCCACCGCATTTGGCCAAGAAGCGAGCTCCACTCAGTAACGTCACCAATCAAAAGAATGTGATTCAAAGTGGCTCAAAAAGCTCGGTTTCATCGTCTGTTTTGGTGGGTAACTGTTATTTTCTTCAGTATTTTGTTTACTTTAAGAGAAAACGAAGGAAAAGAGGAGAAAATAAGATGCTTCAGCTGAGGTCTGGATAATTTGCACGTTTTGTTAACGACTTTTGTTCGTCCCCCCCCCCCCCCCCCACAATTTTTATCCAGAGTTTTTTTTACTGTTCCCTTTAAAAAAAGTATTTTTTACATATAAATTCGTAGCACTTTGGTCTGAACATGTTTGCTTGGTGAGAAAATAGAAAGAAAAGAAAATAAATAAGAACAAGGTATTTATGTGCTGTGTGCGTACAGCTCAATATGGAAAAGAAAAGATGCCTTTCCTAAACAGTTTAAACATATGATTACAGAGATCAAATCCGATCCTTTGACCAATAGTTTTGACACAGAATCATAGAGAATCAAGGGATTGTTACTTAATTTTGTAAAAATTATCTTCACCTACAGAGATTAAATCACATGATTATAGGGACAACTAGCAGCCTCATTCCTCAGAGAAAAGAACGAAAGCCTAAAGGAAAAATTTGGTAAACAACTAATTTCCCAATGCTGCCATTCAATTATCCAAATTAGGATTTTTGGTAATTGAGGATAAAAACGAATAGCCTGAATTAAACAGACATTCTATTTCCTGTTTTGTTAAGGAGTGCTATTATGTTAGCATTAATTTATCGTCTTCATTTCTCTGGTTGTTCAGCAAATTGTTATTGTAATAGGCTTTCTTCTATCTGTTCTTGCTTCTGCTATTCTTATCACAAATACATTCACTTATCAAGAAATTTCATTAGGTGTTGAATTTTAAAGTCATTATGCTTCTCTTTGAGGCCATCACTAACAAAATTTCATGTCTGAAGGTTCCTTGCTCGACTAAACTTACCAAGGCCAAGAAGGCACCTGCAGCCAACAATGCTAACACAAGCATTTCTGGGAACTTCTTACCAGCATCCGCAAATGGGAAAACAAGCACAGCTGTCCCTGTTTCTTGTAAGGTTACATCCTTGCCTAGAAGTGATGAAAATGTCAAAACAAGCGCCCCCAGCATTGCTGCTGCTGTTTCTGTTTCTTGCAGCATGGATGTTTCTCCTAGTAAATCGGATGCAAATTCAGTTTCAATGGATGAGTCAATGTCTGTTTCTGATTCTTTCAAGAGCCCTGAAGTTGAATATTTGGATAACAATGATGTTGCACTGCTTGATTCTATTGATAGGAACACTTTCAGAAACCTCTACATTTCAGACCATACAGAAAGAAAAGGTACTTTACATTGACTCCGCCATTAAACATTGTGTCCTGTTATCTTAATAAGCTAAATTCAGGACTTTAAACATTCGTAATTTATTGTTTATTTATTTTCTTGTAGAGAACATTTGCAGCAGAGATATATTGGCAGATATGGGAACAGATGATAGAATTGTTAATGTTGATGACAATTACGTGGATCCACAGCTTTGTGCAACCATTGCTTGTGATATCTATAAGCACTTGCGTGCATCCGAGGTTTTCCATCTTCATCCACATTCAATCATAAACCTTTGATGGGAAATATTTGTATTTTCAATTTTCCTCATTATTTTAGATGAAGCTCATTCCTTTGAAAAATTAAGAACAAATTATTTGATTATCCCACTGTTGCAATGATTTTGCAACATCCCATAACATTGATGTGGCAAAGTTTGATCTTGTCTTTCCGTCATTTCTATTTGGTCCCTAAACAAATAGTCTTTTTCGTGAAATTTCTGTATTGTGAATGATTTCAAAGCCTACTTTTTTCTTCTTATCTGTCCTTCAGGTGAAGAAAAGGCCTTCAACAGACTTCATGGAGATAATTCAGAAAGACATAAATGCCAGCATGCGTGCAATACTGATTGACTGGCTTGTGGAGGTAACTTATTTCCTTTTACTGTTACAAATTTAAAATTTCCTATAAGTGCTTTGGTAAATATGTAATTTGATGATTACTTTCTCACAGCTAGGAGGGAATATATGACAATAAGATTTTAAAAAAAAAAAACCATCATCCTTAATTTTTTTTTTTTAAACTTACAAAAGCTAATTTCTATATTTCACTGTAGGTGGCTGAAGAGTACAGACTTGTACCGGATACATTATATTTGACTGTAAACTACATTGATAGGTATCTTTCAGGGAATCCCATGAATAGGCAACGCCTGCAACTGCTTGGTGTTGCCTGCATGATGATTGCTGCGTAAGAAAACATCTGCCCTCCATTTTCTGACCTTCTTACTTAATGATATCTTAACTTTGTCTTACAACATTCACAATGGAAGTAGTATTGACAAGAAAATGATCAACATGCAGAAAGTACGAGGAGATTTGTGCACCTCAAGTGGAAGAATTTTGCTTCATAACTGACAACACATATTTCAAGGAGGAGGTATTGCTTCTGTCTTTCAATTTCTGATCCCTGCATTTTTTATGGCCTTCCACTATTGTTGGTATTCTGCCTAGCCTGCATTATGATTCAGCATTTGTGAGCCTCCAGGTTTTGGAGATGGAATCTTCCATCTTAAATTACTTAAAATTTGAAATGACAGCGCCAACAGCTAAATGTTTCTTAAGGTAAGAAAGACTTTTTGTCATTTTTTTTATATTTTTGTACTTATTCACTGGGCTCTGTGATTGACTTTGGATCAACTGAAATGGCATGCAGGCGATTTGTTCGTGCTGCTCAAGGGATAAATGAGGTATCCATTGGAAGTTGATTTCTCATAATGTTGAACAGCTTTTTTTGATGCACAGTGTTCCAGTTTCTGTGAAATTTTCCAACTTAAAGTTGTTTATGTAATCAATAATTCAGTATTAGGATTGATAGGACATAGGAGGATGAAATAAATAGCAGACCAAAACTGGCTATAACATTGTAACTTTAATCAATAATTGTGTCATCATTTCAATTACATAATGAAATAGTTTTCGTGCATAACTGTTTATCAGGAAGGCTAGTCTCCACTCTTAAAACCTGTTCTAATTATTTGCATCTTGCAGGTTCCATCAATGCAGTTGGAATGCCTAGCAAACTACGTCACCGAATTATCTCTTCTGGAGTACGGTATGCTCTGTCATGCTCCATCACTTATAGCTGCTTCTGCAATATTCTTGGCAAAATACATACTTCTTCCTACAAAGAGGCCTTGGGTATGTATCAATCAATAATCACAAACATTAGCCAGTTTTTTTTTTTTTTTGTCAGCTGCTGATTATTATTATACCATCTTTTCCTAAAATTCTAATATAACTTAGCTTGATTATCTAATTGTTTGGTTGCAGAACTCTACATTGCAGCATTACACACTTTACCAGCCTTCTGACTTAATGGAGTGTGTTAAAGATCTGCTTCGCCTATGCTGTAGCAGCCAAAGTTCGACTTACCTTCCATCAGGGATAAGTACAGTTTGCATAAGGTAATATCTATTACTCAGTTGCATGGAAATATGTGTTAAATTCTGCTTGATATTGTGATTCAAGGTTTTGATGTTCGATTGTTTGCACCTTAGTACAAATGTGTTGCCAAGAAGTACTGCCCTCCATCAATACCTCCAGAGTTCTTCCTGAACCACGTGTAGTAGATATATGCTAGCGATGGATGTTACCAATGTCCCGTTGGATGGATTTCAAGTCACCATCCTGCTAGCAGCCGCGATGTCCTGTCCTTTCCCAAGAGATCATAATTTCCCTCAATTGTAATAATTTTTCTTTTAATCTAAATGTTAATGTAGAGTACAATGTAGATTAAAAGATTTTGTGCATCACATATTTCTAATGAAAATCAGAATGTTTTCAAATTTATTTTCTCCTGTCGTCCGAGGTTAATTTCTAGAATTTTTTTCTTCCTATTTTTATGTGCTCTAACTTTCGTCTACTTCTTTAGATCTTCTCTTTAGACTTTAATGCTCTGCTATTCTTCTGAATGCCTTTTAGAATTTATCTTTAGAAAACCGTTCAAAGTACCCGCTTTCCCTTTGCTTTTACTTCGTTTGACAGAATTTATTTTGATTTTGGAAGGGCAAATAAGTCTTTTACAAAGAGATTGTTGTATTTTCGAAATTCTAATGGCACATGTCAGGGAAAAAAATGAAAAAAGACACGATTAAAATTATTTTCTTTGTCCATTTATCACATATTTATGTTATCTCTTTACTTCAAAAAATGTTGAGTGAGAGAAATAAGGGTTGTAATGTAATAAATTTTTGAATATTTAGTGAGTGAGGGATTGGGTATTAGGATTCTGGATAATGAGTCAAAATATTACAGGACTCGACTAAGTTATAATTTTTGCAAGTAACAAACCTTACTTTAACACCCGCATGTGACCTTGGACCAGTGTGCTTTTCCTCTCTTCTCTAGGTCTCGTGTGATTTTCTCATTCGCTGTGTCACTAACAGAATTTGTAACATAGAAAAATTTAATATTATAATATTTGTAATCATCATTTTACTAATAAAGTTTTATTTTTTTGTTTTCGTTCGTGGATGTAGGTTAAAAACTGAACCATGTAAATTTTTGGTGTTTTCTTTTTGTGTTTATTTTTCATATTTTTCTAATTTTATTTTAGGTAAGGCCCTTTTTCACCTATCAATTTCCTAACAAAATATTGTATTTTGTGAAATCCTAATGGCACTTGTCAGGGAAAAAAGACAATTAAATTTTTTTTTTCATTTATCAAATATTTATTTTGTCTCTTTACTTAAAAAAAAATGTGAATAATTGATGTGTGTTCTGTTTGAGACAAATTGTTGTCCCAAAATATCAAAAGCTTTCATAATAATATTTAAAAAAATTATTTAAGTTATTTTTATTTATATATAAAAAAATAGCAATTTTTTAAAAATATTAAATAGAATTACCATAATGGGTATAGCTTACAGAGCTACATAGATAATTACATTAATGTAGCAATCTCTAACCTTGTACAATTTTTATTTTTGTTGCGCCCAAATTAACAGCTACAAACTAGTTTTTCCAATATAGCAGATTCGCCTTCTACTTTCCATAAGAAATACTAATTCAAAATAAAAAAAAACTTTGGCTTATCTCGGTAATATTTCCAGTTTTATTATAATTGTAACAGTAGTGCAATCTACTAATTAGACTCGACTCGATCGCTGCTAAGCTAATTTTCTAGTTCAACGGGCAGCAATATCTCCCTAGCCAGTCTCTCCTCTACACACACACACAACAAGCATGGAACCTGAATATTTTTACAGTTACAAGTACCAAGTACGCCGAATGAATACAGAAACACCATGCATCGGCTTCGACCACATAATATCACCGGACGACACCGTATTCATACGCAACAAGCTCCGGTTCGCCGCGTTAGACATGGACCAACCGGACCCAGTTCGGCACCTTGTTTCCACGCTAATGCAAGGGCTATTCGATGAAACGCAGCTACAAAACTCTTACTTACCGTTCAACGATCCGGTGCCGTCTCAACATCGAGTCAAAATTATGCTCCAAGTAGTTGACGCAGCCAAGGCTGCATTCGCCAACAGCAGCAACCAGATTAATCGACAACCTATCCAAATCGGGGTCCTTTTCATGGTGAAAAGGAAACAAATATTTGCCTCAGAACTGATGCGTACGCGTACTTAAATTAATGGGGTGCCCTCTCGATGTCATTTCAAGTTGCATTATCAATTATTTTTTTGATTATACGATAATAAAAGTTTATTGTGTTTATTTATTATTTTTACGTGTTTAAATTGTTGATTTTTTTTTTTTTCAGAACTTTTTATCTTTTTATGTCAAACAAGGATTGATTGTGAATATCCGCTCGGAATCATTAAAACTAGCTGAATATAATCCTCTAATAGTTATTTATATTTTGATCTCCTTAAGCATGTTTGGGCCAAGTGTCAGTAAGTCAGTTAAAAATCTTGTATTTTTACCCTTCCATGTTAAAAAAACACTTGGTTTTCTATAAATCAATACCTCCCTCGTGGGTCCAGAGTTCGGGTTGTTTATGAGAGATTTATCTCTCTGTTTAATCCACATTATATTAAGATTAGTTGTAGGCTGGAGATTAATGGTGATTGTTCGGATCCTGCTGAAGTAGACAACTTTTTTTGTAATCCGAGCTACTTTATTGGTACAAATTATTGAAGAGCTTGGTCTTGTGCGTTATATTTTCTTTGTTATCTGGGGGAAGTGAGAAGTGAGGCTTTTCATTGTGATCTTGTCCGGTATAAAATATGACGAGATGCAATTATTATTTCCTACTGAATTTTAATATGGTTTTCCTTTGATTGAAAAAAGAAAAAAACCTAATTGACTTATTAATAATTGATGTGTAACGTGTAATATTAAGTAGTTAATTCAAATAGCCCCGCCCTGATCCTTCTCATAACCAAATTCTGGACGTATTTCTTTTATATATCAATATATGCATAAGTATGCTAGACACTATTTTTGTTGTTGTTGATGTTATGCAAATTTTATTAAACTGACAAGTGTACGAATTTATTATAGAATAAATTAACAGTAACGAGTGTCGATCCCACAATAAGGTGAATTTTAATGGCGTGTAGAATTAATTTTCTAAGTGGGTGGTTGGATTTATAATGAAAGTAACGTAAGCTATCTTATAATTTAAATTAGAGCGGCGATAATAAACTTTTAAAGTGAAGTGATTTGATCTCTGGATTTGTACCCAACATGTACTATGAGCTTAACAATCTTTATTAATGTCAATTAAATCATGAAAAGAGATTTTTCACTCCTTATTTATCTTTTTAGGCTCCTTTTAAAGTTTTCGATTGTCTTGAATTCAAAATTACTGTATTTTTTGTTATATGATCTCTCATTCATTGTAAAATGATTATGATGCCCTCTAGAATATATAAAATACTTAATTAAAATAAAAATACATAATTAAATTATAAGGGAGTTAAAGACATAAAAGTAGGAGTGTTAGTGAGACTTAGAGTGTAAAATGACGATTTTCTCCCTCAGAAATACACATTTTTTAGCACTCAACAGTCGACACGCCATATATATATATAAAATCATTATCACGTGCGGATGCTCGCATTTTTTTTAATATGGACGCAGTTATTAAATTATATAATTTAAAATAATTAATTTTTTAATGAACGGTTAAACTGTGTAGTTTAAGAAAGTTAAAAATTAACTCTCTTAAACCCAATTGTTTAAGTGTGTTCCGGAATATATATATATATATCAGAGATATTACACACTTCATCCATAAATCTCGTGACAGAAATGCCACGAGAAGAAGAAGGCTCTGATGATCACTTACCCATCTCCGAACTCGCATCCCCATTTCGCCATCAACTCAACCTCTCATCTTTGACATATTTGAATCTGCAAGTGCTGCTCTCCCCAACCCATCCAAAGCTTCATATTTATCTACCAAGGCGTCGGCGTCGGCGTCGGCAGCTGTGGAAGGATTGGAGAGAGTGAGATTTGAAGGACGTTCGATGTTGGAAAAAGAATGCGTCATGTGTATCGATAAGTCTGAGGAAGGGGAGTAGAGGACGAGGTTGTTGTTAGGAGTATGCCATGTCAACATGTTTTTCATCAACATTGTTGCCATGTAAGTAAGGTGCGTTACAAGACATAAGCTTATAGTATAGTGCATCAACTAGTTGCAAAATCTCGACCCTCACCTAAGGATAAACATTTGATACCACTAATATTCGGAAAGACATATAACCCATGATCCCGTCCACATTTGTTAGAGGGGAATACAAACTGATACCAGTAGGCAATAGGGAATGTTTTTTTTTTTTTTTTTTTAGCACTAGGGGAAGGCCTTACAAACAAATCAAGGTTACTATTCTCAGGTCTAACATTATAAAGAACATAATTTGGTGCTAAAATTTGTTTAATATTTGTCATTGATCATTGGATATTAAGTTATTATAAGTGGATATATCTTGACGGGTTTGATTTTATGATATGATTTTTCATATTTTCTAGCAATAAAACTATGTTGTATTTTTTATGAGTTGGTGTCCAATCGTTTTGGATTTTCCTAAATATTTTTATAATCACTAATTAATGGCCTTAATTAATAACCACATTCAGCCTTATCTCGCCTAGTGCCTCGCATATTTGTACGGTCATAAGCGCGTTTCCGATCCTTTGTTTGAAACTTTTGGTTATGGTCTAAATTTCTCAAAATCAGATAGAAGGCCAATAATGATGTTGTTTGTTTTTGTTGCAAAGCATTCTTGGAAAGATAACATTGATTGCAAGTCACAACTTACATATTTTCTAAATTCTAATAATAACATGCAGGCAGATCCGTCGATACAGAAACGAAGGGGGGAAAAAAAAAAAAAGAAAAGGCCCGTAGATACATTACATACACATATTTTACAAGCTGAGGTCTAAGGCTCTAAGCATTGCATCTCCTTTATTTCTACCGTCTCCGCAGGACACGGTCGACTAATAATAACAATTGCCAATGCTTTGGAACGAGCTACTACTACACACCACATTGGGCCTTACTGGGCTCCAAGGCTGCACCCCAATCGCGTTGGTTCGGCATTTCATTGAGCCAGTGACAATCTTCAAATGCGCATTGCTCGTTCTTGACCTCCTCCACGTCAACTGGCCTTATAAACCTGGGTCCCCACGCAGGGGTCCCATCCTCAAATGAATTATGAGTTAATCTCTTCAAATCCGAGCCGTCAAGATTGATCTTGAATATCTCTCCATACGGCTGATAATGATGTGGGTTTGATATTGGCTCCGCCGACACACCTCCATAATCTGATGTAAACACTATACTCTTCCCATCCGGACTAAAGTACGGGTGGTTAGCCCGCCCAGCCGACCCGCTTTGAACCAACCTCCTTAACCCGGTTCCATTCGGGTGGATCAAATACATCTCAAAGCTTCCCGAACCCGGGTTATCCCGATCCGATGCAAACGCAATCCAATCCCCATCCGGTGACCAGCTACACATTGTGTCGGTCCATGGACCCTCTGTTAATCGGTGCAACCCGTTTCCCTCTCCTCCCTCTGCATCCATTATATATAAATTCTTATAACCCGTCCGACCCGAGCGAAATACGATCCATTTACCATCGGGTGAAACCGCAGGAAACGCATTGTTCTTGCCATTGGTGGTCAACTTTCTAACGGCGTTAACTCCGTCAACATCATCAACGTTGATAGAGATTATATCGACCTCCGAGCTTTCACTAGCAAATTCGGGTCCGGCGCTGGTATACACCACCGCTTCACGAACCGGGTTCCATACGGTTGAGAAAGCGTTTTTAGTGTAAACCTGTCTCCGGTTCGAACCGTCCGAGTTCACCACGTAAACACCCGGGAACTCGACGAACGCGATTCGGTCACCTTTAGGCGAGAAAGAAGGAAACGAACCATCGAATCTAAACAGCGAGATATCGGGCAGCGGACTTCTGATATTCTCGAGTAACAGGAGGGTGTTTCCATCTTCTCTGTTACTCCCACCTCTACACTTGTGGTACCCAACTCGGGATGAGTCAGCCGAGATGAACGGGTTAAGGTGGTGAGTTTTGGGTGACACGAAACGAGTCAACTCAGTAAACTCGTTTTTACCCAGGTCAAATAACTCAATATGGCGATAACCCGAGTTGGGTCTTCGAGTCGCCACTGCTATGAATTTATTATTACCTGGTGAAGTAGCTGGAGTGAACGCGTGGAGTCCAGGTGGCGTGACTCGTTGAATCGAGGCCGACTCACTTGAAACCAGTCCAGTTTTAGGCAGAACCACCTTGTATACGCTGATCCAGTCATCTTCTTCGCTTTTGCGATGGAAAAACAGAGTTGACTCGTCGACCCAACACGGCCACCCGCCGTTTTCGACTATCTTGACCCGCTGAGTCCCATCCCGAGTCAGGAAGATATAAATATCAGTACTCAGCATCTCCACTTCGCCATCCCAGCCTTTATTTCCATATGAAGCCACAGCCGTGTACTTACCAGAAGGAGAAACCGCAGGGCTAAAATCGGCAACTCCATATGGGGTCAGCCTCCGAGTCAAACCAGTCTTTAACTCGGTCGAGTAAACAGCAGCCCAACTAGTCCTTGGCTTACCGGGGTCCTCATGAGTTGACACGTAGATTAAATACTCACCACTCAGACTCGGCTTGTCTTTCATCGAAATCACACCACCGTTAACCTCGTTTAAATCCAGCAGAGGTACCTGCACACGGGTGGCAACTTCAGCTTCGTGCTGCTCAAGGGCAGTTCTCCATCTGGTGTTTCGCCGAGTATTGTAATAAACAGCATCGTAGTATATGTTGGATGTTCCGTTTCGTTCGGTGACGTAGATGAGCTGTAGAGGAGGTGGGTCCCGTGAGTCCTGAGGTCCCGGAGGTTGAATGAGGGTTTGATTGCGTAGAAGAAAGGAGAGGAAGGAGGGAGACGGTGAAGGGAAGTGACCGTTGAAATTCACAGATTTTCCATCAGTGATTTTAATCTCGTTGGCGGTCGTCGGCGGGTCCGAAACTGGGAGGGTATAAACGTCGAAGGCATAATCTGATCGGCCAAGAGTTGTGAAGATGATGCTGCTCCTGCTCGAAGAATCTTCGTCCGCCGTAGCACCGAAGACGGCTAAAAGCAAAGAAAGAAGCGAATATAAAATTGTTTTGGGTTTCATCGTTTAGTTTCTTTAGTTCAGTGACTGGAGCTTGTGGCTTTGGTCTCTCAGAAAAATTTGTTGATTCTTATCTTTTATAGGGCGATTTGTTTAAAATTTGTGTTGTCAGAGATGACGCCGTCGGATGATTTTTTGGGGGCGTTTCTTGATTTTTATTGGAAGTAAGTTCGAGAGTGTTTCGAGACTTGCCGGTCAATTTTTATCCAAATCCACAAATGCGTTAACTAGAGGGAGGTTGGTGGTCGTCTGTGTCCTTCTAATGTTTATCGGGCCGCGGGCTCCATTAGACAAAGGACTACAATTTGGTTGGCTATGGCCTGAAGGCACATCCAATGAAAAAATTAATATATTTATTGATGAATGAAAAGAAAAATATGTTATAATTTGACGCGGGTGTTATTTGAGATTTGACGCAGCCAATAAAATTACTAAAATACAAGTAAATATCTTCAATCGCAATCTTAATACGCAACCATCACGAATTCATGATGATATTGTTCGGTTATTAACAAGAATGAACAAGTAATTGTGTAAAAAGCTTAAATATTATTATTCATTTGTGCAAATTTATACACATCTAGAGAGCAAATAAAAAGAAATAACCAATTAAAGGAACTTGATATATAGAAAATGATAAGCGTTAGTAGAGAGTTGATGGATGCTATGATGAAGATGATTGCTCTGAATCAATGATTTAATAGGGGTGGTGGATGAGATTCTTTCCTAATATGCCCTCAGCAGATAGAGGTTCCATTGGAGATGCCAATCTTGGACCGCAGTATAGAGGATGGTTGCTTTGATAGGGGTTCATGAGTACAACAAGTTGATCATGCGTGAGTGAAAGATTGGGTTCATAAAGATGAGTGACACCAATGTTGTCGCACTGGACCAAAGGGGTTGAGGTAATGAGATGTTAAATTCAAACATCGAGTTTAAAATCCAGGTAGTTTCAACAATGGCAGAGGCAGAGGCAGAGCCAGAGGCAATGGCATGATACTCAGCTTCACAGACAAACGGGCACGGACAATGGTAGGTTGCATCTTGGAACACCAAGAGATAGGATTTGAACCAGGCAACATAACAAAAGCTAAGATTGAGGTAAAGTCATCTTTATTCCCACTCCAGTCAGCATCTATAAAAACCGTAAGATGAAGAGGCTGATGATGCTTCGAAAAGAGGCCAAAGTTAACAGTGGTTTTGAGGTATCGGAGTAGATATTTGGCAGCCGACCAATGAATCTCTGAAGAAGCACGTAGGGATAGGTAGAATCGAACCCGTTCCCAAAAAAAACAATTCGGTTCCATTTTTTTTAGTTTGGTAAAAAAATTATTATTTGTAACCTGAAACCAAACTGATAGGGATGGCAGTAGAGTAAATATGAGTTAAATCTACTCTACTCTAAACTTAGATTCATAATAAAAATTGAGATACGTATTTGTTCCATATCCGTCATAGATTCATGTTTTTTATTTTATATCTGAATTTAAAAAAGAACGAAATATTTATATCTACTCTAAATTCAGGAAAAAAATTTAAAATTCAAATATGCTCTAAATCCATCATAAATTTTAAAATTCAACAATCAAAAACTAATATTTTTTTGGAATGAAAATTAAAAACTAAAATTTACTGATAACAACTACATTACATAATTTCTCTAAAAAATCTAATAGATATTGTAGCTTATACTTTTACACAAAAACAAGTAAATAAAAAAGATAATAAAATATCTTTCAAAAGTTAACTTTTGAGAAAATTTTGTACTATCAAACTTTGAGAAAATTTTGTACTATCAAAATTTTGTACCATTTATGCTAGTGTATGGGGGAAATAATTATATTTCTTAAAAATGATTTGGCTAATATAATAAAATAAATTATCAATCGTTATTACTTAGTTTGTAATTTGAATGTTGCATGTGCATGTTTTAGGACTGACTAACCTTAATTATTTTTTCCTATTCTCATTTGAATTTACAAAACTTATTTAAGTTTTAAAATTTTTAAATACATGGTAAATACCACTAATATGTTATTAACGAAATTTATTATCATTTATAATTACATAATTGTTAATAAACTTTTAAAATAAAATAAAATTAAAAGGTAGATGAATATGGATATGGATCTAAATCTTAACATAGATCTAGATCTGCTCCAAATCCATTATAGATTCACACATTGATATCCAAATCCAATTCAAACCCATTTTAAACTGACCAAAATCTAATTCGATTGGATTTGGATTAGGCGGATCTTAGGTCAAATCCGATGCATTGCCATATCTACAAACTAAAAAAATTGAGGATACTTTTGGAAATTTTGAATACTAACACATGGCATTATATTATAGGACATCATAAGCTCATAATCTTATAATACATCGTAACTCACTATAATAATATATATACACACATGTTATAATCAAACTAAAAAAAATCAAACTCTAATGTCTAAATCCAAACCAAATATGTGAATCACACATATGCATTCACACATTAACGACAACCAACTGCTACGCTTCATCTTCATCTTCGTCTTCATCCCTAGCTTTCTAGTTATTCCCTTTATTTCTTAGCTTATTGGCTTTTGTCACTACTCACTACCTTCTTCAATTTAGAGCTGCTATTACTGTCTTCCTTTGAGTTTGAACAGCCAATGACTGAGCCTCTACCTACTGGCATTGTGAAAGGTGAGCGATGGATCTTCATTTTCAATTCTTTTTTTCTTTAATAAAAAATTAAAATTGTGCTATTTGATTGATATTTATTTTCCTGTGAAATTGGAAATTAGGTTTCACATTCCATCTATAACTATAATTCTATAACTCTTGGGTTAAAGATAGATATTCAGAATTCAGTTATTGAAGGTACCATGCCTTTTTAACATTCGATTTTATTAATGGGTTATTTTCAAATACATCTTCAGAATTCAGTTATCGAAGGTACCGTTGCCAAGGCAGTATATCAAACCGAACTAAACTAATTGATTCTAGTTTGGTTATTAGTTTATTTCGATTCTTAAGATCCTTCACCAAACCGAAATGAAATTTTTGGTTTATCTTGATACTGATTAAAACCAAGCTGATGCCCTCCCTTAGGAGCATGCATACATTAAGTCAATTTGTTAATAGAGTCGGCAAAGTCTTGTTAGGGATATGTTTATGTTTTGAAATGTACAAGCATCTCCAAAAAAATCTTCAAATAAAATTTTATTACTTATTTGAAAAGCCACATCAGCCTTTAGGACTCCAAAAGACACTCCAATTAAGATTCTTCAAATAAGAAATTATTCTCTCTTTAATTTTGTAGAGTTACTTTTTTCCTCTTCAATTTATATTTTATTACTTTTTTTTGGAAAAAGAGAGAGTAGTGTTTTAATTATCATTTACTTTTCCTTTGAAAAAATATTTATTTGATTAAAATAATATTAAGTTATTTCTATTTGAAGAGCCTTTTGGAGAATAATATATTTTTTCACTTTTTTTTGGCCATATAGCTAAGCAAATAAATATTTGAAGAGTAAAACTAATAGAAACTTTTGGAGATACTCTAATAATGATTTTTTTATATATAGTTGCATTAGTTGATGGAGTGCCATCATTAAGAAGAAGTTTGGATGTTGATGCAAATTCTTTGACTCCATCAAGATGAGTGTGCTCAAAAGCTCCCCAATACCATGCAAAATTTCATTGAATATGTCTTTAAATTCATTTGAGACGTGAGCAAAATTCATATTTGGCGAAGAATATGGCCATGAATGAATAAGGATTAATTTAACTTTCCCACCTTGCTACTCTAAGCTTGGGGGTACTTCCTGGTGAGGAAGTTATGGGCAACTTTCCATATTTTGTATTTGGAGTACTTCACTTAATTTTTTTTGTAGTATTGGGTTTTAGAGGTAACTATCATGCACTTTTAAGACTTGAGAGTATTATTATGATAGATAACTCTTCTATGAAGTTTATAATATTTAAATTCATTAGTTTACCTTTGTCTATTTGAATGATATATCTTAACTTAGGTAATGCTTCTGTTGGGAAAGAAATAAACCATTAATTGTGGGAATAACTTCAACAGCCAAGAATTAATAGTGATGGCCAAGATCTTTCACCGATAACTATGGAAAGAGTGCTTGAATGAAGTCGACAATGAAGCACCTAGATTTCCTTAGAATTATTAAATTATTTACATACATTAAGAAAAAGCCAATGAGAGTATTTGTTTTGTACAAAAATAGATAATGTTTGAATGAGAATCAACAAACCCATATGATAGCAAAAACTTCCTTAATTCATTTTATTAAGGATGAAAAGCCTATTTTAGGCCATATATT
Organism: Luvunga scandens; assembly: GCA_030449905.1. Taxonomy (NCBI): domain Eukaryota; kingdom Viridiplantae; phylum Streptophyta; class Magnoliopsida; order Sapindales; family Rutaceae; genus Luvunga; species Luvunga scandens. The sequence continues at coordinate 2,570,247 of JASUUG010000798.1, read as the reverse complement.
GCTTTTCTAAGATGACAAAATGTAAACTTCTTCACTAAAATGGCTATGTAAAAAAGGCATTGTTAACATTTAGTTGCTGAACAAGACAATCTTGAGAAAGTGTATTAGAAATAATCAAGCTAATCATGCTTGGTTTTACTACAAGGCTAAAAGTATCATGGTAGTCAACACTAGATCTTTAATGGAAGTCCTTTGCCATAAAACACGCTTTACACCTCGCAATACTTTCATAACAGTTATGTTTGACACGATAAACCAATTTACAACCAATAACATTTTGTTTAGAGCTAACTCATTGGCAAATCCTTTGATAGTTCATGATATTTGCCTATTGGAACGTTACTACCCTGATGTAGTTGTGTAAAAGGCTTAAATATTATTGATTCGTCTATACAGATTCATACACATCTACAGAGCAAATAAAATGAAATAATTTAGATGATCCTAAATTAAAGGAATTAGATATACTAGATATACAACCTTAACATTGAGTTGATTGATGCTATGATGAAAATGGTTACTCTTAATCAATGAGCTAATAGTGGTGGATGAGATTCTTTCATAATAGTTATCATTGGCCACCTTTACCATGGCTTCAACATTATTGACCTCTATAGTGGAAAGATTATTTATCCCCTGATTATTGATCAATTGATCATCATTCTGTTTATCCTGTCTTATCCCATCGATCACAATTTCTTCGTGATTGGTGAAATTTGTTACTATATAAGCACTTCTCTAGGCTAAAGGCAACTATCGGTGATTTCAAATCATTCGCTTGAAGCCCATTGGTTTCTACGCCACATGCATCTATCTCACACTCTCTGTGTAACATCTCAAATCCAACATATACGGTGCTCCCAATAAAGGAAGTTACTAACAAGTTAAGATCTTTACACACAGAAATTTTAAACTAAGATTCCTTAAATTTTTAATCAAATAAAATCAACAAATTCATATGTCTGACATTAGATAATCTCTCTCAAAGACATAAATATAACAAAATCTCAAAACTTTCTAATTACAAGTTCATAAATAAATAGATTTAAAAGGAACATGAGTTTATCCTTCTCTTATTCAACTAGAAGAAAAGAAATGAATCTCTAACTCCAATGCTAAGCACACCTCTTAATAAGATACTTAATCTGTAAAAAGTAATGACGAGGGCTGAGTCGTTAACTCGGTAAGTAAAATAATTCTTAACACGCTAGGCTTACCAGTACCAAAAATATTACAAGCCTTCTTTTTTTATCAAAACATATATTATAATTTATAAAATGATTTATTACAACAAAATGACATAAGTTCATAGTAATTTAAAATATCAAAAGCATAGTTAACTATGAAAGCATATAGTATAGCATACATGCAGAAAACAAGAGGATAGCTCATATCGCATAGTGTCATATATACTCCTAGTGACCCTGCCTGAAACAGAATCAGAATCAGAATATCGTGTGTACTTAAAATAGAAACCTAGCACTGGTCCAGAACATATATGAATCGTACTATACGATCAGAATCAAAATCAAAATCAGAGTAAATTTGGACAATGAGCCAAAACATTCAAATTAGTTTTTCATATGTAATGAGTTCTACGTGGCACTTTGCACTGTATCTAGAACTTCGTGGTGCTCTGGCCCTCAAGAGTTGGCCCACATACAATCATAAATAATTTAAATCGTACATATGTATAAAATATTCGTATCAGATTCATACATGTCCATAACAATAATTTAAGCTTGCAAGTTATCTTATAAATAAAATAAAAAAGGTAATCATATAACAAAATAAATTACATATTTAAAACCATTTATAATATTAAGTTAAAATCATTAAAAAAAACATAAATTTTATATTTGAAAATATTTACATAAATTAATTTTGTTATGAAAAATAATTAATTTTCAAAGAACTATAAAAATGCATGTACTTATATTAGTATCAAAATAATCATACTTATCTAGTATATTAGGAATGAAGTTATTTACCTTGATAAAAGCAATGATTTAAGCACTCCTCTAAGCCTCTAACAGCTCACACACCTCCAATACCTTAAACAAATACAAGTTATAATCATTAACAACTTATTTTAAGAACATGATTTTCTAATTCATACCCGTACAAGTCTGATTCCTAAAATTTTAACTCTTAATCTAGAAATCAGAATGACACAATATTTTTTCAAACTATTGTCGACATCCATGAGTATCTTCCAAAAATTTTCCAAAAGGATCTGACATCAAAAACATTTTTAAAACTATTTATTTCTTGATAATTTTGAAACTGTCTCACAGTGCCTTAACTAGACAATATGGATTCTGAGATTGTTATAAAATTAAACATGAATTAGAAAATTATGAAATTAAAACTAAAAGCACTAGACACATGTAATAACCTCTGTCTAAAATCTCAGAATTTTTCGAGTTCATTTGGCCGTACAAAATTTTTTTTGAATCTGGTCGTTCTGCTGGAATCACAGTTTTCCAATGCAATAGAGTCAGATTCGAAAATCCATATAAAATAAAAAAAAATCAAATTTTACAAAAAAAAATTATTCAATAAGCCCTACATGTCTAGTTTTCAGAAAGATAAGGTTTGTTTCAAGAATCATTCCTAAGGTATATGTTTAATTTCAAGATATTCATTCTGTCAGAATTGTCTAATGTATTTATTCTGTTCAGAATTAATAAACAAAACTCAGCAATAAACTAAAGCCCTAAACACAACTTAAACTCATGATAAAACCATGCCAATAAAAACCTTAATAGAGTGATAGAAAAACATATGGAGAGTAGAGAGAGTAAAACCTATTGTCGTTAAGATTCTTTCTTAAGAAAGGGTTTAAATCCTATAGTATAAATAATGGAGTATTAAGCAATAGTGAAAATAGAAAAAAAAATGTTGTGAAAATATTGTGGACTTAAGGTTATAAAGGAGAGAAAAGTATAAATTTATAAGGAGTCATAAGAAATCTTATTAGGTGTTAGAAGATATAAGTTTTTCTTAAAATTACCCCCACAAATAATCCTTATTAGTAAGAATAATAGTGTCATTTATAAATTTTAATAAAAAAAATTCTATAATCTAAAATTGATGAAAATTTTTGGCGTTACACTCTGTCCAAATCCTTTGCACATGCGACTATGCCATACATTTCGACCGTGCCATGCTCCTAATCGGGTTCTTGATTGTACTTGGATACCCATGCAATCTATCCATACAAAGTAGTGGCCCAACATTTAACGTTGGATTTGATCCATCTGGAATTTGCGTCACATCATCGTACCAATTTCAGTCTCTTTTGAACATTTTCTTTTTAACTCAGATTGCTGATCCATTTTCAATTATTGGGAACGATTTTAGAAATTAATGAGTTGAATGGCCAAATCATTGAATTTGGAACTACTGACCTCGCAATTACCTATGGAATAATGTTAATAATAATAACAACGAAGTATACTTGGTTTTATTACACTTAAAATTCTCTTACGTTTCATAACTGTGAGAATTAGAAACCATAATTTAGCATTCAGTGAGCAGACCAAATGACAAAAATTAAAAATTGACAACCATGAGTATTCACATTCTCAAAATTTCATTAATAATACATCGCTCGCTTACAATACGAGCATTATTTTTATTGAAATTCTGTTACTAGTTATATGGCTAATTAATGAGTACACACACACCCCTAGTCCCTAATTCGACTTGATAACCATTTTCTTCACTACACACGTATATGGAGAGGTTTGAGTTTCCACATGCATCAACAGTTCACTCACGTAATTACAGAGATGGTAATTAATCGGTTTATCACCTGATAGTCTCTATAGCATTTTCTTTTTAACATTTGACAGCCAGCGGCAATTTCAAGTGGATGGGTCGTTTGCTATAACAGTAAAAACAGACACCGACTATGGAAACTTAGTGGCCAAGACAAAGACTTGGTCAATGAAAAATATATAGCCATCTGCTTCATTTGTCCCTCTTCCTCTCACTTTCTCAAAAGCAGAAACAACACCAAGTTTTCCCAAGTGCTGTTCATTTCGACAGTCTGCTTCTTGCGATGAGTTTCTTGAGACCATCCGCATTGTATCAGTTTCTGATCACATGCGTTTCAGTTAGATGGATGCCATGCGAGAGCTGGGGCTTTCTCCGATGGCCGGGTCTCGATGGATTCTTGAAAATACTAATTGGGTTGCTTCTGTGGTCAACGTTTTCTGAGATTCGCTTCATACCCTCTTCTTCAATGTATCCAACTCTTCGTATTGGTGATCGAATCATTGTCGAAAAGGTCAACATTCCTCTGAATCATTTTGTTCTTTAATTCTTTTAGGTGGATTGATATTCTGACTGTCATCTTTAGAACGCTAGTAATTGACTTCATTTCTGTTTTGGTTGGCATTTAGTTTGACAATTTTGCTTAAAACAGCGCCTAATTGGCATATTTGTCCACTATTTTCTTACGAACTTGTTATGATAACTTATAGTTTATATCACTTCCCGATCTTTTTTAGAGAAGAAAATGCATTCTCATCCTTATGATTGTCGTGGTCCAGGAATATTTGTCATTTGGTTTTATTCCTTTGTTCGCATATAATAAGGTATGCTGCATTTCATCCTTTTTTTGTGTGTGTGTGTGGGGGGGGGGGGGGTGTGGGGGGGATGATGTAGAGTTGAGACCTCTGGATAGTTGTTCTTATAAACTTGCTTAAGCGTCTTCTAAAGAATGTGAAATTCAGAAAGGCATGCTGCGAATTTTAATTTTTGATTCGCAGCTAAAACTATTCTTGTATAGAGTTTGTGGTTTGCGCATTCTTTGCGTAGTAGGAGCTCGTTTTGGTTGGCCTTAATAGCTAGTGACTGAGGTTTCAATTCTAGTACTCTCAATTAGAAAGATTCAACTTAGAGATGTTATACTCAGGGGTAGATTTCCTGTATAGTGCCATTTCTTGCAAGTACCCAAAGCTTCCTAGTGGATGGACTTGATAAATAAGCATTGTTGCTCGTTGCTCTCATACATCCTGAGTAGCGGTGCACGTCTGATTTGATTTTCTTTTGTAAGAGTAAATTCCAATCTAATACAGCCAATTCACCTTTTGAATCTTGGAAGTTTTCCTATCTACAGGGGGAAGCAATATCTCTTGGTTCATGAGCCGTTGCTAGCAGTCCAGTTCTGCAGATAACAAGAGTCTTCCTATGAACTGCCTTTTTATTTTATTTCATCATATCCCCACAGAATACAAAATATATAGTTCACTTTTCCATCTCTCTTAGTAGTGAGTTTTGCTTTAGATGTCCTAAACGATTGTAATTTAATTCTTGGCACAGTTGTTGCAAGAGATAGCAAAAACAGGTGTCGCACTCAACCTAGTGGTTAATCTGGGACCAAATTTAGACTAGCAAAGGAAGAGCATTGTGTGTAAGCTCTGTATAATTTAGAGAGTGTGTGTGGTCATTCTATCATTAAGTGACTGGCTAGGCAGTAGTGGTTTCCCTTGAAGAGAATTAATTATCTGATCCATAGGTTGTGTTTTCAAGGTTCAATGAGCATCCTGATTGTATTTCTATGTCAAAATTTGACTGCATCTATAGCTTGAGTTCTTTCTTTTGTTTGGTGTCATATCTACTGAAACCTGTCCTGAATGTTATGAGTTTTTGTACACAGCATTTTAGTTTTTTGAGAATAAACCATTAGTGATTATTTTGAGTATTCACGTCATGTGTGATTTTCAAAGATGAAAGTAAAAGTGAGAAGAACAGATTTTATGTTTTAGTAATAGGTCTACAAATCTTTCTTTGATTGGTTTGATTGTGCATGTCAGTAATTAAAGCAACTCTGAATGGCCAACAATATTTGAATGTCACTTGCGTCAGTTCTTCTGTGAAATGCTGAAAAGATGATCTGGTTTCACAGATGTTCAACTTCAGAGTCGATGGATCTTATTAGTTGATGGATTTTATTTTATTTTAGTGTTTGTTTCTTAAATAACACAAATGTTTTCAAGCTAAGATTCTGTCTAAAATTACTGTCATTGTTTCTTGTTCTGTTGGTAAATTCTTCCTTTCTAGTTTTGATTAACACAACATTTATAACTTCTTCAGGCCTCCTATTACTTCAGAAGTCCTTCTACACGTGATATCGTAACATTTCGAGCTCCATTTCAGGTTTGCGAATGCAGTATAGAATATTCCTAAATGTTCATACTTAATGGTTAGTCTTTTTACTAAAGTACTATTATCTTCTTTTTTTTTTAATAGCATCCTGGGTTAGGGGAAGAAGATGTTTTCATTAAAAGAATCATTGCAAAAGCTGGAGACCTGGTTCAGGTTACAACTATTTCTTTCACCCCTTCATTAACTCATATGGGAATAAAATTTTGACTTCATCGGACATTCAATTAGGTTTTTTCCTGTTTAATCAAAGTAAGTTATTTTACTTTTAGTCCTGGCTATGCACTTCAATTGGAAAACAAACAAAGTGTGTTCCAATTACTGTGGTTAACTTCATTATTGTTTCCTGGCTATGCACTTCAATTTGAAAACAAATAAAGTGTGTTCCAATTACTATAGTTTTCTGCCCCATCAGGGAGCTACATTCATGCTGAGGTTTTCATTACAGGTTCGTGATGGGTCACTCTATGTCAATGGAATTGCTCAGCATGAAGATTTCATAGCAGAGCATCCAAAATACACATCTGACTTAACCGTACGTTACCCTATCTGTTATGTTCTTGTGTTTCTATTTCATGTACTACTTTTCAGCACTTGGCTATGCCAGCAGAATCTTCTCTTGAGCTGCTTAAAGTAACTGCAAAATTGCAATAACTTAAACCTTGTCACTGCATGATGTAAAAAAACCAAAAATATCATGTAGAAGCCCAGTGGACACCATGCTGTTGACATCTGTGGGCTTCATGATTCCTAATTACTTGCATTTGAGTTTATCATGTGCCTCAGATGGTATACCAATATGGTTGGTCTGCCCATTGTTTATTTTTCTTATCTCAGAGGGTCTGTGAACCATGCTTATTCTATCTTCTTTCTGATTTGCAGTATGTGCCCGTAGGCCATGTTTATGTGTTGGGGGACAACCGCAATAACAGTTTTGACTCCCATGTTTGGTAGTACTCTCTAGCTTTCATCATTTTTTTAATTTACTTTTTACTTTTGTATTTTCTTGAGATCAATCCTCAGGAGTACCATTTTTTATTTTTACCTGTATCAAAATTTTGAAGTAGTGTTCTTTCCTAAGGGAGTTTTGCAGCATATAACAATGTGCTTCATTTCTCCCTTTCTCATCTCAGGTTAGAACCCGTAGGTGCTTTATACCTTCAAAATTTTCAATATATTTTCCTCTTTGATGCCCCCTTTCTTATCTTTCAAATGTCGATTGATAATAGGGGACCTCTGCCTGTAAAAATATTGTTGGAAGATACCTTATGTGCTGCTACAGACCATCAGACAGCTGGCCCGAAAAGGAACGGAGATGAGATAATGACTGATCAAATTCCTTCCCGTATTGGTTGTATATTCACACTGCAGGTTATAAGCATGGCATGGTGCTGCTAATTTATGGCTTCTAACACACTTCTCTGTAACGATTCATGTGCTCCTTGTTTGCTGCTTATTTTATATGGTTACATGTTGCCTGATAGAGAATGGTATTACAATTGAACGTGCTGTAAATAGATTTCCACAAACAGCTGAGATAATGTCTAGTTTTGCTTACATTTCCCCAAAATGGACACAACCATGAAGCTTTCTTTTTCATTTATGCTATGACAATGGGCAGCCTAAATGAAATCATGTTTGGGCATGATACTTTATGGAAAATGCTTTCAGTTAGGCTTAAAGACATCGCACTTGTTCAAATTGTCGGAGTGAGATTTTTGTATAAACTCAAGCCCACAATTTGTGCATACAAGTATGAAGTACCTGCACGAACTGATTAATGGGTGAGTGGAGTGGAGTTGGCTTGTGGGTTCGGCATTGATTGCTGACAAACGACAAGCTTGACAAATAGAAATAACTCTTGAAGTGGTCCATTTTCTTTGAAGGTCCATAGTGGTGTCATCTCATTGAATTTTCAGTTGGGTACAAAAGTTTAGCCTAGACTTTTTTAGAATGTAAGCTTGCAGTTTGTATTGGATCCCACTTTTTCCGGTGAGTAAGAAGCTCCAATTGGATTTACATTCACCCAATGTCCAGAAAGCAACCTCTCCACTTTTGGGAAACCATTTGTTGAGTCAAAGTTGGCTTCCCTGAATATCAAAGGTAAGAGGTGTGTGGCTGGCACACTTGAGGACTCAATTATAAATAAAAAAAGAGAGCAATAAACATCCTTGGACATGGGTTTGATCATCATTATGCTATTGAAATTGTTCGTAAATTGTGTACAAGTGTTAAGTAAGTTTTTCTGGGAAAATTATCTTAATATCTGTTCATGGTGCATGACTGTTTTAGTGTTATCATGTATGGGGTGAAACTGTGTATCTCTTTTTCTATCTTGAGGGCCAACCACAGTGAAGCATAAAGTTAGCCAGAGGCAGTATTCCCATAGCTATTATTACCCACTATAACCGCAGCCCATAACATGTGCAAGTTCAAATTATGGTTCTTCATCTCCATTTTCTTCTGGTTGGTCGTGGTGATGACGACGAAGACTGGCACTTAAAATTTAAAAGTAGTTTTTAAAAAATTATTCACTTTTGAATTTCCACAATTTTCTTCGTTATTGATTCATATTTTTAAAACCTTGTTATACCGAACAACATTCCTTATTTATTAATCGGCCAATCTCACCATGTAAGTTCAAATTTTAGAAGTCCTTTTGCAGCAGATTCAACCGGTCGCGGACTCGTGTGTGTTGTAGTAATGTCATCTAGTTGACTCTGGAGATAGTAAATCCCAAGCGGGATGGCTCATTAAGTCGTTGAATTTGACATGAAGGCTCTCCCTCTCACCTGCTCCTCCCCCCACACTTTCATTAAGGAATCGCCGCGCGAACAGAAATTGTATGATTCGGCGGTCAACAGTGGCTGTCTTCACAAATATATTTTTATGACCCCTAATTTCCGCATCACTTGAAAATTTAATTTAAGTTTTGCTGATTTTTTTTTTTTAAATTTTATTCTCTACCTGACTCACACTGATTCATGATATCACATCATCGTATCAACCTGTTGAACTCGTTGGTTGCGCTGTCGTTGAAAGGAATGGGAACGTCGACGAAATGGGCGTGTCTCGTTGGCTATTTACAAGACTACCCTTACGGCTACAGTGACCCAAGGTCCTACAGAGGGACCTATCACGCAGCGTCGTTGACTGTTTAACAGCCGTCCACTGTGCTGTGTTGGCTGTGATCAAGTGTGGCTGTGTGGGCGGGCTTGCGTGTAATTATTGATTATTGATTTATGGGACAACCAGTAAAACGAGTGCATGTGTCGTTTCCCACTTTCGGTTAAAAACTTCAAATTCTTAATTATAACTTCAAGTTTCTTTTTTTTTTTTTTAAATTTACCAAAAAGTATGCGCGTGTCTATATACACTCAAGCACTCTTTAGAACATAAATTTTAATACATTAATAGATAAAAAAAAATACAATTTTTGATGTATTAAAATTTATATCTTTTGTATTTTAATAATAGGATGCTCTTCTACACACACTTGTCAAGGGAATTACACGGATAAAAATTCAAAAAAAAAAAAGATTTAATTTAAGTTATAATTTATATAGAACTCCCAAAATTATTACTAAAAAATAAACATCGAAGAATTACATATGCGCATGTGTGTGTGTCGACGATAACTAATGACAATTGTATTGTAATCACTCTCGTTATCTCATACAAATAATGAAGCTAATTATAGTTTTGTTTAGGTGACTTGTTTATTACAAATATAATATAAGATTTGGTGCATCGTAGACCTTAAGTTATGTAGGATTTGAAATTGTTGCGCAAGTAGGTTTGTATCTAGTGAACCGTGAATAATATTGTTATAATTTTTGTTGACTATTTGTACAACCTACAAATTGTACAACAGTTTTCTCACAACCCTAATGTTGTGAATAATATTGTTAGAATGTTTCAATCAAGTCTAAGTTTTGATGATGAGATAATGAAAATTTGAACCATAATGAGTTGAAATTCCACATGAACTATAATTAAGTATTAGCCACATACTTAATCAATGTACTCTTTAAAGTTGGAAAATTAAAATTGAATTCCTTTCACATCAAAATTGGTAGGATGTCAATGGATTGGATCTGATCAAAGAACCAACTGATTCAAATCTAATTGGATTGAATTTGGATCAGTTTAAAATAGATTTGGATATCTATGTGCGAATCTAATATGGATTTGGAGTAGGTCTAAATCTACCTTAATGTCTAAATCTATATTTATATCCACCCATGATTTTATTTTATTTTATTTTAAAAATTTCTTAACAATTGTGTAATTATAAATGATAATAAATTTCATTTATAGCATATTAGTGGCATTTACCATTTATTTGAAAATCTTAAAGCTTAAATATTAATTTTATAAATTTAAATAATAATAGGACAAAAATAATTAAGATTAGACCGTCCTAAAGCATGCACATGCAATATTGCAAGCTAACTAATAACACTAGGCAATTTATTTTATTACATAGGCCAAATAATTTTTAAGGAATATAGTTATTTCTCCTGCAAACAAATGGTACAAAATTTTGATCATACAAAATTGTATCAAAACTAATTTTTGAAGGATGTTTTATTATTTTTCTTATTTACTTGTTTTGGTGTAAAAGCATAAGCTACAACATTTATTAGATTTTTGAGACAAATTATAATTTAGTTGTTAGAAATACATTTTAATCTTTAATTTTTATTCTAAAAAATTATTACTCTTTTATTTGTTGAGTTTTAGAATTTATGTCAGATTTAGATCAAATTTTAATTTTAATTTTTTTAAAATTTGGAGCAGATATATAGATATTTATTTTTTTTAGTTCAAATTTAAATTTGGATTGAAAAACATGAATACATAATAGATCTAAAGTAGATACAAATATTAATTTTTATTATAAATTTAAATTTAAAACAGAATAGATTCAACTCATATACCTATGATTGCCATCCCTATAAATTAGGATTTTCTTTATATCTATAGAAGGAGCCAACTTGCATCGCTGCGCGATTAATTCCATGAAAATCGATTTGTTAGGGTCAACGTGATGCAAACAGACCACTTTTTGGGGCACAGAAGTCAATATGGTCGTGGACACGAGCTCTTACTGCTCGTAAAGTTTCAACTCAAACAACAGAGAATTTCATCAAAAACGAATTAAATTAAAAAAAAAAAAAAACCCTCAAATAATAGAGATATAGAGTGCAAAACATTGCATGACAATTATTCGCCAAATTGTTCATTTTCTTCATTGGAAAAACTTCGATAATATATCTAACTCATGTAAGTTTTTTATACATGCAAAAATCACTTAATTCCAATTAGTCCTTAACTATACGATAAATTATCATGAATATAAATATTAAGGATGTTTTATGTTCGTCAAAATCTAGCTATTGTCGGAGCATGACATGGCTGGAGTTTATGATATTGTATATAACATATCATGCTACGTTTATTTTTTTAATCAAAACAAAGAGAAACTGTAATAATATAACAGCTCGATCATCAGACAATAAATCATACATCAATTATTTTCCCTGGCAGCTTCAAAGCCTCCGACTTTTCTAGCATATTTGTCACCCAACACAGACACATAAAATATTTCTTACGATTTGCTTAATTATAGAATTTTGAACTCTTATTCCTTTCACACTTCCACTACTACAAAAATCCTTTACCATACAAATTAAATCAAATGTAGCAGTTCAACTTTAATCGACCTTTATTGCCAGTCGCCAAAGCAAAGTCAAAAGAACAACAAAAATATCTTCTTGGTTAGTTTATTTTTGAGTACTGTGGAAGGATGATGATGACAGACTTCTATGAATAAAGATTTAAAGATTTGGCAAATTTCATCATGCGCGATGTCTAAATGTACGCAATTTTAGGCTCATAAATTTCGTGGAGCTGATGCACTGAAATTCAACAGCCAATGAATTTGGTGGATGTGAAGGCCAGTTGTGGATGTGGGCATTATCTTTCTTTAGATAAAGAAGAATATATAAATATGTATGTAAATATCCTGAAATTAGAAGATTTTTTTTTTTTTTTTTTTTTTTTGGGGGAGTCCTGAATTTATCCATGCCTGGATTCTATGCTCATGAGCTTACAATTTCATTAACAGATCGATAAAGTTGGATATAAATATTTCAATGGGATAAAAACTCTTTTAATCCATATAATTCGAGCGAATCATTCAATTAATGCTTTTGAAAAATGCTTCAAAAGATTTTCAATTCGCTACTTCTATAGTTGTATAATTAACTTTTACAACTACTTTGATTCGCCTACATTAATGTTTTCTTAAACCTAACGATACGTCTACATCTAAGAAAGATATTTGTTATATCCTCTCTTAGGCTTGCGAACGGACATCGATCGACTATACAACACTTTTTTACAAACTTGTAAAATATGAAACATCAAAAAGTTCTTCACTATATGATAATAATTGAAGATGCCATTAGACAGGGAACTGCTTTGAGGTAGTTATCAATATCTAGAACAGTTTTTTATTTTTTTTTTTCTCTTTCTATGACAAGTGACTCAACAGTCTCATGCTCTCATATATTCTCAATAAGAGACCTTATCGAGGGGGACACTGAGCCGTTCCATTTGTGGGTGCTTTCTTTACAAGTGCTTTTAAGGAGATTGAGACAATCACTTATTCAAATTGTGCTTTCGTATACCCATTCAAACAATTCAGCTGGGCGTGGATCACCTTTTGACTAGCTAATTTAGTTATTATATCTTCCGTCGGGTTGGATTAGTTGATGCTTTTAACTTAATTGATTTCCTCTCGAAAAGAAAATATCTTACCAGAATTTCATGTGCCGACAGCCATCTACTCGTTACGATTATTATTAATTAAACCAAAAAATTAGTTTTAATCCACGGGAGTAATCTTTGTACAGCAATACTTAATTATTGATCACTCAATGGACCATAAATTATATATTGCCATATGTTTTTGATTTTATTAATTTATTTTTACGGGGTGGGCGTTAGGCGAAATAATAAGGTTCATCATAAAATTTAATTTCAGACCAAAAAACATGGATTATACGCTGATTGAATCATACCCTACATCCTACATGTATGCAACCAATCGCAAATCGCCGATCTCGATACATTAAATGTCTCAGGATTTTACTTATTTTTAAATGTCCTAAGAATTTATTGATTTAAGATACAATGTTACGTCTATCTTTGATCGGTCAAGGTAAAAATGAACCATACATATATCAGCTCACTCTTCATGCGGATGGCATCATTTTGTAAATTAAATGCAACCTTTAAGTAGTACAATGCAGTTCTATAGCAAAATAACATTATAGAAATGTTCGAATCTAAAATTTTAAAGTTTAGAAAAATACATAAACTGTACGGTTTAAATATTTTAAACTTTAAACCTTTAAAATTCTACGGTTTTAAAATTTTTACGAATTTTTTCTGCACTTAAAATTCCCAAACTAAAAAACTACTAAATAACAATTATTTCTTATATATATATATATATATAAGCTGTGATTGGGTTGACAAGTGCGTGTCGTTTCATAACTTGGCAGGGCTGCATTATAAGCAAGGGATTTCCAAATATCGGCATTTCTTCATTTTGTTTTTAAGATAAGGAAATGGGCATTTGAAAGCTAATAAAAAGATCGTTAGTAGAAGCGTGTGGGACAACAAACAGGCAGCTACACACAAATTATGTTTTCAAGCTGTACAATTGATGCTGCTGAATTTGATTAGCTCTTGGATGACTGCTGCCTTTTGTATATGTGAAGGAAAGAATAGTATCCGATTGTACATCACCAATCACGGTGAAGCGTTATCTTGTGAAAATTGTAATAATAATATTCGCAAGGCAAGGGGTTTAGGCAATTTGGGACATTTGTTTCCGTTGACGGCTTTTTGAATGATTAGAGAATTATTGTGAATTTTGATATTTGATATCTTTTGTGTAAAAGCAGTTGATGGAATTTCTTTTCCTTTTCCTTTTTCCTTTAAAGCACTGTGAAATGCCTCTGTGCTTCCAAAACGTATGATTTAGGAGAAAAGCCAGATATTGGGCCCAAAAAAAAAAAAAAAAAAAGGGAACAAAGTAGCCATTGGTGTTCTTTTTTTTTTTTTTTTTTTCCAATAAAAATTCGTACGTGCTCTTTGGTTTCTAAACGGCTTTATGAAATAAAAGTACTTTTGGTAATACTAAAAAAAAACATTCTTAAGTATGTTCTTGAGATATATATCCAATCGAACTAATTCGAAATAAAAAGATGATTCTATATATTGGATTTAATTAATTGTAATAGATAAGAGTAGCGTTTAATTTGCTGGATGGCTTTCAATTTGGTACTTCAATCCATATCACCTTTATCTAATAATTAAATTCCCTTCTCTCTTAGTGATATGGTCATAGATGGAACAAAACAGAACAGATTTTATATATATATATATATATATAGTATTAATTTATTTCTTCCACTAATGTCTACACTCTACAACAATATATAGCTACAAGGTGCCACTTAATTTTCTAATAGAAAGTTGCATCAAATTACCAAGTAGAAGTAGGTCACAAATTATGGCTCTTAAGAAAAATTATCGAAAATGGGGTTCTCAATAATGATAAACCCCGATGCAAGCAACAACGATGGCCAACGTGTGCGTAGGTTATTTTGCCACGTATGGAGGACAAATTGAATCCTACCTCCACTTCCAATAGTTATTAAATTTCGAACCTTCATTTTCTTGCACATTGATATCTAATTGATTTTTACACCCAATGTGGTGAATTAAATGATGTTAACTGTTGTTTTTACTAACCAGAAATCCATGGTCGCCACCTGACAAATTGGGATAAACTTTAAAGATAAGATAGCAAATGTTGGTGAAGATTTATGTAATGTAAAAGTTCGGAAAGAGAAAATTTCAGAAATTAAAAAAAAAAAACTATAATAAGGGAAAATACAATTTCTGTAAGGTGTTTTCACTTAATTTTGTATTCAACATAAAATCTACAATTGTTAACGAGCTTTTAATATTTCTACTGGGAGTTAATTTAATTAATTATTTACCCACATTCTAAGGAGAAAATGATCTTTTAATTCCTACGGTTTAAGTCAAATATCCAGTTTGTGTATATATATAAGAAAGTATATTTGTCGTCCCTATCGTAGTTGATAGATCTATTTTTTCAAGAGTAAAAATATAAAGTAGTATTTCTATTTGATATAACTTAAGAATCAAACAAATTTGATATGCAACATGAAAAAAGCAGAAGACAATCAACTATATTTTCACAAAAATTAAGGAATATACATCAAAAACCTCTTAGACAACTTTTTTAAAATATAAAGACTAATTGAGAAGTTAACACAAATTATAGAGAATATAACAACGTTTACCCTCGTTCTAGGGCAGCTTTCAATCATAAAAGAAAATAAGTCAATATCAAATATTAAATATATGTATATAATTTATCATAATTCTTGGATTAGCACAAAAAGAGGGCCTCTAATAATATTAAGAGCATCAAAACTGGAATGGCATGCACTATAGTGACACTTTGGGATACACAAAGAACTTCATCAAGCTGTAAAGAAAACTTTTGCTTTACACAATTTCCACAAGAGAGAGGTGTCAAGATTCTCAAGAATTAGAAAAAGAAAGTGTCCGATTCATGATGGAGAAGAAAACAAAGGTTAAAAACAATAGTGAATTCAAGTTCAATTCAAAGATACTGTCTAATTAAAAGAGCCAAGTGGCTTTGATTAATAACCTTTCTTTCCTCAGTTATTGGGAACCAGAGAAAGGAATTTGATACTGCTTGTCCACTTAGCTACTACCAATTAATGGCAGCACATAATTATCACATGCTTAGCGGCTGCAGCACCATATGTATGTGTTACATTTTTAAGCTTACAAATAAGTTAAAAGCACTTTGACTGATCATATTACAGTTTCAATGAATAATGAATTGGAACATATTCTCTTCAAATAACGATGGATGAGAAGCCACACACGTGAGAATTTTGATTCTGAATTTTGTTTTATACAAGAGATAAAGTATTAAAATAATAGCTTGATACAGCTATCGGTTCTACTATATAAGCAATGGAACTTGATCTAAGACGACGCAAAACTCACAAGTTAGTGACCCCTTCCTTGTTTGTTGGATTGTTTGGGCTTCTGCTTCCTTAAGTTGCAGAGGAGCATTGAGAAAAAAGAACGGCTGTGGGCATGAAGGTAATTACCAGAGCCTCGAGCTTGCATTTTTGCACTCTTTTTTAGAAGTATTTCGTTTTAATTTACAAATCATGAACATTTTTTTTTTATCTTGACACTTGGCATTCTATTAATTTTGCGTGGAAAATATATATGTAACTCGGGGTTTGTTTATATTTTAATATTAAGGAAACACTTATAAATATTTTGTAGGGGAATGTGTGTGTGTATACGTATATATATGACACAATATTTTAACATTTTTAAAACCAAAAAATGAAAAAAAAAAAAAAACCAACTAATAAGGAAAGCAGCTCTGCTCCATCGATCACCAAACCCTACCCAACCAACAAGGAACATTTTGAAAGCTACATCTACATGTACATACACATGATGGGAAAGTGCTTTCAAGTTTCAAATTTAGTTAGCCATTTTGTACATCCGAGGTTAATAATTTTACTGCTATATAGTTATTGTATCTTATTAAAAATAAAGCAAGACATATATTGATATATAATGGGTGAAGTAACTTTGTTAGGGAAAAAAAAGGAGAAGAAAAGAAAAAAAAAAAAAAAACTGCGGACTCAAAGACAGTGAAAGTTGTTGGTAGATACAAATTGCAGTTGTTTCTGTTGAAAATAGTGAAAAGGAAAGCCGTGAGAAAGTGATCATATGGGGCAGAGCTAAATGGTGGGGGTGAGCCGAGTGGGGAGAAAGAGTGGGAGAAGCGACTTTGAAGATGAGATTTCGAGTCAAGCTGCTTTTTGACATGATACGCGTACATAATGTGTATTTTTACACCACGTGCTCTTTGGCCTTTTTCTCATTGGCACTTATATATATATATACCCTCCGATTGCCCTTCTTTGTGTATCCAGAATTCAGTTTCCTTACATCAAGAAAAACACTTCGCTTTACTTGGGTTTTTGTGATTCTTGGAAAGTGCGTGAATGAAGCTCAGTTGTGTGTTCTGTTTACAGCAGTGATTTTTGCTGAGGGCTGGACTTATAATTATAACTCAAAGAAGCAACAACCCACATCCCTCCGTGTCTTAAAAAAGCTTGTCTTTGTTTGAGCATACTCATATAATTTGGCAATTTATACATATTTATAGCTGAACAGATTCTTAAAGGCATATTTTTGTTGGTCTCTTTCATAACAAACAAAGATGGCTGAAAATACCGCTGCTAAGAACCAACACCAAGTTTTTGATGTTTCACTTCCTCAAAGTGGCTCCAAGTGCTTTGATGATGACGGCCGCGTCAAGAGAACTGGTAAAATTTTATGCTGTCTTAAAAGTACTTTTTTCTTTTTTCCTTTTTTCCCCCCCAAAAGCACTTTTGTTTAAGTTAAGTTTGCTGCTGATGATTCTCTTTTTATCTGCTGCAGGGACGGTGTGGACTGCAAGTGCTCACATAATAACAGCTGTTATAGGATCTGGGGTTCTGTCTTTGGCTTGGGCCACAGCTCAGCTTGGATGGATTGCAGGACCATCTGTTATGTTCTTGTTTTCTTTTGTCACTTACTACACCTCTACTCTTCTTGCTTCTTGCTACCGCTCTGGTGACCCTGTTACTGGGAAAAGAAACTACACTTACATGGATGCTGTCAGATCCAACCTTGGTATAATTTCACTGCTGTAAATAAATAAATAAATAAATAAATATATATATATATATATATATATATATATATATTTAACTCAGGTCACTCAAATGTTTCGTTTCCTTCTGATTTTCTCAGGTGGCTTTCAAGTAAAAATATGCGGGCTTGTTCAGTATCTGAACCTTTTCGGAGTTGCTATTGGTTACACTATAGCTTCATCCATAAGCATGACGTGAGTGTTTTTTTTTCCCTTAATTTTATTCAATTTTAGTGATCTTTTCCTATTCTTGGTTATTTGAGATAATGAGTTTTGAGGTTTTTGGTCAATCAGGGCTATAGAAAGGTCAAATTGCTTTCATTCTAAAGGAGACAAGAATCCATGCCATACGAATAGCAACCCATACATGATTGCTTTCGGCATTGTGGAAATTATTCTCTCTCAAATACCTGATTTTGATCAGCTATGGTGGCTCTCAATTGTTGCTGCTGTCATGTCCTTTACCTACTCTACCATTGGCCTTGGCCTTGGTATTGCTAAAGTTGCAGGTAACTGTCACTAATGAGTTAATAATTAATTTGATTCATATTTTGTGTAAAGTGTGTTTGTAATAAGGCTAACGTGACCTTTTCTTCTTGCTTAATTTTCAGAAACTGGCAAATTCAGGGGAAGCTTAACTGGTATTAGTATTGGCACTGTTACTGAAACTCAAAAGATATGGAGAAGCTTCCAAGCGCTTGGAGACATAGCATTTGCTTATTCTTACTCCATCATCCTCATTGAAATTCAGGTACATTTCTTAATTTTTCCGACAATTTAAATAACTGAAAGTGTTTATTATATTGTTTGTTTGATAATTTATTTGCTGAAGCAAGCTCGTCAATTTATAATTGGTATGTAACAGGACACGGTTAAATCTCCACCGTCAGAATCAAAGACAATGAAGAAGGCTTCACTAATAAGTGTTGGAGTCACAACTCTTTTTTACATGCTCTGTGGCTGCTTTGGCTATGCGGCTTTTGGAGACTTGTCACCCGGAAATTTGCTCACTGGTTTTGGCTTTTATAACCCATATTGGCTACTTGACATAGCCAATGCAGCCATTGTCATCCACCTTGTTGGTGCATACCAAGTTTTCTGCCAACCCCTCTTCGCATTCATTGAAAAACAAGCTGTTCAAAGATTCCCGGATAGCGAATTCATCACAAAGGATATTAAAGTCCCAATCCCAGGATTTAAGTCCTACAATCTCAACCTCTTCCGATTGGTTTGGAGGACAATTTTTGTCATCTTAACTACTGTGATTTCAATGCTTCTCCCATTCTTTAACGACGTTGTTGGTCTCCTCGGAGCTCTAGGATTTTGGCCGCTTACAGTTTACTTCCCTGTTGAGATGTATATTGCACTAAAGAAGATACCAAAGTGGAGCACAAGATGGCTTTGCCTCCAAATCCTAAGCGCAGCTTGCCTCATAATCACCATAGCTGCAGCGGCTGGCTCTATTGCAGGAGTTGTTACTGACCTTAAGTCTTATAAGCCCTTCAGCACCAGCTACTAATTCAGTTTAATTACAAATGGAAGTAGCCATTGATGATGATCGACAAGGAACAGGATCAATCATTAGATTTTTCAGTTCTTTTTCATGTTAATATGTCAAGTGCCTAAAGTGGTCATGTTACTGCTTTTTTCATTAGCTCTCTGTTGCTTCTTTACCCTTCTCATCACAAACAAAAGCAGGACCATGTATCTATGGATAGGAGTCCTCCCGATTTGAACAATGTAACGTTGTCTATTTTCCAAATGCAAAATAGAAAAAGTTAAACCAAGTTGCTGGCTTATATATCTTTTGATTTTGCAATGTTTTATTAACTAGTCATGATTACAAGGAGCACTTAGATAAAAGTATGGGCCACCAAGCAACAGGCAAATAATTGGAAGGATATTGTTCATCAAGCTCCTAACTGTTACTAGAATCAACGAAGGGCAAGTTGTTATTGTTACCTTCTTAAAAACCATTGAAAGTGCCCATTTCTAAGCAATTATGAGGAATATCGATAATCCTATTTGCCTATAAAGAGTGAAAAGCACGGGCAGTTATATGGGAATATAATGAATTCGAGAAAGAGAGACAGCGGGCAAAAAGCGTGAGATTGTTTTTTCTCAAATTGAAATTGTCAAAAGAATCCAGAGAATTTTCTTCTGCAAGTTACTGAATTTGAGCTCTATTTTTGCAACCCGTTTCATGGAGTGCTTCTCTACTTTCTTGAACATTAATAATCATAATTATAACATCGACATTTGACAATTAGAATGATAAAGGTCCTTGCCTTGGGGTATGTGGACCTTTATGTCACCAAACACATCTTTTGTTCTCGAGAAAATAATAATAATAATAATAATAATAATAATAATAATAATAATAATAATAATAATAATTTGTTAATGATTATGATAAACGTGTAACCCAATGGTGTACTTTATAGCAACAAAAAAAAAAAAATTCCTAAAAAAATTATAGTGATATTACAATTAAAAGTCTATCTTGATATAGTTCATCTAAACTTATCTAAAAAATCTATCAAACCCTAACTCAAAAATCTACCCCAAAGAAAAATGAAGAAGCCACCTCGGAATGAGGTGAAATAATATTCTCATAATTACATGAGGTGAAAATCGTGAGATGTCAACTGTTAGAACACTACTTTTTAGCTGTCCAATAGACGTATACCACCTTAATTGAGATGATAGTGGTTTGGGATCTTAGTTAGAAGTGTAGTCTCACAATAATGAAATAATCAATAAGAAAAACATTAATGAGTAACATGTGATAAAAGAAAGCAGTTAACTATTGGAGGACGAATGGCATAAACTTGAATGGTGGCTCCTTTTTTTTTCTTTTGGAAAAAAAAAAAAAAGGAACATGTGAAAATAAAGAGAAAAACAGCGTGTTCCACTAATCAAAATTTATGACTTTAATTCATGAAGAGCTTAAAAATTGAGGATATCAAGTAGCGTACTACTTTTGTCACATTTTGATAATAAGGGATGATAATGTATATATATGGACGGTGGTGCTTACAGAAACGGCGGTAGTGGAGCGGCCACCTTGGTCGCAGTTGCCGGAGATACGTGGACGGCCATGTGCCGCAATCATCATATGCCACTAAGGACTTTTCTTTTGTGTTCATTTGAAAGGTCTCTAAACAAGACAATTGGTGGGTTGGTAATCATCTTTTAATTGTATAAAATATAAAAAATAAAACGGTCTGGTTTTTCTCTTTGATCATAATTACTCCGTAAGAAACGGAGAATTATATAATACAAGAATCTCCAAGGGCTGAGGGGTTGTAATGATTCTTTCTTTCACTAAAAGTAAAATTCACTTCACATTAACCAATATAATGATGTTTCAATAGAATCCAAATATGACTTGGAATCATATGTATAAATTCATTGAACGAACAAAAGACTCTACCGGACATTTGATCTCCGTTTAGTGATGCACTCACCGTGATTAGCAACATACATTGTAGTTACCAAGTTATAAAATTATATTAAAGACTATTTACAGATCCTCATTGACCTTACTTTTTGAGATTTCAAAAGAATTTACGGGAAACTTCTTGTATCTTTTCTAAATTCAACAAGGACAGGCAGGACATCATGCATTGAGTGATATTGAAAATTTATGCCTCTGTTCTAAGAAAGTTGACAGGATATTCGATGAGCCAATAAATTTTCCTTCTTTTTTTTTTTTATTTTTTATTTTTAAAGTTTCAAATATCGCAAGTCAACCGTCGGCTTGCAAACCCAAATTACTCTAGTCTACAACGTGCTTATGAAATTCACTTTGTTGCATGCAACCAGGACCATTTTTTATTTGGAAACAAAATTCAAAAGCTCGTTTAGTTTCGCATGCCCATCACCCAATTTGCAATTTAGTGCTGCGACTTACCCCCTTGCCTAAACCATCGCCCACAAAAGTACGCATGCATATGAAATTATGAATGACCAAATTTGAGTGTTTAAACAAGATTCAATTTCGAAGTTTATTGTTTCTAACGTCGACTGTGATCAGTGAATAAGACGTGTTAAACTTGAAAGAGAATCCTAAGCAACATAGCATACTCCTAATTTACTTCTACACCTTCTGACGATGTGTTGCGGCTTTTGATGTTGCTGTCGTGCGACGAAGTAACCAATTGTCGCATAAAGTCCTTAATAAACAGTGCTATGGTAATCGTTAGTTATTTTTTATATTAATAATGTAACTATATTTTTTAAAAAAACAACTATTTTATCATTTGCTCCGAAAATCAATCAAGTTGGCTCATCCGGGAATCATGAATGAATTGCACACATAGCAACGAACGCGCATCTGATCTGATTATTCAAAAATGTAACCACCCACGGACTAAACAGCTACAAACTAAATAGAAGAAATATTGAGTTAAAAAAAAAAAAAAAAAAAAACCAGAAATCCTCACCATCCAGCATATTATGGCTACTCAAATTTTCCATGGGGGCCGTAATAGACTTCTAGTGTGGGTTGAGAGAATATAAATATTGCTCTCCTCATCATTTACACCAACAAACAAAAATAGAACAACTCTTTCTACACTATGCATTTCGTGGAATCTGGATTGAAGTATAAAAGAGAAACAGATAAGAACTTCAAAAGCAAGGGCATATGCAGCTTTCATCCTGAAGGTAGTATAACTTTCCGTGAATGACATGACTTAGATTTACAGAAGTTTTGTCTAGTCATAAAATTTTAACAAGGTTCTTCCTTGCTGAACTTCTCCCAAGCTACCTGTTTTGACACAAATCAAACGCAACATAAAATCAAACACCATTACACTAGAAATGGGGAGTTCGAACACCAGAATGAGTAGAGTTATGCACAAGTCTTTGGGCTACATCATTCGAATTTCATGTAACCTTATGGATCACAAGTCTCTAACTTCAAACAGAAAAGAACTAGAATAATTCAAGCTCTAATTAAATTTTCCCTCTTCTGAAGTTTTTTTTTTTCAGCCTATATGGCATATTTTACTTGAAAAACTCCATGAATGTATTTCCCGCTAATTTAAACCGAGGATCAGTAAAATCTTGATTGTCAATGGTCTCTCTTGTGAAATTTTATTATACATAGTTACAAAAGCATGTATGGTCATTCAATGAAGCTTATATCCGAATCCACTAATAAAATCCTATATCTAGGAAAAATTTACATCTTAGCTACACAAATATGTACACACTACACATAATATGGGTAACATACCTGGAGAATATGAAAAACCTTCTCTGCTGTATACTTTTGTTGAACGTTAGCTCCTTGGACCTTGTCTGGATGTAAAAGCAACACTGCCTTTCTGAAAACCTTCTTAACTGAGGATGAAGTAATCAAATCTGTCAGAGGAACTGGCTCCCAGCCACATTCAGGCCAAAGCAACTGCTCACCATTCCGCAAATAGTGGGGATTAGTAGCAATAAAAGTAAAATGCTCATTCCATCAGGCAGTAGCGACAATACAGATCCTAACACAACTCAAAGTTGTTTCAAAATGTGAAAATCACACTTCATTTTCCCCTCAATGTAGGTAATTTTGGTGTACTCTTACCATCAACTTGCAATCTTATATATGGTTAAAGAACCATAGAATACATGAAAAACATCATAAATGTTTTCCTAAAATTGGAATCATAAAAAGTGTTATCTTATTCTTTTTTTCCTCTTTTTTTTTAACTTGGTGGGGGAGGGGGGGAGTTGAGCATAGTAGCAATCTAGCACAAAAACCTAGCTTAGTCTCTGTAATCTTTTCAATCATAATCACCAAAAGCCACGGAAGAACTTCAGATGGTAAAAGAAGTAGAACAAACATGAGTTTTAGCAAGCCATCCATTTCTACAGTTAACAGAGAATATAAACAGAATTAGACATAAAAATGAATGTGCTCGTAGTCATACATTCAATTGCAAAGTGGATACTTGTACTACTTATCACATTCACTTCCAGCCAAATATTTTCAGTTATGATGAATAAATATATTATATATGATACATGAATCATGGTAAATGGATACGCATGAAAAGTGCACTTCACATTTCCAATCAGACAGAATATGAACTTTAGTCTTTAAAGCACAATGGGAAGTCGCCAAGGAAGAAGCAAAGAGTCAGTCAACAAGGACTACTCCCTAGGGTCAGAAATATTAGAAGGTGACAGAAAGGAAAAAAGAAGCAAAGAGTCAACAATGACAGAATATGAATGCTCCTTAGGGTTAGAAAATAATAAGAGGTTGCAAAAACTCCCTTTGTGTAACTTTTCAGATACTCCAACTTCAAAATTTTTTCTTGGTGAACTACAATCCAATAACAAAGATGAAAACCAGAAACTATTCCAGAAATTAAATGCATTGCTGATTTTCTTGCACTTCGAAATCCAAGAAGTATAGTGCTGAAAACTAATTAAAGAACTCACATATTGTAACGACGATAGTAGTGCACGCATATTGCCTTCTTTTCCTGCAACCCAACGCTTTATCTCAACATCCAAAGAATCAGCAATCCTCTGTAAATTATGATCAAAATAGTAATTGGATCAGTCTAGTTTAAGTAGCAATGACGTAAAGAGAAGAGGCACAACTGTGGCCACTCTGGCTCCAATTTCCAACCAGGGGAAAATAGTAAAGAAATTTAATCCCTATTTATCTGATATTTAACTTGCAGAATCAGCATAAAATAATCCTCATAAATGCATTAGAAACTCATATGGAATACAACAGCTACTTACACGCCTCTCTTCTTGTTCTTGCTGAGTTTGAAACTCGTGCTGGTTAAAATCAGCAACTGCTTTCACCTACAATACAATATCTAAACTTTAAAATTCCCATATGAAGATAGATAAATGTTAAATTCAACAAAAGTTTAATCCCCAACTATCCACAAGGAATATAAGCCATGTACTGTAAATCTAAAACCAAAATGATGCAACTAAGGCCCAGTGGGCAAGGGAATCAATCTAAGTTTTTGTCATGTATGGCTGATGCTTTGACAAGAAGATTAAGTTAAAGAGGCCAAAGGTGTTCAGATACAAAAGAAAAAAGGATTGGCTTTGGACTGCTGCTTGAATGGAATATTTCTATTCTCTTTTTCCTCTTTCTATAATTTTTGTGTTCCTATATCATTTCCTTGGAAAATTTCTTTCTACCTAATACCAATGAGCCTTCCTTTCAGAATTCATAATAGGTATAAAAAGGAAAATGCAAGTTCGTCTTAGAAAATCAAGAAAACACACCATTCTGTCATGAGTCTTTTGCTCACGTTTCAATCTAGCTTGTCGTCTTTCTACACTTTCCCCTTCTGCGGCTGCTTCTTGAAGCAAAAGCATCAGCTTGAGATTTTCCACAACAAATGATTTATAGTGCTGTAAATGAAAGTGAATTTCAGAAACAAACTACCTCCCAAAACTGAAGAAAATTCATCTACTAAATTAGTGGTAGAAGAAGCCTTCTTTATGTGGGATGAGCCACCAGAAGTTTTTCCCTGCACCATATCAGGCCCTTTCCTGTTAATTTTTGCATCAAAGATAGGATCCTGGATAGCATACAAGAAGCAAATATTTTAATCTTCGGTGTTGCAAATGGTGTAATTTTATATCAATAACCCTTACTGAAGTGGTAGCTCTTGATTTTGGCACACTGCTTGATCGAGTAACTGCACTCAAATAGGACTCTAGATCAACTTCGCTCTTTTTTGGGGTTCTTTTAGCTGCATCTTTGGCTTCTTTATATTTACTAGCTTTAGCACTATGCCGCTCCCTTGTTTCCTTAGCGGTACGTACTGAGCTCCTATCAGGACTATCCTGCACCCTACACCTTGCAAAATCTTCAAGTTCATCTATTGAAGAAACAACTGGATTTTGAACTGCAACATAAAGAATGTTAGTACTTAGTACTACTAAGGTTATCAGGGAATGGAGGAAAGAAAAGCTCTAATGGACCAAATCTTCACAGTAAAAGGAAGAAAAGTGACCTTCATCAGCCTTCAAAACTTGAGTCGGTTTAGGAGGGGGTTTCAATGTCCTAGAAGCTTTTGATGGACCATCAGGCTTTCTAGCCCCAGATTGAGTGAGCTTGCCAAGTTCATCCAGTGCATCTGTGAATGAATCTGAGGAACCATATGCTGGGTTTGAAGTAACTTCTAACACTACAAATGGGTCTTTTGCCGGCAAGTAGGTTGATTCAGTTGCCTTTGCATTTGTTCTGCACAAAAGGAGTGAAACAGAATTAAGATGTCAGTTATCTCAACTTATCAAATTGAATTTTACATTATCCACACAAATTCTATCACACTAAATATGCATCTTCATAATAAAAGCAATGGAAGACTCTGCTAAGTAAACTCTCCGAAGGCCTTTGAAACATAATAAGAATGTGTGTACATGATGATTTGCACCTAAGAGCTTGAAAAAAACTGTCAGCTAAAAAGCTTAAAATTCTGCCATGCATCGTGAAAGTAAACATTGAGATCTCTGAGAAACAGAATCATCAAATTAGTACTTACAGCCAGTTACTACCAAAATTTGCTTCAAATGTGATTTAATCCTATTCTGTAAAATAACCCGAAAAGGTCATTATGCACAATGTACCACATTCTTTATCAAACAAATAAAACAGAGCTTCTCTAATCATTTTAATTTGACTAGTAAACAAGGCAAAACTTGGAAATCATTCAATTGAATAAAGCATTGAAAATCATTTAATATACAAGACAAGTTAGAAAGTGAAGTAAATTTATTAAGCTAAAAAAATACCCATCGTTTGGAGAAGTGCTTGCACCAAAGCCAGGTATCAAATCATCGGAACCAACTTCGTTTTGCTTCGGACTCTCCGAATTCGAATCAGCTCCAACACCAAAACCACCCAACAAATCATCAACTGAATCACTCTTCTCTGGTGGCGAAAAACACGACCCAGATAGGTCGTCGTTTATGGTCTTCTTCAACCCAAAAATATCATCATCGTCATCGTCGTATGTATAAGCAGTAGAACCCGAAATCCCCGATCCCATGAATGTAGAACCGTAATCCAAAGACGAACCATTACTGGAATTGATCGTGGAAGTTTGAAATTGACCAAAATGGTCATCGTATCGGCCTTGAGATTCTTTGGTACCAGAGTCCGATTGAAAGAGAATATCATCGGGAAAGCCCCCACTAAAAGAATTTCGATTTTGACTATGCGATGAGGGCTTTGAGTTTAAGCCGGAATTCGAAGAGGAACTAGGGGCTCTACCATTGGAGGTGGGTCGTTTTGATGCGGCCATTGGAGCTGATTTCCCTTGCGGCTTCAAACCAAAACGCTCCGTTAAAGCACAGAACTCGTCCATGATCGCAATTTGATGGATCTATTATTAACTCTAAATTGAACTAAAAAGATAAATTTTGATGAAATCGGTATGATTGTTACGAGAAAATGAGATTAAAGATATAGCGTCAAACAAACTACTTCTCCGTATTTTTTCAGTTACGTAATTTAACTGAGTGAAAAAAAAGGGGGGGGGGGGAATTGAAACAGGTGAGCTAGTGAAAATTTTTCCTTTTTTTTTGGGGGGAAAATGGACGGGGAGAGAGACAGAGATTGGGTTTAGATGGTGGAGACAAATTGGCGGGAAGTGGGTGATGAAGAAAAAATGAGTGGCATCGAAATTCTACAGGGAAAATTTGCAAGGAGAGAATTTTTGTGAATCAAGAAAGCTCTCTGCTGTCGAGTCCTCTCCCAAGCTCGGCGCTGGGTGAAAAATGGTGCCGTTCGGCACAAGCTACACTTTTATTATTATTATTATTATTATTATTATTATTATTATTATTATTATTATTATTATTATTATTATTATTATTATTATTATTATTATTATTATTATTATTATTCTTTATAGAAATAAAATAAAATAAAATATCACGCAAGCAAGAAGAAGATCCAATTAGTGTGGCCCAATAATGTACTCACCACACCGCTTTTGCTTTCCAAAAGGCAAATATCAAATAATTTCTTTCCACCGACAATTCATTTCCATTTTTATGTAAATAAGAAATTGTATATTAAATATTAGATCTAGTTGCGTGTATGCACATTTCGTATCAGATGAATCGATTTTTGATATTTGTAGTGATATTTAAATATATTAAATACTTAATCCAAATCTCATCAAAATAATTTTATCTTATTTTTATTAAATATTAATATATTAAATATCACCGCAAAAATCAATTTTTTTATATTTGCAAATCTTTTATAAAATAAAACATCACGCAGGCAAGAAGAATCTTTAATAATAAACTGTATATTAAATATCACTACAAAAATCAATTTTTTCTTTTCTTTTTCGAGTTGGCGGATTTTTTTGTAACAATATCTCTCTTTGTTACAGTTTAGTATTGGAATTAATTAATAATAACAAAAGGCGAGGCCTAGGCTTGTGAAGCTAAGTGATTGCCGAGCGAATGTCCACCTTTTGGGCGGATAAGTGATTACAGATCCAAATCCAATAAGCCTAATTTTCATGAGATTTGATGATGGCATCATGCAACGACTCCAGTCGTCAGACCAATGAGCCTTTGTGGGAAACACGTCAGTTTTATTTTTATTTTTATTTTTTTTTCTTTTTATTTCTTTTTAACATCATATTAGAGCACTTGTTTAGTACCTATAGAGTAAATAGAATAAAAAATAAGTTTTTTCTCAAAAAAAATTTTAACTAGAAAAATATTTATATTATTTTAATTGAATTCTTTTCCTACTAAATTTAAATATCTTTCTTTTTTTTTTTAACAATGTAGTAATATATTTCTCTCTCTTTAATAATGATAATAAATAAAATAATATTATTTCAAAAGAGAGAAGTCATTCTTCAATATTAAAGAGGAAGAAGAATAATTTTTTTTAAAGAGTCTTTTTAAACCCTTTATTATTTAGTAATATTGTTAGTACAAATTGTACACTATAAAAGAATGAAGAATCTCTATCTAAAATTTACACCAAAGAAAAAAAAAAGAAAATATACTACTGCGAATTATAGACTTTAAAGATGAGGAGATAACGTATTTACCACTCAACTAAGAAGTGTCTGGAGAGGAACATATTGTCTAATGATGAACTTATAAAAATAAAAATTTTGTCAAAATAATTTAGAGAAATTATCCCGTTTCTTTTTGAGGTTTTGATTTTAATATATTTTTATTTTCAGGTCTTGTTTTATGAAATTCTTCCTATAAAACGTTTTTCATGCTAATTTTGTTCAACTTCTTTTTACCAGCAAAAAAAAAAAAAGGCGTTTCCTTCTTATTCTATATTCAATAAAATTTCTCTCTCCTTTCTCCCTACCGTCCAAATTTAACCAAAAACTATTGACTAGTAAGGCAAAATTATAAAAGCCTTCACTGTTTTTGCTTTCACTTGTTCGTGCAACTTGAGAGCAATTAACAACTAATTAAATCTTTACAACTTGTTAAATTGCTCTACTTAGCTGGCCATTTTGTACATATTTGTTTATCAAAACGCTCACGCCTCAATTATTTGTACTTTTACTAACTGGCATGAGAGCCCGTGCCACTTGTGACCAGCTCCAATGACTCTCTGCTTAACTGTTACAAAACAGTTATTTTATATAATAAGAATAAATAAAATTGAGAACACGTTACGTGGCACATTTTAAAATACTGGAAAATGCCACTAATAATATAATATTGGCTCTCACGTAATAGAGCAGTAAAGAGATATTAATAATGCAAACAATAAAGACAAATCTTATCAGATTACTTGGAAAAAGTTAAAGTACCCCACTTTTTGTTAATTAAAAAAGTTTAATATACACATGGAGTTTGTCGAAATTTCGTTGAAGATCGGAAAGGGAATCATTTGTTATTTGCTAATTAAAAGAGTAAACAAAAACAGCTAGTTGGGATTGTCATAGTAAACTTAAGCGTATTATCAGATGTCCTCCTTCTACTTTGACAAACTATCACTTAAAGATAGAGAATTGTGAAATAGGTAAATAGACCCCCGTTAATGATGATGATCAAACGTCAAAAGCAAAATCAAGAATTAATATTAAACTCAAACTTACAAATGAATTTCAAAAAGAGAATGGGTCTTTCATTTTCATATGCTTAATGGTGGAAGTTTGCAAAGATGTTGAAAGAGGCAAAAATGTGTCATGAATTGGTTATTTGGCTATGACACAAACGAGGTTGATCTTGGATTTGCTAATGAACAATTCTTTGGTTGTTGCTTTGGGATTATGAAATTTTCCAAGCATGTGTTAGTTGAAATGTCACCCAAGGATTTAACATTTTAGAAATGCAATTGTTAATTATTTGTTATATAATTTGGGCAGCTTATGGCTTGTTCTTAAGCTGTTTGACTAAATTATTTAAGAGAAACGTGTTTATCCAAAGAGAGGAATCGCAATTGTAATAAAAATTTTTTGTCTGCTGAAACATAATAATTTAAAAGCATTGTATTCGTGAAAAAATTGGACTTATATTATTTACAATATTAATAAATCAGACATAATCCATATAAATAAAAAGAGCATTTCTTCATAAATATTTGCACAGTTACTTAAGTCTTTGGCATTGTTAACGCTCAACAAGATTCTTTTTTTTTTTTTCTTTTTTTTAGGTTGGGGGAAAGGGGGGGGGGGGGGGATGGGAAATTGGGAATGTGAGGGAAGGGTACTATGAAATACCGTTTTAGTGATAAATCATCAAACCACATGGGAGGTATCTGAGAATACGTCTTTTACATAATTACTTACCAACCCTCGTCTTATCTGCATTCGAAGCCCACACATGACGCGTATAAAACAATATTAATAATCCTTATCCCAGTCTTAAACCAAAAACGTGCACTTTGACCAGATCACCAGCGGCCGGCAATGTTGATAATCATTGTTCGAACTTTCATAAAACAACTCTTAGCTAACAGTCCTCAGGGCTGGCTTCAGGCTTTTAGGCAATTAACCAATTAAACAAGGAAAAAAAAGGCGAAAATGGTTGACTCCCTGTTGTTCTCTTTCCCCCTTCTCCTCTTCTTCTCCGCCATTTCCTCCATTGATTCAGCTACCAATTCTTCATGTCCTTTAGATCTTAGCTATGTCCAAACTTACCCTTGGGACAGGTCTCCGTGCCTGGATCCCGATGGAAAACTATGCTGCCAATCTCTTATTAGCCTTGTTGGCATGGGACTTGCTCTATACGTTAGAGAGACCTCAATGTTTCAATTACCAAATGAAACTGCCTCCTCTTCTTGCTTATCTGATTTTCAACACAATCTTGCCGCCTTGTCGATAAATCCATCTTTAGTCGCCACTTGCTTTCCCGACGAGTACCAATTTGTCGCAAGACCTTCAAGTTGTGCTGGAATTGTAACAACAGAAGATTGGAGAAAGCTGCTTGGTCCAACAACCGTGTTAGACTCAGATTGCAAGAACATGTCTGGATTTACCCAGTGCAGTTCATGTGTTGAAGCTGGTTACAAAGTGAATTCTCAGCTGGTAAGCATACAACCAAATTCGACAAAATGCTTTTACTTTGCTATATTATACGCTGCTGGTATTCTCAATGATCCTACGGACGAAGCCACGGCTGCTTGCATACTAGGCTTGCCACTTTCTACCTCAGGGTCGAAGAACTCATCCAGTGATAATAGAGTAATCAAATTAGTGGTCGCATTACTGGGTGCTCTTTTGGGTGTTCTGCTTGCTTTGGGGTTGATCGTTATGTACAGAAAGTGGGATAAGAAAAGGAAACGAAATGCCTTACACGAGGAATTTGTCAGAAGTTTTAAGGACAGTGTGTTACCAAACTCGGGTGCTAAATGGTTTCGTGAATCTGAGCTTGATCAAGCTACCGGTGGATTCTCTCAGAAAAATCTCATAGGCCAAGGCGCATCAGGGGTCGTGTACAAAGGAACTCTTGAGGATGGAACTTTGGTTGCAGTGAAGCAAATTACTGATTTAGACACAAAAGGGGATGAAGAATTTATTAATGAAGTTGAGATCATAAGTAAAATAAGGCACAGAAATCTTCTATCTCTAAGAGGCTGCTGCGTTATGAGTGATGACGAGAAGGGCAAAAGAAGATTTCTTGTTTATGATTTCATGCCCAATGGCAGTCTCAGTGACCAGATATCAAACGCCCTCACAAGAAAGCAATTTACATGGCCTCAGCGCAAGAAAATAATCCTGGATGTTGCCAAAGGACTTGCATACTTGCACTACGGACTCAAACCCGCCATTTATCATCGAGACATAAAGTCCACAAACATACTGTTGGACTCAGAGCTGAAAGCCAAAGTTGCAGATTTCGGATTAGCAAAGCAAAGTTTGGAAGGCCAGTCTCATCTCACAACAAGAGTGGCAGGCACATACGGTTACTTAGCTCCTGAGTACGCTCTCTACGGACAGTTAACAGAGAAGAGCGATGTTTACAGCTTTGGCATTGTGATTCTTGAACTCATGAGTGGAAGGAAAGTGCTGGAAACATCAAATTCATCGTTTCTACTGATAACGGACTGGGCTTGGATGCTAGCAAATTGCGGGAAGGTGGATGAAATCTTTGATGAGTTTATCAGAGAAGAAGGGTCGAGAGCCGTGATGGAGAGGTTTGTGCGTGTGGGAATTTTGTGTGCTCATGTTATGGTGGCTCTCAGACCCACCATTGCTGATGCTTTGAAAATGCTTGAAGGTGATATTGATATACCAACATTGCCAGAGAGGCCATTGCCGCTTACCCATGAATCTTTTAAAGCTTCTCCGTCAAGGTATTGTTTCTTGACAACTGATGAAAGATCACTAGCTACCTCTAGCATGAGGAGTACAATATCAAGTGTATAGCTTTAGCACCATGGAATCTAAATTAGCTAGAATCAGATAGTTTGTGATACCAGCTAACTTACTCTTCAAAAGTGGCTGTGTATGCTTTTTTTTTTTTTTATTTGGAATTATGATACATTTTACTGTGTAATTACATACAGATAATGTAGTTTAACAGAGGAGTTTGATTCTCTGTTTCTAAGGAGAAAAATTGACTCTGTTTATTTTTTTATTTATTATTTTGTTATAATGTCAAACAAAATTTAAACTGATCTTATGATAGGTCTGTCTTAGGGATTAATCATATTCAAAATCAAATTAATCTGTTTGGAGTAATATTATTTGTACTCATATATGCTTATAAAATATAATTTAAGAGGAAAAGGTACCAAATTAATGTTTAATGATAACAATTATACCTATCGATTTCTTGTAGACAATTAACAATGAGATTTTAGTCCAATAACTACCATCAAAGTGATTAAGGGTGGTGATATTTATGTAGTAACAACTTATTTCTTAATGTGCTCTTTAAAATTCTAGAAAGTAACCCCATAAACTACCCCTACTTATTTGACATTTACCAAATGAATCAACAAGCCAACAAAGGAAAGAAGACCGCCAAGGGCGAAGGCCTTTGCCCACCCTTCCAAGCCAACCAATCTCGCAGGTTTCAATGAATCTTTAAGCCTATAAAATGTTACAAATATTGACTTCCAATGGGTTAATATACTTTTACAAGATACGTTTATCCATATGTTTAAAATAAATACTCTTAAAAGTATATTAACCCATCGGAAGCCAATATTTGTAAGTATTAAGATGGTATTAACTTTTAGGTGGTAGGGAGGAGAGGAGAGGAGATGAGAGGAGAAGAGATGAGAGGTGAGGAGCGGTGATGGTATTAACTTTCAGATATTGAATGTCAATATTTGAAACCTAGTACTCTTAAAAGTATACTAACCCATTGGAAGTCAATACGTTTATTATTTACACGCAAGTTCGGCGAACTAATCTGTTTTCAACTTTGAAAGGTCAAAGCGTGCAGTTAGTTGCTTTTCTTTGGAGCAAAAAGAAGCAAGAAGAAGCTACTTCTTGGACCTTTGCTTCTGCTGACTCCATCTACAGTCCATTCAAACAAAAAATAAAAAAGAAAAAAACACCCATCAATTTTCAATTGCTTGGCCTTAAACTTAACCCTTAAGGTGCTGTTTGGTAAATACAGCTTTTTAGCTGTAGTTTTTGTGAAAAAAAATAAAAATTATAAAATAAAAATTAATAATATATAATAAATATGATTTATAAATAATAATTTTAACACAAATAATGAAAAAATTATAAGTTTTCTATCATAAAAATGATTGATCAAATCAATGTAGCTTCTAAATATAACAACTAGTATTTATCAAACACTTTAATTATGTACCTTTTAAACTATAACTAACCAACCTTAATACTAGGGATGACAAAATTACCTGCTAAAATCCACCGGTAAAGACCCACCCACTTTAGATAATTTTGTGGTTGCGGGTATATTTAATATTTTAATTTAAAACCCACCACTGGTTGCGAGTGAGTTAAGGATATTAGTTTCCATTGATCGACATTATTTTTTTTTAAATATTTATGTTTGAATTTCAATCATAAAATTTACATAAAAAAATTTAATCATAAATTTATACACGTGCGTGCATGTTCACACATGCAGGCACGTATGCGAGCGCACACACACACAAAATAAGCTTTTAATAAGTAAAAATTTAATAATTTTTAAATTTAATAATACTAATATTTTTAATTTAATTGAAATAATTTTGTTTGTTTTCTTATTTGTTTACTTCATTGGTAACAGTAGTTGTCTATAATGTACTTGTTAATATTATTAAAATACTTATATATTGATTAAAAGATAAAGCAAGGCGTTGATCCTACAACAAAAATATTTTGTTTATTTATTTAAAGTTATATAGTGATGACGATGCTACAACAAAAATATTTTGTGCTAGATTGATATATTTTGTTTATTTATTTTAAAGTTGAAACTTTAATTTCTTATTTGCATTAATAAAATCTAAAACTGAGTATTTCATATAGAATTTTGAACTACTGCTAAAAAATTATAGTTTAAATTATAGAATTTAAATTTTAATGTATTATTGAAAGTATTTTATTGGTATTTATAAGTTTAAATATGGAAGCCACAAAAAAATTGTTGCAGGTTGCAAAAGGGTTTGTAATTACTAATTACTATAACATGCAACAGGCAATTTTTTTTTTCAAAAAAATAAAAACCCACCGCGCCGTGTGAGTGAATTTAATAATTAAAACTTTTTATGGGTGCAAATTTAACAATGACAAATTCATGACTAATAGAACGCATTTCCATCCTTACTCAGTACCAAACAGGGCCTACGATTAGTTGTACATCTCTTAGATTCAACACAAAGTATTTGTTCATTATAAAGAAGATAAAACAAACAGCTAAGCATGCACGTATGGTAGTGTTATTATATTAATCGATTTAATTACCCTCTTGTATTAAAAAAAAGGTATAACACCCACCTGCCACCTTTCCGTATCTTAATCTTAAATCTTAAAGTGCACTCACTTTGACCAGCCGACAACACAAGACCAAATCCATAATATAATGACGATCCGCATAAAATTCTTAGAAAATGAGTACTTTGACCGGTGGCCGTCAATAGTTTGATAGTGTTCCATCTTACTTCATAAGACGAATGTAAATTCAGATCATGAATGCTTTTTGGTTAACGCAACCACAGAGAGACTCTGAAACATGGGTAAGCCGCTTTTCTCCATTTCCATCCTCTTCCTCTTCATCGTCATTTTCTCAATTGGTTCAGTCAATTCTTCATCATGTCCTATAGATCTTAGTTATGTCGAAACCTACCCTTGGGACAGGTCGTCATGCCTGGATCCTAATGGAAAATTCTGCTGTGCAACTCTCCTTAGCCTTATTGGCATGGGACTTGCTGTGCAGCTCAGAGAAAAATCATTGTTTCAGTTCCCAAATGAAACCGCCTCGGCATATTGCTTGTCTGAACTACAGGGCAAACTCGCCGCCTTGTCGATAAATCCATCTGTGGTCCCCACTTGCTTTCCCAACGCAACCCAATTTGCCAGTAATACTTCATTTTGTGCTGGGATTGTTACTGTTGAAGATTGGAAAAAGCTGGTCGGCCCGACAAGTGCATTAGATTCAGCTTGCAAGAATTTTTCTGGATTTTCTCAGTGCAGTTCATGTGTTGAAGCCGGTTACAGTGTGAATAATAAGCTGGTAAACATTCAACCAAATTCAACCAAATGCTTTTATTTTGCTGTGTTATATGCTACTGGTATTCTTAATGATCCTAAGGATGAAGCCACTGCTGCTTGCATACTACGCTTGCCGATTTCTAGCTCAAAGACAAAGAATCCATCTAGCAATAACAGAACAATCAAATTAGTTATCGGGTTATTGGGTGCTTTATTGGGTTTTTTGCTTGCTTCTGGACTGATCCTTCTGTACAGAAAGTGGAATAAGAAAAAGAAACAAAGAGCTTTACATGAACAATTTGTGAGCAATTTGCAGGCCAGTGTCTTACCAAATTCGGGGGCCAAATGGTTTCATGTATCTGAGCTTGAACAAGCTACAAATGGATTTTCTCAGAAGAATCTCATAGGCCAAGGCGCATCAGGGGTCGTGTACAAGGGAACACTACGGGATGGCAATTTGGTTGCAGTGAAACAAATTCTCGATTTGGACACAAAGGGTGACGAAGAATTCACCAACGAAGTTGAGATCATCAGCAAAATAAGGCACAGGAATCTTCTATCTCTTAGAGGCTGCTGTGTTACAAGCGATGACTCGAATGGTAAAAGAAGATTTCTTATCTATGACTACATGCCTAACGGAACTCTAAGCGACCACATATCAATCAGTCATAAAAGAAAGCAATTAACATGGCCTCAGCGAAAGAAAATGATCGTGGATGTCGCCAAAGGGATTGCATACTTGCACTACGGGCTCAAACCTGGCATTTATCATCGAGACATAAAGTCTACAAACATACTGTTGGACTCAGAACTGAATGCCAAAGTTTCTGATTTCGGATTAGCAAAGCAAAGCTTGGAAGGCCATTCTCACATGACAACAAGAGTGGCAGGCACATTCGGGTACTTAGCTCCTGAATACGCTCTCTACGGACAGTTAACAGAGAAGAGCGATGTCTATAGCTTTGGGATTGTTATTCTTGAACTCATGAGTGGAAGGAAAGTGTTGGACACGTCAACTTCACCGTTTCAGTTGATCACTGACTGGGCTTGGGTGCTGGCAAAATCTGGGAAGGTGGATGAAATCTTTGATGAGTTTATAAGAGTGGAAGGGGCAAGAGCAGTGATGGAGCGGTTTGTGCTAGTGGGAATACTGTGTGCTCATGTCATGGTGGCTTTTAGACCCACCATTACTGATGCTTTGAAGATGCTTGAAGGTGATATTGATATACCAAAATTGCCGGACAGGCCATTGCCGCTTAGCCATGATTGTTTAATAGCTTCTCCGTCGCGGTATAGTTTCTCCACAAGTACTGGTAGATCAGCTACTAGCTCTAGCATGATGAGCACAATTTCGATTGTATAGCTTTTAGCTCCATGGAAATTAAGTTGTTATAGTTTTGTGATATTTACGCCTGTTAAATTTTGAGCATTTAATTCTGTGTAATTACATTCAACATACTCAACATTTAGTAGCTTAAAAGAGAAGTTTGATACTCACGGTAATTGGCCAACAAAATTGTTAATTCTTTTCTACGACCATGAACAGGAGCTGAACTAGCTATTTATACCAGTTAAGTGACAGGTTGATACTCGGTACTACGTTCATTGGCAAAATAAGCTGCACATAAATATGCAGTCAGATGCCGACTCACAAGCAGCTGAAGAGCCTCTTTTACTGGTTGTATTGCAAAGACCATGAAGCCTAGCCCATTTCATTTAGTCATCGAAACCAATCTCAGTGGGCTAAGTTGGTTTCAACGATTTAATGGGCTTGACTAACAATAGCCTTTTTCTTAATCACCCAATTGAAATTTTAAAAAAAATTCTTATGGCACCTAGTCACCTACATTCCATTCCAAAAACATCCCTGATTTACCTAAAAACTCATTTCTTCATTTAAAAAAAGAAAAGAAAAGGAAAAGATATTGGCATTTTGGTTATATAGGATTCAACTCAACTACAAAAAATAATACAAGTTCTTACTGCTTTTCTGAAAAACGAAGGTAAGGAAAAGTTTACTTCTTGTGTCTGTGGCATCGGGTTTTAACTTGGTCTCATACTGTACTTTGCAATTGCTATAAACTTTGTCGTGGGTTTATTTGGGTTTTGCCGGAATAAAAACGGCGACTGAAAAGAGAGAGTCTGCTCCTGCAGAACCGACGTCGTTTCCCAAAATTAACCATTTCTGCAGCTTGGACCGACTTACGGTGATTCTCAATCTGATTTTCATTTCGAATTTTGTTGTTAAGTGACTGATTTAACGTTTATTTTAAAATTACAAGCGATAACTTGCTAACTGTTATGTATCGTGCTGATTTTAGTTTTATTGCTCTAGAAAAATCAGCATTTGGAACTTGATTAAAATTTATGTGCTTAGGTCTTTTATTATTTTCGTCAAAACGAACTACCCCCTTAAGCATTTTAGTGTTACCGTTGTAGAGATTCAGTGAAACTTTGTAATTATGCTTCCATGATTTTGTTAATTCACTACGACATGTTTATGTTAGTGGTTGCTTTGCATAAATGAGATATCTGTTCCTTGTTATTGAAATGGCTTGGAGCGATTGGATTGAGTAATGTGGACCACCATCTTGAATTATTTTTCAGGGTGATTTGATGATTTAGTTTCATCTTGTTGTTTGATTTGTCTTATTTTGTTTGTGTTTCAGATAAATTTCGACACACAAATCCAGTTTGATTCAAAAATATGATTAAAGTATATAACAGTCGTGACAAACTGATTTCTGGATGCATCTCGTTTTTGAGGAGTTACAATTCAAGTGAATCATCAGCAGAGGTTTTAGATGCAGCAAAAAGTACAAGTAAAATTCTGTTGTCTTCACCAAAGGCGGTGCTTGATACTGCTCTTGACCAAAGTGGGATTAGGGTGTCTCCAGAAATAGTTGAGGACGTCCTTGAGAAATTCAAGAATGCTGGTACATTGGCATTCTGTTTCTTCAAATGGGCTGAAAAGCAACAAAATTATGAGCACAGTGTCCGGGCTTACCATAGCATGATTGAATCTCTAGCCAAGATAAGACAGTACCAGATTATGTGGGATCTTGTGAATGCCATGAGGACAAAGAGGATGCTAAATGTTGAGACCTTTTGCATTATTATGAGAAAGTATGCACGGGTTCAGAAGGTGGAGGAGGCAGTTTACACATTTAATGTCATGCAGAAATATGGTGTCACCCAAAATTTAGCAGCATTCAATGGGCTACTGAGTGCTTTATGCAAGTCCAAGAATGTGAGGAAAGCTCAGGAGATATTTGACAGTATGAAGGATCGGTTCATTCCTGACTCAAAAACTTATAGTATACTACTTGAGGGTTGGGGAAAGGATCCAAATTTGCCCAGGGCAAGAGAAATTTTCAGAGAAATGGTTGATATGGGCTGCAACCCTGATATAGTAACCTATGGTATAATGGTTGACATTCTTTGTAAGGCAGGGCGGGTTGATGAAGCTCTTGGGATAGTCAAGTCCATGGATTCTACGGTTTGTCGGCCAACTTCTTTCATCTATAGCGTTTTAGTTCATACATACGGGGTAGAGAACCGTATTGAGGATGCTGTTGATACGTTCTTAGAGATGGAGAAGAATGGAATTCAGGCTGATGTTGCAATGTATAATGCCTTGATTGGTGCCTTCTGTAAAGCTAATAAGTTCAAAAATGTGTACAGGGTTTTAAAAGATATGAATAGCAAGGGTGTAGCACCTAATTCGAGGACTTGTAATATCATTCTAAATGGCTTAATTGGCCGTGGAGAGACAGATGAGGCTTATAGGGTATTCCGCAGGATGATAAAGGTGTGTGAGGCAGATGCAGACACATACACAATGATGATAAAAATGTTTTGTCAGGGGGAAGAACTCGAGAAGGCTTTTAAAGTCTGGAAATACATGAAGTTGAAGCAGTTTATCCCAAGCATGCACACCTTTTCAGTTCTTATAAACAGATTATGTGACAAGGGCAAGGTGTCTGATGCTTGTGTCTTGTTGGAAGATATGATAGAGAAGGGAATTCGGCCTTCTGGTGAGACTTTTGGGAAGTTAAGAAAATTACTTATAAAAGAAGGTAGAGAAGATGTACTTAAATTTATTCAGGAAAAGATGAACCTCCTAGTGAAGGACCCTTTATGTGATTGAGGAACCCTGTCGGTTGAAACAAAAGCTTCTGCTGATGTTGATTCAGAGATCCGGAGTCAAAAAACTCTGGATTTTGCTTATAGCATCAAAGGGTAAAAGATCAATATTTGCCGGTCACTTTTCTTTCTCTTTGCTTTGGTGGCTATTTTTTTGTTCAATATTTGGAAAGGATTGCTTGCTATTTTCCCCCACTGAACTTGTTCTGAAGTTTCATTCCCTTTTTGAAATTACCAGTTTTAGTCTGTATCTTATGTGGAGATACTGACAACTGCAGTATTATATTATTCGGTGATGAAAAGCAGACAATTTATAGTCAATGAGCATACCTGAAAAAAAGGACCAAAAAAATTTATTGATAATTGGCATATTTTTGTATTTCGTGGCAATTTTGAGAACAAGGAAAATGAGAATTAACAAAGAGTGTTGTGCGGTTCTCAAATTGTTTAGGTATTTTGATTGTTTGTTGGCAAGGCATTGTGCTTTCTACTTGCAGAAATTCTAATATTGTCTCAAGAGCCAAATAGTTAGATTTGATTCGTGTTCTCTTGAACTTTGATACTGACCAGGAATTAATTGTTTAGGTTGATGTGTCTCTGATATAGGAAGAAATGTTTGTATTCAGGCTGTTGGGGTACTAAGTTCCTTTGAGGCCATATCTTATTGACATAAGTCATAAAGCGCAAGTAACTTTTTTTTCTTTTTGTTTTTGTGTTTTTTTTAAGGTGAAATTCTTTGGCTGCTTATTAGTTGTTTTCTTCAACTGTTGGCATGTTTTTGCAGGACGAACAACTCCAATGCAGAGTAAATGAAGGAGAATGGGATCAGAAATTGTTCTATTTTCTAAACTTTTTTGTCCTGTCCAAGGAAGTCCGAGCCATGTCGCTGTTGGGTATCAATCATTCTGATGAACAATTTTAGAGCAGGCAAGGCATTATTGCTCAATCCTTGGCTGCCAGCTACTGACTCAGTGATGGGAAAGCAGGAAGCGGCACTTTTGGCAAAATTCTTTTTACTTCGGATAATAAGCTGTTGAAAGGATCCATTCCTACAGCTTCCTTAACTGCCTGTCATCTAAGCATTCTTCCTTATTTCCATTTGGACGGAATTCTGTGCCTTTTTTTTTTTTTAATAAATAAATAAATTCTGTAATACTACTGTATATAATATTAACGTGTCCCAAAAAATAAGTTGTGGATAAAACCTTTTAAAGTGCCGTCATTTTCCATACAAAACATTCTTACATAATTAAAGATATTGAGATTTAATCAAATATGCATTACTTACGGTGCATTAATCACAAACCTAGTTTCAATTATTTGATGTCACCAATCTGTATCTCTTGGCAGTTCAAATTTAAGAAGCATTTGAGACTGTAGAAGGAATACTCAATAGTGTAAGAATTCCAACAATAAAATGAGAAAAAGTTAAGTATTTTTTGAGAAAGGGAAAGAATATCGCTTAAAACACAAAATGAAGATTTGAGATAAGGTACATTAATATAATGTTCTCGTGGGGTCTCATAAATAGGCCACTTCAAGAGTTCTTATCTAACAAAGGCATCATTTTTGTAATAAAGTGAAAATATTTCTAAAATAATACACACACACTTACATTAGAAATTATGTTTTTTCATTTGCATTTGTTTGTCTATTAGTGTTGTTATAAGGAAAAAAAAAGTCAAATAATATGAGCACGTGAGCATGAGACCATGAAAGCACATGATGTTTTTTCATTTGCATTTGTTTGTCTATTAGTGTTGTTATAAGGAAAAAAAAAGCCAAATAATATGAGCACGTGAGCATGAGACCATGAAAGCACATGAGTGTGAGACCATGAAAACATTTAAGGGCAATAGGAAGCTTAAAATGTCAGCTCAACTACTTGAGAGTATGTGAGCATAAGAGCACATAAACATGAGACCATAGGAGCATGTATGCTCAGAAGAAAGCTCAATAAGTCAATTAAGCTCAGATACATGGGAGCATGAGAGCACATGAGCATAAGCTCGTGAGAGCATGTGGAGACCATTAGAGCATGAGAGCATGGGACCATTAGAGCACATGAGCATGAGACCATGAGAACATGTAACCATGAGACTATGGGAGCACAGGATCAGGGATTATGAGAGCATGCAAGCTCAGTAAGAATCTTAAAATGTCAATTAAGCTTAGTTACGTGGGTGCATGAGAGCATGTGAGCACATAAGTGTGAGAGAATGCAAGCTTAGGAAGCTTAAAATGCCATTAAACTTACCTACATGAGAGCATGGGAGCATGGGAGCATGTGAGCATTGAGCACATGAGCATGAGAGCATAAGAGCATGCAAGCTTAGTAAGAAGCTTAAAAAATCAATTAAGCTTAGCTACGTGAGAGCATCCGCCAAACAAGGACAATTGCAATAGAGTATTATGACAGCACTTGATAAGTCAAATAAGTATAACTACAAAAGAGTGCAACTGTAGGAGGATGACAGCACGAGGGGACAGCAGTGAAAGACAGTTTAATTAAAAGAAAGCTTAGTTGCTGAATCCAATAGCTAAAATCCGGTAGTTGGAAGCATTATTTGAGCCTGAGAGAAGAGTTAATATTGAAGATAAGCATTAATATAAGATAAAGCCTAAAGCCAATTAAAGAAGGAGATAATGATCGAAAATAAGCATTAATATAAGATACAACTCTGTTTCAGAAGGAGACAAATTTGACATAAGATGAAACTGTAAATTAAGTGATAAAAGCCAATCAAAATAAGAAATCATGGCCTGAAGCGTAATATATAGAGAGAACATTTGATGCATAGAAGGATAGAGCAAACAACTAAACCCAAAAAAACAAAAAGGCTTTGTTGTAATTCTGATTCAAGAGTGAAAAAATTGAACTGTCTAAATTCTCAGTGTCTTGTTTTTTTATATAGTCCTTTTATTTAATTTTCTAAGCTGACCAAGAAATTAACGTCAACAAATGTCATCCTCTCTTTATTGAAATAAAGATGTCCCCATTTAAAAAAAAAATTCTATTAATATATAGGACTTTTCAGTTTACCTAAAATTTTTTTGTCAATTTACAATTGCAAAATAAAAGAATTATAATATCTTATTAAGTTGGAAGAAAGAAAAAAAAAAAGAAATAAATCTATGGCCTTATAAAAAAGAAAATAAATCTATGGCCTTATATGTTATAAATTTATCACATAAGGGACATGTCTTACGTGCATATATTATGCCTATGACACATTGCTTGTCTATTCAAAACATAGGTGACATATCGTGTATTGGAAGTGTTGATCTGTTGTATACTTCCAGCGTGTAAATAATATGTTGTAAAATTTTTACTTTGGGGCAAACATTGTATGACCTATCGCTCATAATTTTGTCATATAAATGACATATTAAAAATATTTATGGTACACATAAAACTTATTATTTATATTCTCATTATGATTCCCACGTTAGTAACTTCCAAGAATTTGTCAATTTACAACCTCAAGTTAAAAAAAAGGTATTAATAACTATGTTTAAAAAATTGAGAACTCCAAAATCGTGGTGTTCTAAATAACGAGAAATTATAAAATGCATTAGAAATAATATAATTAATTAATGTATGTATGATATGTATATTTAAATTTTATATAACTACTAATTGCATGTTGATTCTTAAAAATAAATATACACATGTCATAACATTATTTATTTATTGTATGGTTGTTATAATACTTAAGAAACATTCTAGAATTTCTCGCACGTAACGGCTTAATGTTAAAATATCAATTTATATAACGATAATGCGTGGACACAAATGGAAACTTACGAGATTAAAATTTCAAATAATGTTAACGCAGCTGCGTAACGTTTAAGAAAACGAAAAGTTAGCTTTCATTATCAATACACGCGAAATATTTTGATAAAATAAGGTAGTCGGGTGAGTAACCAACTCAAGTGAAAAATGTACAGGATAAGATGACAGAGAATAGATACACAAATGGTGTGCGTGTATATATGTGTGTGTGTGTGTGTGTGTGTTATTGAAACTAGGAGAAAAGAGATAAAAAATCTTTATCATCTGAACTTAATTGAAACAATCATTGACATTTCAAATTTACATTAAACTTTCACGCATGCATAAGATCAATTATTCAAGTCCTACTTAATTCAGATAAGTTAAAAATTCATACGAATCGTGAAACATTATTATGCAACAACTTCCAAATTAAAGAGGATAAAGGAATCCGTATTGTTGATTTATTACTTGTCAAATAATCAAGAAATCCATTTTAGTCTGTTACATTAATGAAATATACACGCGCAAGAATTTAAAGAGGGTGGATAAACGAAGGCAGTCTAATTTAGAATCTCAGTCTATTAAAATGGTAAGTATTAAAGTTTAATACT
Source organism: Luvunga scandens (assembly GCA_030449905.1). Classification (NCBI taxonomy): domain Eukaryota; kingdom Viridiplantae; phylum Streptophyta; class Magnoliopsida; order Sapindales; family Rutaceae; genus Luvunga; species Luvunga scandens. The sequence continues at coordinate 2,525,541 of JASUUG010000798.1, read as the reverse complement.
ACTTTATATTAAAATTAATAATTATGTACGACTGTCGAACAACAACAGTCCAGGTCCAGCCAGCACATTGAAAATTGATACAAACTCATGAACAGATGAAATAAAAAACTCGATAACATATGTGATGAGTTTTTTCTTTTTCGCAATTTATTCGTTTAATAGAACATGCATGCGCGAACAAGATGACTTTATTAAACGAAATTAACGTTATGAATCAATCATAATAAACACCACATATTTGATCAGGTCAATTATATAATTTAATTAAACATTAAAAAGCTTTAATTTCTTCAATGAATTGAATCATCGATCAACTCATAGACTTCGCGATTTCTCTAAGCAGATACTTCTGAATTTTCCCCGTCGAAGTCTTGGGAAGCTCTTCCGAGAAAACAACTTTTCTAGGCACCATGTACCTTGGCAGCCGAGCCCTGCAATACTCTCTTATCTCCTTCTCCGTAGGCTTCTCAGTCAACCCTAGATCCCTCTTCAAACTCAAAAATGCACACGGCGTCTCCCCCCAGAACCTGTCCGGCCGACCCACCACCGCCGCTTCATTGACCGCCGTGTTCGAATACAACACCGACTCCACCTCAGCACTGCATATATTCTCTCCTCCGCTTATTATCACGTCCTTTGATCGATCTTTGATCTCCACATAACCATCCGCATGCATCACCCCAACATCTCCCGTGTAAAACCAACCGTCCTCGCTTATGCAACTTCCCGTGGCTTCTTTGTCTTTCAAATAACCAAGCATTAACGTCCCTCCCCTTAAAACGACTTCGCCAAGACTCACGCCGTCACGTTTTACGCTTTCTCCCGTCTCAGGATTCACCACGTCAACTTCCGCTAACCCGATGGTCTTCACTCCTTGCCTTGCCTTCAATCTTGCTCTCTCTTCAAGAGGCAGCTTATCCCATTCAGGTTTCCATGCACATGACACCACCGGTCCGGCCGTTTCGGTTAACCCGTACCCGTGACTCACTACAAAACCCATTGACTCGGTTCGGGAGAGAACCGGTGCTGGCGGTGGAGCCCCGGCTGTTAGGATTTGGACCGGGGTTTTCAGCGGTTCGAAATCCGGAGAGTTTGATATCATGTTGAGCACAACAGGGGCTCCGCACATGTGCGTCACGTTGTGTTTTTGGATCAGATCATCAATCGTTGATGCATCAAATCTATGAAGACAAATGTTGGTGGCACCAACAGCAGCCATTCCCCACGTGTAGCACCACCCGTTTGCATGGAACATAGGCAGGGTCCACAAATAAACCGGCTGCTTCGGAACAGCCCAATCGATCAAAGCGTTGGCGGTGAGGATGAAGATCCCCCTATGGCTGTGAACAACTCCTTTCGGAGATGATGTGGTGCCTGATGTGTAGTTCAACACCATAGGGTCCCATTCACTTCTAGGCCGGACCCACCTGTACTTTGGATCTCCTTCTTGGACAAAACCCTCGTAAGTATCGATAAAGTCAACCGTAACCGTGGGTGATGTCGCAGCAGTACTTGACGCAGCTGCATCGTCATCAATGAGGACGAGGTGTGGTCTTTTGGTGTTACGTGGGAACAAAGAGAGAGCTTCAAGGACAAGAGAGCTATGGAGATGATCAACAAAAACGAGCTTTGATTCGCTGTGTTGCAGGATCACGGAAAGGGTGTGAGCGTCCAAGCGTGTGTTGATGTTGTTAAGAATTGCACCTGACATGGGAACTCCAAACTGAAGCTCGTACATGGAAGGAACGTTGGGGGCCACGACGGAGACGACGTGGCCCCGCTGGATGCCCACGGACGACAGAGATGAAGCCACCTGGAGGCATCGGCGGTGGGTCTCAGACCAAGTGAAGGTAGTGTTGTTGTATACAATGGAAGGACAGTCAGAGTAGGCAGTGGCAGCTCTTTCCAAGAAGCCTAACGTGGTGAGAGGCGTTGAGTTTGCATGATTTGGCAACAGCAATTCCATTAAGCCAAAATGATACAATCGGGTTAATTTGTTGTGAACGTATAGTGTGTGTCCCTGAGTCCTCCTGCGCCTACATGCTTTTACTTTGTAATTGCATACGCACTTTTTTGCATTTGCTTACACAGTTTATTTCTTGCGTACTCCTTTTGGCGTTTCTGAATGTGTTTAATAATAAACAGAAATTTTATAATATAGTAGTGCTAATATATTAATAATATAATAAGTAAATAATATTATGATATTGTGTATTTATTTTGAAAAACTATTACGAAAGTGATAGTTAAATTAAATTTAATTATACATGCCGTATATATATTAATTTAGTTATATTACATGTATTCAAAAATTCCTCAATACTAACAACAATGATATAAACACGTGTTTTGTATTTGTTGGACAAAATGATTGATGAGCAGTGCATGTACCAAGTAATCTCTGTGAAGCCTCTACGCTGCCATAGAGCAATTATAGTATAACGTTGATATATTTATGAAGCTTATTATATTATTTTCACAAAATTGAATTTATAACAACTAGTTAATGCTAAAAAGAAATCTTAAACAACCAGTATTTTGTTAAAATTAAGTGCTTGTGAATTATTATATTAACAAAATGAATACTGAGCTAAAACTTAAACAACATTGAAAGTATAGTTTCAAGTCAAAATTTTGTAACTTTATTTTCTCTTTTTTTTTTTTTCGATTAAGAGTAGTTATTGTGGACGGTTAAAATATGAATAAGGACAATATAACCTCTCTTTTTTTGACAAAATTAATTTACACGGTTTACTTATTTATTTTTTAATTTTGTCCTCATTATATTTTCCATCACTAGACGTCGATTGTCGATAGGGTTATGCCCTGAATTCAACAAAGATGTGACTAGCGGGCGGGAGCACGGTTCAGTCAGCATTGTAAATAAACACGAATAACGCGGATGCAGTATTCCATGTCAAATATTTTACCCTATTAAGCTTTTACACTAGTCAGTGGCTCATACTATTTTAAAATAGTAAATTTGATAGATATGAAATTTGAACAATGGATATTTCCTTTATTCGATATTTCTTTAGACTCTCGAAAAATTTTATTGATATTTCCGATTCAATCCTACTTTATATTACTTTGAACAAGCTCATACTATTACAAATAAGGGTGTATTATTCTTAATAAGGACATAAATGATTATAACTATCCAATACAAATATCAATTCAGATTTGTTAACTACTATATTCAGATAAAAAATTCAGGTGATAAGGCCATCACGTCATCATCATTACCAACTAATGCTAATTTAATTTCCAGAGCGAAATAACTAGTTGAACGGTGCATGTAGAGTTGGTAAAATTAGTCATCGAGTGGTGTTCGTTTCGTATCAACTTCATATCGTGTCAAATTTAAGTTGACCCAAACTTAATCCATTTAATAATCATGTCAAAACATTGAGACATAAACTCAACACAGAAAAATAATTTGATTATCCAATAACCCACTTAATACCTATATATTAAATGAAATTTATATCAAATATTTACAAACTATCATTTTTTTATACGTACATACATACATAATTTATTGATATTATAAAATATACATATTTACCAAAATATTACACATTTACACTATTTAAGTTTCAATTATATATATGAAAATAATATTATATATCAATATTTTAAAATATACATATCTATTAATATCTTACATATTTACACTATTAAATCTCTAAATGTATATAAAATTTTATAAATAAAATATTATTTTTATATTCATCATTTCAAAAAAAAAATCATCTATAATATTTAAGTTTCATCGAGTAAATGAATAAAAAACTTTAACTTTAATCCAACACAAAAAAAAAAAAATCATGTTGACCACAATCCGACTTATTTAATAATCGTGTTAAATTCAATAACTCATACCTATTTATTTGTGTCGTGTTCGTATCAGATAATCGAATCATGTCAAATTTTACCAACTCTAGATATATGCTTTCATTAGTGATCCTATCAAGTCCTTCATTCATTACATCTCTTGTACGCGACAAGAAATAGAAGATAAAATAATCGTCAAAGCCGTCAAGGATGCATTGTAAAAAACTCCCAATCTGGTCTCGATCAGTCATTTATCCTCTCTCTTGCCATCATTTAACACTTTTCCCCCCCTTTTTCAATGTGGTAAAGCAGAAGATAAATGGATAATCTTCAAAGGCCGATGAGGAATCAGAGGAGATGAATTGTAAATAACTCCAAAACTCAACTCATTAAATTATTTCTTCCCTACCTAGCCACGTGTGCATGGGTGTGGGTTTGGGTGTGGCCTCAACCCAAAGCTCACCTCCAATTTCATGAACCAAAAAGACTATCCCGATGATAAAAGACATTGTAAATGTGCTGGACAATAACTGTTAAGACAAACTATAAAGTACCAGTAATTTTTTCATTTTTGACAATTATCAGCTACATCTCAAAAATGATTACGGGTATGAAGATAAGATGATAAAACCTCTTGAAATTTAACTTATAACTTATCCAGTATCATCAGTGCCTTTTTGTTTTGGATTCGCTTCTGGCAATCATCATCCCTGAAAGCTTGTTGACTTCGTACAGCAGTCCAGCTGAGAACAAGAAACTGCATTGAAATTTTTAAAACATTTGCATTATTAGATTCTGATTATCATAAGAGTTTAACTATGAAGTACTAATCCTGAACTCAAAATCTATCAAGAATCTACCATCAAATTTTCTTTTTAAGGTCCCATATTTATATTCTTCCATACACAGAAGGTGAATCACTTACGCCAACACCCTATTACACAAAACAATTAGAACGACAATTTTACCATATAAAAAGAGATTACTTATTTCTAACATCAAAATTTGATGAGCTATTCTTTCATTACAAGTTTACCACAAGGAAAAAGCTAAACACCGATCACTAAATTTCAAGATGTGGCTGCTTGCCAATCACGGATAACCAATATGTGTTCTCCGAATTTTATGTTTCAAATTCAAACTTACAAATATGTACTGTTAAACACTTGGAAAACTATTCTCCTAAGCACGCATTGATAAATCTCAATTTAAAATACATAATTAATATATCTAAAGAGTACCATGTTGTAATGCAGACTCGATGAACCGTGCTAGCAGCAATCAGAGCAATCAGTTCTGCCACTATAACTGCAAAATAAAAATAATGAAAACAATTGTTTAAGTTCTTTCTGAAACAACAAAGATTGCAACTAAGGCGCCTGAGCACTCTGATATGAGATAGTGTACACCTGCACTGGAAGATAAATCTAGATTCTAAATGGAGTACCACTTGAAAGATTTCCTCTATGTTCATTTTCTGGGTTATTACTAATATTATCTCATCATGGCAGGGAAACAAAATGTGAACAGGATACAAAAATTAAAGTGTGCTCACCAGCACCCCATCCAGTCTTCATACCACTAGTTTCCTGAAAATTTCCAATGAACTGCAAAAACAGTAACCAAGCTAATGCATATTACAAGTTATGATCGAGTAGTATGAGTCACATGATAAGAATAACAACTTAAAGTTGCAGAATACAAGAATGTCCATCCTAGAATGTAGATAGATTGACCATAAAAAGCGAAGAATATAAATTTGAGCAATCCACAGCAGAAATCACCATCAATTCATGGCAACACATATTAATAACTAAATCCAAGTCAGATGCTAGGAGGCTGGAAACTGACATCTTGAAACAAAGAGAATTATACATGCTACACCAATTTAGCAATTGAACAAAATAAGTTTGTTTCAGTGACATAAAGTTATTTTCTTTGTACACAATATTACTAGAAGAAAGGGCAAAAATGTAGGAGAGAGAAGGAAATCATAAACCAAAATGACCATCCAAAACAAAATCTTACTTTTGCACATGCAGATTCTTTCCAAGAAATTACTATTCAGGGAATTTTGAGTTGCCTAGTATGCTGATTGTATTCTTTATTAAAAGTCCAAATAGACATCTACATTCAAAGACTCACTTTGTATAAGTCCTGTGTACTTCAATTACTCCCTTTTCCCTTAGAATAAAGTTCTTCTTCATCATAAAAGAAAATTCAAGTTTCAAACCCCAAAATGCCTCTTGGCATAGAAAGTGTATCTTTGATAAGTTATCATAAACATAATGCTGCTGTTGAGACAAATAAATCAATATAATACTTCATTCAGTCATAAGCAACCAAGGGAAACATATATCTATCACTCAATGAACTGGAATTGCAACAATTAGGTCATGTAAACCTACATATCTTTTTCCCGTCTTTTAGGGTAAGAAGGAGAACCAAAACCTATGGATTGAAGAAATCGTATTACCGTCAGTGACACAAGGAATAGGAGTGAGCTGATGAAGCCTCCAAGAATCGTAAACAACTCAGTTGATGCCAACTTCCCTCTATACATTTGTTGAAGAGAGAGGATGACAATAAACATAAGAAATGAATAGAGCATTGAACTCCCAGACCCAGCCATGGCCTTCAAATTGCAGAAACAATATCCAAAACATCAGATAAATAGATGCCTACTTCAACAAAAAACAAAAAAAGACCAAGTCTGTTTACATCATGTTTTAGTTGGCAAATTTTTAATATAAGATAATTTAAAATTGAGCCATTAATCCTTCAAGTACAAAGCCATGGTCAATAAGAGTCAATGCCTTGTCTGTCATCAACTCCAGTTCAAATAATTAATAGCAACAAAAATCCAACAATTTACAATTGTGGCATGTGAATATTCTCCGGTGGTTTAGATGGTTTCAGTACACATAATAACAATAATGAAGCAAAGTTTTGCATGCAAAAGATTGATTTTTATGATTGAAAAAAATACATGTAAATGAAGCATTGTTAATTCATGAATCATTTGTACAGAAATATGTTTTCAATGATTTTTCAGCCGAACCTAACACACACACATGCACAAAAAGGAAAAATAAATAAATAAATACATCAGTAGAATAATGAGCCCCTCAATATAAACTAGAAATCTTTCAACCTTTGCATTAGCTGCTCCAAATGACAAAATCACAAACATTAAGGTGCTGTTTGTTTGACCACTTAATGCATAATATCACTTATTTTCGGTAATTTAGATGTTAATTGAGAACAACATAATGATCTCACAACAAAATGCATAATGATCTCACAACAAAATGCACAATACCAAGAAAAAGAAATAATCGGATTTTCACAGCAATTTTGTAAGAAGATACTAACTAGTGTATTCACAGAGAAATTCAGTGGGAAATGGTCTTGATTGGATCACATGCAAATAATCACCTGATCGAAACGTCGAACCTAGTTCAGTACGAATTCTAACGAAAAATTAAAATTTTGGAATCCGATATTCAGCAGTACTTGAGTTGACAGCGAGTTCAAGTAATGCAAAAGGCAAAAAATTCCAATTCTGACTTCTTGACTACATTTTCTCAGAACCAAACAGAAAATGACGGTACAAAAGCATACCTTTGAAAAAACCCTAGCCCCTCCGATCCCGATCTCGTTAGTCGATACGTCTCCGCTTCGCTGATGCGTCAAGTGTGTGAATGAACCTAAAGCGAAAATAAATCAACAGTGACTCTAGTAATGGGTAGACTCGGTAATATGTCTCAACTATAGGGGCCATATTCGTCTTAACGATAATCAAACGCTGTCGTTTAATGCAACGACCACTAACCTGCTTGTTTCGATATTCGATAACAGTAAATGGTATCAAACACCCTATATTTGTATTTTCATCAAATAAGAGCATAGTTTTGTCCTGTCATTGGCATCAAAAGGTTACTGAGAGTCACTCGAAGCCATCAAGGAAATGCTTTATTTGAAAAGGTAGATTGCAAGAGAATTTTTATAAACTAAGTTAGCTTCCCATGCAGTTGAATTAATTATGCACTGTACTCTACTTATTTCTAATTCATATTTGTTTATTTAAAAAAGAAGGTAATACAGATATAAATTCTTCGGGATAATAGTTAACTTAGTATTTTTTACAAATGTTTAGTATTAAGCCTATGTCATTGATTGGCCACCCAATTGGTACCATAAATCAAATCAAAGTATCACGAGCTACTGACAAGTTGACAAATAGAAAAGTCAAGTTGGTGAATTGGGGAAGTTAGCCAACCGGTGCCAGTCTATTAAATAATAGCCCAACAACTAAACCCCATTTAGAATGCTTAATAAATAATCAGTGCGTGCCGTAACTTCAAAATTTATTATATTTTTATTAATTTTTATTTTATAATTATAATTTTTTTTTCGACAACAAATACTTTTAGAACACCTGATTGCCCTGATTTAGCAACTCAAAGGAGACGAAAGTTAGCCCGGTCCACATGTAGCAATTTCTTACGTGACCAAGGACAATTAGCCAAGACGTCTCAAGTGACCAAAGCCGATCACCCAAGACTCTCATCATTCTTTCTTACCAACATCCACACATCGACAACAGCACTATAAAATGGAGCATCTCAGCAACTAGAAGCAAGACAAGATCGAAGCCAATAAAGAAACCAAACGAAGAAGGGAGCGTAAGATCAAGTTAGTGGAAGCTACTAGATGAAAGAGGCCAATAGGTCAAGCAAATAAGCAAAGGTCCTATGTCACAAGGATCAACGGTAACGTCTTTATAGCCGAGCTCAAGCAAGAATAGAAGAAGTCTATCTTTTGTTGCATAAGCAAACTGTACAATTTTGTCACGACAACTTTTTCAAAGAATTATTCTTGCGTCTCGCTTTGCGGATCTTTGTAGAATTAATGAATTATGCATTTATGTTGGTATTTTCGGTAAATTATACTGTCTCGAGCATCTTTGCACTGTATTTCAAGTCATTTAATTTAGAGTCATGGACTTACTTGATATAATTTAACAAACTATATTTTGTTCTGAAAAATATAAAAAGTAAGGATCCAGACGTCATTATCCTCTTGAATTAAACTCTGGCATTCAGGTTCACCTCGGAGCATTGACTTGTACGACTAGGACGGCCGTGTCTCGCGCCCGCGCGCCATGGAACCGCCCGAGTGTCCGGTGTGTCTGCAATCCTACGACGGGGCGTGCACTATTCCGCGCGTGCTCACTTGCGGCCACACGGCCTGCGAGTCCTGCCTTTTGAACCTACCTCAAAAGTTCCCGCTCACAATTCGCTGCCCCGCATGTACCGTACTCGTCAAGTGTCCACCGCAGGGCCCCACCTTTCTCCCAAAAAACATCGAACTTCTCCGTCTCATCGACCCCGCTTCCCCAAAACCCCTTAAAAGTCCGAAGAATTCCCAAAATGTCATAGAATTTGATTTCATTCCTTGTACTTGGTCGAATGAGTTTTACACGTTTTGGAAGCAGTACGTTCTCGCAAAGGACTCCGTTTTGCTTGAAGCGAAGGCTGAAGAAGATTGTGGTTTTCATTTTGGTTGTTTAAGGGAAAATCAAAGTCAAAGGGTAAGTCTTGTTAAGCTAGGTTCTTTGTGTGATGATGATGATTCTGTGTTTAAGTATAGTTATTTAATGAGAGTTATGAATTGTTTGAGTGGAATGAGAGTGGAAGTGAGAGATCAGTTGGATTTGATTTTGAGAACTGCTTCGAGCCAGATTAAATGTTGTAGAGTTTTGGGCTTGTGGGGTGATATGGAAGATGGGTTTTTGTGTTTAGTGTGTGAGAGACTGAATGAGATAGAAAGGTTGGATTTTTTAAGAAACAGAGATGGTTTGTGTAATGATGGATTGTCTAGTTTTGCAATGATGGGGATGGAAATATGTGAAGCATTGATTGGTTTGAATAAGCAAGGGTTCACTGCTGGTTGCTTAGGTTTTTCTTGCTTTAATTTTGATAATTTTGGGAATTTGTATGTTGATTTGAATGATCTTTTAGTGATGGGAAGGAGGGTAACTAAAAGTGTTGCCGAAGTTGGTTGTGTTGGAGGCAGGATTTGTGACAAAGAAGTGGGACTTCTCTTGAGTGGTTTTTTGGAAAACAATGTGTTTTTCAGTCCAGAGGTGTTGTATGAGTTGTTCAAGAGAGAGGGAATTTCGGTGGAATATGAGGTGTCTGGCTTTTCAATTGGGTATGGCTCGGATGTTTGGCCAGTAGCTTGTATCTTGCTTTCACTTCTTATTGGTGAACAATTTACTAAAGCGCTGGTTGATTATATATGCTGTGTTAGCACAAAAGCAAGTGATGATAATATAGCTTGTTTGGGGACATACATGGCTTGGATGGGGAAGGTAACTTCTTTGTTGGAAAATAAATTTGGTTGGGAGTTTATGTCTTTGCAGCTGATGTTCTGTCAATGTCTAAACTTTGATCCAGGCTGCCGTCCACTTTTGACCAATGTGTGGAAGTGTATTAGGGAGCTGATTATTAAACCTGAATTTGATACAATGATCCGATTTGATGGGCTGGTTAATTTAGGGAATGAAAATCATTGTTTGGTTCTTGGAGAATTGAGTTATTTGCCCAACAAAACATTAGAAACTGAGGAAAAAGATGAGTTTTTAGGAGCAGAAAACAGTAGTGGAGCTGATATTGATCGAGCTAGGGAGGCAGGGGTTGTCAAAGATTTAGCTGACAGTCTCTCAAAGAGAAATGTCAAGTTAAGGGACTTGCAGGGTCACCGTGATTGTGTTACTGGATTAGCCATTGGAGGTATGGATTTCAAACAATGACCTTATTTGCAAAGATGGTGCTATTAAAATTCATGTTCTTCCCATGCCATTCAATGCTCATTTTGGTCTCTGCAACTTATTTTAATTGTCCTGGGAGTGACAACTTTAGAATCAAGCGATAACCTTGGGGATGCCTAGTTCCTTTTCATGCGGAAACCAAAATTGTGGTGTAGACTGTCATTTTCATTATGAAAGTAAATTTCAGGGGAATCTTTCCCAGCCAGATGATGGAATCCTTCTTCATAGTCCATACCAAGGATTGGTTTCCTGTTTTCTGGAACTTGGAAAGCCTAGACTTGTGAATCCAAGGTTACTCTCCCTTTGATTATATTTGTATTCAGAAACTTGGAGATAGTTGCTAAGGTCAGTTATAAGATTGCTTATTATCAATCGGCAACAGCAATAGTACTGCATACGTTAACAACCTGCGGCGGTGTATATATATATATATATGGAGGACTTCATAGGTGTGGATGTTGAAATGCGGATTTCGTAGAGGCAAAGCTAAAAGATAGGAAAAACACAGACTCCAATGCACTTTCTTTTCTTTTAGTGTTTGGGGCTCTGTATTTATTTATTTATTTTTGTTTTTTAGCTCAATCCGCATTTTACTGTCCGCACCTAATAAGCTGCTGTACATATTTATGTGTGTGCTATGATCATGCTTACCTGGGCTGAGTATCAGCCCTTCAGTCCATGTGCTTAGGTTTTAATAGTAGTATGGTCACATCTGTAAACTTCTTGTTTTCGTTCTCTCCTGGTTCTTGTTGCTCACACCAGGTTGCTCAGGACAAATTCTTGAAGTTCAGGTTGCCAAACCATTTGCTCCAGCTTAAATCCCTTGGTTTTCCTTTGTTATCTCCTTTTGATCATTCTTTATAAAATCTTAGGGCTGTTTGGTATTCTTTGTGGCCAATCATTTTCTGTTCTGCCAAAACAAAGAAATGGAAAACATGTTTGGTAGGACACTTTTTGCTCACCATTTTTCATTTGGTAGAAGTGGATGGTATCCATTTTCTACTTTCTGTTAAGAAAAGTAGAGAATGATAAATTGCTGTTTCTGATTTTAAGGCCCCACAAACTATTTTGTTTTTCTTGATCATAATTACTATAGGCCCACATATCTTTCCTTTTCATTTAAAATTTCAAGGGACTTGGGGAAAAAAAAAAGATGGGTCCAAGTATCTTTAATTTTATAATTTTTCAGACAAACTACCAATTATATTGTATATAATTTTTATTTTCAAATACTACTTTTAAAGCAAACTACTAAGGCGTTTTTATATTCACCAAAAACTAATAATTTCTTTACTACAAAATAAATATAAAAACACCATTTGAAAAACAAAACCACATATATTCCTAGAATGGGGATCAGTAATGAGGTTATGAAGCTTAGTTTGGCAACTTTATTCTGAATGTATATTTTCTTTTCTCTTGCAGGGGGGTTCTTGTTTAGCTCCTCATTTGATAAATCAATTCATGTGTGGTCATTGCAGGTACACACTCTGAAGGAAACTATTATTTGAGGGTCCTTATTGCTGTAAAGTGATATGGAACTATATTTGGTGCCTGTAAACTTTTTTGTATGAGTAATCATAACTTTTTGTAATTGTTTTTTTAAGAAAAAGAAGTTTTTAAACGTGTGTAGTTGCTATCCACATTTTTTATTAGATAAATTCTATTAAAGTTACATCTTTGTGCAGTTTAGCACCTTCATGTAAGACCTGTTAGTTATGGAAAATGGTATAATTTTTCTTTTCAATAAATGGAATACTTTGGCTATGGACTCTTTGTAAGAGTCCTAATGAATCATAAAACTTGGAAGTATTTATTTATTCCCCAAAAGGACCAAACTGGTGCTTTTTTGTTATTTCTCATGGTCTAGCTGGAACTTTCAGAGTGTTATATTGATATACTCAAACTGTATTCTTAAAGGGTTCTGATGTTAACTGAGTGCATTGAGACTTAAAGAACAGTTGCTCATGTGATAACACCATTATATATTGCCAGTTGTTGTGACATCTAGGTCCACTATTGTTTCTGTAACTTCTACACATCTGCAATATGATTGATACTGATATGACAGGAAAGAAAATATCCTCTTTTTCTTTTCTTTTGCTCTCTTCCTGTTTTCATTTTGTATTGTAGCCTTATTTCTTATTAAACATTTGTAGTAAGTATCTTCTGTGTGTTTGTATGCAGGACTTTTCTCATGTACATACATTTAAAGGTCATGAGCATAAAGTCATGGCTGTGATTTATGTGGATGAAGACCAACCATTATGCATAAGTGGCGATAGTGGAGGTGGTATATTTGTATGGAGCTTTAGTTTCCCTCTTGGACATGAACCATTGAAGAAATGGAATGAAGAGAAGGATTGGCGATATAGTGGTATCCATGCTTTGACCACTTCAGGAAGATGTCTCTATACAGGCAGTGGAGATAGGACGATTAAGGCATGGTCACTGCTGGTAATAAATTTGTTTATCAAATGATCTGCTCCAAGTACATCTTTATCTTTTCAAATATTATATGTAATCTGGAATTTATTCTCTTTTCCAGGATGGTGCACTATCATGCACAATGAGTGGTCATAAATCAGCAGTTTCCACCCTTGCAGTATGTAATGGGGTGCTTTATAGTGGGAGTCGGGATGGAACCATACGATTGTGGAGTCTAAGTGACCATAGTCTTTTGACGGTATTGGAGGAAGATAGCCCAGGAGCTGTGTCCTCTGTCTTGTCCCTTACTGCAGTCCAGCATACTCTAGTTGCATCTCATGAAAGTGGATCTGTAAAGGTTTTACATTCTTTGAAACTTGATTGAGCTGGAATAGATCCTTTCATGTTTTATGGACATATGGGCAATTGACAACATGTTGAATTTAAATAACTTTAAACTCTCAAGGTGTTACTTGGATAGCATGCTGCACATTGGTTGTAGACTTATAGGGTGATCAGTTTGACTGTAAAGTATTGAGAATATGACCATCCTTATGGGGTGTTGGGAAACCATATCAGCAAGGAGTAAGATTTAGTCTTATTTTTTCAGTTTATGAATTTTTCAAGATAGTCCATATAGAGAAGAGTAATTACAAGGATGGTCATGAAAAAATGATTTTATTGTTGACATCAAAGATTCCTCCGTATAGATTCGAGGAAAGACTGACTTCAATGCAATGTAATACACATCCACTGTAGTAGGTTGCTTTTTTCGAACACTGTGATTTAAATACTTATTAATTTGGTCAAAGAAAGTAAATTCTTTTATTATCACTTCCTTCAGGTCTGGAGGAATGATAAGTTTATGAAGTCCATGCAAACACACAACGGTTCTGTCTTTGCTGTTTTCTTGGAGGGCAAATGGCTGTTTACAGGAGGTTGGGACAAAACCGTCAGTGTGCAGGTATAGAATTGTGTTTATCTAGTTATATTCATGAAGTCAGTCTTATCAAACCAATCTTATTAATGCGTATTTGCATCTTGAAGTTTCTTCAAATTTGACTTAACCTTCATAATATTCTTTTTTTGGCCAAACTTAGTAACCTCCTCTGTATACTCATCAATAATAGTTGACAATTTGTAGGAACTAACAGGAGATGAGTTTGAAGTAGATGTAATACCTACTGGAGCAATCCCTTGTGGTTCTGTCATTACAGCTTTATTATATTGGCAAGGAAAGCTTTTTGTCGGATGTGCTGACAGGACTGTTAAGGTAAGCCATCATTTTTTCCCCCTATGTGTTTGTTTTTGTTACAGTTGTATACGGTATGAGAGACCTTTATCCTGGTGACAGCAGAACTGTGAATTTATGAATTATGTATTACAGAACATTAAAATCTTTCTATTTCTTTCAATCAAATTCACTGGTTTAACAAAAAATGACCACACTGTTCAATTGATTATCTAGCTCATTAGAATACTGAACTGAAGTTCCCTCCATATTGAAAAGCGTTAAAGCAGTCCAAAAGGCATCCGCTGTTTCAGTTTTTATGTTGCTGAATTGTTGAATCAGTTAATCTTTGTTTGGTTATGCCAGGTATATTATTATGGGAAGTGACCAAATCTCGCCAGTTACTTGCTGTATGGTCCAACTGCTTGAGCTTTATTGGTTGAAATCACAGTTGAGTGTTGTACAGATAGCGTTGTGCAACCGTTAAATCCCAGAGATTTTCTCCTTGTTGCTGCACATAAATCTTTGAAGAACAAAGTTCGTGGTTATATCTATCAGAAAGAAAAAGAGAGGAACCAGAAATATTTTCAAAATGCTAATTTCTGTTGTATGGAACCCTGTCCCAACAATGCTGATGTGTGTGTGTGTGTTTTGTGTAAGTAACACTCTATATAATTATGCTTTTAATTTTTTTTTTTGTGTAAGTAACACTCTATATAATTATGCTCTTAATATCAAATGAGGGGCTGTGAATTATTCTCTAAAAAATTACAATCAACCTCTTGGTCTGAACAATATCATTTTTCATGAGGCTATTAAAGAAAAGTAGAAAACTGTATTTTTGTTACGTTATTAAATGTTAAAATCATAAAATAAAAATTTTTTCTTTTTCTTTTTTTTTCCTTCATTTCAACAAAATCGCATTAACTTTAAGGAAATATTTGTGAAATCAATGTGCAATGCATCATTGTTATAGCTTTTCAAGTCTAAATTTAATCTTAAATATTTAAAACATTAACCATAACAAAAATTTAGTTTCAACCGTATTTTTATACATAATCATATCAATAGATTTCCCGAAGAAGTAAAAAGAAAATTATTTGAGTGAACAATTTGCAACTTAAGGGGGAAAAAATCATATATAAATAAAAATTAAAAGGTGCAGGTTCGTTAAAAAAAGAAATTTCGCGGGAGTTCTTCTTCTAGCTTTGGCACAACCGCGCAAGTGCGCAACGCTGTAAAATAGCAAAAACCTACCTAAGCGTGTGAAATTTTAAAGTCTTGGGCATGCAATCGACCTTGGTAACATACAGAAGCTGAACATGGCCACGGTACCAACACTTCTCTGCGCAAGCCCTTCATTCTTTTTCTCCATAAAACCATCAGCTTCTCGACGTAAAACACTCCTCTGCACTAAACCACCCCTCTCCGTTCTCCACTTCACTTCATCTCCGTATTTCCATCAGCGGCGCCGTTTTACACGCAGCCCTGTGGTTAATGCATCTGTTAAGGTGGTCTTTTCTTTTGCTTCATTTTGTCTACTCTTATTTGCCCACCGCGTGTTTGATGAAATACTTGTGTGTTGACGTATGTTCAATTTAATTTTTTGGACCTGGTATCTTTTTTAGGAGAATTTGAGTCGTGTTAGGAAGACTTTGGTTGATTGTACGAGCTTGAATTACTGGGTTGTGAGGGACTATTATCGTCTTGTTGAAGCTGTTAATGCGATTGAGCCACAGATTAAGAGTCTCTCGGATGAGCAGGTTTGTATTTCACATTGGTTTCAGATGATTTTAGTATTTTTATCTGAATTAGGAGAATAACACATTGTGTTCTGTTCTATGTAGCTGACTGCAAAAACTGCTGAGTTAAAGCAAAGATTGAGACAAGGGACGACCCTAGCAGATATTCAGGCTGGTTAGAAACCATAAATTTTAGTGTTTCAATATTCTTGGATTTTTTTTGTAGAGTTATATGATCATATTGTTCTTATGTTAACTTGTTTGCAGAAGCTTTTGCTGTTGTTCGAGAAGCTGCTAGGAGGAAACTTGGTATGCGCCATTTTGACGTGCAGGTCCGTCTTACTCTGTCTATATGTGTGGATATTTGTGAATGCAACTATTCTTGTCTGCAGACTTTTTTGTTTTTTTTTTTCACATCCGCAAGTGTGTATTGATGTGCATACAAAAATGTGGTTGAATTTATGCATATATGTTTATGTATGTCGTTACTTTATTTGTGGAAATGTGCTATTTGTTTAGATGTAGGTCTTTGTGTTTCCTAATGTTGCAATTAATGTCAGATTATTGGGGGTGCTGTGCTTCATGATGGGTCCATTGCTGAGATGAAAACGGGTGAGGGAAAAACATTGGTTTCTACATTAGCTGCATATCTTAATGCGTTGACTGGTGAGGGCGTCCATGGTATGTTGTCTATTCTGACCTTTCTAGAAGTGGTTGCTTTTCTGCAAACAGCTGTGATTGTTAATTTTCTTAGAGAACTTGTTTATCTCTGCGAAGGGGGTTTAAAGCATATTTCTGAAGTTATCAGTACCTAATTGAGATAGTTTAATTATTTGCATTGTTATGTTTGGAAATTCCAAACTTGAATTGTGAATGCTTTGTTGTTTGGTTTAATTGTTTCGTTGCTAACAAAAAGAATTACATTGTGAATTTTTTTTCAATTCTTTAAAAACTAATTTGTTTCTTCTTAAACCAGACTGATTGAATCAGTTTGCTGGATGCAGAGTAGACTTTTTTTCACATTCTTTGATAGTTGTTTACTTGGATATGTAGTATCACGTATATCAGTGTCATGTGCAATGTAGATTACAATATGTTTTCTCTTTATGATTGATGTTTTTTTTTCTAAAAGCATTGTCCTTTCTTTTTCACTGAAAATACTTTTTTCTCCAAATTGTAGAAAGGTTAGGATTTAATTTTAAATTTTTTGTTATTTAAAATAACATTTTTGCCTTAAAAGTTTGTGGATACAAGTTGTGAATTTGTTTCACCATTCTGAGTTTGGAAGCACTTGCACTATTTTGAATTCTGTTATTGACGCAGCTTATGTATTTGCCTTTCTTTTTTTCCCATCAATGAAATCAGTTTTTTGGTCATGGAAACTTTCTAAAAAATTAACTAAGGTGAAAGCATTTATTCTCAAAAAGTTGAGGTAGGCTACTGCCAAAAACCAAAAAATAATAATAATAATAATAATAATAATAATAATAATAATAATAATAATAATGAAAAGAGTTGTTTACATTACTTTTGGATCTTAAGTTTTCAGGAAAGGTAAAATTTCAAAGTCAAAGTCAAAAAGGTAAAAATGATACTATTGGAAGTTGAGCCCCAGATGGCCATTCTTTGCGGGTTTCTAATTTGGAGAAAAGAAGAGTCATTGTGAAATTCTTGAAGGAATGCTTATATTGGCAGTAAGGAATGTGGAAATTCTTGAAGTGCTGGCATGAGAAATTAATGAACAGTTTTATAGAATATGACAGATATAATAATCAAAAGAATGTTAAACAAAGGGGGGACATAATTACGTGAGTGGTGCTTTTACACATTTGTTATTCCGGTAACAAATCGCATGCAAGTAATTTGATTTTTTTTCCCCAAGCCTAGTAGTGGTGGTCTTCTTACAGTATATTACAATTTGATGGAAGCTGTAGTTCAAGCAATGCTACACTGTGTCCTTTTTGATTGACACTGATGATGTTGCATTTTTTGTTGATAGTGGTGACTGTTAATGATTACCTGGCTCAACGAGATGCTGAGTGGATGGGGCGTGTTCATCGCTTCTTAGGTCTTTCAGTTGGTCTTATTCAGGTATATGTTCATTACAGAGTATGAAATACTAGAAATTGAATTCCAAGAATAATATGCTGGAGGCTTGAGTGACTGAGGCTGATTCTTGGAAAGCCTCTTTGTTTTGCAAGAAACATTTTTTTGAATCACTTAATATTCTAAAACTTTTCCTGCAAATAACTGTAATTTTATCTGCTAATGCTTTCATATTTAGAGAGGGATGACTCCTGAAGAGAGAAGATCCAATTACAGATGTGATATAACATACACCAACAACTCTGTAAGTCATTCCTAACTCATGTGGTGATTTAGTGCATTTTCCTTTTTGTTGGTAAGTGCATGTTGTTTCATTTTGGAGTTAATGGCGGCTACTTGGGTGCATTGTTGACGTGTCTTACTCCACTCGAATGGCATTTTGGTGCCTTCCACCCAAATGTTTCTTGTTTCTGATGCTAAATATCGTTTTGAATGCCCTCAGGAGCTTGGTTTTGATTACTTACGGGATAATCTCGCGGCAAATAGTGAACAACTTGTGATGAGATGGTATGTTTTAGGACTGTTTTCAGATTTCTTCTTATTTATTTTAATGGACCAATATTGAATAACTTAAAAAACAGGCCGAAGCCATTTCATTTTGCGATAGTTGATGAAGTTGACTCTGTTCTCATTGATGAAGGGAGAAATCCATTGTTAATAAGTGGTGAGGTAATTTAGGGCTGCTTCTTTGGTGGCTGCTCTTGATCAATTATATGGAAGCTATTGTAGAATCTCTTATCAATTATTGGTATTCAAAGAAGTTACAAACTTTTTGAGTTGAACTAAAAATTGTAAAGTATCTTCACAATAGATGTTTCCTGTTCTTCCTTTGCATATCAGGCTAGTAAAGATGTTGCACGATATCCAGTAGCTGCAAAAGTTGCGGAGCTGCTGTTGCTGGGTCTTGTAAGTCCAATTCCTTGCCTTCATGTTTAGTACAACTTCAAGTACCTCAGCTGCTCTTCAGCTGACAAGTATAGTAGAACGTTATGTTATACATAAAGCACTGGTATAAATAAACTTCTTTCTGCCTCAATGTTGGTGACAGCATTACACTGTGGAACTTAAGAATAATTCAGTGGAATTGACTGAGGAAGGAATAGCTCTCTCTGAGATGGCTCTTGAAACTGATGATTTATGGGATGAAAATGATCCTTGGGCAAGGTGAATATGAAAGTCCTGTTTCTATCTGTAAATCCATTACTACAATTGACTAAACATGGGAAAAGCTCTAAAATAAATCCTTTACTTTTTTTTTTTGAAATTCTATTCTTTTCTGGACTCTTATCAAGGCTTTCTTGTAAATATTTAGAAAATTTGTACTCCTATATATGTATGTATGTATGTATGTATGTATGTATATGTATATGTATATGTGTGTGTGTGTGTGTGTGTGTGTGTGTGTATGTATGTATGTATGTATAATTTAATGTTATTTCTATATTAAACATGTTGTGAAATATAGTGATTTGGAATCAATCTGGGTAAAAAGAAAAAGGTCTGGTCAGTTCTAAAATGCCCAATCCTTACCAGAGTTGCACTGCCTAATATTTCAATTTTCAACATCGTGGTTATCATTGATAATTTGCAGATTTGTGATGAATGCACTGAAAGCTAAAGAGTTTTATCGGCGGGATGTCCAATACATTGTTAGGAATGGGAAGGCTCTTATAATTAATGAGGTATTAAAATAACATCCATTTGTTGGCTTGATTTCAATGCCTTATTGTCACTTTTTCACCCTTTTTTGCACTTCAATATGTAACGAATTTCATATTAGCAAATATATTCATGTTTGCTTTTGTGTGTGGGTGTGATATTGTCTGTTGTGTTCATGTCTGTCTTTACCTATGACCATTATCTCAAAGATAATAATTGTTTGTTTCATTATTAGTTGCTTGCTCAGGCACCAAAAAGCGTGGTTATGTTTAATGTTTTAATTAGATGAGTGAATACACATGGAATTGCAAAAGATGTATGCCTCAGCAGCCTCTTAAGCAGCATCTCTGTGATTGAGTTATTTGGTTTTGATTATTGCAATCTGTTCCAAAAAGTTTTGTGGATTGAATTTCAAAAACCAACTTTCAGTATATCTATCATGAAATCATGGAACTTGGACAAAAATGATACATATGATGATGTAACCAATGCTACCACATTTTGAGGTGCTTTGTTTCATACTCATTAGATGAATGATTTATGAAACTTCTGCAGCTGACTGGCAGAGTTGAAGAGAAACGGAGGTGGTCAGAAGGAATTCACCAAGCTGTAGAGGCTAAAGAGGGCTTAAAGATTCAGGTACATGTTAATATTATTGAACTTATTCCTGGATTATTTTCAACTAAAATTACATTAGTTATGGGTTGTGTCTCTCTAATTCAATGTTAAGGCCGATTCAGTTGTTGTGGCTCAAATCACATACCAGTCACTGTTTAAGCTCTACCCAAAGCTCTCAGGGATGACTGGGACTGCAAAAACTGAAGTAAGGATGATCATATGAAATCTATCATTCTATTCAAGTAATAATTATTTTCAGTTTTCATGCAACATTTTGCTTTGTGTCATTTCAGGAAAAGGAATTCTTGAAAATGTTCCAGATGCCGGTTATTGAAGTGCCGACAAATTTGCCAAATATTCGTGTAGATTTACCCATACAATCTTTTGCTGTAGGTCATTGTATATTTGTTGTCCATTTTTAAGATGAAACTAGCTTTGAAAGATCTAACTTTTGTTTTCAAAATGAGTTATGCTTTGAATTCTGCATTTTCTCAGACTGCTAGGGGGAAATGGGAATATGTTCGTCAAGAAGTTGAATCCATGTTCAGACTTGGCCGCCCTGTTTTAGTTGGCACCACTAGGTAAATTCTGGTTGCTGGTATTAGAATAGTGAATGACGAATAGTGCGGATTCAATATTTTATGTGGCAAAATTATCACATCCTTACATCTGTAGCCTAGCAAAAAAATTTGCTAGGTGTTACAATGTTTAAAATGTGTATCCAATTCAAAGTAGTTTGCATTGCAATCTACATATTGAGCAAATTTTTCCTGGCATATGTAAATGGAATTTCTATCTTATATATAAGTTTAGTCGTCTGGAAATTTCCTATTTAAGAGCTGCCTTTGTAGCTTTGTCCATCTTACAATTGGTTGGAGGCAGTAAACTTGCAAGTCGGCATGCATTGAAAAATAATGAAAATGGCTCCTATTTCTACCATTTTTGAGTTGGTAAATCTTGTCAGTGCTGCTGCTCTTTCATATTTTATTTTGGGCTTTCAAGGGTTTTGCTGTACTGTTGAAGGGTTTACAACTGCTCACAGGGGGAGGTCAGGAGCCCTACAAGGATGATTAGCTATTGGATTATCTCTTCTTTTATGAAGAGAAAGTTTGGATCTGATTTGCATGTATGTGATTTATTCGCTAGAGAGAGGACCTTTACTCTTTTCGACACAGCTGGTTTGCTGACTTGTAATCAGATTTAAATTTAAGTCAAACTCTATTAGGGATGAGAGTGTCTGTATCCAATGAGAATATGTCTACCATGTTAAGTAGGCTATGATTGAAACTTTTTCAGAAAAGAATATTGTCTGGCTATTGCATTGTTGCTATTACTTCCTGATGGGAGAACATATAGGTGTCATGTGCTATCATTTCATTAGATTACTTCTTGTCCTTTTAACCATTTAGTTGCACATTTTATCCTTTGTTGCCATCAAATGCTAATTATTTAGCTTTAAGTATCAATCATGAAATTTCTGTTTGCCATTAACTTATTTTTATCTTTATTTATATTTATTTATTTTTTGTGAGGACAATTATGCTATTGGTTAGATGTATTTGTTAAATATTCAAATTGCTGTGTCTTATCTTTTTGATGCAGTGTTGAGAATTCTGAATACTTGTCAGATCTGCTGAAGCAATGGGGAATTCCTCACAATGTACTGAATGCAAGGCCTAAGGTTTGTTAATTTTGTGCTAAATGCTATGTGGGTAAAAATTGTTGATAGAGGTTGTTGTTTTATAAATTATCTTTATGTAACTTTTACCAGTCTGTAATTTGCCACTATTTCCTCAGTATGCTGCAAGGGAAGCTGAAACTGTTGCACAGGCTGGGCGAAAATATGCTATTACCATTTCTACAAATATGGCTGGCAGGGGAACTGACATAATTTTGGGAGGAAATCCAAAAGTAGGTCTGCTTGCTTGATGATTTATTTTATACTTTGCAAATTGTAGATATAATTGCACTGTAGCATTGTTTCTGAGTATTGACAGTGATAAAATGTGTACTTGCATATTCTCATGCATTTTGATTTGTTATATTCTTTGTTAGGAGCTTCTTTTGGTATTAAGGGAATAGACTTCTTACTCGGTGTTGTAATATATACAGATGCTCGCAAAGAAAATTATAGAGGACAGATTGCTTTTGCTTCTGACACGAGAGGCCCCTAATGTCGAAATTGATGACAAAACTAGTTCACCGAAGGTGGTTACTTGGGTTACTATGAGCTGTTACACAAACTTAGATTTTAACTATTCTTTTGATGTAGGTTCTGTCCGAGATAAAGCTTGGATCATCATCATTAGCTTTGCTAGCTAAGGCAGCCCTATTGGGTTTGTAACAGCACTTTTTTTTTTAATATATATATATTCCAGCTTATCTTGTATAAATACTTTTACAGTAATCACAATGTTATTTATTCTTAACGTGAGACATTCTTTCCATTTCACATGTGAATCACAGCTAAATATGTTGGCAAAGCTGAGGGTAAGAGCTGGACGTATCAGGAGGCAAAATCATTGGTCTCTGAATCTGTGGAAATGAGTCAGTCGATGAATCTGAAAGAGTTACAGAAGCTCATTGACAAACAATCTGAGATGTACCCTCTTGGCCCTACTGTAGCTCTAACTTATCTCTCAGTTTTAAAGGACTGTGAAGTTCACTGTTCCAATGAAGGGTCTGAAGTGAAAAGACTTGGGGGGCTTCATGTGATTGGTACATCTTTGCATGAGTCTCGGAGAATAGATAACCAGGTGAGCAATTGAGTGTAGCGAAAATATAGTTGGAGCAAGTTCATATCAAACACTTTTTTTAATTAGTTTTCAGGAAGTATATTTATTCTTTACGTGCTACATTTGCTTTAAAAATTGGCAATCAAAATCAAGAAAACTGTTTTTTTTAAAAAAAAATCAACTAAACACTGTCTAAGGTTGTGCCTTTTGTTGTGTATTTTTTTTCCCCTGTCGATCAATCAAATATATTATGAGTCAGTTGTTCAACAGGCTATATAAATTATCCATCCATGTTTAATTGGGCTTAGTTCAGCTAGTTTAAATTTGGTAACCAAAATTTGTTCATCACTGCTTTTGTCTATATGTTGCTAAAATTGACTATTTGTCCATGTCTTCACTGGTGATATTATTAGCTTTTTGTTGTTAAGAGAGCATGATGAATATAGTTAAGGGGAAATGAGAAAGAGATGGTGAAGAAAAGAGTAAAGCACGGGATACTGATGCAACTTGAAAGCTGATGGTATAGGTACAGCTGAAAGACATGATGAAAGAATATAATATCGGTGTTTCATTTCATTGCTTTCTTTTCAACAGCTTTTCTTCATGGCTGTCATGCAAAATATTAAGTTAAACTTGATGATCTGAAGCTCCTCTATGTTGCAAATTAGTAATTTATTTGTTGTTACAGTATTTTGTCATCCAACTCAGAGATAGTTCTAATTTTTTTATGACATTGATTTTTCTAGCTTCGTGGCAGAGCAGGACGGCAAGGGGATCCTGGATCAACACGGTTTATGGTGAGGTACTGTGTCTCTTGCGATTTGTTTTCCTCTTGAATAAAATTATAAATCCATAGCTGTACAAGTATTAATTAATTCTGTTAACTGTATGCTCTTTTCACACTTAAATTATAAGAAACTCCAATAATCAATAATTTCAAAACTGAAAAATCAATAAGAAAAAATTTTTTGTCCTAAAAAGATAGAGAGAGAAATGGACACTAAAAATTTATTTTTGGAGCTGCAAAAATTTAACCCTCTCCTGATAAGCTAACCCTCTTGTTTGAAAGCTTAATGCTTCTTCTTGGGACGGAACTGCTCTTTTTATTAAAACAATTATTGGGCTGTTCAAACTCTTGATTTGATCAACTTTGATCTATTGACTGCAAATCAATGGATGCTTTCCTTTTCTTTTTCTATATCTTACATGCTTTTGAGCAGACAGATGCATTTCTGTGTACCTTTCCCATTCTTTTTAATAACTAAAATGAGTCACTTGTTCAAACTCCAATGCTTATGGAGAATGGATGAGTGAGAAATGAGGTGGTCTGGCCAAATTGTCTGACACTAAAAACCAGATTGACAGTTTCAAGTGATGAATAGATGGACTGAAAGTAAGGTTGATGGGTGACCTTTGAAATCCTTTAGTCATGCACTTACAGAATAAAAAATAAAGGGGGAAAAATATGAAGTTTTATTTTTAATATCCCATATTGATAAAATGTATAGACAAAGATAAATGCAAATTGCTACTTGGTTTTTGCCATGGTTGTTTGCCTAGAAGATGCTTGAAGAGAAAGTTTAGTGCATGACTTTGATGCTTTATTTCTTGTCTCTGATTAATGATGTGAATTATTTTGGATAAAACACAGTTCTAATGGTTCTAAACAAAATATGAAATTAAATTAACTGTTCCAAGAGTAGCATAACATTTCTCTTCCACATGGTTGTGGTATTTAATTGTTGTAGTGTCTACTTGTGTGACAGCTTGCAAGACGAGATGTTTCAAAAGTTTAGTTTTGACACTTCATGGGCTGTAGATCTTATATCACGAATTACCAATGATGAGGATATGCCAATTGAAGGTGATGCGATTGTAAGACAGGTGATGGTCTACCTCATGTTCTTGACGGCATTTGCAATTTCTTTTCTCATGTACATCTTTCTTTATTCAAATTTAAATGTACCATCATCTCATGACTGATCTGGACCATCATGAATTTTAGCTTTTGGGCTTGCAAATTAGTGCAGAGAAGTACTACTTTGGCATAAGGAAGAGCTTGGTTGAGTTTGATGAAGTATTAGAGGTAGGTATAAAAATATTTCATAATGTTTCATTCATATACCCTGCTGAAGTCGTCGGTAAATCATGGATTTGATTGGGTCTTAATGAACTTAAGAACCATGGAGGAGACTGCCCCCGCAATTGTTAGGCGAGAAAGATAAATTCATCATAAAGTCCCAAACTTTTTCTTTTGCACTTTTTCCTATTAAACTTAAACTGGTTCAATATTGTAAACATATACACAAATATCCTTTGATACTACAATCCATTAGTTATGATTGTGCTAATTTTGGTCATTCGTCTTCTATCAGGTTCAAAGGAAGCATGTGTATGACCTTAGGCAATCAATCCTAACTGGTGATAATGAAAGTTGTTCTCAGCAGATATTCCAGTAAGTGCCTCTACGGAGTTGTGTACAGTATACCCACATATTCATTACCTATTGTAGCTGATTTCCTGATTTCAATGCGAACTACATTACAAATCCCATAGCAGTACCCCTTCACAAGTCTAGTGATTTTAACAAAATGGCCGACCAAATGTTGAAAAGAATTTTAAATAAATGGAGAATAGAAATAACAGTATAGTTGGTTGATTAGCAAAGTCACCTTCACTGTCTGTTCTTAGTGAAATGCCTTGATAATTGACTTAGTGTAGGATGGGATAGCCATAATGTAACCCAAGTTGCATGATGCTTACGGTAGAGAGTTTAATATCACTTATCACCTGTAATATTGTTAAGAGTGAGATTGTGAAGCGTGGCGCTAGCCGAATTCATGTTACTAAAACTTTTGGTTTAGCATGTAGAAAAATGGGTGAGAGAATAGTAGAATCCATTACTTTTAAATCACTGCTTGCTATCTTTCTTCCTCAACCTGTAGTTTTTTTTTCTCTTATTTTGCTCATTTATGATCACATAGAGGTTTCTTTGACTTGGATTCCAAGGAATTATTTTCCCACTTCATTATGTTGGCATCTGAGGTTTGTAAGCTTCTTTTCATTTTGTATCAGATGGATGACTGTATAATTCTGAAGTTTAGCTATAAATATTTATTGTTATTGAAGAGAGCTGCTTATAGGTACATGCAAGCAGTGGTAGATGAAATCATCTTTGGAAATGTTGATCCACTAAAGGTAGGTTGGTTTCCCTTTAAAATGTCGTATACTGCTTCCCACCAATTCTTACTAAATTTCTTTAATTAATTCACTTGCTAGCATCCCAGATACTGGAATTTGGATAAGTTATTGAAGGAGTTTATTGCAATGGCAGGGAAGATATTGGACGGTAAGCTTATATATAATCATCTGTTGGATAATTAATTCTCAACATAAATGCTTATGAAATGGAATTTTGCCAGACTCATTTGCAGGGATATCTGGGGAAACTTTGCTCAAATCCATTGAGGAGCTGCCTGAATTGAATTCCATAGACATTAACAACTTTTACTTCCCAGACTTGCCAAAGCCTCCAAATTTGTTTAGAGGAATCCGCAGGAAGTGTTCTTCATTAAAACGCTGGCTTGCTATTTGCTCTGATGATTTGACCAAGTGAGCACAATCTTGATAAAGATGTATAATTGGCAAATGCTATTGTATCTTGGATGTATTTCTACAATATTTTGTACTCTATGATTCACTGATATGTTTGCTGTAGGAATGGAAGGTATCGGGCAACCACTAATCTCCTCCGCAAGTTCCTTGGAGACATTCTCATTGCCTCATATTTGAATGTTGTACAAGAATCTCGATATGATGATGTGTACATAAAAGAAGTTGAGGTGAGGTTTCTGCTTCAAGTGCTATTTTCTTTTATGGACTGCAAACTTTGTTTGAGTGAACCCAATTGAAACCAAGACAAGTTTATAATTTTATTTGTTCATATATTAAGGGCTTCATGGTGCATTTATTCATAATTTAGCCTCGGTACTTTTAGTTGACATCAGTAAATTATGCCAAACTCTGGCCTTGGAGATTCCAACTTTCCATAGTTCATGACAACATGTTGCCTCATAGGAGCGATAATCCAAAAACTCAAATCCATCAAATGAAAATTTCAACTTTAAGCAATGTCTTCTATAAACTGCCTTAGTGAGTGTAAGTTCTAGTTACTTCAATTTCATTCATTCACTGGTTTTTTCAGCCTCTTATTTGAGTGATGAAATCAAATCATTTACTGGACATGCTATTTTTATTATGCTTTGGTTTTTGTGGCATAGAAAATGTGTAAAATTTTGTTTGATGAATATGTTTTCACAACTTATTAAATATACAAAGTTAAATGTACAAAATAATGACAACTTATTTTGGATTTCTGTGGAGAAATAGTCTAAAAGAAGTTTTATTTGTCTTAAAGAATTTTTTTACCCCTGAAGGATCAAATCCAGATTCTAGAATTCCGGACTGCTGTTTTACTGGTTGTTCAGAAGTTTTATATGCTTCTCGCTTCACTGATGACTTTCTCTTTTGGAATACAGAGGGCAGTTCTTGTCAAGACTCTAGATTGTTTCTGGCGAGATCATCTCATAAATATGAACCGACTTAGTTCGGCGGTATATCATATTATGTACTTTTTTCTGATTTAACTAAATTTGGGTATTCTATAGGCATGTTCTAACAAAGAAAATCTGTCAGGTCAATGTAAGAAGCTTTGGTCACAGAAATCCTCTTGAAGAATATAAGATTGATGGGTGTCGATTTTTCATCTCGATGCTCAGTGCGACCAGGAGGCTAACCATAGAATCACTTGTTCAGTATTGGTCATCACCGATGCAGTCCCAAGAACTATTTCTAGCATAATAAAGGTATGCATTGCTTCTGCTCAAGTTTCTACTCCTTATCTTGTTCAATTTTTTCAAAAACTCATATATTTATGTTACTGTCTAGATGTTTATAATAATCCCTCTTTTTTTTTGTTTTGTGTTGGGGGGGGCGCTGTGTCTTGCAAAGGCGAGAAAATTCTTCATGTTAACTGTTTTTCAGTTGGCAGGATTTTGGGAGTGCATTCATCCTCTGGAATTGTAACTTTGCATTGAGTGGATGCTGCCACTTCTTATCATAGTTGTACTTTTGTCCGGTAAACTAAAGTGTTAGTGCAAGCCAATCCAACAATATACTACAGAAATTTCGCAGCTGCAGAGTAACGGGGGAATTATAATTTAGCTAATATTCCGTTTGTCTCACTTTTCCCGTTTATGGAATCAGTCAGAACATTCGTGTCTTTGGCTGGCTGGGTGATTATGGGAGTTCACAATATTATCTGACAGCATACTGAACATACCCAACAGAGATATGAAAACCTCGTTAATTCCTAGGAAACAAGCAGTGCACTGTCGTGCTGCTGTATAGAGGTGTATCATCAACTGTGTACATGAATTAGCATTGACCTAGCCAATTGATCTCTATTTTGCTTTTGGACGCTTTTAGGAAGTGAAGCCCTCTTCATCAAAACTGTTACAAGGGACAACATGCCACTTCTGTGGAACTAGTGCAGTCCATGTACAGATGCGTAAAACTTTCCTTCCGACCTCTATATATGTCTTAATCCCATACGAAATATTCGCTACTGGCCCATTTGGATGGACATATATCAATGATTCAACGGGATGTATCACATTAATCGTTTTTGGTGTAAATGTTAGAACTAGTTGACATCTATTCGATCTTGTATACACATATAGGTGGCTTGATTTTTTTGCTTTCGTTCGAGAAACAAGGCTAAATTAAATGATTCTCATTGAACGGCATAATAAAAAGGTGACCTGCAATGTTAGTAAGATTCTATTTGCTATGGAGCATCCAAGCATGCCTAGACCTCTTGCAGCCTAGCCAAGATTCTCTCTCAGAGATGAGCAGGATTGGTGAAATATTGAGTTTATTTTGCTTCAATTGAAGGAATAATTACGTATATTTACTGGGAGCATTTTTGTTGACTTTGTTCGGTCCTGAAGAGGTTCTGTTATTCATAAGCTTTTAATATGGCATATATAAAAGCTCTGTGGTTGTTTGATTACTTAGTTAACACAAGATTTATGATGTGGTGCAGAAGAGATATTAGATATCATTCTAGTATACATTCTTGAAACTCAAGAAAAAGAGCTTTAACAAGAGGGGGAAAAAATATCAAGAAAACAAGCAGAATATTATTGATGAGGCTGCTAAAAAGAAATATGTATAATAAATTTATTTATATTAGTTGTGATTCATCCTAATTTTAATAAACTTATGATTCATTAAAGAAGAGTATATATAGAGCAAATTTTAAATTAACTAAAAAAGGAAAATTAAATTTATATTCATATTATGATTCTGTTGGGGTATTTAGAACACATATAAACACTGGTGAGGTGACGTCTAAGAATAGTAGAGGAGGGCGTTATATAGCGAATATTCTCTTACAAATTCATTTTATCTTTTTCCGTGTATAAAAAGTACTTCATCTGTTCAACAAATGCCATTTTGCGTATCAATATTCCTTACTGGTCCCTTGAACCATTTCCTTGCATCCAAGAACCACCAAACCATTATCAGTGTGAAAACCAAACCAAGGGCAACTGGTGCATAGTTGAAAGTATTCCAAGTGATGGGATACAGAGTAGGCAACAGGAATACTGAACAAGTATACAATACCCACAAGAATGCTACGAGGCAAACTGGCCTTCTTGTTTTGCCCAGATAGAACGGTCCTGGTTTGAAGTTTTTCTCCGCCATCACCAGCCTTGCATATATTGGGATAGCGTAGGCACCAATCCATCCTATTGCGCTGATTGATACCAGTGCAGTGAATATGATATCGAGTTTCAAGATGGGCAGTCCTAGAATCATGCTTATGGCTGTACAGAGCCACACTGCATTTCTCGGAACCTTGTATTTCGGGTGAAGTTTTCTCCAGATTGGTGAAAATGGGATTCCATTATCTCTTGATAATGCATAAACCTGTAAATGATGGTGAAAATTAATTGGGTTAGATGTAGCCATTGCCCTTCAGGATTATGGATTGATACAATAATGTTTGCTGTTTTTCTTACTACTCTAGCAGCAGCTGCAGTAACTGAAAGTCCACAAAAGAAATAAGATCCCCAGATGATACAAAGGAAAACTATAGCTCCAGCAGAATTATGAAACCTTCCATGGAATGCATCGTAGAATATCTGTGCTGGCACGAGTTTACCACCTGTTTCATTGTTCTCATCGTATAGATACTCGAGATTCTGTAATGAAGCACACTCAATGTCAAATAAAATATTCTAGTAATTTAGTGTAGCCGTTTGGCTATTTCAATCCTGAGTGTATACTTGCAAAATAAGAAGTTTGAACTTACCTGGATGCTGAAAGTGAGAGACAAGATATAAGCCCATCCAAAAACTGATATGAGCGCAATGGAGGCAAGAATGGCAACGGGGCCAGTTCTATCAGCACCTTTAGTTTCTTCAGTTAGATGAGCTGCAGCGTCATATCCGCCAAGGCAGAAGTTGCTTAGAAGTACCGACAGGATTACTGCATAAGGTATACTGCTTACGCCGGTCGATTCAGGAGATGTTTCGAAATGGGTGAACACGTATGAAGCTGGTTGTGTAGTCCTTGCCACCAGAGGAAGCATTACTATCACCACCCCACCGCCAATCACCTACAAATTGTGTCCAGTACTAGTACTTAAGCAAGTGAAGAGGATTTCAATTTGAAGGGGTGTATGTATGCGTTCGCAATATATACCTGCCACCAAAAGGAAATTATATCCAGAAATGCAATTACTTGTAACGAGAAGCTGTTGAGCATTGCCCATATAACAGCCAGGCACATGTACACAGCCACAAACACCCCCCTTGGAGCGAAATATCCTTCATTTTTGTGTGTTCCAGTGGCCAGCAGAACGATCATTTGCAGTGCCTGTGCTCCTGAATATGCCTATTCCCCATTCCCGAAGAGGAGTAAAGAAAACGACACTCTTAATAATGTGAATAAAGACCAAAAGAAAACCGAAAAAGAACCTGTGTGCCAATTCCAGAAATGCTGCCAACGGTCTCAAGCCAAGCGCAGCACCAGGATGCCAATGGCCCCCATTTATGTCCAGCCAAATGTGCAGCCCAAAAGTAGAGTGATCCCGTAGTCTGTCGAGGGATACACATACAAGTCTCTTGTTTTAGTGAACAAAAAGTACGACTCCAGCTACAGTTCGAATTTACTTTTCAGGAAACTGAGACGGAAACTAGAAGCTAAAATGAAGAATACTTAGCGGAGAGAGGAAAGAAGCATTCTGTACCGGGAAAGAGGAGCAAATCTCAGCCAAGGCAACTCCGACAAAGAAGGTGAAGAATGTGACTGCTACCCATCCCCATATCAAGGTTGCAGGCCCTGCATAACGCAAGCTTTGCCCGTAGAGTGGCGTTCCCACGAAAAGTGCCACGATTGAAAATGTTATTGCAAGTGTCTTGAATAAACTCTGCCAGTAACCAACGAACAAAAAGTGAATTCCTCATCCATAGTCTATACTTGCATACGTATATCGGAATAACAGTACAACATTTTACATGATATGTCTATGGAAAAAAAATGAGGGAAATATAACCATTTCTCGTTTAAGTTCTTGCTTGTATCCAAGCTCGTTGAGTCGTTTTTCTCCGGAATCTATTTCCAGAGCATCGGGGGCTGTTCCAACTTTCCCCATCTTCAAAATTTGCAGAACACTAACCCAAGGGTGTGTTGAATTGCTGGAAAGGCTTATAAAGAACCCTTTATCGTATTTAAAATTCAAAGTTGTTTGGATGACTAGAAAATTTTGATTATGATTTGCACGATACTCTGTTACATAAGAAAGCCGCCATTAATAGTTTTTTATTAAATATACTTGCGACAACAATATTCTTACTATATATGGTGACATTTTATGCAATCATAGCTACAAAAGTCTTCCCTCGTGCTGCATAGTTTACGGATGTATTTTTTTTCTAATTTTGTTACAAATTAGTTTAAAAACAAAATGAATGCGTTAGAAAGAGAGCAATTTGCAACCAATGTGCTCATGACTGCTGACTTTTTAAAATTGATACAAGAGTAAGCTAAATCAGATTGCAGATTTATTGGAAATCGACAAAAAGAAACAATATAGAATTTCTCCCGATAACTCTTGATTGTGATATAATACTAATTAAAAAAAGAAAATTCCGACTTTCTCCTCCATAACAAGAAGGTCCAACAAATTCGTATAATGTTCGCATCGTCTTCCACAATTATAAGACTTCAGGTCAGTTTGGGATTGTGGACGCTAATGAAATAAGCTGCTTGTGCTGTGTAAATGAAATAAGCTGTTGATTAAAACAATAATTTAGTGTTTGGTAAACTGTACTATCGCGGTTGCTGTAAATTTAAAAAATAGAGTACATGTATTTAATAAATTTTATTACGAAAGTGTTGTTTTATTACTTGTTTGATAAATAGTTACCGCTGTAATTTGATAATTAAATTAATGAATTATTATATATATTACCAGTCAACTACACTTCCTATTTTAGCAAAATGTCACGAGATCGATCCTTCCTGCCATCCATATTTCAACAGCAGATATGCATGAAAAGACATTGGGAAAAAAACAAAAAATAAAAGGTCAATGGTAACATAGAAATGTCAAACAAACAAACAAAAACTTCTTGATTTCATACAACCAGTTCAAGCAATGAAATTAAGTCACCTTTCCCGTATATACATACTGTGATGATATTTAACAAATTATTTTATAATAAATAATAGTAAGTGTCAATATCTAAACATAAATCAGGACCCAACACAAAATATTGTTAATCTTTCACATACAGATTCTTTAGGTTGCTCAGAACGATGAAAGTGAAAATGTCGCATCAAAACAGAAGCAGCTTAACTACTGACGATGTAGCGAGCAATGAATATTGTTGAAATTTGCTTTTGTCCCGTTACACACACCTATTGACTTCTTTTTTAACATATTATAATGTAAACATACACATATTTCAAGTGCATAGCGAAATTTATTTTGCAAACGCTTCTTTAAGTCTATAATTTTCTTTCTTAATTCATCGGTCAATGAAGAAAAATATATTTCTTCCTATATGAAGCAAAAGAGGTGGTTAAATAGAGCTGCATTTGATCAAAATATTACTAAACCTAAAAGAAGGATATATATAGCAAAGCATTATAATTCTCATTCAAATTCATTTTATCCTTTTTTTGTGTATAAAGAAGCACTTTAACAATGCCATTTTGCATACCAATATTCCCCACTGGTCCGTTGAACCATGTTCAAGCATCCAAGAACCACCAAAGCATTAGAAGTGTGAAAACCAAGCCAAAGGCAACTGGTGCATAGTTGAAAGTATTCCAAAGTGATCGGGTAAGTGTAGGCAACAAGAATACTGAACAAGCATGCAACACCCACAAGAATGCTGTGAGGCATATTGGCTTTCTTGCTTTGCCCAAATTGAATGGTCCTGGTTTGAAGTTTTTCTCCACCATCAGCAGCCTTGCATATATTGGGATAGCATAACTACCCACCCATCCTGTTGTGTTGATGGATACGATAGCAGTGAATATGACATCAAGTTTCAAAATTGGCGGTCCTAGAATCATATTTATCGCTGCACAGAGCCACACTTTACGCATTTCTCCGAACCTTGTATTTTGGGTGAAATTTTCTCCAAATTAGTGAGAATGGGATTCCATTGTTTCTTGATAATGCATAAACCTGTAAATGATGGTGAAAATTACTGTGTTAGATACTGCCATTAGGTTTTTGTTATGTATATATTATCTCAAAGTCCGATTTCAAAAATTTAAAGCTGATGCTGTGAGAATATTAGCATTTTTTTCTTACGACTCTAGTAGCAGCAGCTGCAGCAACTGAAAGTCCACAAAAGTAAAAAGATCCCCAAATGATACGTAGGAAGCCTACAGCTCCAGCAGAATCATGAAACCTTCCATAGAATGCATCATAGAATATCTGTGCAGGTACAAGTGCACCGGCTGTCTCATTGTTCTCATCATATCGATAGTCAAAATTCTGTAATGCTACACATTCATGTCAAATGAAATACTTTAATCAAGTTTAGGGGTTTTACTATTTTGTCTAATATTGCTCCTTGCACAAGATTTCATAATAATTCACAAGTTGCAACATTTACGTTTCAGTTTAGAAAAATCCCTTGAAAATTGAAGCAAAGAATAAGATTTCCTGGAGTATACCCGGACGCTGAAAGTAACTGCCAAGCTATAAGCCCATCCAAAAACGGTTATAATTCCAATGGTGGAAAGAATGGCGAGAGGGCCAGTTTTATCGGCACCTTGTGTTTCTTCAGTTAGATGAGCTGCGGTGTCGTAGCCATAACGGTTGTAGTTGCTTAGAAGTAGTGACAGAATTACTGCATAGTTTTCCTGCTCACTCCGGTGGAGTCAGGAGGCATTTCGAAATGAGAGAACACTTATGAAGCCGTTTGTGTAGGCCTTGCCAACAGAGGAAGCATTATTATCGCCACCAGACCCCAATCACCAACAAATTTTGTGCCGGTGGGAAGCAGAGAATTTCAAAATTTAGAATATATATTCAACAAAATTGAGAAATTCTGAATTCAAAACTACCTGCCACCAAATAGAAATTAAGTCAAGAAATGCAATGACTTGTGACGAGAAGCTGTTGAGTACAGCCCATATGATAGTTTGGCCCATGAATAGGGCCAGAAACACACTCCTTGGAGCAAAATATCCTCCACTTTTATTTGTTCCAGTGGACAACAGAATGATCATCTGCAATGTCGGTGTTCCTGAATATGCCTGTTGCCCAAAAGAGTAAATAAAATGATACTTTTAGTCAGAAACAATCAGAAGGCATGTTATAACATAGACACTCGCCAAAACTAAATACCTGTCCGGCAATTCCAGCAATGCAGCCAATGGTCTCAAGCCAAGCGCAGCGCCAGGATGCATATGGCCCCCATTTAGGTGCAGCCAAATGTGCACCCCAAAAGTACAGTGATCCTGTAGTCTGTCAAGTGACTTAACAAATGCTATGCCACCAAGCAAGCCTAAAATAATAAATAAATAAATACTGAAATCCAAATTTGTCATGAAAAGAAGAGACGAAACCACCGTGTATACTGGGAAAGAGGAGCAAATCTCAGCCTAGGCAATTCCAACAAACCAGGTGAAGGATGTGACCAAAAGAAAATGGTGAATATCTTTGCAGGTCCTGCATAATGCAAGCTTTGCCCGTTGAGTGGTATTCATCCGAAAAAGCGCCATGGCTGAGAATGTTATTGCCAGTTCCTTGAATATACTCCTCCCAAAAGAAGAACAAGAAGTAAATATCTTATGAGAAACACCAATTTTATAACACCTCTTGAATGGTGCTGAAGCTGTGGATTAATCAAACACCACCACCACAAGAGATGTGAGATCAACTCAGCGAACCATTTATTATATAAACAAATACACGCATATTTATCTTTAAAGAAAAACTAAGGGAAAGATAACCATTTCTCGTCTCAATTCTTGCTTGTGTCTAAGCTCGTTGAGTCGCTTTTCTCCAGAATCCATTTGCAGAGCTTCATGGGTTAATCCAACACTTGATCTCATAGTCAAAACTTTAATTGGAAAACGTTAACCTCAGGTCTGTTAAGTTGATGGTAAGAGTTAGATAAAACCATGCATCTTATATTAATTATATTCCAATTTGCAAGTTGTTTTGAAGTGTTCACTCATTCAAGTCAAGCAGTGACCTATAAAATTCATCAAAATCACAAAGGAATATAGAAACGACCAAAAGTCCTCGGTTTAGTTAATGTTCTGCAATCAAATACTAGGAAGAATTGCTTTTCTTCTTGCTTCTTTTTATCTCTTTTCTTGTTTAAAGTCCAGGTAGTGACCAGGAAAACGACAAAAGCGGAAGCCAACTTTCATTTCGGTCAGTCAACAAATTCTTTTATATCACTGAAGTTTGAACTTCAGTTCCTTGTGATAACCACCGTTTACACTCTCCTATTTTTGTTACTAATAAAAGATACTTGAAATTGACATGAATATTTTAATATTCTTGTGCTGTTAGACAATTTATGCAATCCCAGGGAAACAAATCTTCTCATTGCTTTTTGCTAAATAGTTTACGCATGTTTGTACCACATTCTATTCCAAAATCAACCATGATAGGGATATAATTTTTATCTTGTACTAATAAACTTATATATAAATATATTATTCATTGAAAAATCGGTCGTCTCTTCATCTTGTATTTACCTAATTCTTAAGAATTTTACAACACGTATATATGATTTAGATGAATTATTTTATTATTTTTATTTTTTATCAACTCGTAACAAATGGATCTAATAGAAAAGCCAGGCAAATATGAAATGAGCAGGGAATTTGAAAACCAAGTTGAAAATAGATAATAGATTCATTCAACAGTGATAAGGGTAATTTTAGAAATAAACAGGTATAAATGGAGTATTCCAAGATAGGAGCTGGGGTTGTGAATAAGGGTGTTTCTACTTTCTGAATTAAAGAATTAGAATTATTGATAACATTTATTTCATAAAATAAGAGTGTTGAATTGGAAATGAAATCATGCGACACTCGTAAATTTAGGAATCATTCCCATAGATTTGATTCCTAAGAGAGCATTAGGAATCAAACTGCAATTCCTAGAACTACTCATTTTACTCTTATTAAATTTTTATAATCCACAAATTGTCCTCAATTAAGTTCTATCATTGTTACATTATGATCCCTATATAATTTATAAAAATACCCAAAAGTTTTGCATTATTTTCAAATAGGTCCTTTATTATTTATTGTTAGTAGTAGTAGTAATAATAATGATGATGGTAGTGGTAATAATTAGTATCTCATTTTATTCATTTTTTATAATAATTATCTCATTATTATTATTATTATTATTATTATTATTATTATTATTATTATTATTATTATTATTATTATTAAAATAAATATTTTAAATAAAATGAGATACATATAACACGTGCAATTTTTATATTATTATTATTATTAAAATAAATATTTTAAATAAAATGAGATATATATAACATGTACAATTTTTATATTATTGGGCCAAATTTAGAATCACCATATACATAGCGTAGAGCTGTCAATGTTAGTCCTTTATTTAATGGGACTATGGGAGATAGAGGATATATATCTTCTGCCGTCAGCTTCAGGTATCAAGACCTACTAAAGTCCAAACTGAAGCATCATGATAACCTGAAGCAGTGAACTGATAACACTATATTATTCAAACAAAGTATGAGGCCCATAACATGTTTAGTTCAAAAATCTCTTAATATTTGTTTATGGTCATGATGTTAGAGATTGACATTTAAAATTTTAAATTTCACAGCTACAAACACTTTGGTAGAAGTAATATCATATAAAGAAAAAAAAAATGTATAAAGAATCATAGCCCCGCATAAAAAATGAAAGGCATATAACACAGCAATAAAAATGAATCCATAAAATCCATGTTAAAACTAAATCTAATTACCAGGATGCCAATGGCCCCATTTAGGTCGAGCCAAATGTGCAGCCCAAAGGCAGAGTGTTCCTGTGGTCCGTCAAGTGGCATAACAAATACTATAGCACCAAGCAAGCCGAACAAAATAAATTAGGAATTCGATTTTGTCATGTAAAATAAAGAGAAAAGTAACATTTATACTGGGAAAAGAAGAGCAAATCGCATCCTGGCAATTCCTATAAACCAGGTGAAGAATATGACCACAAGCCATCCCCTTATCAATACGTAAGCTTCGTCCGTAGAGTGTTCCTATGAAAACTGACACGGCTGAGAATGTTATTTCCAGAGTCTTGAATATAATCTGCCTACCAAAAAACAAAAAAAAACCAAAAGTGAATATCTTATGAGCAATTGCTTGCGTGATGCGATTTTATAGCACCTCTTGAATGGTGCTGAAGTTGTGGATTAATCAAAAATTACCCCACGAGTGTTGAAATTACAAATGAAGCTGAACTTGAATCAAATCATGTAGGAGTGCCAGCTGGAGCTCATCTAATAACCAAGCCCAGCTGCTCACGTAGGATCTGTATTGAAAGCTATATATGCAGAGCAAGAAGGTTCTAGATGGCAAAACAGTTATCCTCTGCAGTTGTGTGATGAGCCGTAATTAGTTATTAAAGAACGGTCAAGATTAATTGTAGAATATTCATTAGTTTTGAGTTAGTTGTTTTTGGTACAACTGCAAATGTAAGCTAAGTGATGAGCTGAGCAACTATATAAGTACTGAGCTGTACGAGTGATGGTGGTATGAAACAGTGAATTACAATTCCAAATTCTCTTCTTCATGCATGTGATCTCTAAATTCTGTCAACGAGCAATGTGGGGAAAAAAAGAATCACTGAATCATTAAATATATATCATACACACATATTTATCTTTAAAGAAAAATTAAGGGAAAGAAAACCATTTCTCGTCTCAATTCTTGCTTGTATCCAAAGCTCGTCGAGTCGCTTTTCTCCAGAATCCATTTGCAGAGCTTCATGGGTTAATCCAACTTTTGATCCCATATTCGAAACTTAAATCGGAAAGCATTAACCTTAGGTTTGTTAAGTTGATGGAAACTGGAAAGAGTTTTGTAAAGCCATTTATCGCGCATTAATTATATTCCAATTTGCAAGTTGTTTTGAAGTGTTCACTCATTCAAGTCAGTCAGTGGCCTACAAATTCATCAAAATCACGAAGGAAATATAGAAACGATCAAAAGTCCTCGGATTAGCGGATGTTATGCAATTAAATACCACCAAGAACTGCGTTTCTTCTTGCTTCTTTTTATCTCTTCTCTTGTTTAAAGTCCAGGTAGTGACCAGGAAAATGACGAAAGCAGTAGCCAACTTTGAATTTCTGTCGGTCAATAAATTCTTTAATATAACTGAAGTCAGTTCCTTGTGATAAAACCTCCATTTACACTGTAAAATTTACAAGTTTAACCAAAAAAATTTGTCCATATTCAACATTAACCCCCGTCAAAAATTTCTATCAATATTAGCCAAACAAAAAATATTTAACGTTTTTACCCTTGCTCACACGTCCCTCTCCTCCCAAACCTTTCCAATTGTCTCCATCGACAACGCTTATCATCACCGGCGGCTTTCCACTCCATCTACGGCAGCCAACAAATTAAAAGTTAGTTTTAAAACTTAAATTATGTTATTAGGATTTTATGTTGGGTGAGGGAAGAAGATGATTTGTGATATGAGTGATGTTGTTGTGGGGTTACGGAGAAGAAATGGTGAAGTGGGTAAAATAACGGCGAGACGGGCGTTGGAATTACACGGTCGCACCAGATTCGGTGCGCCGGGTGTCAGTCGTACCAAATTCAGTGCGACCGGATGCTGGTCGCACCAGATCTGATATTACAAACTCGTGTCGCACCAAACAACAATTCTGAAAGTTGGCCTACAAATTCACTCATTCAAGTCAGTCAGTGGCCTACAAATTCATCAAAATCACGAAGGAAATATAGAAACGATCAAAAGTCCTCGGATTAGCGGATGTTATGTAATTAAATACCAGCAGGAATTGCTTTTCTTCCTGCTTCTTTTTATCTCTTCTCTTGTTTAAAGTCCAGGTAGTGACCAGGAAAATGACGAAAGCAGTAGCCAACTTTGAATTTCTGTCGGCCAATAAATTCTTCAATATAACTGAAGTCAGTTCCTTGTGATAAAACCTCCATTTATACTTGATTACTTTTTGTAAGTTTGTGACCTTTAGTACAAGTCACTTCATAAATTTACATGAATGTTTTAATTTTCTTCTGCTGTTTGAGATTTCTATGCAATCCGAGGCCACAAAATCTCCCCGTTGCTTTTTGCTGAAGAGTTTATCCATGCGCG
Organism: Luvunga scandens; assembly: GCA_030449905.1. NCBI lineage: Eukaryota > Viridiplantae > Streptophyta > Magnoliopsida > Sapindales > Rutaceae > Luvunga > Luvunga scandens. Next base: position 2,485,410 of record JASUUG010000798.1, on the reverse strand, counting down.
TGATTATATTCCGAAATCAATGATGATAGAGATACAACTTCTTTTTATTGTTATTATTTTTTTAATAAACTCGTATATAAATCATTACCCATTGGAAAATAAATCATCTATTCATCTTGTGTTTGCTTATCTTTTAAATATCTTGAATATATCATTTTATTATTTTTATTTTCGTTCATCACCAAACTTAAGGGAGAGGGGAAAAAAAATGCCCAGATAGAGGGGAATTTTTGAAAACCAAGTTGGACAATGGAAATAAATAACACATCCGTTTAAGAGCGATAAGGTTTATTTCATAAAGAAACAGATAAGGAAATTATCTACCGACCAACCTGATTTTTTTTTACTTTTTTAAAAATATATAATTTTTTTTTACTTGAATTACACATGAAGTTACAATTCTTTGCATTTTTCTACTTCCGTTTGTTGACCGTTAAGATTCCGTTAGTTTTTTTAACAAAATGATGATTTTACCCTCTAAATGTAAAATTACAATTTCATCTTATAGCATTAATTTTAGAGGGCAAAACCGTTATTTTTTAAAAAAAACTAACAGAATCTTAACGGTCAACAGACGAAAGTGAAAAAATACAAAGAAAGTGAAAAAATACAAAGAATTGTAACTTCAGGTGTAATTCAAGTAAAAAAAAAAAGAATTATATATTTTTAAAAATAATTAAAATATTAGGTGATCGGTAAATAATTTTTCAAATGGATATAAATGGGGGTGAACTGCGACAGGAGCTGCGGGTTAAGTGGATTGTTTACATCACAAGAAAAGTACGTCCCAAAAATTACATGGGCTTTTTTCAAATTTTTAGACCCATCATACCTACGCAAATGACTCCTTTTTTGAAACCCAAAGGTCACCCACATATCTTGGGCTCATAACAAGGTTGGCCACTCCAAATTCGAAAACCTATCAACAAGCATTTTTAATATTTTATCATCATTTTAATTTTTTTTTTAAACTAACAGTATTTTAATTATGTAATAATATTTATATTATCAATGTAATAATTTCTCTTAACCAATGTAAATGTCACAATTCTAATGAGTAACTATCACTATTTCCGATGACATCTTAAACATCTACTTTATAATAATAAACAATAATTAGTGTCAATATCCAATCAGTAATCATGACATAAAACAAAAAAATTACTCTGCAGGAATTGCATTTTCAGATAGAAGCAGTTGAGCTACCGATGATGCAGAGCTGATATTGTTATTTCATTCAACGAAAAAGACTCTTGGAAATGAAAATGAGATTGACAATGGGCAAAAATTGTTATTGATGTTTAAAGAAGCAATTTGATTTTCATTCAGGAGTTGACTTGGTTCATAAATTTGTTTGGTTGAATTTTTGGTGTAAATGGCTGGCTTCTTGATAAAAGATGATAATGGCCAAAATGTAAGATTCTTGATATTGGTTTTTGTCCTCTTATCTTACGTGACATGCATACATTGACTTTGTTTTATTTTATTTTATTTTATTTTTTAAGGTCTATACTTTCATTCAAATATTTGAGACTCATTCCAATATAAATCTTCCAAATTAACACCGGCCTAAACCAAAAGTTTCATTTTATTTACTTGTTTCAGTGCACATTCTCTTGAGTCACCTTTTATTTGGGAAACGAGAGTTTCTAGAAAACTCGCTCTAAAGCAACATTATGATTAGCACTTAAAATTAAACTAATCAATTAAAGCTTGTCATCGTCTAGAAGAAAGACATTGTAGCATTCCAATCACGGAGTTGTTAAGAAAGCCCTAATTCGGTTACACAGTTAGTTATGCAACTAAATTCAACACTAATTATCTAATCAATTAAGATTTAAGATATTTAATTAGCCACCATATTGGCTGACACATATCAAGAGTCAAGACTTCCTCTTTCGCATTATAAAATCATTTCCAAGGCAAGAATATACACATCTTGCAAAGTTTGCTTGCAAATTATATCAGGGTGAGATTAGTTAATTAATTAATAGTTAATCACAGCCAGAAGTCAGTCACATTCTTTGATTTCCTAATGGAAACTGGTCCAACTAGATCAGAACCGACCACATCAAAGACTTTGCTGTCATTTACAATAAAATTTTCGTTAACTTAATTGGTTTAAAATTTATTAAATAATTGGCAAAATTGGGGTTTGATTTTAGAAAGATTAAATAAATAAATAAATAAAACAAGACAGAGACCAAATACCAAATCTATGTGCAGACACCCTAGACTATTTCTCTGTCACCTCCATGAATGGCGTTGAAGGGACACCATTAGTCAGCACCATGTGAGTTTTGAAGAAGAAATGCAAGAAGAAGAGAGACTGAATTTGATTCTTGAAATGTAAGAAATGGAATCATATAATAATAATAATAATTACTAGTTCAATTAACAATTAATATTCATGCATATTTGCTCCGTTGCTTGACTCGTCTTCCAAGACCAAGTCCAATCCAAATAATCTGCCTTAGGGGAATGAATTTGAGACCTTCCACGGCTCGCCTGGCTCTGTAGATCGCTTAACAATTATAATATCAATCATGGCCGTCTGTTTCACTCCATAAGTTATATTATCCATGGTGACTAATCGGGTCAGGAATTTTTTTTTCCCCTTTTTTTTGTTTAAACACTAACATTACATTACAAGTTAAAGGTGTTCGCCGTGTTTATCGGAATCCAGTCTCTAAATTAAATAGTGAATACTGTTTTATATAGTGTCGTCCATATTTTTGAGTCATTCTTTTTTTCTTGTTTTTGAGTTGAATTGAAGTCACGTTCACATATTTTACCTCCAAAGAGGACTTTTAATCAACCGAGATTAAAAAAAACCGAAAAAAAAAATGATCTCCTATAAATCTTGACCAAATTTTTTATGTTATATGCACTCATCAAATAAAATGAAATTATATGTGTTTCTTTAGTATACATGATGTACTCAAGCTGAAATGCTCAACCTCGCCGGCTAAAATATGAATCATGGTAATTATCAAATTTTAGCTAAGCTTATTTACCGATGTTAACTAAGCATTATGAATATGTTAATGAAATTTGAATTACTTTAAGGAGTGCCCACTAGTTGTTTAGCCGGTAAAATCTTTTATGATGGTACAAAAAATAAGTAGAATTAAACTCTGCACACCATGTGAAAATGGAATTCAATCCTTAATTACTGATATGTATAAAAATAAATAAAACTATCTTTAGTAGCTTAAAAAAAAAAAAAGAAAGAAAATGACTATGCAAAAAAACATTCTCATTCAGCAAACCTTTAAACTTCATTTAAATCCTATTGATATTAAAGCTTGGTAGTTGTAGTCTAAAAAGTACAGCGCTGAAGTATTTAATAAACATTAATGACTGTGATTTGGAAGTTAAGTTATTTTGATCCACCACTTATGTGATGAAAAATCTATAATATTTTTATTATTTATTGTCAAAATTATAATTTAAAAAATTATATTACTATACACTATTAAATTTTATTTTATAGTTATAATTTTTTTTCCCACTACACCTTAGTACTAAACATGACTTTAAGCGTAAATTTTTGTTTTAAATCTGAAAATGGGCCAAACACGTAAAGTTTATTTCAATTAATTTAATCATTTTTTATGGGAACAACCTCTAGTTCAAAACTTCATTAATTTAATTTCTTAATTACAACATGGAGTTGACTTTTGACCATCAAACACATGTTCAGAAGTTCGTCCGACAAAGTTCACATTAATTGCAATTAAAAAAAAAAAAAGAAAGGTTCGCATTAATTAATACTAGACTACCAATTAACGAGAAAAATACATTATTGTTAAAAAAGAATTAAGAAAACCTCTGAAGCTTTTGGAAAACCTAAGAGTCACTCTTGTATTATTATTATTATTATTATATATTTTTTGGGAACATACATAATAAATGAACTGATTTTATTTTATACATACATAAAGTTACCATTGTGTGGCAAACACATCAAACCTTGTACAAAACATTGTGTGGTAGTAAAAACATTAAGGTAAATAGTCACTTAATAACATGCTAAAATTAATTTTGTAATGAAGTCATGTCGTATGATGCATGAACTGCATACAAATGTTGTTTTCCTAGTTAATATACACCACGTTATTGTTAAATTATTATGTGTACAAATCATAAACTAATAAGGAATTGAGTTCCTAGCTAGTTAGATCGGTGGTGACTGGTGATGTGAGTTCAAGCATCGAATAATAATAGAATAGTAATATGCTTTCATATTAAAACAAATACCAAATCATGCAAGGTGGCACAAGCTTATCTTTGTGGTGTATAATAATAATAATAATAATAATAATAATCTATGATAAGATCTGAGCATGCCAATCATGCAATCTCCGGCCGTTAGATCAACAAAAGTTTCGACTTTGGTTGTCAAAGTAGTACTACAAGTACAGCAATGAATTAATTTAAATCTGTAACTTAAGTTCTTGATCTCACGGCCAAGACCATCTGTCACTTGTTGACTGTACCCTAACATTCAAACATCTTGAATCAAGATCAGAAGGCCAACACGGTTGTTCCATTAACAGATCATCAGTCCCTTTTAAAATAAGAAAAATTATGAAAAAACGAATTGCTGATTTTGGCATCGATAATGCAATCGCATATTTAGAGGGTGATTAAATTTTTATCTTTTAAATAATGTTTTTGAGATACAACTCGAAAGCAAAGAAGAACGATCCGTTTCTTAGAGAATTTCTTATCATTCATCAACCACCAAAACAAATAGAGTTCAGCTCCCTTTTATACTAAATTGGGTAATTTATTTTAACATAATGAAAAAAGAAAAGAAAAGAAAACTTAAACTCTCGATCTGGAGCCGCAGCGCTGCAGATCCTGGTGCCATGGCGGCAGCTTACCGCCATAAATTTGGAGCCAAGGCCGTGGCGTCGAGCCATGGCGCTTAGAACCAATTAACAGCCCTGCCCTACATCATTTTGTGGGGATTATTATTGGTCCAAATATGAAAAAATAAAAATTTTAAAAATTGGCGATTGTTAAGAGAAAAGTACTAATTGTTTGAATGTATCATAATTAAAAAATTATGGGAGTTGACACGATGAAATAAATTAAAGGATGATGATTATTTTGGTTTATTGAGTCATTTATCTCGCTTTTCTTAACCCTCAAACCGGGCCTAAAAATCAGTGTACTTTTATTTTAACCTTTTAAATATTTTATTATTATCATATGATCACTTGTAACTCAAGAGACATGAGCATGCTATATGTGTAAATGTGAAAAGATAGTAAGGTCAACACGATCGACGGCAGTCGGCTGAGATTTGAATTACACAAGCGAAATGATCAGAAAAAAAGATAAAAGGAATTTAATTAATCATAAGATAGGTACTTATTTGCCCTAAATTAAATGCATAACACGACAGACGTGGCACCATGCACCGCGCCATTACAAACCCACTTCTGATATTATTTGCCAAAAAACTAAGCTAATTAGAACTATTTGATGAGCGGAGCCGTAAGTGAATTTATGGTACCTGAATTCATCAACACCATGAACATGATTTCCACGTGGCAGATAAATAAAGAAGATTTACACAATTAGTTAACTAATTATGGAGAATTAATAAAGTATTATGTCTATATATTCACCTGAGAACGCAAGTATATGCTTAATTATGTGGTATATTTATTGGCATAGCATTGACTTTAATTTTTTATGAAATTAAAATATAATATTGTCACCGTCCCACCACAGCTTGCCCTAACGGCTACTTGATTAAAAAGGAAAAAAAATCACAAATTAATTAATTATTAAGAAAATAGAAGTTGACAAATTTCAAATGGCGGGAAACCCAGTTATAAATAACCCTCCTTAGCTGTTAACCCTCTCTTCACATTCACAAACACAAAGCAAATTTCGCACTCTCGTTGACAACTCTCTCTCTCTCTCTCTCTCTCTCCCCCTCTCTTTTCTTTCTCAGTCTTTGTTTGCTGATTCTTGACGGAAAAAATGGCGATTCCGGTGATCGATTTCTCTAAGCTTTATGGCGAGCAGAGGGCCAAGACGTTGGCTCAAATTGCTAATGCTTGTGAAGAGTGGGGATTTTTTCAGGTACTTTTTTTTTTTCCAATAGTTATCATTTTTTCGGGGATAAAATGTAAAAGGGTAGCTTAAGTAAGAATTCTCGGGTGCAAACGTTTGTAAGTTACAAATTAGTCCTATATTCTATTTATGCACTACTCTATACGGCCAACTGTGGATTTTATAATTTGCAAAATTCACAAGGGAGAAAGATTCTTAGTTTAAGAATGTAATGTTTATTTTGACACATGCAGCTGGTGAATCATGGGATTTCGGAGGAGCTATTGGAGAGGGTGAAGAAGGTAGCCTCTGAGTGCTATAAGTTGGAAAGGGAAGAGGGATTCAGGAACTCGGCAGCAGTGAAGAAGTTGAGTGAATTGGTGGAGAAAAAGTGCGGCGAAAAGTTGGAGAACTTGGATTGGGAAGATGTCTTCCTTCTCTCTGATGACAATGAATGGCCATCCAAAACTCCGGGCTTCAAGTGAGCTCCTAAGTTCTTCTCTTTTTCCTTCCTAAGAATTTTGTTTGGCTGATTCCAATTTAACATTTGATGATGATTTGCACAGGGAAACAATGGCAGAGTACCGATCTGAGTTGAAGAAGTTGGCCGAAAATGTGATGGAAGTGATGGATGGGAACCTGGGGCTGACAAAAGGGTACATCAAGAAAGCATTCAATGGTGGAGAAGGAGACAATGCCTTCTTTGGCACCAAGGTGAGCCACTACCCACCATGTCCTCACCCAGAGCTCGTGAATGGCTTGCGACCTCACACTGATGCTGGCGGTGTCATCTTGCTTTTCCAAGATGAAAAGGTTGGGGGCCTTCAGATTCTGAAAGACGGGGAATGGATCGATGTTCAGCCATTGCCAAACTCCATTGTTATCAACACTGGTGATCAGATCGAAGTCCTCAGCAATGGCAAGTACAAGAGTGTGTGGCATCGCGTTTACGCTACCCCAGATGGGAATAGGACATCCATTGCTTCGTTTTACAATCCATCACTGAAAGCAACCATAGCTCCTGCACCTGAACTCTCTGAAATAGCTAATCAAGAAGTGGAACAAGCGGCTAACTATCCCAAGTTTTTGTTTGGAGATTACATGTCTGTTTATGCTGAGCAGAAGTTTCTTCCCAAAGAGCCAAGATTCCAAGCTGTCAATGCTATGTAAAATGCAAAAAGAAGATGGAACTTCACCATCTGAAAATGAAAAGTTTAACATTTTCTTTTTTGCCTTTTTTGGGGGTTAGTGTCTATTCATAGAAGAAGGCTTCTTCCTCTTTAACTACATTTGTAGAGGAGGATAGAAAGCTGAAGTGAAGTAACTAGTGTGTTTTAATTTAGATTGCTATTCGCTATTGCATTCTATGCAATCATGGGATATGCTTAAATTCCACTTTGTTAACTACGGTTTGCTTTGTGGAATACTTTTATTACGATATTGATTGTACTATTAATTAGTAAAGCTCTATTTACCTGTAATATATCATCTAAATTATTTCTCACAGTTATGTTGTAGCCTCAAATTCAATAGAAATAATCAAGGCAAATGGTAAATCATACTTATTTCTCTCACAAAAATCATTTGGGTCTTACTGTTATGTTACTATTTATGTGAGAGAAGTAAGTTACAACTAACTATAACTTAGTTTGATCCAATAATTAATATTCGGACAAACATACCCAGTTGACACCCAATTTACTTGAGAGTTTTGATTAACATCATGAACTTTGTAAGAGATCTTACATTAAGGTACCTGTTGTCCTATTCAAATTTCATCAATCGAGTCATGAGGCTATGAAATGGGGCAGCCAAACAACATTTCTCATTGGTAGCAACCAGTTTTTCCAACCGGGTTGTATCATAGTCTCCCATGTACAAAGAGTAGTCATCACACTTATATTTAACTCAAAAAATTAGTTCAAAAATTTATTGCCCAGAAAAAGGGACATAACATTAACACTTGGAATGACCTTTGTCCTCCCGCGCCCGCGGCCCCCCCCCCCCCCCCTCAAGTATATTGATTAGATATTAATTTTATACTCATAATATAGTTATAAATTCTTATATAATTTTTTTTGTATAAACTAATGTGATATAATTAAATTAGTCAGATTAAATATCTCTTGATACATACAATTTTTATTTTATTTTTATTTAATTAAAGAATTAATACAAAATCAGTTTATACAAAATAAGTTTATAAAAGAGTTTGTACTTTTATCATCACTTACAAATTTATTATCAAAATGTTTCAAGTAACCACAAGTCCTCACTATCACCAAGCACATCCATATTGATTATTCCAATGAATTTGAATTTTTTAAAGTAAACATCTGTCTTTTGAAGCATAGGTGGTTTTATATATATTAAAAATTATTGAATGTCACATTCATTACATATTAGCATTATAGTTGGATAACTGTAATTTAAATTATTTAATAAACACTTGTTGCTGTTGTTTAAAAGTTAAATTGATTTTACATCACGATAAAATTTTCAGAATTAATTTAAATTATCCACTTATAAAATGATAGCTTTTGAAATATCTCCTAAATTATTATAAATGTCCACTTGCCCTCATTTTCTTAAGCAGACAACAAAATTTTCAACAACCCACCTCTATTTTAAACTAATGTAAGTTGACATTTACAATAATTTAGAAAATATTTTAAAAATTATCATTTTATAAGAGAATAATTTAAAATTTATCTAAATTATTATTTAAAAATGATATTTATCACATACCATCACTTTTTATTTTATAACCACAAAATTTTTTTTCTACAATAATCGCGGTGACTTTTAAGGCCCACCTCAACACCAAAAAAAGGGCGTTAGGCGTAAAAGTGAAGCAGCGTGTCACAAAGAAATAAAATAAGCAGGAAACCGTTCACCTAAGCAAAGCAAAATATCAATTATATGTCGATCCCAGAATACGAGCTTCAAGACTAGATTTTCATTATTGTATTATATTGGAAGTATACAGTTACAATTTTTAATATCAAAATGAAGAAAAAAGGTTAAAAACGGAAGTATAAATCTGGCTAACTCAACCTCCACGTGGAAGTTAATGTTAGTATTTGTAGTATTTTATCTATGTAACTTCAATTTTCTGTTGCCTTAACATCTGTACAATAATTTACACAAACCTCATTCCTGAGTTGGGAATGCAGTAGGCTCTCTTCAGTTTTGGAGACTTCAAAGGGCCTTCTGATCAAGCCTTTCATTCCAGTTCAAGCAGCGAATCAAGCTGTGAAACCAGTCACCGGTTTGGTCAGATTTGTTAACTGTTGGAATCGGGTGTTCGCTCATGCATATTCGGACAGAATCTCCTCTAGAGAGTTGCTGCCTTCTCTTTCCATCAAAAGAAACCCATGCATTGCTTCGAGCATCATCAGGAATCTGTTTAGTTAAGACGATGTTAAATCCCCCAAATTGAGAGAATGTATGACAAGAAATGTATCTGATAAGCCCAGATTGTTTCAGAAGGCATAGGTATTTGTTAGATAAATTCTTCATATAAACTCAAAATTTAACAGAATGTGTGTACTGTGTTTATTCTAAAGCACAGTACTTTCTCCAAATATAAAATATACGAAATCCTAATGAATCCCAACTTAATAAAATATACAAAAACCTAACAAATCCCAGCTTAAAAGTGCATGAAAATGACTCATTGGAGTAATTGCCCTGAAAAAAATGACTAATTTGTGTCTCTCTCTTAACCCAACTTAAAATTGTCCCATTATCTAAGCTTGCAGATAGCTGTCAAGCAATGAGAATAAAATAATTATTTCCTTCATGTTATACCAGATGTTATACCAGACTCCGCCCAAGACAAAAGTTAGAGCAATATTAATTTTTTTTCCCCAGTCCAGTGTAAGAGCTGTGTCAACTCCACGACAAAAATTAGGATATACAGACAATATGGAACAGCGAAAGCACAATTAAAACATATGAATCAAGAAAAAAGTTTCAATCTTGGAAAAATCAATAAAAGATTGATTGGATGAAGAAACAAAGTTCTTACCTTCATAAAGATATGAAAAAAGGTTCCAAAATCAATTACATGCGCAAGGGTAGGCAAAATATGGGCTTGGGTCGGGGCTTTTCCAAGCCCAGGCCCAAGCAAATATTATTTATAACAAGCCTAGGCCCTTCAAACCTGGGCTTTTACATTAAATATGAAAATTTAATAAAGTAAAAAAGATATTTAAATTAAAGATAATTATCTAATACATAATAGAATAATAGTCTAATACACAAAATATTAGTAACACAAGATAATAAATTACAAATACTAATATAAAAAATATTAATTTAATATTTTTAGTTTTTTCTTTTTTATTTATAAATTTCCTAGGCCCTTATCCAGGCCCAATCTGTGCGGGTTTTGAGTTTTTCGCTCCATATCCAAGCCCAACTCATAGAGGGCTGGGCTTCAGACCCACGAGTTTAGGCTGGGCCAAGCTGGACTTTTTGGCCAATCCTACGTGCAGTACTAAAATATATTAGTAATTTTACCTTTAATTCAAGCCTGGCAGAATCTGGAAGTATTACAGGTCTAAAAGAGAGGGAGTGTGGGCAGATTGGAGTGAAAAGCATGCACGGAACATTTGGGTGCACCTGCATTCCCAATTATATGTTGGGAGGTACATAAAACCTCAGTATAGGTAGTAATAGAAATTGGAACACCAGTCAAAAAAATTGTTGCAGCTAAAATATTTACACAAATGTATAAATATTTTATTCTAAAGTAACAAAAAAAAGGTGCATAATTCCCGAATGCAAAAATCTATATTCAGCAGACAGAATTTCCAGGAACGATGTATCATAAATTCATAATTTTACAACTAAGGAAGACAGATTACCATGGAACCTCCTGCAGCTGTAGAGTAAGCAGTGCTTCCTGTAGGTGTGGCTACTATGACTCCGTCACCTTGCACCTAAAAGAGAACTGCCAAACTAAGAGCATGCCAACATAATTTAGAAAAAACAGTGATGTGGTACACTGTAAGTTTTAGATTTGTGAAGTATGGTAACTGTAACTCTGCCTCTTCCATGAAAGTTCAGGGGTAATTGAAGAAAAATATTTTTACATGAAGATATCAATTCACTGGCCTCACCTTGGTTATAAGTCGGTCGTGTTCATAACATTCGATCTTAGAAAGGTATGGATTAGAACCCCGGTCAACAACAACCTCATTTAGGACATCAAATACTTTCCCAGACATTGCTTTACCACTGCGGAATATTTCACAGCGGAGGCGCATTCTAAGAGTTATATAGACACCATCCAGCGTGTTATTCCCATAGATGACCTGCCGTAAGTCCTGTCTGCAGTCTTCAAACTAGATCATAAACAAAAACAATAGCAAGTCAGACAAATGACTTATAAAGAATGAAACAGTGATAGGAAACATAATGAGTTTAGATGAGAGCTTACAGGATGTGAAGTGAGAAATCCCAGAGATCCAAGATTAAATGATATAACAGGAGGAACTGCACCTCTAAACAAATTTGATGCATGGAGTATGACCCCATCTCCCCCCAAGCAGGCCACAAAATCAACCCTCTCATGAAGATCGCTGCATTAATGGCATACGACAGGGTAAATAACTTCCAATCAGGTACAAGGAATATTATAATATACATCTAAATTGGCGCACATTATATTAAAATATCGATACCTGGTATCTTGAAGATAAAAGGTCTGAACAAATCCAAACCCTGGGATTCTAGCAAATATGTCGTGCACATCTGGTTCAACAAGAATATTCATCTTCTCTTGGTGATACAAGAAAGAGGCAACCTGCTCATCAAATCCAGAAATCAGTTATGGCAGATACATATTTATACAATGGATACAGAAATACAGATCAGCAATGCGGAAGGTTTAGTTGACATATTATCAAGTATGGCAATTGAAACAGAATAATATGAATCTTCTTAATACAAACATTTGTTTAGATAAAAAAATAGCTTCAAAGTGAAATTCAAAAAACTATTTTGAAATTACATAAAAGACTGTGCATGATACCTCTTTAGCTTCTTCCATCAGTGCTGGCCCAGGCTTCTTCAACAATAATACAGTCCTTGGCGTAGTTTTCCACATAAGCATCTGTTGCTGGGTGCTAGGATGAGTGAAAGCCAAGGAGGATTCTGTAACCTTTTCCCGGCTACAAGAGAATCCATCTGTTCGCACCAAAAACATCTCTGCTTTCTTTCTTGACTGCACCCTTACAACACCAGTTGAAGAAGCACACATATTTCCTTCAATTGGTCCCAAGTCATCATCACCCGAACCCGAGGGTTTCCCATTGCTCCTCTGAACCTCCCTAACAGAATTAGACATGACTTGTTCGTCTAAATTGTTAGTCACAGAGGTCGAGAAATTAGCTTCAGTCATGGAACTCCTGTCCCCTCCATCAAAACTGTTCGTACTAAAACCAGCTGAAACATAACCATTATCATCCAAAGACTTCTCACTTCCAGCAGGTAAATTTTGATGGTTCCGAGATAGATTATTTCCACTAAGTGACCACTGGGAATATCTTGTCTCTGCATCTCCAGATACAGGACGTGAAGAAACAATCTCACTTGGCAACATGTCCATTCTTTTTGACTGATAATTAAGATATCTTGGAGGATAGATCGTTTTACTCCTGAAAAACCTAGACATCTCTTTTTTGGAGAAAAAGTTGGAAGGAGGGACCTGAGCCTTAAAAGGATCAGTTTCATTGCTGAAAGTCGTCCCTAGAGATCCCACCACAGTATCAACTTCTTTCACTGATTCGACACCTTCGACAGAATTAAGACCTTTGTAGGCTCCATTACTCTGATTCTTTTTATCCATGTCTACAGAGAGTCCAATGCCGAATACTCCATTCTTGGTTTGAAACTCATCTTGATTCTCTTTCACTGCCTCATATTTCTCTTCCAGGAGGGATTTAGCAGCTGATGCTTTTAGTTTTCCAGTTCTAGTTGAATCTTTTAATAACACATCATTAGAATTAATTGTCTGACCGGAGATTTGTGATGCACAACGAGCCATGTATTGCCTCCATCTGGATACCATAGCAGAAGTTCTCCAAACTCCTTCCTTGCTATGAAGATATAGGGGCTTTTTGCCGGAATTAGAAACAAGCGACGCAAACTTCTCAACCTGCTCCATTGTAGGCGCAGTCCGAACTTCAACGGGAATCTTGATCAATTCAACTTTTCCTGACAAAATAGCATCATCTATGGCTGCTTCATAAAAGTTATCCTTTACCCTCTCTGCTCTAATATCCACTATAGTTTTATATCCTTTCTCCATTAACCACTTCAGACCTTCTTCTGTCACCTGACCACCCCTGAAAAAGGCAACCTCAGAATCTTTGGAAGCTATATCATCTTTAGAGGTGGAAAGGCAAACAGGACTCCAATTTGCAAACAGCGTATGGATAGGATAATCATCCCCACGAGGAAATCCGGAATCATAGCAGACATTTTTCAGCCTCTGCAATTTTCTCCAGACATCAAAACTTCGAACATCTTCGGGTGTCAAATAGTTTTCAAGAGCAATGTGCATGCTTTCGCAGCACCTTTTCATCTCACCCCTGAATATGGCAAGGGGTGGAAGCTGATCCTCTGTTATGCTTATATCTGCAGCACGATAGGCATTCATGATCGAAGATCTTCCAGAGAGAACATCCTCTCTTCCTTTATTTAAAAGAGACAGCATGCAACCAAGTACAGACACTATTTTGTCTTCCAACAATGGTTTTTCCTCAGGTGTGAATTCATATGAAACAGTACATTCCCCAGTCAATGGATTGCATAATGTGTCCATCAATGCAGCATGAAGCTGTTCAGCTGCTCTAAATATTCTACAATAAGCCTCAACTTCAGCAATATCCCCAGGAACTGGGCCAATCCAAGGCAACTGAGACGGCTCATTAGACTGCATAACCTTTATTCAAGACAAAATGTGTTAGTCCACGGTACAATGCTGCTACATAAAAGCCGTTCATTGACTTTCAAAAAGAGAAAATGAATTGAAACAATCAACTACACCCAGAGAGAACAACTAAATGTAGCACCAAACACAAGTAAATTGCTGGTGCCAACATACCATACAACATAGTGAAACTAAAGGAACAGTACAGTAGATACCCAGAGCAGTTAAATTAAAATAGGCTTTTGCTCATCGCTGCAATTTGGAAATTCTTACCTGGCTAACCAAATGGCATGATTCACTACTACTATGAATGGAAAATTAGAGCGCCAACTAATAGACATCAATAAAGTCATGAACTTTAACAAAACTCAGTTTGACCCACCGGCTCATTTAGTCTCAAATACATAATCAACGACATGCAAAATGAGAACACAAACAATTTTCCAGATCCTCCAAAATTTCATCAAAAAGTTACCCTCATCACTGGAAACCACAATAATTCATCTTCAATTCACAGACCAACATCAACACAGAAAAAAATCATTCAAACCCCATTACTCTCCAACTCTTTTGAGTCATTTCATCAAACACCAAAATACAAGACCAAAAAACGTTCACAAGCAAATCAAAAACAAAATAACCAAAAAGTTCCCAGATGAAGAAACAGCGGCAGAAACTCACCTGAGAGTCCAAACCCAAATTCAGAGAAAAAGACTTGGATAGCTCCGCACTCACAACAAACCTAACCCTCCTCCTAGCCCATTCATTCTTCCTCTGTAACTTCAACCTGAACCCAAAACCCCGCGGCTTAGTCTCGTTATTATGAAGCTTAGAGCTGCATAATATTCCGGTGACCGGATAAGACAACCGTTGCATGCCCACTAATAGCCACATGGCACGAGAAGACACATGCCACCCTACGATATTCAACTATTGTTGATAATATAAAATGGATTGAGGCTTTTAGTGGAGTAACATTATTGGTGGTAGGGACGCTTTTTCAGTTTTTGGGGTCTCATTTCTTACAAATTTAATAAAAAAGTTGCTGTTTTGATTTTGTTTTGGCCTTGTATTTGTCAATGGGATGGTTTTGTTACTTCTTCTACTTCTGGATCAACCGGAATGGGACCTACGCGTCCATTATGTGTGTGCGCCGTAGTTTTTGTTTTTCTCTTTTAAATTTTATTTAGAATTGGGATATACTGTACCTTGTTAAACTATAGGGATTGTGAGAAAAAAATTTAATTATAAAATAAAAATTAATAATATATAATAAATATAAATTTTAAATAATAATTTTAATAAAATTATTAAAAATATAATAAATTTTCTATTAAAACCTATGTACCGTTTTTATTTTGTTTTGGTCTTGTATTTATCGATGTGATTGTTTTGTTACTTCTTCAACTTCTAGATCAATTGGAATGGGATCTACGTGCCCATTATGTGTGTGCGCCATAGTTTTTGTTTTTCTCTTTTAAATTCTATTTAGAATTTAGGAATTATATTTTTTAAACTTTAACTGTTGTGAGAAAAAAATATAATTATAAAATAAAAATTAATAAGTTATAGTAAATATAAATTTTAAGTAATAATTTTAATAAAATTATTAAAATATATAATAAATTTTCTATCATACAAATAAAAAATCATATCAATATAATTTTTAAATTACAGCAGTTAGTATTTATCAAACACTTTAGTATTGTAATTTTTAAATTACAACTGTCCAATCTCAATTCAAAATGCATTTATAATCTATTACAACTGTCCAAATTTTTGTCTATGTGCTTGTATTTAACATCATTTTTTTAATCTTAAAATATATTATTTTTATTTTTGTGAAAACAGTGGTGCAAAGGAAGATGCTGGCAAACATAAAATGTCACGACAAAGATTTCCTAATTAAGACAACAATTTGGCAACTACAGCTACTCTTCTATAACTAAATGAAGTAGATTTTTAGATAATGATTAGGATTTTTAGATAAGTATGAAGTAATTTAAAATTAGGTTCTATTTGATACAATTTTTTAATCTGAGCTTATTTAATAAGTTCTATTTGGTATAATTTATCTAATAGTCATAACTATTTATTTAATCTCGTAAAATCTTATCATAATTTTTACTATTGTTTGGTTATTTTTTAAGTAAAACCTTTGAAGCTTGAATAAACTACCTTGCTTTTATTAGCAAAATCTCAAATATTGAATTTTTGAAAATAGAGATTAAAAAGTATTTTTTAAATGTTAAAATGCTAAAATTTCTTTATTTATTTGATAATATTATTTTATTTTTTTATAATATAATTTTAAAAAACTTATCTAATGAAGTAATTTTATATATTTTTAATAAAAACTCTTTTTGACAACTAAACAACTAAATTTTTTTTAAATAAAAACTCTATTTACAAAAACTCTATCAATAAAAAATTTAATATTTTACTGATACTTTATCTATTTTATATTTTTTGAGCATTATATTATAATTTACACATTGTTTTTATGGTTGCGTGTTGCTATTGTCAAATGATAGAAGTGGTGACATTAAACCAATGCAAAACACACGTTAATTGTTTTAGAATGATTTTATAATAAGAAAAAGAATATGGTTCATTTGACAAAAGTAAAAATATTATGCATCAATATTTTTCTTTAAAAATACATTCAAGTCCTTGAAGTATTTTATTTCAGGCGATTATTACTTCTAATGACAGTTTATTTGATAAAATTTTCAATGCTTAATTAATTTATCTGCAGTTAGAACGATGAATTTTAGTTTACATATTTAATAAATTAAATAATTCTTAAAGTAGTGAAATTACAATAACCTAAATTTTAATTTATCTTAAAATTTTTTTATTTTTAATAGTTGATTGGTGTTGATTTAATTGCAGACGAAAATAATTTATCCTAACAGAATATTTTAACTACTAATTAAGAAGGGTACATTTCACTTTCCTCCCTGAAGTTTGACATATTTTCAGTGAGATGGTTAAGATGATTTTATTAATAAAAACACACTAACGAATTTCAGTGTTAGTTGTTAATCAGGTCGTTAAGGCGTAATGGTAGAACTTTTGAAAATTTAAATTACATCTATCTTTTCTTCTTTTCTTTTGTTTTTTGGAAGAAAATTCTTTCTTCCAAAATCATATTTAAAAAAAAATTCATAAACAAGTATTTCCCCGCAAACCACCCAAAATCCTCACTCCAGGCGAAGATTTTTGCTGCGATTAAGGATGTTGATTGCTCAGGTGTGCTCGCTGGAATCGGATGAATCTAATGGTGGGTTGGACTGAAGACAGTGATGGCTGGCTTAGCGGCAGCGAATGGGTGGTGGAGCTTCTGATTTGGAGGCTTTGCGCGATATTGAGGGGGGAAGAAGGATGGGTTTTGGCTAGCAATTGTTGGCAAGTTGTCTGATGGTGGAAAGGACGATGGAGTGGCGATGGTGGGAGACGGCATTGGTAATGGCACGGTGGCTATTTATTTTATTTTTGTTTAAAATGGTCTCTTTCCAAGTCAAACGGCAAAAGCTCTTCGCTTGTTTTGCTTTTCTTTTCTTTTATTTTTCCAATTTATTTGTTATTTTCAATTAGTGCTTTAATTTGAGAGCTACGGTTTGAATCCATTGATTTGAGTTGTTTTTTTAGAACTAATTGTGATAGCAGATTAGATTTTTCTTAGATTTTGAGAGTAATCTTTGGTTCTTTGAAATGGCTTTTTGATTTGTAATTGGATTTGCAGGAAAATTTGCAGACTTTGAATCGATTGATAGAACAAATTAAAGATGTTGATAAAACGCTATCTAGGGATTTGAATGAAAATTGAATTTTACAGAACAAAAGGATAATATTGTTGTTTGCGCTGTTAGATGAGATCAGCTTTTTTCAAAAAAAAGAAAAAAGTTTCTACTTAGAAGAAGGCTATGATTAAAATATTAAAAATAAAAAAGTGATAACATTTTAATTTTAAAAATTATAAGGACTCTGCTATGTTTCAATTTCTTTTTTCTTAATTTTTCTCTCTCATCTTCTCTTTTTCCCTTCTTCTTCCTTCGTCTTCGTTTCGGCTCCTCTCCCTTTTTTTTTTCCCGCCTTCTTTTCTTGCTCTGCTTCACAGCAGTACTACGGTCAATATGGTCGATTCAAATGATTTTGTATATTGTAAAAATTTTAAAATAAGAAGCCATTTGAATGTAAAGTGAAATTTATTAAATATTTAAGGGGCATTTTTTAATTTATTGAAGCATTCGGGCATGAGTGAAAGTAAGAAAAAAAGAAGAAGAGGGATTTCAGTTGATCCCATTATAAATGGATAGATGGAGCCCCCTATATAGATGAGTCCCAAATATATATATATGTATAATGTATTCACTTTTCTAACTGTTAAAACTAATTGAAAGATGACTGATTTTAGGAGGTAAATCAGTAAATTAAAATTTTCATATTTTTTGGGGATTAAATTAAATTTTACCCTTAAAAATATCAAATATGGGAAAAAGAAATATTCTGATTACCGGACTTGATAGTGGCTTTTTTTAATTTTAATTTTATGCGATCAAAAATATTTATCAAATAACTATTTTACTGAAAATATTAATATGCATATATGATTAGATTAGTGAAAAGAAAAGACATTTAACATGTTATTGTTGTAATCTGAGGATCCATGGAAGCTATCTGCACCTTAATAAGGCCGTCCACTATAGGTTTCAATGAGAATAGCTCTACAGACACGGTCACAAAATTCACGGCGATTACTAATTACAACGCAAATTCAGAAGAAATATGTTACGCATTTACAGTACCTGAAATGGAATCTGCGGCCCATTTTCACATTAGGCAAGCCGTGTGGATCAAAACAAATAATTTACGGACTCCAATGCAGTTGTATTCGGCCCGAGGGTTACCATATCTACCTGTGCATCTTCTCGCTTCTTTTCATCCCTGACGCCCATGTTCGAACTGGTGACGCTTCTGTTGACACTAGAGGTTGCGGGATTCAAACAGTGTTATCAATCTCAGGATCTCTCTCTTAATTGAACTAACTTTTCTAGACATGCTGCTTCTGATTTAGCTCTGTCTATGATCTTTTGCCTCCCTGATAAATCTTCTTCGTAACTAACCACCTGCATGTGCAAATATACAAGCATAACCATCATATCAAAACCTGATACAAGGCAAGCCTATTAGTGTTTTCAACATAGCAAGTGTGTATTAGTTTATGCAAAAGCACCAATTTCTTATTTTTCCTCTTATATTGTAATTTATCGACAGAAAAGGGTCTTTAAAGAAACTAAACAACAAGAAAATCACTTAAACATCCAGAATGCAAGGAAAGCATAAATGATTCAGATGAGTAAAAGCTGAAACCTGAGATTCAGTTTGCGTTTCACTAAAAGGTTCATATATGCCTGAACCGACACCCTTGGAGTTGAAGGGATTTTGGATGTCATTCTTTTTCACAGTCCTGAAAAGAGCATAGACATTACTTGTGTTACATAGAAGACGAAGCTTAGTTAACAGTCACAGATAATTCGAGTATACAATCTTGTGAGAATTAGAATATACTGAGGAATTTCCAGCTTCTGATTTCTGAAGAAGATGAAGGTCAGCAATGAAAAGATTTAGCATCTGAAACATTTTAAGATTTCACTAACTGCCAAAGAACTGCCTAGGAAGACAAAAATTATGATATAGTATCCAAGTAACGAAACATGATCCAGCAGCGAGCTATGGGGCCCACATCACAGCCCCCCAAACAAGAGCTTAACATGTGTGCTTTCGCGCATGAGAGTCCTGATCTAGTTTGCGCTGTTGCACACCTTATCCAAGTGCCAGCAAAAGTACTTTTCATATTGGAAATCTGTGAATGCGTCACAAGGTCCACAACCATGCACTAGTAAATTGAGTGCAGAAGATAAATGCTAGGGAAGGGACCAAGCAAATATCTGTGATTCATAAACCATTAAGTGCTCTAGGTCTCTTTGCTGCTGTCTTAGAGGAATCCTTTGATTATTCATCCTAAAACGAAAACGAAAACATGTTAAGAAGATGCATCTTTCTCTTCAATGCGCTTTATTCTCTTCAACATCATCGCTTTGTGTTGAAGCAAATTTCTCTACAGTGCAGTATATTGTCTTAAATGCAGAGTAGTTGAAGAGGAATGCCCTGTGGTACAGAGAATGATGTTTGCCATACAGCTGAGTCCCTCCCACAATCTATTTCAATCCAATATCATTCATCTCTTTATACAGATCTTCCAAACAGCATTTAGAAGACCAATCTGTGAAAAACACCTGAAGGAAATG
The DNA here is from genome assembly GCA_030449905.1 of Luvunga scandens. Taxonomy (NCBI): domain Eukaryota; kingdom Viridiplantae; phylum Streptophyta; class Magnoliopsida; order Sapindales; family Rutaceae; genus Luvunga; species Luvunga scandens. The sequence goes on along the minus strand of JASUUG010000798.1, from coordinate 2,465,073 downwards.
CACCCAGAAAGACTTCTCCAGCCTTCAACCATTGTTTGAAAGAAAATGAAAAAAAGTAAAGAATAGATGTTGTTTCACTTTAATGATTGATAGGTCAAGCTTTCTCCCTTATAACAAACATAACCATGGCAAAAGAAAAACTAAAAATGATCATGAAAAATATAGAAAAACTGTTTAAGATAATTAAAAAAATCACCTGTTTGACCACTGTCTAGACAGTCCAATGACAGAGTTAAAATCTGCATGGTTCTGGCCCAGCACCGAACAGTCAGATGGAAAAAGCTGTTCCAAGGTCAAGGACGAAAACTGAAGCAAAAATCAACAGTAATAGAAATTAAACAATAACGATCAGACTGTAGGATACAGTTTTGCCGCATTCTGACCTCTCTGGTGACTTAAGATCTTGAACCTAATCATGGAAGCAGATATAAAATAGTCAATTAAGAAAGATAAACTCAATGACAACATTTAATAAAAGGAAACAGGATCTTTATTTACCTTACTAGTCTGCTCCACCAAGTCCTCAATAACAGCAGCTACATCTGAACCAATATGAGGAACTTCCCCATTATCTTTTGATATACTGTCTCCATTATAATTCATATTGCAGAGACGATCTTTTATATGTACTCCAGGAAGAGCATCATGGCCCTCATCTTCCAAAATCCTTGCTCTTTTACTGTAAGCACTTGTTTGGTTTGCCTCATCCCTAAGGTTATCACTTCTAGTAACATCATCAATTTTGTGAACCATAGTGTGAGGTGATGTGGATTGTAGGCCACCCAGTGGACTAATAAACTGAGATGGTTCATCTGCAGATGCCATTTGAACAGCTTGCATAGGAAACTGGCTCACAGTGCACAATCCTGCCTCTCGGTCATGAGTAGTAACTTCTTTGGCAGAAAAAGGATCCAGTGAAACAACTTCATTCTGTCAAACAGTTAATATGGTGCACGTGTATGTTGTGAATAGCTGTGAGTTCCAAATTAACGGTCAAACAAACAATGAAGCATACATGATATAGTTGGACAACACAATGCACATGTCCCCCCAGAGGAGGAGAAGGGGAGGGAAGAGGAAGAGAGAAAGAGAATAAGGAATATACCTGCCTGACACATTCATATATCCAATCGGAGGTAATTGAGGGTATCCCCCATTTACAAGCAGCCTCATACTTCAGTCCACCAGCAAACTTACATAATAAATGGGTGACCTTTTTAGTTAATTTTTCCATGAACTTAGCTCCAAGAACAAAGCACAAATTTCTTAGTAGCACTCTATCTTTCTCCTCGTACTGTGAAACACAAAACCGAAATCTTTCAAACCCAGGCAAAGGAGTCTGACAGTGAAGTGGTGAATAGAGAATGTGACTACCAACATCCAACAAGCATCCATCCTTCAACAACAAGTAATATTAGTTGCCACAATGGCCTTACCATATATCCAAAACAAGGTAGTAATGACAGTGAATATTAACCCAAAAAAAAAAAAGAGAGAGAGATAAAAACAGCAATATAATATAATTTATTGGACAATGATAGTGGAAAGAAATTTATATTATAAATGACCAAGGAATTTTGATTACACACCTCTAAACAAGACCGAATCCAATGACTGGATACATAAGTTGTCTTGGAAGCATCTGCAGACTTAGGTATCACACCATGACACTCAATGGTAAAATGCACATTTTGTTTTTCGTCGTCATTCACCACCTCTCCTCTCCCTTGATTCACCCATTGAACAATTTCAGCTCTCTGGCGGAACCAAAAAAGATCAAAACTAACAACTACGTATAACAGCAATTATCTAGAAAAATGGATTCCAATTCAAGACTAGAAGGAAAAAATGCAATCATATTTATGTGTATTTACGAAAGTATATTGATGTGTTTGTACATGTACATAATATGATAGAACAATGCAAAGCAATCAACTAAAGGTCGCATTTGTCAAATACTATAAACAATTATTAACTCTCCATAGATCCGTCACAATATCCATCTATATCCAATTTTTACATATACTGTAGGAATAATAGCTGATCTCTAATGCCAATCAGGCCTTGAGCACATAAGAAATCAATGTTACCTGGAAAATAGGAAGGTCCAGCTAATTCAACGTGCCTAACTCTTTAAATTCCCCATTAATCAAAGTGTACAATTGAAAAATAACAACACTCATAGTCATTTGGACATTCAAAAAGTAACCACTTTCATAATTAAATAGTATGCAATTACAACTTAGGTCATATATGGTTATGTGTTATGTGGATTTTGGGTTTCAAGATCAGGAACCAAATCCAAACCTAACTAATGTCTACTTGTGTTTTGAAGGCCCAAAGGTTTAGATAGGAGATTTTCACCAACTCATCAAGAAGAATTTTCTTTCCCAACTTTTAGCTGCGTTATATCTAGATAAGTTGAAGTTTCCACAATAGCTCCACTATTTTTTCCTACTTTGACAATTTGAGAGTATATCAGAACCAGAGGCATATTAATGATTTCAAAATCAAGAAATCAAGAAAAGGCCACAGTCATAGAGTAAAATCACATCAATCTCTAAAAAACTTACCCTATCTTCAGGAAACAAATTCGAAAAACGAAATATTTTCCCCCTAAATACTGTTGCCGACTTCATATTTTGAAGACTTTGAACCCTGAAATCCTCTTTCATCCTCAGCTGAGTCTTATTTTCATCACTTAAAGCTGAAAATAGGTTTTGTTGCGATGGTACAGCAATTGCTTCCAAAGAACTCTCTCTCTTCATGTGGATTTCTCCTCTCTCTTCCCTATTCTCCTCTAGTGACAATGACATTCCAATTCCAGAGTTCGTACTCTGCAGCATCTGATCAGACAATAAGCTATGCTGCACACTAGATTCTTTACCTTGATTCAAATTGTTCGTGCATAGTGGAGCTCCTTCAGTGGACCATGCAGACTCTGTATAAGTAAATGGGCACTCAGATAACATGATTAACACAATTTAGCCAGTTAAGTCTAGCATTTTCAAAAAAAAGATCTCCTTCCTTAAATATTACGCAAGTTTAAACCAAATCCCTCCCAACTCTGGTGTGAGCAGGATTCAATCCCTCTTATACCAAGAGGTTTTACTTGTTGAACCAACTAGCAACCCCAAGTGTAGTCTATATAACTGAAAGCAGCCTTTCATACAAAGAGTTTGATGCTCACAAGCTTATTGGTAATAGATATCAATTTAATGTAGTTACAAAATGCAATAAAACAAACACTGCAGAAACATTGTATCGTATATCAAGCACATCAACAGCATCAGTGCCAGTATATTTAGCAAACCTTTTGGAAGAAGCAAGTCAAAGGCAACATGCTTCTGGAGAATACTGATTTCTCTCCTTTCAAGGTCACAGTCTTCAAGCCAGGTGGTTTTAACCACCGGAATGATACCCGAGGATGCAAGGCTCCTTACCTCCCTTTTGTCACTGAAAAATCATGAGACTATGAGATAAAGTGCAATCCACTCAGAGAAAGATAGCTTGCAGAATCACAGATCACCATTCCCAGTAGACAAACAATTGTAATAAAAGCATCATCAAGCTGACCCCATTAGCTTGCAAAACCTTTATTTGAAATGCACCATGAGGAAAATGAGCTAAAGAAGGAAACTCATGCATAATACATTTTTGTTACAAGTCATAGTGACTTACATCTCTGACAGAGTTCCAATTACTATGTGTGTCAACCTATTATTGTACGATACGTAACGGGAGCCACCACCTCTACGCACCATATTAACCAGTTTACGCATTTCAGAAGCTTCAAAGCCAACAAGTAATATTCTACAGTCTGACAAGTAGAGATCATTGTCTTCAGACTGAGAGTCATTGGCAACACAGACATCAGAGTTTGATTCATTTCTGGTCTGTGCAGTTGGGCCCTCAATCTCCCCATCTTTAGACACAACAGGAGCATCCATGTACATAGAAGGCATGCTCTGCGAGAAAGTAGCTTCAAGATCTTGATCTTCAAACCCAGTACAAGAAACAGAGAGAAGATTTGATTCTGTCGCCATGGAGGATGATGCAGGTAGTGCGTTTCCAACTGCCTTGACTTGGCTATGCTGCTTGGTCAAGGAACCCATTACAGTTTTTTTGGAAGACACAGAACTATCCTGAACAGTATAGGACTCCTCATTAAGACACGCTATTCACCAAGAGAGATAAATCCAACGTTAGATAAAATGAGAAAGATGTGTCACAAGAAAAGAGAAGAAAGAAATTAGAGGATACTAAGTAGTTTAAGTATTACCTCTTCTAGCCATAGATTGGTCAAACCATTTCCGATTTATAATATGAATGTGGCCCCATCTTTTGGCTACTTTGTATTTATCACCTTCTGGGGTGTATGGGAAGTTAAGAAAATAGATTGGGGTCGAATGGCAACATGCTTATAAAAGCAAAGCAGCAAATCACACTAAGGAATTAAAAGCAGTGTTTTCAGTGAACTACTCTTCATCACCTTTAGGAATGCAAGATGCCGTAACATCATCAAAATTCCAAAATTGAAGATTATAGAATTTCTGAATTCAAATGACTGCAGAAGAACTTGAATCGGTCTTTGAAAAAGACTCACTCCTGTGCAAGCATAAAACACACATTCTAAACTGATATAGGAAAAATTTAACAAAGATTTGAAATTTTCAATCAAATAATTTCACTGAAACCACGGAACTTCAACAACATGAACATTTCTGGATATTTTCCTAGTTCAGAAAATTTACACACTTAGAAACATAAGGCCTTTCCTGAGGATGAAAACAGCTTTTTGCACATCACCAAAACAGAGGCAGTAAGGCTTTACATACTGGGCATGAGCGCAGGTCTAAGATAAATCAAGGACGTATATGTGCATGTGATCCAAACAACGTGGTGCTCATTTCAGCATTAGTCATTCAGAAGGAATTACGTAAAGGATATGTCACAAATCAAATGTGTGCATTTTTTGGTTAACTCAGGAGAATATTTCCCACCATTCTGTATGATGAGTTTCTCCATCTCCTTTCGCTCATCTGAGAGATGTAAGCTCATTAGCATTAAACATAGGAATGAATGAGCCCCCCCAAAAAAAAAGGAGAAGATATGTTAGATCCAATAGACAAAAATGCTCTATCTTAAACAGCAGCAATAAAAAGAGAACACACTAACCTGGAGGAATTCTGGTAACACATATCATCAATCCAGAGAAAGGAAGAACCTTGTACGATTCCTGAGGAACAACACGGTGCTCATTCCAACATTGGTATAACCAATTTACTGTAACAATTGGTTTCTTGAGAATATTTAAAGCCCACTGCATGAAGGGAAGGTATTACAAGAAAAATGATTGTATCTTAGCAAATGATATAACACCATTTACTCCTTTCAAATAAATAGCTTCTTTATATTATCTACTGACACTTAATACTCTAATGAACAGTCTAAAATTGGCATATAACACCACCATACTCAAAGTACACGCAAGACAGTTTTACATCAAAGCGACTCAAATTATCCCAGAATCAACTTTCCAACTTTGACTATATTTACCATGATTAGATTAGATTTGCAAACTTCCATTAGCAAAGTAAACATCACATGACAATCATTTATCTGTAACACAAAATTCATTGCACAGCCAATGAACAATACAAAAGGTTTTATAAATTTAATTCATATCACATTGACCACATTTTCAATCACCAGTTTCAAGTCAATGAAGAAGTTTACAACTGCATGGCAAAAGACTAAAACAACCAAAACAAATAGAGTTTAATAAAAACCAAAATCACTATCGCTATTCCACATCTTAGTGGCTACACCAAAAACCAGAAAATGCCGGAAAAGTTCTTATAAAACCTTGCTGTCATTGATTTTTCTATGACATACAACAAAAATACTTTTTATTCACAAACCCTAACAAACCAACAAGTACCAAGAAAATCAGTGGGAAGAGAGATACAGAAAATCCCCACCAAATGACAAGCAAACTAACAGCCAAATTCAAACAGCAATCCCCAGGCTTGATAGCAAGGCAGGTATAAACCATGTCATAAGTAACCCAGCTTAAGGAAAGCAGTATAAGATCTCCAAAATGGACAATATTGGTGTCACCATCATCTTAAGCATTCGGTGGATAATGAACAATGATTTCAAAGAAGCCTATGAAGGCATTACACAATTTAACTAGAGAAAGGCTAAACAAACAGCTTACATTAAGTGTAAAAACTTGTTACTCCAATTTGATCTATATGCAACAAACTACAAATTGGCTGAACCATGATCCTGGAATGACTTCATTTTGTGCCCACTTCTTGTTTGAGCATTTGCTACTCTTCCGTAGAGCATGGACGATGAAAAAGCAAAATATTCTGGGAGAACAGAAATTTATTTATACAGAAAAAAAAAACATTAAACAACACTTCTCGGACCATATCCACTAGATAAGCAAGGGATATTCTCTGACAAAATGCTAGAAATCCAGCTCTGACAAACTCAAGACATCCAGATTCAGGCTTAAGAGTAGCACTTTGGGGAAAAACTTATTTTTAAGCCTTCACTGCTTTGCCGAGACCAGTCCCAAATAAAGATACAACAAAAGAATATTTTCTTCTAATAAAACAACAACTTGTGTTCCAACTTAAAGTTAAAATAGTATTTATTTTCTACCTATGGCACCCAGAAATTTGCGAGTGATTGCACAACAAAAGAGAAAGTGTGTCTGTATGTGCTTAAGGCTTATTGATAAGAAGACAACTTTTAATATTTAAACTGACTAGGCCACAATCTTTAGGTAAGAGACAGACCTTGTACTTTGCTGCTAAAACATTCTTTACGATGACAAAGCTAACATCCGAAGTTGCTTTGGTCTGCAGTACTCCCCCCATAGCTGCGACCAACTTTTCTATCTTAACCTGAGTTGATAATACAATACAGCTTGATAAGCTAAAACAGCAAAAGAAAAAGCAAAATGCAGATAAAGGAGTTTATCATATTCAAAGCACCCTTAATGAAACTGAGCCATGAGGGCACACAGCATAACTCAGTCACAAAACATTATGTGATTTCATGTCAATCCTTTTATAAAGGATAATTTTCTTTTTGTTTGAAATCTGAAAATTATTTTTCTCCTCAGGCAAGTGAGTGCAAGTATAGGGCAGCGTCAAGGAAACTAGAGGGAAAGTACTATTAGCTATTCTCAAAGGCCCAAGATAACCCAAACCAGCAAGTACACAGCTAAAAAATTACAAAGCTCTTGAAACTGTTTCAAGCCTATTTTTGACAGTATATACTAAGCTTCCCAACAGCTCGTCAATTGCTTGATGAGTCCTCTCCCACAGACATCCACATTTTGTAGGAATGCAAACAGACAACTCAGTGCGCAGAGATTTCAACTTCTTGTAGAGTGCTCAAGACACTATTTTTTAGAAACTCTCTATGCAGAGGGCTGCTAAAACAGGTTTTATGTCCTCCGCTGAGAATTCTCAGTGACTAATACCTCTTATATACATTCTTCACCTGATAGGTTTTCCCACCATGAAGCTAAAATTCTTGTTGCAGACAACATTAGGTAGTAAGAAAGGCAATATACCACCATGAAATTACAAGAATGAACATATGTGCATGTAACACAAGGAAAATACCTTCTCATCCACATCAAAACCAGAGGCGAGTACTTTGACACCATCCATTGCAAGGCAACAAGTAAACCCTTGTTTTGGCAGAGCTCTATTTTCTTTTGCACACGAGAGCACACACTGAGGACCTGTCCAAAAATGCACAAGGTTATCAAATTCAGCAACCAAAAGAAAATTAAAAAGTCCACTTACATACAAACCATTAAAATAAGAATAATAAGCTTTCACAATTCTAAACATTCTACCTTGTAGATAGTCCATTTAAAACTCACAAGAATGATATTAAGTAACAAACATAGGGCTAATTCTTCACTAAAAACCTATTAAGCGTCTAAACATTTCTGGTCAAGTTTTATGTCCTCCTTTCTATGATTCTATCTCTAACAAATTGAGGGAGGTCAATATAGTAATTTCAAAGTCAAACGAAAATTTTCAAATCACGAAATACAAATCAAAAAAATAAAAATGTAATACATAAGCCACCGAACTTATAATGCATACCTAACAAATTACATCCTTTCGCTCTAAGATCCTCAAATTTCTCCTGCCAAAAACAGAAAATTTAATAAAAAAATTATTCGACGTAGAAAAAAAAAAGGACAGTGACGCGCAATGAAGTGGAAATGACGCTGATAGTCACGTGATCGGAAGAGGAGATGACGTGGAAATCGTTGGGTCCAGTGCGAGAAGGATCACAGCAGAGTTCGACTTCAGCCCCGTTCAACTTGAGTGCGTCTAGAAGTGCGTCGAAAATCTCCGGCGCCACCAGATTTCTCGACATGTACACTTTTGCTCCTTTGAATGGCTTCGGTTTCATCATCTTCCCTTCAAAATTGAATTTTATTTATTATTACCGCTTTATAAAGATAGGGATGAGGATTGTTTTAAGTGAAGAGGAATTGTGATGTGATATGATGATGAATTGAGATTGATGAGTTAGGTTTTCAGGTGAAGAGAGGGAAATTTGAGGGTAATTATGAACATATAAAACGCGGGAAGGGCATATGTTATCTGATGTAGGTGAGGTGCGTGGTTTGCGATGCAGCCTGTCATTTTTAAATTTGGGTTATTTACCGTCAGCCCCCACATGTTTGGACCATTTGCGCCGCGCATCCATATGTTTCGACTATGTGCACCGCGCACCCATTATCATTAAAAAAACTATTATTTGTTATGGTGGAAGGGTAAAAATGAAAACATATAAAGAAATTTTGAAAAATCCTTTACTTTTAAGATTCAAATATGAGCTATCACTTCAACCTCTATGACTTTATTGTTCATTCATCACGTCAGTGAGCTTGCTTGTACAAGAAGCTCAAGTATTGAAAATAGGAGGGAAATTCAAGATGAAGAAGAGCAAATGGTGACAAAAGCACCCAATATTATCCGCCACTCTCACATATATTAAGGAGATAAAGTTACTATAATTTGTCATTTAGAAAATGTGCTAAGATAACAAAGGCTTGAGAGCTAAACCAGTCACCTATTCTTGAAGAAGCTTAAATGAGTGAGAATACTTCTTCATTTAATTTTTACTAGCTATATTGATTTGTATTTTGATTCCAATAGTTATGTTTTGTGATTTGAATATATAGAGTTATGATTATAGATTTGATTGTATTATGGATGGTTATGACTTCAGTTATTTTGCTATTGGATATTTGGTTTGTTGGTAATTGATTATAGCTTATTTGGAGAATGTTGAGATGATTGTTGATAGTTTGTTAGGTCCATGCTTGTAATCGATGAAATTAACAAGGGTTTGTTTGTTTAATATTCTAGGTAAATGCTATAATTTAATGAATTGTGTGTATTGTAGATTTTAAGTTCTATGTTCATTGAAATTTATATTTATTCATGAAACAAAAGTCTCTGTATTATAATGAAGTAGGCACTGTCACTATAGGAATAATGGATGAAAATGATAATACCACTATCTTTGTAACTTACAAAGATAAGACACACAACCTTCGTATTATTAATTGAGACAAATTCAGTAGAGTTTCTGTAATCAACAAAGTTATGGTGAAAGTGTATGAAAGGAAGATGTTATTTGACGAGAGGTTCAATCTGAGTATTTAGCAGCTATGAGACTATAAGGAAGCACAAATTGCACTAATATAGACCTTATCTCTCAGTTAAAAGAGCACAACTATCATATAATCTACTACATGCAGTTATACCTTGACAAAATACCTTAAAGCCATGACTTTGTAGCAAAGAGAGTGTTATTCGAACTTTCTAAACCAAACTCATCTGCAGATCCACACACCAACAGTCCAGCAACCTTAAACCTTACCCTCATATGTTTCGACAAACCCAACTGACTTTTTAAATGAAACACTTTTGCCTATATTAAAAGCTACAATTCCAATCATTGCCACTACCAATATTATGAAATCTTTAGTTGCTCCTAATTCTATTCAATTACAATCCAATTCCCAAAAATCACCACCTCCTTCTATAATCAAGCTTCATAACAAATTTGGTGCAAACTTTAACCTATTTAAGGATTTCTTGAACACATACTTCAGATCCTCTACACAAAACTATACAACAATTCCAACATAGATAGAGTTAGTAACCCTAACATAAACCAGAGATATAGAGCATATGCATGAAGTCAGTGATAATAATGGTGACAATACTTTACGTTACACTTTAGAAAGTTCATTTCAGTAGCTCCCACAAACCTTTGCTTATTCTCCAAACCTATCTCCTTCGTTGAACGAACACACCTCTTTTCACGAAAAGACAAAAATTATTAGAAATTTCTTAGTTATGTCAATAAAGTGCTTTTATGGTCTTAGCCTTTAGGAAGTTTGTTAGTAATGTTATATACAAGATTGTGTTTACCTATTCTTTAGGTTGTAATTACTGGAATGTGGATGCAATATTTGCTGGATAATGGTTGCTATTATTTCGTTAAGTTTATTCATGTAATGCTTATAACAGGCAACCTCATTGTGAATAAAATAAATAGTACTTTCATCCATTTATCTTTGCTTTGAGTGTTTAATTCCAGATTTAATTATAACAGAAAAAACATCTGAAGCTGTGTTTACATCTTTTGACCAAAATGATACGGTATTGATAACTCCATGAAATGAGAGTTATTTATAACACTTTTGGACTTAAATCAAGATTATTTAGTGAGTAAATGACATGTTTTAATTGTATTTTAGTTATATTTTGCGTACGTATTTATCTTTAGTTTATTATCAATAAATTAGGTTGTTTTAGAATAAATTGTGTGTTTAGATTATGTGCTTTATTGTAGGCAATTGGAAATGCAACTTTTAAGGAAAGAATACTGTGCAATGGGTTTGCAAGAATGAGTAAGGAATTTGGCTATAGAAAAGTGAAAGTAAGTTTGCATTAGTGTAAATGCTGTAACAAGTGTTGTAGCAACCATTGCTATAGCAATCCTTAAGCAACATAAGAGAAAATTTCAAGTGAATCTTAGAAAAATATGCGATCTGTAGTTTTCAAATTTAAAAGATACGTGTCAAAGAAGTATAGTTGCCCTAGTTTTCCATTATAAAAAAAGCACGCACTCAAGGAAATAGAGAGAGTCGTCATTCACAAGAAATAACAGAGAACCAAAAAATTATAGGCTAAATAAGGAGTTGCAGGTGTGAGAATAAAGAAATAAAAAACTTAGAAGGATCACTTGCCTCTATCTCTATTTTGTTTGGTTTTTTTTTTTATTCATGATGATGTTTAAGATGGCTGAAACGATTTTAGTTTTGGGTTCATCACAAATCATGAACTAATTCTATTTGTGGTTGAGTAATAAACAAACTTTATGATTTATTGATTGAAATATTATGTTGTTGTATGATTGCTATAGTATTTTGTTTTAAAAGTGCTTAATTTCATTCACTATTTCAGCTGACCACTCAATTAATGATATTAGCTAAAAGAGAGCCATAAAAGGGTTTGTTTTAGTAGAACATATCAGAATAATACTTGATTTTAGGTTAAGTTTTCCAAGTTGGGTTACTTAATTTAAATAGGGTTATTCTTAATTTAAAACTGTGATGAACTAAATATAAGAATTCACCTTGTAGGGTATTAAGAACTTTGATCTTATAATGTTATATATTGTGTTGACATAACAACTGCTCATTGTTAGATTGCATATAAATATAAAATGTCCAACAGGCGACAGCTGAGGATGCATTAGGATTATTCCCAATGTTGTAGTAATTGCTGTAGCAACTGGACTGTAACAAAAGAATAGTCAATGCCATTAAGTGAGTTAATTCACTCAACTACATCATTTTCAATTATTGCATTTTTGTGTGAGACGTGTTAAATTAGTTTATTACATTTTATTTTTCTATCATTTAAATTACCTAGTTTTATTTAGTTGTTTAACTCATTTGCTTAATTTAATTGAATTTGTACTATAAAAATTATTGTAGTACTTTTAATAATATTAATCCCCATGGAGACGATACTCGAATACTTATCACTTTATTACTTGTTGTGTACATTTGCGCACTAACATATACACATTAGAAATTACACCAATAGGTATCCTTCCAATAAACTCAAAATCCTGAATCCCAACCTGTTTGTGCTTCTAATCCTTTTAACAATTCATCTAACCACGCTGACATACTCAACTCCAAGTCAGCAATAGGTGTTGAACATGACTCAAAGGACAATGTTTTTAGCTTGCTTGACAATGATGAAGATCTAGAGCATCCATTAAGTGCTCCTAATGTCATTAACGCCTCTGCGAAGACTATGTTAGAGCCTAAAATGACTTATGTTGTTTCTGATGATAATAATGGGGATTATATGCTATTTGATTATGAAAGTGATGATGATGACTTTGGCCTTCTTTCTGATGATGGAAGTGATGACGTTTTAGTTAAAATGAAGGTTATTATTAGAGAAAACATGTACATTCCAATTTGGGATCCTATGACTTTTAGAATATGAATGTATTTTGGAAATTTTAGAGAAGCTTGCATGGGCAATAAACAATGTACTATTGAAAACAAATTTAAAGTATATAGGTATAAGTTTGAAAGGGCTCAAATTACTATTGGTTGTGTAAACTACAACTATCCTTGGTTTTTACATACTACTAAGATAAGATTTTGTAGTGTTTACCTATTGAATAGACTTCATAATGTGCACACATGTTCCTGAGAGCTAGAAAGTCTTGAATGTACTGCTGAGTTTATAGTTACGAAGTATGGACAAACCTTTTTAAATCACCTAGATATAAAAGTTGATTTCATTCAAGATGAGCTAGAAGAATATAAAGTTGTATGGTTAATAGGTTTAAAGTGTATAGGGTAAAGAAATGGTATTGCGAAGAACAGGTGCAGATCATAAGTCAAGATAAAGCTCATCAGAAGTAATGGTTAAATAATACTAAAAAAGAAGACATAGGCTCTGGCCTTAGTTATTGTAATTAGGTTCCCAAAAGAGCAGTCTCAAACTTATTGTGATAGAGTCATCCTTTCATTTTCAAACCTTAAGAATGGTTTTAGGGCTGACTGTAAACCATTCAATGGGATCGATGGCTGCCACTTGAATGGTCCATATAAGAATGTGTTGTTGTTAGTAGTAGCACTTGATGCTAACACTAAAATATTTTCAGTTGTTCTCTGTATGTGTAGTATTAAAAGTACAAGTAATTAGACATGGTTCCTAGGTCATTTAAAGACCTTTCTTAAAGATACAAGGTAATTAACTTTCATGTGTGACAGACAGACGGGTATCTGGAATGCTTTGGCCTTTGAGTTCCTAAATGCTCATATGAGGTTTTATGCAAGATACATTCTTGCAAACTTGAAGACAGCATCCACATACAAACTTCAATCAAGTCTTATTTTTAGGCAACTGCAAAAGCATGCAACAAAAAGGATTTTGATGAAGCAATGACCAATTTGACGAATGTAGATGAGGGTGTTTATGAGACATTAAAAAGGTTACCACTAAAATTTTAGGCTAAACATGCCTTTGACAACAACTACAAGACTGATTACTACAATATGACAAAATCTTTATGATAAAATCTTTTAATGCATAGTTTAGGGTTCAAAGAAAGGTTTCAATGTTGAATATGCTTGAATGGATAAGGAAGAAGCTAATGAAGATGATGATGAACAGAAGGAAAAAAATTGAGGCTTGAGAATCTGAGATTCCAAAGAGGATCTATAATAAAATGATGAAAAATATATGGATTGGAAGTCCAAACCTTATAGCTCAAGCTAGTAAATGGCTATATGAAGTAGACCACAACTACAAGACTTATATAGTTGATTTACAACAGCATGTGTGTGATTGTGGTCACCGGTAACTAAGTGGCATCCTATGCATTTATGTAATGTCGTGTATTTTATATAGTAGAAAGGAGCTAAGATAGTTTATTAGTCCATTATTAAAACCATGGAGTTATTTAAACACTTATGCCATAATGATCCACCCCATTCCAAATAAGTTTTCATGGTCAATTACACTAGGTGATGAGATTTATCATCAATTAGTGAAAAGGCCTCATGGGAGGCCAAAAATAAATAGGAGAAAATAAGCTAATAAGGCTCCACCAAAGAAGAAATGATATAGAATGCAATACAAGTGTTATGAAGAGTTTGGCCATAACAAAAAGGGTTGTCCAATTAATCGCCTTAAATATAAACAAACGCACAAAACATTATAAGGTCAGTGCAGTTCCTCTCTTTAAAAGTGTCATTGTGTAACATTGAACCTTACTTTATACACTTGTGTCTGTTCACAAAGTAATCTGAAAAGCTACATGACAAGGACAATATCAGCAACCCAATGTATCATTTTGTAACTACTTATGTTTTTGTTATTAATATGCAATAGTTAACTTATTGGTCAATCTTTTAAATGACAAAAAATAAATAAATTATAAGTCTACAAGCCCAGCCAGTGGTTCCACTATTAGTCATATGTACCCATATGAGCAAGTGATGGTAATAGTTAAGGTTCATGAATTTGGAGAGATGTAACTGCCACCATGAAAGAAAAATACGTTGGGGAATCAATAACAACCATCGAGTACAAAGAAAATGAATCCCCAGCAAATGGCAAATGTTCAAGCTAATGCTTCATGGTTGGGTGTACAAGGCAGGAAGATAATGACAGTTGGTGTAATTAATTTGAAGGAAAACCAAACTATTCCAAAAAGGAGTGTACTAAATAATATTGAGAAAGGGAATACATTAGCCTTCCCACCTTATATGGTTAGGCATGGTTTTATCATCTAATGGTTTTATAATAACTATTATCATACAATTGTTAAGTAATGAAGGCATCTTGTTACTCACTTTGTATCCTATTACATATCAAAATGCAGTGATTGGTAAATGCATTAGAGACATTGGTATCAGTAACAGTGCTAAGTAGTAGAGGTATATAAACTATTTTTTCACACCTTCCATAATGCCAGAATGAACCAGCTAAAGATTTATTTTTTGTTGGAAACAAAAATGCAGTGGTCAGTTAACATGTAAATTCTGGACTTGGTTTTATTTTGATGTGTAATGTTAGTTTACACATGGAGCTTAAATATAAAACTATTGCTTAAACACTAAGCATGCTAAAAATAGTGGCAATTTTATTTTGACTAGGCTTTAGATTATGTTGCTAGGAGTTTGTGTCATTATAAAAGTTATTGGCAAAATATATATAAGACTTACATGTAAATAGACCAACAATGGCTTTTGTTTTTTGTTGGATGCATTGCTATGTAACCATATAGGTGATTAACACATCATTTCAGATGTTGCCAATGTATATTACTCTATTATATATTTTATATTATTAACCACAATGGATATGAGTAGATGTTACACTTAATTTTTCTGCATTTTCTAAATCTAAGCAACTATTATGAATGCATTTTTCATAAATTACAGTAAATGATAGTTGCAACAAATAATGAACTAACCATTATGATGAATTGGTACTTCTGCAGTTGATAAAATAGGGTTTCAATTCTAATGATCCTATGATCAACGTCAGCCATGTCAAAATTCATAATATTGTTGCCATTAATTGTTATGCAAATTTTATTGAACTTGCAAGCGCACAAATCTATTATAGAATAGATCAACAGTGACGAGTGTTAATCCCACAAGGAGGTAAATTTTAATTGCTTGTAGAATTAATTTTCTGAGTGGGTGATTAGATTTATAATGAAAATGATGTAAGCTATCTATTAATTTAAATTAAAACGGTGGAAATAAACTATTAAAATGAAGTGTTTGGATCTCTGGATCTGTACTCAACATACATGATCGGCTTAACATTCATTATTAGTACCAATTAAATAATGAAGGGGGTTTTTCACTCCTCATGAACCTCACTCTAATAGATATGGTGCTAAGTGCTTCCCGTGCCAAATAGTAATAACCTTGTCTAGGGAGGCGGTTACACCAGTCGATATCTAGACAAGATTATTACTATCTGTCTACGAAAAGTTAAAACATCCACATAAATTAAAGGGAAAGAAAAATTAAATTTACCAAATTAAGCCCATGGAACATATTGAGACTTCACTTTTAATTCAATCTTAAAAAGAAATTAGCTACTAATAATTGAATTAGGGGTAAGATGAAAATTTTATTAAAATATATAGAAAATACAAGATGAAGATAGAATTACAGAAAATTGAACTCAAAAATAAATTCAGGAGTGTCAAATTAGGTGGGGGAACCCCCCCTTTTATAGATACAATGAATAAATCATAACAATCGGATTAAAACAATTTGGACACTCAGGATTGCGCCACGTGGTACATTCTTATTAGATGGAACACATTATTAGGGCTGTTATTTCGTGTATATGCATGTACCGTACGCACATTTTTTCGGTTCACTAACATACTGCAATGTCATCAGTTAACACCACATAAGCATTTTAGTCTAATAAGGTTGTGACACGTCATCAGTCAATGCCACATAAGCAGTCAATGCCACATCATTCGTCCAATCAAATACTGCCACGTCATCGTATAATGTATTGTGTACAGTAACGTATATATAAATAATGACGTATGTGTGAACAGTACCGTATATGTGAACAGTGCCGTTTATCTTTTGAGGCTCCTCCTAAGGTTTTTGATTGTCCTGAGTTCAAAATTGCTGTCCATTTTTCTATATGATCTCTCGTTCATTGTGAAATGACCATGATGCCCCCTAAAATACATAAAATACTTAATTAAAATAAAACATACATAATTAAATCATAAGGGACTTTAAGACATAAAAATAGGGATGTTAGTGAGACTTAGAGTGTAAAATGATGATTTTCTCTATTATAAATACACACTTTCTAGCACTCAACACTAATGTCAATACCTTGCTCTTCAAACCAGTTCATTTGTCTTGCAAATTCTGCAATCTCTTCTTTAGACGGTTCCCACCATTTAAAGAAACCACAAGCAGGATCGTTAGGACAACTGTAGTATAATCTGTTGGGGTTTGGCTTGGATTCTAATATTTTGATGGCTGCCCTGACTCTACAATAGCATACTTTGTTGTGGAACTCGAAAATTCCTTCATTGATTAAATTCTTTTCTGAATCTGGTTTTGATTTTGATGAACTTGAAACACCCCTGAAGCAGCTAGACATTCATCTGCCAATGTATGTGTTGACTAGATTGTAATTTCAATAGTTGGTGATGCTTCAAGCAATGCTTCTAGTAATGCTTATGGTTACGCTTCTATTAGGCTTAATAATGATTTAAAGCTCAACAATAATTGTTGTTTATAGTAATTTAAATATGGTGAGTTTTGATAGGCATGGTGAAGACAAGGAATTGTCATAAGCAATATTTATAGCTAGTGGAAGTGGTATGTCATTTTGTTACCATTGCAAAGGAACTACAAATGAATGACTTGTTCTACCTATATATAGCTGTTACAATGCAGAGCTGCAAATGCTTTACTTATGCTTGTAATGTGCTTATCTAATGCCACATATGTACTGTAATTTGATTGTTTGTAATGTGCTTATTTAATGCCATGTATGTATTGTAATTAGATTGTTATTTAAGGGTAAAAATATAATATTAATAAATTTTCACGAGACAAAACTGATATGGAATTTTTTTCCCTTTTTTAAATTACCTTCTTCATTCAAAATGTGGGCAATTTCATTATTTCCCAAAATCACAAATGGCATCGTAAGAGATAACAGTTTTTTTTTTTTAACGGCAATGGGTGTGTGGTGCACATGATCGAAACATGTGGGTGTGCAGCGCAAATAGTCAAAACATGTGGTGACTGGCGCGGAATAACCCTTAAATTTTTGGCTCCGGTAAAGTGGCAAACTGGTTGTACTTACGTAAAAGACGAAACTGCCCATTGGTAAAATGTTTAATTAACTTCTTGAGCATTTTAGATTTCTAAGTGCGTACGGATAATGTTTTATTCTATTTGATTTTTTATTTTCTTTTTTATTCACTTGTTTATTTTAGTTGCTTCAAGGAAGAAATTCAGGACAATGAAAAACAAAAAGGCTGGAAATGCAAAGGGGATTTGGCCTTCTAGCCATGCATAAATATTGTACATCAAAACAGGAAATTACAGCTTTCTATTTTCTCCTATTAAGATAGAAGACTCTAATCAAGCCAATGCAATGCGACATCATTTACTTACAAAAATTCGTTGAGTGATATGGCAACAATCAGTCGGTCAGAATGAATGAAGATTGAAGAAGATCCCCAAATAAAAGAGTGGGGAAAAAAAAACTTTTGTGCTACATGGGATACGCTGTAAAATTCCTAAAATCATGTCAGCTTGACTGCTCGAAATTTGAAGGAGCGTTCAACTGAAGATTTAATTTCTGGGGAAGAATTTCAGATTGCTTATGCGACTTGTGCCGTTCCTCGTTTGATTGGGCAGCCAACTTCTCTGGATGGAAATAAGTTCCATCCAACTCCTGCTCCGGCTTCCTCTTCACCTTTTTCTTTGTTATTGTGCCATCCGCCATCTTTGGTTCGTCCATAGAAATGCCTGTAATTCCCTTCAACTTCTCGTGTTTCAGCCTGTCCAAGCTAGAAGCAGCATTTGCTGAGGGATTGGGTATCTTCATTGCAACTGTTGTATTGCAAATCGGCTTGTTAGCCGAAGCTAAATTATGACCACCTGAATCAGTAACCAATCTCTCCTTCATAAACTGTGACTGAGCAGTTGAGCTAGCCTCAACTCGAACAGTCTCCTCCTCTATTTTTGTGGCCAACATCTTTTTCCTCTTGATTTTCTCTTGATCCTTTCAAAACAAGTAAATAAATATGAATAAAGATCAAACCTTGATTAATATAAAACAACTCCCAAGGAAAACTAAATGATGCATGGCAATTGAATGGGACCATAACGAGGGGGCTTCCCCATTTAGGACTGCTGCACTGCCACAACACAGCAGTGCTTGTGACTCCTTAATCAGTAATACTAAATTACACGAATATGAAAGGATGATGAAACAGATGGTAAACTAAAGAAAATACTTGATATTCTCTTTTATCAGGAGCTTCAAGAAAAAGAAACATATTATTGAAGTTTCAACAACTCATCTGCCATCCCACTAATACAGCTAGAGAGAACATTGACTACTCTTTCTTTGAGAAAATCGACTACTCTATTAAAAGAAAAAAAATATAAACATCATATCTCCATATAATAGAAGAAAAGTGAGAAACAGAATCCTCTCCAATTCATAGTTGCAAATGCAATCTCTAGCTTTATTTATCACTGGCAGAATCTTTTGGAACATTATTCATTCTTATGCTTTTATTTAGTGTTTCTACTTTGATAGAAAACAAAACATATATTATGTATAAGTCTATTATAGTCAACATTCTTCCCTATCCTCCCCCTTCTCCCAACAGGCACACAGCGACCTCCCTATGCTTAAATCTTAGTACATCAAACAACCCATGTTTGAATGAAAGTTTATATTACAAAAATAGCCAAACTCAGAGATCCATTCGGGATATTGTAATTAGCAATAATCCAAATTGGATTGCAACTGACCAGGCCAAAGTCCATATGATCTCACTATGAATTTCCAAAAGTCAAGAAAAACTATACTCCACCTGTAAAAGATATATCTCCATCCAAAAGAAGAATTGCATGTATTGGTAAATGCATAAGAAGGATGAAAATATGAGCAGAATCAACATACCCTATGTCTGCTATACAGTTCCCTTTTTCTCTCCTTGGCTCTACAAATTGCACGTTTGATCCCATGGTTGTCCATGAAACCCTTTGGCCACAGTTCTGCAAGCTGCAACCAGAAAGGACTCTAAAATGTCAAAACGCTTAATGACAAAGGTTGACGAACTAATGAGTACTGACAACAGTTGAGGACTCGCAAACATATCAAAAAGCATATACAAAATAATGACAGTGATAAACTGATAATAGAACTTAATGGGAGATATTCTGAAGACACAGAAAAATTCTATTCTAATAAAAACATATACTGTAATAAGTAAATCAAAAAGTCCTGGAACATATTGAACAATAACATGGATAAGTGAAACAAAGTGGAGATCATAGAACCAGTAACCAAAAAAAAAAAAGATTATCAGCCCAATGCCACTGAGATCCAATGCAAGCCCAAATAATGTATGAAGAAAACATTGGAATTAAACGAAATCGCAAGATAAATTGGAGAACAATAAGAGAAGTGAACAACCTCCAAATACAACTTCCTGATTTGCGGACCAGCATCTTCATCCAGCCCCTATTACAAGTAAACAATATAGACCAGAATAAGATACACTAAGAAAGAAAGTTATCCCATGGAGAGGAAAAATTCTCAAGAAACAAATAAAAAACGAATTGCAAGATCAATACATCAACATAAAGGTCATATAGATCACAGATCTTGTCCTCCAGAGCAGAATCCATCCTATATTTTCTTTTAAGGACTCCTTTCTCTGCAGAACCAATTTCTTGAAAATCGTCAGAAGCTCCAGCCTGTTGCTCAAATGCCTGCAAAGAAATCATGCAACCAACTTAACACAGGAAAATTTAAACTTCTTGATATGCACAATGTACAGTATATACAGCAGAACAACAAATAAAAGGAGGATTAATGCAAAAATAAAAAAGAATCACATTTGGGAAGGAAAGACACATTGACCTTAATTTTTAACGAAGCCTAAATTGATAAGGGCAACACTAAGCTGGGAGAAAAGTTTAGCAATATGTTTTTACTTGTCATGAATGTATAACTTTACTTTCACCAGCAAATAAAGCACAACACCTAAACAACTACACCAGAAAAGCCAGCTAAGGGAGTGAAAGAGAGGGAGAGAATTGAGCAAAACACACCGTAGACTCCATCCAAGGTACTCGCTCTTTTATCATCTCAACAACTTCCTTCTTTATCTGTTGAAACCTATTATCTTTCTCCTGCTTTGCTGACAAACCCATACTAATCATGATCTTTAAGTTTCTCTGCAGCAAAAATTAAAAAAAAAAAATCACATAATCGGTAAAAATCAAAATACTACTTATAAAGGAACAAAAATATGACTTGACTGACACTGAAATCAGAAAGTAGAAAATAAATAACCCATCAGAAACATAGTAGAAGCATGCTACCTAAATCAAATTTCAAGAAGCTTTTGTCATTTAGAAAGAATACAGGATTAGACAAACTTTATTCGCTTGCAAATGGAGATACCTTAAGTGTTCTTAGCTGTATTAAGTGTCCAAGGATACTCATCAGGCGATTAATTAACTCTTTTGATATCTTCCCCTGGCTTGCCTGCTGCAAATTTAAAAATAACATACTTATATTTCTTCACAGACCAGGGAAAAGAAACAAAGAAAAACAATGCAAGGAAGCCAAAACGTTTTTCTCGGTCATATTATCAAGTTACAAGTGACTGCAATCATATCAATTTTTCTCCATTACCGCTAATCTAGCGACTTTGGCAAGCTTCAGCTTTATTTCTCTGGGCAATCTCCTTTTGACTGCCTGGGATGAATTATCAGCTTCTTGGGTTTCTATAGCAGGTGGTCTTGCTGTTATATTTTACAAAAAGAAAAATTAAAAAGATAAATAAATAATTAAAATAGAGGGATCTCCCAATTAATCATCTACGAAATGTCATATTTAATAAAATATCAAAGCTTACATTCTGCAACCATCTTCTCCAACTCCCTGATGGCTTTTTCAAGCATCGAACCTTTTGGCCTTACACTCGAACCATCCTTTCTGTGCATATGAGAAGCTTTCTGCAAGATGTTAGACACAAAAATAAAAACCAGTAACATTGGATTATCAAGTTCGGAGTCCAAACAGTTCCAAGACTGGCAATGACCATTTTAACAGAATACCAGTTTTTGGTCCAACATGTTACATGTGGCTAATACATTATTAAGTTATTAAAAATTATAAAGGAAAGACATTGAAAAGTACTTACTGTTGTTTGCATGGAATGCTTGCCCTCAGAAACATTGATATCCAGCAGTTCATGACTGCCATTTTTTTCTCTTTGTCGAGCAGATGGTTCCAGGTCATCAATATTTTGCAGCGGTTTCCCAGACTGGACTTTCGATTGTATAAGTGCATTTTGATCATGATATTTCTGATGTGAACCATCAGAAGGTCCGCTTATGTCTTTCAATTTGTTGCTGACACTCTTTGACTGGAGATTTCCTGTTTTCAGCCTATCAGCATTCTTTGCCTCGGCTAGAGATACAGAAGCATCCCCATTTGAAACTTTAATAGATGAAGGATCCAGAGTCGTTTTATGATCACCAGATTTTTTCTTGGAAGAAATTCCCGAAGCATTCAATTGATTCTGGGGTCTCATTTCATCAAAATGTGCACCACTTTTGGAACCAAGATTTTGGGTGGGAATGTTTTTCCCAACTAATGGTGCTGACATTGAGCTGGCTGCTTTAGTCAGTTTTGCATGTTTATTTGGCACACGACCACCATCA
Organism: Luvunga scandens; assembly: GCA_030449905.1. Classification (NCBI taxonomy): domain Eukaryota; kingdom Viridiplantae; phylum Streptophyta; class Magnoliopsida; order Sapindales; family Rutaceae; genus Luvunga; species Luvunga scandens. The sequence goes on along the minus strand of JASUUG010000798.1, from coordinate 2,442,464 downwards.
TTCTCATTATGTGCCTTTGGCAAATCCTTTCTTCGCCTTTTCTTTGGTTGCTGATTAGGCATCATGGTAGGTTCGTTGCTTAAAAACGGAAATAAAAGAAATTAGTAAAGGTTATATAAAAGAATTTTTCTAAATCAACTTAAATCTATTTAACTTCTCTTCCTCATATAAAACATCTTCAACTTTGGGGCTCAAAGTAACCGAGAGTACAACAGCAACATAATCAAATTGAACTGATTGACACTATCTAACTGTAAAAACAGCCTATGTTGAAGCCCTAAGTTTACCGTCAACTATAAATCCCCGGAAGAGTCCAGAATCACTCGTCTCAGTAGCAACCTGATAAAATTGGATTTTACTGTGTAATAAGAAGCCAGAAGCATTCCCATTTCCTCCTTTTTCCGAACACTAATAAGATGTATTTTCCTAGAAAACCACCAATAAACCCAAATAAACCAGACCACCAAGAATTCCAGCAACTAGTTGCTCAACTTTTTTTCGCCTTTTTGCCATCTTTGCTTTTGGTAAGCCCTAGTCAATCTATAAGGTCTAAAACTTGATCAACTTATGTATACAATCATGGGTTCTCCGAGGGAAAAAATGGCTAAAAATGTAAGAAAAGGAATGTTCTGTATAAACAAGTTGTAGTACTGAAGTTTCTTTGTCAAGGAAGTCATAAATGCTGTGGTGCTAAAGGACTTTCTTAACCTTTAGGATACCCTTACATATTCAGCAGCATTTCAGCTTAGACTCGAGCATTCATGGCGCAAGTCCTATTTCATTAGTTGACAGCCGTAGTATTACACTACTTTTTGGCAGTTGCAAATTCACAAAGAAGTGTGCTATGTGCCTACAACTATAATGAGATTTTGCATTCAAGTTCTTGAGCAACATATTCTCCAACCGAAAATGAAAACTAATATATAATCAACTAAAGTAAATTGAGCAATCAATAAAGTGTGAATAAGAAAACTTACATGCGTTCCAACTTTCCCCTATTAACAAAGAATCCATCATGTTTTATTGCTGAATTATCAACTTCAAAATATTCATCCTGCAGAACAAATCATGAAGAAAAATCATATGTAACTTAAAGAACAAAAATAAGAACATAATAGAAGAACGCTATCAATTGTAGCTGCAAAAAGATCAACATAAACTTCCAATAAACAAATAATAGATACAAATACTAACCAGCTCAGCATCATCAATAAAAGAGTCTTCTGTGTCATACTGATCGTCATCAGGAATATCATTTAGTTCTTCGTCATCACTACTATCCTTACCCTGAGAAGGATTGGTAGTCACATTAACATATTTAATTCCGCATTCATATCAGTCGCACTTAAAAAGTTTGCATATTGAGAACACTCATCCAAACACTTGCTGGTGGAAAGCCCAAAGTCAATAAAACAACTTTAAAGTTGTCGATGCAATATAACATACCATGTAAAGACGTTCAATCTTCTCAATAACAGCACTGAAACGATTTGGAGCAGGCTCATCTTTCCCTTTATTTTCCTCCGCTTGTCCCTAAATAGAGTCAAGTTCAAACTAAGAATTTAACTCCACATCACAAAATCAACACATAGATTCTCTACACAGAACACACCAACATCACGTGAACAACCAAATCCATCTCATGTAATTTCAAACACTAATAAAACCACGAGCAAAAGAGATTCATAACAAACTGGCATCAAAACAATCCCAAAATCAATTTAAGAGGTATACTAACTTGCCATAACTATTAATCATGAAAATAAAGTTCACCCTAAATTAACACTAATCATTCAAATTCAACTCTGCGTCCGGATTACCTAAGGTTCTTGATAGGTACGTTTTACAATGAATAATTTACATCATGCAATCAATCAATAAACACAAAATGTATTAACCAACAGTAAAAAATTGAACGGGCTTACAGGGGCTACACGGGACTCAATGTTGGGGCGGGGAACAGGTTGCGGGTCGGGTGCGGATTTGGAGGGAATTTTATTGGCTTTGTTAGCGTCTTTCATTAGCTTCTTCCACGACACATACGTGGTCTCTCCGGGTCGGAGCTCCACCACAAACACTTGCCGGTCACCGGATTTCAGAAAAGAAGAAGTAGGTTTCGACGACGATGACTCGCCGCCTCCTACGGAACTGCCAGGCCTATCTTCCTCCATCGACAAATCCGGGCCGGGTCTAGAGGATCTCGATTCTAGGGTATTCGAATTGGGGCATTCCACGATAATTTGAGACACATAAAATGGGTTCAATAAGCGAGAGAGACAGAAAGAGATTGCGCGGGATAGTGAAACGCTTTTTTGGATGGTTTTTGCCGTTATTTTTATTTTCTTTTTACAGCGGTTTGATTTTCTTCTCTTTGAAATTTTTCTTGCATTTTCTTTCCCGAGAAAATTTCCCGGGGGAGGTGATGGGCCGCATTAGTGGGTCCAGCTCCAAGCCCGTGGAGAACCTCTGGTTGTAGTCCATTGAACTTTTGAACCCAGTAACCAAATGGGAATAACAAATTACAACAATTACTTAACCGGTTTCCTTTTTTTTTTTTTTGGCCTTTTTTTTAACTGCAACACTCCCACTAGCGGGTTTGCAGGTTAGGCAATCCTAGACCTTACTCGAATCAACGGCCCGGACCAATAGCAGAGGTTTTATCCACAACCAATTTGCATATTTTTCCCTCTCACACTTTCCCGCACTTGCTCGGCTCCCAACCACCCTCTCCCGCTGGCGCCATGTCCGGCACCGCTCTCCTCTTCTCCCCCCCTCTCTTCACTCTCAAACCCCTCTCTTTCACCGCCACCCAACCCTTCTCTGCTCCACCACTAAAATTCACTTCTGTCTCCCTGCCTTCCCTTAAACCCCGTAAACCCTCATTCATCGTGCGCTCCGACGAAGGAGATGGAGATGGCGGCCCCGACGACTACGACATGGACGAGGACGAAATGGAGGAGCTCGACAACAAGAAAGACTACGACGTCGAGTACGACCCGCTCGTTGCTGGTGGTGATGAAGATATTACGATGGTGGATAGTAAGAGCTTCGTGTACACGCAAGGTTGGGATTCAGAGATGGTGGTGGATTATAGAATTGATGAAGATGAGTTTCATAAGATCAGTTTGATGGAGTGTGATTTCTTTATAAGGAAGCCGCCCGATCCTGATAATGATGTGTACGATTTTAGAGAGGTCAGTGGCGCGTTTTAAGCACTTCTGCCTTTTTTAATAGCAAAAAAGTTTCTTTTATTGAATGCAACACTGAAATTATTTTAGTGAGACTGATAACAAAAGCACCTTGAAAAACACACTAAGGTTATGTTCGTTTCTTGACATGGGTATTGTTTGTTTATTTATTTACTGCCATTACATTCCAGATGTATGTTACTCCCCCAGATACGGATATTTATGCAATACCAAAGGTTCTTGCTCCAATGCCGCAGAAGGTACCCGCTGTTGTAGTTCTTGTTGCTTGTACACTAGTTATCCCTGTTGTGATGTTGTTTGGCTTATTCCTCTATATGTTACTTTAAAATAATCGTGTACAGTCTCCTACCGTTTTGCCTTCTCCAAATTGTTTAATCACATGCACTCTAGCATGGTTGACTTGGCAGTTCATATTTATGATCGTACAGCTATTGTTGCAAAAGTTGAGGAAAATCTTGATACATTAATTAGCTGCTTAAGGTTAAACTTTTAGGGTTGCTAAGGCAGTGCTGCTGCCACCTCCTTAGAGGAATTTTGCATATATTCTGTTGTGTTATTCATTAAATTGTTACATCACTGTTGCATAGATACATTGGTAGTTTTTGAGACTTGGATATTTCTCCTTTTGTTCATTTGGATTATGTGAAGTAATTTATTAATCATATGAGTAATTTCTTAAATTTTTTTATAGTAATGGGTACTTTTTGCTTGTTGTTAAAATGTAGTATATTCGATGTGTGGTGAGTGATTATGGATGCTATAATGTTACTGAACCACCCATTGATGCACCTCGAGATCCAATGTACAAATCTGAGAGGGAGATCCATAAGGTATAAGAGATCTGTTTTTCTATTATATGACTTCTACGTGTTAAGAAGTTCTGTTAGATTTTGTAGCTTTATTTTGTAACACCCCTGCCAATGGCTTCACCAGGCCAATTTTCATTGTAGGTATTCTTGATAAAGCACTACAGGAACAGGAGGTTGGGCGACCCGGAATTTGTGATTGATTTTGAGGAGATATATGTTATTGATTCTAAAACAAAGTCAATTACTAGAGCAAAAGTCTTGGTATGGATTTTTATTGTTTAGATTGGTTTTTAAGTCCCTTTAAATGTTATTTATGGAGTGACAGTATGCTTCTCATCTCTTTAGTTCTTATTTGTAGCTTAACTTTATGATCTCTTTAGTTTAGATGGACAATACTGTTCTGCAGCTTAATGAGGATCATGCTTTATATTTGACAATGGTGATGTTTAAGCACCTGTATCATTTCTTTTGGGCTTCACTTTGGATCTTTTTTCTTTTTTTAAAAACAATGGATGGTTAAAACCTAAGAGACTGATTGATATTTGTTTTAAATCCAGTGGTTATGCCCTGTAAACTTTTGAGTTGTATCAATTTCTTTTCCCCTGCCTAACTTGGCTAAATTTATGCTATATAATTGAATTCTACAAATTTTGGCTATAGATGATTTAAAGGTCATAAGTATTCATCTTGTGTCTTCATTTGTTCTCTGCAGGCTTGATACTTCGCAACTATCATAAGTTATGTCATGCTATATCTTATTGAGCAATATTCTGTGGCTTTTGAGTAGTATTAATGTTTCTGTTTGTTGATTCATGACCAGATGGAATCATTTTTCTTATAACCAAGAACCTTCGTGTGAGTGTTGTGGAGAAATCTTATGATTCATGCTTGGGTCTGTTTGCTTAACGTGATGACTTTTATTATGTGTTGTAGTTCTTGCGTCTATAAGAGGAATGTTTGCTCCTCTGTCTATTCATCTCCGGGTTTCAGTTTAGTCGTAAATAGATTACTCTTCTTTCTTCCTCGCTTTTAATTTCAATGTTCTTCAATTCATGTTATATTAGTTACTTTTGGAGGATTATTGTTTTAACGGTTACTATGTTGCATATAGGTCACACTTCCAAGAAATAGGGACAGAAAGAGGGACTTACTCATAGTACGTGATAATGGAAACTCCTTCAAAATTATTCATGCAGTAAGTATCTCTTTCCCAAATTTCAGTCACATTTCTGTTCCGTATTGCCTGATTCACCATTATCCATTTATGCTTGATAGAGTCAAAAAGAGGATGCCACCACCGTAATACAGAAGGAAGAGTGGGTCAAGACCAGAGCAGACTTGGAGAGACATCTAAGAAAGCTTCGGGACTTCAACGTTTCAAATTGGTTCTAACCAAAAGTTGATTTTAGGGATCTTTTGATGAAGATGATTTGCAACAAAATGAAGATTGTTCAGATTTGGGCATGCGCAAATACACTAAACTGTGCTCATATTCAATTCCTTGTGCACAGAGGTTTTTGGCTTTCAGCTGATCCAGAAAATTTTGTAAGGTATTGCCATTTGAAAATGTATTTTTGGTAAGTATGAAGAATTTGCTTTACCTCTTACACTATTTCGTTGTTGTATGCACCACAATGTTACCATTGCCGAGTAGAGAGTTTCAATTTGTTGTAGCCGATGCAAAACTTCTTGAGATCATTAGAATTTTACACGTGAATTTTTATTATATAAACCTTGTTTTCTGCGTACTTACTGCTGTAGAGTTGTTGGGCTGAGACGCCCATGGCCCAATACCTTTTTATTAACTGACAGCCTTTTAATTTTAACCCCTTATGCAAAGGACATTTCCAAATTCAGTCAATATCTATAATGCTTACGAAACAATATGGGATCATAATTTTTTATAAAAAAAATTGTAGGATTATGAATTTAAGCAATAAATCATTTTACAATTTAGAATAAGTTTTTAAATTGTAAGATAATAACATAAAGAGTGGGGTTATTTGCACTTTAAGTTATATTTTAAACACGTTATTTCTCTGTACATTCATTTAATAATTTTAAAATCTTTATTGTTACTTTGCACACTCTTACAAGCATAAAAATAGTCCTTAATTAAACAATGTATAATAAATATTTTATTTTTCTATCTATAGCCATAAAATTACTTACTGCAGTCAAATAACTTTCTTCTCCGTCGGCTTCTTTAAAAAAAAGCCCGTGATACTCTCTAAATTCTTTCAAAGAAAAAAAGTTGATGATTTTTTATTTTCAGTTCATTACTAAAGAAGGTGATTTTCTTTAGTCATGATTAGAATTTCAAAAAACTGTTGTAGCTTGTTAATCCTCCATTAAAACTAATTGAGATGGGTGGAGGAAGAATTTCAACATTTTACATGAGTGTATATACGTGAAGCGAGGCATTTAATTTATCATGTCATATGAAAACAAGAATTAGAAAATTGTGATAAGAATCAACGTTTAAGTTAAAAGGGTTAAAAAAAAATCCTTAAAGATTCATTTACTTCACTAAATAAACTTTAATGAGTGTTCAACGTGGGTGCCAAGAGTATAACTTGTCCTTGATAGCAAATTAAGTTATGGACATTTAAGTAATATAAAATTTTATTAAATCAAGAGTGTTCATAGTAGAATTTATAGTGCAAATAATCTCACCCTAACATAAAATGAATTTGAGATTTATATCCATGAAAAGCAAAGTAAGGGACGGTTGGCTAAATAAAATTAATTAATTAATTAAATGACGCTACATATTATTATTATTACCATTAGTCGTCTTTTTTATTTTAAGCATACATGTTTTGTGAGCATGTAAACGATGCTATCTTAGTTGTAATCAACTGATAATATACACTAATTATAAAACAATAATCATGAGTGATCTAGTCATGTGAAAGCAAATATAAACACGAAAAAAATTCAATAGATGAAAATTTGGAGCACTAAAGTTTTTTCAAATTAGAATGCTCATTGTATAAAAATCTCTCATTGAAAATCCAAATTTTCTTTTCTTCTTATTTTTTCCCCTGAAAGATTGTTGATTTCAATGCATTGGAATTTTAACCCTACACTTTAAAAAAAAAGTACTTAATAATTTGTTTTATATGTTAAAAAAATTAACTTGCTTCATTTCTATTGTGTGCAAAAAAGAAACATCAAAGGCTAGGAGCTAGCTAGGATTGCATATTGTACAAACAAACGCGTCAACATGATCGGACCAGTTCCCATGGGTTTGTTTAGGTTTTGAGATCACATGAGATGATAGATATAGGATAGTTAAGTCACCTATCCTCCTAGCTAAGGCCTTTTTGTTTTTTTTTTTGTTTTTCTTTTTTTTTTCTCTCTCTCTCTCTCTCTTTTTCCATTGGTTGGAGAACTTGACAGTCTTTGACTCTGAAAATCATATTCTTTCCTTAATTAGACGATAATGGGGCACGAAAAATACGTGTTCCCTTTTCCCTCTTTTGGACCTTTCTTTCATCAGCTCAGCTGTATTGTTGTTGCCAACTGAGAAAATTAAACCCTACTTTGTCTCTCGATTTGATGGTTTAGATCTTATTATTTATACCATATTTAGTCCCATCACTCAAACCCTAGACAGGACCATTTCACACCCACTTCAATCAACTCCTTAGAGATCTTGACACGTGTCCACTGCCATTATCACAACTTAACTGTTACGTATCAAACATTACTTCATTATTATAGTTAATGTGCCTTAGCGATTGATTATAGATCGATCTTGTACTTGAAATAGTTTTTCTATGGGATTATTACATTTGCCTTTCTACTATTTACGGTGTGTCGAATGAAAATGTAGTTAAGTCACTTTCTCATAATTGTAAAAGTAGTAGTTCGAACCTTTACAAAAATATCATAGGATTAAATTCTCTTTGAAGATGTGAGTGGAGTTGGTTCAATTTTTTAGAAGGTTTAATTCCTTTCTTAAATTTGAGTAAAGACAATCTTTTCTCTTTCAAAATGCGAGTAGATTTAATGTTTAATATCCCTCGAATATTAGAAAGAATTAAAATTTGGACAGTAATATGTAAGATCTATTGCAAAACTAGTACTAATAATTACACTACTAGTTAGATAGTTTTTAAATATGCAATGAACCATACCTTTATTTGAGAAAACATATAAAAACTAGTTCTAAATGTTATTACCCCGTTTAACAGTGTATTTTATAATAAATCTTGTGTCTTGCTCATGTTTCCCTATTGTAATAAACCTCCTAAACCCTAAAGCTCATGGATTATTATGATAAAATCAGTCATAGATAGTTAGACAGAGAGAATCAGTGAGACCAATGGTTAACAGGTTGAAGCAAAACCAAAAAAAAAAAAAAGAAGCAAATTAATTAAGTGTCAGATAATTGAAATGGCTTGGCATTTTCAACAACCCATAAACAAACCCTTGCTTTCTGAGTCACTTGGAAAGCTTCATTATTCCCAAACTCATAATAGAAACCTCCTCTGTTACTTTCCTCCCTCGTTTTTACCACCTTTTGATTTACTCATCTGTTCGTATCTTCCCCATTTCTGCAAGCAACAAGAACACGATAGAAGAAGGTGGGTGAAGAAAGAAAGCAACTGGGCTGTTTGAGAAAAAAATAAAAAACAAAGATGGGGAGAGGAAAGATTGAGATCAAGAGGATTGAGAACTTGAGCAATAGGCAGGTGACTTATTCAAAGAGAAGAAATGGGTTGATTAAGAAAGCTAAGGAGATTGCTGTTCTTTGTGATGCTAAAGTTTCTCTCATTATTGTTGCTAGTTCTGGCAAGATGCATGAATACTCTAGTGCTCCGTATGGATCTCTTTTCTTGTTGCACTTTTTTTTTTTTTTGGTTATTTCATCAGCTTCTTTGAGTTTAAATTCGTGTAACTGAATTTTTATTTTTATTTTTATTATTATTTGTATTTGCTTTAATGGTGAAGGATGTTTGAGATTTTAGAAGCGTACCACAAGCAGTCTGGGAAGAAGCTCTGGGATGCGAAGCATGAGGTATGGCGTTTGTTTTTTTCTGTCTGAACCGAAATGATATATCTGAATTAGTTACATGCACTGTCCAATGATCAAATGATAAGGGTCTGTTTGCTAAAAAGATGTAAAGAAACATGAAAGCGTTGATTCTATGAACGGATCTATAAATGGGATGTGTTGTAGTTTCACATATGTTTCTCTTTATTCTCTTTTTTGTGCATATTTTTATTGAAAAAAGAAACATAAAACGATAAGAGATGTAACATCTATGAACAGATCTGGTAATACCATGTATTCTCCTCCTTCCTTTTCCTTGCTAAAATATAACAATAATTATTGTGGGGAATTTAAACCCTCCAAAGGCATTCATAACATATGGAGTCAACTCTAGGGTATTCTTTTCATTAGAGCACTGTATAACCAGCAGATACTACATGTCTATGAAAACAGATCTGTCACAAAACTGCTCTTTTTTTTTTTTAATATTTTTTTGTGTCATGAAGTAATAATTAATATGCATTACATAATATACTTAGTTTGTTGTAAATTAGTAACTGCAATTATTTAATTTTCTTTTTCAACGTGAGCACACAGAACCTCAGCAATGAAATTGATAGAATCAAGAAAGAGAATGACAGCATGCAGATCAAGCTCCGGTAAAATCTTTCAGTTTGCTTCTTTGTTTGATTTCTCCCTTTCTTAATTTGTCACTTAATCAATGTTGCAAGGGTTGTTATTGTTCAGGCACCTCAAGGGAGAGGATGTCACATCTTTGAACCACAAAGAGCTCATGGCCTTAGAGGATGCCCTCGAAAATGGCCTCACCGGTATTCGCAACAAACAGGCTAGTCCGTGGTCTATATAAATATATTCTTATAAATTTATATACAACCCCTTCCCCTTGCTAGGCTTTTAAGGTTATAATCTTTCTAATCTTTTCTTGTTTCCCTTGTGACAGAGCGAGATGCTGGAGAGGATGAGGAAAAATGTATGTATATTAACATCAGTTATCTTCGCTTAATCTTTCTATAAGATTGTTATCAGCTAGCTTGTTTGGTTTAATACCACAAATATTAGAAGGTTCTTGAATAAAAATTTGCTAGCTGCTATTTGCCTAATGTGTTTCGTAATTTGTTATGGTTGAACATAGGGAAAAATGCTGGAGGAGGAGCATAATTACCTCAAATATGTTCTGGTATATCTACTCATCTTCCATTAATTTTCTCACTCACGATAATACTTTAGATTAAATGTATTTTTTGTTAATTCATGTAACTGTGTGCAAATTAAAATGCTAGCTAGCTAGCTAGCTAAGAAAAAAAAAAAGGAACGCCAACAAGGAATTTTTTTTTGCAAAAACTGCCTTCATTGGGTAGAAGTTTAAAAATAATATTGATCGAACTGCGAATCTTTCTGATGAATTTAAAAAAATTGACTCCACTACTCGAATTGATATAGTAGGAGATTAATTTGTTGCATATATTGAAGAAGGATCTTAAATGCAATGTCATTGATTATTGATTAGAGACAAAAGAAAGTTGAAAATTTATGCTTTGACACGTTAGTTTAAACCAAAAGGAAGAGAAGAGAGAGGAGAAATAGGATTTTGAAATATATATATATATAGATAGATAGATAGAGAGATAGATATAAGTAGCTTATATCACATAGTTTTAAACTCGAAAAGGAGCAGTGAGGATCAATTAATTTTGTTATTTTCAGCGGCAACAGGAGATAGCTAAGCAACAACAACAGATGGCTTTGGAGAATAACGTGAGAGAGATTGATCCCACCGGATATCATCAGCGGGAGAATCACGAGTACAGTTCACATTTGCCTCTCGCCTTCCGTGTGCAGCCTATTCAGCCAAATCTCCAGGAGAGGATCTGAATCTCCCTCCTGAATTAACATTAAGCACTTTCAGCTAGCATCTAGAAGGATTTGTGGTGCAAGTGTACCCAATAATTAAGCCTAAGGATTTGTGCACTTAAGAAAACTTGTATAACAAGTTTATGAACTTTGTTGCAATCTTAATTAACTGTCTGGCTAGCTTTGAGGCAAGCTTTGATCACCTTTGTTCTTAATTTGCTATATCTAGCAGCAGTACGTACCGTGTCTATGCCTATGGACATATATATATATATTTAGCCACTTCTTTTGTGTGCATTTCTGGTGTAATGTCTAATAACAATTTTCAAACTGATTTACAAAAGTTTAGTAACCTTTGAGATTATGAGTAGGACCGTACGTTGGCATCGACAAGATGATCGTTAATTACTCTATGCACATTAAAAGAGTGGCTAAGACGACCATAAACAAACCCATAAAACAGTGGTAAATATTTAAAGAGTGGCTTGGCATTTTCAAGTTTCAACAGCACACTAACAAACCCGCAAAAAGAAACCTCATCACACGAGCAGCAGATTTTTTTTTTTTTACCCAAAAAAGGTTTTTGAGTTGTTCAAATCATCTGTAATAGTATACCAAAACTGGAACGTAACAAATTAATTGAGCAAATCTAGTTTATCCCCCTATAACCAATCATCAATTCTCTATCTTAAAATAGCCCGTGGGCTGCTATGCTATGTAGATTACTTAATCACCCACGTTGTTTTATATGTATCTATATATACGGATGGGCAACCCATTTCATGACTTTCATGGTATAGCTTCTTTCAATCAATAGAAAAAAAAATGAAAACTGTTCTTTCAATCTCTGTCATGCTCTTACTTGTGCTCTTCATCACAATAGGTAATCAAACTTTTGAAATCTGAGTTTCTTTAATTTCACTAAGACTAATTAATTTTTTTTTTTAATTGAAATGGTCGAAACTAATACCTGCAACATTAGTTTTGTACTGAGAAACAATTATATTTATTCGATTACAATTCATATTATTTCATGAAGTTCATATTGATTACAGTGAGAAAAAACGAGTACAAATGTATGAACAGAAAAAAGGATAAACAAATATTTACATTTAGGGCTTATAAAAAATTGTCACACATGTCTATCTAAGATTCTTTTTTCAAGGTGGATGCTTGCCTGTTTTAAAAACTAGATTTAATTTCTAGTTAGAGTTATGAAATCTAACTCCCATAACAAAACAGTGTATATGCGTTAATTATTGATCTAATCCGAATTTTATATATGGATATCATACATTTAACGCCTTGATCAAGAACTCATTTGAATATGCTAATCTGCTTATTATATATTTTTTTAATTTTTAAAACAATTATTACCATATTAATTTTTAATGTTTATTTACTTATTTATTTTGGGTTGGCTGTAGGCAATGAGCTAATTATGGTGAACGCTGATTGCGAAAAATTTTTAGACCCTGGACCGAAAGGTTGTGTGGATGAGAATTGCTACTATGCTTGTAAGGCGATGTTTGGATCAAATGCTAAAGGGAAATGCACTGCATTCTCTCTTTACTGTCACTGTACTTACCCTTGTTAATTAAGGTGCAGCATGAACTAATTAATGTATTAAATAAGATCATGGAACTTAAATAATATCGATACTGTGCTACGATTTTCTTTTATTTAATTCTCATGAATTTGTGGTCAAAACACGCCTTAATGTTTAGTTCGAGTTTAAAAACAAATTTGATGCACGGTCAATAGGAAAAAATATATTTTTGGATTAGAAATGAACTAAAATATGGTCTTAATTACCCAAACAATCCGCTATATATATATATATATTAAGACAGATCAATTTTTATTTTTAAATATTTGTGATGGAAACTTTCCTCTACATACTGTTAGCTTTTTATTTTTTTTTTCATTCGTTTGATGAGAATGATAGCTCATTTCTAATCGAAAAATAATTTTTACATTAGCTACAGGTTGTTGAAATAGTACCAAGGGTGGTAAAGTTCACAAAATGCGCCCTTTGATCACATAATTTACTTGTGAAGAAGCCCCCAGGGCCCTACGGTTTCTTGTTTGATCATGACCTATTTGACAGTTTATTACGTATTCCCAAAATCAGATTATTTCCTTAGACGACGGGGAAGCACACCAGAAATACTTATGTGCCCTTTTCCTCTTTTGACCAATTCCTTCATTAGCTCCGCATAATTAGCTTTAAAACCCCACTTTGATTGTGATTTGACGGTTAAGATTTGATATTATTATACCATATTCAGTCCCGGCACTCATACCCTGGACAAGACAATACCCTTAACATCTTCAATTGAGTCTTTTCCAAATTTCTATATTTAAACTCCCCTATAAGCCTAGGCTCTTTGGATTAATATCAGTCTGAAAGAGACACAGAATCACAGAGACCAGCGGTTAAAAATGTGAACGTACGGATAAAAGCCGAATCAATGGTCATAAAATCACTAACAATGCATGAGTTGGCTTGGCTTTTTCAATTAACCCATAAGCAAAACCCTAGCTTACTCACCGCACTTTGAAAGTTCATTAACTTCAAACCAATTATAGAAAGCTCCTTCAATGCCATTACTTTACTCTCTTTTTTTTTTTGTCCTTTTATCTCTTCATATCTTCTGCATTTTGCAAGCAACAAGAAGAACAAGGAGAGGAGAGAAGGGGGAAAAAAAAAGATGGGAAGAGGCAAGATTGAGATCAAGAGAATAGAGAACGCAAGCAACAGGCAGGTGACTTATTCAAAGAGAAGAAACGGGATCATCAAGAAGGCAAAGGAGATCACTGTGCTGTGTGATGCTAAAGTTTCGCTCATCATTTACGCTAGCTCTGGGAAGATGCATGATTACTGTAGCCCTACTACTTCGTACGGCTTCCTAATAATTTACAGCCTTTAACTTTTTCTCAAAGTTCTTTGAAATCTTTTGATTAGTGATGGATAATTTTTCTTTCTATTTTTGGGTTAATTTTGAAGGTTGGTTGATATTTTGGAGCAATATCACAGGCTGTCAGGGAAGAGATTGTGGGATCCCAAGCATGAGGTAAATAAAATATTATATAATTGCTGTAGTTAATAATTAAGTACCGTGTTGTCTATTATTTTCTACCTTAAAGATTCTGAGCTTCCATGAATGTTCCAATGGAAAATGACATGATTTTCTTTTGCTGAAAGTATGTTAAGTAACATGAAGTATGAAATATATGAACTGATCTACAAATGGGTATCTGCATATATATATTTTTAACGTTTTTATATAAAAGAAACCTAAAACTCTGTATCCATTACCAGATCTGGTAATAAATACACGCTATTACTCCCCTTCCTTTAGCTTGCAAACATGTTATTCAAGTAATAAATGATTTTCCTCGCAAAAAAGTTATGTAGATCTGTGTATTAACCTCTCTCCAGCTGCCTCTAAATGTTGAATGTTTTGTAATATCTTTGCGACAATAAAGTGACTATTAGGATTTTTTTTCCCTATTAACCAACATGTAAATGATAATCACTTGCAGAATCTCATCAATGAAATTGAAAGAATCAAGAAAGAGAACGATAGCATGCAGATCAAGCTCAGGTACTGAGTATATAGATATCCTTTGTTGAGTTTGCTTCTTTGTCTCTTTACTCTCCTCTCTCTCACAAAACTTAGTTGTTATAAATATATTTTAGGCACCTCAATGGGGAGGATATCTCATCTCTGAACCCTAAAGAGCTCATAGCCTTAGAGGATGCCCTCGAAAATGGCCTTGTCTGCATCCGCGACAAACAGGTCAGATTATATTCACTAGACTGGAGCTGTTGATGAACAAAATGTTTGTGTTTAAATAATTATTTTCAAGATGGTCTAATCTTTCTACTATATTTGCATTGCTGACAGAGTGAAAAGATGGAATGGATGAGGAAAAATGTATGTATAAATCAAGCAAGCAAGCAAGCAATCAATACGTTAAATTAATTTTATGAGCAATTTGTTGGAGCTATCTTAGCTCTTTGGCATAATGAGTTATATTTTCCTCTCTTTTGCTCAGGGAAAAACGATGGAGGAGGAGCATAATTACCTCAAATTTGTTCTGGTATATGTTTCATTCCTTCTCTCTTACTCAAAGCATCTGTTCTTGAATTGTTTAATTAATCAAGGGAACATAATATACGCAAATTAATTTTATATGAAAATGGATGTGGCAATTATCAGTGTGAGTGTTTTCAGTTTTCACAATGGAGCAGACTTGATGTTTTGTGCGTGTCAAATCAATATATTTTGTTTCCCGTATTTTTTTTAACTTTGAAGCTCAAAATATATGGGAATGTGATTTAACTTAGTGGTTTTTATTACTTTCTGTTGGTGTGCGATTCTCAAAATATGTTTTACGTTTTACAAATTCTGGAATGATTATAAATTTTGTCTAAAATGCAACTCATTGTTCAGGGGTTAGTATTAAACTCAAAAACCTCCAAAATAATGTTTTAATAACTGGCACATGGACTCTTTAGGGGTCTAATTATTATTTTGCCTTCGGAATCTTTACTGCCTGTATATCTAGCTACATGTAGTTCACTATCCGTAATTTGGGTAACAATAACCCATATTAATTGCCAATCACCAGAGGCCAAAGTTAATTAGCATTTTTGTTTCACAGAGGCAACAGCAGATTGAAAGACAGCAACGGGAGCTTGCTATGGAGGATAGTGTGAGGGCTGAGATTGATTATCAAAGAGAGAATCATCATGACTATGCCTGCCATGTGCAGCCTATTCAGCCTAATCTTCAAGAAAGGATCTGATAACACTCTTGGAATCCTTTCTTAAAAAGCACTTTCAGCATTTTAGGTTCTATGATGGGATTAGCGACCTTCACATAGTAATGAATTGACCTCATTATAGTAGTTAAATACTATTGTACAATAAGTTGAACTTGCATGGTCGGAGTGGATGATTATCTCACTGAGTGTAATTGTGTCGCTACAAGCATGGTTTTAGTTTTATAATACGTTATGGCATCCACTTTATATATAACCATTCTCCAATGGAGATGTTTACATATTTTAAAATACAAATTTAAAGACTAAACTATGCGTCACCTACATCTATGAAATCTTGTTAAATGTCATATGTACGAGTTACATGAACACTTTTTTATACACCATCACACATAATATTTGATTTTCTTTGGTGGGTTTTATGACAGTTTTATCTACTTGCCGTAAAAAGATTATTCATGTAAAGTTCAATGCATTACCTTTCAAAGAAAAATCAATATTTTATGAAGCGCGATGAAGGAAAGTAAAATTTCGATGGATAAATAACCTGGCCAAAACTCTGCAAAATAAGTTACAACATGAAAAAGTAATATGCAACTGGGGAAATTAACAAAGGATGTAAACGCAAGTAATACATTCCTTAATTAATTCTGGCATGCGTGTAGACTTATTCAAACTCATAGTAGTGTTTAGTCCATTTTGTGTGAAAGAAATACATGGCATATCTTATTTTCATGGCCAACTTTTGATTCAGTCACAGGCATCACTGCACTCTTGCCTCATATGCTAACAAACAAAAACTCAGTTGCTTCCTTTTTTTGCATTCCAAGCACCTCCAACTTCTAGTATTGTGTCTTTTGTTCATGCAAAGCCGCATTTTCAGGCATCAAATTAAGAGAAGCCTCCCAACTTTTCCAAGTGCTTCCCGAATTTCCCATCCTTGATGTTGAGAAGATGTCAACGAGGAAGTGGAAAGAAAGCATTACTCGATGCTAGAGAAAAAAGAATGGCAAATAACAACAGCAACCTAGCTGCCACAGACATGACATGATATAATTAACCTGCTCTAAAATTTTCCAACACGTTTAAAATAAAGAAATAGTCTTTTATATATATAACATCCAACTTTAATTGTCAGCAACTCTAGATGAAACAACCTTGCAAGTAACTATCATCTGGAACAATTTCACACTTGCAATTTTGCAATTGGGTTGGCCTAATTATTTGTTCCAAAAGCAATCCGCACTCTAACAAAAATTATGTATTTCAATCGAAAAAGCACTAGTAAAGCTAGGGTAAAGAAAGGGTATGTGCATCCGCGAGCTTACTGCCTTGGGCTTGGAATGATTTGGCAAGTCGTTTAGTTTCCAAGGGCTCTGAAGTTCATTATTTGTATTGGCCGTCTGAGCTCTGTATCGGTTGATTCATGTTCTTGGTCTTGTTGACATACAACTTTTTCATTGACGCATCCTGATTTTCCCAAATATATTGAACAGGAAATGGGAATAAATAAATGTTTCCATAATGTTAAGGAGTGAACTGAAGATCATCATGTTAAATGGGTAAATTGAAAGTTATTCTCTACTTAATCATTAACAAAGAGTGGTTATATATATTTTCAACACAAATTTTGTAAACACGCCCAATTTCTGAAAAATAATTACAACAAATTCACATTCTTTTTGAAATCCCAAATCAACAATTAGTTAGGACAATTAATCAATAAAATTATTTTTATAATCTTTTTATTATAACTAGGTCTTTTGATCATTAATCTGACTACTTCACCCTTATAACATAAAATGATCAAATTACCCTAAAAATATGTGCTATTGTATCAATAGTTTAGGTATTACTTTTATAACTTATCTAATCTAATGTTATTAAATGTAATTAATAATTTTTAGTGTCGACATACAAATAACATAAATTTGATGTCCTAATAAATTTCACAAGTATCATGTCGAAGACATTTTGTTAGTTTATTGGAATTAAAAGGATTTTATTTTTGCTTATAAGGATAAAATACTCAAATTAAACTTATTTTAAGTGACTTTAGTGATCAAATATTGTAAATAAATGTAAATAAAAAATAAATTTAATTGATTAATTCTCTAAACTTCTTCTTATGTGAATTTTTCAAAAATAATATGGATTTATTGTAATTATTTTTTGAAAGTGGGATGCATTTAGAAATATAATGGATTATAAATTTGTGCATTGATAAGACCATTTACTATTTTTTGAAGCTTGATCTCGCCTCGGATGAATCATATGGCCAAGAGAAACTATATGGAAATATCTCTACCCTTTAACAAAAGAGTAAATTTCTTTTTACCCACAATTAAAATGACAATCCTTAATTGACCCCTGAAAAGTGTGACAACATTGATTTACTCTCGTTTTCATTAAAAAAAAAAAAAAGAAAGCATAAATGGTAGTTGCATTGATGAACGACAATGCTTAATTGACCCCCTAAAAAGTGTGAAAACATCAATTTATTTATGTTTTCATTTAAAAGATAAGGATAAGCTAGTTGAGCAATGATGCACCTCCAAATTTTTTTTGCAAATTATTCTTGTTACTCCACCTACTTCACTACCTGTAACTTTTACAATTCTAGTAAAAATGAATTTACCTTTTAACATGGCTTCTTGAAACATTTTTGCATTTTCTTTCCTATATTTTTTGTTTATTAATAAAAGACACCAATTTTAATTTTAATCTTTTTCTCTTATAGGTAAATAATGAAAGTCTGGTTGTTCTAGTTCCAACGCACACTGACAATAGATTGCTTCAAGATGATGACATTGGGCCAAAAGACTTGTGTAAAGAGTCAGAGAAAAAGTCAGGATGAAACACAAAGAACAAAATGTTGATCTAATTGAGCTAAGCTAAAAATTGAGCCCAAACCATACTGAACAGTCTCAAGATGTTGATTTAATAAGGCTTGGTTAGTTGAACTGCCGCTTACTTACTATTCATTGAGATCATGCATTGCACATAAAGAAGGGCCATAAATCACTACTAGATACTGAGTAAAAAATGTGTTTTTATTGCATTTTTTTGTTACATTTTGCATGAGCATCGATTTAAGTTAAATTTTAATAAATTGATTGTGTTTTAGATCGCCTTGTGCTTTGATTATGTGCATGATTGTAGGTGACCAAAGAACTCAAGCTTTATGGATGAATGTTGTAGCAGCAGACCTACAGAAATGACAAAGAACTTGTTTGCAGATAAACTATAATAAGTATGAATCAAAGAAGATGCTGTAAAAATTGTTGTAGCAATGCAGGAGCAAATAGATAAGATGATCAACGTGTTAACCAACAAAGCATGCTATAGTAGTTATTGTGATGGCACTGTCATGTGCAGACAAAATAGTGATAGGCGACACAAAAAGATATGCAATTCGAGATTGCCAAAAAGAGACATGTAGCCACATGTTTTTGGTTGTCATAATTCCAAAGTATAAAAAGAGCATATGTGAAAAAACAAAAAAAAAAAAAAAGAACATGAGGGAGTTGAGGGCTACAATAAAGGTTTTCTAAAAAAAAAAGAATGAGAAATTGTAAAAACTTAAAATAGGGAAGTCTTAAATTTAGTGGATTTTACTTTCTACTCTTTATTTTCTTATTTTTCATCTCTCTTTAAGAATGTATTTGATGGCAAAAACTTGTGTTGTTATTGTTTTATCGCTTATCGTGAACTAAACTTTGACATAGTTGGGTGTTAAATAAATTAATGGTTATTTGATTTATATATATGTGTTGCTTAAAATTTGTTGTAGCATTTTATTTTGATTTTACTTATTGTAAATCTCTATTTTAGTTGACCACCTATTTAGTAGATACTAGTTAAAAAGGAGTTTAAAAAAGATCTAACTTACTAGAACAAATCAAGACAATATTTGATTTTAGATTGGGTTTCCTAAATTAAGTTAATCTCAATTTAAATAAGGTTATATTTAATCTAAGACTAGCGAAAAACTAGACATAAGAATTCACTTTGTAAAGCAATTGAAATCTAGAATGCATAATGCTATGTCTAATATTAGCATAACAACTAATCACTGTTAGGTTGCATATAAATATAAGATAACCAACATCTGACAATTGAGAATGCATGAGAGATTCTACCTAGTGTTGTAGCAATAATACTATAATTGAAAAACATTCGATACCATTAAGTGAATTCAACTACCTTTCTGTCATTAAAGTATTTCTTTGCATTTGACTTAAGTTTTTTTTTACTATATTTTTTTTTGCGTTTTAAATTTCATTAGATTGTTAATCTTTTCATTTATTTTGTTTTATTTGGTTGACTAAAATTTACACTGTTAAGATTGTTGCAGTAAATCCTATAATATCAATCCATATAGTGACAATCTTGATACTCATTATTATATTACTTATTGTATATACTTGCACATTGACACTATAACAAGCACACGTTAAGTTTTTGCCACCATTGTCAGGGATTAAATGCTTATTGTGATTTGTGAAGTCAATTTTAGTTGGTGCCAGTTTTTGTTTTCTTTCAATTTACTTACTATGTTCATAAAAATGCTCTAGCAACACTTGCATGCATAAGTACAAACCTATTGAATTCTAGTTTAATCTATAAATTGAAAGAACTGCAAGAAGATTGAGAAAAGATCATAAAAATTTAAGATCTGTTATAGATATAAATGATTTGTAAGATATAAGAAATTTGAACCATCAAAGATAAATAAAACTAGTCAATGCATAAATAGGTCAAGAAGGTCAGAATAGGCATAATGTTCATAGGTAACCAAGGAACAACAACATCATCTACATGGCAGATGACCGAGAATAAACTATTAAAGACTATGTTGTTTTGATCCTTCAAGCCATAAATCCTGGAATAGTCAGACCAGAAGTTAGAGTTGATTATTTTGAGCTCAAACCATAATATCTTAGATGTTGCCGATGGTGAGATAGTTCAATAGATTACCATCAAAAGATCATAATCTTCACCTTAAATTATTTTTAGAAGTAAGTGATGCTTTTAAAATTATTAGAGCATCATAGGAAGCATTGTGACTCAAACTCTTCTCATTTTTTTTTAAGTAATCAAATAAGAGCATGGTTGAACTCTCTACCACCTGACTCTATTACTACATAGAATGATTTAGCTGACAAATTTTTAATAAAGTACTTCCCACCTACCAAGAATATAAAATTGAGAAATGAAATCACATATTTCTATTAACTGGAAAATGAAAGCTTGTATGATGCATGAGAAAAATTCAATGAGTTACTTAGGAGATGTTCTCATTACGGTATTTCTTATTGTATATAGTTGAAAACTTTTTACAATAATTTCAATCCAAGCACTGGATTGATGGTAAATACTTCAGCAAATAGAGTATTGTTATCTAAGTCTTACAATGAAGTTTATGATATTTTATAAAGGAAATAACAATTATTAGTGACTATCAACCAGACAAAGTACAGCGAGAGGAACAACACGAGTCTATAATGTGGATGCTTTAACAATATTATCAGTCCAAGTAACCTTATTAACAAATTTGGTGAAAGTTATGATTATACACACACACAAATACTATTTATTTGGAGAACAAAAAGTTGAAACAACATATAGTGTGCATGTGTGTGTATTGCATGTAATTTTTCTAATAATTCTGAAAATATTTTTGAATTAATTGGAAAATTATGAAATTCCCTCACTTTTTCTAATAATTTTTAATTAATTATGAATTAGTTAAGATTTTAATTAATTGTGAATTAAATAAATAATTAAAGGTATTCATATTTCCAATATTAAAAAACCATCAAGCATAAAATTGTACTTCCATAAAAAAATAAAAAAATTTGACACTGTATGGGGTTTGGAAATGCTTTAAAACACTAGGCAGTTTTTTGTTAATTTAGTCAAATAACATGCGATTTCGCTCTTTTTCCCAATATTTCGGCCTTAAAGTGTATGTGATGTGCCCAATCATTTCCCTCCATTTATTTTTAAAAGGTCATTTTTTTTATCTAATATTCTAAATATCAATTTGTTTTATTAACTTATTGCTTGTTAAAAAAAATTTTCATTTGAATGAGAAATAATGTAAGGTTTTTTTCTTTTTTTTTTGTTCAAGTATGAATTCTTTTATTGGAATTCTATAATTGTACTCGTCAAAAATCAAAACTAGCATGCATAATTTACTTATTTTCAACCTAGTATAAAAACCTAATACTATAGAGTCACTTACCGCAACCATTATGGATCAAATTAAGTAACTAACAATGACCTTTTGAAATGCAATCAAAGTCTATCGTAATGCGGCACAAATTTTTAAAGAGCAAATGGAATTTTCAGGAAATGGAGTTTCAAAAAAAAAAAAAAAAAGAAGGGAATTTTCAAGGATTGTTTGGCGATGTCAGTGGGATCAAAATCGTCTTTTGTTTGCTGAAATTTTCACTCGGTTGAGGTTAAAGGTTTTGGTTATGGGTGAAAAGTGATTAATTATGCATAGATGATTTCTTGCCTCTGCGACCCTTATTTGCAGGTTCTTCGATGTTTTTGTTTGACCCAAATTCAGTAAATAACCTCTCATTGCTCTAATATTCGGCCAATATTCGGCCTCACTGTTTACTACTAAAATATAATTAATAATTATTTTAAAAATCATTGGCCATATTCATAAATCAATGTAAAAAAATTTTACGATTTTTATCATTCTACGCACATTTATTGTGATAATTACCGTTTACTCTGAGAGTATATGTTATATGAAATAACATCCCCGAACCTTCATCATCTACCCGACCGATAACGAAGGATAGGGGAATTCACCAACTTTAATGCCATGGTTACTTTTATCAAATTACCAAAAGTACCCTTTACGATGACACGTGCCCAACAAAGGTCAAGCACGTACCGTCGACTTAATAATCAGCATCTGATTTATAAAAACCTACCCTCGGTTGAAGCCTTGCTTTTATTGACAACACGACCAAGCAATTCCTTTTCTCTTTCTCTCTCTTCTCTCTTTTTGTATTAATTTTTTTTTAAAAAAAAAAAGCGAATTTTTTGAAGGGTGATTTAAAAAATGAAAAAAAAAATTACCATCACCATTCGGAGAAATAAAAGAATATATAAAACAACCGACTTCGTTCTTCAACGTCCCCGTTGCCTCTTCTCTGAAAAGGTATTTCAATTCGGTTTGATAATTTCCTTATGATTTTTAGAACTCTTATTTGTTTGTGTATGTGTTTTTGTAATTTGTTTACGTTTTATTATTATTGTTATTATTATTTGCGTAGCCGCATTGGTTTGCAAATTTTTTTTATCTGGGCAATTTTTTCTCTTTTGCAGATAAGGGGATATTAGGGTTTTTATCTCTGCGATATTGCTGCTTGTAAGAATCGAAACCAGGTAAATTTTTATGGTTATGCCATTTTTTTTTCCGAAGACGCTTAATGGAGAAGACAACTTAGGGTTTTGATTGGTGGTGACTAGAGCTTGCATTGTATGAGGTGGTTCGATTTTGATCAAATGAATGATTGGTGTTTCTTAGTTTGTTGGGGAAGTGCAAAAAGCTGGGATGGGTTCGTGTGAGAATTTGACATCAGTTGATGAACCCTCATGCAACTCTGTTTCTGAACCGCATTTGAGCTTGGAATTTATGGAAGGACCAGTTTCTGAGCAGCGGATGTGCTTGAAAACCAGTGTTGATGTGCTTGATGCTAATGTGAGTGGCAGTACGAAGTTGGATGGGTGTTTGGGTTTGTCTATTGATGATACCACTCATTGTGTGAGCTCTGGAGATGCTGGAGATGCTGGCATTGGTAATAAAGATGAACTGATTGATGAGTTTCAAAATGTGGTGGGTGTGGGTTTGGAGAAAGCATTAGATGATGAATTTACGGTTAGTAGGTTTTGCTTCATTGAGAGTCAGGACGAAATTGGTTTTAGTAGTTCCCCAGGTAGGTGTTTGGGTTTGTCGCGAGATGGAAACAATATTTGTGTAAGTTCTGCTTATGTAGCAGAGGCTGTTGTTGGTGATAGAGGTGGGTCAGTAAGTAAGTGTGATAATGTGTCTGGTTCAGGTCTGGAGAAATTGGTTGATGATGAGCGGTTGGATGAGAGTCAGAGTAAGGTAGATTCTGAGGCTGTTGTTGGTGATAGAGACGGGCCTGTTAGTGAGTGTGATAATGTGTCTGGTTCAGTTTTGGAGAAATTGGTTGATGAGGAGCAGGGGGTTTGTTTGGATGAGAGTCAGAGTGAAGTAGATGTTTGTAGAAATGAGCTGTGTGTGGAGAAAATAGGGTTTCAAGGGGAGGATTTGGAATCATTCAAGCATCAGAAATTGCCCTTGGGAAAACTGCCTAGTAACTGTTCACCAAGAAATTGTGATCAACAGGATAAGCAGAAGGATGATCAAGGGTTCAATCTTTCCTCTGTTGAAGAGACTGTACAGGTTATGGGAGAGGAAACTAATGCTTTAGCTGAGGTAAAGGTGGGCAATAATAACCTAACGTTATCATCCTATGCCTATGGAACACTCTTGGAATCAATTCCTGTGGATGGTTTGACAAGAAATTGTGTTCAACAGCATGGGCAGAAGGGTGATAATATTCTTAGTTGTGTCCCTGGGGAGGAAGGGGTTATGATAGAGAAAAGTGATGCGTTAGCTGAGCTGGGGAAAGGGCCTTGTGACTTGATTTTGCCTTCTGGAAGCGTTGGGATTCCCTCAGACCTAAAACCTTTGACTGGATCACCTAGAAATTGTGTTGAACACGGTGATCAGAAAGATGGTAGGACTGTCAGTTCCTCTCCAGAAGGGGATATGGAAGACAAGGAAGAGAAAACTGATGCCTTAGAGGGGATAGAGAAAGTTAACTGTTTCCAGATTTTGCCTTCACAATTTTGTGAAATGCCTTCAGAATTATTACCCTTCACTGGTTCCCCTAATAATTCTGTTCAACAGGAGGATCAGGAGAATGAAAACACCGTTGGTTGTACCTCTTCTGAAGGGGATATGGAATGCATGGAAGAAAAAACTGATGCTTTATCTGGGAAAACGAAAGTTACGCATGACCAAATGTTGCCTTCTCAATGTTGTGAAATGGCTTCAGAAGCTATATCATGGATTGATTCACCTACAGATTGTGTTCAACTGGGTAATCAAGAGAATGATAAGAATGATGGTTCTCTCTCTTCCAAAAGTGTTAAGGAGGTTATAGAAGATAAAATGGATACTTGTGGCCAAATTTTGCCCTCACAAGGCTGTTCAATAACCCCAGAATCAATTCCTAAGACTGACTCACTGAGAAATTGTACTCAACAGAATGAGCAGAAGAGCAGCAAGAGCATCTGTGTTCCATCCTTGGAAGAAGAAGGGGAAAATTATGCTTCAGTTGGAATAGAGATAGATATTTGTGGGCATATGCTGTCTTTCCAGGAATGTGAGATTTGCTCAGAGTTGACACTTGTGACTGAGAAACAATTAATTGTTGAAGCAAAGAGAGATATTGTACATGGGTTAGAGAATGATAGTGGCCGCCCAAGATCACCTTTAGAGCGTACTGAATCGCGCATGGAATCTGCATCTGCAACAAGCTTTTCATTTAGTTGCATTCAACAAAAGGAGCGGCAGGGCATTGAGAGCATAGCGGAAGGGAAAGCCAATCTGTCAGCAGGTATAGAAGCTAATATGTGGGAAGCCGATCTGTCAGCAGCTGTAGAAGCTAATACGTGCAACTGCATATCAGCTTCACAGGATCGTGAAATGCCTTTCAAAGTTTCTTATGAGGATGATCTAATGAGAACTTGTGAAGGACATAAGGATCAGATGGAACATGAAAGCATTGGTCATCTCGCTGTGGGAACTGCGGAACAAAAAGATAACACTGACGCATGCATCCTAGCATTGCCTATGCAGAGTTGCCAGGGCTCCTTGGAAAGTTTGCATATAGCTGATTCTCTGAGTAATTGTTGCCAGCAGAATGACCAAGGGTATAATAAGAGTGTTGATGGTCTTTCTGCAGAGAGTGTTACAGAGGCTGTGGAAGAGAAAAGTGATGTTACAACTGATATCAAGGTTGAGATTTGTGGTCAGCTATCACTAATAGAAGAAAATGATAAGGAGCACTCCTCCAGAGTTATTGAGAAACCAATTTCTTTGCAGTCATGCCAACCCTCTGCAATAGACGAGAATGGCTCTTGTAAGAGTTCAGATGTTGCGGGTCTCTCTCAAAAAGATGGTTTTGGTGCTATTAGTTCTAGTGGCACAGTTTACAGTTTTGGACAGATCGATCATGAAGCAAAAGATGATGTGGGGTCGAATTGCTTTTCTGAAACTAAATATCCTAACAATGTGTCATTATCTTCTAGACGGAGCAGACGTATAAGTAGATCAAGCCAGAAGTCTCAGACCAAAAGGGCTGCAAGGAATTGCAGGACTAAGGCCAAAATTCAACATTCCCATGGGAGTATCGATATAATCTTCAACATTGCAAGAAGGAAGAGAAGCTGTTTGTCCAAACCAGCTCGTTCTTCTATCTGGGGGTTATCAGGCAGCATTACTGAAATTTTTGGTAAGAATGGTATGAGTAGTTTCAATTTATCTCAGAACCCAGAATCGCAGAAAGCAAGAGGTGACCATAGAAGTCAAAGGCGGAATAAGATTCGGGCTAGCGGAAGCTCATCGATCTCTAGTAAAAACTGTAATGTTTCAACTCGATGCCTTCGTTTGAAGGTTAAAGTGGGGAAGGAAATTTGTCGAAGTACTCTCAATGTTGTGGTCCCAGAGGTGGTTGACGCAATGGGATCCAATGATATTGTTGTTGAAGATGAAGATATATTTGGGGAAGAGGGCACTCAAAGACAGTTTCAGTGTTTTGAGAGTAACCCAGAGGAGGTTGTGAAACACCCAGGTGACTCTATCTTGGATGTGCACTTTGCAAGTCAGGACTTGAAGGCCACTGTGATTACAGACAATTCAGCCGGGGATGTTGCAGATGGTAATTCTGCACATAAAGGGGTTGAAGTATTGGGTGGAGCTAGTGAGAACAATTATGTGGATCCTGGGACTTCACCAGATTCTGAAGTTATCAATATAGCTCCTGATTCTGAAGTCGGGACTAGAAATCAAGAAGACTCGCATAAAGCTGTTTTGACTTCTTCTGAAATCTTTGCTCCTGGATATGTTACGAGCAGCAGGAGAGGGAAGAAGAAAACTAACCTCCTTTTTGCAGGTAACTGTAGTCTGCATGACAATTCACCTGTTGCAGCTAGCCAAGTTAAACCACCAAAAAAACGTGGTGGCAGACAGAAACTGAAAGATGGTAGTCACTCTAGTGATTCTCTTGTTGCATTTCCTGACACTAATGCTTCAAGTAATTCACCAAGCAGCAAGGAATTTTGCGGTGAACTGTTGCCTTCATCGAGAGAGAGTGAACCTGGAATCATTGAAGAGGCTATGGTTCCTTCAGTTAAATCCAAGGGATCTGAGCTTACCAAAAATTTAAAATCGGGTGGAAGGAAAAAAGGAAGGTCCAAAGTCTCTAACTCAGCTAAAAGCAGGAGAAGAAATGCTTCTACACAGAGGGGAAACCTACAGAAGTCAGTCTACAAGAACGAAGTCAAGGAGAAGGGTGTTTTAGCTGCCAAAAGAAGGGATGAAGATGTTTTGGAGCTGGTTGAGGAAAAAACAGAAGTTCAACCACAAATAGGTAGTGGAATGTTTAAGTTTTATGATTCTGTGAAGAAAAAATGTTTGCCTAACGGGTGCTGCACTTTGTTGTTTAGGGGGACTTCTTATCTGTTTGATTGTTTAATCTTACTGTTTTGTTCTTATAGTTCTCTTATAATGGATGGGAAAGATCTTTTTTGTTTCCTGATTCATTCAAACTAATGCTGTAGGAAGCCACATTGCAGATGATATTGGGAAAACAAATTCTGGCAACAATAGTATGTCTGTTGATGTATCTAATGTGGAGATAACATCAGGTGGTGAACCTGAGCATTATTGTCCTCCTGAAAGTGCTTGGGTGCGGTGTGATGACTGTTACAAATGGCGGCGTATCCCAGTTTCACTTGCAGATTCGATTGATGAAAATTGCAGATGGTACGTATTTTTCTCGTTTGTCATCTCATATTTTTCCAGTTATGTCAGAATTGCAATTTTTGTGTGTGTGTGTGTGTGTGTGTGTGTGTGTTTGTTTTATTCAACAATGTGGCAAGTGGGGTAGGATAAGTTATTTTGGACATCAATTATGTGAACTTTATTCAAACATTTCTTTTACTACAATTGCTTTTTTTTTTTTCCAATTTTAATTGAGCCTATGTTCATCCATCTGTAGTATTCAATCTTACAAATTCTTATAACTTTTTGTTATTAGTACCTCTGCACCAGCCTTTGTGTAAGTTGTCATTGATTCTGTTTGCTCCCATTTAATTTGGGTTTTTTCAGTCTTGATCCTTTTTTTTTTTCCTTCTCTGGTGTGGCATCTGAATTGAGATATTTTTGAGTTCTCAAATGTTGTATTCTCAATTGCATGCCAAAATCTGGTTAAGTGAAGATCTAGTATTGATTTAGATGTCCGTATGATTGGTTTTTATTGTAGTTATAGCTATATTTGGCACAAGTTTCAGGACATGGAAAACTATGTTTCTTTTTATTTTGCTTCTACTTTCTGTTTTATGAAGGACTCACTGATAGCTATCCCTGGTGGTCTATATTTATATTTTTCTAGTATTATAATCTAATATCTCCCAATTGGATTTGATATTAAATTTTTCTTTATTGAAGGGTCTGTAAGGACAACATTGATACAACCTTTGCTGATTGTTCAACTCCTCAAGAAAAGACAAATGCTGATATTAACGCCGAGCTAGGCTTATCAGACTATGAAGAAGAAGACGGCCTTCTAAATTACAATAGATCAGGAAAGGGTTTGGATTCTCAGAGTATACCAGGTATGTGTAAGATATCTAGGCTTTAGGTTCGTAGGTTCCTATTTCCTTTTCCAGACATTTTACTTTTCATATTTTGACCATTTTTGTTGGTGGCTTTGATGTATTATAGCTCTTCCAGGGTCATCATTTAGGCGCATTGATTCAAATGTCTTTCTTCATCGTAGTCGTAAAACCCAAACAATTGATGAGGTCTGGAACCTATTCAATCCATTGCCTATCATTTATATGGTTATTTCTGTTTGGCTGCGTTACATTTATTTACTTTAGAAATATGAAGAGTTCAGCCTTCTTGCAACTGTTGTGTTTATGACTGTCTTGTGCTTATTTTACTTGGCAAAAATGCACCTAAAGTTCCATGCCTTGTTCTCTTTGTGTTCCATAGGCTGTGTTGAAAGTTTAAAAATAAAAGCTCTTCCTTCCATTGCCAAATTGTTAGTCTCATTTTTTAAAAAAAATTGAAATTTAAGGGTACATCATTTGCTACATTTACATGCATATTACTTTTCATGATCAATCTCTATTCCATTGCTAAATTGTTAATTTTAGGGTGCATCATTTGCTACATTCACATACGTATTACCATCCATAATCATTCTCTGTTGATTTTCTATTAAAGATCAACCTTTCTTCGATGCTTCTAATTTCACCCTTGTGTAGTGATTTATTTTCTATGGATGTGTAACAAAAGTGTTTTAATTGATAGGAACTGCATAATTATGGTACCTGCTTCTTATCAAAAAACCAAAAAAAATTGCAATACCCCTTGATTTTCTTTTTCAATTTTGCTTTTCGGCTAGGAGAAATTTTCTGATGTTATGACAAGAAGCTGGCACCTAAATTTCTTTACTTTTTTCCTTTTGGTTTTCCAATTTGTCATAGCTTATATAAAGCCCATTAAATTTCTTCCTGTTAAGGTTATTATTTTTTCTTTTTTTCTGATCTACATGTTTTCTAAATTTAATCAGGTAATGGTTTGCCATTGCAAACCACCTTTAGTTGGTCGGCTCGGCTGTGGAGATGAATGCCTGAATCGGATGCTTAACATTGAATGCGTTCAAGGCACTTGTCCTTGTGGTGACCTATGTTCAAATCAACAAGTACTTCAACTCTTCTCTGCATATAACTTCCATTTTCTTGACCGACAGATGCTGTTTTGTGTATGAAGAGCAGTGTTTGAGTCCAAATGTCTGTTTGCAGTTCCAGAAACGCAAGTATGCCAAAATGCAGTGGTGTCCATGTGGAAAGAAGGGCTATGGACTAGAGTCACTTGAGGATATACCGAAAGGGAAATTTATTATTGAATATGTTGGCGAGGTAAATTCCTGAAGCTATCTCAAGTCAAACATGAACTTCTTTATTATGGCTAGACAAGGACAGATTCTTGGTGCTTATTGCCACTGTTAACCTGTATGCCAAATCTAAGTAAAACTGGTCCTGCAAATTAAGTGTAAGGGTACAATTGTTCTTTTTGAAAATTTGTTGATTTTCTTTTTCTTATTATTCGTTTTCATTAGTAGAACAATGAAACTGGTGGTCATGTTTCTATCTCTTAGAACATGATTTCAGTGGCAAATGAATTATCTTTTGAATCCATTGGCAAAATAGGGATCTTTGTTAGCTTTTACCCATTATTATCATTTGTCAATCAAAGTTGGTCTTTTTAGTTTCAGTGAAGTGATTAATTTTCTATGCTTTCTTGATGTATATCAACAATTTTTTAATCAGTGTCAGAAGTCTATTTTATTGCCTGTATTTTCTCTGCAAGAGGTTACTAATGTCAAGTATTTTGAAGTGGCTTGAACGTATGCTAGTATAATTACATTCACATACAAGTTCATCCCTCCGCTTGCATATTTCAAGCAGGATCCGTTAGACCTGGTGTAGGACCAGTTACTATTGCCCCACTTTTGGGCTGGATGTCATCATTACTCTGACTAGATTCCAGTTACTGATCCGTAGTTTCACATCCTTGACATACATATATAGTTTGAAACTTTCATGTTTATGGATAAAATAGATTCAAAATTACTTTTTTCTTGTTGGGCAAAGTAATATGCATCCAGTAATTAGTAATGTTAGATCTTATTAAAAAAAAAGGTAATTAGTAATTATAGACAATTCTATTGTAAGTCTTGCTCTTTGTGTTTTACAACTTGACTCTCTCTGGATCTATCAATCATTATTTTATTGTCAAAATTTCTAATGTATGGTCCAATCAGGTCCTTGACATGCAAGCTTATGAGGCACGGCAAAAGGAGTATGCGGCCAATGGTCATAAGCATTTTTACTTCATGACATTAAATGGCAGTGAGGTTTGTAATAACCTTCATAACATACCTTAATTTTAATTCTAATGATCTGAGGGGATAATGTATTTCTGTTAAACAATATTTGTCATCATGCAGTGATTGTAAATGTTATGAACCATTTTTAGACTTGTAGTGGTTTGCTAGCTCCTTCAACGCCGCCGCCGCCACAACCCCCCACCCCCACAACCTCAGTGGATCTTTGAGTATCTTTGATCTTTTTGAAAGGTCCAGGAGTTTTTCTAGGTGCTTTCAATATTTAACATGTTATTGAACATGAATAATATTTTTTGGGCTTCTTTCTTCTGAATATGAAGGTTTTCTTGGGTGTTTTTCATATAACTTTCCAACAAAAGTAGTTCTTGTTATAGGAAGTTACCATGAGCATGGGCTAAATATGTCTGCTGCTGAAATCCTTTTTGTGTATGTTATGAACCATTTTAGACTTGTAGTGGTTTGCTAGCTCCTTTTTTTTTTTTTTTTTTTTTTTTGGGGGGGGTGGGTTAACCTTAGTGGATCTTTTGAGTATCTTTGATCTTTTTGAAAGGTTCAGGTGTTTTTCTAGGTGCTTTCAGTATTTAACTTGTTATTGATCATATACAAGATTATGAAGGATCATCTGCGGGATATCTTTCCTCTTACCACTCATCACAAGCTCAATACATTTGGGTCATAAGGTCACTAGAACATTGTTTCCTTTGAGAGATTGACCTTGGTCATGTAAATTGAAGAATGTTTATTGCAACTTTTTTTAACATGGAGTGAAGCTGGACCATGTATTAAAAACAACTGGACTTGTTTATTCCTGATGTTTGTAAACTTAGGCTGAGATCTTGCTTGCTGATCTTCCTTCCTTCTCAGCATGGTCTGAGGAGAGTTTGATATGCTTGGTTCGAATATAGAAATTGTTTACTCTGTGCGATGCGGATTTACCTTTATGTTGGTTTATTCCCTAGTTTCCTTCGTAGCGTCTGATTTTCTTGACATAATTGGTTGCATTTTAGTTTCTTATTCATTTTTTCTATTCTCTCAGGTAATAGATGCATGTGCCAAGGGAAATCTGGGCCGTTTCATTAACCATAGTTGTGATCCTAACTGCCGTACTGAAAAGGTGAACATCCATTTGAGCATCTTTTTTTCATGCAATATGTATGTTGAAATGATATTTTTCGTGTACTATTTGTTATTATCTGGTTGAAAGTAGTCCACATCCACAGTAGCATTATGGGGAAATTTTTCCTATACTTCTTACTGGGATGTTTTGGTTCTTGTGAAATACTCATTATGGTTCTGTGATTTCACTGGATTTGATTTGCTTTGTTCTATAAGAATAGTTCATTTCGTGGAGTAAAGCCAACTTTGTTCTTCTTTAGGCATTGGTTTCAAAAGAATCTAAAGATATTTCTCTCTCCGTCACATCAAAGAAATTGTCATGCATTCTGTATATAAATTTTTTAGAATTTTTGGTGTATCTGTTTTGACTGTTCATTTTTGGCGTTTTCACTGTGCCTCTTTTTGCTGTCTTTGTCTCATGTGAACTTCTGGTTCATATTTTGTTCTTCAGTTGTCTCTCTCCGTCACATCAAAGAAATTGTCATGCATTCTGTATATAAATTTTTTAGATTTTTTTTTAATTTTTGGTGCATCTGTTTTGACTGTTCATTTTTGGTGTTCTCACTGTGCCTCTTTTTGCTGTCTTTGTCTCATGTGAACTTCTGGTTCGTATTTTGTTCTTCAGTAGTATTTCAGTTTGTTTAGTAATATCATCATGTTGTCCTTCTTATGGAAAGAAAAGTCAACTCATAAGTACAAAACATTGGATAAAATATTCTGATATCATGAAATATTAATTGTAACCAACATGAATACATCAATTATAACCAATTATTGAGAGTGAGCCAAATGTCATTAAACAGATTATTTTTTATTTTTGAAATTTTTGGGTTTCTTATGTTGTTGTGTTAATATGGCTTCCCATTTTATTGAAATCTTTATTCTGACATCACTGCATTTGATGTATTCATGTTGGCGAAGCTTTAATTCTAACAGTGTTCACTGTTTTGCTTGCTATCTTGGCACAGTGGATGGTGAATGGAGAAATTTGTATCGGACTATTTGCAATGAGGGATATTAAGGAGGTATGATTGCATCTCTCCTCTTCTCCTAAAGGGAAAAAAAGGCTCTCTATTGGCTGCTTCTTTTAAAAGAAAAATGTTTTTTGAAAGAGAGACTCACATATTGTCAAGAATTGGCAATGAGAGATGAGTGAAGAAAAATTTAGAGGCACTAACCAGATGGAAGAATCACATTTTAGTATAAGCTTCAGCAAGAAATTGTAAAATGTCTTTCTTGTATATTCCTGAGGACAAGTTAAGTCGGAGCAACATAAAATGTGCTCATACACAGACCCTGGATTGTGAGATGGCTCATGGTTTGCCATAGCTTTTCCCATTTATGGTTTGCTACCCAATAAAGATATGTCCACCCAGCTGATTGGACTGGGCACCTGATTGGCCAGGCACAAATTGCTATACTAGTTCTTATCCCATGTTTTTCCTTCAAAACATCGCCTCACTGAAACCAATCAGATGTGTTATTTTATTTCATGCTTCATTGTTTATATTGTGCATCCTCTAAGCCTATTATCTTTCAGGGTGAAGAGCTGACATTTGACTACAACTATGTGAGAGTGTTTGGGGCTGCTGCCAAAAAATGTCATTGTGGTTCTCCTCAATGCCGGGGTTATATAGGTGGGGATCCGCTAAATACTGAAATAATTTATCAAGGTGATTCAGATGAGGAGTATCCTGAACCTCTGATGCTTGAAGATGGTGAAACTGGAGATGGTTTCAAGACAATGTCCAGAGCCAGTTCCTTCTATGGTGACAGAACACAAATTTCTGAAGCCGTAGCAGAAATCACAAATAAAATGGATGATTCTGCCAGAGCTGTTGGACAATTGGAGATTTCTGGAAACGTTGATGACTCTAAGAATCAATCCATTCCTGTTACTCCCCAATTACACCATTCTTTAGAAAGGGAGGATTCAAAAGGGAAATGTCCTCCGCTTCAGTCACTAGAAACTTCTCTTGTGGTAGAAAATGAATCAAGCATGCCCATATCTTCCGTTCAGCAGAAGGAAACAATGGATAAAACCTCATCTTTGCCAGCTATGATATCTGGGAAATTGTTTACTGATGGAAGTGACACTAGTAGGAAGTCCAAGTCCGATACTGTTGAAGACAATCAAAGTTGGCCGAAATCTCATCCTCGTATAAAGACTTCTCGTAAATCTGGATCTATTAAGAAAGTCAAGGTTAATGGTAGTCCTTTAAGTGGAAATAAAGTTAAGTCGATTGCCAGCAAATCCCAGGTTCTCTTTATCAAACCCAAAAAGATAATGGAAGGTTCCTCCAATGGTCGTTTTGAAGCAGGTTAGTGTTCTTTTAACTTTTATCTGGAAAATGTGTTCTTGAGCAGGCTGATCATTCTAATGATAAATTGTGCTCAATGCTGCAGTTCAGGAGAAATTAAATGAGTTGCTGGATGCTGAGGGGGGCATTAGTAAACGTAAAGTGAGTAAATTTAGCATTATCCATTTTTACTATTTGAATCTAATCTTAGTCGAATGGGGATGTCATTCTCGGTGTTGTCCGCCTTTTGGTCATTAAATGTGCCCCACTCTGATTCCTTTCGCTTCACTAAAGCACTGGTGCCCATTCATTTTAAAACTTTATTTTGAAGTCCCACCTCAGCTTTCACTTGTTAGTCAGCCTGCTTCACGTGAAAAGATATTGAAGTCACTGTCACAAAATCTCTAGTTTCATTTGCTTAAGCATGCACTGTTGCAACTCGTTTAAAAACTGTGATTTTAATTTTTTATTTTCCTTAAAAAATGTTTTATCATTTGTATATGCGTGGTATTCTATCTTTTAAGGCAATATGTTTTCCAAACAGGACGCTCCTAAAGGCTATTTGAAGCTTCTGCTTTTGACTGCTGCTTCTGGTGGTAGTGGCAATGGCGAATCAATTCAGAGGTGATTTGAAGTTTTCTTCCCTCATATGGTCTTATATATAATACTAGATGCCCGACTTTGCTATCCTAGTCTCTTTCCTATGTGAGGTCTCTGTTCAGCATTTTTTAATTTTTAGCTAATCTTTTTTGCAGCAATCGAGATTTATCAATGATCCTGGATGCTCTTCTGAAAACAAAATCACGAGTGGTGTTGATGGATATAATCAACAAAAATGGTAGTTTTTCCTTCTTTTCATTGCATGAGACGCAATTTTTATTTATGCTTGTTTTTGTGGGAATAAACTAAATTATTTTAACTGCACTTCTGACTGCTAGAAAGACTGATAATTGCTCTGCTTTCCAGGTTTACAGATGCTACACAACATGATCAAGCAGTACAGAAGGGACTTCAAAAAGATTCCAATTCTTCGGAAGCTTCTGAAGGTGTTCTATCTGTGAATGCTCTTTTAACTTAATTGAACATAATTTCCTTCTTTTAAAATAATAATAATAATAGTTAACCACTACTGCAAAGTTCCGCAGGTTAATGAGCATTGTTCTTTGAATTGTTTTGTGTAGTATATCTCAATGTGTTGTAAATAGCATATAATTTTTGACAAAGATACAAGACTCTCTGCATTTTGATTCTTGGCGGAAAAATAGGCTTCACTGTGTTATTCTAAATTAAGTTGATGGCTGGACTTTTTAATTGGCCTAATTTATGTATACTGTCTTTTGGAACTTGATGATTAGCAAGTAAACTAAGTCCCGTTTAGGAATATGATGGGATAACAGCATGTATCTATCTGACTATGTCTTGCAGGTCTTGGAATATTTGGCAGTGAGGGAGATACTTACACGGAATCATATTACTGCTGGTCCTCCTTGTCCTGGGATGGAGAGGTAAAAATATTCTCTGTTTTCCTTATTCAGTGAATTTTTCCCTTTATATTGTGTCGTTGGTCTCAATTCAACTTAAGCTACTCTTTTACTAAAACTAAGGTGGGTCAGAACCTATCGTAATTTAAATCTTTAAAGGGTTTCTGGTCATTGGATTGTACTGTTCTATGATTTAATTAGAAACACAGAATAATAACATATAATCAGTAATTTGAAACCATTTAGAGAATATAGACACATGATGTGGAACCATTTAAGCACCAGTCCAGGGATCAGCAAGACAGTAGTTGACTCAAATCTGCTGGTAGGTTGCGTGGAGTCTAATTTTAGTGTTGTACCGTTAGTGGCTTTGTTCCCAAAAATTAACCATGCTTGAATAGAAATACTATTCAAGTACATATGGAAGCATCTTATCCTTCTGCTAAGGTTTATTTTGTCTTTTCATTTGCATGCATCAGAACTCAATATGTAACCTCACGTTTAAGTCATAGGACTAATAGAAAGAGAAAAAGAACTTCTCGAGTCTTCTTGAAAAATGACTGATTCTACTACAAGAAGGTGAGGAATTAACTTGGAAGAATAATAGAAAGAGAAAAAGAACTTCTCAAGTCTTCTTGAAAAATGACTGATTCTACTACAAGAAGGTGAGGAATTAACTTGGAAGAATAATACCAAATTCACAATGGTGGATAAGCAGGAAAGTACACCCACCAAGTTCTAATGCAGATTTTTCATCTAACATTTTGTTATATATTTCTGATTAATGTGGTTCTGGGTGCAGCTTTCGGGGATCAATATTGTCATTGACCGAGCATGATGACAAACAGGTTTGTTTCAAGTTACTTTTAAGTAGATCATTAATCAAGAACTTTTGTTTTAGGAGATGGAGATCTTTAGATTACAAGTCATTTGCTGCAGTGCTTAGCATTTTATAGATGCATTAAGTGACCAAATTAAGTTTCCTGAATGACAATGTATTGCTAATCGCTGTCCGTTGTTACATATAGGTTCATCAAATTGCACGTAGCTTCCGAGATAGATGGATTCCTAAACCTTTGAGAAAACATAGCTACAAGGACAGGGATGATAGTGGAATGGATATTCACAGGGTTGCAAACTGCAATAGGCTCCCAATGTTGAACCATCATCGGCGTGATGAAAGTTTAAGACCATCAGAAGCAATTGATTGTGTCATGCAGTCATTGGTTGCAAAAACTTCTGTGGATACTGCTGCCAATGAGGCTGGTTCTTCAACTGGTGCAGGAGGGTGCGAGACCAATGGCTCCAAAGTTCGTAAACGTAAAAGTCGATGGGATCAGCCTGCTGAGACAAACCTAGATTCAAGCAAGCACAAGAAACTGATGCTTGAGTCGAGGGTGTTACAGAGTAGAGAGGACATCAATTGTCCTAATCATATTCACAATCACTGTAACAAAGATGAAGCTGTTAGCTCCGAAGATGGAGGACAGATCACACAAGAGGATGTTCCACCTGGTTTTTCATCTCCCTTTAACCCTCCTCTGGTTTCATCCGATTCTTCATCAACTACTGACCTGCCTCAACAAAATGTTTTACAGTTGAGATGTGCATTTGATGTGGCTATTGCACATCCACAGGGAAAATTCAATTCCCGCCTACCTGTGTCTTATGGAATTCCATTGCATATTTTGCAGCAGTTTGGGTCACCCCAGGCTGAAACTGTAGATAGTTGGGTTATCGCTCCAGGCGTGCCTTTTCATCCTTTTCCACCTTTACCCCCTGTTCCCCGTGATAAGAAAGACACTCCACCTGCCTCTGCTGTTAGTTGTAAAACCATTGATGGGCCTTCAGAAGAATGGCAACAAGGTAGCAATCATGCACCCCGCTGCTGTCTAGATGAAGACAATCCGAGCACGACTGGAGCTAACCAGTCTGATGCGGACATTCCAGGCACAGACACCCAACACACATTTAAAAGAATGAGGGGATCCTCTAATGATCTGGGAAAGAGGTACTTCAGGCAGCAAAAGAGGAAGGGACCCCCTTGGCTTTGGAGGAGAAATGAGCTTAGAAGTTCTTATTGTTCACAGGAAGTTAGTTGTAGAGTGGATAAACCTGTCGGTAGTTTTATTCAGCGTCCACCACAACAAAATCATCATTGAATTGATTTATAGAAAATACTCTGAACAGATAATTGAATTTTCTTCCATACATTAATGTATTCTTGATTCTTTTCTTGTGGACTTTATTTATCTGTGAAAACCTTTATTCAATTTCAGAATTACAGTCCCCGTCCAAGTTATACTGTCACAGCTGAGGAGAAAATGATGCTCCAAATTGGCAATTTGCTACTTTAGATATGATCCATTTGTCCACACCTCGAAGAGGTAGGCATTATTTTTTATGTATCAATTTTATCATATACCAAAATCTTTTACAATGAGTCGAGAGAAGTTGTATTTACCTATTTGTTTGTCTCTTCCTTACAATGATGCTTTAAAAAGAGAGAGAATCATTTGTGCCATGCAAGATGAAATGGAATATTGATTTTATGAGATACTGATTGATCCAGGAAAACATGTCATTGACCAAGGTTAATGCAAAATTTTATATGGAAGTACCCCTCAGTGGGAGTTGGTATCTAGTTTGTCTTTGGAGAGGGGATGGGTGGTTTCTTTGGGGGTTGGTGGATAGGGCTTCTCATATATTATTTCCCTTTTTTCTCTTTCTTCTTTAATATACTAGTTTCAGTTCGAGTATCTAATTGTTTCCAGAAACTAAAAAGTAATTGCTCCCTACTTATCAGTTTATCCATTGAAATATGAAGAACACATTTTGCGACTTCAAGTTTTTTCTTTCACGATTGCAAGCACTTCAGACATCCCAATCAAATGCTTTGTGGATTTTCTAAGGCTGGGTACACGCAGCAGCTCGTATTCCAGAAACTTGGTGACTTATTGTTGATAGATGCACTATTGACATAAGTTATTAACTTTATGCTTCCACTTCTCCATGAAAAGGGGGGTTGATTGTTTACCACCTTGTATTGTTTTGCCAGAGCTTCAATTATGTCCTCAACATAGTAATGTTAACTCTGTATGTCAAGTGGATAGGTTTTCTTTTACTGAGACATGCCTGATGTGGTTATTTTGAGTGTTCTTGCAAGTTTATTACAGTTCTGGTTCCTGCAAGAATATAACACAGAAGTGAATATTTTGAATGTTTATAACATTTAATGATTTGGTTATAATTGGTATTCAACTCAAATTTTGGACATATATTTTGTGCGGCTCATGTTCACTTCCAGTCTGATACCTGAAGTTTGCAACAATACCTGTTTGTAATTTGGAAGCCTCATCAAATATGTTAGCATCTTAAGGAGTCTTTACTCTTTAGATATAATATTTGTTGGATTATTGCGTAAACAATCATCCTGCTGGTTAAAAATATATCGGTTTTAGGTCAAAGTGTGAAAGTTGAATTTCTTCTGCTCGCCGGCTGTCTTATTTGCTGACGTGCGAAGCAGGCAACATAATGATGATTGGTGAAGTTTTTAAACTAAAGTGTTTACATTATAATTTCATGAGCCGACTATAATGAGTTTCTTTGATTCGTTGTTTCAGGTGCTGTGCTGGTTAATTTTATTAGGCACGCCATTTTGGCCTATAATTCCGCATTTTGCAAGTTGCCTACTTGCATGCTTGTATCTATCCATGCTTGAGGACAAGTACAACCAACCACTTGCACGAAGTTTTGCTGCCACTTCAATTTTTGTTGCATAACACAATTTGTTAAAACATTATTTGTTCTTATCACCACTTCAAAGATAAACATTCAGATTTAAGTGGTAAAAGATTTAAGACCATGAAATAAAGTGAAATTATTTTCCACTACTTGATTTATAAACCTTTAGTAAATGTAAAACAAAATATTTTACAGATGATTGCTGTAGCAGTGCCCCCAATTCCAACTTACAGCTCGTGTTGCTTCAAATTCATGGGTTACATAAACAGGAGAAAATTATACAGCTGCCAATACAGAAACTGTATATTGATGCTCAAAAACTCTTTCTAAGGACCAGTTTAAATAAAACTTCCCACTCCACAGACCCCCAAGAAGAAAAAACGGAAAAGGAGGAGAAAAGAGCAAAGAGAGATACATACAAATTGATATGTTTTCCCTCCTATTTTATGAACATCTCTAATTTAAACCTTAAATCCGAAATGTCATCTTGTTCATAATCAATATCTTCTTAGCATACTTCTGATTCGAACGAAGCACCACGTTTTTAGTAGAGTTTTGTACTTTCTCCAGCCATCAAAGTACTTTCCTATCACCTTTTTATAACTAGGCCTCTGCTGCATCAAAACCCAGTACTCGGCAATGTTTGGCCGACAACTTATATACTCATCCTCCAAATCCAAAAGCTTTAAGCGTGACAAAACCGGAATGAGCATAACATCTGCCATGGTAAATTCTTCTCCGGCTAAATATGCTGTGTGATTCAGCTTTGTTTCGACTTCATCTAGAAGTCTTACCAGATGTTCTTTGCTCCATCTTAGAACTTCAGGATTTTTCAACTTGTCTTCTGTCTCATATGCTTCTCTTAGTTTACAATGGTAAGCACTTGCGAGATCGGGAGATTCAGCCATCCGAGCAATCATCACCCGCCTAATGAATTTGGATACGTAGAGACGGTACTTTTCAGGAATGTGATCAAGTGTGAAAAATTTGGGGTTCCATTGTTGTATCTTGTGCATCCACTGAACAACTTCTCTGCTACTCAAGTTCATGTCATCAGCTCCCGAAGAGACCACTGAGATCCTTTCTATGTACCTGAAAATTTTCTGTATCACTTGATTTTCTTGCCATGTATCTAATAATGATGAGTTTCAAGACATTAAAAAATTTAAACACATAATCATCTCAGAGAAAGGTGAGAAAATCTAATATATAAACAACATATGGATAAACTGAACACTAAAATCAGAAAAGGCAAATTCTACTTCACAGAAGGGCTAAAAATAACCATAGTACTCAGCAAACTCATTTCCTATCGTAAACTTTCATGAGCGACTTTCTAAGGGCTATCATGTATCATTCAAGTTAGAAATTGCTTCCAAATGCATCTGCCAGAGTAATAATAAAAAGAGAAGGTAGAGGGTGGACATACTGGACAATCTCAATAGTGTTGAAAATGACGTGAGCCCCATTCTTTAAAACAGGGAGTTCTGCTCTCGGATTCATTCTAAAGAACAAGGTGTCCATGTTCTTGCCTGTTATAGGATTGACATGGTATGATGTGTAATCAATGTTTTTCTCTTCTAAAGCGAGTCTCACCTTTTGGCTGTCTAAAGAGTACGGGTGATGGTATAGCTGCATGATTCAACTAACATCAGCTCCAGGACATTGCTTTAGAGAAAAAAGTCGAGGGCTTGGTATCAACTTCGGATATCAGACTCAATGCATTCAAGAGGAGAGAATAAATCAAAAGTCTGCAACTAAAAAGCTAAAATAATTACAACTGAAAGAGGAAATTCATCAGAAGCTAAGAGAGTTTCTCTGCTATAGAGATAAATTCTACATTGATCTTTATTAATCATGTCATTGCTCTCGGTGCCAGAAATGCTAAGTTGACAATTCAAAAAGAACAATTAGATGATTAAAGACATCATGATACCTTGAATTTCACACCCCAGATTCCTAGCCCTAAAACTCAATAAAAATAAATAAATAAATAAACAAACAAACAAACTTAACAAACACATCCTTCAAAAACATGTTTTATTACATTAACAGAAAACAGAAGCTCTTCCAATCACCCAATTCACAATAAACCTTAACATGCAGAAGTTAAACAAATTGGATTGCTACACAACTCAATTCCTAACAAACCTTAACATGCAGAAGTCCAACAAATATCATAGCAGCTCAAAGTTCTAAACTTTTGTGCAGACAAAACTAAAATATATGATCCACAATACAAAACTTTAAAGCAAGATAAAAGAAAACTCAATAGACTCACCGGGTGAAAAGCCTAAAAGAAGCATGTCGGAAATATGAATATATAATGAAGAAAGTTAACTGAACGTACCCGTAAGCTAAAAACTGGAAAGTTCTTGCGGAGAAAGTGTTCTAGCGTTTAGTGGGGAGGCAAACAAGAAGAAGAAGAAGAAGAAGAATATGAGCCTTTTTGTGGACCAAAAAGAGCTAAAAGCTCAAAAAGTTGTTAATCAAAAAGTTTCAAGCTTGGGATTTATGCTTGTGCTGCTTCCCAATTGGAAAGCGCGTGAAAAAAAAAATTTGGTAAACTCTGAGAACCAGAGAGGCTCCCACCACTACTCGCTGCAGAAACGTTAGTGTAAGTCACTCACTGTATTTAAGTGCCACGTCGATCTGCTCCAGTAGAATTTGACACTTGGTCTTATTAATTTATCAACACGAAAGAAAATTCACTCTCAATTTGGACTTCTTTTTTTTCGTTTATTATTTTTATTACTGAAATTTAAATGTGACTTATTTAGGAGTCACTTTGGAATTTTATTTTAACTCAGTGACAATGTATAAAATGTCAAAGTTATAGAACATATGGATTAAGAGAATTTTAAATTTTATTTAATTTTACTATTTTGTAGTTCATACAATTATTATTTAAAAATTAATCGACACTAAATTTTATACTACACTTATTATTTTATTAAAATTATTAATTTTAAAAATTAATTTATCATATATTACAAATTATTATTTTATCTTTAGAGATTTCACAGTGACACGACGCTACGACACAATTAAGCTGATCTCGAAAATTATAAACGTACGCGCTGCGGGGATTGGAAATCTTTGAACATCGAATAGCAACAAAGATTAATTAAAAACGGTTAAAAAAAAGTGGTAAAAGTCGAAAATGGCAGGAAAAAAAAAAAAGGCGTCATCCTCGCATTAGAAACTTAGACGGTGAAATTGGTAGGGGAGCGCGTGGGGTTGGGTTTTGCCAAATGTGAGCGTGTAGGGCTCACGTAAAGATTGATGCCATTGCCAGTTGCCAAACTAGAAATTCAGGAGCCAAGATTCCAAGTTCCAACAATGGCGGTTGGATGCGTCTGGTTTGGACATTTTCGAGTTGTATTTTGTATTTGTGGGATATTTTTTTTTTAATTTATTCGTTTGATATTATTAATATAATAAAATAAAACATAGCAGTTTCTGGAATTATTCGATGTTATTTCCATTCCATGTGGTCGTTGTGTCGAGCTCCATGCTAAAGTAATCCTTTCAATTAAATTATAACATCTTCTTATCTTCACCGGCCAAACAAGGTTTTTTTTCCTTCTTTTTTTTTTTTTTTTGTTTTTTAAACTCATATGATTAATTAATTAATTTATTTATGTATGTGGTTAGTGTGCCCTACCCCGTATTCTAGATAATTTAGTTGACTTCTTATTCCTCACACGTGGCAGGTATGATGTTGCCTGTGGGATTTTGGGGCTGACTCCTCAGATTTTTTTGAAATACATAATTATAAACATTAAATTTTTATTAATTATTTATTAGGATTTCTCTAAGTTACGGTAATCGTAACTTACGGTACCTCTGTCTTTTTCTTATTTTGTTTTATTACAAAATTTCACTGAAGCCCCTTATATTCTGCATTATTTATACTTTATTCATAAATATTATAAAATTTTTATATTTATTCATAAATTTTTAGAATATTAAATTTATCCCTATAATTTTTAAATTTTTAAAATACCCTCCATTTAATTAAAAATATAATTATTATTAATGGATTATAATTATAATTATGATTATAATAATATAATTTTAATTTTAATTTTAAATAGATTATTATTATTAACAATAAAAGGTATTATAATTAATTAATATATTAATAATAATTTTTTAGTTAAATTATTAACAATAATAATAATAATAATAATTAATTTTTGAATAATAATAATAATCAAAATAATTAAAATATAAAATAATAATGTAAATATACGTATCTTCAAATCTAATTTATTTAAATTGGATTTTAAGATAACACTTCAAATTAACACATAATATAATAATAATT
Organism: Luvunga scandens; assembly: GCA_030449905.1. Lineage (NCBI taxonomy): Eukaryota > Viridiplantae > Streptophyta > Magnoliopsida > Sapindales > Rutaceae > Luvunga > Luvunga scandens. Next base: position 2,398,535 of record JASUUG010000798.1, on the reverse strand, counting down.
AATAATAATTTTTAGTTAAATTATTAATAATAATAATTATTTTTATTTATTTATTTAGGGATAAGGAAATGGAGGATGAGGCCAATGGAGATGGAGAAAATGAAGGAAAGTACCTTCGTTCCTTGTGATGGAGGTGGTGACGGTAAATTTGTTGGGAGTATTGTTGATGCGAATGTCGTATTGAGAAGAGTAATAAATGAGTTTGATGACGTGGGGTTTCTGAAAATAAAAATAATCTTGATCGGAGGATGGGGGAAGAAATAAAGTGTGATAGAAAAATAGAGGGTATAGATTTGAAGATGGGTTTATAATTAATTAATATATTAATAATAATTTTTTAATTAAATTATTAATAATTATTATTACTATTAATTATTATTATTATTAATAAAAAATTAATTATTAATAATAATTATTGTTAATATATTAATTAATTATAATACCTTTTAGTGTTGTTAAGAATAATAATAATAATTCTTTTAAAATTACTATAATCATAATTATGATTATAATTCATTAATAATAATTATATTTTTTAATAAAATGGGGGTATTTTAAGAATTTAAAAAAATAATAATCCATTATTATAATTATAATTTTATTGTTGTTGTTGTTGATAATAATATTTATTCATAAATAATAATAATAATAATAATAATAATAATAATAATAATAATAATAATAATAATAATCCATTTAAAATAATAATAATAATAATAGTTATTATTATTATAATTCATTTAATAAAAAATATATTTTTTAATTAAATGGAGGATATTTTAAAAATTTAAAAATTATATGAGTAAATTTAAAAGTTTTATAATATTAATAAATAAATTATAAATAAAATAAAATATAAGGGATTTGAATGAAAATTTACAAAAAAAACAAAATAAGGAAAAAATAAGGAACTGTAAGTTATGGTTACCGTAACTTAGAGGGGTCCTATTTATTATTATTATGCCATTAAATTATTTCATAATTATTATTATTACAAAAATCACTGTCCTTTAACATATCTCTAGGCCGTCATCATGGTTGTTATAAATTCAATAATAATGATGATAGGACCCCTCTAAGTTACGGTAACCGTAACTTACGGTTCCTTGTTTTTTCCTTATTTTGTTTTTTTTGTAAATTTTCATTCAAATCCCTTATATTTTATTTTATTTATAATTTATTTATAAATATTATAAAACTTTTAAATTTACTAATATAATTTTTAAATTTTTAAAATATCCTCCATTTAATTAAAAAATATATTTTTTATTAAATGAATTATAATAATAATAACTATTATTATTATTATTATTTTAAATGGATTATTATTATTATTATTATTATTATTATTATTATTATTATTTATGAATAAATATTATTATCAACAACAACAACAATAAAATTATAATTATAATAATGGATTATTATTTTTTTAAATTCTTAAAATACCCCCATTTTATTAAAAAATATAATTATTATTAATGAATTATAATCATAATTATGATTATAGTAATTTTAAATGAATTATTATTATTATTATTAACAACAATAAAAGGTATTATAATTAATTAATATATTAACAATAATTATTATTAATAATTAATTTTTTATTAATAATAATAATAATTAATAGTAATAATAATTATTAATAATTTAATTAAAAAATTATTATTAATATATTAATTAATTATAAACCCATCTTCAAATCTATACCCTCTATTTTTCTATCACACTTTATTTCTTCCCCCATCCTCCGATCAAGATTATTTTTATTTTGTAAACCCCACGTCATCAAACTCATTTATTACTCTTCTCAACATGACACTGCATCAACAATACTCCCAACAAATTTACCGTCACCACCTCCATCACAAGGAACGAAGGTACTTTCCTTCATTTTCTCCATCTCCATTGGCCTCATCCTCCATTTCCTTATCCCTAAATAAATAAATAAAAATAATTATTATTATTAATAATTTAACTAAAAAATTATTATTAATTATTATTATATTATGTGTTGAATTTGAAGTGTTGTACTAAAATCCAATTTAAATAAATTAGATTTGAAGATACGTATATTTACATTATTATTTTATATTTTAATTATTTTGATTATTATTATTATTCAAAAATTAATTATTATTATTATTATTATTGTTAATAATTTAACTAAAAAATTATTATTAATATATTAATTAATTATAATACCTTTTATTGTTAATAATAATAATCTATTTAAAATTAAAATTAAAATTATATTATTATAATCATAATTATAATTATAATCCATTAATAATAATTATATTTTTTAATTAAATGGAGGGTATTTTAAAAATTTAAAAATTATAGGGATAAATTTAATATTCTAAAAATTTATGAATAAATATAAAAATTTTATAATATTTATGAATAAAGTATAAATAATGCAGAATATAAGGGGCTTCAGTGAAATTTTGTAATAAAACAAAATAAGAAAAAGACAGAGGTACCGTAAGTTACGGTTACCGTAACTTAGAGAAATCCATGATGATAAGTTACAAAATGGTGTACTTTCTTTAAAAAAAAAATCAATTACGGCTGAGGCCATATGATGCATTATCAATCAATTTTGTGATTGACTAAAGCTTCTAATATCCATCTAAAATGCTTATATCAACCCTTTTGAGTGTTATTTTTTAAAATACACACAATTTTATTTATTAAATATAAATTCATATGTTATAATTAGCTATTTTTCTGTAAAAATTTTAACCAAATTTTTTTTATCACACACAAATTCTAAAATTCTAAATTTATCTTAAATTTTTTTTAATGATATAATTTCTATCGTTATATTTATTTTAACTCCTACTAGTTCTCTCAAGAATCATATTTTTTCTATTAAAATTTGAAATATAAACATAAATTATGAATAGGGTAGGTCTAAAAATTTTGTTAAAAGTAATTTATCTAATTTTTTAATTGAATTTCATTCACAACAAGAAATAAATTAAGTTTTGTTTAATTATCTAAATAATTTCAATTAAGAAGAGAATTTATTAGGAATTTTGAGGGGGCGTCAAAAGCCTACTCCTTATGAGTTTGTCACCGCACTAAGAATCAATGCTCATGAATAAGGCCCTTACGTTTCTAAATCCAGTTTTCACTTTGGGCTCAAGATCGCAGAGCCCAATAGTCTCATTTCAATGTCAAAACTACGGCCACGCTTGATGGACCTAAAAGAAATGATTTTCCACTTTCTTATTAGCGTACAATTTTAGCGCCGTGCTTACTACGTATATTAAAAAATGATTTTGGCTCGATACCCACATTAAAAATAACCGGTAGTTATTAGGTAAATGTTTGTTTAGCCTGTATTTTGATTCAAGTAACTGTTTAATCTTGTATCTTAAAAAATATTTTCATGTATTCATGTAATTAAATATATTATATTTTTATACTTTCTTTTTCTTTACTTTTACAATAATACTCTAACAACAATATTTTTGACAAAAATTAATTTATCTGCAAAAAAAAAAAATTAGTAAATTAACTAATAATTATTCATTAATAAATTAACAAATAAATATTAATATGAAAGAACTATATTTTTTTTTGCTAATAATTATTTATAAATTAATTAATATCAGTTAAATTAAAGTAATGTTTAATATTCTTATAGTAGTCTTACTAACAACTGCATATAAAAATTTAATTTACTAAATTAATCTTAAAATTAAAATAATAATAAAAATTTTACATTTATTTTAATTTTTGCTTTAAGGCTTGTTTGATGAATTGACCTTTTTTTTCTTTAATGCCTCTAAAAATGTAGTTGCAAGAGTGTTATTGAACAATGAAAGAAAAAGTAAGGGTAAACACATAATTTATTTAACAGTGGAGGTGTCTTAAGGTATATTTTAAAATATAATAATTAAATAAATTTTTAATCAAAATATATGAACTAAACAACCATTTATCTACTATCATTTAAGTAAAAATAAGACTTTATGTTGTTACGGCATTATGGTGAGTTAAATACAATTTTGTGACGTGTAGTTATTAGAAAAGATTATAAAGTAATTAAAAGTTAACCACGCACTATCATAAATGTACATATATCACAAAATACTTACAAAACAAATTAAGGAAGAGCTTATATCAAAAGATTGTCACAAACTCTTTTGAAACATAACGCTTTAATACAGTATATAAAACAATTTGTTACTGTAATTCAAAATAGATTCAAATCTAGGTACACTCTTGCAATTGCAAAGCCTTATCTGCGTGTGGTAGATAATCCCTTCAGTGTTTTTTTTTTTTTTTGGAGGGAAAAAAGAAAGACAAACTTTGAAGTTGGTTAAACAGTCAATTATTTCAATTAGAGCAATTTAGTTTAGCCATAAATATATTCAAATTTAAACAACGGAGTCAACTGGATTAATTGAGTAAGGCTAAATGACATACAAAATCACATGCATGGACAAGTGAAACGTATCTGCATGTTGTGGCTCCAGCAATAAAATTTAATGTAGAAATTAATATATGTGACGCTCACATAACTACTAACGCATACAGATCATTGTCGCCATCAACTAGACTTTGATAGCAAATTTATTTTAATTGTTGCGACCACGATTGCACTTTTTTGGCAACCCACATATCTATATGTCTCATTTCGATTAATCCAACATCGTTGTCTTATAACCACGAGTACAAAATTGCGGTTGTGCTTAAATTGGCCGGTAAAACAAATTTATAAACTTGTGGTTCACGACAAAATGTGGTCAAATTGCTTGGACACATACATGTAAGAGTTGCGTGGTGCGTTGCTACGATCACACAATCAATTGTATTTATTTTTTAGAATGCCATTTTGTATTTTGATAATAAATGTCGCATGAATTTGAATTGTAATAAGAGAAAAGTTGCAAATATTTGATCACGATGGGTTCCAACAATAATAAATTGTCCTCGTTGATGAATTGACGTTGAAAATGAAAGCAATTACTTGACCGTGGGCTTTCACTGATCATTAATAAATATGCTATTATCTTAACTAAAAGCAAACTAATAATCACCGAAACACATCTAAGATATAATGCCTTGTCGTGGAAAGTTAAGCAAAGCCCACCAACTGACAAGTTACGGTTCCTTTTCAGTCAGTTATTGTTTGTTGAAACTGAATTAAGCGCGGGAAAATTATGCAATGCAGGGTTTGATTTGCCACTGCCGCTAGTGCATTGTTTTCCATTTGGTTACCGTGTCGTTTTGGGTCTTCCAAACCCCATTTTAACGGCCCCTTGTTAGGGGCTCACGAAACTCTAAGCAAGAATCATTTCACGTAACCGCCGATTTTCGCAGCACACTTTAATTATTATTATTATTATTTTTTGTGTGAGTTTAATTTCCCGATTTCTTCTCCTGGTTTTATGCATGGAATTGGGTGAGATTAAGCTTGTTTAATTAATCATTTAAAATGTGGTCAGCGTTTGTTGGGAATTGCGAGATGATACCTCAATCCACGACGTCGATGATTAGGGACTTTAGACCTTGTTAATTTTAATTCAATGGCATTGTTATTATATATTTCCAAATGCTTAGCCATACACAGCAGTGCGATTATTTTATGAATTTTTTTAGTTTATATTTTATCTAGATATATCTTGTAATTAATTTTGTGGCACTTTTAATAACATCATCAAAGATTCAGCAATCAAATTGTTGGGCGTTATCATGTCTGCAGGTGTTGTACTTAAAATACTATCATTTAATGTGGAGTAACTCGCCCTACATATAAACATATAACTCGTTTATACAGTTGGGATAACTCAGCTAACACAAAGATGTTTATTTAAAGCATACTTTAGATATTCCAATTGCAGCAACATATAGCCGTTTTCATTGATTCAAGAAGTACTCGCGACATTATGATATCCATTATTATCTTTACATGTTAATTTTTTTTTTTTTTTTTAAAAAGGGAAAGCCCCTATGGATTAGGCAAATGTCACCATTGCAATTGAATGAACATATAAAGCCATCCCTCCAACTTGTATTTAAAACTTGACGGTACAAAAGTCGCCTTCCAAGCGTCCACAAATTTAGGCCGCTGTCCCCAGTTACAAGGGCGAAAGCAACTAATCTATGTGAAAGAAAATACATCGAGCAGTAAGGTATGATTTCGTAGCCATGCATGCCAGGTTGCACACATGCACGGCCAATCGGGGCCAACGTAAAAACAGTGAATCCCTCCAATTATTTGGTCTAATGTACTGCGTGACCAGAACCATATGCCGAATATATATTCTCTCTCATTTATTATTATGTCATAATTATGAAGCTTTAATAATTGACTGTGTAGTGGTTCCGAGATCAAAAGATTATCGTTCGTTTGTCCACGAAGTTGTGACGTGGCAGCACCGTCCCGTACACACACCGGCTGGATCGTCTCCAAAATGTGTACTATTTGATTAACATAATTTCGTTACAAGATTTTGTTGCAGGTGATCATCTGTCTGGGTATTACAGAAAACAGATCAGACCCCATCTCTATTATTTGATTTTTGTTTTTGAACATTACGGCGGCACATTACGAGTAGGTGGGCGAGTCCAACACATTAAGTTCAACAAATAAAATCGCCCACTAGAAAAGGAAAAAATCATAATTAAAATTCCACGAGAAAAATCTATGAAAACATACTCTCGTATTTATTATTGATTGATTACAGGGAAATTTTTTTTTTTTATCATATATTAGAAATAATATTTCGCGACGAACAAAATCAAAGTTTTGATCCATAAATTATTAAATTCTTTCAACATAAAATTATAGGACTGTGGATCAATGAGAAAATTTCTACAAGTCTTCAAATTTTGCAAGCCCACAGTTGATCTACAACGTTTTTTTTTTTTTTTTTGGTACGTTGAAAGTTATTAAAAAAAGAAAAAGAAAAAAGAAAAACGGTGGTTCTGTGTACGTTATAATGGCAGATGGAAAAACGATGCAAAGTGTGGATCCACCGACACCACATGGTGACCTGTAGAGGCAACCAGAGCTTTATTTTGGTCACGCACATCACAAACTTGAGTTAAATGAAGTTGATATCAGAAAATAGGCGGTGGACCACACGCACGATGTGATGCGCATGGGACCCATATCCGGTATTGGAGCTCATCACATGCAGTACAATCCATCAGGGACCACGACCACGACCACCGTAGAGTGCATTCTTTGCTGTTCCTTTCCTTCATTTTATTTCGGCTTTAACTTGGATTTTCTAACTGTTTGTTTCGGTGAACAATGTTCTTTGAGTTCTTTTTTGGCCGTTTGGTTAACACTAGCCGTTTTTTAACTTTCGATTACAGTTATTCGGTGACCAATTTTGTTTACCCTAAACTAAAATTGAGCAACTGCGTACATTGCTTTTGTAATATCTCGTGAAAGATAGAGTAAATAATTGTTTACTCCCTATGTTTTAATTTAAATGTCTGTTTAGTTTTTATATTTTAAATAATATCTCAAAACATTCATGTAGTTAAATATATTATATTTTTATTTTTATTTTTATTTTTTTACAATAAAAAGTTTTCAATAATATTCTTGATATTAACTAATTTATCAATAACAAATTTAATTAGTAAATTAACTAATAATTATTTATTAGTAAATTAATTAAAAAAATCAATGTGAAAGAACAAGTATTTTCTTGTACTCGTATAATAATTTTACTAATAATTATCTATGAAAAATTAATATCATCCAACTTGAAACAATGTTTCAACGATCTTATTAAAAATTATTTCATGAAAAAATTAAATTACCCAAATAATCCTAAAAAATTAATATAAGATTTGTGTAAATTTTTATGTTACTTTTAAAGTTAATTGATAAATAATCTTTTTTTTTCTTTTTATTAATATCCCAAAAATATTGTTGTAAGGGTATTATTATAACAGGAAATAAAAATAAGAGTAGGAGAGTACTATATTTAACAACAAGGGTATCTTTAAGTATTTATCTAAATATAGAGACTAATCATGTACTTAACTTCAAATATAGAGATTACATAAGTATTTTTCCTGAAATATATGAAGTATGCATGTGCTGCCCAAATGTTACTTTTATTTATGATTGTACATAAATTTATAGGTATTAAATGATTCAAGTGATTTTACAATAATTAAATCTTAGTTATATTTTGTTTTTAAAATAATGCATTTGATAAGTGGGCATCATTACTCATCGTATAAGAGTAATTGAGATGATAATATCTTTTGTCTTAAAATAAGAGGACCGGGATTTGACCACTCACATGAATGATGAGTGAAAAAAAAAATATTTAATTACTGTTAAATTAAAAATTATATTTAATTTAACTATAAAATTATCTATGATTTATATGGATGAAGTAAAAATCGCTCTAATATTAATGAGGGTGAAAAGGTTGTGTGTCTGAATCACCTTATTTAAGAAACAATCCTAATTTAGGAGAATCAGTAGATTTCTCATTATAAAAAGTATCAATAAATTTTCTATTTATCTTAATATACTTGTCGGTCATTAAATTAAGGATTCGGCTACTTTGGATCAGTTCCAACATAGCGCCATCTTATATAAGCTGTGTAATTATATTCCCTCACATCCACCCGCAGTTTCAAGATTGGAATTCCAACCACACCTCCCATTACAGTTTATAATGTGTGTTTCGTAGACAAGAAATTGATTTTCTATTGCACGTTTCTACTAATTGCTCTTCCCATCCATCAGGATTTAGTGAAGTTTTTGTTGCCCTATTTCTTGATTACAGTAAACAGGTGTTTTTATATATAGCATAAGGGACAAACCTCTTCTGTCACAACTAGATACATCTAATTGACTAATTGTGTCTGCTTAACAACTAACCCCCTAATTGTTAATGCAAATCGAAAGAAATTGATAATTACAGTTTCTTGATTTAGATTTTTTTAAAAGAATTCAGCCGCTCGCAGTCGAAACGTCGTTTAGATATCTATTGATGTAACAATGAAGTGAAATAATTTTATTGTACTCGATCATTTCTATCCTCCCAACAAATAACCATAATCTTGTGCATATCATGTGTTCTGAGTCCATGTAATCATGATCATCCGATTGAGTCTATCTGATCGCGCGGGTTGTGCCAGTTAGCGCTGTGTTTTGAGTCTACGTTGGAGCTGATCCAACGCAGTAACCGCCTCGAATTAATTATAAAAAGAAAAAAGTGTAGCTGTCTCAAACAATAAAAAACAAAAAAAATACGGAATTTCTGAAGCACGGCGAGGCCACGTGGCCGTCAACTTGTGGATTACTTTGTAGGTGCGCCGTTGACGTGGGGCTCAGATCAAAATAAAAAGATGCCACGTGTATGGCTTTTGATTGCTAAACACGTGATAATAGTTTCACTCCACCTAGGTGCTGGAGCTGAATGGTGGCCCGCTAGAGTGTACCTAGTCGTAGTACGCACCACGCAGTCACGGGCTTATCATAAATTGTCGGTTGCATTATGAACCGACCGTATCGATGGCGGAGTAATGTCCAAAATTTTAAATGTTTTTTTAGTAAATCAAATTATATTCTTACGTCAAATAATCAATATATTTTGAACATAAGGTAAATCAAGATTTTTTCTGGCTTACCCCTCCCACCCTCCCCTCCTATCAGATGTACTCTCTTATATCTGAATCAATGACCTCTTATTTTCACGACAAAATTTAGATAATTTAAAATTTTTTTAATAATAGTTAAATGAGTCAATAAATAATAGTGGATAATTAAGTATTTTTCATAAAATAAAGAATAATAATAAATGGTTATAATTTTGTCAATTGCAATTTGCAAAGTCATGACATCATAGTATGCAGAAATTATCGAGTAACCATACCGAAATTTGAACATTTTATCATGTTGGATAAGAGTAAGAATATTGGAGGAATTTAATATTTCCACGTCAATTATGCAGAAATGACAATAGATTATAAATGATTTTTTAATGTATTGAAAGTAACGAAGCATTCAGTCTTTGCCAAAATTGATAAACAACACGTCGCTTCAAATAGAATCTTTTTAAGTGTCATAAGATTTTATTTATATATTAATGCATTATACATGCTTTAAGAAAAAAAAATTATACATGAAATTTGTTAATGAATTTTTTTTTTATAGCTTCATCTTTTGCCTTATTGCATTGCGTATGCACGTTTTAGATATATTTTTAATTTTGATTTTGTAAACTGACACCAAACCTAAAAATTCGCTAATTAGAAAATTAAGAACGAAAGCTACAGTACATATTGTTTAAACACGAGGAGGCGAGCAGCATGGTGTTCCGACCGTTCGAAGGACGCCAAAAAGGCGATAATCGCTTTTTATAATCAATTAATTAAATCTAAATGAAGGAAAAAGGCAATTATGAATAAAATATCCCTTTTTTTTTCCCTCACAAAAGGAAGAATTTTAGTGCGTGGGGAGAGAAGAGTGGTGGGATGCGGAAAGACTTTGACTAGAGAACAGAGAAAAGCTGAAGCTCACGCGCTTGGTAAACAAAATTTTGTGGGTCCCTTTTCTTTTCCCGTGATTTTCAGCCAAAAGTCTTTTACCTACTACTTTGTAGTTCGTATATACCACGAGAGTGAATCACACGCGTCGGAGTATTTTCACTATTTTGATGTTAACGTTTTTTGTTTTTCACTTTTCTTTCTAATTAATCAACAAGTTGATATGAGTTTATTGATTAGGTTGCTAAGACATTGTTAATTAGTATAATTAATGAATTTATTTAAAATTAATTATTTTTATATCATGACGAGTCAAATTTTGTTTAGGTTGAAGTTAATTAGTTTAATAGATAACAATCGCCATCGGAATCAAATTCATTTATTCTCTGATGAAAACAAAAATAAATAGCGCACGCCTAACAAATTAACAAATTAAAGATTGTCATTGTCATACAAGGCATCGACGTTACAAATATTGGTTTAAATTGATTATAGATAAAATATTTAAATTAGTCATTGTTTGGTATTTTTTCACCATCAATAAGCGAAGTTTAAACACAAACTCAGACGTTAAATCCTTATAAATGCACGTTAGGCCTCCGTTTCATTGAATGCCTGGTATGGTTATTTTCGGATACTGGCTAAATTTGTGGCCCAACAATCAAAATATCCCATACATTTTATATGAGAAAATTATATCCAAACAATATCTCCGATTTCAAAAATGGAGGTGCCATGTCGCTGTGCAGGTGGGCCACACCACACGATCATCACCATCTTACAAACATCTAACCAATCACTCAGACTCCTCCGCACTTGCGTGTCCTATAATAAAGTCTCAATCTTCCGTCGCTTAACTTCTTTTTCTGGTCTGGTTGGCGAGCTTGAAAAGCAAACAAACTGACGGTTAAGCCAGAACAGAAAGCAAAACCCGCCCTCTCCAAACCTTAACTCTCGTGTCGTACCTGTATATAAATTAACCTTCAAATAATCTCTTGCTAACTTCATGCAACAAAACGACAAGGAATTCATCACCTTTGAGTGAGTTAAATTAGCAAATGAAAATGGTGCAGCAAGAAGGTGACGTCATTAGCTCCGGTGGTGGCCGCACGGTGGTGGTGGGTGTGAAGTTGGATTCGCATAGTAGAGAGCTGTTGACTTGGGCTCTGGTTAAAGTTGCTCAGCCTGGTGATACTGTTGTAGCTCTGCATGTTCTTGGTAATAATGGTAGGTTTCGAGTGTTTTTATTGTGTTCTTGGTGATTTTTGGTTTGCTTTAATGATTATGTCTAATGGGTTGGGTGTAGCAATTGTGGATCGTGATGGCAAGTCTTCGCTTTTGTCGCTTGTTAAAGCTTTTGACTCCGTTCTTGCTGTGTATGAAGGTTTCTGCAACTTGAAACAGGTTTGTTTTTTCTTCAACATTTTTTTTTCTCACTCTCTCTGTTTTGGTTGGTGGGAAAATGGAGGAATTTGACAGAGAAAAAAAATTCTTCTTTTTTTACTGTTTTCTTCTAAATCTACAATGTGAAGTTCACTGAGACTCTCTGGTTGGTACATTTCTATTTCAATTTGTAGCTGGATTGAATAAGTTTCATTCGTATAATGATATGTTTCTACTTCTTTTTTATTGTTTCCGTTTTTCTGCAGTACTTTCTTAGTCACAAAAGTGAAATTTTTAATGTTGGGTTTGTAAATAAATTCTTGCAGGTGGATCTTAAGCTTAAGATATGCAGAGGTACATCAATTCGAAAAATTCTAGTTAGAGAAGCACAATCTTATTCTGCTACTAAGTTTATAGTGGGAACTGCTAAAAATCACCATACAATTCGGTCAACAACTTCCGTGGCTAAGTATTGCGCTAAGAAACTATCCAAGGATTGCTCGGTTCTTGCTGTTAATAATGGGAAAGTTGTGTTCCAAAAAGAGGGCTCTCCCTCAACTGCGGGTGAATCAAAAGGTTTTGATGTGTTTCTTACCTTATCATTTTTTTTTTCAGAAATTAAATGGTGTGTATTAAAATCCTTGGTCCTCGGCTTTGTGCAGGAACTGAAGATCATCGCCGGAATAGTTTGCTTGATGTTATTCACCGGTCAATATCAATAAGCAAGAGTACTGGACCAAAGAATTCAAAAGTAGTTACAGATGATGGTCCTGGTACAACCATTATGACAGTTGATGATCTGGGTGGTTCTGTCATGAATTTGGAGCAGGCTTTAGTAAAAGCTCGTTCAGATTGCTTGGATAGTGCAGCAAAACTGAATTGCTCTATTTGTGAACCGGTTAGAAATCTGCCAGATGGTTCTTGTAGCCAGAGTGAAGAACAGTCCCCTAGTGATGGAGGTGCTGGAGATGAATCTTTGGCTATAGTACCTGTGCAGAATGTAGAGGCAGCTTCAACTTCAATTACTATGCTGGTCAGACAATTGCCTGAAGCAAGAGCTGGATGGCCACTGCTTCGCCGTGCAATATTTCCAGACCGCCAAGCTCCTGACAGGTCTTCAGCGAGGAAGATCTCTGTGGTTCAATGGGCTCTGCGGCTGCCCCCTAGGCAACCTTCATATCTTGCTAATTCAGATGTTAAACAAATCACTTATGATCCAGGTGACAATGAATCATTCAATTTGAATGGAGATAGTGGTGCAATTGTTCCTGTAGGTAATGAGATGGTTAGTTCTCCACCTTCTACCGATCACAATTCAACAGAACTGCCAAAAGAATTGGAGTGTCTTCATGAGAAATATTCGGCAACTTGCAGATTGTTCAATTACCAGGATCTCCTCTCAGCAACATCTAATTTCTTGGCTGGTTTGTGCAGATCCTCAACTTAATAGAAACAGTTTATATTTTGCTCTTGTTGTGGAATTTGGTTTTATCTAATGATATATTTTCCTATGCCAGAGAATCTGATTGGGAAAGGAGGCAGCAGTCAGGTTTACAAAGGTTGCCTTCCTGATGGAAAGGAACTTGCAGTGAAAATCTTGAAGCCATCCGAAGATGTAATAAACGAGTTCATTTTGGAAATTGAGATTATTACTACATTACATCACAAAAACATTATTTCCCTTTTGGGATTCTGTTTTGAAGACAATAACCTGCTCTTGGTTTATGATTTCCTCTCAAGAGGAAGCCTAGAAGAGAACCTTCATGGTATGCGAACACTTAATTTTTGCCTTAGAAACGGAAGATAGCTGTACAATTGTTGATTTTTTTTAAAAAAAAACTTGGAGTTTGCCTACATGTTTCGTTTGTTTTCTGATTCAGGTAATAAGAAAGACCTGGCTGCATTTGGTTGGAGTGAGAGATATAAGGTGGCTATGGGGGTGGCTGAAGCTCTTGAATATCTCCACAGTGGCAGTGCTCAATGTGTGATCCACAGGGATGTTAAATCATCAAATATATTACTGTCAGATGATTTTGAGCCACAGGTAGCTTTTATTTTTGGATGTGTAAATTTTAGTGCTTAAAAACAGAACACAAATTACAAATACGTAGAGGTTTATGCTTTTCTTCTTGGTTTTCTCAGCTATCTGATTTTGGACTTGCCAAGTGGGCATCAACCTCCTCATCTCATATAACGTGCACCGATGTTGCGGGAACCTTTGGGTATGTAATTTTGATTCACAATCCAATTGCTTTCCTTTTCATATTCCATTATTGGTTCTTTTGATTTATTTCGAAGGGAAATGTAATCCATAGTGTTTAGTTGTTTCTGAAATTACTGGTAAGATTGCAAACTTACCTAGGACAAAGGTTAATAATGCATGAATGAATGATAATACTTTTTGTTGTAGTTACCTGGCCCCTGAGTACTTCATGTATGGAAAAGTAAATGACAAGATTGATATCTATGCATTTGGCGTTGTACTCCTTGAGCTTCTTACTGGAAGAAAGCCTATAAGCAACAATTATCCGAAAGGCCAAGAGAGCCTAGTCATGTGGGTACGTAATTTGTTCTGTTGCAACTTACTGGTTACTGAATTGACCATTTGAATTTGTGCAATAATGAAGGAATGAAACTGCATTGTCCAGGCAAAGCCAATTCTGAGCGGTGGGAAGGTGACCCAATTGTTAGACCCAGCCTTGGGCAACAACTATGACTCTGACCAGATGGAGAGAATGGTTTTAGCATCTATTCTCTGTATCAGGCGTGACCCTCGAGCTAGGCCTCAAATGAGCCTTGTAAGTTATGGCTTCTCTGAATAATTTGTAGTCTAGTAAGAATGTCGCATAACTGTGCTGTGCTTATGGCACATCATGCAGTAGCTTAATTGTAATAGCCTAACTGCTAAACATCATCATGATGTTCTCCTTTTATATATGTAGTTGAGTACATAGTTTATTGCCCTCTATTAGAAACAGATGTTAAGTTTGTTTCTTTTTATGCCAAAGTTTTGAAGCTCCTTTTTATTCCCCTCTATTAGAAAAACGTGTTAAGCTTGTTTCTTTTTATGTTTAGGTTTTGAAGCTCCTCCGAGGTGATGCTGACATGACCAAATGGGCTAGGTTACAAGTTAATGCTTCAGAAGAATCTGAAATGCTGGATGATGAATCTTGCCCTCGTTCTAATCTCCAATCCCATCTTAATCTTGCATTACGCGATGTGGAGGATGATTCATTCTCCATGAGCAGCATTGAGCAATGTGTCTCGTTAGAGGACTACCTGCAAGGAAGGTGGAGCCGCTCATCAAGCTTTGACTAACCACATTACTGGCTTAAATCGCAAGTACAAATCATTCACTCGATGTGATTCTTTTTGAATATCATTTTACTTTGCTGATAGGTGTTGGATGAGAGGATGTTTGATGGTGTGCCCTCCTCCTCCCCTTAGTAGCAGTCGTATTATATCTATAGTTCAGATATGTTGGATTGTTTTTGGTTTTCTGTTTCTCCAAAAGGAAGTGTCTGCTTTCTTCATTGATCTCAACTGATCAAGTGTTAATTGTACCATTTCCAAAAAGGAAAGTGTTGTAACAATAACCGAGCAAAATTAACCATTGCTCTGGATTAATCTAAAGAAGTAACTGTTTCCGATGTTTGAAAATTGGCTTCATAATCTGGAAAATTTACACTTCTTATTTGACCATTTCAAAGTTTAACACGACCATCAGAAAAGCCATTTTATGTGTCGCAAAAATGCCTATGGAGTCCTTGGTCAATGCTCAACTAGCTGCTACTATAATTGAAGTGGTCCTGCGTTGCTAATGGCTACAGATTTCATTTTCCACTCTTTAATCAACATATCCTTCGTTGAGGGTCCTCTGCTTGCTTTTGGTCAATTAACTTTTCCTTTGGTGAGGGCTATCGTCAGCTTCCAACACCACAAAACAAGCAAGAACTTGTTAAGTCCGGATGGTAACAATTGAACAAGTCTTCTCCACCGACACCGCACCACCTATTCCTGGAGTCGTCCACCACCACCTCAGATGATTTCTTTTTCTTGCAAAATCCTTTTTCTTTTACCTGAATCACCGCAAAAGTCCACGTTTCTACCATTTCCAAGTTTCATAACAGGTTCTCTGGGTGCATGAGAGTAACATAACATCTCATCTCCCTGGCCAAAAGAATTTAACAGTTGGTGGAGATATACCCCTTTTAGCTGACGGTGCTTGCCTAGATGGAGTTGTGCCACAAACTGAAGTTAAAAAATCTTGACCAAGAATTGTTCACTAAAAATTTAAGAAGGAAGGGTATGAACAAATTCTAATTCTGCAACATGCGGCAATTCAAATGTCGTTTTACCTGAAAATAACAATTGAAGAACATCTTATTGTATGATAATTTAATGTTGGATCAATAACTCGAGGACACTACTTTGCAAGTTGCAATATTGCATGGTATACCTGTTATCTTTGTTATTGATGTTTAAAAAAAAATCAAAAAACTAAATTCCTCCGTCATTAATAATAAATTTATCTTCACAATTACAAATTTACATCCAAACTTGAGATATGTAATACAAAACTGTAAAAGTGTGTTTACTTATAGAACCAGGGAATCAGAATACGAAAATAAAAATAATTAATGATCTTTGCTTGTTAAATAAGAAGAATGAAAATCAAATATATGAAACTCACATGTTTTTTGGATGAAGGAATGAGAACTTGATTCCCATGGAAGGTTGTGAATAAAGTTCTCATTCTTTAATCTCTCTCTTTTTTGTCTCCATTAAAATTTTCATAATTTTTAAATTATCCAAATTAAGTTTGTCATTTTACATTTTGATCCCAACAAAGATTTTGCAATATTTCAAATAGGTCCTTTATTATTATTTTTTTATTATTATTAATGTCATTATTATTGTTAAATTTATTATTATTATTATTGTCGTTGTTGTTATCGTCATTGTCATTAATGTCATATTATTATTATTAATATGAAAATTTATTAATTTTATTATTATTATTAAAAATAATTATTTTGAATAATAATTATTGTTACAATTATTATAATAAATATTGACAATAATCTATTAAAGTTAATTTAGTAACCTGCAATAATCTATTCCAATTCTATAAACATATTAATGGTAATATATCTCATTATAACTTTAATTTTTTATAGCTAAAATGAGCAATTTATTATAATTCTCATTTTATATTTTTATTTTAGTATATTTCAGATTATCAATTGGTAAATGTACCACAAAATTATAATAGAATGAGTTAAAAAAATATAATAAATTTCTTTTGACCATATGCAAAAATTTTGACAAATATAACACATAATATCTAATTATTTTCCTATTCAAAATCCATCTTGATTAGAAACTTAAAAAAAGAAAATTAATAAGAACCTTCTTTTTACAATTTCCATAAAATTTTTTAAAATAATATTCTCACCAGTGAAGAAGGGAAAATCAATTAATGTGAAAAATCAAGGGAAGGTAGCAAGTTAGCAAGTAGCAACAATCCAAAACGGTTTTTTTATTTAAATATACCCCATTTATTTTTAAATATTAAATTTATACCCTATTACATATATATATTTTATGAAAGTAAAAAAAGTCAAAAATACCCTTAAAAAATTATTTATCTACATTTTTAATAAGAAGTCGAGTACGAAGTCGAGTATTTAGTCAAACAAAAAATAAAGTGAGAGAGTTGAGTAAGTCGAGTAAGGAAGTGAAGTAAGTCGAGTAAGTTATAATATAAGTCGAGTATTAAATCAAGTAAGAGTAATTCTAGTCGAGTAAAAAATGAAGTGAAAAAATTAAATAAGTCGAGTATTAAGTCGAGAAATATGTCGAGTAAGAATAAATCTAGTCAAGTAAAAAATGAAGTCGAGTGTTCTCAACTATTTATCTGATTTCGAAGATATGATAAGTCTTATAAGAATTTAATTAGTGTTATTTTTATATTTTTTATTTTTTTTAAGTATATATGTGTAAAATTTAAGAGTGTTATAATTTTAGGTATATATTGAATATTTTTGAGGAATGGGGTATATCCCACACGATTCTCCCATCCAAAACCCGTAGAAGAACAGTCAAAGGCCGAAGTGGAAACTCAAAACCCACCATTGAGAAAAGAGCAACGAATTAAAGCAGAATTTCGATCAGCGAAAACAAGAAACAAGAAGAAGAGGAAGAGCCGCCACGGTCAGTGATGAGTCATGGATTCTCCGTACGCTCATCAAACAAGGTATGTTACCATTGCTTCTTCTCCTCCTCCTCCTTCAAACCCAAATCTTTATCGCCCTCAAATTTACCTTGCGCCCCCGCCACCTCATCGACCTCCGCCACCGCACCCTCCTCCACAACAACAGTTACTCCCACCTCCTCCGCCACCTCAGCAATTATACCACCACTGCCCGCCTCCTCCCACTGTCCCACCTCCTGTCCAAAAGGTTTCTTTCAATTCCCACCACTCGCGTTTTCAATTTAGTCACAATTTTAGCCCTAACCCTAAACCCCAAAATCAGTACCACCACCACCAACGAAGTAACGATTTTGCCCACCGAATTTCAATTAACGATGATCATCTACAGCAGCACCAACAAACTGATCGTCGTCATCATCATCATCGGCAGCATCCGGTGTCTGATTTTGATGCCCGACAGGATGTGTGGGACCGGCATCCCAGGATTCAGCCTGATCATCGTCCGGTTGTTAGTAGTTTGGACCACCATCATCAATTTGATCATCGGCCCATGTCTCCTTATCGGTCATTGGATAAGATTAAGCATGAATTAGACACAACAAGTTATAGGTTTAGTGAAAGGTATAGCAATGATGTTGTTCAATTTGAGTATACAAGTAACAATAATAGTAATCAAAGGGTAGACTTTGTGTCACATCGTAGTCAGTTTGCGTCAACTTCTCATAGATTGAATTCCAGTAATTATGATAATCAACATGGTTCGCAGTTTGATAGTAATGAGTTGATGAGCAATAATGTCAGAGATGTGGTTTTAAATAGGCCGGTGTTCAAAGAGAGAGAGAGTCGTGATTCTTTGCTTGGAAGGGGGTCAAATAGTGAGAATAGTGGTGATGGGGTTAGGGCTTTTAGTGGAAAGCGCGAGTTTTATGCATCTGATGCAGGAAGATATGGTAACAACAGAGGAAGCAGAGAGCACAGTTATGAGTATAATAGAACCCCGAGGAAGCAAGTACAAAAGAAGAGTGCACTTTTGAGAATTCAGAAACCTTATTACAGGAATAGAGATGATGGAGAGTTATATCATTCGAGCTATGAAATGAAATCTGGTTCATTTAGAGGGAAGGACCAGGTTGTGTTTTCAGATCGTGATGTCAGTGAACATGAACAGAGAGAGGGGAGTCCCGTGGAGCTTGATGTTTCTTTCAAATCTAATTCACTGGTGGCCAAGGCAATTGTGGTAACTTCAAGTTCTGCCATTGTTTCTGATGCAAATTTAACCCCCAAGAAAGGAAACACCAGGAAAATTGTGATGTCTAATAAGGATCATTCAAGTTCACAAATGAATAAACCCCTTGACAGTAGTAGAGAGCTGGACGGTTCCAGAGATGCAGTGAATAAAGCCTTGATCTCTGAGAATAAGGACTCAAAACTAGCTGAAAATAAAATTGCACATTCTTGTGCTAACAAGCATGATACTAATTCAAAGCCTTGTTCCAGTGGGAGTAACACTTCACCTGCAAAGATTACAGTGGAAAAGTTAAAGAGCATTGTTCCAGAAAAATGTGGCACTACTAAAACATCTGCACTCAAGGTTGTGAAGAAGAAAAAAGTTGCAAAGCGAGTAGTGAAGAAAGCCATAAACCCTACGGTGCATGTTTCTGGTTCTCAACCAACAGAGAAGCTGGATAAACCTTTGAAAGCAGATGCCTCTACCCTTGGTGCACCTGCAGCTTCAGTGCTTAAAATGGGAGTAAAACCTTCAAAAGATAAAATTACTTCTGCTGCTATGGCTTCAGGTCGCCTTGATGATTTGCAAGCTTATACAAATGAAGCAAACATGTCACCTGGAACTGAACAATTGGGTGGATCTCCAGAGACTGCCATGGTATCAAAGGAAGTTAGCACTGACAGTGATTCTCGTGTGCCATGTGTCACTAAGATTAAGAGAAAGCGGAGTGGCTCAATTTCTCCTTTGGCTTCTTCAAGTCATAAGGAAACTAAAATTGCTGAGGGTTCTGTAAATGCTGACAGCTGTTTGCATGTATTAAATACTACCTCAAACTTTGACAAGGATCTAACTAAATTACTAAATGAAACTAATTTTTCTGACATTGGTGATCTTGAAGGTGCTGAGAAGCATTTTTGCCACAATGGGCACCCTTTGTTGCTTGAAAATTCTGAAACAAAAGAATCTTCAGTACCTTTGCTTAGAGAAGGAAGAAATATTAATTCTTATTTGTTAAGCTTAGAGGAAATCAGAAGGCATGAGGGTCATGTTAATACTTGTAGCTCTGCACATGGGATGAATACCGCCACAAGTTTCAACATTGGTTTACTTAGCTCACAGGAAAAGATGACTAATTCTGAGGTTGGCATTCTGAATGCTTCTAGTAAGCAGCCTTGCAAAGGTCAGATGGGTTCCTCAGTCAATAGCAGTACTGTGGAAGGATTTCCGTTGGTTATTCTTCCTGGAAGATGTGAAATATCTGCTTTTTCAAGTTCAGAGGAAACTGATATCCACAAGGCTTCCACACAGGTAGACCACTCTAATGGTGACAAAGGCAGCTGCTCAGGTTCTGACCATGTTATTATTAATTCAGAAAAAAACCCTGTTACCGGTGATTATAATGGTAGGCAGCTGGCAACAAATGAGGTTACCATGGCACTTGAGGGTGGTGCTGCAGGAGGACTCACAAATACTATGTTTTCAGTAGGAAGCCACAAGGATGGTATGTCTAATAATACTGATAAGTGCAAAGTTATGACTTCTGTATCAGATTTGCCAGATGCAATTATAAGTGATATGGACATGGGGCCTGTAAAAGCATTTAGTTCTGCACAGTCCTTGAATGCGGCTTTATCTGTAAAAGATTGTTTTCCTGTAGAAGTTAGGGTTACTGAAGGTTTGGATGCTGGCTTACAATCAAGTTCAGATGGATTAAGTGTTTTCCATGGGCACAATTCAACAGGTGGATGTTGTGAGGCTAATGTTTCAGAAAGCAATGGTCTTAATGGGTCTTCACCTGAGAACAGAAAGAGGAGAAAAGTGTCCGCTACCCACCCTGGATTTGCTAATAAGATTGTACCTGAGATCAGTGAGGGACCTGTAACTCCAGATCTCTCTACGTCTGGTGTAGAGTTGCCATCCAATTCTACTGAGGGTCAAATGCATCCAGAAGAGGGGGTTGCAGTTTCTAACATGGATACTTTGCCACCTTGTCCAGATGGAATCACAGTATTGCTTGACACTGGTTTGGCTCAAGTATCCTCTGAAGTCGCAGTTTCAGTTAGTACAAATGCCTCTGGGTTTGGAGATGATAGTTTGAAAGTTGAGCCTTGTATGGTTGAACCTTCTTTAGCTTTTGGGGAATCAGACAATGCAAATGCCCTGACCACTTGTCCACCAGGATCTGAAGGTAAGCAGATGGTAAATGAAGACCCAGTTGTGGATGGAAGTAACTATAACAATGAAGTTATGCGTACAGAAAATAGTAAAGCAGAAAACATAGAGGCATTTGTTGTAGAACAAAAAGTTAAATGTTGCAATGTGATCACTGAATTTGAAACTCCTGAACATCTGTCTTCAGACTTGAATAAAATATTGCCTACTACAGATGTGGAATCTGATGGTTGTCTCCTTGAAAAGGGTGATTTGCCTTCTGCATCAGCTTATCGAGCTTTGGTTGCTGATGGTGATGGAGTTTCTACTACAAATTCCTATGATGAAATGATGGAGTTTGATTCTCTATCCGAATTGGGTTCTCCGGAAATCTTGTCTACAGTCCCCATTATGAACATGGTGAATCATGAAGCATCTACTAGCCAGATTTCCAATGACAAGGTTTGCAGGATTGAGAAAATACCAAGTGAGGAACCTGTGGATGAAGGTTTCTCTAATTTATCTGCCCATACTTCACCATCTGAGCATGCAAAGATTAATTTAAAGTTGGATGATATGTTGGAAGGTGCTCATTTAGTTGCGCAGAGAACTGTATCACTGCCAGCACAGGATGTCAAAGGTACTGGTCTCACTCTAAACCCCATGAGTGGAGAAACTAATGGGAAGAAGCATCAAGTGGGTCATTGTGTTTCCAGGATTCATCCAAGGCGTTCATCTGCTATGTCTACTACTTCAAGGAATTTGGCCTCTTCAACCCGCACCATGAAGCCCCGAACATGGCATCGGACAGAAAGTTCATCTGCCTCACCTGCTCCAGGAAACAAGTCTTTGTTACCTCCACAAAATCAGTTGCCGAAAAAGGTTGCTAAGTTTCAGAATATGTCTTACATTCGCAAAGGTAATAGTCTTGTTAGGAAACCTGCCCCAGTTGCTGCGGTTTCCCAAGTTCCTCAGGGTTTGACTTCTTCAGTTTATTGGTTGAATTCTTTGGGGATAGGTGAATCAAAGAAGACCAGAGGATCTGAGGGTGGTGCTGATGTAGTTGACCCACCAAATTTCTTAAGAGGAGTGAATGCTTCTTTAGAGAGACCAAGAACACCCCCTTTGCCTGTTGTTGCCAAAGTGCCAAATCATGCTACCTCTTCAACTGGGGATTGTACATCTTCCCCTGTGGCAGAGCCTCTTCCTAATGGTTGCTCCGAGACAAAATCAGATCCTCAAAAACTTATGGAAATCAGTGATGAGCTGAATTTTTCTAATGCTGCTTTAAATATATCTAAACCTCCTGTGAATCAAACTGGTTCTGTTAATGGTTTGGAAAGCCAGGGTGAGTTGAATGATGGGACTTTGTGCACTTCAAATTTAAACAGGATAACGTATTTGAAGCGAAAATCAAATCAGTTGATTGCGGCTTCGAATGGTTGTGGCCTATCTGTTCAAAATCCTGACAAGACCCAAAGCACCACCTCAGATGGATACTACAAGAGACGAAAAAATCAGCTAATAAGGACTCCATTGGAAAGTCACATCAACCAGACAGTCTTCTCGGCTGATGGCTCTTTCACTTCAGAGGGGGAAAAATGTGCAAAGGACATCTTCAGAAGATCTGATATGAGCCAGGCTTATAAAGGTCTGTGTGGATACTTCTAGTACATTTATTTATTTATTGAAAATGGTATTTAATGAATCACTTTTTTTTAAACTTGAATTTTTCACACAGAAAATGGACAAATTGATATTAGAAAAGAACATGTTACTGAATGTTTTATGCTCAGTTGAAAGTCTTGCATTAGTAAATTAATTTATCATAGATTGCATGAATTTTTCATTGCCATATGACCCCTCCAATTTATTTTCTTTTACCTTTGAAAATATGGGATGTGTGGCATTGATATAACACTTCCACATCAGTTTGTTTTGAAATTTGTATTTCTAGTATTACTAAAGTAGGATATATATAATATTAGAGAAAAAGGATAAATGTATGGATGATGTAATCAGTGCCTTCTTATACATAACTTTTGACAATCATGTGCTTGACTGTAGCATAGTCTACATTTTCATAATTAAATGCCATGGTATAATAATGTATCTCATTTTCTGTATTTTGGTGATTACAACTTCAATGGCCTTGAGGTTTTTGTGCTGATTTGTCATGTTGTTTAAAATTCTAATATTGCCCCTTTACCAGAAAGTTTTTTTTAATGTTTTACTTTATCTTCTTAGTTGGTAACTGGTGTTATTTGTTTCAGTTCTACTATTTTCTTAAATAACTTTCTGATAGAAGAGCTTGATGACTTAATTATTTTAAATCCACAGTCACTGTAGATGGAGGCTGATATTCTGACTGTTCTTAGTAATTAAGTCGCTTATGCTGATTTGTGCCACTTGTTATTAGTTATGGGAATTTAAATTATGTTAGTTTGTATACTACTATAATATATTGGGGCAGAAAAATCAGCTAGTTCATTTCTTCATTATATTTGTTTAGAGAAATTTTAATTGAGTTGTTAATTTGCAGCTGTAAAAAAGATTTGTAAGCCTATCAGATTCTCCCTGGTTTGGACGCTGAATAGTGTGCAGTCATCAAAAAATGATGATCATTCTTTGTATCGTCAGAAGGTCTTACCTTCCCTGTTTCCCTGGAAAAGAACATTATTTTGGAGACGTTTTGTGCAGGATCCAGTTTCCATTTCCAATAATAGCTCTTTATCTGCGATTAGGTACGTTAGCATGGGACGTGCTTGTATTACTGCAGCTACTTTCAGTTTTATGATAGATGTATTAATTGTCCAAGCAAATGATATCATTACTCTTTCAGTCGAAAATTGCTGCTGCTGAGAAAGAGAGATACAGTTTATACAAGGTCAAACCATGGATTTTCACTCCGAAAATATAAAGTATTAAGTGTTGGTGGCTCTAGTCTAAAATGGTCGAAATCCATTGAAAATCGCTCAAAGAAAGTTAATGAGGTTAGACTAACGCACAATAGCAGATCATCTTATATTTTTTTGAAATGTGTAACATTTTTAAGCCAAGTAATGGTTGATTGCAAATGAAATTTTCTTTGTACCTGTTAATCAATATCATTTTCGTTGTATATTATAGGAAGCTACATTGGCGGTTGCTGCAGTTGAGAAGAAGAGGCAAGAAAATGTTGCTGAGTCATTTGCTTCTGAGACAAAGATCAGGGTTCGCTCTTGCAGTAAGTCACTTAGTAGTATTAATTCTCAGGATGTATCCTTCAGTGTGCTTCTGTTAATGATGCTTTAATGATTAAGCTCTGTAATTGCAATTCAATGATCTTGAGGTTCTGAATGACCTATTATTTTTATTTTATTATTCATTATTATTTTTTTTATATTTGCAGGAGAACGCATATTTCGCATTGGTTCGGTTCGCTACAAAATGGATTCTTCAAGACGGACCCTTCAGAGGATATCAGGTTACAATGGTCTTTTTTCCTTCTTCTATTCCACGTTTACATATTAAAATCTCTGTTTACATTCCTAAATTCGCGGTGATGAAAGTTGAACCGTATGTTTCTTTGACTCACATGCTGCCAACTAACTAACTACATAATGAACTCTACGTTTGTTGGTCTTGTGACTTTTTATAATCTGCATAGATGACAGCTCACCATGTGCTGCTGCTCCCACTTTGGAAAAGAATGCCAAGAAATCTTATATTCCAAGGAGATTAGTGATCGGCAATGATGAGTATGTTTATGTATATTTTCAATCTATTACATCTCTATTTTACTCTGCTCCCCACTTCTCTTTCCTTTCCTTCTATGAGGAGCTTCTCTGCTGTTCATACTGGATACTGTTAGCAAATATGCTTTTTCATAAAGTTCTGCTTATCTACAGAATTAATGTGATTGGGTGTAAACGGATTCAATGTTGGCAGATATGTTCGAATCGGCAATGGCAACCAGCTTATTAGAGATCCAAAGAGACGAGCTCGTGTTTTGGCAAGTGAAAAAGTAAGGTGGAGCTTGCACACAGCCAGATTGCGGTTAGCTAGAAAGCGGAAGTATTGTCAGTTTTTTACAAGATTTGGCAAATGCAACAAGGATAATGGGAAATGTCCGTATATTCATGATCCCTCCAAAATTGCTGTCTGCACAAAGTTTCTGAAGGGTTTATGTTCCAATTCTGACTGCAAATTGACTCATAAGGTTTTTGATGGATCTGATTGATAAGTCTACCCAAGGGGTTGGGATATTTTTACTTGTTTCAATGATATTTTTTTAAAAATAAATTACATTTATCTGTGATTTCTTTTTCATGCAGGTCATTCCAGAACGAATGCCTGATTGCTCTTATTTCTTGCAAGGTGTTTTAGTTTGCTATCCTGTGCTTTTTTCAAACTACTTAACACACACAGAATTCTAACGAGTTTGCTGTAGGTTTATGCACCAACAAGAATTGTCCATACAGGCATGTACATGTGAATCCAAATGCCTCTACTTGTGAAGGATTTCTTAAGGGCTATTGTGCTGATGGTGATGAGGTAATGTATTCATATAAATTGCCCATTGTTAGGCTCTTCTGAAATTTTTGTTCTTGGGTATGTATCCATTCTGTTCAATCATATGGTTTGTTATGTTTCCGATTTGATTCCAGTCATTTATTTGGTCCTTTTTGAGAGGATGAGTCTGTGGCAACCATCAATGTCAAAACTAGACTCCCTTCCATGCATCTTTTGCCCTGAAGAGGGACTTGAAACTCCCATACCATCTTTCGGACAAAGAAGCCTGAAATATGAGATTTAAAAAGAATGAGAAATCATAAGTACTGTTTATTCCCTTTCTTAAAGATGTGGGTTGACAAAACCTAAAGCAGCTCTACATTTTGTTCATAGTAAATGCATGGATTACAGCACTACATTTTTTTTTTTTAAAGTAGAAAAGATTACACTGTTGTGTGATTTGTTTGTGAAAACATTTTTTCCCTCCCTCTTTATCTACGCACTGCACACAAACCCACACTAATTTGAGTAAGTAAATGGAATACATCTCTGCTCTCAGTGTCGGAAAAAGCACAGCTATGTCTGCCCTACTTTCAAAGCAACAGGCTCCTGTGCTCTAGGAGTCAATTGCAGGCTTCATCACCCAAAAAGCCGAAGCAAGGGAAAAAAAAGCAGACGATCAAGGAAACAGAAGAACACTCATGGGCGCTACTTTGGTTCTATGCTTGTTGAGGACTCTGAGTCTCAGACAGCAATGTCAGAAAGGCCCTCTATACAAGATAATGGTAATCTGTTTGTTGAAGGGAAGCCTGTGGATTATATTGGCCTTGATGTAAGTGACAAAGAAGCTGGGGAAACTAATGATGCATTACATGAGCTGTTGGATTTCAATGACAGCGATGCCTCAGAGTTACAATTAGATGATCTTGATGAGCTCATCAAACCCATTCGTATAATGAGCAGTCACACTAGTTCTTATTCTACCAGGTGAACTACTTTTGTGGATTGGTTTGTTCCCTTAAGAGATGGTTGTGTTCCCTCATTCTTGTACACTCACCCGGGAAGTTACTTGAGATGGCACAAACCTTCTTTCGGATGAAGATCAAAACAGATGGTGAGTTGAGACAATCCTGATCAGGCTGCTTGTGGGGACATCTTTAGATGCTTTTTGGGATCTTACTAGGGCAGTTTTTGTTGTTTTTCTTGTAATGCATGTATACTTTTTTTATTTTTTTACTTTAAATTTCTCATGATGTACATATGTATATTACAAATTAAGGAGAATTAGAAATGAAATGAAATAATGTTACAAAAGCTTTTTGGAGTGTTTACTTTCCTTCTCATCAGCAAAATTGTGGTTTTGGATTCAGTTTAGCTTTGTTATGGCTTTCTTGTTGATTTGAATTTAAAACAAAACAGACACAATAATTTTTGGATCGTGTTAAGCTGCGGCTGCCGGCGGTGTCCCCATGGAAGGGAGGAAATTGGGAATGGGATATCGAAAAGGATAACAATCACAATCTAAGATGAGCTTCTCTTATAAAAATTAAAGATTCAACTAAAACCAAAATATATAGACTGTAAATGATTTCACGAGAATTGATGTGCATTTTTTTTGTATGTTACGTACTAACTAAGAATCCATAAGAAAACAAAATATATTTATGGTAATATTTCGTCATATGTTCACCACCACACACCGAGCTAAATGAAAACAAAGGCACCTTATCCAAAAAAAAAAAAAACAAAAAACAGAGGAAAAAGAAAAGGATCCCAATTCCGCTAGCCTTTTGCCAAAAACTCCTATGACTCGGGTTCTGAAAAGGAGCTGTCCCACGCTAAGCTACACACACAAGTTATAAAATGGCCGTAACTTCCATTAACATGGCTTCTGCAAAATTCTCAATGTTGGGATGGATTGGAGGGAAAAGGGAGCTGAAAAAGAAGAGGGTAATATCGATTTCAGCTCAGCAACAAGCTGAAGTTGAAGAGTCACAATCACAGCGAGTGAAGGAGAATGAAGGTCAAGCTCAGCTGAAGCAGCAGCAGACGCCGTTGAGGCCAGTGGAGCCACAGACAAATGTAAGGAGCAAAAACATGAGCAGAGAATATGGAGGGCAGTGGCTGAGCTGTGCCACGAGACATGTGAGGATTTACGCCGCATATATTGATCCTGAAACCTGGGAATTTGATCAAACACAGATGGATAAGCTCACTCTTATTTTGGATCCCACTAAAGAATTTGTGTGGACTGATGAGAGTTGCAATAAGGTTTTTGCTTATTTCCAGGAGCTTGTTGATCACTATGAGGTATCATTCATACAAACTAATCAAATCCTATGATTCTAACATTGTTTGTGAAATTGGAAATCAACTGAGGCTGATTAGTTCTATATAAAATTAGAGCTGAAACTTTTAAGAAATTAAATGAAACTAAAGCCAAAATCACATCGAATTTTTAATTCTGTTTCTTAAAACAACTATATGTATTGTATCCATATCGAAGAGGATAACTTTCCCAATACAAGATAAATAACAAATCCACCTCATCTATCATCCCGAATGAACATTTACAATAGCTCTCAACTATGTTTCTTTTGTTAATTCCCTGTTCTGCCTTCACTGAGAACTGATGAATGTTGCAGGGCGCCCTGTTGACGGAATACACGCTCCGGCTGATCGGTTCTGATTTAGAGCATTACATACGGAAGCTGCTATATGATGGGGAGATTAAATACAACATGGATGCAAGGGTACTAAACTTCAGCATGGGGAAGCCCCGTATCATGTTCAATAACAATGAACTCCCAACTCAAGACGTTGCACGGTGATAGATTCAGGATCTTATAGAAATAGGTAGTGAAATCAAAGCCAATATATCCAGATGTACCATGATGTTCCACAAGCATTCAAAGAGTTTCTCCAAGTGGCCTCTGTCCCTCAAGATAATGCAAAAATGCATCCTGTAGAAAACCTTCACGATACAGGCTTGGTTGTCATGCACTTCGTTTTTTTTGCTTACTGCTTGCTAGGTCTTATACCCTTATCTTGTTGTGATTTATATAGAAATCTGAATTGAAGGCAAAATTTTTTAAGTCGGCGGAAGTATGCTTAAACATTCTGAGTCCAACCAAGGCTTGAATTGTCCTTCATGAGACAAATTCTGGAAAAAAAAAATTCCAAAGTTATCAATCAGTGAATGCAACAATTTAGGTTTCACAGCATATGCATGTCAACTGTGGGCACTCGAATAAAGAAATATACGTACACACGCAGGTATAAGAATGCATGTCTGCAACACTGAAAAAACCGTCCATCTTGATGGATCATGATTAAATGCAAAAAGGCAAAATGAAAGCAATGAAAATCCACACAAGTCCATTTCAAAATTTTCAACATAGACTTCAATTAAATTTATTGCAGTCATCACTCATCAACATGTATTAATACGGTATGGTCTAGCTGGGCATTTGATTCATAGAAGTTCAAAAAAAAAAAAAATTCAATCATTCTATGATAACATAAGAAAAATAACTAATACAAGATCAGGATGTTGGTAAATTGTGTATTTGCATTTAACAACTAGCTAACCTTAATCATTTTTTCACATCACTCCTTTAAATTATCATTACAAGTTGTAAAACTGAAATCAAGCACTCACCTGCAGATAATAGAAAAGTCCACGTAGGAGATTCAAAATTCTAGGTTTATCACGATGAGCCTGATCAACTAATGCTGCAAGATCTGAAATATGTATCAGAAATCAATTAGTAGGCTTAATATTCTACAAGAAACTACAATTTAATAAGAAGCAAATTTGATGTGTGTGGAAAAAGAAAAGGCATTTGCAAAGCCTCAGAAAACAAATGCATATGAATAGGCCTACCCGGATAGTAATCAAGATATGATTTGCCATCAGAATCAAGCCGTTCACCATCATGTTCCAGTGGCTTTCGGCAAGATGCTTCTAGCATATGTCTATTGCACTCCTTTCTGTCATAAGGCTTTTGGAGAACTTCTTTAAGCTTCTCTCTGAATTCATATTGGCTGCTTCTTGCAATAATTTCTCTGCAGCCTTCATCACCTATAGCAACCTTTTTATTGGTGAAACGCAGAAACAATACACAAAACAAAAATGATCCAGATTTAGAAATCAGAAACATACAATATCAATTTTTAAGAAAATAATTGAGAAATTCGAATAAGAAAACAAAAGTAGCTACAACAGGGAAAAAAAAAACTTACAAATAAAGTATCATTTTCATCTGAAAATGGATTATGGTCCAACACAACAACTTCTGAATCAGAATCACTCTCCGCATACACAACTTCTTTACCACCGTTAGAAGCATATACCATATGTTGACCATCCTTCACAAATTTCATAAATTCTAGAAAGCTCTCATCTGACAACTCAGACATACCCTCATTACTTTTTCTTTTCAATTTACTCCTCAAAGTTTGTCTGAAGCACTCAGTTTTTCTTCCCCTTGAATTGCTCCCTAGAGCCTTTCTTGGGCTCTCTGTCTGTCTTGTCCCTAAATTACTCCTACAAGGCAGTCTTGGGCTCTTGGTCTTTTGTCTTCTGGAGTTACTCCCCAAAACCCTTCCCGAGTTCTCCAGTTTTTTTCTCCCTATAGTACTCCTTTGAACTCTCCTTGAGCTTTCACACTTTTTTCTCCCTAAATTGTTCCTCAAAACTGTTTCTGGATTCTCATACTTTACAACTATAGATGTCT
Source organism: Luvunga scandens (assembly GCA_030449905.1). Lineage (NCBI taxonomy): Eukaryota > Viridiplantae > Streptophyta > Magnoliopsida > Sapindales > Rutaceae > Luvunga > Luvunga scandens. The sequence continues at coordinate 2,367,829 of JASUUG010000798.1, read as the reverse complement.
CGTTATCAGAATTATCAGAAGCAAGCTCAAGTACATATGATTTCCTATCTTTTTTTAAATGATTAAGGAACATGAAATAATGAGGATCAAAAACATCGCTGAAGTTGTCCTCATCATTACTGCCACCAGAATAATCCACACACCATTTCCCCCCTTTTTTTAAATTATCAAGGACCATAAAATAATCAGCATCAGGTACATCTTTAATGTTATCACCACCACCACCACCATCATCAGAATAGTAGATGCACCCAGCATCAGTACCACCAACAACATCAAAATCAAGATTCCATTCCCAATAATTCAAATACTGATCATAATCTGAATCAACATTCACTACTTCTACAGGAGCATCATTATTTCTGTTACTTTGGTTTACAGTTTTCTTCAGAGCCTTACGGCTACTAGAACTGAGGCCAAGGTTTAAGCGTCTCTGCTTCCATCGCCTACCCAACCTCAAGTCAAGTGCAAATTCAGAATCTCCCTCTTTGAGTTTCCCAACTGAATCACCGGCATTCTTACCCCTTGAAACCAGCCCCATCCTATCTATTTTCCAATTTCTCAACAAATTATTCCCCTCACTCAATGCAAACTCCCCTAAAAAAGAAAAAATCGAGCTTCTTAGTTCTGTTTGAAACTGGCTGCCAAAAAAAAAAAAAAAGAGACCAACACCAAGCACACACAAATATCTACAACGCAAGAGTATACGCTTAAATAATGTGCTAACAAATAGAAAAAGAGCTGACACAACAGAAAAAGCCAAGAATACCACATAAACGACATTTATGATTCACTCAAAATAAAGCTGCCGCATCAAACATAATTAACAAAATTAAAGTTGTAGAAATGCAAAAATTTAAAAACGGACCTGAAACGATCCACTTGTTGCTGATAATAACAGCAACGTTAAAAGCCCACCATTAAAGACTCGGTAACAGGTCTTCGGGTTTGTCACTTACAATTTCGATACTTGCTTAAATGTCAAACGTCAAAAATCCGAATTCTTCAGGCCTGAGCTACAGTTCAGTTCATATGTACTTCTTATATTAGTCCCTCAGTTTTTGTTTTTCCTTTCATTTCTTGCCCGAAATGACGATCCTGCCCTTCCATTTTTATCGCACCTGAGTCTCTGTCATCACATTGCCCGACTTGACATGTTCCGATTTTTTGTACGACATTTCATACAACTTTTATTCCAAAGTATAAATTTTGAGACTTGTCATATAAATTTTTAAGTCTTGTATGACATGTTGGTGTTTTATCAGCAATGACGCTCAATTTTTCTTCAATTATACGATTGCCCGCCACTTCATATGGTTATCAGTGGCGGTTCAGCTGTCACAACAGGGAGTTTAAATTGTTTAATAAATACTTATTGTTGTTAAATTATTTAATAAATTTTGATAGTCGTGCCTTAAAAATTAATTAGTTTAATTTTATATTTATATGATAAAAAATTTATAATATTTTTACTGTTCTTATCAAAATTATCAGTATTTAACTTATATTTATTGCATGTTATTAAATTGGCTGAAAACTCCACACTCACACTAATTCTAAACAGAACTCCATCAAGGTCTCAGCCAGCATATTTTCTAATATATATTTTTTTCTCTGTTTTCTTCTATAGTTTTGTTCTTGGAATATTTACCGAACCTTTATCAATCCAACTATGTGTCAGGAAAAAGAATATTAGTAACAATCTTGAATTGGTATTTTTAATAAATAAAAAAGAAAAAAAAATAAAGAAAATAACTTCACAAGCAAAGAATATAAATTTTGGAATGGAGAAGCCACGCATTTTGTTCAATAACGAGTTCTAGCCTCAAGATGCTGTGCAGTCATGTACAAGGATCATACAAAAAGGTTATAAAAATATTGTCGGAAATGGCTTGAGTCCCTCGAATTGCTGCAAAAAAATGCACCCCCCTCTACAAAACCTTCAAGACCAGAGCCGGGTCGTTGTTACTTGTTATAGACATTGTTGTAGTTGCGGAAAACTTTACAACTGGATCACTCCCATTGCACATATTGATTTGCAACATTAAACAGAGGTAGAGGCCTTAAGTGGAACTGGCGGTAAAGTGCTTAAACATGATGAGTCCAACCACGGCTTAAATGATCCTTCACGAGCCACATTCTGAAAAAACATATTCCTAATAATCAGTAAATTCTGTCATTCAGGTTTCACAATATTACAATAATGAAATTTTGAATCTATGCAAGGGCATTAGAGATTCAATCAATTTATGAAATCATTAAAATGAATAAGAAACATTACAGTATCGATCCTTTAAATTAATAAAAAAAAAATTACCATTGCCAGTTGTAACCTGAAACAGAAAGCACTCACCTGCAACCAATAGAAAAATCCTCGCAAGAGATTCAAAATTCTACAGTTATCACATTGAGCCAAATTAATAGCAGATGCAAGATCTGCAAAATAGGAAAACAATTAGTATAACAAGCTCCAATTTAACTGCAAATGACTAATATAATTAAAAGGACGTGAACCAAAGTCTTCCAAAACCATGCTAGCCTATTCCAAAAAGGGCAGTCCAATAGACATGACGGAAAGACTAGCAAATACTACAAATGAAATCCTCACCAAAGGGCCTAATGAAGAGATAGAGTTACCTCCAAAGGCAATGACAAAAAACAAACAGAGAATTGGAGATCCAGGGCACTGATACTCATCATCAATCTATCTTGTCAAGGATGCTCAGTATTCTAATCATAAAATTGCAGTACATGTTTGCAAGTACAAACCCCCATGAACCAAAGTCTTCCAAAACCATGCTAGCCTATTCCAAAAAGGGCAGTCTAATAGACATAACGGAAAGACTAGCAAACACTACAAATGAAATCCTCACCAAAGGGCCTAATGAAGAGATAGAGTTACCTCCAAAGGCAATGACAAAAAACAAACAGAGAATTGGAGATCCAGGGCACTGATACTCATCATCAATCTATCTTGTCAAGGATGCTCAGTATTCTAATCATAAAATTGCAGTACATGTTTGCAAGTACAAACCCCGATCCTACTATCTGATACTATACATTTAACATATTGGATGTACTTTTATAATAACAATTGTTGCTTGACAACTACAATCAAGAATTTAATTTATTGAACGTAATGTAGGGATGTCTAATTCTTTTTAAATTTGTGGTGTCATTATTGCTATTACTTAATAGAAAAGAGAAACATCTTTTGGGTTTGGATTGAGAAGCATATTCAATATGTGAATGTGTGAAGAAAATAGCATTCGCAAAACTTGAGAAAACCAATGGATATCACTAAACTTACCACTGTGCAACTGAAGATACGATTTACCATTAGAATCAAGTGGATATGATTTATTCTGAAACCGCAATATTCGAACACCTTGCAGTGGTCTTTGGTGAGATGCATCTTGCCAAAGCTTTTCATATTCCTGTCTGTCATAAGGCTTCTGAAGAATTTCCATAAGCTCAGTTCTGAATATGGATCTCTTACTTCCACTAAGATTTTCACTGCATTCCTCACCATCTAGATCAATAACCTATTTGTTTGCAAAACAAAAAAAATAGTACTAACAGCGAAAAGGAAAAAACTTAGAAAATCAGAAACATGAAAATTTGAGTTTTTAATAAATGAAAGCAAATAAAAATAAAAAGATTAAACCAACAGTACGAAATGATACATACCAAAGGAGTAGGCACCAAGTCAGAAAATGGATTTGCGTCCAATATCATAACTTCTGATTCAGAATCACTCTCTTCATATGTGACTTTTTTACCACCTTCAGGTGTGTATTCCACATGTTGACCATTCTCCAGAAATTTCAGAAATTCTTGATAGCTTTCATCCACCAAATCAAACTGTACCCCACGATTGCACTGGCTCTTAGCAGAATTAGTAGTCTCCGGGCTCTGGCTTTTGATTGAACCAACAGGATCTTTAGCTTCCTCTCCAGCTTCTGAATGAGAATCACTTTCCTCATATATATCTTTTTTCTCTCCTTCCAGAGTACATTCCAAATGTCGACCTTCTTTGACAGATTTCAAAAATTCTAAATAATTTTCATCCCACAAATCAGTTGTCGCAGCATGTTTTTTCTGGTGCTTGACAGAATTAGATGCCTTTGGGCTGTGCCTTTTGCTTGAACTACCATTTTCTACAGGAGAAACAGGATCTTCAGCCTCCTCTTCTTCTGCTTCAGATTTTGCCCCATGTTTAAACTGGGCCTTGGCATTAGCTGCCTCTGGGATGTGTCTTTTTCTTGGACGACCATGTTCTGCAGAAGAAAGAGGATCATCAACCTTGTCTTCTGCTCTTTCCTCAGAAGGATATTCTGAATCTTTAAAACATATAAGAAATTCTTGAAAGCTTTCATCAATCAAATCAGATTTTAACCCATGGTTGAACTGGTGCTTGGCGTTGGCTGCCTCTGGGATGTGTCTTTTTCTTGGACAACTATTTTCTGCAGAAGAAGCAGGATTTTCGGCTTCCTTCTCTACTTCTGAATCTGAATCACTCTCCTCATATACAATTTTTTTGCCACCTTTAGGTCTCCATACCATATGCAGGCCATCATCCTTCATGAACCTCAGAAATTCTTTGAACTTTTCGTCCTCTAAGTCATCATTCTCTACCCCACAGTTGCACTGATGACTGGCAGCATTAGTAGCCTTTGGACTATGCCTACTGCTTGAACAACCATTTTCATTACTTGAGCACTGGTAATTTTGGCTTCTAATATCCCTCAAAATTCTTGGGACCCGAGTCTTATCTTTCTTCACATCAGGCACAAGACCAGGATTCTCACAATCTTTTCTCGATGATTTACTCCTCAAAATCCTTTTAGTACTTTCTGACCTTTTTGAATTCCCAGTCTTTACTCTACCAGAGTTGCTCCGCAGAGTCCTTTTCAGAGGCTCAGTCTTTTCCCTGTTTAACTGACTCTTCAAAGCATCCTCAGTTCTAATTTTCCCTTGTTTCTGATCCCTGTCAACTGCATTACTTAAACCACCACCGTTCTCACACTCTACAACTATGGGTGTCTCATTATCCAAAGCAAGTTCAAGTAAATATGATTTCCTATCTTCTTTTAGATTAGCCAAGAACGTCATATAATGGGGATCAAAAGCACTCTCGAAGTCGTTATCATCAGCATGACCCACACGCCTAGCATCAGTATCAACACTCAGTTCCACATCATCCAAAAGCTGCTCAGAATCTGAATCAACCATAACTATATCTACAGTTGCATAACTATTATTTCCATTACTCCGGTGCTTGGTTTTCTTTGGAGTTGCATTGATCCCAAAATTTCCACAGCCAATGCGTCTCCGCTTCCATCTCCTAGCCAACCTCAAATCAGAGTAAAAATCAACCTCTTCACCTCCCACTGTCCCATCCAAATCACCGGCATTCTTATTCCTAGAACGAAACGCCATTCTATCTTATAGACAAAACCCTCGTCTCAAATTCAAATCACATAACATCCTCCTTCTATCAATGCACACTCTGCAAAATTTAAATAAAAAGAAAAAGAAAATTCTTTTCTATAGTATGCTGGAAACCCGAAAACCAAGGGAAACAAAATTATGCCTTCATGAACAACTAATAATGTTACTTATATGCTGCTGTCAAACTGAGAAATTGATAAAACAAAAAAAAAATAAAAATAAAAGATAATTACAAATAAATTCACGATTATGCGCAGCAAAACAACCAGTGGGAGATGATAATGTAATCCCTAGAAACCACAAATTCTAAAAAAAGGAAAGTGTTTTACAACTCAGGAAAGAGAAAATCTTCAAAAGCTGAGTAATCAAACGACGAGAGAGTTAACGCTCTGTAGTAGTGGTAAATAGTAATTCTAACTGCTAGAGTTATTGGGAATCTATAACGAATCTACAACGAATGTGGGAACATTTGATATATCTGGACCGGATCTTAAATGATCCGAAAACGTCAACATGTTTGATTGTGGGCTCTGTTTTACGCTTCGCTCAGTGGGCCCGGAAGGCTGGAGGTCCACAGGCCAACTGATGCGACTTGCAACATTTTTTTTTTTGAAAAAATAAAACAGCCCAAAAAAAAAAAAAAAGAATGAAAAGGAAAAACGAATTTTGATCGATAATATGCCTACATGCATCTAGCATATGCTTTAAATTAAACCACTGAAGTTTTGTTGGAGCATCGCGGAAAAACGAAGTGGACAGAGACAGACAATAATTATATAAACACGTAGCTTGTGTTTAAAGGGAGTCTGCTAAAAGGAACAATCTTTTTACTCAACACTTGCACTGCACAGACAGCTCACCGATTCTCTTTCTGATGTACATTTTGCTGTAGTTTGTCAGTTACTGTCATATGGCCAACGGCTGATATTATTGTAATTGGGATCTTGTGTTAACTTTAGATGTAATTCGCATTTTTTACGAACATAAAACTCATCATATGTTACCAACTTCTACAAAGTTGTCACACGACCATTCTGTTACTGTGTTACGTTTCCAGAAGATCTTGGTAGTTATGCTCCGTTATAGAACTCAGTTTTTGTCTAAGCGGATATAAGTGACTATTAAGTGACTAACTGTACACGTAATTGTGAGTAATCGTCGGTTTTGTTTTTTATCTTTTAGATTTTCAGAATTCAGAGATAATTCGAGTGTAAAGATCAGATAATGATATTCTTCTTACTTTTTTATCTTGTAGAATAGAATATCAATAATACTACACCTCTTAATTCATGATCTCAAATCATCAACCGTATGGTATTTTGTTTTAGTGAATAAAAAACAAATTAATGCTTAATTAAGTAATAAACTTCTCGTAAAACGCAAGCCGTTCGGTGACAAATTGGAACAAACAGAGGTCAGTTTATTCCGCTTCCAGATCCACATCGCCAGCTCGAATATATCGGCTCTAATTACGTAAACGTGACCAGTTACCAGTCATCACCAGTTGTGCTTATAATAAAATATTACACCATAATCAATTCAATTCAATTGCAGGAACGAAACATTTTTGGAGAGGCATCGTTTTGTTTCTTCATTCATAATCATAGCATTACGGAACATGGCTTCAACGGTCGATTCAGTCGCTGAGCAGCTCTCCAAGCTAGGCATCGACGGCGCTTTTGCGGATTCCGCCCCTAATCTTAAGAAAAATCTTCATCTCTTATCTCCAGAACAGGTACACGTAATGTTAAAATTTTATCCCTTTTTTTTTTTGGTTTCTGGATTGGGAGTTTGTTTATTGTGATTTGAATTTTGCGGTGTTATCAGGTTGAATTAGCGAAGATGCTGATGGAGATGGGACAGAGTCATTTGTTTGAGCAGTGGGCGGCGCCTGGAGTTGATGACAATGAGAAAAAAGCCTTCTTTGATCAGGTATTTGTTTCTATTTTTTTTTTTTTTTGAATTTGGTAGGCAGTTGAATCCAATCTGTAGATAAAAATTTTGAATATTTGATGAGGCTGAAAGTATTTGTTTTGAATGCGTTAAATATATGTACTGTTATTATTCAGATGATGAGGTCAGAACTTTTATCAACTTTCCACGTTTATTTTTAAACTAACTCTAGAATAAATAATGAGATTCATGGAAGCAAATGAAGGCAGAGGAGGGAAAAAAAACCTCTGCTCTGAATCTAATCTCTAATTAATAGAAAACTTTTTCTTATATTTTTTGTTTTTGGTTTATTTTAGGTGGCTAAGCTTAACTCAAGCTATCCTGGTGGTTTGAAATCGTACATTAAAACTGCTAGAGAACTTTTAGCAGACTCAAAGGCTGGGAAGAATCCTTTTGATGGCTTCACACCTTCTGTAAGTAAATAAATTTGTGTTTGCTAACTTTTGAGCTTTTCTCTCTTTTGATATATTTGATGGTTTAATCTGCTGAGAGTTATGTATAAGTTTAGAACAGGCGTCGATTTTCAGTTGCTAATAGTATGTAACTTTCCCACCAAGTTAGGTACCAACCTTAATGCTGCAATGGTTCTTCAATCTTCCATTCCTTTACATGTTTTTAGCCTTTCATTTTCAAGAACACGAAAGAAGTTTTACAAACTGGAATTCCCTGTACCTGTGTATGCACCTCTCTGGTTAAGCAGATTGTGCAATTTGCATTTCTGGAGGCAATATCTCTTTGTTATCATATTCTCTGCAACATCACTTCTCTGTGAAAATACGCAGAATATTACTCTTCCTATAAGTACTCAATCAGTCACTCTTCAGTGTATGAGGCCTGTTCCTAGCTCATAATTCAAATTGTTTTGTAAGATGTTTGATTCCATCATTGTGAGCAGTATACTAAAGTAAAAAATTGGGCTGATTTGGGGTGATTATTTTGCAGGTTCCAACTGGAGAAGTTTTGAAATTCGGTGAAGATACCTTTATCAATTATGAGCAGACAGGTGTCAAAGAAGCGAAGAATGCTGCCTTTGTTCTTGTTGCAGGTGGGCTTGGGGAACGTCTTGGATACAATGGAATTAAGGTACATAATTTATCATTCTATATGGGCAATTAATATTTGATTAACTGGTATTTGTATTTGTAATACCGGATAATTTTAATCCTCCTCTGCGAAATTTGTTTTACATTATTATATCTTCTGGTTTTATCTCATCTTGTTTCTGGTTGGAGCATTCCTCAGATACACGGGAAACACTAATCTTATCCTTCATTGTCACATCACTCGTCTATCATGAAATTTCCGAATTGATTTACTATAGTTTTGTAGACATGCTTGTTGATCCAACATTCCTGAACATCAAACACGGCCAACCTCTAGTATATTTGATAGATATCAATGTCAAGCTGCTCCTGCTTAATAATTCATTCATCTTTAAATTGAATTGAATTTGTTCTGACACATATAACTGTTATCTTTTTATAATCTTGCAGGTGGCTCTACCAGCAGAAACCACTACTGGAACATGTTTCTTACAGAACTACATTGAGTGCATTTTGGCTCTTCAGGAATCGAGCTGTAGACTTGCTGAAGGTTTGTCACCTTTGCAATTTGCAAGCTGGTTATGATATAAATAGTGACTGTCCAGTTACACATGCCAGTGTGATTGGATATGGGATGATAAGTATGCAATTATGAATCATAGTTGATTGTTAAAACTGATGGGCTCAATTAATCGACATATTTGCACAATGATCTTTCCAAGACTGCAACAAGGATTAACAACCTAAGGTATCTGCTTTGTTTTGGGGAACTTTACCACAATCTTTGATTATGATGAGTTAGCTCCCTCTCCTTTGCATTTTGCTAGCATCTCCAAGAACAGCCAAATTAGGTAAAATGTTTATGTTTCAAATGACCTCATTCATATTAATTGAGATGAAAAGACCAGCAAGTTTAGTACAAGACCTGGGATTAAAAAAATAAATAAATAAACAATTAAAAAAAAAAACTTGTGATTCAGTGAGCAATTTACCCACTTCTAATATTAATGCCGCTGTAAGTGAAGAATGGTCAACCTTCATGCTTCTCTCAAGCAACAACATCTACTTTAAATTTGTAGGAAAGTGCCGAGAGATTCCTTTTGCTATCATGACATCAGATGATACAAATTCACGCACTCAAAAGCTTTTGGAATCAAACTCTTACTTTGGAATGAAACCTACACAAGTAAAACTTCTGAAGCAGGTAAATCATTGTTTCCTGATATGTGCATATCTATAAATTGAATGTGTTGTTACTATATAAAGGAAATGTCTACTACAATCATAGAACTAGTCTGTTGAAATGTATTCCAGGAAAAAGTTGCATGTTTAGATGATAATGACGCAAGGCTTGCTATGGACCCTAAAAACAAGTACAGAATTCAGGTAACCTTGTGCATGTTCTTTAAAATAGTATGAAATTATTTTATGCTTTTGGATTTCAAGTCATAGGATTCATGTAGTCTCTCAACCTTAAATATTCAATTCATATTTGTTACCTGGTATTTTTTCTGTTTGTATAGACAAAACCACATGGCCATGGTGATGTACATGCACTTCTTTATTCTAGTGGCCTTTTAAAGGAATGGTACGTCTTCAATACCTACCGAAAGATCTATATTCATATGCTTCTACTTCAATAGTTATGATGCAATTGTCTGTAATCACTTGTTTATGTATCAGCGTGAGGATCTTTATCGTATTTTATTCTTATGTGTTACCTTTTCAGTAGCTGTTAGTTAAATTGGAACTTATGGCTATTAGTCTATTTTAAGCCACTACTTGAAAGCAAAATGATGTGCAGCTTATTATAAGATAAAAGGGAGTACCTTAAACCATGTCTTTTGTCGTTTCACTTAACTTCTGCATTTGAAGTATTAATTGATTTTATTACAATCTAAATAAATGATGCACAGTGTGGCTTCCTTGTATTCCAGAAACAGACACAAACTCTTTTTCAAAAAATATCCTGTGCAATTTGCATTTAATGGAATAGTCTTGCTACATATTACATACAATGAACTTTGATTCACCAATCTGCAATGATATGATTTTTCAGATGTGTTCCATCATATATTTTCAGGCATGATGCGGGTTTGAAATGGGTGCTGTTTTTCCAAGATACCAATGGATTGTTATTCAAGGTTAGTTGCTTTTGATTCTTGTTTATCTATCCTTTATTATCAAAAGAGTTATGCTTGGCTGGAAAATAAAAAGACCTACATATCAGGCAATTCCAGCAGCACTGGGTGTGAGTGCTACCAAACAGTACCATGTTAACTCTCTTGCTGTTCCACGCAAAGCGAAAGAGGCTATTGGAGGCATAACCAGACTCACACATGCTGATGGTATGTTATAGAAGAAATGCTATGGTTTGAACTAGATAAAAACAGGAGCATTTACTTGACAACCATTGCCCATCTTTATCCTCATTTGTCTGGCCAAAGTTAACACTTTCTGTTACTGTTGACAAGAAGTTGGGAAAATGCATTCGAAACTTTTAACTCTTTTGTGACGTCATTCTTACTGCTATTTTCTCGTGCTCCAAGATTTCTGTATGTATAAGCATAACAGCAATACCAACTGTGGTCTGCTGTGCCAGCAATATTATCCACATTTTAGCACTAATTATTAACATCTGAATTAAATTAAACTTCAGGGAGATCAATGGTGATCAATGTGGAGTACAATCAGCTAGATCCTCTGCTTCGAGCTACTGGATTTCCTGATGGAGATGTCAATTGTGAAACTGGCTATTCTCCGTTCCCAGGAAATATAAACCAGGTAGTTTTTGGTGTAAAATATTTATTTTTTGATTTTGCCTAAAAACATGACTATTAAGATGAATAATGTATACCAATGTTACTAAATTGAATCACTGCCAGAAATTTAGAGAAGTGTTGTACTAATATTTAATGAAAATGTTAAAAATATTTTATCACCCGCTATTGTGGGTTTTTCTCCATTACCTTTAATTTTTCGTCTCACATTAGCAGGTGATGGAATTCTGCTGATTATATCTGATACACCTATAAAATGATGCCACAACATCATTAACAATAGTGTATTGGTAATTATATCAGAGTTACCAATGTGTATTCTTTTGGTTGGCAAAGAATTTTTCCATGTGTATAGACTGTTTCATGCATAGACTTGGTGGCATATGTATTTTTAAACTTTTCTTTCTTCATTTATTTATTTTGCAGTTGATTTTGGAACTTGGTCCTTACATGGAGGAGCTCAAAAAAACTGGAGGTGCAATAAAGGAGTTTGTTAACCCAAAGTAATTATCTCTTTACTGCTGCATCTTATTGTAACTTCTGCTGTGGGGATGCTGGCATAGTGTTTACTGCTTGTCATAAATGAAGAACTTTGTTTATATAATTACTCTGCTCAAGAAGAATTTTACTTTGTGAAGCAGTTAAAGTTTAGCATAACATCAACAAGAAGGTTTTGATTTTGTAAGATTCCCAGCCAAGCTAAAGAAACCAGATTCAGCATTATTGCTTAATCATGTTCGAAAAGCTGTTCTGGAGCATGATTAGATATTTATCCTGAAATTATTTATCTTTGTTTTATTGTTTTCGTTGTTGCAGATATAAAGATGCTAGCAAAACTTCGTTCAAGTCCTCAACTAGACTTGAATGTATGATGCAAGACTATCCGAAAACATTGCCTCCATCTGCAAAGGTTGGATTTACGGTAAGTTATTTTACTGAGATTTGAGCAACCCAAACTCTGATTTTTTGGTCCTTGCGCTTGGGTCTTTAGTTCTCTTCGTGGACCAATCTTTTTACTTGCTGTCTATCAAGCATCACTTGTGACTTGGTTCTGTGATTATATCTGCTGCTTAGGTATCCTTATCAATGTTCTAATTATTGTTAAATGACCAATTATGATGGTACTTATTAGTTGATGGATACATGGCTGGCTTATGCACCAGTGAAGAACAATCCAGAGGATGCTGCTAAGGTAAATTCACTAAGATAAGTCTTAAATTGTTCCTGAAAGATAACTTGGGAGCATAGTTATGCTTCACTTGGACCACCTGCAAGGGTTTCTTTACGTTAATAAGTTGGGAATTGAAGTATTGGATAAAGAAATTGATAATGTAGAATATTTGAGAACTTTTTCTCACCCAGAAATAGTTTACTGGTCATATAACTTGTTTTAAGGACTGTAACTTACAGCACGCACAAAAACCACACAGGGGCCACCACTTGTTACTGTTCACGCGTGATTTTTGTGTGTGCTGTAAGTAACAGCAGCTGTAACTTAGCATTTGCCTTGTTTTTTAAAACTCTAATTGGTTTTTCTTGTAGGTCTTATAGGGATTTAAAATATGCACCAGAGTTTCAAGCCCTTTTATTTTATTTTTTTCTTTATTTTACTCAATGAAGGTGCCAAAGGGTAATCCATATCATAGTGCAACTTCTGGAGAGATGGCCATCTATCGTGCAAACAGTCTAGTCCTCAGAAAGGTTACAAGTCTATCTGTCTCTATTGCAAAAATTATTCTTTTGAACTTTTATGGTTTCTAATTCTATCTACATGTCAGGCTGGTGCCCAAGTGGATGATCCTGTGCAAGAGGTCTTCAACGGGCAAGAAGTAGAAGTCTGGCCTCGGCTCACATGGAAGCCGAAATGGGGGCTGACTTTTTCAGATATAAAAAATAAAGTTAGCGGAAGCTGCTCTGTTTCTCAAAAATCGACCATGGTAATTAAGGGCTGTAATGTCGTTCTAGAAGATCTCTCTTTGGATGGAGCTCTCATCATTGATTCTATTGACGATGCAGAGGTATGCTACATTAAGCCCATACTTCTAAAATATGGTGGACAAATTTGCAAAATAACCGAAACTGTCTAATGTGATGAAATTTGCCGTCATCCCATCTTATTACTTTTCCTAGACCATTTATGTAACCTTCACATTGACAGAACACCAATGGATTTGGTGCATCTAATTTTTTTAAACATATGTTCTGACACACAGGAGTTACGCGACCATCATCACTTCCCTTGTCACTTTGTTTTGAATCTTCCCCAAGTAAACTCAAATTGACTTATCCCATCATTAACATTTGTTTTCCGTCCAAATTGTAGTGTAATAGTGGCCTGTGGCCTGTTTAGTTGGGTACGAGGTGTCAATCTTGTGTGTATGTGTGAAGCCTGTGATTCTATTATTTTCTAATAAGCTGACACTTCAATAGGTGAGAGTAGGAGGTAAAGTGCAGAACAAGGGCTGGACACTTGAACCTGTTGACCACAAAGATCCTTCAGTGCCCGAGGAAATACGAATCCGGGGTTTCAAGATCAACAAACTTGAGCAGCTGGAAAAGAGTTATAGTGAGCCCGGCAAGTTTAGCTTGAAGCCTTGAAGTTTAACATACACATCGATACAACTATTCATCTAACATTTTGGGTCCAATTACGCTTTAGCTTGTAATAAGTTTTAAATCCCGTTATTCCTGGTGCCGGGATCTATGCCTTATTTCGCCTTGTGTAGTTATTCTGTAAAAGTTCCGTCTTCAAACCAGTTTTCCTCCTAGAGATTATGGCATGCGCCTATTTAGGTTAAAAATGTTGCATACTCTTCTCATTTTTTTCGGTTCTTTCTCATTCTAGACAAAGAATAAAATCTGTTCGTAGAGTGTCTGATTTATGTTCGAACCTTTTTTGACCGTGCGGTTTAAGCAGAAGGCGTGTAGTATGTTAATTGTATCAATGGTGTCACAAGTTATTCGTTACGTTATGCGAACTTACTGCATGAATTTGTGATCTGTAACGATGACTTACAAAATGTAACCAAAGTTTGCGGCTCCAATGTAAACATACCGTGAGGAAGACTCGAGTATGTTCCAATGCTTTGTCAACACGAAATACAAAAAGTCAACAGTTGGCGATGCATGATTAGAATCCTGCGAGTTATGTGTCTCGTTTTCTTCCGCGAGTGAAACTCGTGGCTCTTTATTGGGTCAGAACTCAGAAGGGGGACCTTCAAGAAGTTGGCTTTTAATACAGTCAAAGGCCTTTTTATTCGTTTGTTTATATTCTCTGGAGGAAAAATCAAAAAGACCAGACGAAATAAAAGAATGCCTATTCTCATTTACGAGGGCATACGCCGCCCAAATTATGGCACGAAGCAAGGAACATTGGCCGCATAACTAGAGTTAATCTAATCCTAAAATTGTATGGCATGTGAAGTTTCTTCCTTAATCGACGGCTAATGAAAATAACATATTACATATTCGAGATTCATTTTGATTTTGTTACAAATTAAAACAGAAATTTCGAATGAACAAACATATTACAAGAGCCCATCTTATGGACTATTGATAACGATTATAGACTTTGACATTATTCTATTAACCTTCGTGTTACACGGACAAATAAAAATACGGCACTTGTTCTTTTTATATTACCATAAGACTTGAATCGTATACACACTTGTTGCTCCCCACATCGCCATTTGATGCACCTATTGATAAGTGATTGACTTTAAAACGAATTTGCCCATTCGTAGTCTCCCGTAACTAATAAGAAATTACCCCATGTGCTTAGTAAATTATTAACAGGCTAACCATTAGAAATTTTGGTAATTAAAGCCATTATCGAGCTAGAGAATATTATTCTTTTTGTCACCTTCATTGAAACTTCCTCGTGACTTGCAAATTTTTTTCTTTTCCAATTTGATGTATTTATCTACAAGAAGTAAGGCAAGAATTACAACTTTTGTGCAGGCGCACCACCAAATTGAACAAAGCTTCAATTTCTTAATTCTATTGATGTCCTTTGGTGATCGCCCTACCAAAGATGTGTCCTCTTCGCACGGCTGACTTGCAAAGAATTTTCAAGCAGCTTGACAAAAATGGCGATGACCAGGTGAGCCTAGAGGAGCTTAATTGGCTTCTTGAGAGAATTGGAGTTTGTTTAAGCCTTGAAGAGCTTGAATCATTTGTGGGAAAATCAAGCCTGGATTTGAATGAATTCTTGTTCTTTTGGAAGTCCATATCAAAGCAAAACAATAATGAAGTTGATGATCGTGAGGTTAAGGATGAGATCAAAGGCGACGACCACGGCAACAACGATGATGGCGAGATCAGTGATCTTGTTGAGGCGTTTAATGTGTTTGATATGAATGGTGATGGGTTCATTTCTTGTGAAGAGCTTCAAAATGTTTTGTCAAGACTTGGATTATGGGACGAGAAGAGTGGCAAAGATTGCACGAGAATGATTTGTATGTATGATACAAATTTGGATGGGGTTCTTGATTTTGAAGAATTCAAGAACATGATGCTGCATTCAAATTCTTAATTCATTTTTCTGTATATATAAGATTGTGAGAAAGTTTGAGGATTCTTGCGATCAGGTTTCAACTTATCATCAGGACAAAATTTTGTTGCTTTTATTCTCCTAATTAATTTCTTTTCCAATATCAGCCTCAGCAAAGTTAAATACATATGTCGACTACTACCACACCTACCTAGCCACTACATTATCCTTCTCTTCTTTTGCTTGGTTTTCTTGTATCCATGTTATTTGATGCATGTATCCTACATATTGATAATATGGATTCGTGCTATGACATGATGTTGAGAAGGTCATATACTCACATTTACCATTCAAAAAGAAAAAAAAAAGAAAAAAAAGAGAGAAGATGTTCGTTTGTATATTACTGCTTTAATGTTAGGGACAAGATTAGGTTAGGCTTTAATAAGTTCATGAATGATTTAATCGAGAGATTAAAGTGTCGTTTTCTTAAAAAAATTATGTCAAGTGTTTTTATTTATTTATATATCTTCTGATCTTATTAATCATCTAGTTTTTAGATCGTTTTGAGATTATTTTTTAGAAGTTTAAAATAATTTTTAAAAAAATTATTTAACGCCAAAATTAAAAATTTTTAGGAACCACTTTTGGTGCCCGATTGTTGTAGTGTTTGGTAACGCCCATTGGGTTTGTGGCAGCATAAGCAAAACCCTACTTTTTTTTTTTTATTATTGTTGTTGTTATTATTATTATTATTAGTATTGAATATAAAAATTAATATTTAATATACACTTATATATTTTTTCTTCAAAACAATAACAATAGCCTAGAAACCTCATTTCCACAGGTCACGGGTAAACAGGCCCCACGTTGGAGATGGCATTTGCCGTCTAAATCTTGTGTTTCTGGAATTTTCGACAATCAATGATACGTTAATTTTCAGGGGATTGTGTCGGCTGAATCCTGAATGTATTCACATAACAAAAAATTTAGCTACTCAGTTTAAATAATCTTCCGATTTCTTAATTTTATTTTTTTTTTCAAAATGACCTTCCTTATGTAAAGCCTGACGATTTCATAGCAATCCCGAAATGGAATATATTTTTCAACTCTCTTGTGTTCACGTTTTATAGTCATTTTCTCAGTTATTGCCTTTGATAATTTATTCAAAACGGAAAGTTATAATTATATAACACGTAAAGTAAACGTACTAAATTATGTAATTTCGAAAATAGTAAAAAATTATAAATAAATAAATAAATGGAAGGTATCATTCTGAGAAGTTCTCTTGTGCAAGTCGTAAAATATCATATGACTTTGAAAATTTTACCATGTCAGACATCGACTCCTACAATTACAAATTTATCTGCCCATCCCAATCCCCATAATTCAAAAAAAATCTTTTTTTTTTTTTTGGTGTGCGTGTGTTTGTAAATTATTGGGTTGATTTTTCGAAGTCACTCACTCAGAAACGTCAAATCTGGAAATTAATAATTAACAGAGAATTAGACAAGTCTTAGGTCAGCTGCCAAGCAAGTTGATATGGAAAGTTTGATACCAATCCAAATTTTTATGCAAATTGCAAAATCAAGCAAATTCGTCCGTGCTAAACGCAGAAGGACTATTTTCACTTGTTTGTAAAATTTTGGAGGGTACCGAGCAGTCGTACTTTGGTCAATAAACCCGTACGGCTTGTCATGTAAGTACTTGTAAACTTGAGAGATAAAATTCGAAAAAAAAAAATGCTTTTCGAATTACGTGCATTTCGGTTTTAATTTTTTCTAATATTCCTAATACCCTTATAATTAAAGTTTTATTAATATTTATAATAAAAAAAATTGATCAAAACTTTTTTTAATAATTCAATTATAGTAAAGTCTAAAATTTGACCCTCGCTTAATATTTAGAAATATTTAATCTATTCTAAATGATACAGAAATAAGTAAACCCTTACTCAATATTATTAAGAGAGAAATTTAATCCTAACTATTTAAGTTTGTTTTAATACGTCGATTGATAACAGACTATGAGTCCATTAACTCGTTTAAGTTTATTTCAAATTATTACATTTCTATCTACGTACTTAATTTTGAAAGTCCAATAATTACAGACATAGTATTTTGTAAATATATACCCTAATCATATGTCTATGACTATGATTATTAATAACTTTACCTCACGAAGTGTGTAAATGTGGCTTAAGAGTCACCAAGTGTTAATCTCAACTACTCTGAGATTGGCAAGAATGTTTTATTTTTTAAATTCAGCGTACACGTGGAGGCCAATAAAGGGTATATTTTATTTACGAGAAGATTAACTAAATCATGAGAGGATTTAGGTGCCGCACGCTGCCACGACGCTTATTTTCAAATTTAGTGCAGGGACCTGTACGTACGAATGAGATTAA
Source organism: Luvunga scandens (assembly GCA_030449905.1). Taxonomy (NCBI): domain Eukaryota; kingdom Viridiplantae; phylum Streptophyta; class Magnoliopsida; order Sapindales; family Rutaceae; genus Luvunga; species Luvunga scandens. Next base: position 2,349,703 of record JASUUG010000798.1, on the reverse strand, counting down.
CGTGGTCGCCGACCAACCTCGTGACGTGCCTCTCATTTGTCGCCACGTGTTTCTCAATGACATCAAGATTGCGACGCAAAAATTGGAAGCTAGGATGCGAACAAGTAATTATTTATAATTTTAATGCCAGTTTGTACAGATAAACAACAAATATCTGCTTCCCGTTTTTGAAACGACACCTGGCAAATTACTTCTGCTTCCGACAAGAAATTATTGTTAGAACACTAAATCAAGAGGGCCACGAAAAGAAGTGACTCGACAAAGAAAAGACAATGGATATGGGCACCACAGTCTGCACCCTGTAATAATCATAGAGGGAGGTATGAAGCTATATTATTAATAGTTGATGGAGGATGGGTACGGAAGTTTCTCCCCCCAAAAAATAAATAAATAAATAAATAGATAAAAAAATCTTTGCCAGAAAACTAAACGAAACCAAGAACCCTAGAGATTGTATCAATTTTGCAATCAAAGAGACAAAGAACCTTGCCTGCCCGCGAACCTTCTTGCTAGCTTCCTCAGCTTTCTTGGAACCACGACATTGTTTGATTTTTTTAATACTAATTTCTAGGCCACTGCCGTACACCTTAGGACAATCTCGTATGAATCTCTATATAAACCCAATTAAGGGTTAAATCTGGAGTGCTCACTCGAAATGTAGAACTGGAGTTGCTTCTCTCGATCGTTAGTTAATTAATTAGCATCATATATTATTGTCACTCACTCACAATATGGCCCCTCTTACTGCCAATGACTTGCAAAGAATTTTCGTGAAGCTTGATCGAAATGGCGATGGCCTGGTGAGCTTGGAGGAACTCAACTGGGTTCTTCAAAGAATTGGGGTACATTTTACCCTTGAAGAGCTTGAAGCCCTCGTTGAAAAACCAAGCCTCTGCTTCGATGAATTCTTGTTCTTCTGTGACTCCGTCGTATCGAACGATAAAAATGATAATGATAATAATCCCAATGCTGCTGCTGATGCTTCCACGAATGCTGATGACGACGGTGGCGACGAAGAGATCAGCGATCTTTACAAAGAGTTCAGTGTGTTCGATGTGAATGGTGATGGATTCATTACAAGTGAAGAGCTTCAGAGTGTGTTGGCGAGACTCGGATTGTGGGATGAGAAAAGTGGCAAAGATTGCGGAAGCATGATCTACGTGTATGATACCAATTCTGAAGGGGTTCTTGATTTTGAAGAATTCAAGAACATGATGCTTCGTAGTACTGTTTCTTAATTCCTTTGTTTGTTTGTTGGTTTGCTAATTACGTGCCAGTTAATCTTGACCTTGTTGTGTTCTTATAATTTGTGAAACTATGTTGACTATATGATGGTCGCACTATGTTAGACCTGAGATCAACATAATTAGCCGAGCTTATTAGATTATATATTGTTTTGTTTAATCTTATATATGTGTGTGTACGTGTGATCCTTTATTGCTTTGTTCGTTTTATACAAATAATGGGTGTACGTTGTGTAATTGTGTAATAAATATATTTAGAATAGTATTATCTAGTTGGAGTTGTGTATACAGTATCTCTCTCTCATATAGTCATATATAAATATATATCGAAAAATACATGTCCATTTTAATTGTATAAAACTTTCAGTTATTAGGTTTAAATAGTTTATAGTATTGTTACATCAAATTTCGTATCGCAACTAATATGGTATTAATTTAATCATAGGATCATTTATAAAGTTATTTTAATATTTAGAATAATATTAGTTAGGGGAGGATCCTGTTCTTTTTAGAATATATTATTTTTTAAGGGAAAAAAAAAAGAAATGGGAATTAATAAGTTAGTACATTATTCTTTAATGTGCATATAAAAAAAAACTTGCCAGATGATATCGAGAAACATTTTTTTTTGTTTTGTTTTGTTTTTTAAAACATAGGGACACACGCATGGAGCCAAAGTAAAATTTTTAGCCATGGATCCAGATGGATGAAACTCTAAGCAAACAATGGGCCAGAAACTCCTGGAGAGAATGTATACAATTATTTTGTTTGTATTTCGGAATCATAACTAACATTCAAAAGGCAATTATTTCATCTTCAGCTTCCACGTTCCAAGTTTAATTGTCAAACCTAGTCAGCATCAAAATCATCTGTGTGTAACATCTTACAAGTTTGTTCTCTCAGTTTAATTTTGTTTGGAAGAAATTATCAGGAGCTTCAATTAATTACAACAGCGATATCTTCATAGGGGATTAGACTATTCGAGGCAACAAATAAGTCTCAAAAAATTTCAGCCATATATTATATGTAGACTAGCCAAGAAGACCAAGTCAATTTTTTTTATTTTTTTTTAAGAGGAAAGATAGGTGGGCAAGCTTGAATCAATTTTTATCCTCCTTCCCACCCTCAAAGCTCGAACCAGAATCCACACAAGTGATGAGCGACAGATTACACTGCCAACCAACTCGACTACGCCCTTGAGGGCGAAGAAGAAGAAGAAGACCAAGTCAATTGACATGGGCGATCCAACCAAAGAAATTGGTTTATTTTTGCACCCCCGTTTCGGATGCATCAAATAATTAACTACCAAGCGCTCCAACTAGCAAACAATGATACACATACAGGTATCAAATAATCATTCGCATCTTGATGCCTGCATGGCGATCGTTTAGCTCATGATATTTCTTCGCTAGTAACAAGATCAACACACACACACACACGTATTTCCCTTGCCCATGTCTTTAAAAATGCAACTTCTTATCAATATATGAAGAGTATTTCTTAATGGCTATTTTTAGAAGACGAGTTAACAGGAATATGTGAAGATCAGAGTTAAGTGCGGTTATGATAAATTAAATAGAATGTTACTGACATCAAAAACCTTGACAGGTCTAAAAACAATTCATACTATTGTTTTATTTTATTTTTTTCCCCCGAAATGCAAAACAATTCATATAATTAAGTAGACCTTAACAACAAGTAGTTGGAGAAATTAATATACTTTTGAAGGTTTTCAACTTACTTCATCTAACAAAGTCTCTTCTTAGAAAATTAGATAATACGTAGAAGGAGTGGTGGCGTACGACTCACTGGGAGACTTAAAAATAGAAAATTTGAAGCAGAAAGTTGAAGATCAACTTATATTGCCAAATATTAATGTCTATGATGGGAACGTTATTGGCTTATTTTGATTGCTAAAGTCAATTTGTTTTTAGCTTAGAAAAAATGGGTCGTCTTTTTTTCTTTGTTTCTCTTTTCCTAAATAAAACGTATGGTTGGGATTGGGGCGATGACTTTGATATTTAATTTTAATCTATTCTTTGTTGAGCCATTACTGGACTGCAAAGTAACAAAATGGATCGAATTTTTTTTTTTTCAAAAAAAAAGTAATAATTATACGTCGTGATTGTATTCGGAGTATTCGGACGTGTACTTATAAGTTATAATAAAACTAATAATGAAAAAGTAAGTTTTATTTATAAATTACATTAATGAGGATGCGGGAATGGGAAGTGAAATACATTTGAAAATCAATACATACCTAACAATATTTTGTTTATAACAAATGTATTATCCAAATTAAAGTTAACATGTCCGGTGAATCTCCTTCCATTTTTTTTTTTTAAATTTATTACAAGTTAAATATCTTTCGATATATGCCCTCATTTTTCACTCATTGTCGTGTATGTCGGTTATTTTCAATTTTTTTTTCTAATAGAAAATGTTGGGAAGTTGTTGTTTATAATAAGTACGAGTCAATTTAACGAGATGTTGTGGGCGGCTGTAGTTGATGGGGCTGGTACCGTTTTTCTTGCCAAACTTATTGACATATTAGGTTAGGGCAAATGGATAGGTTACCGCGGAAAAGTTTGATAATCATTCGGTGAATTATGATAAAATCTTATATGGGAACGTTCTTATCGTCCCATCCGTGAAATTTCCAACAGCAAAAGCAGCCTAATCAGAGAAAGGAAGAAAAATAAAAACTTTGATTTGTGGTTCAGGATTGTAAAATTTAGCCCGGCTAGCACAGGTGGGCTTCTGGATTTATAAAGGGCTTTGGGTTCCTCGAGTAATCCAGCTAAAATTTTGAATATGGGCTCAGCCCAACCAGGACTATTTCTTTTTTTATTTAATTTTACAAAATTGAGAGACTCGTGGGACCCCAAAAACTAAAACGTAAGTACGACCGAAGTCTCCGCTGTCTCATTCCTAGATTCCCGCAACACCACCGTACCGTCCTGTCCACTGCCCACTTCACAAATGCTGACAAATCCGTATACCACCCATTTAAACACTTTCCATGTTTCTTGTTTTCCATTTTTGTTTTGTTTTTTAATGGTTTCCACTCAAAATTTCCCGAGAAGCAAACAATGTCCACCGCCGCAACGACGGCAGCAGATGTTGTTGCAACCCCAGGTTTATCAAATTCTCCGCTTTAGTCCTCCTCTCCCACTCCTTCCCCTTCCTCATCCACCATCTTTCCTCCTCTTCCACCTCAAACAAAACCATCAAGTTAACGGCTCCCCCAGGCATTGTCAGGACAGGAATATTGGATGAAACAGGGGCCATGGCCAGCCAGTTCGAAGGAGAAATGGGCTCGCTTGAGCTATTCAATCATTCCATTGCACTTGCTGAAAATGAAGCCAAAAATGATAAGGGTGTTGGTGGTGGTAGGGGTATTCGGCAATGAGAAGCTTCAACGCCTCTGTCCTCAAAACGGTTTAAATTGTACTGTGCCACGTCCCAGTGGCTACAAAATTCCGTTTTAAGTGGCCCAAGAGTCTAGACAAGGTAAGTTTTTGGAATCAATTTCCTCTTACTTGATGGAACTTCCTTTTTTCTTTTCTTTTCTCTGGGCTGATTATGAGATTTAATACTACTAGGTGTGGTTCAGTAGCTTGGCAAAGTGTAAACCTACTACTTGGTGATAGGTTTATTTTCCAGGAAGTGAGACTAAGTATCCCAATGGAGCGGATGAGTACTTGAACTGGATTTCGGAGGTTGACGCTTTGGAAAAATTTCCAATTCTTAATAGATATTAGTATTCTGAATATTCATTACGTTGATGCGGTCTCTTCACTAAATACTATAGATGGTTCCTGACATTGCATTTTGCCATAGCACCCTAGTTGTCTTTGATGTTGGTTGTGGAGTAGCAAATTTTGGTGCCTATTTAAACGCAACTTAAAGTGATCACTCTGTCAACATCTCCAAATGATAATTATTACAATAGCGTCCAGTTTGCATTAGAGCGCGGTGTGCCGGCCATGTTGGAGGTGTTTGCGACAAGCCAGTTATTGTATCCAAGCCAGGCTTTTGACTTGATACAGTGTACAAGGTGTCAAATTAATTGAACTTGTGATGGTACACTCTCTTTGATTAGTGTATCCTCAAGTATTGATATTTGTGGCTGAGGTTCTTGGCAATGAAATCATTTCTCTCTTTGGTCTGGAATGAAGATGGAATTCTGCTTCTTCAGGCCAACACAATTATAAGGGCTGGAGGATACTTTATTTGGTTACCAGAACCAGTATATGGAGATGGAAAGATTCAAGTTGAGCAATGGAAAGGTAAGTAGCCCATTCTGTGAATGTTATTTTGAGTACCATTTATTGGAGTGTAAGTTTATATATTGTTCTCTAAATCTCCTTCCTTTATCTTCTTTATCAATAGCACGATCGTCATCCTTTTTCATATTCAACAACAAAATATTTGTTAAATATGAAAATTATGCCTTTCATTTGCTGGAATCCATATTTGGTTATCTTTGCACAGAAATGGAAAACCTTACTACTTCCAGTTGCTGGAAACTTGTGAAGAAGGAGGGATATATTGCTATGTGGAGAAAACCTGTAAACAATACTTGCTATGCCAGCCGTGGTCTGGAGTGCAACCTCCAATATGTGATTCTGATGATGATCCAGAAAATGTCTGGTAAACTCTGTTTCACGTTTTCAAGTTCACTTTGCTCAATGATTCAAATGTACTCGCATAAATGATATTCTGCGTATTCAGTTATGGACCCATTTTTGCTGTTAATCTCCTTAGATTGAACTATAGGAATGAGTGGTCCTAAGAGATTAAAAGGAAGCTAGAAAATATTTAAATCGTTAAAAGACTTGTTCTTTTCTCAAAGTAGATCTTCGGTAAACTTCCATTTGAAAATTTCTTGCAGTTTTGAACTTGATTCCTTTTTTTTTCTTCCCATTTTTTTCATTTTGGAATTTGCTTTTGTCACGCGGTGAGATTGATTGTCATATTATGCAGACTGATTAAAGTTCATCTTCAGTTTTTATACCGTGGGTATCCAATTTGTCCCACGTATGAGGCAACAAAAGCTTTGTTTTGGACAATGTTATAAGGTGTAAAAACCTTTCTTGAAAAGTCAACACCAATTTGAGAAGAATTTCTTTTGGGCTGTTTTCTGGTTGAATGACTGGTCATACTAATCCATCTACTAATTCTGGTGATATATCCTTTCAGGTATGTTGGTGCAAGGGCATGCGTCACAGAACTGCCAGAGAATGATTACGGATCTAATATTACAACATGGCCTGCATGCCTTCATAATCTACCTGACAGGATTCAAAGAAAATAAAATGGATGCTGACATATCAAGATAGGAACTCTTTAGGGCAGAGTCAATAGATTGGAATGACACAGTAGATGGTTTATTAGGGTTTTCCACTGGAAAGAGATGAATCTACGAAATCTCACAGGACTTGAGGGTTGGATTTGGAGAGTACCATCTTTTTATTAGTTTCTACTTTTTCAATGCCTTTTAGAAGATACTATTTGGGCAGAGCTAAGGTAAAAACTACTTCAGTCCTGAAGTAATTATGTTGTGTGGACAAAGATAACTCACTATTATCTGGCATTTTAAAAAGTTCTACACATACTTGAGTCACCTCTGTCTGCACGGAATGATGCAAGTGCATAACAGAAGGAACAGTGCCTGTTGCATTGAACCGAGGCTCTGGCTTCACATTTAGTTTTATAACATGCCAAAGTGAAAAAATTAATTGGTCCTTATGGCTTATGCAAGATTTGCAGCTGCTTTACATGATCTACAATGTGACTGCTGGATGATGAATTTTGTTCCTGTTAGTGGTTGCAGTTATTTGCCAAAGTATTTTCTGCGTGGACAGCTGGTCCACTATCTGTTTTTACACCTTCATTATTAATATATTTTTCAGTTTCTTATCCCCAAAAAAAAAAAAAAACTTACTTGCCTGTTATATATGACTGTGGACTCATACGAGTGGTGCATGACTGGTATGGATGATTCACACCAATTCTTCTCTCTTTTTTTGTTTTATCAAATTGCTTCTTTTTTCATGCTTGGTAGATCAATAGCATTTTTCTAGACTCTGTTTATCATCATTACATTGAAATGATTCAAAACTAATCATATTTGCAAATCTAGAATTCTTTTTGCTGGTTGGAATTATTTGGTTGATTTTCAAACGTAAATTGTTACTTCTCCTTAGCATCAGTGGCTCGGTGGATTTTCTTCCTTCTTGAGGAAACCGATTTTATTAAAAATACTTTATAGGAGAAAATCTGCTTCCATATGAGTCATCTAGAATTCTTGTATCTACTGTTCATTCTTTTCCATTACATATTCACCTTGCAAACTTGGGAAGTTTTAATGTATCTGGGGTTATGATCATTTATAACCTCATCAAGAGTCAGTCAATCAGAATCTTTGAGTAGGCCTCCTTTCAAATGTTGGTAAAATCTGCACTATAGACCTGAGTTTCACGAATTTGATAGTTGAAAGGTAGGACAAGTGACAACAAATATATCTGAGAATTAGGGATATTGAAGTATTCTTGAAAACTGTCCAATTCAATAAACTATCAGTAACTCTCAAGATTATTTCATGCATAAGAAGGACTCACAGGTGCCTCGGTGTCATGTTTGTGCTTAATGGAGTCAGTATATCGTTGATCATTTAGTGTAAGAAAAGACTAGGGCGATTCTTGGAGAGAAGATTTGGAAATCCAGATTAGTGATAAAAGTTGGATAAGGGAAACATAGATTTATTGAATACATTCATTGTTTGCTGCAAACTATAGGATTGGCTTATAGTGCTATTTTTTTGTGTTGGATTGTTCAGACTTCTATGATTACTTGCTATTTTCTAGGGGACATCTGAATCTTATTTTGTTCTATTGTTGCTAACATCTTGAGCTTTACTGATGACAATTTCCCAGGTGTGAGACATTTGATACTTATACCAGAACATATGACCTATTGCATGCAACAGCACTCTTCTCTGTTGAGTGGAAAAGGTACAAGGAACGATTTTTTCCTGTTTGTCCTATATAATGGAAAGCATATTCATGGCAGAGGAAGCTGAATGTACATTTTTTGCTGAATTTTGTAACAGGAACAGATGTAATTTTTCAACTGTCATGCTCTAGATGGACCGAATACTAAGATGAGGTGGATATGTGTATATAAGAGACGCAGTATCGGTTATGGATGAACTTCCAAAAACAGCAAGAGCTACGAGATCGGTGCCCGCTCCGTGTGACTCAGGTGCAGGTCCCCATTCAAGTTGGAAGGATTTGATCTGTGGAAAACGTCTGTGACAACTCGCAAGCTTGATTGGGACAAAAGTCAGTAGAGAGCTAGTAGCGTGGTCTTAGAATCATTTGGGAATGCTGGGAGTCGTGCGGATAAGTAAACTGAAAAGAGGATAACTCCGGCTAATTGTAATGAAAAGCACATTAACAAGATATTCTAAACTGATAATTTCACATTTGAATCATATGGTAAAAGCAAATAAAAGTATTGTTTTTATCGTCATTATCCTGCAAATGTAGTTTTAGATTGAGAAATTTTGTTTCACTTCTGATGGTTTATACAGGCAAGAAGATGTAATAAAATATTATGTATACAAGCCATGAAAATAACTTCACGCCCTTGAAATTTTGCCATCTCAGCTTTCGTCCTCTGTGATAAAATTCCTCTTTGTTTGTCCCATAGAGTTTCGCCTGCTTGGAATTTCCTGGTTGCCACAATACCACTCTCAGAACCAGGAGCACAAGAATCATCATTTAGAGTGCCAACAGCAACAGCTTATAGCTATATTCCAGAAACTATCATTGATATTTGCAAATGTCTCAATACTTTGAAGCTCACTTAAATGATACCAGTGGAAAGAAAAGGGTTAAAAAGATTCTATGACAATAATTGCCTAATTGGCACAAGATGGATTTTTAATAGTCCATGAAATGTCAGTAATTTCAAGTTTTGCTACCAGTAGCATAGCAACCATCACAGATATTGTTTCCATCTTCAAACTTCAACATATCCCTTGGAGTGAAGACAAAGCACTACATTTGATCATGAAAGCTGATCAATGACTCATATCCCATTCTAAAATAATACAGGCCTTGCTTCAGATGTGATCAGCACACAAGGAAACTTTAAACACCTATCGCTTCATTGGAGAATCCTTAAGGGCTGCAGTATTCACTTGCTTGGAAAGGTAAGCTTCGTAGATTTCCACTACAAGTCGGGGATCCTTCTCCACAAGCTCCGTATACTCCTCGCATTTAGTAAGCTTGTCCATGTTGTCTGTGATCAATGACAATGCTGCTTCAAGCAATTGCTTTGCATTGTGCTGGTGTGCAAAAGCATAGTTCACAACAGAATTGTCCCAATTCAGTTTGGACACCAGGAACTTCTCACAGTATGCTTTAAGGTGCCTCACCTCATATTTTTCAGCCAACTCCAAAAGGTCACAGGCCAATTGCTCATCAAGGCAAGCTTCTGCAGTATACAAATAATTGACAAATGCACGAAGGGCATCATATGATACATCACTAATCTTTATAGTGCCACTCCGGCTTTCTTCCATTTCATTATCTAGCATGGCTTTAAACACCGGAGAACGACTCACCTGATAAATGATCAAAATTAGTTCCAACTTCCAAAGAAACTATCATAAAACAAACAATTCATCCATTTATCATCTAACAAATCCAAAGAAACGCATGTACACAGTTCCATACTCTGTTTTGATAATCTAGAAACTCAAAATATCCAAAATTATATTAAGAAAATACATAGAAAATAACTCAATAATTCCCTTCTGAGCATCTCCGGATCCATATCATGAACAGCACATATTAAATACATATTTTGAACAAAGAAAAATATATGATTAATTAAATTCTAACTGTACACCTCGTGTCGCAAAATCTTTGATTAAAATTCTGCACAACTCAGATCAACCCCGATCCAAATTCATCAAGTACAAGGTTTCATCAAAAGTAACTAGGTTATGCTCGTAATTACTGTGCTTCTGCAGCTCAAATATTTGATAAACAACGTTACCTTGACAGCTAATAATTATAAAAACATCAGCTAATTACACTTGATAGCTAGTAGCTAGTGATTCTATTTTAAAGCGAGGCTTAGGAAATAAAACTATGAGTTCTCACCAAAACGGCCTTATGAGCGGGGACCGGAACGGCGGGGCCAGCAGGGCCGGATTCCGAGGCGGCGACCAAAACGACGTCGGTATAACAAGGTCCACAGTGGGACCTACTGCTGTGATGATGATGATGATGATGATGATCAAGTGGAGACCAAAACCTTAAAAAGGCGACTTTTGCTTTAAGATCTTCGATTTCTCGCTTCAGCTCCTCCTCGGTCTCGCTCGCCTCCTCGTAACACTCCTTGCATGTACCCGCGTCACGTGTCCCGTACTCCTCCCTGCAGGAGATGCAACGCATCGTTTCGGAGTCAGCTTCAGATTCCGATTCCGAACCCGATATGTCCGTGTGGCGAGTCGAGTGGCACCGACGTCCTCGCATCTTTTTTTTCTCTTCGGAGTTTCCACTTCGGTCGTTGATGGTAAAATGAAAATTAGAGTCCCTCGTGTCGCCCTTTGTACACAATAAACATACTCGCTCCTGACGACACTAGCACTAGCCACGACTAGCTTAGTTGGATTTGATGTGTTTTGTCCGTTTGTTTCTTTTTCTTTTTTAATTTATTTCATAGTTTTATCTCAAAACAAAATAGATTAGGATATTTAAATTAAAATTCAGAATTTTCAAAAATTACGCATAATATTTTATAATATTTAAGAATTAAAAAATGCATTTAATCAATTTGATTTTTAAATTTGCAAGCTCATCCTATCATAATATAATAGAGGTATTGTAATGATCTTATTTTATTGATTTAGTTAATTTTATAATATTTTTTGGATGTAAAATGATATCGTAATCGGACTACCAACCTTAAGTCGAATTTATTACCTGTGAGTTTGTTAATAAATTTTGTGATATGAAAGTATTATCCAATTCTCCATCGAAAATTAACTTCTTATTATAATTTATTTGAATTTTTTATCATTTTATACAAGTTATAAAATTGAAGAAGACACATCTAATAAAAATGAGTATATAAATAATTTTTTTCTCCTATGTGACTCAACTTATTATTTATTAATAAAATCTTTCATAAATGGTTGAAGATAAAGAAATATAATGTTAAAAAAAAATAAAATCAACAACCATAGATAATTAATTAATACATCATTTTGACCCAAATTACCATTGTCAATTTAATAACAACCAATGCAAAAACATTTTTTGAGTTCGTCTCCTAAGGGTAGGATTTTCCAAAATTTAATCGAAGTAGCCATTTTCGGTCTATGCTTAAAATTATTATGATAAATCCAAAATCAAAGCTTGTCTCTCCATAATTATGTGTTTTTTTTTAATCATGTAAAGTAATATTAAAAAAATAAAAAAAAAACTAAAATTATAATCTAAGGACCAAGAAGTTCTGTAAAATTTATCTTTTTACGGGAACAGTCAGGACATGGGATTATACACTGACCAATGACCGTTGACTCGCAGCGACTTTCGCGCGATGGTAACCGACACCTGTCGAGACTCAAGTGTCAACACCTCGCCCCCGGCTTCCCCTCGGTGCTGTCCAAAGACTCCATCACAATCGGGTCGCCACCCTCGAACCCGACCCGGAAAACACACAACTAAAAGATAAATAAAGAAATAAAATAGTAGAGGGAGTGAAAGACTGGAAAAGCCGCACTGTTTTCTCGAAAGATTTTAAAGAAACACGCGGATAAGTCTTTAAACTTGAAGAGACAAAGAAAGAGGTCTGACACAAAATTAACCTCTTCATTTGATTGTTAGGGTTCTCAAATTATTCACTCTGGTAAGCTTTTTTTCTCTAAATTCTCTTTTAGCTTTGTTTAGCAACTGTTTGTTAACTGCGTATAATGCGATTGAAAAAGAACCGCACACTAAATGAATTAAATTTTATTTTTCAGTTTCTGAAAATAGAAGTTAGAATTTTCATCTATAGAGTTTCTTTTTAGTAGTTGGATTAGTTCAGTTTATTGATTTCCTTTTTCTTTTCCCTACAGATTGAACTGTAGGAAGTGCTGCGGGTCAATGTTTTGTTTTCTCGTCCAATTTCCATGTAACTAAATAGTATTTTAGATTTTGGAACACTCAATTGGCTTAAATTTTGGTGTTATATGCTGATTTGGTGTATATTGTGAAGTGAATGTTTAATTGCTCGGATGAAGTTTTGGAATGCTTGAAAGTGGCTGTAATAAGGAAACCCTAAATTTTCTATTTCTGTTGGCTTTTTCCAGAAATAAAATAGCCGGTTGTAACTTCATTGCCATATATTGTGGTTTTATTAATTTAATGGGTATGTAACAGTTCATTGTATATTTTAAAACTGTTGAATGTTTGTGCCCCATTGAAATCCTAATTCGGTGGTGAAAAGCTTAGGTACTTTTTTTTGTCTTATGGTTTTTGAAGAATGGGTGGTGAAGAAGGAACAAGCAATGGTGATACAGGGTGGTTGAAAAAAGAAGAGTTGAATAACGGATGTGGAGTCAGAATTGAGCATGACTATTTTGATGGGAGCTCGAGCCTAGGTGAGGGTTTTCGGACCTACAAGAGGCGGAAGCATGCAAATTGGAGTTCTGAGGGAAAAAGTTTAGAGGATTGGACATCTTCTGTGGAGACTGCTGATAAAAACACTGACCAGGTATGTTGCCATGAATGTATTTACGGTATAAATGCTTGCAAGAGTAAATTGTTTTCTTCACTATAGTAGTGAAATTGTGAGATAAGTTTTGCTAGTTTTGAAGTTCAAGGAAGAAATATGACTTTTAAAGATATCAAATGATGTTAAAATATGCCGTGCTACTTTTAATAATTTGTAACGCTGGGCTTTGAATGACATTAGTAGAGAAAAGCTGTCACTGATAGGATAACCAGTTTAGAGATTGAGTGAATTTGTTAATTCCTTCATTATAAATGTTGCCTACCTGAATGGTAATCGAAGGGGGTATGGAACGCTATGACGGGAGTCTTGTATATATCTGTGGAATTCTGGAACATTAATCAAAATATATGATAACTGGGCAGGATTTGTGAGATCTTGGCCTGTAATGCCATTCACAGTTAATGTTTCTCCATTTGTTCACCTTTTCATATGTCTATTCTTGGTAGATGATGCAGGGAGCTCTATGGTTTGATTGCCAAATGAAATTTCTTGCTGATGTGACACTTTTATAAGTTGTGATGTATCCTACTTCATAAGCATTGGAAAATAATTTTATATTTTTATGAAGCTCATGAACTTTGTTAATGTATTCATAAAAGTTTAGTACTTATCACATCTGTATGATTTACAGCACATAGTCAGCCTGCTTTTATCCTATTTATTATAGCTTTAAAAAGTACTGGTAGAAGAACTTGCATCTGTAAGTTGTTTGGATGGGAGTTCCAGAACAAAAAAATTTGCAATTGTAGCCTGGTTTTCAAAACTAAACTTTTATGTCATTAAGCCATTTTCTCTTTTGCTTCTGCATAGTTGGATAATCAGAAATTTGGTTTTGTCAAACATTTATTTGTGCAACTTAAAGTTGCCAGCATGTTGGCTATAATATAATGGTTTTGGGTAAGACTGGGTTAGTAGCCTCACTTTTGGGCTCTTTTGAAAAATTTGAGTGTATGGGAAAATGTATTTAAGATTATGTTACCCTTGAAAAAGGAAATAGCCTGATAAATGGGATTAGACTTTAATGGTTGATCCAACTGATGGAATATCCTGCCTAGTTTTCACTTTTTCTGATTGTGATGATTTTTCGTGGTCTTGAGCTTTGTTGAAGCAACTTGGTCTCATGCTGAGTTTGTAAGGAACTGTAGGACACACTTATACGCAATTTTTGAACATGCCTTGTCTTTTGGAATGACTATGATGCTTTTTTTTTCCTTCTAATTTTTCACTTATTGCAGAACTTCAGAGCTGTTTTACTGGAGCACCTGTATCAGTCATTTAGTGATGACGAGGGTGGCATACAGGGATGTATTCGAGAAGCACTTCTGTCTCATCCAGAAATGGATCGTGCAACAATGGTTAAGGTCAGGCCTGCACCAAATTTGTTTGTATTGGACATCATGTATTTTCCATCTCTATTTTTCCTCCTCCAGAAAAAATTTTAAGTTCCGTTTGTTTATGTTGCAGGGATCAGATACTCTTCACGGAGATAGAAACAAACGCTTGCCAACAGGGATTAGTAATGGAACCCAGTATCTGACTAAAAGCCATGTGGGTGTTATATCAGATGGACCTTTACATAGATCGGATTGTCGTACCAATACTGATATGTGTCAACATGCTTTCTTGGAGATTATAACTTCCGAAAAGTTCTCTTTACTGTGCAAAGTACTTCTTGGAAATTTCCAAGGAATCAAGGTTGACAGAGTTTTCAACTTATCTGCAATTAACTCAAGGATGAAGCAGGGAGCATATGAAAATTCACCTATGCAATTCATGGCTGATGTGCAACAGGTATTATCAGTTCCATGTCAAAACTACTCATCGTTGCTTGAGTTCCCTTTTTGGAGTTGCAGGTAAAAGAAATAGTGCTTCAATGTTTGGTTGGCTTAGTATTCCGCTGATAATTGGAGCAATCTGGTGTCAAATTTTGAAGGTTTCAGTATTGTGGTGATTTTTATGGGTGTATTATCCTTCAAAGATAAACTTGTATGTTACTGATAATGCATATCAAGTCTTAGCTCCAGTAGGAAGTTATAACTGGACCTTTTCTGTTTTTTAACAAATATATAAAAAGAAAATATCTGACACTATTAGTTACATTTTTCATCTAATACATGAGATTTAGATGTTATTGTTTGGGCTCATTTCACTTTTTTTCAATCTCATAAGCTTTGCCTTTGGTATGGAAAAACTTGTTTCTCCATGGCTAGATCAAAGATTTTCCTTTAAAAAGATATTATTATTCGTACATGGCATTTCAAAATCTCAGACATGGTTGGTGTTCTTTTTGCTCTTTTTGATACATACACATCCCAATTCTTTACTTAACTTTCATGATAGAATGTATGCAAGCCTTGTACACACTGATCCATAGAGATATTCTTGGTAAATGCTTATGGTCGTTCATCTTTCTTTGAAGAATATAAGTACCCTACCATTAATTCTTGCCGAAAATGCAATTTTTCTGATGCATGAGATTATGAAAGGGGCAATGCTTGTGCTTCTCATCTTTGCTAACGGAATTCAAATGTTATTATTGGTATTTTCCCTGTGTTTTTTCTGATGCTTGACTGTGTTTAATTGTGCATTTATGAACTTGTATTATTGTTGAACTATTTACCTTTGTCCTTCTGTTTCTTTATAGATGTTTGTTCTTTCATTTTGTCCCTCTTTTATGTGAGAGTAAATGCAATATAATATGCGTGCTTTTTAACTGCAAGGAGACTGATAAACAACTAACTATAACTATAAATTATCTTTTTCAAATGTCAATCTTCTGAGTGTCATCACAAAGGAAACACACCAACATTTCAAAATTGATTTTCTGCAGAAGTTCTCTCTCATTATTTGTTATTTTCATTTTCTAGCCTGAGCTTCTTCAGACAATTTAAGTACCTTTTTCCTCATATATATCTTCACTTTGTAAAACATTTAGCAGGTATGGAAGAAGTTTCAAGAGATTGGTGCTGAAATAATTACTCTTGCAGAGAAACTTTCAGAGTTGTCTCAAGCTTCGTACATTGAGCATGTAAGACACCAACTTGTGGATGTTCGTTTGCTTTGAGCTCTCTTGAGTTTTATGCCGAACAAATTTCTTCCTTGCTTCTAAAATTTGATAAGTTCAGTTTATGGTTGCTTGCAGCCTGCCTCAGTTAAAATATTTGTTTCTCTTCCAGGTGGGAGGCTCAGCACAATGCAGTTTTGATGAAAGGAAAAATGAGGTAAAGCTTATGATGTGCTCTCACTGGCATTGGTAATACAAAGAACTGAAGCTTTTGAATTCACATGTGCATGTAATTGTCAATATATTATTTGATATTTAGGCTGACTTATGTTCAACAGTATTTTTAGCAATAGAGTTCTGTCTACTGTGGACTTGCATTGGGATTTTAATGGTTCATTTTGTCTCATATATCTCTAGCTGTTTGTTCACTGGCATTTTGAATTAGCTTAATCAGGCAGGTGGGAGCTTCTTCCCTTTTCCCCTCCTGTTTCTGGTAATAGTTAATTCCATTTAGTATTTTTGTTTTTTAATCTGGTCCTTGCTTTGGCCTCAACCAACTCACCTCAGCCACAATTCTAGGATTTTGGCTTTTGCTCGAAGTTTCTCTCCATTCTGCATGCAAAATTTACCAGGACTTTAGCATATAGGATTGGTTACTTCTTGCAGAAAAAGTGATCAAATCCAATATAAAAATGTCATTTGTAGTCTTGTGATGAACTTATGAGTTTAAAAACTTAACATATGTGATCTTAGTACTGAGGGATATTTGAAACTTTTTGCCCACATCACAGTTGTCTACCCTGGAACCTGATTCTGTTGTTAAAGTGGAGCAAACCGCGGCATGTGATGTGTACAAGGTTCACACTTGCAGGCAATGCGAGGAGAAGGCCGGTGAGAAGGATGGTTTAGTGTGCGATTCATGTGAGGAAATGTATCATGTCTCCTGTATTGAGCCTGCTTTCAAAGATATCCCTCCAAAAAGTTGGTATTGTGCTAGATGCACTGCAAAAGGATTTGGATCACCCCATGAGAATTGCATGGTTTGCGAGAGGCTGAACGCCAATGCCCCCAGGATCCAAATTAATCAAGCTGGTGATGAGATTTGTCCAACAAACGGAGAAACGTCTACTGAGTTTGAAGAGAATTCAAATTGTACTACAGCTAATGTCGATAAACCAACTGATAATGGGGTTGACAGCAGGGAATCTGTGAACTTATGCAAAATTTGTGGTAGTAAGGTAGACGAAAGTAGTGACAAGTTCAGATCATGTGAACACACCTTCTGCTACAGTAAGTTTTATCATGAGAGATGCTTGACGCCAAAGCAGTTAAAACGTTATGGTCCCCATTGGTTCTGCCCTTCTTGTCTATGTAGGGCTTGTCTCACTGATAAGGACGATGACAAGATTGTTATGTGTGATGGGTGTGATCAGGCATACCACGTGTATTGTATGGAACCGCCGCGCGCCTCGGTTCCCAAGGGTAGATGGTTTTGCAGAAAATGTGATGCTGGGATCCAAGAAATACGCAGGATGAAGAGGGCATATATGCATAAACTGAAAAAGAGGTGTGAAGAGGAATCAGACAAGGGTCGGGGAGGAATGGATATGCTTTTAACTGCAGCTAGGACCTTAAATTTTCAAGAGATGGCAGCAACCGATGGTGGTAGGTAGGGACTGCAGGGGCCATGTGCCCCCATTGACTTGAGCAACGTGATTAGAAATGTATTTTAAAAATTAACTCAACCAAAAAAAAAGTGATAATAGGAAGTTAACTTGTATCCTTTTCGTTTTTTGTTATTGATTTAATCAAAAATAAAATTTCTATCAACTTGTATCTTTTTCGTTTTTTGTTATTGATTTAATCAAAAATAAAATTGCTCGACATTGTTTTTGGAATGTTATTTATTGTCATTTCAAATTTTTAAGGGTATGGTAAAAAAAAACATAGTAGATAATTAAAACTTTTATGAAAGAATATTAATAAATTCGTAACCAAATAGCATCTTTGTCAGGTTAAAAATGTAAATAATTACTCTTTCCCTACAATACCTTGTGAAAAGCAAACAAAAAAATCGAATTTCGCTCTTCATTGCTTTAATCTTTTCATTTCTTTCCATTCTAATCCAATCCAATTAATTATAGAAAGCAGGAAAAAATAATAATAACCGCCCAAAATAAAAAGTGTGATATGTATGTGCTATGCAATTCAATCATGTGGTAGACAAGCAAATAACCTTATAAACTTCTTACTGATGCTAGGCAAGCGTTAGATAATCATACACTAAAATTTCAATAAGTTAATAATGTTGAGACTAAATAAACATAATATTAATTCATCAATAAATTAATAAATTATTACTTTATAAAGATATTTCTTATCTTTTCTAAACATTGTATCAATCTATACCACTAACTTATTACTATAAATATGATTGTAACATTAATTGATATTACTATTAATTGAGATGCGAAAATAAGTATTCCAATATTTTCTCTATTCTATTTAATATTTATCAAACCCTTAGAGGCAATTCAAGATGGCTTCAATGGCCAGAGCTTGCCACGATACTAGGCAGTGGCACTGCGAATCCACCCAATCTGACTTCTGCTAGTGGAAGTCCATTGTTGTTCAACATTAAGGGCCAGTTTGGGAATACTGTCACTTTTAAAATAATTGATGTTAGCTATACTGTAAAAATAATTAGTTGTGAAGAGAATTTTATTAAGTGTTTGGTAAAATTTATTTTCAAAAGTACTATGAGTTTTGAAAGTAATTATTAGTGTTTGGTAAATTTTACTATTAAATTACTGTGAGAAAACAAATGACTAAAATGTACATAATGTAGGATGAAATTTACTTACACATATAAAAACATGTATATATAATATTTTTAATTATGTATTATAATAATTTAAACTAAAAATAAAATTTATACCGTATTGATTTTTATTGTGTATTACAATAATTTTAACTAAAAATAAAATTTTGACTATATAGCCATGGAGAACTTTTGGTGTGATGTAAAATATAAAAAAAGAAATAGGAGAAATGAAAGGAATGTGTGAATTATAATAAAAAATTATTAAAATATTGATTTTGTTTCCAATTTAAATAAGGATAATTTTGGATTTAATTAATAATTATAAGGATATTTATGAAATTATATTAAATGATAAAATTGATTTTTAAAATCAGAATCTAAAAGCTACTCATTTCCTACTTTTCAAAATCAACTGTAGGAGAGGTTAGTTTTGACAAAAGTAATTTTGATTTTTTTTTACCAAACACTAAAATTAGCTTTTAAATTTTTAAAATCACTTTTAAATCTTCCAAAATCAATCCCAAATGGGCACCGCAACTTATATAATACATACTGAGAAGGTTTTAATTAATTAGCTGATGCAGCAGGGTGCAAATAATGTTAATTAACTAGTTGTGGAAGAGAATTTTTATTCAGCTTTTCCCACTAAATTTATGTTGCAATTGCCTTTTCAGCCAATCGGCCAAATTTTGTCAATCTTGGCGTCCAGATATGAACATAACTCTGGCGCTGCTCAATAAATTATGCTCTCTTTTTTGCTGTTAATTTGTAATGTGACGTCGATTCCTGCTTGGATTTAAGGAGAAAAGAAGACGCAAGGTAAAATATTTTAGTTCGTTTAACTTTAGTTGTTATTATTTCGAGATGGTTTTAGAAGAACGCGCTAATGGAAATTTCATAATATTAGCTTATGCTACCAGTATGAGAAGCAGCCCGTGAATATAATTCTATCGAGGAATTGTCGGGAATGGAAAGATACATTTTGATTTAACTGCAAACAAGTTTCGGTCTCATTTCAGGATAAAATATTAGCTTATGGCAAGCTTTCCCAATTCCCAAGCTCTCTGACGGGGAATGCGGTCAAGCAGGCTTGGATTTTTGTCAAGCACTCTATTAAACTTAGATACATGCATTTTATGGAGCGGATACTTTTATTTTATTTTTATTTTGAATAATTACCAAAAGCGGAATCAATCGGCGGAATCAATGGGGACGCTGAGCAAAACGACCGTCTCCACCGTGAGTCCCGGGCCAATTGCGAATAAAACACCCCACTCCAAGCCATCACCAGTAGTGGGTTTGGCTTCCTGCACGCTCTTCTTCCTCACCTCATCGAGTATGAAGTAGACAGACGAACCCCCCATGTTACCATACTCACTCAGCACATATCGGCTT
Organism: Luvunga scandens; assembly: GCA_030449905.1. NCBI lineage: Eukaryota > Viridiplantae > Streptophyta > Magnoliopsida > Sapindales > Rutaceae > Luvunga > Luvunga scandens. Next base: position 2,329,431 of record JASUUG010000798.1, on the reverse strand, counting down.
GCCCTTAGTTTGTCCTTGTCCAGTCCAAGATTTAGTTCGACCTGGTCTAGAATAGCTCTGCCCCCAGGGTGAACACTGTAAAACAAGGAGTTCCAATCACTAATCCCAAACGGACCCACCGCATCAACTAACAGCTTCTCAATGTTCTTCCCAACCGTCGTAGGCACATCCTTTGACAAATAGAGTTCCATTCCCATTTCTTTCACCTGTGCCCTGATAAACTTGTTGGTACCGGGGACACTCATCTGTGTGCTCGACACTACGTGGAACAATGCGCTTTCAATGGAGACCTCGGGATCCGCACCCACGATGATAGCCGCAGCTCCATCACCAAACACAGCTTGCCCAACCAAGACGTCCAAGTGGGCTTCTTGCGGCTCATGAAAATACATGTTCATGATGTCAGAAAATACTACAAGAACCCTAGCACCAGCATTGTTCTCCGCAAAATCTTTGGCGCAACGAATGGCGGCCCCACCGATGAAACAGCCTTGACTGTATACCATGAGTCTTTTTACGGACGGCTCGAGGCCTAGAAGATTCATAAGACGGAGATCCGCACCGGGAATGTCGACGCCGGCCATGGCACTGAATATGAGGTGAGTGATCTTTGATAAAGGCTGGCCCCACTCCTTGATGGCCTTCATCGCTGCTTCCTTACCAAGCTTTGGTACTTGCTCAATCAGCAAAGCTTGACGAGCATCCAAAGATGGGGCATTGTAGTTACACATACTTGGGTTTTCTTTGAGCACCTCTTCTGTTACATGCAAATAGCGTTTCTTGACCGCTGATCTATCGCCTGCATGTTCGAGCAAATTAAGTAACATACATCAATTAACAAACAATGTGCAAATTAAGCAAAAATATCAACTACATACATACATATATATATATATATATATTAAATATGCTTGCTTGCTTACATATGCGCTTGAATTTGTCTTTCAACTCTGTCTTGTGCTCGCAATCTGTGACACGAAAATAGAAATCTGGATAGTCAGATTGGTTGAAACAGGTGGGAGGATTTGCAGTGCCAATTGCCAGTATCGAGGCAGGACCCTTCGATCTCTTGGCATCAAGAAAATTTTTCACTTTCGCCATTGATTCCATCTTGTTGAATTGCTTTAATTTAGTTAATTTTCTCGAGGGTGGGTTATGTCAAAATTTGTGGCTGTCAAAGAAAAATTTGTCAGAAATCCAACAACTTTTACAACCAATTGTCAAAATGCATGCGGTAGTAAGTTGCAGTAAGGAAAATTGAGAGGAAAATCACAAGGGCGACACCGAAGGAAAATTGAGAGGAAAATCACAAGGGCGACACCGAAGGAAAATTGAGAGGAAAATCACAAGGGCGACACCGAATGTTGAAATAAGGAAAAAATATACATAAAAATATTACATCAACAGTAGTCAATTTTGGTTATAAAAGGAGGTGCTTCACCTCATTTGCAAACATCACAATTGAGAAACATTTCTTATATTTATACAGAGTTTAGAAGAATTTGAAATTTATAAAACTCTTGAGTAACTAGTGAGTGAGAGATTTAGTGTATTGGAGTTCTGAATAGTGAGCGAAAATATTACAAAAGTCTTAATCCTCATTTCACTAGTAAAATATTTTTCTTCTGTTTTTGCCCGTGGACATAGGCTAAAAACTGAACCACGTAAATTTTTGTGTTCTCTTTGTACTTGTTCTTTATTTTCTTTCTAATTTTATTTTAGTTGTGCCCCTACTTCACTCATAAATTTCCTAATAGGTTAGACATATGGAGTGCATGAAGTGTTTGTATTTATAGACCAAACTCCGGCGTAATTATAAATTTTTAATGGATATACATAACCCACCAAATTCTTCTCAAATTAATTTTATTTATAAATTAAGTTTTTATTTTTAAAATAATTTTTAACAAATTACTTAATTAATCTTTCAATTCCTCAATTTCATAGTAGATAATTTAAATTTATTGATACTTCCTCTAAACTTCTCAAAATCAATTACAAAATGGCTATTGCAAATTGCGAGATAAAAATCAACCATAAAAGAAAGAATATTAATCAATTTTTACCGGTCCTGAAAACTATGAAAGTTTATTTAAGTTTCATATTTATTCTCAAAACAACAAATTAAAGATGAACCAAAGAAGAAGAATAATAATAGGAAAAAAGAAACAAGGTTCGATTTACTAATAAAAGAAAAAAAATCAACAACCAAAAGAATGAAACTTAGGTTTCAATATGCATAATGTGATAATAGAGAGAGATAATGCAAATCTTGAAGTAGAAAGAGAAAATGAGTGGAGGGCGATTTTGAGATTTTAAAATTTTTAATTTTAATAATAAACATATTTTTTTAAGTGAGTAGAGAGAGAAATTTAGTGTGTTCAAATAATCTTACCCAATACACAACTAGTAGCAGCTCAAAACAAAAAAAATCACTAAATTTATCTTTCAAACTTGGATCAAAATTTAACTTGATGGGAAATTTTTTAATTTGCCCTACTAAAATAAAAAAACTGTCTACCACCTATTATGTAACTTATAAATTTCATATTATGCTGTACTCGTGTGAAAAAGTAATCAGAATTACTTAGAATTAAAAATTACTAATATAAAAAATAATATCAATAAAAATTACTATTTATTTCATAATTTTTTTCATTTTGACAACAACCTGTGAAAGTAGTTAAAGGATTACTTTTTCCAAGTAATTTATTATTTTGAATTAAAAGTTAATATCTAAGTAATATCTTAGAATTAAAAATTATTTTGATTTTATAAAAAATATCAATTATATCATATATTAGAATATAAAAGTTGTTGGGGTTCATGACTCATAGAGATGTTTTAATTCAGTTAATAATCATTTTAATGTAATTTCTTCTAACAACAGAACTATATTTAGAAAAAAATGGGATTTTATAGGGATTTCAAATGGGCGTGACATGCATTTCTCTTGCTTCAAAGGCTAAAAGACCAAGTCGGCCTAAATATTAAAACCAGAAATTGCAGAGGCTTAATATCGATGGTCAATTTATACATTTTTACCCCTGACAATATGTTATCTTCCTATGAATTATATAAATTAATCGGAATATTTGTCATGATTGATTTAGGGTGCATTTGAAATTTAAGTTGGGCAGTTATAGTTTAAAAATTACATTAATAAAATATTTGGTAAATACTAACTGCTGTAACTTGAAAGTTATATTAATATGATTTTTTATTTATATAATATAAAATTTATTATATTTTTAATAATTTTATTAAAATTATTATTTAAAATTTATATTTACTACATATTACTAACTTTTATTTCATAGTTATAATTTTTTTTACAATAATTATATTTTAAAAATTATAACACCTCAATTTTAAATACAACCTTAATATATTAATGTATTGATTATTTTGGAAGTAAATTTGCGATTCAGCTACGGATGGCGTCCCCATTGTTTCCTCAAAGTGGAGTACTTTGCACAAATTAAATAGAAAATAATAAAAACACAGTTGTCGATCCAGAGAGAATTGGACACACATCATTCAATACATTTTAATTGCTTCAGAAAATTAAACAGTTTCCATTTGTGGCAGATTCATTAATATCGTTGAATGCAATCAGACCCATGTGACTCTGCTTTCATGAACAATAAAATAATGAAGAAAATACTTCACTCAGTCGGCCGCCTACGGTATGTTAATGGAGGCAAAGTAGAAAATGATATTAAGCGATACTGGAATCATCATAGCATTCATATACCACACAATAAATGGAATTAATATATTCAACATGATTTAATATACTTTAATAGCCTTATCACCTTATAAAAATTCCAATCACATGCAAACCTCGTCTGGATTAATGGAATTAACAGATCACTTTATTCCGATTTTATTGAGGGCATCTTCTGTGTAACTTTCAGATATTTAGAAGGAAATTGTTTAATATGCTTTCTGTTATAACATGACATTTCATTCGATATTAACAAAGATTAGAGAATGAAACAAGCATACACCGGAAAGCCAAAAGCTCATAAAAACTGAAAAAAAAAAAGTTTTATTTTTATTTTTTGGCTCAATCTGTGGACGTCACAGCACACTGTATACATCCATCCATCAGTTGTTGCACGTGCCATGGAAACAAATAGCTCAATAAACATGTGATGCAACGTTAATGAGAGACTACTTTTTTACGTACTCTTAAGGATATATACTCCAAATTGACGCTAAAATTTTGGTCTCTTTTAGAAATCGCTTTTATCATTTGGGTTCATTATAAATTTTTAATACCCTTTCATTTTAGATAATAACACAGATTTAAAACCTACATAATTGGAAGATAAATTTGTTAATTTCCCAACTTTTTTAGGCTTTATGTCAAATTTCGCATGCTATATTCTTGTTGCATAAATTAAAAATAATTAAAACATAACAAGAACTTAGTTATCTGTTATACAAATAGGGTTGTACTGTAGATTAACTCAATTTTGAATTTTGTACAACGTACATGTAGGATCAACGTTAGAAGCCTTCTTCTTTTTTTTTTTGTCCTCCTCCAGTCATTGTGGGGCTTATGGGCCTTGGGCATAACTATTTAATTCCATGAGCAGGTATTGAAGATTACGCCTTCCCAATATCAGGTAATTTATTTTTCGAGAATCCCAATATTAGCCAAATATATAATCAAAGCTTCCATAAATGCAATATGGTCCTCCAACTTGGAGCTGCAAATTATTTGAGAGGTTCTCTGCATCTTGAATTTTGTTGACTTGATAATGGAGCAGCTACTACTCCCAAACTCTGCAAATTCAATACCTCTCACCACATTAGGGTTCCTGGAAAGAGCTGCCACTGCCTACAATGACTGCCCTTCCCTTGTGTATAACAACACGACCTACACTTGGTCTGAGACCCACCGCCGATGCCTCCAGGTGGCTTCATCTCTGTCGTCCGTCGGCATAAACCGGGGCCACGTCGTCTCCGTCGTGGCCCCCAACGTTCCTTCCATGTACGAGCTTCAGTTTGGAGTTCCCATGTCAGGTGCAATTCTTAATAACATTAACACACGCTTGGACGCTCACACTCTTTCCGTGCTCCTGCAGCATAGCGAATCAAAGCTCGTTTTTGTTGATCATCTCCATAGCTCTCTTGTCCTTGAAGCTCTCTCTTTGTTTCCACGTAACACCAAAAGACCACACCTCGTCCTCATTGATGACGATGCAGCTGCGTCAAGTACTGCTGCGACATCACCCACGGTTACGGTTGACTTTATCGATACTTACGAGGGTTTTGTCGAAGAAGGAGATCCAAAGTACAAGTGGGTCCGGCCTAGAAGTGAATGGGACCCTATGGTGTTGAACTACACATCAGGCACAACATCATCTCCGAAAGGAGTTGTTCACAGCCATAGGGGGATCTTCATCCTCACGGCCAACGCTTTGATCGATTGGGCTGTTCCGAAGCAGCCGGTTTATTTGTGGACCCTGCCTATGTTCCATGCAAACGGGTGGGGCTACACTTGGGGAATGGCTGCTGTTGGTGCCACCAACATTTGTCTTCGTAGATTTGATGCATCAACGATTGATGATCTGATCCAAAAACACAACGTGACGCACATGTGCGGAGCCCCTGTTGTGCTCAACATGATATCAAACTCTCCGGATTTCGAACCACTGAAAACCCCGGTCCAAATCCTAACAGCCGGGGCTCCACCGCCAGCACCGGTTCTCTCCCGAACCGAGTCAATGGGTTTTGTAGTGAGTCACGGGTACGGGTTAACCGAAACGGCCGGACTGGTGGTGTCATGTGCATGGAAACCTGAATGGGATAAGCTACCTCTTGAAGAGAGAGCAAGATTGAAGGCAAGGCAGGGAGTGAAGACCGTCGGGTTAACGGAAGTTGATGTGGTGAATCCTGAGACGGGAGAGAGCGTAAAACGCGACGGCGTCAGTCTTGGCGAAGTGGTTTTGAGAGGTGGGTGTGTAACGGTCGGCTACTTTAAAGACAAAGAAGCCACGAGAAGATGCATAAGCGACAACGGTTGGTTTTACACGGGAGATATAGGGGTGATGCATGAGGATGGTTATGTGGAGATCAAAGATCGATCAAAGGATGTGATAATAAGCGGAGGAGAGAATATATGCAGTGCTGAGGTGGAGTCAGTGTTGTATTCGAACACGGCGGTCAACGAGGCGGCGGTGGTGGCTCGGCCGGACAAGTTCTGGGGGGAGACTCCGTGTGCATTTGTGAATTTGAAGAGGGATCTAGAGTTGACTGAGAAGCCTACGGAGAAGGAGATAATAGAGTATTGCAGGGCTCGGCTGCCGAAGTATATGGTGCCTAGAAAGGTTGTTTTTACGGAAGAGCTTCCCAAGACTTCAACGGGGAAAATTCAGAAGTATCTGCTTCGAGAATTCGCCAAGTCTGTGAGTTGATCGTTTCTGTTATTTCATAATTTGAAAAAAAAAAAAAAACTTGCTTTTTAATTAATTAATTAATTAATTAAATCTCGTATATGTAATTACATTCTCTATGTTCTTTAATAAAACTCATTTACAAATGGTTAGTTAATTAAGTGGAGGTTTAAGTTTTAATTTCCCCGAATTTCTCCTCTTGTTAGTGATTTTTCTACTTATTGTATAAATTGGATCTAGCTGAGCTATGTTATTATTATTATTATTATTTTATAATCTTTTGTAACGTGTGTATTTAAAACGGAGTACATTTAAGATTTAATAAAACATAAAATAAATATAGAATTGATTAATTTAATAAACTTTATTTTTTTTTAATTTTTTTTTCTAAACAAGAATACAGATTTCATTTCTTTTCCATTTCATTTCAAATAGATAACAATACTATAAATAAATACAATAACCGTATAAGTCCAAATATCTAAAACAATGAGCCAACATATATATTAAATACCTCCATTTAATGTATGCACAACGCATTAGACCTCTACCGAAGGTATCACTCAGCTCTTTCATCTACCCCTCCAGCTTTGGGGCATAGACTGTACAAATTGATACAATGCAATGTCTTGTGCAAGCATCACCAGTTAATCTACCGCTTGTGATTTTTCTTATATGAACTCCTAAAGAAATATGTGATTGTCAATTTGCCATAACAAAACAAACACCCCCAAAAAAAAAAGGATAAATATTGTATATTTAGATCTTAGTGGAAGTCGGACAAACAAAATTATATATATAAAAAAAAAACACTAAAAATAATTTTCACCGGAATGGTAGATTCGGGAGACACCAAAATGGGATCCCATAGAAGAAGAAGGAGGAGGAAAGTGCGTTTTTGAGATGGCGGATATGTCTATATATATATATATATATAATTAGATTATATTACTAAGACTCGAGTACATTAATTTTCTAAAATACTGTCCAGATTTTTAAACTTCCATTATAATATTTGATATCAGATTGCGATTAATTTTTACAATCAGATTATATTATTGAAATTCATGTGCATTAATCTTTTAAAACACTATCTAAATTTTAAACTCTCATAAATATTTAAAAGAGTGTTTACTCTCTTTGAATTTTATAAAAAAAAAAAAAAGATTATCTCCATTTAATTATATAATAATTGAAAAATAATTAAAATTAATTTTATAACATTTTTATAAAAAATCGAACACTTTTAATTATTCTCGCATTCGGCCAAAGGCGGATTGGCAGTTGGCGGATATATTTAATTTTGACATTTTAAGCCTTTAAACCGTATCAGATTGGACCGAAGGGTAGCGGCTGCACATAAGATGTAGGTGAGTATGAGTGTTACATGCACAGTACGGTCATTATTCGACGGCTGATAGATCTCGAGCGATTTCTTCCATTTGTCAACTTTTGTACGAGGGGAGCTGCACAAAATTTGATGAGGAGCGTTTTTTTGTGTAATGTTATGCATTCAATGGTGTTTTTAATTACGTTATTTCATCAGATTTCATTCTCTCTGTCTCTCTCTCTCTCTCTCTCTCTCTAATTTATTGTAAACTGCACACTTGTTCCATTACCCAGCCATTTTCTATCACCTTATTTGAGTATTTTATTAATAAGTTGACGGGGGTTCTCTGTTCGTTTGTTCCTTATAGAAGTTTAAATGTAACTTATTGTCTACAAAACATTTGAAGTTTTTAGAAGATATTCAGACAAATTTATTTAGATCTTACCCTTGTCAAGACAATGAACTTTTATTACGAGTGGTTAGGTGCTTTACGTCTCCTTGATTCAGGTCTTCAGGTCTTGTTTATTTTTTAGTCTAAAATCTGAATTTAATTTTTTTTTTACAGTTACTTATTTTGAGTTATTTATTTTTTTATTTTTTTATGTTTTATTAGATAATTTTATCATAAGAGAAAAGTAGAAAAAAATATATTTTTATATGAAGTCTGAAATCTAAATGAAAGATTTTAATTTGAAATATCAAAAATACCCTTAATAATTTATGTATTTCCTATATTAGGTATAAACTTAATATTTTTGTATTATCTTTGAAGTTAATTTTTTTAAATTTTTATTCACATAGTAACATTAACTAAACCATAATATTGAACAAATCAGATTTTGTCCATTGTGATGAATCAAAACCAAAATAACAGTGTTGACTTTCTAATAAAAGTTGATGTTATAATTACATCTTCTATTACCAAATTAAATTAAAAAATAATGATAGTGTTATTTTTTTCTAATGCAATCAAACTAATCAACTTGTTAAATTTTTAAATTGTGAAGATATGCACCACTTAAAAGGATATTTATATCAGACTACTAGCTTTTCAATTTTTTTATTCAAATGTTGAAAATTGAAAAACAAACATGTCATTCGAACATCTTTATTTGGATTTATTTGAATTTCAGTTAAATTCATACTTATTCATATATCATACTAAAAAAAAAAAGTGACCTAAGTATAACTATTTTAACTTCAATAAATTTCTCTTCATTGGTTAAGGTTAAAAAAAAAAGATTGTCAATTTTTTTCTCAATTGAAATCAATATATACTACTTACTCATTTATTACTTTTATAACATTTAAAAGCTCTCTTGGTAACAAAAATTTGAAAAAAAAATGGAAAATATCTTAATATTAATTTTTTATTCATAACAAAATATATACTTCTTATTATTAGTACGTAATTTTTTTATTATAATTTCTATTTATATGATTTATTTAATTTATAAGAAATATGAACAATCGCGTATTTAAAAATAAGTGTAATACAATAAAATTATGGTACCAAAGAATTATTAGCTATCATGAAAATATTAGAAAAACAAGTGATATATATTAATTTCAGTAGAGAAGACAGGCAACCTCCCAAAAAGTATGTAAATGTCACAGACATCCATGTAAAAGTGTGTTTACACTCGCATTTGTCATGTTGTGGATATGATAATTGTTATTAATTTTTTGCCAATAAGAATTTTTACATATAATCAAGTTTGATGAACTAATTCATTATGGATTTGTGAAAATTTGTCAATATTTTTTCACTATTTAATGAAAAACACATCACATATCACATCATCTAGAATAAATATGAAACATATATAATTACTTTTAACTTTCTTATAAGCTCTTCTAGGTTTCTAGCTAGATAAAATAAATTAAGGGTGCATTTGGTAAGCCGTGACCTAGTATATATTGCTTGGAAAACAAAGGGACAAATTTTTGGAAATAGTTGTTAAATAATTAATGGACTTTACAATATTATCAAAATTATTTACAATTAACAATATATTTGATACATTAATCAAATTTTGTTGTTATGTTAATCATCAATTAAATGTACGAGTGCAAATACCGGATGGGTTCCCTAATAAACATGTAACTTTCTGTTTATTAGTTAGTTTCCTTAAACTTGTGACATGAGGTGAATTACTTGTGTACTAATGAAAAAACTTAGTTCCTAGTAAATTAGTGGCATCACCTTTATTACTTGAAACAGTAACAAACGCGCTTAGAAAAAATAATATATTTTTTTTAGCCTGTGACCTAAAACTAATAACTTCGGAAAAAATGATATGCACGTGCAAGGAAATTTGTGATTCCAGCAAAAGTAAACGTACCTGGAAAAAATGGGATCTTTTACAAATTTGTGAATTAGACTCCTTAATTTGGAAGATACGAAGCCGGAGAATTGAGGCTTCCACCGGTTAGATCGAAACACATGTCAATTGATTTATGGCTACCTATCAAATCTAATTGATGATTAGATGCATCGGTTCCATTGTGGGCAGACCCACTCAAGCAATTATGTAGTGAAGACTGAAGACTGATACTTTTACTGTAGGGAAATGAATGCTTAACTCATTTGTCCACCGTACTAAATCAGTGAACGTAAGAATTAGTAAGTGGCACTTTGCCATTAAAGAGTTTGTGGGTCTTCTAACATGTACACTACTTTAAGCTGGTGAATGTTGCCTGGTCAATGGTCATGGTTAAATACATATATTTTTAATGGATCGGAATATTTTTAACGTCAATTTTTTATTTTAAAATTTTAACATAAATTTTGACTCCTTTAATTCAATCTAATGTTAGATAATCATGATTAAAATAGTCTAATTGTCTTTTTTTTCTTTTATTTTTTTAGATACTGCAATACAATTAGTGTATTGATATTATAAAAAAAAGTCTGATGGAATATAAGGAAATCATTTTTAATGTAATCAATCAGAAATTCGATCCCTAACTTCTCAACTCTTCTCCAAGGATAGAGGGGTTTACTAGCTAATTACTGTGAAATTGGGAGAAAAACCCAAAAAAAAAAAAAATCTACTCCCATATCTATATGAAAAGTTTAGATAAACTTCTGACCTAAAAAATAAAGGGGGAGTATGTCACCATTAAACCGAGTGTTTGACAATCGTGGTTAAATGTTAATGCGAGACTACTGGGGAAATGGGCAATACTATTTATGAAAGGGAAGTTGTAATTGTTTTTTTTTTTTTTTTGAGACTAGGGAAGTTGTAAGTTGATTGCACTTAAGAGAACAATTCGCAGTCATTGGAGCATAAATAATTGAAAGCTGGTGAAGAATGTGATGGTGCATAATTGATGCAAAATAAATTATGTAGACCTATTGATGCCAAAAGGGCACTTTCCCCAGCTGTATAGAATTTTTAATTTCGATTACTTTTCCAGGGTTGATTAATTATTTATGTTTAGCTTCTTTGCATTTTTGTTTTGTCGTTTTGTGTTAGTTTTACTAGCACCTTTACGTCCTTTTCTTTCCATTTTTTGTGAATATAACTCAGATAAAACATGTGGAAATAAAAAAAAAAAAAAAACTATATGGGAGGAAACGATCAAAAGAGAAAGTAGTGATAAATTTGGGTGATGTAACATGTTATTTTAGAAATTTTAAGATTTTATAATTTTATTATTTTGAAACTTTCTATTTTAATTTGGGTCAATTATGATATGTGCCTTGCTCTTTTATTTCCATAATAATTATGATTTAGTTTTCTATTTTTAAGTTAATTTAGGAAAAATATATTTTATTTCTATTATAATTGTAATTTAATTTTCCTTTTTAAGTTAACGCAGAGGAGTGGGTTTCCTCTATTATAAATAGAGAGTTCTTATAATTATTTTTATAACTTCAAATTTAATTATTGAATAAAATCTTATTTTATAATTCCCTCTGAGATTATCTATCAAAATCTCTCTTATAGAGTCGTTTGGATTAGAGCGTTATCTAATTTAACATTACGCGTTATTAAAAATCTGTTTGAGTCGTTTTGATTAGAACGATATCTAATTATGCTTCGATCAGAGTGTAACCTAATCACGTTGGTTTGATCCAATACTAGAACGATATTTACTGTTCTCTATCTAATCAATTCCGCTTCCGCTACACCTCGCTCCATCATTAGGGACCGCCTTGCTCTAAGTTTATATTCAATTCTCATGCATACATGTAATATAAGCATCACAATGTCATTTATATAGGCCAATTTTACTGACCATTTTGAGATAAACATTGCATGCAGTTTGACATGCGGAAGAGCTATTGGCTTTGTGAGAAATCTTATGCCCAATTTTATATTAGATGGATAGACACCTATTACACACAATATAACATTATACCTTCAATAGACACGATACATGATTAAAGAAGAATTCTGAATATAAAACGATACCTGATGACTTCATTAAATCGACATTTCTCCTTGTTTATTGTGTATGTTTCCATGATCTCGGCTCGAGCGTGTATATGCAATGTCAATCTAACGTCTTATTAGTGTTTGCTTATTTGATGGATTTGTATTTAGTTCTTCTCTTAATCAAGCGAAAAAAAGAAGAAGAAAAAACTCCTTTCTCAATCCTTTGACCTGTATTTAAAAATCGAATAAAGTGATCAATTTAGTGGGTGATTTGATTTCTGATCTAAATCTCCACCATTCAACCTATTATTTCGTTATTATACTGTTTGACTCGTTATCCGTTTTGTCTGTATTAAAAAAAATAAATATTTTGTGTTAGTGATGAAGTGTCACTTATATATGATTGTTCTGGACCTATTAGCAATTTCTTCCGAGTCTTCCATAAGTATACACATGGTTGTTTGTACTAATGTAGGTGGCGTTTGTTTTTTAATTTAATAACTTAAAGTGACTTAACTTAATTAATTAAGTTAATTAGAGGTGTTTGTTTTTATAACTTAATTGGACTTTTCAGATAATTTTGACTTAATAAAATAAGCCAATTTTTTTATCTTTTTGTTGAATAGAAGAATCTGAATTAAGTCAATTAATTTCTAATGTAAAAAATATCCCTATTTTATAATTTATTTTTCATACATATTCCAAAATTCACCCATAGACATTTATCCTACATAATCTCATCTTTACATGAGACAACTTCGAGATGAAATAACAAATCAACTATTTCAATCATTTTGTTAGTTTTTTTTCTTATATTATGTACTATTATTGAGAATTAATGATAAAATTTAAAATTTATGGTATTTTATATATTATAATTCTAAAATCATTATGTATTCACTTGAATATAGTTTTACTTATAAATATTAAAATATTATGGTATTTAGTGTATTATTTATTTGATATTTAAATTTAATAAGGGTACAAATGTAAAAATATATATTTTCAGATTTTGAAGTTTAAAAAAAAACAACTTAATACTTATTTTCAGATATTCAGATAAAAAAAATAAACACAGTATTCAGATTCAGACATTCAAATCTATTCAAAATTCAGACTAATTCAGATCTATTCAGATTTCAGACGGAAAAACAAACGCCACCGTAGGCTATTGATCACTTAAATTCGGAGTGCGAGACCATGTGAAACATCTTACTTCGTGTTTTTATAACACTGAATGGACAAGTGGCGTGGTTTAAGTAGTTCTATACTCTATGTTTGGGCACTTGGAAATCTAGAACGTAAAAGCTCTAAGTTTAGAAGAAAAGTTTATTATACGCAAAAAAAAGTGAAAAAAATATAAATCCACCACCACTAGATCAGGTGGCAAGAAATACCTGCATAATCATGAATTGATAAATGCAGGAAGTGTTTTTTCACAATAAAATTTTCTTTTAAAGGTGTTAGAAATTACCTTCACACATATTTTTTATTTGTGGAGAGTTTGTGATGCATGTTGATCTTGAATCCGACGAGGTGAATACTTGAAAAAAGCATTTTGACGCTCAAATAAGTGTTTGATTAAGATTTGAAGGGAAAAGAACAAAAATCAAGGTTAAGTTTTTCTATTTTTAAGGGATGAATCGTGGTTTCTAGTTCCAGGGGTCTTATTTATAGATGGTGGGTGACATAGATTTAGGATTTTTCCTTGGGCTCTCTCCCTAATGACACATGTCACCCACAATTATTGTGCACGTGGATGTAAATTTTATTGTAGGGACATAAACATATTTATTTCAGACCTACGTCATTTATTCTGTGCTTACATGCTCTCTTCTGACTTTTGGGTGTAGTTTCTTAGACTGATGGATTACGTAACTAATTCCCCATTTTAGCCATCTTTATGAGCTTTGGAAAAATTTTTCCTTAGGTGCTATTCCTTTTGGAATAGTTTGGGTGTTACTCCCCCGGAATAGCTTAGGTGTTACTATCGAAATATCTTCTTTTATCTGACAGGATGGACACGTGGCATGATTTGGTGTCTTTTAGAATATCGCACCTAACTACTTCCCCCGCAAGTGTATTTTTTTAAAAAAATACATTAACTAGAATAAAAAGTTCTGACTTTAATTTAACTGGCCACATGGCTTTTTTAAAAAAACTATATCTTGGGCATTTGAATATATTTTGGGAAGAATGTGTCAATGAGCCTTTTTGTTGTTGAGTTAAGAAATAGTGAACTATTTCCTCTGAATTGAAATTCATAGATGAAGCGTTAGCACCTCTTTTCCTCCACTAAAAAAAAACTTGTGTTGCCAACTTAAAATTTTATCCACCACTCTAAGCTTTATTTCAGTAAAAAATCCCTATCTTTCTCCCTATCATTGAAGAGAGCCTATATATTTTTCTTGACGAGAGACCACCTAAAGCTTGAGCAAATCCTTTATGGTTGTAACCTAATCATTCCTTGTGCTGCCACTGAAAAACATAGAGGATTTCTCGAAGTTGAATGTCTACCCTGTTGCTTTGCCATAACACTCAAATAAAGCCTTTAAGTGTTTACAATCCTCTACTGCTACTCTGGTAAAGATCAAGTTGTCATATGCAAATAATAAGTGGGAGATTTTTGCATCTTTGTCGAAATGAATCCCATGAATACACCTTTGATGTTTTGCTTACACAAGAAGGTTAGAGAAAGCCTCTGCACACATTATAAAAAGATAAGGAGAAAGAGGACATCCTTGTCTAAGCCTTCTTTTTGGTTGGATCAATCCTGTAGCCATGTCATTAATGATAATAGAAAAAGAAGTTGTTGTAATACAATGCATGATTAAATCCACCCATTTGGTTGAAAAACTTAACTTCAACATTGTGTGCTTAAAAAAAGTCCACTCTATTATGTCGTAAGCCTCACTAACATCTAACTTAAGAGCCATCAGCTCGTGTTTGTTCCCCTTACTATATCTGATTTTGTGTAAACATTCATAACCAAGTACAATATTATCAGTAATCAGATGATTAAGAATAAAAACACTTTGGGTTGGGGATATAACATGATGAAGGATTTATTTCAGCCTATTTGCAATTATTTTGGCTACAATCCTATATCTAACATCACACATATTGGCCTATAATCTGTCACTCTTTGAGGTTTATGAGTTTTCGGGATTAAAACAACATGGGTGTGATTAAGAGGAGTGGTTGTACCTCTATAATTCAGGATGTTGAGACAAGTAGAGATTACACCAAGCTTGACTAAGTCCCAGTGCTTTTGGAAAAAGGCTATTGGCAATCCATCAGGTCCGAGAGTTTTGGTTGGGCAAGGCATATCCAGGAGACTGTTCATGTCTCAGTTGACCTTAGACTTCAATCCTGCTAAAGCATCCTCTATTTGCTCTTCTGATGGGCTGTATGTAGCAAATAAGTCTTAAAAGTACATGCAAAATTCTTTCTCAATCTCCTCTCTATCTTCAACCCAATCATCTTGCTGATTCAAGACTCCCCATATTCGATTCTTCCGTTTTCTGGCGGAGGCTTTAAGGTGAAAATATTTCGTATTCTTATCCCCTTCCTGTAACCAGTCTACACTGGATCTTTGCTTTCAATACACTTCCTCGTCCAGCAGCAGTCTTTCAATTTGTTCCTCTTTGATTTTGATCTCATTCACTTCTTCGTACTGTTTAAAGTTGTGCTTCATTTCTGAAAGTTTTTTTTTTAAAAGTTTCAGCTTTTCTTTTCTGCTATCAAACTCTTTCTTACTCCAAATCCGCAGCTGAGCCAGAGAATTGTTGACTGCTGTTCTAAAGATTTTTACAGGATCCCCCTTGCTCCAGCTTCCACACTTCATCCATTCCTCTTTTACTATGGCTTTACATGAATCATAAGGGCTTCACATGTCCTCATAATAAACTCTTGGTTTGGATTTCTTTTCATATCATGGAAATATATTCCTTTTTTGCATTTCTAGCATAACAGGGTTGTGGTCTGTGCACCAAGTATCCAGGTTGGAGACTATTAGTTTCTAAGAGCTTTGCTCCCAATCCTTACTCCCTAAAAATCTGTCGAGTCTTTCTTCAACCAATTAGGAACTGAACCTTCTGTTCGACCAAGTAAAAGGATAGCCCCTACATCATAAATCCACCATATTACAATCATTTATGGCCTCTCTGAATTCAGCCACCATATTCAAATTCCTATCCTTGCCCCCTAGTTTTTCATTCAAGTGTAAAATTTTCGTTGAAATCACCGAAGCATAACCATGGCCAAGTGAACATACCTGCAAGCCTTCTCAATAGAGTCCAGGTATATCTTCTTTGCTTAGTTTTCAGATGGCCATAAATCCCAGAACATCTCCAATTTCTTCCATTCATCCTATGAATCACTGCATCTATTTGATGGTTGCTGTAGGAGGCAATATTGACATTTACTTCATTATTCCAGAGCAGGGCCAAGCCACCCCCCAAGTCATTTCTACCTACATTGAAGCAATTGTCATAACCTAGGCTTTTACTCATGTTAGTCATTTGGACAAGCTTCATCTTTGTTTCACAGACAAAAAGGATTTGCGGCATGTGACTTCGAAGAATGTCTTTTATGACTAGGAGTGTTCGGGTATTCCCCAAACCCCGGACGTTCCAATTTATAATCTTCATTACTGCCGGCGGGGCTGGGAACCAGCCTCCGTAGATGTCTCTTTCACTTGTGAACCTATCTCCTCTGCCACTTCCATGGCTCTTGTTCCCCAGCTCAGAGTGAGCTTTGCCTAGGGGGAATTGCCTGTCGCTTGAATTGGTTTGCCTTCACCTTGGCTAACCATCTTGGGTTTTTTGTTTTGTGGGCTTGTCATTTTTGAATCATAGTTAGCCCGTTTTGGATTGTTTGGTGTTGCTTGGATGTTACCCTTCTTACTTAAGCTTAGGGCTTGATTTTTCCACCTTCTCCATTTAGGCTTAGCCCTCTTTGAATAAGACCCATGAGCAGTTACTTCATCATCCGAGCTCAATCGTGCTATTGTAGTAGGATTGGACTAGTGGATTATATGGCCCATTATGGAATCCTTGTTCACATTTTTTCCCTCCATATTTCCTATCCCATTACCAATTCCCGCCCTTTTACATAAATTTTCATACTCCTCATTTTCAGCTGCACCATGCTGCTCTCTGCTATGAACTTGGTGCTATCTCGGTTGTCGCTCTTAGATCATTAATGTTTCACCAGTTGGCTCCACCACGTGTCTTAAGCCCATTTGGGGGCTGATTTCTTTTTCTTGCTCTTAGATTGACCCTGACCCGGTTTCTCCCCTCGGGTTTAGTTGTTGCAGGTGAGGGGTGCTTGTACTTTCTGAGTTCACTGCTTCTTTCATGGTTCTGCTTTGGTCCTTATTTCCTTTCTCCTTGCTCCTCCGAAATCTCATCTGGTCTGGCAAGGAACAGCCCTTAACCAAGCTCCACATGTCATCTCTTTTTTAGGCTGGCCTTTATATATGGCACACTCTCTGACTCTCTGTAATGATGCCCAATATATCCACAACAAAAACAATAATCGGGCAGCCTTTCCTACGTTACCCCAATCAAGATCTCTTTCCCATCCTCTTGTTGAATTCTTAGAATTTTCTTCAGCGCTTCGTGATGTCGATCGAAATTGGAACTCGTACATATTCACTAAAGCAATCCCCTGTTGCGTCCGTAGCTACATCTTCAACCTTCCCAATTTTGGAATCAAGTTCACGGATTGTGCTTGTATCCATACACATTAGCCGCACATTATGCAGCTGTACCGAAAATGAGAAATATGAAAAAGATTGTTCTGTGACGTTTCCCATACTACTTGGCTCCTGAAGCACGATAAGAGCTAGGTCGAAATGCCATGGTCCTCCTTTTAACACTCTTCGTTTATCCTCTTCTGAGGAGAACTTAAACATGAATATTTTATTTCGCAAGGTTTCAACTTTAACTACCCCTACTGGTCGTCAGGCTTGTTGTAATGCTGTTCTAACAGCCTCATGACTGACGCCTCTTGTAGTAAGAATTTTTCCCACCAAGCACCCTACTGCGATTCTAGCTCCTTTTTCCTTCATGCTGCCCCCAAAAATGACTCTGTCTTCCTCTTCATCTTTGAGTGGTATAGCATTGCACTTTTTAATTAACTCATCTGTTAAGAAAACTTTTTCTGACGTAGAATCAGCGTGAGAGCTTCACCAACCTCTCCATCCTCCTGAGCTTTGGTTTACGGCCGTCTTTAAAGCTCACTCTCCCCTTTTCGCTAAACACTCTCACCCACCCTTTTAGAACCACTAGGACTGGAAACTTTAAAAAAGACACCAGGAATTAACAAAAGAGACAAATAAACAAAAGGAAGAAAAAACCGCGCTCAACCTAGTGAGCAAACATACAGATCATGTAGATCCAAATTAGCTTCCATTCGGTGTTCTCTCATTCAGAGAAAAACACCCTCGAAGGAAGACTAATCAATCGCATCTTTTAGATTTAAAAGTTTGGAATTGTGCTCAGAATCTCCCCTATGGAAAGTGAGCCTACTACGCAATTCAGGCCAGACTTTAAATTTCTGGGAGCAGTACATTTAACCATCATTTTCAGAAACTGAGGAAGCTAATTAGAGAAGTATCAAACTCGGCTACGACTACCTTGTAATCAAATATTTTTTAAAAAATATAGACCACTAGATTTGATGCCTTATACAATCAGCGGCTGGAAGTTGTCTTGAAATACAATTGAAGTTTGCGAGCAACCGGCATGCCCTATTAAAACAATCAAATAAACCAGAAAGTCAATGATGTACTGCTAGAAATTATGATTATTGTTTCTTTTTCATTTATTGAAAAATCGGTGGTCACTTTTTTGAGTAATTATTTGTGGAACGATTCTAATTATGATTTATAATTTCAGTTAAAAGAGTTTAATGTTGTTTGGTTGCTCAGAAAACTAAGAAAAGTTCCTGAGAAAGTTTACAATTGTAGAGAAAACGAGAATATAGAGTTCTGAAGATTATTCTCATTCATTCAACCTTCTTAAGCTAAGTTACAATGGTATATATACATACATCTGGAACAATCTAAAAGCAACAAAAATGTGAGCTTTGATTACAGCTGGCTTGATTAAAGATTTGGAGGGAAATAACAACTTTTCTAACTTGTGTAACAACCCATCCATGTGGCTGCTGAGTCATCAATGAGTTGGCATTAAATCCACGTCAGCAACTGATCTTAACATGCCCCCTTAAGCTCAAGGTCTTGGACAGACATTGAGCTTAGTTCTTAAGTACGCAAACTGATCAAAGCCAAGAGGCTTAGTTAGAATATCAGCTAGTTGATTAGAGCTAGATATGTGCTCAACAACCAGTTCCTTTTTAGCAATGTGTTCCCTGACAAAATGAAGATCTAGCTCTATATGCTTAGTCCTTGTATGATACTTAGGATTACTTGCTAAAGCCTCAGCACTTTTATTGTCACAATACAATATAAGAGATTCAACTAGAGAAATTTTTAACTCCTTTAACAGATAAGTAATCCATAGAACTTCTGAAGTTGTTAATGCTAGAGCTATGTATTCTAATTCAGCAGAGGATCTGGAAACAATGTTCTGTTTCTTGGAGGACCAAGAGATAAGATTTGGACTAAGAAAGACACAATACCCTCCAACTGATCTTTTATCATTAGGATTTTCTCCCTAATCTGCATTAGAATATGCTGTTAAAGCAAGTGTTCCTGTGTTAAAGAATTGGATGCCATAGTTTGCAATACTTTGTAGATATCTTAATACACTTTTACATGCTTGCCAGTGAATCATTGTTGGAGCTCCAAAAAATTGGCTTAATTTGTTTACTGTGAAGGCTATTTCTGTCCTTGTTAATGTAAGATATTGAAGGGAGCCAATGATACTTCTGTAAAGAGATGTATTTCCAAAAGCTTGGCCTTTATCTTTTTACAGCTTGTCAGACACACTTATTGGTGTATTGCATCCTTTGCTTTCAAGCATGTTGGCCTTCTTTAAGATATCTCCTATGTATTTGGTTTGAGAGAGATGCAAACTAGTGACTGAAAGTATGTCTTTCAATCCCAAAAAGTAATTGAATTCCCTCAAATCTTTGAGAGTAAATTCTGAACCAAGAAACTTGATAACCTGTTCTATTTGAGCCTGATTTGAACGAGTAACTAGAATGTCATCCATATAAATGAGAATAACAAGAATATCTCCAGCTGTATGCTTAAGAAACAAAGAATTATCTGATTTGGATAGTTGAAACGCCCACAGCATCAAAGAGCTTTTCAATTTGTCATACCAAGCTTTAGGAGCTTACTTAAGACCATATAATGCCTTGTTTAGTTTGCAAACATATGAAGGAAAATCTGGATTGATGAATCCTTCTGGTTGATGCATGAATACATTCTCTGTAAGCACACCATTAAGGAAGGCATTGTTGACATCTAACTGTCTTATTGGCCAATGATGCATAACAGCTAAACTGAGAATAATCCTTATAGTACAAGGTTTTACTACTGGACTGAATGTTTCAAAGAAATCCACACCATATGTTTGGTGAAACCCCTTTGCAACTAACCTTGCTTTATATTTGGAAATGCTAGCATTTAGATTATATTTAATCCTGAACACCCATTTATTGCCAACAATCTTCTCTGCTGATTCTAGTGGTACCAAAATCCAAGTACCATTCTGCTCTACAGCTAGAACCTCATCTGTTATAGCCTGACACCATCTTTGATCTGCCAATGCTTCTTTAACACTTGCAGGTTCAAGATCTTATATACCAGTTAGGTAAGTTTTTGGCTTAAAAATTCCTCACTTTGCTTTAGTAACCATAGGGTAAGTGGATGTTGTTGGTTGTGAAGGTAGAAGAGATAATGAGGGTGAGGAAATATGCTAACTAGATGATGAGATGTCTCTGGAAGAAGAGTTTGAGGGAAAAATTTACTGACTGGGTAATGGTGAGTTTGTAGCTGGTAAAATTGGTGATGGCTGTAGACTTGATGTTGGAAACACTAGTGAAGTAGGTGATGTTGTAGATAACTGATTTGAGCTGCTGTCATGAAGAATAGTACATGGAGAAGAACAATTTGGTACTGACTCAGAAAAAGACTGAGAGAAAGAGAATAGCTCAGAATAAGGAAATTCAAACTCATTAAAATGAACATGTATGACTATAAAAACTTTGCTTGACTTATCTAAACATTTATATCCCTTGTGGAGAGGACTATATCCCAAGAATAGACATTTTTGAGAATGAAAGTCAAGCTTATGTTGATTGTAAGGTCTTAGTAATGGATAACATGCACAACCAAATACCCTAAGAGTTTGATAATTTGGAGACTGTTTGTGTAGTTTTTAATAGGGAGATAAATTGTTAAGAATTGTGGTTGGCATTCTATTTATAAGATATGAGGCTGTATGGAAGGCTTCCCACAAAAAAGAAATAAGCATTTTAGCTTAAGCAAGAAGTGTCAACCCGATTTCAACCACATGCCTATGTTTTCTTTCTACAACTCCATTTTGATGATGTGAGTAAAGGCAGCTGTACCTAATTTGTATTCCGTCTTGTTGAAGAAAAGGCTGAAACACTCTAAATTCTCCTACCATATCAGATTGTAAGGCTTTGATAGGGAGTTGAAATTGTTTTTCAACTAGATGTTTAAAATTTTTGAAAGTAGCTAATGCATATGACTTTAAAACCAGAGGGAAAATCCAACAATATCTAGTGTAATCATCAACAAAGGAGATGTAATATCTATAACCATCTAGGGAGAGATCAGAAACTGGTCCCCATAAGTCTATGTGAATCAGTTCTAAAGGTGCTTTTGTTTTGATTTCTGTAGAGTAGAAATGTAACTGATGCATTTTACCAAGTTGACAAGAATCACAAAACTCAAAAGAGTGTCTATTGATATTAACAGAAGACAAATATTTATCTTTCAGAATAGTTTGCATAGCATTTTTATTTGGATGACCAAGTCTCTTGTGCAAGGGATTTATTGAAACAAAACTTGAAGTATGAAGGCTAACAGGAGACACAGATATAGACTCTGAGTTGTAGGACGGTACATTACTGGATTCTTTGACAGCATGAACATTTTTATTGGAAAAGAGAAAAAACACCATAGAACTTGGTTTAATATCTTGAGAGTTTGAAAATGGAACACAATCATCTTGTAACAGCAACTTATACAGTCCATCTTTAACGATACCCTGAGCCACCAGAGTGTCCTTCACCTTGACCTTTAGTAAATAAATATCAGAGGTAAATTCAATGATCAGATTACTGTCAACAAGGAGTTTGAACACACTAATGAGATTTTTAATGATTTGAGGAACACATAGTACATCATTAAGTTGAATACAAGTATTAAGTGATGTTTTGATATTGAAGTGTCTTGTATGTGTGATTGTGATACCTTGACCATTTCCTACCATCAATGAATTTAAGCCATAATAAACCTTACCATCAGTTAAGTGATGAGTTGCTTCACTGTTAAGGTACTAACCTTGATATGTTATGCCCTCAGATGTAGTCATATAGGCTGTTCTGAACCCTTGACCTTGAACTGGCAATTGACTTGAAGCATGAAAATTTGCAACAAAGTTTTTGTTAAATCTTTCTCTGTACTCAACAACAGTATGATTGAATCTGAAACAAATTTGACATGCAACTCCTTATTGAGCAAAGTTTCGGCCATTGTTTCCTGAACCAAATCCACCTCTTCCATTACCATTATTAAAGTTACATGTGAAACCATTGTTAAAGCCACCTCTACCAAATTATTCCAGCCCCCTCTATTTGAGTTTTGGCCTTGATAATTTCCTCTGCCACTGCCATTAAAGCCACTTTTTCCTCAGAATTATAATTCCAGTTATTTCCACCATTTTTGTTCCAGTTAGCTTAAGTATTATTGTTTCCTTTCTTTTGAAAATTTGTAGTCTGAGCTACATTTGCTACATAATTGCTTTTGATTTCCTTGTTTTCATTATATTTGCCATTTTCAAGTCTAGCCTCATGTGTGAGAAGCATAGTATAGGCTTCACTTAGTTCCATATTCAACATGTTTGTCTCAATGTAAACTACAACAAGATAATAAGATTGATCTAATCCAGTGATAAGATGAGTAATCAAATCTAGATTACTAACAGGACTTCCAACTAATACAAGACCATCAGTAGTAGTCTTGAGCTTAGTAAAATAATCTATCATTGACATAGATCCTTTCCTTAAATTTTTCAGAAGTATTTTTAGATGAACCTTTTTAGCCATTGATTTAGAACCAAACTGTTTTTCCAGATTTGTCCACAGATCAAGAGAAGTTTTGGAACTTACTACAAGGCTGAGTATATCAACACTCATTGAAGACATAATCCAGCTAAGAAGAAGTTGATCCTGACATTTCCAAATGACATGCTCTGGATTTTCTCTTCCTTCAAATCCAGAATCAGAAGAAAGAAATTGCTCTGAACATTGCTTTGATCCATCAATATAGCTATCAAGTCCATTTCCACGAATGGAAGAAAGAACTTGTTGCTTCCAAACTGTGTAATTAGAACGATCAAGCTTGACCGGAGTAGTGAAAGTGAAAGAAGTTGTTGTATTGATACTGGATTGATGATTAGCACTAATTGATGCCATGATCAGATCTGAGATTTGGCTTTGATACCAAGTTAAAAGAGTTTAATGTTGTTTGGTTGCTCAGAAAACTAAGAAAAGTTCCCAAGAAAGTTTGCAATTGCAGAGAAAAAGGGAATATAGAATTCTGAAGATTATTCTCATTCATTCAACCTTCTTAAGTTAAGTTACAATCGTATATATACATGCATCTGGAACAATCTAAAAGCAACAAAAACGTGAGCTTTGATTACAGCTGGCTTGATTACAGATTTGGAGGGAAATAACAACTTTTCTAACTTGTGTAACAACCCATCCATGTGGCTGCTGAGTCATCAATGAGTTGGCATTAAATCCACGTCAGCAATTGATCTTAACAATTTCAGTTGCAATTCCAATTTCTATTGTGGTTACAATTAAATTATAATTGCAATTACAATTATGTAACCTAAAACAATAATTCCAATTCCAATCTTTCATTATTAATTCCAAAATCATTTAGGACAACAATTACAACTTTAATTTCAATTGTAATTCCAATTACAATACGATTATAGTTATAATTACGATTACAATAGTAATTACTATAACAATTATAATAATAACAATTTTAATCGTAATTCCATCAACAGTTACTATTGTTATAACAATAATAATATTTAATAACGTTACAATAACAATAACAATAATAAAATTGTAATTGTAACAATAATTAGAATAGCAATTATAATTACATTTTTTTTAAAGAAAAGGGCTATTTGAACCCATGTTTTACTCCTTAGATCCATTATTTAATAAATATTTTAATTACTAATTTATTCTTCAACAAGATTACGTATAAGGACAATAGAATTTAATTAAAAACATGTAAGGCATTTTTCCAATCCATTTTAGTGATGAACCATTTCTTCTCCCTCTTTCTTCATTGATCATTTTAACTCTTCCATTCATTTTTTTTCCCAGAAAGATGAATCAATCTTATTAGCAGTTCATTTACATTCTCAATGAAACAAACTTGAGAACTTATAAAAACATGAGTAATATGAAAAATTAATTTTAATGTGAAAAATATATAACATAATTAAATCACTTAATAACATAGTTGTGTCGAGCACGCAAAGAGAGTTCCGAAAACAAGGATGAAACAAAACAAAGGAAAAGAAAATATAAAATCTCGATTAGTTACAGTCGTACTTGGTTGTCGGGGGGGGGGGGGTTGTTATTACTGTAAGCTTGTCTTGTATATATTACTTGGAAAATAAAGGGACAAATTTTCGGAAATAGTTGTTAAATAATTAAATTAAATTCTTAATGGACTTTACAATATTATCAAAATTATTTACAATTAACAATATATTTGATACATTAATCACATTTTGATGTTATATTAATCATCAATGAAATATACGAGTTCAAATACTAGATGGGTTCTCCAATAAACATGTAACTTTCTGTTTGTTAGTTACTTTCCTTAAACTTGTGACATAAAATGAATTACTTGCGTACTTAGGGGTGGGCATAATCGGGTTCTGAATCGATCCGACCGAATTTCGGGTTGTTCGAGTTGGACAAAAATTAATACGAATGTAACCCGAACTTATAACCTGATCCAATATATAATCGGATTTGGTCAAAAAATCGAATTGAATTCGGGTAGGATCGGGTTCGGATTGAGTTCAGATTAATTCGGGTCGATTGAAATTGGGTGAATTCGGGTTTGGATCAAATCGAGTTAATTCGAGTCAAATCCGATTAATGTAATTTTGAGCTGATTTTTTTTTTTTGTATTTTTGTGGTTTTTAGATTGGTTTTAACATAATCTAATTAGTATTACAAATCAATTCAAATATTTATTAATTTAATTTCATGATACTTGTTTAATTCGACATTTCACATTTCCATCGTAATATTTTTATATAATTAGGTGTATAATTGTATTTGTATATATAAAAATTCAAAATTGTTTATAGTCCATAAAAAAAGCAAGAAATTAAAGATTAATTAATTAATAAATAAAATATCCAATCATCAATTCCCCATAATACTAGAATATTATTTGCCTATTCATGTCTCAATTCTTATTATAAACCCCTAAATTCCAAGCCCAAATTACATGTACTTACCATATGATTAACATACAATTAATTTAATTAAATATTAATTGAATTAGTTAATTTTTTTAAGGTTGGAGCTACTACACATAATCACATAACACATATTATAATTATATAATAAATAGAACATAATATTTAATTTTAATATTTAATCTACATAATTTGTTCATAAAAAAATTCAATTGTTAACAATTAACAATATTTTAATTATTAACAATTAACAGATTGTTAGTTATTAAAAATTAACAAAAATCTATTCATATAAAAAAATTATAAATGCACCAATTTTCTTGATTTTATTATTAACATTTAAAAATATATAATTACAAGTTTACAACAATCAATTGAACATGTAAATATAATCATAGTATATTACTGGTAATTTGCACTATAATATAGTAGTATTATATTATCACAACTCAAAAGGCCAAAGTTAAGCTTCAAAACTGCTGGGGGGAGGGAAACTCGAGTCGGGTCAGGTTGCACCTGTAGCATTTGCCGGGTTGGAGGCTTGGAGCAGCAAATTGAGTAGAGAGTAGTGGTGGTAGCAGATCGGCAGGACGGTGGCACTTGGCAGTAGATCAGTGGCCTTCAAAACTGACAGGGGGAGGGAAACTCGGGTCAGGTAGTCTCGAATCAGGTTGCACTTGCAGCAGCTGCCAGGTTGGAGGCTTGGAGCAGCAAATCGGTGGGCCGATGGCAGCAGATTCAGTCACGTTGTATAGCAGTAAATCAGTGGCTGTGGCACTGTGACCATGAGGAACTTGATTGAGGCTTGAGGGGCGTCAAAATCGTGACTCCGTGAGCCGTGAGGTAGCTTGAGAGTTGAGGCAGGAGGCACTGAGGCAGGAGCTTTGTGTTTGTGGTTTGTGAGTTGAGGCTTTACCTGTGTTGTGTGCTTTTGTGAATTGTTTGTGATAATTTGTATGTCTCGGTGTTTATCTCGTGTGTAGTGTGTTGACTGTTGTGCGTGTGGCTTGTGGGCTGTGGCTGCGGCGTGTGTGTTACTATGTTTAGATCTTTTTTTTTTTAAGCAACACGATTGAGTTTTTGGATCGAACTGAGTTTCATTCGATCCAATCACAACCCGATCGGATTTAGAAAAGTTCACTCGATTAAATTCCTTTAACAACCCAATCCGATCCGGACCTGAAATTTTTTAGATTAGATTGAGTTGGATATTTTGGCCGTCCCTATGCGTACTAATGAAAAAACTAAGTTCCTAGTAAACTAGTGACATCACCTTTATTACTTGAAACAGTAACAAACGCACTTAGAAAAAATAATATATTTTTTTAACCTGTGACCTAAAACTAATAACTTCGGAAAAAATTATATATGTGCTAGGAAATTTGTGATTCCAGCAAAAGTAAACGTACCTGGAAAAAAAATGGAATCTTTTACAAATTTGTGAATTAGAATCATTAACTTCGAGGATACGAAGCGGGAGATTGTGGCTTCAACCCGGTAACCGGTTAGATCAAAACACATGTCAATTGATTTATGGCTGCCTATCATATCTAATCGAAATTAGATACATCGGTTCCATTGTGGGCAGACCCACTTAACCAATTATGTAGTGAAGACTGAAGACTGATACTTATATTGTAGAGAAATGAATGCCTAACTTATTTCTCTACCGTACTAGAACGATGAACATACGAATTAGTAAGTAGCACTTTGCCATTAAAGAGTTTGTGGGTCTTCTAATACATACATTACTTTAAGCTGGTGAGTGTTGACTAGTCAATGGTCATGTTAAATACATATATTTTTAATGGACCGGAATATTTTTAACTTCCATTTTTTATTTTAAAATTTTAACATAAATTTTGACTCCTTTAATTCAATCTAATTTAGATAATCATGGTTAAAATAGTCTAATTGTCTTTTTCTCTTTTTTGTTTTTAGATACTGCAATACAATAATAGAGCATTTGGCATATTGTATTATATTATACTGTATTATGTTAGTATTGTATTATAATAATATTATATAATATTTAGTGCTACATTGTACTATATTAATTTTTTAATATATAAAAAATTTATTAATTTATATTAAAATTAAAATGTAAAATAAAAAATAATATAATATAGTATTAAATTAAAAAATTATATTAATTTATTATTATTACAAAGTTAAGAAAAAAAAAAACCTAAGCTAATGTGCCCAATTGCTGCATTAAGGTGCATTATAATGCAGCAGTTTGGTGCCTCAAACATGGGCCTGCATTGCTAATACAGTGCAATCTCATGTAATGAGAGATACCAAACACCACCTAAATGTATTGATATTATACAAATAAGTCTGATGGAAACTAATAGTACCGTTTTTAATATAATCAATAAGAAATTCGATCCTTAACTTTTCAACTCTTCTTCAGGGATAGAGGGGTTTACTAGTTAATTACTGTGAAATTGGGAAAAAAAAATTCTACTCCCATATCCGTATGAAAAGTTTAGATAACTTCTGACCTAAAATTAAAGTGAGAGTATGTCACCATTAGACCAAGTGTTTGACAATCATGGATAAGTGTTAATGCCAGACTACTGGGGAAATGGGCACTACTATTTATGAAAGGGAAGTTGATTGCACTTAAAAGAACAATTCGCAGTCATTGGAGCATAAATAATTGAAAGCTGGTGAAGAATGTGATCGTGCATAATTGATGCAAAATAAAATTATGTAGACCTAATGATGCCAAAAGGGCACTTTCCCTATCTGTATAGATTTTTCAATTTCGATTACTTTTCCATGTTTGATTCATTATTATGTTTAGGTTCTTTGCATTTTTGTTTTGTCGTTTTGTGTTAGTTTTCCTAGCACTCTTTACGTCCTTTTCTTTCATTTTTTTTTTTGTGAATAATACATGTGGAAATTCAAAAAAACTATACTGGAGGAAACGATTAAAAGAGGAAGTAGCGATAAATTTGGGGATCGCCTTGCTCTCGGTTTTTATTCAATTCCCATGCATACATGTAATATAAGCATCACGGTGCCATTTATATAGGCCAATTTTACTGCCATTTTGAGCTAAACATTGGATGCAGTTTGACAGGCGGAAGAACTATTGGCTTTGTGAGAAATCTTATACCCAATTTTATATTAGATGGATAGATACCTATTACACACAATATAACATTATACCTCCAATAGACAGGATACATGATTAAAGAAGAATTCTGAATATCAAATGATACTTGATGACTTCATTAAATCGAGAATTCTCCTTGTTTATTGTGTATGTTTCCATGATCTCGGCTCGAGCGTGTATCTGCAATGTCAATCTAACCTCTTTTTAGTGTTTGCTTATTTGATGGATTTGTATTTAGTTCTTCTCTTAACCAAGTGAAAAAAAAAACATAAAAATTCTTTCTCAATCCTTTGACTTGTATTTATAGACCGATTAAAGTGATCAATTTGATGGGAGATTTAATTTCTAATCTAAATCTCTGCCATTCATCCTTTTATCTCGTTATTATATTGTTTGACTCGTTATCCATTTTGTCTGTATTAAAAAAATAAACATTTTGTGTTAGTGATAAAGTGTCACTTAATATATGATTGTTCTCTACCCATTAGCAATTTCTTCCGAGACTTCCATAAGTAGACACATGGTTGTTTGTATTAACGTAGGCTATTGATTACTTAAATCCGGATTGCCAGACCGTGTGAAACATTTCACTTCGTGTTTTTATAACACTGAATGGACAAGTGGCGTGGTGTAACTGGTTCTATATTTCGATACTTGGAAATCTGGAGCGTAAAAGCTCTAGGTTTAGAAGAAAAGTTTATTATACCAAAAAAAAAAAAGTAAAAAAATAAAAATCCACCACCACTAGATTAAGGTGGCAAGAAATACCTGCATAATCATGAATTGATAAATACAGTTAGTGTTTTGAGTTTTTTTTGTAATGACATTTTCTTTCTTTCTTTTTTTTAAAAAGTCATCATCAATGTCCGTGAAATCATTAGTGTCCGTGAAAGAAATTGAATATCAATAATAAAACGCCATGTGTCGATGAAAGCTGTCATAATTTTAAATGATCATTGTAGGCACTTGGGGTACCCAACCAACACCACAAGCTCGGTACTTGGGGTACTTGACCAACACCACAAGCTCGGTATTTGGAGTACCCGATCAACACCACAAACTCAATACCTAGGGTATCTTGCATCTACCATAAACTTGGTACTGCAGATTAGAAGCGAAATGGTCAAAGAAAAATATCCAAAAAATTTGAAACGAGAAATATCTCCACTACCTAAAAGAAAATATTCAATTTTACAGAATCGAATATTACAATATCTTAATTGAAAAAGTCGAGAGAACCGTTTGTCACCTCTTAGAAATAGGTGCTTGTCACCTCTGCCAAAAAGTAAAGGACAAAATTTACAGCAGCCTGCCAGACAACCTCTGTTGAGGTATCCTTGACCACCCAACAACGTACACCATATGTCCAAAAGGATAAATTATGCCACATAAACCCTTCTTGCTCTCCAAGAATACTTTTAACGGCTTAAAAATAATAAAAGGTAAAAATGGAGACAGAAAAAAAAAAGGACAGCTAGTTACCATTAGAAATGAGCCACGTGATAATCGGGATACTCCATATATAAAGAAATTCAGGTTTTATTTTCATCATTCTAGACACCACACACACACTTCTAAAAATAAAAGGGACTGAGGTTATCTTCAATCTCTAGTCACCATTTTTAGAGAGCTTACAAGCTCTCACCACTATAAAAAAAAAAGGTTCAAATAGCTTACTTGAGAGTCAAAATATGTACACCGACCCACCCTGGCTCCACCACTAACCTCTTTTTGTTGTTTTGCACATCTAGAGGCGTCCTTTCGAACTTTCACACACCGATTGTACTACACATCACTGCCATCCTTCCACTCTCCTTCATCTCCTTTAAATCCTAAAACAACCCATACACTACAACTAAGAGCCAGTTTGGGATTGTGGACGATGATGAAATAAGCTATTGATTAAAAAAATAGTTTGGTGTTTGGTAAATTGTGTTGTTGCGATTACAATTAGTTTGAAAAACAGAGTACATACGTTTGGTAAATTTTATAACAAAAATGTTATTTTATTATATAATGACCAAAATAAACATAAGTTTTAATTAATTTTTATTTTTAGAGTACGTTTAATAAATTATTTAAACATATTTTTTTTTCTTAAATATGTAAAATTACATTAAAAAAACTCAATTAAAAAAATCTAAAGAATTTTTTAATTTGTTACATAAAATATAATAAAAATAAAGGTATGATTTATATATTTGGGTTTATAGATAAGTTATAATATCTTTTTATTAAAATCTAGGGTTAGAATAGAAATTTTAAAAAGGTGTGGTGACTTATTGAATAAGATGCTTATGAAAAGTAACCCACTATTTGCTTTTAAAAGTTGCTGACAAAATGTAGAAAATCATGAAATACGTTGCTTTTACAAAATTTATCAAACACTATTTTTATAAAAAATTATGAAATAAGTAGTTTATTCAATTTCAATCGTAATCCCAAACTGACCTTAAGTGAGGTACCCTAATTCCCCAAAATAAATAAAATTTATTGTTCTTAGTTTAATCTTATGGTCTTTACTCACACGCCTAAAATCTACTAAAAACAATTAGTATTTATTTTTCAATTCTTTTTCTTGGTTTTGAATTATCTGTTAGTTCGGAAAAAACTCACACATCGGGAAGTAATTGTAGTGGAAACTTTATTACATAGACTACAAGACTCGGGTGGTAGTTCCAGATAGGAATGACAATTTGATCTGACCTTAATTTTGGCCCAATTGACCCAAATCAAATTTTTTGGGCTTTGACCTGAATATTCAGGTTTTGGGTCGACGTCGAGCCAAAATTTTTGGGCCCGATCAAATTTCGGGTCAGCCATATTAAATTAAAAAAAAAAAACACACACACACACAAGTACACTCATCACAATCAAACACTTACACAATTCACAATGGTTGTTGAATTAGATTGGGTGTTTTTAATTTAATTGCATCTTGTGTTTTTAATGTTGAATTGTGAAATTGAATTGTAAAAAATTATTCCCATTAATTGGTTGTTTTGTGAATTATTTTGTGATTAATTGTATTGTATATTTTGCCTTGGTGTTGTTAATGATTTTAAATTAGAAAGATCATTTTTTTTGGTTTTATATTCATGATATTGTAACTAGAAAGAAAACAAAAATAAATTTCGACCAGATCGGGTTGGGCCCGACCCAACGTTGGTCTCGATTCAGGTCGGGCAACCATAAATGATCTGGCTATCTTAGGGTCAAGCTTTAAATTTTTTTTATCAGGTCAGGCTCACGCTTGGCCAAGCGCGAGGGTGACCTGATTGATTGTCATTCCTAATTCTATAAAATGAATTAATATTAAATATGCGATAGATGGGGGTCTTTTTAATAGGGGAGTGAATTGTAGTCTCATTCATACTGATGTTGGCCACGTGGTAACCTTATAATACCAGCAACCAATTATTTAGGTTATTTTATCACAGCTGATCATTGGTGGAAACCCGATATCCATAATATCATAGTTTTCTCTGGCTTAAGTAATTGGTTTAGCTTTGCTTACATAAATGGTATTTAATTTTCAATTTCCAAGTGGTAAAGCGTAGATGATCGTTCAAAAATACATAGTTTAAGCGTTGAATAAAAATAAATAAATAAACGGTGTTTGTTGTACAGGTTTTAAAATATAAGCAATAAAAGCACATTAACAACACAAGTTTGATAAAAAAAAAATCCTTATGAAATTTCAAATAGCAAGCATGTTGACATAGATAATCTTATAATATTAATTTTGATGATAACAAACTTTATATGTTATTGATTAAAATTGTTAGTACTATTAATATGAAACAAAATTCTAAAGCCGTATTATATTTTAGACATGTTTAAGAATATGGATAATCGTTAACTTGAGTTGGAAAATCATTTTCTACAAAAAATTATCAAAATAACAGATTCTAAAAATTAACAGTGAACCGTTTATTATAAATGGTGAATCGATAATTTACAGAAAATAATTAAATCTTTTTAATTATGAACTATTTAGCAAGAACGGATTAACGAGACTTGTTATAAAGGATTTTGAAAATTAACAGTGAACCGTTTATTATAAAATGGTGAATCGATAATTTAGAGAAAAGATATAGTTTCTAATCTTGAACCGTTTAGCAAAAACGGAGAGCTAAGTCTGTTTTATAG
Source organism: Luvunga scandens (assembly GCA_030449905.1). Taxonomy (NCBI): domain Eukaryota; kingdom Viridiplantae; phylum Streptophyta; class Magnoliopsida; order Sapindales; family Rutaceae; genus Luvunga; species Luvunga scandens. The sequence continues at coordinate 2,296,318 of JASUUG010000798.1, read as the reverse complement.
GATTCTGAAAATAAACGGCGATCCGATAACTTTAAATGGTAAACCATTTATTTAAAAGTTAAGCTCAACGGTCATTTGGACAAGTCAAAATGGTCAACCAATAGTAGTACATGGCAATCCAATTTTTTCCAAAAAGTCAACAACGGCTAGTTTTTAGCTCTAAATATAAAATAGCTCAATCCAATTCGAATTTCAAGAGATCCAACAGCTATCATTAAGCTTTCTATTGAATATATAATCATTATTGAGTTTTAAACTTGTTTTTGTTTTATTGATTCACACTTTGAGTTTTCATTGGTAGCCATATACATTGTGTAAAAGATAATTTGTTTGTAATCCTTATTTTTGAGTGATTGTAAGTGTTGTGATACATTTGAGTTAAAAGATTGGGGATAATTTATTGTTGTAAAGGTCTATTGACACATTTACAGTCAATTGTAAGAGTTGTTAAAGCCTTGGAAGCTCACTTAGTGAAATTCTCAAGCTCGATGAGCTTAGAAGTGTGGATGTAGGCACGGTTAGCTGAACCACGTAAAAATTTTGTGTTTACTCTCTTTTACCCTATCTATTTATTATTCATTGCACATTAATTTATTTATTTTTTAATTTGGTTAATTTATTTTATTTGCTCTAAGTTTTAAATTTTAAATTTGTTTAAAACCCAATTTACCCCCCTCTTGAATAGCCTAGTTAGTATTTCAATACAAACTCCAAATCGCCATCAAATATACCCCAAAAAAAGGGAAAAAAAAGAAAAAAAAATACATGTAAAACTTTTGAAATGAAATTCTTATTGGAAATAGATTACTTTTTTTCAAACGCTGGTTTAATTAGGAAAAACAATAAAAGTCATTTCATGGGTAGGAAATATCTTCTTCTTCTTTCCTTCTTTTTCTTTCTCTTTTTTTTTTTGAAAGACTTGAAATATCAAAATCAAACAATCGACAAACCCTTCCAGGCATAGTCATTTTTTTAATGCAAATATATTATTAAGTTATATGATTAATAAAGTAAGTATAGACACGCTATTAAACCTTATAGTTTTATGGTGAATTGTGCACTAATTTTATTAAACCATATAACTTAATAACATGTCTATATAAAAAATAAGGATGCTTGCACATGAATATATATATATATATATATATATATATTTCTCTCTCACTTTGTTAGTGAGAGAGAGAGAGAGAGAAAATTCTTTTATAATGAGGGTATTATTACTTTGTTAAAGTAAGTATGTCACTAAAATATATATAAAAAAAAAAATTTCAAAGTGAGGACGACCTTACTAAAGCATTTTTAAGTTAAAATTTTTCTCTTTATTTTATCGAAATATACGAATAATTTATTTTTAGTGTTGGAGAAAGTAAACATGTAAAAATGCATGAATAACTTAAATAAGTTATTATCCTATGTAATCATTAAAAACAAACAATTTCTTATTTCTATTAAAATCACATGATTTTAAACCAATAGATGAGATGTTTGTTTGTCTGTTAAACGAATCGATGACATTTCGTCGGCCAACTTAAAAATAACATGACATGTCATTTTATGATTTTGTGACAAAATATAAGTGATGAATCATCTATTTTAATATGAATATCGCAAACAAAAAGTTGTTTTTTTTAATGAATGACGTATCTGGCATAAAAAAAATTATAAACAACGAGTCATGTATATGATATGCCACATACCTCTTACGCTTGTCCGTTATACAAATATATAAGACGGCATGTTAACTTTGGATTTGTATAGAAATGACATTAGGAATGATCAAAACAATAAATGACAAATTATCTACGACCTGAGTGCCGGCTAAAATTTAAAGTACTCGATGTAATGTCGTTGCTAAATAAATGACTTGTTATCTCCCAAGTAGAATTTTATATTGTTAGTTTTGGCCCAAAATGAATTCTAATTATTATAGGGTATCTTTATACCAAAAACAAGTACACATGTTAAATTCAGGTATCCTTTCTGTGACAATTCTAAACAGCTAAACAAGAAGGTATATATAACTTGTTCAATGTGGTCATGTAGCGTGTCGAGATAAAAGGCTCATGATTTCTAAGTTTCAACACATAGATCCATAATTACCACTCGGCCAAGGGTCGAGTGGCTAGAACCAGTTCAAGCCCCCACAAAAACATTGTGGGAGCTTTGAGTCATTCCTCAATTATAACTTATAATTGAGTGGAGGCAGTTTACTCCCTTACCAATGTAAGTGGAGTAAGAGTCCCTCGAATATTAATGAGGTAAAAAATTTAGGTAATGCTTCAAAATAATTTATATATACTAGTTCCAGTAACAGTTTCATGTAAATATGAGTTGTAGTCTAATTGTAAATATCAGTAATAGTCTCGTGTAATATGAGTTATAGTCTGACTGTCATAGTCAGTTAAAAAAAAAACACATATATCCAAAATTTATTGAGTTTGCAATTAACAACTTTAAAGAAGGGAAGTTAGTTTACATAGAAGATATAGCTCAAGGCCTACCTTGAAAATGCTTCATCTGCTCTAGCTCGATTTTGCGCGATTGCAATAATATTTCTCTTACTATTGAATAATTTTTTTTTTTATAATTCAATATATTAAGGATGTGTTTGGTTTGCAGGATAAAATAGGATGGGATGAGATAAGATGGGATACGATTAGATTATAGTTTATATTACTTTGTGTTTGGTAATTTAGGACTAAATTGGATTTTAATAATAATTTTATTGTTAAAACTAATTAAGAATAAATAAATAGTTATTTAATTATAATTTAATTGAATTATTTATGACTTGCTAGTGAAAGTTCGCTTAATATTAAATAAAAAACCTCTTTGATTTAAAATATTTTAATATTTTTATTTATAATAATTTATCTTACAGTATTACAATTTTTTATTTTTATTATTAAAAAATAAAAAAATGTATTATATATTATTCCTATTAATGTCGATGATATTATTTAAATACAAACAATAATTTAGTTATTTCCAATATTATATTATAATTATTTAATAATTATATAAGTTAAAATAGTATTACAATTTAATGTAAAAATGAATTATAATATTAAAAATATTATTTAAATAAATAAGTTATTTATTTATTTTTAATCTTTACAAAATACATATTTTGTATTATTATTATTAATAATAATTTAAAATAGGATTGCTATTTAAATTGAGCTGAATGAAATTATTTAAATATAAATTAAAATTTCATAAAACATTATTTTATTTATGAAATGTATTGCTAAAAATAATAACATTAAATAATTTATTAATTTTGTGACTTAATAATGAATTATATAATTTATTGTTGTATAACAAAATAAGTAATTAATTTACTAACATTATGAAAGCTTTTCACTATTTTGGGGATTAATGGGTTGGTTTTACATAGGAGCCACAACTTTTATACTCAGCTTCATAACCTTAGTAAACATGGGATAAGCTTGAGATTAGACAAAAATTATCCAATCCTTAGAATTTCCCACATACCAAACAAATATAATGTTGCTAAATTTAAGGTGTGTTTACTTATAGGACTAGAGAATCGGAATCTAGAATGGAAATGATTGGAGGTGTTTACTCGTAAAAATAGAAGGAGTAATGAGAATAAAATATAAGGCTCCCACATATTTTTGGGATTAAGGAATGAGAACTTAATTCTCATTGGATGGTTGAGAATCAAGTTCCTATCTTTTGAACCCTTCATTATACCCCTAATGAATTTTCATAATTTCCAAATTGTTCTCGATTGAGTTTTGTCACCTTTACATTTTGGTCCATACAGAAATTTTGTAATATTACAAATTGGTCCTTCATTATTTAATTTAATTTAATTTAATTTTAATAATAATAATAATAATCATCATCATCATCATCATTATTAATATTATTAAAATTAATTAATTAATTAATTAATAATGATGATTATGATGATGATGTGATTATTATAATAAATAAGGACAATAATCAACTAAGTTTATTTTAGTAACTTGTAATAATCTATTTCGATTTCAAATCAAAGTAAATGTATTAAAATTTGCTACTGCTACTACTAGTATCATCATCATCATCACTATCATCATCATCATCATCATCATCACTATCATCATCATCATCATCATCATCATCATCATTATCATTATCATTATTATTATTATTATTAATTAGTATTAATAATAGTTTTTGAATAATAATAATCACAATAATTAAAATACAAAATAATAATTATGACAAGAGTTAATTAAGGACTTCTTAGTAATTTGTAACAATCTAACTCATTGCAATTATGATTTAAGATGAAATAAATACATAATGGGTCATTTTTACATAGGACCCACAATTTTAATACTCACTTCGCAACCTTATAAAAAATAAGATAAGCTTGAGATTAGACAAAAATTGTTCAATCCGAAGAGTTATCCCAAATACTAAACAAGACATAATGTTGCTAAATTTGAAGTGTGTTTACTTGCAGGATTAGGAATCGAAATTCATAATGGAAATGATTGATGTGTTTATTTGATAAAGTAAAAGAGAGACTGAAAATAAAATATGAGGGGTTCACATATTTTTGGAATTAAGGAATGAGAATTTGATTCCTATAATAGGGTTGGGAATCAAATTCCTATTCCTTGAACTTTTTGTTTTAACCCCACTGAATTTTCATAATTTTTAAATTGCCCGCAATTAAGTTTGGTTATTTTTACATTTTAGTCCCTGCAACACATTTATTTAAGTTTCATAATATCTTAAATAGGTCCTTCATTATTTTTAATAATAATAATAATAATAATTTATTTATAATAATATTACTAATAATGATGACATTAATAAATAACAACAACAACAACAATGATGATGATGATGATGATTTGTTGTTATTTTTGTCATTAATGTCATTATTACCATTATTACAATTTATTAATTTTATTATAATTATTAACAATAATTATCTTGAGTAGTAATAATTATAATCACATTTATTATAATAAATAAAGATAATGATCAACTAAGGTCATTTTAGTAACTTTAATAATCTATTCTGATTTCAAGACAAAATAAACACATTAAAATAATTTATCATCGTCATGATCCTCATTATTATTATTAAGAAGGATAAAAGTACTATAATTAGTTAATGTATTAATATTATTATTATTATTATTATTAACAATAATAATTATTGTTAATAATAATAATCACAATAATTAAAATACAAAATAATAATGATGACAATAGTTAATATAAACTTCTTATTAATTTGTAACAATCTAATTCATTACAATTTTTATTCCAATTCTTCATTCTGATTTCAATCCATTCCGATTTCTATTTCGATTTCTATTTAGTAAATGCACAATTAATGCCTTTGAATTGTAGCCTCAGGATGTCGGGCTCTTTTAGAATCTTAGCAATTAGACCTATTGTTATCACTTAATCAAAATATTTTATGTCTGGGATTGAAAAAAAAAATAATATTTACCTTACGACTTCAATTTATAGTACTCTTGCATATTATGCTTTTTTTTTTGGTACAAAAGAAGCCTAGGCAGCATCTAAACTAAATAAAATGAGGGAGTACAATCCATAGACAATCATTAAACAACCAACAACTGACTCTTAAGGGAGGTAGATGAAAGAGGTGGAACTCAAGAGGGGTAGTGAGAGGCATTTCTGCAAGAAAGTTATCAGCAAAATTCGCTTCTCTATACACATGATGCACTAAAACATGCCATTAACATGTTTTTAATATCCTAAATCAAAGAGGAAATAGCATTACGGTGAGCATTGGAAGCAACTAAGATTTGAGTAATCCGCAGGTTATGCTTTAATATCTATTTATATAAGTTGCTTGCTTTCGTCCAATTAATTAGATAACTTTTCGACAAAGAGATATTTTATTATGGGAGAAGCACAAAAGGCATGCTCATTATCACGAGCTCCAAAATCCTGACATTGGGATTTTTTCTTTTTTTTTATGGATATCACGACATAACGATTGTTAATTTTATTATATAAATTGAAATGAATGTATTTTAATTCCCCTGCTTGCCCCCTCCAACCACCCAAACCCCCCCCCCCCCCCCCCCAAAAAAAAACACTAAAATGATGAATGTTTTAATTGAAATTTAATCTATTTACATTGTGGCCCCCCAAGTTCTTCATTCTAACTAGTGTTCATACATAAACCAAAATCTTCATTCCGCAATCCTGCATGAACATGTTCAAGTACTATCTTAAAGGAATTTTCAATTTAAAAACATAAAAAAGTAAACCAATCGAATTACACTTATTATATATTTTCAACCATTAAGGAATGAGCTTAATTGTTGGTACAAATTCGCAATACCTACATACGTGAATGAGACATGGACATGGAGTTGGCAATATCCCTAAGCACATACTTTTGAACTTTCCCGGTAGCTGTCTTGGGAAGTTCATCTATGAACACCACAGTCTTGGGCACCATGTAACGCGGCATTCGAGCTCTACAATACTCTATTATGTCCTTGTCTTCAGTCATCATCCCCCCACTCTCAGTCCCAGTCTTCAAAGACACAAAAGCACACGGGGTTTCCTGCCAAAACGGGTCAGGTCGACCTACCACCGCTGCTTCGTTAACCATTGGATGTGAATACAGTACCGACTCTATTTCAGCGCTGCTTATGTTCTCTCCCCCGCTTATGATCACATCCTTTGATCGATCTTTGATCTCTAAGTAACCGTCAGGATGCATCACACCAACGTCTCCTGTATAATACCACCCATCTTTCATGCATTTAGACGTCGCTTCTGGGTCTTTTAGATAGCCCAACATTAAAGATCCTCCTCGCATTACGATCTCGCCACGTGTCAGACCATCTCGTTTCACGCTCAGTCCTGTCTCGGGATCAACGATGTCCACTTCAGTCAATCCGATGGTTCTAACTCCTTGCCTTGCCTTCAGCCTTGCTCTTTGACTCGCGGGTAATTTGTTCCATCTGGGTTTCCATGCACAGGATACATTGACACCAGCTGTTTCAGTTATCCCATAACCATGACTCACTATGAAACCTAGTGACTCAGTTCTCAACAGCACCGGTGCTGGCGGAGGAGAACCGGCGGTTAGGATGTGGACCGGACGGTCGAGGGGTTTAGCTTCTGGAGAACTTGATAGCAAATTGAGCACGATAGGGGCGCCGCACATGTGTGTGACACCATGTTTTTCAATCAATGCAAAGATGGTTGGCGCGTCAAATTTACGGAGACAAACATTTGTAGCGCCAACAGCGGCTGCACCCCAAGTGAAGCTCCATCCATTGTTGTGAAACATGGGTAAGGTCCACAAAAGAACCGACTGTTTAGGAACTGCCCAATCGATCAGTGAGTCAACGGCTATGATGAAAAGCGCCTTGTGACATTGAACAACTCCTTTTGGAGCGGAAGTTGTACCCGATGTGTAGTTCAAAACCACGGGGTCCAAGTCGCTCTTGGGCCGGACCCACTTGAACTGGGGATCACCCTTTGCCAGCATGTTTTCGTATGTGTCAATAAAGTCAGCGGGTGGGATCCGGGATGGTGGTGAGAACGATGATGAGATCTCCTTATCATCAGTGATGAGGACGAGTTTCGGGGTTTTGGAATGGGGAGGAAACAAAGAGAGAGCTTCGAGAAGAAGAGAGCTTAAGAGATGGTCAACAAAAACGAGCTTTGACTCGCTATGTTGAAGGATTATTGATATGGTGCGCGCGTCAAGGCGTGTGTTGATTGTGTTGAAAATTGCACCGGACATAGGCACAGCAAAATGGAGTTCATACATAGCCGGGATATTGGGGGCAATCACGGAAACCACGTGGCCAGGATTAATACCAATGGAGGATAGTGACGACGCCAACTGGAGGCACCGACGGTAGGTTTGCGACCATGTGTAAGTGGTGTCGTTGTAAATAATAGAAGGACAATCATCATAGGCAGCGGCTGCTCTTTCAATAAACCCTAATGGAGTAAGGGGGCAAGAATTGGCGGAGTTTGGTTTCAGTTGATCCATTGAGAGAAGAAAGCAAAATGCAGGTGAATTGAGTTACTGATTATATTTAGTATTGGTAGTACTAGTGTATATATGTTTATGATGTGTTTGTTTGAGATTGAGGCATGCTTCTTCTATATATAGAATTTTGAGGCTTATGATTACTTTCAGCGGCCAGTGTTGCCATGACAAATTTAGGTAGTGATCGATTAGTGTATATCGACAACCAAAGTCACATATGTTTTTGCTTTGATTATTGTTATTAATTAAATACCAAATCAGTACCGAATGCATGCACTTGATTCATTTATGCATTTTAAAATAATTATTATAACACTATACGTAGCTTGTTCCCAATGAATTTCAAACGTAAGGTGTTGAGTTTTGACTGCCAATATTCTTCTCAGATAATGAACTGAGCATGCATACCATGTGATCCACTTGTGTGGCTCTTTCGATATAATTAAGCAATAAGATATAAGACTTACCGGGAAATGCATTATCGAACTAAAATATATGTTATTCTTGATTTGATATAACCAGATGGAGCTTTAATTTATCTCTTCGTAGCTGGCTGGCTCCACACAATTAAACTCTACACAAGATGCAACTGAGATGACAATTGGGTAACTATTATTGTTGGTTGCATAATTTGCTTACAAATATAATTATGTCATTGTCAGAATCTGAATGGCTTCAGCTGAAAATTTTGAAAATACATTAAAGGATCACCATATCAACAATATAATAATTAAATAATATTCCTACTATTAGACATTAATATCCATCCATGATATAAATGGAAACTCATATTCTTGATTGTGCATGTTGTAAATATTTGTAACATGGAATCAATAATAGTGAAATACACCAGTGTATTAGAAGTCAATAAAAGTTTGCCACACATGATGCATAAAAAAGAAATTAAATTATTCACGTGATGGATGATGTATAGATATATGAATCGTACTTTAATAATGAATCTCTTATGTTAAAATAGTAAAAGATAATTCAAAGGACAAAAAAAATAGAAATTTCTATATATTATAGTACAAAATATATATTCTTCTAGTTTATTACTAACTTTACACTCTGACAACCTTTCCTTCCATCATCTGCTGCCTTGTTTGTCAATAAAATGCTGCCGCCACCGTATGCTGAAGTCATTAACAATAGTTAAGGGCTTTTTATTTATTTTATTTTATTTTTTGGGTTGAAATCACCGACCTCAACTTCTTAGGAGCAAGTCTTTCTAACCTACTTAAAAACTACATAAACAGAAGTAGTGAAATATTTTGTAGAAAATTTGATAGTGTTTCTCCTATTTTTTTGTTTTTTTTTTTCTCCATATCTAAAGTTTTAAACCTTTAAATATAGCACTTCAATCTTATTTTTATCTTTGATGTACGTATTTATGAAATTTCTTATGGACTGTCTAGTATTGTTTTTTAATCCTTATTTTCTATTATGCAATAATACATATATCTATATTTGGCAAGTCTTACTAACATCATCATTTTTATTTTATGTGAAAATTGATCATACTCATTTTCCCATGATAACAAATAGTGGCGGAGCCAGGAATTTAATTTAGCAGAGGCTAAATTTAAATAATAAAATAATTTAAAAATGGTCAACAAATAACAAGTACCAAAATATTTTTTTAAAATATATTCAATTCAATGCATGTATAATTGACCTCTACTTATTTTCATATGTTAAAAAAATTAAATAATAACTTTATGATCAAGAATACAAAATAAATCTTTTTCTATATATACAATAATAATATCACTTAACTATTGTTTTCTCATCTGATTTCACAAAATTCATAAATGAAAATATTTTTTTTAGTGTAGTTATGACAACTAACAAAATCAATAAATAAATTAATGAATACAATTTATCATTTTTAATATCAACTATTTTTTATGTTAGCTTATCAATCCCTTTCAATTTTGAAAATTTGTTATTAGAATCCACTTCCATAATGTAAACATCAAGTTGAATTTTAAATGCCATAAGATTTATTAAAGAAAAATCATTTACATAAACTTAATAAGGTGAAGTAGTTTTAAGCCAGAGGAGTTTCAAAATAACAATATTTCTTTGTGGGTTGGAAATATAAAAAAAAGTACTCAATATTTTGGTTATTTTTAAAATTTAGTAAGACTTACATGATAAATGAAATAAAAATGAGACAAATATCTAATGAAATGTGTGAATTTTAAAAAGTTAAAAGGGGCTTTCGTCCCCTCTATTCCTAATATAGCAGCGCCTGTGATAACAAAGAAATTGGGAAGAGTGCTACTAAATGGCCATAAGGAAGAAAGAAGGATTATTAAACTAATATTAAACAATTGCAAAAAATCAAGAAATCCATCCTTATCACAAACATTATCCTCTCCATTAGCACTTAACCCCATCGCACTAAACATTATCCTCTCCACTATCATTTGTTCCCAACACTCTGCATATCCACGCTGCTAACGATGTATAATATAGTTGTCACCAATAGAACAAAAGCCATAACCTTATAGTCAATAGAGCCACCACCATTATGCTGACCCATAACGAACCCAACAAAAGCAACTGCCACTACACCAACAAATTACAGAGCCAATAGAGCTACCACCACCATGCCAACACTGTCATTACCAAAGGTCTCATTTAACTCTCTTTCTCTTCCACTCGTACATAATCAATATTTTGTTAAATAATTAAAAACAAAAAATTTATGTGATTTATGATAATTTTTTGAGTCATTGAGGTATAAATAGTTAAATAGGTTCTAATATATTGTATTTGTGCTATAATATTGTGTGATAACTTGATTTGGGAAATATTGAATTGATGAATAAATGCACCGAATTTTTTGCTCTTCACTTTACAGAGGAAAGAAGGACAGATACAGATCCCTTGCTCATACTTGGAGATACAAGTGTTGTGCTAAATGGCCACTTTTTTTTATTTTATTCTACATTACTTATGGTCATTTTTAAATGTTACTTTAATAGTATTATGGGCATAGAAAGAGAGAGAAGGAACGCATGAAATGTGTTGCTGTTTCTGTCGTCCTTCTTTCTTCATCATGCCCATTTACCATTTTCCAATTGGAAAACACAAAATTGTCATTTTTTTTCAGTTTATCTCCCATTATTCATGGGATCCATCACAACTTTTTACAGCTTTTCTTGCTTCACTATCTGCAAGTCCTATAGTAATATTAATTTCATTTTCTCTCTCTCTCATTTTGTGTAATATGGTACATTTGGGACCAAGAATTATGTGTAGAATTGGATTAATTTTGGAACTAATTATTTATCATATGTTTGGCAAGTTCTACTTTGAACTAGATTATAGAAGTAAATTTGAATTTAGTCTTAAGATCATAGGATTAGCAATCCCAATTGAAACATGGGTTTAGTTAGGATTATCTTTGAAAACAATTGTCCATGTAATTAATTCTTACTTGAATATCAAATGAAATATTTAATTTAGTAATCACTATGTTAAAATTAATCATGAAAATTAATAATACCAGTAATTGGTTGCTTCTATATTATCGGCTAACTTTTTCATAACATAAAACATATTTACAATATTTAATAAAAATTAAATTAAATATTTAAATAATTTTTAATTTAATTTAATTTAACTTAATCTAATTTATATTTGTTTATTATAATTAAGATTACCTAATAACTAATTTTCTATATATTTAATTCTAATTAATTGTCTTCTAAATTAATATTAATAATTATTTTATTATTAAATATTCATAAATAGTACATATTTATATTTAAATGTAATTTAATATAGTCCAATTTAATACTACATCAAATATAAAATAATATTATATAATCTAATATAATCTAATTGAATATAATCCAGTCCAATCTTAATAATTAGTTTAATTTAATTCTACTTGCCAAACAAAGCTTCTATGGATAAACATCAATTCAATAAGTATAAATAGGTTCCACTAAAACTATGGAATATAATTTTTTTTTCTTTCACAATCTCTTTCATTATTCGGGTAATTTTTAAAATCCTCCCTTAAAGCTGTTACAAGTAGATGGCGAAGATCGTTTTATTTGTAAAATACCCTCTACGTTTTGTCCCGTTTTGTTGCCGTTTGGGTAGTGGGGGGCGTTATTGACATTTCGCAATATTATCAATGACTTGCCGTTTTATTGCGCAGAGCGGGTTGTCATTTTGAATGGGTCAGATTCCTTTCAACTCTCGTTTTGTTTCTTCTCCCTGTTTCATTTTCTCTCTCTTAGAGTCAGGTTATTTTCCTTTGTCTAGACACCAAACTCTCTCAATGGTTGATGTCGAGCAGGTTCAGAATGGAGCTGCACCGGTGAAGACGGCTGCTCCTGCTACCGCGGCCAACTTCACGGGGATGAAGCCGCAGTTGCTTGTGGAAGCACCGAAGGCTACAGACGCTGTTCAGTTCTACAAGACCGCGTTTGGTGCTGTGGAGATTGGCCATAGGCATGGAAACCAAACGCAAGGCTGAACAGGAGCTTAACTCAAGATTGCCACTCCACGTTCCTTGTCTCTGAGGACATTGAGGCTGCCCTCGCCAAGGCTGTGAGCACTGGAGCTGTTGCCGAGGGTCAGCTCGCTGACTTGTTATGATTGGGGTGTGGGAAAGGTCAAGGATCCTTATGGCTCATATGGCTCATTTGCTCTCCATTCAAGAAGTGCGTTGACGTGGAAGCTTGAGAGCGGCCTGATCTGACCTTTAGATATTGATCAACTATCATATAACTCTCTTTTCTCGTTCGTCTTTAATGCTTTGGGTTAGGCGATGTATGGCTCTAGGCTCGATGATATCGCTGAATGTTGATCATGACGAAGGATGTTTTGATTAATTGTGAAGAAACTAACTAGACTTTAAGAAAAAAAAAATGAATGAGTAATGATGTGATTGATACTAGTTGCAATTTCTTCAATTTTATCTTTTTTTTTTTAAATGATTTTAAGGAAATATCAATAATTTAAGGGAAATGCTACTTGCCCCGTGTTAAACCCTAGGTCAAGTCTCGAAACAGCAAAGTTTGCATCGTTTCGTCCGTTATTTTTTTTGTTTTCTTTTATAATGAAACAACGTCGTTTCATGTGCTAGGCTTTTCCGTTTAGTTTTGCCATCTACAACCAAGTCTTTCAAATTCAAATCACAATGAATGAAGTACAAGTTATACATCCCTGTTTTAGTAATTTATATTGAATTTGGCGACAATGTTGCCTCTACCTCATCGACTTCAAATTTGATGCCAAACACTTGAGGCCAGCTTGGATCCTTTGTCAAAGGCCGCTGGATGACTTCTCCTTGCGTACAAACACCCAACTTTGAAAGATCTGTTGCGCAACAGATAGCTCTTTGACCTCCATAGGCCGAACCCCCAATTGTCTCTCTATCTTCAACCTCAAAAACATTGAGGTTCTTTGTAAAGAACCGGGCTGTAGCTTAATTTTGGATGCTGTTATTGGCATGAAACGATCTCTTCTTCTCTTCATTCTCTTTATTTAAGTAAAACCTAGCTGTAGAAGATTGACATTATCCGTAGAAGCTTGATTTTTGGCCTTGTCTTGGGTGAAACGTTTGTTTTGGAAACGACAAAAAACAGAACTCAACTGCAGCAAATTTTCAGATCAACTTGATTTTTGGATTGATTTTCGGCATTGTCAGGTATATATATTAAATTGTGACTTAGAAATACAATCTGAATTTTGTTGCAATGATTTTGACAATCTGAATTTTGTTGTAATTTTATCATAATCTGAACTTTGTTGCCATGACTTTCATAATCTGAACTATGAAAGGAGGAGAATGAATAGGTTTTTGCTTCGAAATAAAGAGAATAAAGAGCTTTGGAAACGAAAAGGAGAAGCAGTTGGGTGGGTTTGGGTTTCTGTCGTCGCTTTTGTGTTTTCTAAATCGCATACGACGTCGTTTCATTACGAAAGAAAATAAAAAAAATAACAAACGAAACGACGCAAATGCTCTGCCATTTCGGGGTTTGACCCAGGGCAAACATCAGCACTCATAATTTAAAGAGGATAAAATAGTTAGTTTAATTACTTATGATATTGTAAATATTTAGAATTGGCAAGGGTAAAAAGGTCAAGAAACAATTGTGATTTCTGCCAACAATTTCAGTTTTTTTTTTACCTATATCAATGTGCAAACTATCACCAGGGGTAATGTTGTTTTTTTCAAAGTCAACAATCAATCAATAAAAAATTTAATTGATGGTAGGGAATTTTTTATAAATGAAACGATCTTAGTCATCTACTTGCAATAACTTAAACCTCAGGGGATGTTTTCAAAATTTAACCTTCATCTTTCTATATACAAACAATCAAACCCATGCTCATTTTTTTAAAAAAATTCAAATACTTTTTAAAGCCAAGTTACCAAACATATTTTTAAATTTACAAAAAACTAATCATTCTTATATTATAAAATAGATACAAAAACATTATCTCTCATCCAGTAAAACATAGTTAGATCTCAATATTAACATATACGGTACATATTCAAAATCAAAATTCTCATATCAAGATTAGATGAATACAACAAATTATAACAAATTAAATAAGTAGTTCATAGAATTATTTTGTGCCACAACTTTTTTATCATGTTGGTACTAACTTGTCTGGTTTCTGTAATCTTCTAAGGGGAGAAAAAATTAATAAAATGAAATAAACAGAAACTCACCAAGTACTAGATATTAACATATCGATTTACTAGGCACTTCAGTATTAACAGAGATGACAAAAGAGCACAGGCTAGGCAAAGCTTGGCCAAACAAAGCCTGGTATTTTAGTGCGTAAGGCACCTCTCAGCCTTTGGTTGAGTGGTAAACCGCTGCCCTCCCAATTATAAGGATAGAAGTCCTCATGGACTCAACCTCCCTCAATTAAAACATAATTGTGTGGAGTTTTTTTTAGAGGAAAGTAAACCTTTGATTCATTAGAGTTAACAAACAAGCACAAAACATCAGCTGGGAAGTCCTCCAACCAAATAATAGATTGCAAGCTTTTCAAAGCTCTTTTGGCTAATGAGTGAGCAAGACCATTACAATGTCTCGGCACATACTGAATCAATATCAAATGAAAATCTTGTTTGCAACTTTGAATCTCCGATATAATTCACCAAATTTCTGTTTGGTTGCTTGTCTTGTTGTTGGCTAAATTAGGTACTTCACTGCAACTGGTTTCAATAATTACATTTGTAAAGTTTGCCTCTTTTGCCACATCTATTCCCCATTTGACAACTTGAGCTTTTGCAAAAGATACTTCCCCTTGAAATTTTATGTTTTTCACTGCAGCTATCACCTGGCCTTGAGTATTCCTTATAACAGCCGTTAAACCTGCAACTTGTCGATCTTTATGAACAGCAGTATCAACATTCACGTTTATCCAGTTGATAGGTGATGGAGTCCATTCCAGCAACTTTGTATCTCCTGCACTTCATTGACTCACTTGCCCCTTTACCTGCACTTTTTTATATGCATCTATAAATGTTTTAGCCTTGGCAACTGAGACCATAGGGTCTAATTTTTTTCCTTAAAAAATGAATTTGTTTCTTGCATACCACGTAACCCAGCATATAACTGCTGCAAGTTCGATCTCAGGCTTGGTCAATGTACCAAATAATCTGTGCAAGACATTCAACACATCTTCTTTATTGCCACCCTTTATTTCAGCCCCCAAGTGAGTGCATTTCCATATTTGCCTAGCCCTTTTGCATTCTATAAAGGCATGGAAAACATCTTCACTTCCAGTTTTGCAAACTTGGTAGATTGGTTCATGTAAAATTTTCGTTCTCTATAGATTTTCTATTGTTGGTAATAGGTTTTTGGCTGCTCTCCACATAAAAGTTTTTATCTTCTTTGGTAGGTTTAGTCTCCATATCCTATGCCAACCATTAGATTTGCCTGTTGAACATGTTGGGAGCTCAAAGAACTTGAGATTGCGAGCTAGCTGATAGCCACTCTTTACTAAGCACATCTATTTCTTATCATAGTGCCAAATTAGCTCATCTTCTTGGGGGTTTTTCAGCAAGGGGATTCCCTTTATTCTTTCAGCATCTTTTTTAATAAAATTATGGTCAATTAAGCTTACATTCCACTGATAGTTTAGGTCAACAAGCACTAAAAATTTTGCTTCTGCGGGCAAGGATGCCATAATCATTAGTTTAAATGTTGTTGGCCTAAGTATCTAGTTACTTGACTGGATCTGAATTTTCTCTCCATTTCCTACTCTCTACCTTGATCCGTTTTGTAGAATCTGCTTCCCCCATAAGATGCTCCTCTAAATGAAAGATCGATTGGAACCTGATTTGGCATTAAGAAAATCTGTTTGCTTAAAGTATATTGCTTTTTGGACTTTAGCAACCAAAGAGTCTAGATATTGAATTAATCTCCACCTTTGCTTAATGAATAGGGCTTGATTAAAGCTTGACAAGTCTCTGAACTCCAATCCCCCTTTGATCTTAGCAAAACTCACATTCTCCCACTTTGCCCAATAGATTCCTCTCTTATCTTCCTTTGAACCCTACTAAAACCTTGCAATTTTTTTCTGAATGTCATTACACAATCTTAAGGGGATTCTAAATACACTCATAGTATAAGCAGAAACCGCTTGAGCTACAGCCTTAATGAGAACTTCTTTCCCTCCACTAGACAACAATTTATGCTGCCAATTAGCAATTTTACTCAAGACTCTAAGTTTTATATCATTAAATAAGCTTGTTTTCTTTCTACTTACCATTGACGACAGCCCCAAATATTTTTCATGCCTCAAGACTACATTAAGCTGGAATATGTTCTTTATTGTTGCTATCTGCCCATCTGAAATTTTGCCACTAAAAAATATAGATGATTTCTCATAGTTGAAAAGTTGTCCAGATGTTAAAGCATAACAATCAAAGACTTTCTTCAAGTGCTTGCAATCTTTAAAGGAAGCCTTCGTAAAAATTAAGTTGTCATCCACAAAGAGCAAATAAGAGATTGTGACATTTTTATCAAAACACATATCATTTATTAAGTCTTGTTTTTCTACCTGCAGCAGCAAGTTAGAAAAGACCTCTGCACACAATAGGAACAAATATGGAGATAATGGACACCCCTGCCTTAATCCCCTATGGGGATATATCACACCTTTTGCAGCTCCATTTATAATGATAGAAAAAGAGGAGGTGGTTATACAATTCATAATCAAGTTTATCCATTAACTAGAAAAACCCAATCTTTCCATGGCATGCTTTAAGAATAACCACTCAACTCTATCATAGGCTTTACTTATGTCTAATTTTAGAGCCATTAAACCACTCTTTTTCCCTTTGCTGTGTTTGATTTTATACAAACATTCATAACAAAAGCATTCTACATAGGGGATATGATTTGGTGCAAGATTTGTTTTAGTCTATTGGCAATAACTTTGGCAGTTAATCTATATATCACATTGCATAGACTGATTGGTCTATATTCGGTGACTTTCCTAGGCTTGTCATTTTTTGGAATCAAGGTAATATATGTCTAATTAAGAGGGGCAATGATACATTATTGGTTTAAGACGTGAAGGCATGTTGTAATCACTCCTTTTTTGACAACTTCCCAATGCTTTTGGAAAACAAATAGCCTGCAAACCATCTGGACCTGGAGCTTTTGTCGGGCATATTTGAAAAAGAGTTGTTTCAATTTCCTCTGCTATGAAGGGTTGCTTAAAGAGAGTGTTTATTTCTGTGTCCACTTTTGAAGCCATTCCTTGTAGAGCTGTATTGATCTGGTCCTTACTTGGGCTTAAAGTGGTGAAAAGGTCCAAAAAATATTAACAAAATCTACTCTCTACATCCTTCTTATCCTCCAACCACTTGCCCACTTGATCCTCAACTCCTTCAATATTATTTTTTCTTTTCTCCTTGATGATGCTTTAGCATGAAAAAATTTTGTGTTTTTGCACCCTTCCTTTAACTAAATAGCTCTAGACCTCTACTTTCAATACACCTTTTTGTCCATCAGGATATCTTGAATATGCCTTTCTATGCTTCTGATTGCATCACTTTTGCTATATTAGGCATTATTCTCTTTTGGTCGCTTTAGCTTTCTCATTGATTCCTTCAATTTCTTTTCCCTACCTCCAAATTCTTCTTGGCTCCATAAAACTAGTTGTGCCATTGAACTTTTTGCAATGGATTTAAAAGTCTGGACATGATTAACTTCCTTGCTAATATGTCATTTCAACCACTCCTCCTTCACAATACTGTTGCATGCTTCATAGGAGCTCCACATGTCTTCATAGTGGATCCGAGTGAAAGTTTTTTTCTCGTAAATAAGGTTTCTCTATCTATTCTTAACCTCCATCATAATTGGGCAATGATCTGATTCCTAATGGACTAAGTTTGTGGCAAGATCATCATGAAAAATAGCTCTTCATTCTTGTTTACAAAAAAAATATGTTTGGTTTCTCTTCAAGCCAAGTGGAGTTAATTTATAAGTTTTTGTCTTTTGTAAAATGACAGTGGAGTAGAGATATTCCTTATTTGCAAGGGTTATTCGTTTGGGCAAAACACTTCATAGAATTTAATGTAATATTATAATCTCAATTATATGTCTGATTGTAAATATCAGTGTAATTATCTACTGTAGTAGCAGTTGTAAATATCTGGTGTAATATTAGTAGTCTGACGTGTAATCAGTATATAAAAAAAAAAGTGTGTAAGGCTGGCTGGACCAAGCACAGGCTTTGAGCCGAGCCTCGAATAAATTGCAAAAACAAATTAAAATACTGAAGTGCTAAAAATTTTAGACACCCCTAAAATCTTAGACCTGAAAAAAAAAATTCAGACACACCCTTAGATTAAAAAAAAGGAGAAAATTTTCCTTTCAATATTCACTTTTTTAATTAAAATAGTCATCAAATTGTACCTTATTATTTTAATTAATTAATTCTCAAAAATACAAAATTATCCTTATTAATTACTTTATCTTTCTATTGTAATAATGGTAAAAAAACTAAACTAGTTTCTCTCTCTTTTAGTTTTTCTTTTCTTATTCTTTTTTGCTACATCAGTTATTATCATTCTCTAAATTTTCAATAGAACATCATTAGATTTACCTATTATTATCGTTTAAAGTTTGTGCTTCTGAGATTTGACCAAAAAATTTCTAATAGAATCAAAGCAGTATGAAAATTTTTATTTTTTATTTTTGCATGATAGGTATTGATCCTTTCATTTTGTTTAAATTACAATAGGATTGAATTTGTCAATTTTTAAATAATTTCATTTGTTAAATATAATATTTACTTCCTATATCATGACAAATTTTGATAGGAGAAGGAGATAAAGGAAGAGAGTGCAAGGACGAATAAGTAGTTGATCCAATTATATCTTCACAATAAATTTTTAATTCAAAAAATGGTGTAATGATAAATTTAGTAGATTCAAATAGTCCTTCACTCATTAAAAATTGAGAATAAAATAAAATACATTATCAACTTAAAATTAATCTTTTGTATGACTCTTGTTATTTATTAAAAAAGCGATGAGTCACGAAAAATTATTTTTTAGTCAATGGTAATCAAGGACGACAACAGGGTGGGATGGGGTGGGAGTGGGGAGACCTAAACCCTAAACCCCCACTCCTCACCTCATTTCCCAATAAATTTAGTAGAGTGGTGATAAGGAATCCCCATGTGGGCAATGGGAATACATCATTGTTCATTTACTTATTTTATACTAGGTATGGATACATAATTTCGGTAAAAGAAAATTTGGAACTTAAATGAAATCATGAACATATTACAGAGTATTTAAATTAGTAAAAAAAATCTAAAAATTTGACATAATAACTTGAAATGATATCAAAATTTTAAAATATTTAAAGAGAGTGGCACCCTAAGATAGAAAAGAAAACATAATAGTGTTTTAGGGTTAAATAAGAATTATATTATAGGTTTTCGTTTAGTTATAATCTACTTATATTAGGTAAAAATGAAAAGAAAATTTATTTACAATATTGTAATTAATTAAAAATATTAAATAAAAATTAAAAAGATATTTACGTATAATGGAATATGGGATGAAAGGAAGTGAGAAGTATAAAACTAAACTCATGCCATTAAAATTTTAAAAATTATTTTTTCTTTATTTATTAAAAAAATTCAAAATTCATCTCATTTGAGTAGAGCCTTAAACACATGGAGGATTTAGCCATCCTCAACACTAATTTAGCAACTCCCACGCTGAAAACCTAAATCACATTCAATTACCATCCCAAGTACTTGAACTTTAAAGCCGAGAAACATAAAGCCAGTCGCTGCTTCCAGCCGCGCCGCCGGTTCTAGCCTACCTCCACTTCCAGCCCCGCACCAGCAATTGTCGATTTCATTCTTTAAATTGCTGAGTGTTTTTGTTAGGATTTTTTTTTTTCAAATCAATGACGATTTGATGGGCAAGCAGTTTTTTGGATTACGACTTGGTATTTTATGTTCCAATGATCATGCAATTAGTGTGATGATTTAATTGAATTAGTCAAACCGATGGAGAATTATCAAAGATGATGACGATTAGAGTAGAAAAGATAAATGCCTGCCGGATAATGAAATCTTTTGCATAAAATTAATACTGAAAGA
This sequence comes from Luvunga scandens, assembly GCA_030449905.1. Classification (NCBI taxonomy): domain Eukaryota; kingdom Viridiplantae; phylum Streptophyta; class Magnoliopsida; order Sapindales; family Rutaceae; genus Luvunga; species Luvunga scandens. Next base: position 2,275,650 of record JASUUG010000798.1, on the reverse strand, counting down.
ACAGCTCTGACTCAATTAACTCAAAAAATTAATTTGATTTTTAAAAAATAAAATAAATTGGGCAATACAATTGAGTATTTCGAAGTGTTATATGACATTCATTCATGAGAAAATGTCATATAGCGCTTGGATCTTAAATGCCGCTATGGCAGTTGGGAATTCTAGTACTATTTATTACAAATTTCATTTTACTGATGCATATTAATTAAGAGTAACAAATCATAAATAGCTGACGTTATTTTTTAATGAAAAGATGGGTACTAATTACTTCAACATTATAACAGCTATACCATAAGTCAATGACAATTTCAGGTTAAGAAAAGATCTATTAAGATGAATTTAATACGCTTCATTGACCACGATTATAAAAACCATTGAAATAACAAATCTTAGTTAAAACATTGATCGAAAATAACAAATGGAGCAAATAAAACCAAAACCTGTAAACTCTTGCCCTCTCACCCCATTAGGGTTTTTGGAAAGAGCTGCAATTGCTTACGCTGATAGCCCTTCCATAATCTACAGCAACATTTCATACACATGGTCAGAGACCCATCGTCGATGCCTCCAAATGGCATCATCACTGTCATCCATTGGCATAGGGAGAGGCCGCGTGGTGTCCGCGCTGGCACCCAGCATACCAGCCATGTACGAGCTCCATTTTGCCGTCCCCATGGCCGGTGCCATCCTCAATACCATTAACACGCGCCTTGATGCAAGTACGGTTTCCGTGCTCCTGCATCACAGCGAATCAAAGCTCTTGTTTGTTGATTATCAATCTAGCTCCCTTGCCCTTGCAGCTCTCTCTTTATTTCCATCAAACACTATACTCCCACAACTCGTCCTTATTGATGATGATGAATCGGCAACATCATCACCAACCGTGGGTTTTATAGACACTTATGAGAGCATGGTAAAGAGAGGTGATCCAAACTTCAAGTGGGTCCAGCCGGAGAGCGAGTGGGACCCAATGGTATTGAACTACACATCAGGCACGACATCATGTCCTAAAGGAGTGGTGCATTGCCACAGAGGACTCTTCGTCATCACCGTCAGCTCATTGATTGATTGGAGCATTTCAAATCAACCGGTTTTCTTGTGGACACTGCCCATGTTTCATGCAAACGGATGGAGCTACAGCTGGGGCATGGCGGCAGTCGGTGGGACCAACATTTGCCTCCGTAAAGTCGACGTGCCAACCATCTACAGCTTGATCAAACAGCATGGGGTAACCCACATTTGCGGTGCACCTGTAGTGCTCAACATGCTATCTAGCTCTCCCAGCACTAAACCGCTTGATAGACCAGTCAAAATCCTCACTTCCGGAGCTTCACCACCGGCAGCAGTGCTCTTAAGAACCGAGTCACTAGGTTTTGTAGTGACTCATAGCTATGGGCTAACTGAAACAGCTGGTTGTGTAGTGTCATGCGTATGGAAATTGAAATGGAACGCGTTCGCTGATACAGAAAGAGCAAGATTGAAAGCAAGGCAAGGAGTAAGAACCATTGGCTTGGCCAATATGGACGTCGTGCATCCTGAGACAGGAACGAGTGTAGAACACGACGGACAATCACAAGGGGAGATTGTTTTTCGTGGTGGCTCTGTCATGTTAGGTTATCTTAAAGAACAGGAAGGCTCATCGTTGTGCATGAGAGAAGACGACTGGTTTTATACTGGTGACATTGGTGTGATTCATCCGGATGGTTATTTAGAGATCAAGGATCGATCGAAGGATGTGATCATAAGTGGGGGAGAGAATATAAGCAGTGCAGAAGTTGAATCGGTGTTGTTCATGAACCCAGCTATTAATGAGGTGGCTGTGGTGGCTCAACGAGATAAATTCTGGGGGGAGAGGCCCTGTGCTTTTGTGAGTTTGAAGAGGGAGTTGAGTGAGAAGCCAACCGAAGAGGAGATAATAGAGTTCTGTAGGGCTAGGTTGCCTCATTACAAGGCGCCTAAGAGTGTAATAATCAAAGATGAGCTTCCAAAAACTGCGACAGGAAAAATCCAGAAGTTTGTGCTAAGAGAAATTGTCAACGCTGAGAATTGAGATGTCTGGACTTCAAAGATTTTATGCTTTCAAGAGAAGTGGGCCTTAGAAGTAGCATTACATCACAACTATGGACCGCACCTCATACACTTGCTGCACTCCTCAGGTTTTGAAAAATTAAAACAGGGACAGGGTCTGTTGTGTTTTCTAATAGAATCATTCAATCAGGATACTATCACAAGCAAAGATTTTTGTTTTTCTTATGTTCAGTGTATAATGCAAGCAAAGCACTCCATGTTTTTTGCCAACCAAAAACATGGGACATTATATTTTACAAGAAATTGAGTAGAAGTAAGGGATTGAAACTTTCCTGGTCAGTAGGAAGATTTTTTCCTCTTAGATTAAAGCAGATCTTGATAAGCAAATTCTAGGTGTGGTCTGTGTAGAGAAAATTTTCAGGGTAAATTATCGCAAACTTTCACAGTTAGGTTCTCCAGAGGCCAAGGATTCTGATGCCAGATAACTTTTCCTAATCATCTTTCTCGCGGCTTCAGGAGACTTCTGTCTTGTCCCCAACCACAAAACGGTTTGCATCAGTACTCAAGCCAGACAAATGAAGCTGCTTCCTCCTCTTGACAAGATGTAATGCAGTCTGTCTGTCATCTCGAGCCTCCTCAGAATCAGGCTGCATAGAGAAGCACACTTGATGAGATGGTACACTTATGAGTTCTCCAATGTCTCAAAGGCAAGTACCTTATTCAAGGTACAATGACAGTAAGAAATTGGCGGACTCTTTTATTAACTCTTTCTTATATCAAAACTATAGGAAAATCAATTTTGATCAAGCTCCCACAAAGTAGGGCTTTAACAAGTATAAATTGCTGAATATTTAGTGGCATTCCCACCAGTCACCAGTTGATAGGTGTCCACAAATATCAAGATAAAAGCCAGAGTTTCATATCTTCAATAAAAATATCCTGAAACAGAAGGACAATGTATACAGAAATACAAAGGGCGCGTCTGATTGTGTACCTTGATAGCTAATGCCCTGTCAAAGCTTTCGATTGCTTTATCAGGCTCCCCAAAGTTTAACTGTGCCCTACCTAGAGTTATCCATGCCTGAACAAAAGAACTATTATAAGAAAACAGAGTAGATAGTTGGACCAGAACAAAGTAAACAACTTCTTGAACTTCAATCCAGATCCCAGGAAAAGTTTGATGAAATTCACATTAAGGAAAGGATAAAGGATATAGCTGAATGATCATCCAACACAATAATACCTAGGACTTTGAATGTAGTTCATATTCACAGTCCAATAGCTAAAGTAGGGTAAGCATAAGGTTTATTGACAGCCTCGGAAGTCTTATAATTCAATCAATTCCTCCCAGTTAAACAAAATCATAAACTTTAAGTTCGTAGACAATCATATGCCTCCAAAAGCCTCATTACAATGGGTTGTTACAACTTACCATCAAAACTGGAGGAACTAGTTGCAAATTAAGGCCCAACTTACCATCCAAAAAGGATAAAAATAACTAAGTTTGAAAGTTGGAATTTATAAAGATCTACACTGTAATGCAACTCTAATTTTACAAACTTACACATTGTTTCTAACATCTTTTCTTAGATGCCAAGAAAATACTGGAAAATAGACCATAAAAAGCAATTCCAACTGACAAGGAGATTGAGGAGTAATCTAAACAAAAATGTAGCCCCTGAAAAAGAAAAAACCTAATTTCAGGCAGAAAAATTGGTTCTTAAAATAGCATTGACAGTTAGAATTTTTCATTAACTTCATAAGTCTTTGTAGGAAATCTTTAAAAATGAAAATTATTTACACTACACTATCAGTTCAATTTTGCAAAATCATGATAGAAAATAAAGTCCTTTGAGAAATAAAAATCAAAAAGGAAATTGCCAATGAAAAACTTCAATGAGAAGGTTCAGGTTTATTTTTAAGGAAACCTTTTTCTTTATTTATTTATTATTTTAAGATGACATTGATATTAAATTTGATATACGAACTGCACAGATAACAATCAAATTCAATGAGTTAAAGGTTGACGTGCCTCCGCCCATGATTGTTCCAATTCAGTAGCTCCTGTAAAGTTGAAAGTATAAACCATAAGTTATGTACTACGGAACTTATTACAATAGACAAATATTGGTTGTAAGAAAGTCCAAAAGTATACAACTCAGAACTTGAAGGATGCTAAATGTGAACATTCTGTTCACTGGATGTATCATAAAACCCAATTTATTCTGATAGAAGACATGAACTTAAATATTGAAAGATTTTTAAATTCAAGGGCATATAAGAAGTTTTAAGGAAGATAATGCATATTTGTCAGTCATTTACAATAAAACCATTTAAGCATATCAAGCTACCATTCAAATACGATGCATGAAAGAAAAAGGAATATGAATTTGATCATACGAGTAGCTGCCTTCAATGCATTCCATGCATCCCCAAGTTCTAGTAAAACTTGTGCTTTCTGCTCATGCAAGACCGCATTTTCAGGCCTCAAATTAAGAGCAGCCTCCCACTTTCCAAGTGCTTCCCGGAATTTCCCATCCTTCAAAACGAAAGTGCCATCACAATAGTGAAACCCATGTAAACCCAAATGTAAATACTAAATAAAAACAACACTCGCACACATGCAATTTTTCAGCCTGATTATTTCCACCCAAAAAAGCAACCCTTTCCCTATTGTCTGGCAAAATTGATCGAACCTAACCAACAAATCCTGTATGCCACATAATTAAAAACCCCGGATACAAGTAAAAATGAAAAATTATGTCTTTTTAATAGAAAAAGCAGAATTGAATATTGAAGCGAAACTAAAGAAAAGGGTACCTCGGCAAGGCTAGTGCCTTGGGCTTCGAATGATAGGGCAAGTTGTTTTGTGTCGAAGGGCTCTTGATGTTCGTTATTATCATCGTTCTTTTTGAGCCCTGTACCACTTAATTCGTGTTCTTGGTCTTGTTGGTCAAAAGGAAGATTTGGGAATTGCTGCAGTGACCGCTTCTTGTTGCCCCTGTTTTTGTTCCACGTTAATTTCATCTCTCTCCCCCTCCCCCTTCTTTCTCAATATCTCGGGACAAAAGGAAAAAAAAAATTATATATCACCGCAGTTGAAACTTGTGCCTCAACCATTGCAACCTCTTACACTTCTTCTTCCAGTCGGGTTAGAAATAGGCAGCCCAGTCCAATAACTAGCTAGACCCACTAATCTTATTATATGGCCCACTGATTTGTAAGGATGGGCTGCCCCAAAACTCGATCATGATAAGTTTCGGGGTCCCTAGGATATTTATGCTACTAGTCTTTAGAATTCCAAACAAAAGGGACAGCGCCCATGGCCTAATGGATAAGGCGTCTGACTTCTAATCAGGCGATTGTGGGTTCGAGTCCCACTGGGCGTGCGATTGAGGTCAGTTCATTTTCTTTTTTATTCAATTTAATTATTAGTCTGTCTGTCCTCTGTATTCCTTCTCTTTTTCTAGATTGAAGAGAGCTATCAATGATTTTCACTTCGTACAGTCAGTTTCCTAGAAAACGTCTTTTGGTGAGAAGGTTGAAGACTTGTCCTTTTCAGTTTGTATCTGTGTCTTCATTTGTCTTTATAGGTATAAAGTTTATTGCTAATCTAAACTTTAATTAAGATTAAAGTAGTTTCTTTCACATAATATATCAAAGTTACGTTTTCTTATTTGAATTTAAGTAGTCTATCCCGATTAATTCTGCATCTCCGTCTAACCTCACACTACCCTTTTATTCAATAACAAAAGTTTCCCGGAAACTTCTATTGATTTTGTAATTATTTTTAATATTATTCACATTCCCACTTGCGTGTCTGAAATTCAAGATTCATGAGAAAAGGAAATGACCAATAATAATGATATAAATAACTAATTTACGTAAAACCATCATCGTGGAAAGTGATTTGGCGAGGGCAGCGCACATGTTTCTTCATAATTCCCACGCATCGTGACCGCTCACATCATATTTTGCTGTCAACATCTCTATACCTGTTACGTCCTTTCGTCTTTTGCTTTCAATGTTGGAGAGTATATGGCACCAAAGAGTGATTAAGGACACCTTCATACATAATCTAATTTAATTTGCTGAAAATAATATCCTTCGAATCTTTACCTGTATTACTGAATCTAAGAAATTATTATTATTATTTTGGCATCTAAATAAATGTTGCCTATTGCTAGCTAGAATGTTTTAAGATTGGTTCACACATGAATGACACGTTGGTAGCTGAAATAGGAAAAATGGAGCAAAATAAATTAGGTCAATAAATGAATGGCAAAATTTGGCTCCCAAATTCGAAGAATCTTAATCGCGTGCGTCTACTTGCACAACGTACCCATGTAGGGCTCACGCGGTTTTTTGGCTTCAGATATCTAGCTACTAGCTAGCCTTTTCTATCAAAGAATTATGGTCAACTAATATTTGATTTGTCATTATATTCCATATTAATATGATGAGTTAAAATCAGAAGGAAATTAAAGTCCCACACTTGAGTCTCCGAAAGCTCTCGCTTGCCGCGTAGTTCCATCAAACATAATTATCGCACTTATTAGGCCACTCATCCAATTCAGACTTTCACTTTGTTTCTAAACTTAGAAACTGAAGAATTTAATTATGGGGCAGAAGCTAGGAGAGGAAATTGCCAGAGCCGAGGCCGCTGCGCCGAGATTCACTGCCAAGAAAGGAGGAATCACTCCGTCCAAAAGGAGGTCAGTGAAGAAGATTATAGGTATTAAGATAGCCCGATGTGTTTCTTCTCTTCTCTGCCTTTCTTCGAAATTTCCTGAAGACCCATCTATTAACACTAACGGTAATAGATACCCAAAAATGGAAAATCAAAATTAGGGCATCAAGCTCATACGTTAGTGTACTGTGTACCAAACCATCAAAATTTCACCTCATATGTAGCTTGTTTATAGTGAAAACCACCTACCTATATCCATAACCCCTCAGTTAACTTACTTTAAAAAAAAAAAAAACTTATATTTCATCTTGTGTTGTACAATTATCGTATCAAATTTCTTGTGATTGGAATTACATGCAAGCATGTCGTACTATTTGTACTAGCAGCAATATCAATATAATTCATATCATAAATTAATGGAGTAAATATTAAGTACATTTTTGTTCCATCATTTGCGATTTTAATTAGTAATTGCGCTTATACGAAAGTTGTTTCTCTCAGCTTTCTTTTGCTCCAACTGTTTGTTAATTCATGTCCCTCGATCTACCATCTTTAGGCCCAAAGTCGGTGTAGTTAATTTGTCAGAATGATGGATATAGAGAGGCAAACGCTTTAATAATTTCACTTTATTCTTTAAAGTAGGCACCATTATATCTTTGACACATTTTGCCAATTCTCTGAAGATGTACAAGAATGTAATTAGTTGGGGTCACACTGATGACTAATCCATGATCTCTAAAGTTTAAAGTACCAAAAAAATAGTTTTTGTTTTTTCGCTCCGTATGCAAATCATTTTTTGCATTACTTAGGGTTTTGATCTTTCTATTCTATGAACAATTTTTTCCTCTTCCATTTTTATATTTCTGTTTAATATTGAATAAATTCAGCATAAATTAATATAGACGGAATGTTCTAACTATTAAACTATATGTGCGATCGGAGACTACTTTAATAGAACACGTTGATAATTAACTTGCTTCTTAATTTCATGGATTGGAAGTTTTATTAATAATTGAATGATTTATTGGGGTATAATCGAAGACGATAATTTTCATTAAAGATAGATTCCTAAAGACTAAAGCAACTAGTAGGTGAAGCTAACTGGTAAAATTCAAATCGATCTTCACATGAATGGAATTTAGAACTTTGACTACAATCAGGGCCAAGTATAAATAATTATATGGTGAGAATTTAAGTGATGGACGATAATGATACCTTACCATCCAGCTTTAGTTTAAATCCTCTGAGGTTAAAAAGTTCATGTTAACTTTAATTATTATTTTTTCTAATGTCCAAAACCCATCATTCATCAACAAAAATTAATTTCGAAGAGTAAAATAGTAAAGACACAAAAAGTTGCAAAGCTTAATAAAGTATTTTTTTTTTAACTACAAATAGTTGTGATGAGTCTTAAAACAAGAGGAGAAATAATTTATTTCGACAAGCAATTGTGGGGTTTTTGATGATTAATTTTTCCTATTTTTGTTTCTATAAAAGCATTTTGGCTAGCTGTATATGGATTTTTTCTTCTTTTGGTTTTATGACTGATATAACGTATCGAGTGATGATCATTTTTTCTTCTTTTCGTTTTATTACTTGACTAGTCTTAATCCAGATTTTATGTTAATTGCCAAAAAAGTTAACCTAAAAGATAATCATTCAAACGACACGTGACTCAAACTCCATCGGCATGTGATGGCTACTAAAGAGAAAAGGAAACATCACGGAAGCGCACAATCAAATTTCACCAATTACGAAAGTGCGTATTTTATTCATGGGTCTTTCCAATTTAACCCTGATCTTCTCGTGTATATTTATGAATCCCGGTCTCTATCAACACCAACAACCACATATTTGCTACCAACTTATTTGAATTCCTCCAAATGAAAATGAAAGTGTAGACACTTTTGACTTGTTCAATATATACAACGTTGTAGCTAGCCAAGATTGGTAATGGATTTGTTCATCCTCAATCATCTAGCTATGAATATTTGATATATCGTTAATTAATACAAATTTTAATTCATTACTAATATGAACGATCGATCAGAATTCTAGTTGACGAGACAACATTTCTTAGTAATTATATGCCTCTTTGATCAGTGAAAAATTCCAGTAGGCTTCTTATTTATGTCTAAATGATCATTACTAATTAAAAGGATTTTAGAATAATAAATTACATAGCCCTATTTTTAGTAATTTATAAGTTGTAGTAAACATTTTCAAATGAGAAGAAAACAAAAGGAAATCAAGATAGAAATTAAAAGAGTCTATGGCCATCTTTCAATGTTTTGAAGAGACTATTTATACTTGGAAATTTAATTCATTCGTACAGTTTCCTAGGAATCTTCTTCTTGGCGAAACAAACATTTATGCAGTTCACGGTTGATTTGTCTGATAATCTGCAAATGTTTTTGCGCAAACTTGAAACCACTAGTTTATCGAAAGTACATACCCGGAAACTTCTGTCCAACTCTTGATCTTTAATTATTTTTTACTGTTAAAATTAAATTCTGAAATCCAGTATTCAGTAAACTTTCACCCGTGTGTGAACTTTTAAAATTGATCAGGAAAGCAAGTCTTGCAGCAATTTCTTAGAACTTCACTAAACATGACTGTAAATTGTAAACCCCAAGTGATAATCCATGATCAAACTCAAGCTAGAAAACTTGTACGAGATAAAGAACATTGAATCCAGACATATTGGTATCTTTTGGGACATCCCACCGTTCAAACTGAAGCAAGAAATTTGAAAAAGGGGTTTGTTCGTGGGGCAGCTTATCGCATTATCCTTATTTGTCTTCATAATTTTTATTAGTCTTCTAGCTAGCTAGGTATGACCACGGCTTTCCCATTTAATTATGATATTCTTTTTCTCTAAGATTAAGATACGTGCATGAAATAACCTCCTGAAATTGTCTCCTTTCCATCTTTAATCTTTACTTTTTTTTTTCTGGGTCCGTACGTTCAAAGATCTGCAATATTATTTTAATTTATTAAGTTAATAGTCACTGCATGGCCCTGGTCCTCATATGCTTGATTTATAAAAGTATTTGACAATAAGGTTGGCTAAATCAAATGAGATGGTGACAGTTTCATTTTATTTTTTCATGGGTTTGAATATTAGAGAAAAGTTGTGCAATTAGGTTGGCCAGATATCACATAAATACTATACCTAGCTAGTGAACTGTATCAACCAACCAGCAAGCAACACGTAAGATACTAGAATATGTTAGCTTGGGTGGAACAATTAATGTCCAATAATTTTGAAACAGTATTTTATTGAATGATTAATTGGTGGTTAAGTTAATTTCAAAGAGATATATAATTATATTCGTCATGAAAATCAAACTTAAATAGCCTTAAACCAAGAAATTCCAATTCGACATATATACGAGATATCAAAAGTTTTAACATAATTTTGAGGGGAGACCATAGTTATAACTATATACTAATTTAAGATGATTGGCACTTATATTATAAATAAAAAAGCATGAAATGTTTTTGTTTAATGGAAACATTTTGGTCATTTTCAAATTTCTAACGAAGTAATTATAACGGTTCTTTTCACAATCAATCAATAATTGTGATCCCTCACTTTATGTTAATTATTCAAACACTCTTTCAACTTTTTGTTTTCTGTTCAAAGATGAAATAATAAAATGATCAAAATAATGTGATAGGTTGATACTTGATTAAGTCCAATTCAAACAAGAAAGTTTTGAAAAAGTTCTTGGAAATATCGATCTATAGCTTTATATCATTGACCAAAATAGATAAAAAAAAAAGGTAATTTTTAATTGAGTCTTTATCATTTGTAGAAAAAATTTCCGAGACCAGAAGTTCATAAAATGAATCAATTAAATCCTTCAAAGTACAAATTTATGTCATTCAAGTCTTTAACTTAATTCCTTCCTTAAAAATGTTACCAATATTGAGGACAATTTAGTAAAAAAAATAATTGAGCACATCCTCATTCTTTATTTTTGACAGGTGGTATTAGCTTAAAATAAACTCAAGTAACTTAAGTTATTGCTCTTTCCATAAGAAAAAAAAAAACTAAGTTAATGTGCAGGCAAGTAATATCACTTCATCAATTGCACAAGTCTGATTTTGTAATTGATGGAAGGAGATTTCTTTTATACATACATACGTACGTGTGTGTATATATATATATATATATATATATATATATAGGCTATTAGATTAAAAAAAATAATGCCCAAGGATAAAATTGTACTTTAAATCACTAATATGATATAGGAATATAGTTGTCTTTTTATGTGTAAGTTAACACTTTTACTAATTTTTATACTAAAAAGACGGGTAAATTACTTGAATGACATAAATTTGTATTGAAAAGGATTTAATTGATTCATTTTATAAACCTCTGGTCTTTAAATTTTTTTTACAAATAATAAGGACTCAATTAAAAATTACCCATAAAAACGAGCAATTGCACCATTTTTTGGAGAGTTGTTTTAGTTTCTTTCAAATCTCATAAAAGCGTTTGTGGTCTTAAATTTCCTATCAGCTCCAGCTTGATCTCAATGTATCCTGATTGACGTATCAAGTACAATCATTTACTGTTCTCCCGATCAAAATCTTTGAATCCCTTAAATTGGATTTTAAAATTTTGATTTTTTCCCTTTGAAGAGTACAATCTAGCTAGTTAGGCTTGGTCATGAGTTTCATGATCACCAAACCATCTGATTAAGCCACTAAACCTAGAGATAGAAATTTAATCAATTATATATTAAATTGCAAACCGAATATACAATAACAATTGACCAAACAACATTGTTAACTTGATTTCAACTTAGCCAAGAAATGTCCAAGAAACTTCCTAGCTCGAAATTATTTATAATTAAAAGGCTTTAATAATATAATTTTATGACCCTAGGAATTTAGTTCGAATGTGACAATGAGTTGCTCAAAGTAATTAATTTCCAAATGAAGATAAAAGACATGAGTCATGACCACCTTGCCACAGTATTCTCTCCAGCTGTGTATCATGCAAGTATATATGTGTAGCCTTTCTCTAGTGCCGGCAACTTTTTTTGTTTTTTCTTAATGTGAATACACTCTTAAAATCGTGAGGTTAATAGACTTATTTGAAAATAAGTTAAGTCTCATACGAAGGTAGTGCCAAAATTTGAAAATCGACACAGTGGCTTTTTACCTTGGATATTTGGTCGCGTTCTCGCATAGTTAGATTTAATAATCAACAATAAGAGCCAATATCTCGACAGCTGGCAGAATCTTCTTCCAGTTAGACTTTTCTGCGAAAATTACGTAATTCCAAACTTTCGTAGCTCGCTTAGCGAATGCGCCCGTTTGGCAAGTGAGTTCAACTCTCAGCAAAAGAAATTTTTTGTTTTCAGTTTGATAAATTTCACAGAAACTTCTCTCTTTGACCGTTAAATTTTCAATTCCGTGTGTGAAATTCAAGATTCATAAGAGAATAAGATGACCAATATTGACAGAAATGTTTGAGGCGTCATCATAGAAAGTGATTTCTGTGGGATAGACGGCTAGCGAACTTAATTCTACTGCAATTCCATATATATATATATATATATAGTAGAACCTCCATAAATTAAGAAGATTGGAACCATATAAAATTTATTAATTAAAAGAGAAATTAAATAATTAATAAATTAATAATATATTAATTAATTGACAAATTAATAATTTATTAATTTATAGAATTATTTACAATTCAATTAATATACATCAACAACATTTCATAATTTCTTATTGAGCTTCTAAATGCAATAAGAAAAATAACAGGTGAGATTTAACAAGATTTAAATTTTAAGAAAAAAAATTTAGTAATTATAAAATCATATTTTATGTAAGTAAGTAACGATAAAGTCATATTTTATATAATTAAAATATTATAGTCAACTACATTTATAATTTCAACAAATCATTAATTTATGATTTGAATGGGACTATAAAGTTATATAAGATTTTTAAAAAAAAAATTATTGTCTTATTATTTTATCAAAATTATTGATTTAATCCATTGACTTAATGGAACCATAAAAATTTATTATTTAATAGAGATTATTAATTTATAGAGATCGTACTACATATATATATATATATATATATATAAAATCATTTTTTAACTTTGCATGAATAGTATTGTTAATTGTCAGCCACTGAACCTAGTTATTAAAGCCTTGTTGATGGATAAATCATAAATCATGACCAGACCCAAGACGACTGTATTTTCTTTTCGTGTCCAGCTTTCGAATCTAGTCATTTAGGTCCAACTCGGGTTAGTGACTTATTCAGTTTAGTCCACGCACGTGATTCGCACGTAAATCGCTTATGTCGACTAAAGTCAAACGGCCGTTATTGGCCTTTAAAAGAAGCGGGAGCGATAGCTGTTGATTAGTATGCTCTAACAAACTCTCCTATTTATAGCTGATTTACCGCCTTTCTATAGATAGAGACTTAGAGATACAGAGAAAGAAATTCGGGAAAGTTTCCACTTGAGATAAGCTCTTTGTGTTATTAAGTAAACACTTGTTAAATTTGTCCAAAAATAAAAATTGTAATTCTTTTTTCCCATGAAATTTTATGTTAAATCAAACAATGAAATTTAATTTTCTTATTCTCTTCCTCCCCTTTCTTCTCCCTTCCCTTCCATTCCATTTCTCTCATCTCCTCTCCTTCCTTTTCCTCAAACCAAGCATCACCGTAGAGTATGTTTGATTCCTTTTGCTGGCACACAATTCTCACCCACATTCCAATTTCTAAACGGACTTGGCCATGTATTAATGATTATTAATGTTTCATCTTCTATTTTCTTAAATTGGGGAATTCGAGGGGGTTGAGAGAGAAGAAGGGAAATAGAGAAGGATGGAAATTTTTGAGATTAAAATAAATAGTTACATGTTCAATTATTATTAATTGGTAATTCTACATTAAATTAGGGATGGCATTAAAATATGAATCCAACCTGAATCTATAAGGATCCACATCTAGATGTAAGTGCATTCAAAAATTAGATATCCAAATCCGGTTAAATTTTATTTTAAATTAAAAATATATATTAAAAATTAAAATTTATTTGTGAATTCATGATGTTGTTGTATATTATTCATGTTGAATTATTAATTGTTGAATTATGATTGAATTTTATTTGATATTATTAAGTAAATTATTGAATTTTATTTTAAATTAAGAATATATACATATTAAAAATTAAATTTTATTTGTGGAGTTGTGATATTGTTGTATGTTATTGATGTTGAATTATTAAATTTTGAATTATGATTGAATTTTATTTGATATTATTAAGTAAATTATTATATTTTATTTTAAATTACAAATTTATATATATATATATATATATATATATATATATATATATATTAAAAATTAAATTTTATTTGTAGATTTATGATGTTGTTATATGTGATTCATGTTGAATTATTAATTTTTAAATTATGATTGAATTTTATTTGATATTATTAGGTGAATTATTGAATTTTTAAATTATATATTAAATTATTTAATTTTAATTTTTATATATTTGAATATTTAGAATATCTGCTCGCATCCGTTATGGATGTTACCCGCATTCAAATTCGTATATATTTTTTACAAATCTGAATATAAATATGTAAATCTAAATTCAAATCTGAATATATCTATATCCGAATTTGAATGCGAATTTTATCGTCTCTATATTAGATTATGACATGAAACATTTAATGTACTGTACGATGTCAACTTTACTAGGAGTAAAGAAATTTGCCTCTCAAAAAAGTTGAATGTAAAAAGCAAAGTTTGACTCAAAATCGGCGCAAAATGTTAAATTCAACTTAGGGTTGCCTTAAAATAGGACCTTGCATTTAATCATTAAATAATTACCCCGAAGCACAATACCAACTCTCTGAAGTCTGGATAGACTAGTCAAGATTTCTAGCAAGAAATTATTGCACCCAATCGGCGGTTGAAATTTAAAAAAAAAAAATGCTATACGCAAGCTTTTCAACTAGATTGTATAGTGATAGATTGTCCGCCGTAATTATAAATAAATACCACGTGGACCTCAATTAGATATTTTCAGTTTCCGATAAACCATCTTCTTGCCCCTTGGTGGGAATTGGAAACAGAGATCGTCTCAGTTGAAGAAGATAGGGTCTTTTTAGTCGTGTTAATAATGGTAAGTAAACCCTGCTTCACTTTCTTCGTGACTCTTTATAGTATATCAAAAGTTTCCCATAAATTTCTTTCTAATCTCCGTCTTTGACTTATTTTGTAGTGCTCTGTTATATATAAATTCTGAATTCTTGTATTCAGTAATGTCTTCAATTGTGTGTGAACATTTAAGATTGTGGCAATTACTTAGAAATTCACTAACCAAAACCATGTGTAAGATGTAAATGCCAAATTGACCCATGATTAAAACTCAAGTTAGAAAAATTGTACAATAATAACATGAACATTGAACCCATGCATATGGTCATATGGGTATACTTGGGGACCTATTTTTCAAAATGAAGCTAGAAAATTGGAAAGTCGTTTGTGGGCCAAGGGCTGCTTCATTACATGTAATTTTTCTCCAGCACTGGATCATCCTTCTTGCCTTCACTCCCTACCTCGCCATCACCATTACTTTTTCTTTTGTTTTTTTTTGGGTATCCATTATTTGTGTGACCAATTTAATCCATATATGACATGTGTGATTAAATTTAATATAATAATCACTTATATGATGATCTTTTAAAATAAAAATACACATATTGCAGCATCATTTTCTTGTTATATGAATGACATAGTACCCTTATGTATTGTAGAATTTTTGTGATCAATTATCCATCACTCTCCCATTCAACTGATTGTGAGACTCTTTTGGAAATTGGATAAAACTATTGCCAATTCTTCAAGTCTATGATAGCAAAAGTTTTATAGGATACGTGTCACTTGTTGAATCGGAGTTCATCTTTGGTTTTAATTGATTGTGAGACTCTCCCATTTAACTGATTGTGAGACTCTTTTAGAAATTGGATAAAACCATGGCCAATTGTTCAAGTCAACAAATAGCAAAAGTTTTCTAGAATACATGTCAACTTTCAAGCATTTATTTTATATGTTGAATCCGAGTTCATCTTTGATTTTTGTTATTTACTATTCTCAATCGACTCGACTGATTTTATTAGACTAAGGGGTCATTTGTTTTTTTTGTTTTTTATTTAATAACTTAATTAACTTAATTTTAATTAGTTAAGCCATTAAGTCTATTTATTTTTTCAACTTAATAAAAATTTTCAGCCATTAAGTAATTAATCTAATCTTTTTTAACTTTTTACCTAAAAAATTTGAATGATATCATTAAAATAAATTTTCTAAAATATCCATATCTAATTAATTAATTTTTATCCTTACCTAAATAAAATTTAATAATTAGCATTATTACCCATCTCTAACTTGTGATAATATATAGTGGTAGACTACTATTATTTTTATCTTTTTATTTTCTTCAAATTAGCATTATTTATCTTCATAAGTTATATATGAATATTTTTCATATAAAAACATCATAAGTTATATATGAATATTTTTCATATAAAAACATCATAAGTTATAATAAAATTAATTAACACACATAATATAGAATATTAAAGAGTTATATTGAATTGAATATAATTTATGTTATGATAATATATTATCTTATTTATATTCTTTGAGATGTTTATTATTTGTTTAATATTTATAATTTGTAAGGATAGAAATGTAAAAATTTTAATTTTTAGATTTTTTAAGTTAAAAAATAAATAATTTAATATTTATTTTTAACGATTCATATAAAAAAAATAAACATATCATTTAAATTTAAACATTCATATTTGATGATGCGTGCATTGTAAAGTTTAAGCTTAGAACAATCCAAATTTATTATTGGGTTGGTGCTAGCATGTCGTTCAGTTCACCAACTTGATTTTGCTACAGAAAAAGAGTACAGAATATGCGGCATTATTAATTTATTGTTAACAATCTATTAATCTTTGATGAGAAAGTAGACATGTGTGTTATTATCAAAGTCTTTGGCGAGCCCACCAGTAGTTGACTACCCATAATCGTGTCGTCATTTGCAATTTCGCATCTCTTTATGTGCTAAGTTCCACAATATATCAAATCGAGATGCTTCTTGCCGTCTATATGCACATTTATCCCTCTCAAGAAATTTCATCCTCAATATATTAGACATATTCTCAACATTAATCTTTCCAAAAGATGGGGCAGAGGCTAGGTGAGCAGTTGACCGGAGCTGGAGCCGGCGTAGCACTACCAAGAAAGGAGGAGTAATTCCGGCGAAGAAGAAGTTGGTATTTGTTGAATTGCACCAATCTTTTTCCCCTCTTCTCCATTTTAGTTGCCATTGTGCCTTTGCAGAAGAGCCATCCAAAGGAGACTAGTTGCTTCAGGATGGCAAAAGTATAATTTACAAAACAAAATGTAAAGAAGATGAACTTAAGTCGTCTAATTATTATTATACGTAGTTAAGCTTTATATATGTGTATCAATAAAGGGCTAAGCCAATTTAAAGCATTATATTGTATGATACAACCCTCCAATTTAGTTGACAAAATTCTCAATTTCGGTTGAAATTTAAAAACAAAAAGGCTCAAGTTTTTGCTTAAAGATCCTAACTTAATACTTACGTGATAATTGATATAATGGAATTTATGGAAACTTGGGATCTTTGTCCAAAAATTTGGGACGTGAGCGGATTTGCAATTCGGAGGGCTCTATATAATACAACCGGCTGTATTGTACCATGATACGTGTATACAACGTATAAATATTTTATTACTATTTTTTGTTGATTAATTTCCTCCCGAAATGCTTTCCTGTCCTTCATTATTTTTTTTCTTACTACTATTAATGGCTGATAATAATTAATCATTGTTTGTTATAGAGATATTATTTTCGTGAAAACCAAACTTGTTTAAAGTTCAAGTCAAAATTATTAAAATTTTTTAAATAATTTTGAGACCAAAATGCTCACTATCTACCTGATTAAAAATTAAAAGATTGACACTTTCTTAAACAATTTTAATGCAATCATCACCCTACGTATTTTCCTTTACCAAGAAATTTTGATCCTTTCAAATTCCATTTAATTAATTCAAACGGTTCTTGTCACCATCAAACAATTACTGTGATCTCTCACTTTACGTTGATTGTTCAAACACTCTTTCAATTTCAACTGTTCTTTTCTATTCAAAGTCGAATTAAAACTATATATGTATAGGCTGATAATTAATTAAGGCCAACATGAGAAAGTTTTATATCAAGTTCTTGGAAATTATGGTTCTGTTTGAGATTGAGGTGCTGCGGTTTTTAATATACACTTGTTATAAAAAAAATATAAATATGAAATAAAAGTTAATAATATATAGTAAATATAAATTTTAAATAATAATTTTAATAAAATTATTAAAAACATAATAGATATTTTATCATACAAATAAAAATTATACCAACATAATTTATAAACTACAAAAACTAATATTTATTAAATACTTTAATATTATAATTTTTAAACTATAATTACTCAACTTCAATTCAAAACACAACTTATATCTCTAACTCTCTGAGTAATTGACAAAAATGGATGAAAACAGGCAAGTACACTATTTTTTGGAAAGTGACTTTTAAGTTTATTTCGAGTCCCACAGAGCATTTGCTGACTTAAATGTCTCATCGGCTCCAGCATGGATGATCTTCTTCTGTATATATTTATCTCTATCAACATGTCAATTACAATGACTAACGGTTCTCCCATTCAATTTCTTTGAATCCCTTCAACTGGAATTGAAAATTTTGGATCCTTGTGAAAAGCAAAATAGTTTGCAGCTAATTAGTCTTGGTATTTAAAGATTTCACCAAATCAACTGAGCCACGAGAATTAGAAACACAAAAACTTAATCAAGTTTCCAGATGCAGACCGAATATTCAATCACGATTGACCAAACAGATTTGTTAGTTTGATTTCACCTTAGCCATGAATTGAAAATGTCCAAGAAACTTCCTAGCTCGAAATTATTTATAATTAAAAGGATTTAAAAATATAATTATATAACCCTCATTTGTAGTAGTTTAAAATTGCCGGAATAAGTTACCCAGAATAATTTATTTCCAAATGCAGTTAAAGACAAATGAGTCATGTGTGAACACCATATTAGTATGGAGTAGTTCTGCACATTTTAAAAATTTTTTATTTTGAATGATGTAATATTCATTAGTTAGTTGATAAGATAATATAATTAATTTACTTGAATTTTATAAAAAATTAACAACTAATTATTAAATGATATAACATTTAAAAAAAACTTAGGATAAAATTCTGACATGCCTATGATTATTTTATTACTATATACATATGACTGGCGTGTGGAATGTGTCAATGGGGGGCAAAAGTTGGTTGAGTAGCCCCCCTTTCACAAGCATATACGCACTGTTGCAGCCTTGACCAAATAAACAATGCAATTGTGTTGATTATGCTGACTATACGCAGCTTTATTGTCTAATTTGATGATGCTAGGTGCCCTTTAAGTAAGGTCATTAGATCTTGGTAGATTGTATTATTTTTTTCTCATAAACTAATTAACAATTGGGTCTAATTAGATTCTTGTTCAGTTTTTCTTAAAAACTAAAATTAGGTTCAAAGGGGATTGTGTAATAAATTGTAAGAAGAATGGGACAAGACAATTAATTTATCAATAATTAATGTATTAGCTTACGTAGCCATCGAACTAGTTCTAACTAAATCATATTTAATTAATTAGAGTAAATATAAGGTCAGTTAAAAAGGGGTTGCCTGGGAGTTTGTCATTAGCTTCTTGCTTTTCATCGGCTGCTTCTTGCGCGTTTAGGGAAAAATAAATTCCAAAATCTCTCTATTTCATCTTATATAAATAGTGGGGAGAGAGGGGAGCGAGCGTTGAATTTGAAAAGAAGAAATGGCTCGGCCGCAGCCTGAAGCTATGTGAAACAATGGACTTGTCCAAGAAAGGGCCCTGCTGGTTCAATTCAAAGAGAGCAAGTGTTTTCCCGGCTAAGAGAAGGTTAGTGAAGAGCTTGATATTTGATCAATTTCTGGAATCTATTGCCTCTCTTTTTCGTTCATGTACATTTTTCTCTTCCGCCCGAAACTCCAAGTGTCAAGAGAAATAAGGCCCTCTCTCCATATAGCCTTTATGTTATGCATCATGAGTAGATCATAAATACTTTCGATTTAAGTGTTATGTATAGGATTTGCACAAAGATCGATGTTCATTTAAATGAACTATTACCAACTCTATGTTTATTTTTCTAATTTATGATGATGATTGTTTGTGGCTATACACTGCTTCTTTATGCTTTTTTGTCACCTTAGATTCCAGCTGATGATGCAAGGCTTAGCCTAGTTGAAGTACCACGTTTATACCCTTAATTAAGAGAACTCAAAATATTTTTTTCTGCCACAATTGTCGGTAGAGTGAATAGCTAATTACTTATTAGTGAAAGTAAATTTCCAACTAATCTGAACATATTGTAATATATGTATATTGCAACAATTTAATAAAAGAAAGGATTCCGGATGATAGCCTGTTTAAAAATTAAAACGCCTGGACTCCACAAACTATTCTTCAGTTTACAAGTTTGGAGTTTCCAAGTTCACAAGGTTACTAAACAGTACTGGAACAGCGAGGATTGAAACTACAAAATATTCAACAAATTCATTAATTTTGTTAACTATTTTAGATTTTTATTACTGTATATTTGAGGAATTAAAATATACATACTTTGGTCGTTGGTCAAATTAACTGCAGCGAGAAATTAATTTCTTTTTAAAAGTAGAAGTTGACAGCGGGTAAAAGTAAATAGCCGCAAAAAAAAAAAAAAAAAAAAAGCAGCAATATTTGAAATCCATCCCATTGCCTTCATTGCTTTTCGCTCGAACTTTTGTCACATTCGTGCATATTTATTTTTTATTTGTATTTTTGATAAATCATACATATTTAATTAATCATTTAACAACAACAAATTAAACAAATCACGATCTCAACTGGCCCCAAGCGAGAATATTTTAGTAGTGTTTTTCTGCCAGAATTAATGGCACCCGCACGTGGGGGCGGGAAAGACATTAATTATCATGCTATATCATAAGAGACAGGGGCCGACGTTGTTGAGTTCTATTGGCAGTCAACTGTAGAAATATTTTACTCATTTATTTTATGCGTGCATGTGATTTTTATTTTTCATAACATATCTTCTTTTTTAAATCATGAGAAAGAGCCTAGCCCGGTAAAATCAATAATATCAGCTACTTCAAGTAAATTAACGATGATTGCAATTTAGTTACTTAGACGTCTCCATTAAAATTGTAGTAAAACATTTTTTTCCCTTTTATAGGCTGACAGATATATCTCTCAAGTTCACTACATATTAAAAAAGTTTTAATTAATAAAGTTGTTGGTCCATTTCTTATTGTTTGCTTAAGAATTGATTTATTGAGGGATTTTGGTGGAAAATCATGATTGACACAAATAAATGATATTCATCATTTGTAGCACTACCCATACAATTTTTATCCGACTTTCCTAGATAGATTTTGTGGGTACAGGTGAAGCGCCGACTTGCGACCTGGACACTGTGACAAAATCGATGATGTCATCTTATGCCAACTTGCTTGCGAGGACACGTGTCCTAGAAAGCAATCTTCCATACAATTGCTTGCCATCCAAGCTTTCATTTCCACTATTTCCCAAAATCAAATTATGAAAATTCCCACAATTTTTCACTGTCACTCAAGCTCTCCTCTCAATATAAAGGCAGTGAACTAAACCAACAAACATAATTTCGCAGAGAGTGGCTGATCGTTTAATTCGTCCAGCTAGCTAGGGCCAAGGCTTGAGCATTTGAGACAGAGATGGCGGTGAAAGTGAACCCAAGGGATGAAGAAATGGTCACGGCAAGGGCTGAGGCTAACGCTGAGATATATTGGTTCAAGGCAAAGAAGGCAAGTGTGATCCCACCAAAGAGGAGACTTGTGAAGCGAATGGTGTTTGATTGCTTGGTCCAATTTCTGGCTTCGCTTTGCTCCAAATCCCACAAACCCAAAGTGTAAGCTAAGACAAGGTCATCTATTTTGGTTCTAACCTGTAAACTGCTTTTTTAGTTGCAGTGTGTGTTTTTGTTGTTGCTACACAGGTTACTTGTAAATGTTTTGTTTGTGATTTTATGTTTTAACTAATTATTTATGAGTGATTTTAATTAATTATTCGTGATATTGATGAGTCGTTTTTTATTCTGTCTCTGAGTGGAGTTTCTCTCTGATGATATGTATACTTCTTTAGTTGGATCAATTGGGTGACATGATCAAATCAATCCTCAGATGCATACATAAACATACCGCAAAAGAAATAACATGATTAAGGACTTAATTTTAGACACCATATATGATAAAGATTACATATTTTCGGGAAAACAGGCCCTCTTGGTTTGTCAAATGCATGTTCTAACCTGTAATTTCCATCATTCCCAAAAAAACAAAGAAAAAAACACTTGTAATTTGTCTTTAAATGATAATTATCACAATGATCAATCCAACAAAAGAACAATTACCCGCCAACGGCTGAGGCTTCGGGTCAAGACTTGGGTCGGGTCCGGTGGAAGAGAGAACTTGGACTCTGATCAAGCCGGTTGCAGATCCCGATTAAACCACTTGACTTTGCTCCAATTAAAGTCGTCGGCGCTGAAACAACCTCGTGAAGGTCTTCGGAAACTCAGATTGGTGCTGTTGGGTGCTGATGATTGCAAGAGTCGGCGTCGCATGGACGATCTGCAGAGCAAAAACCGGCAAAAAGGTTTACTCCGTCGGAAATTTTGATCGGAAAAGAAGCTGTTTTCGCCGGAGAGGAGAATTTTTTTTTCCCGGTGACAAGACCCTTTTCTTCATTACTAGAAAGTGAGTCAGCCCAGTAGATGAAAGAAAGAGAGATAGAAAAAGAAAAGCTAAGACAAAATAATTGAATTAAATGCAGGGACCGGAGCTGGAGCACACCACGCCGTTCTTTCTTTCGTATTCCGAAGAAACGTGATTAATTTTTCATCAACAAAATAAAATTTTGATTGTGTCAATCGAAAACGATGTACGGATACAGAGGTAAAGATCATGATGATGTGATGATGATGATACATGGTCTCTGCCAAGTGAAAACGAGCATGTATTATTATATTAATAATATTACGAAAACTAAAATATCGATGATGGACGGTTAGGTTCTTATATAGTCAGATTTATTTTTCCTTTTCTTTTCGCAATTTGGAAGAACGAGCACAGCTTTGGTGATAAAAATATCAATATAAATTTAATTGAGGGGCGTAATAAATAGATATAAAAACAATAAGTATCATAAAAAATAATTAATGTAAAGAATTACGATAAATAAAGTTTTAAAATTTTAAGTAGAGATGTCAATTGGGTCGAAGTCACGTGAGTTTGAATTGAAAAAAGAATAGTACTATTAGAACCCCTCCTTTATCCTTTTCAAAACCCCTTTGGGTTTGTATCGTTTTTTATTATTATTATTATTATTATTATTACAATAGGATCCTCTTTAATTTTTAACACAAGCTTTGTTTCTTTGTTTACCTCAATAAAATCCTGTTAGATAATCTTCCTCTTCAGTTTAAAACCCCTTTTAGTTCTCTCACAGTGAATGTTATCGCTAAGTATTTAGAAGAACAGTGCACTCCTGTATTGGTAAGAAAATCTACCAACAATATATATATATATATATATGGATCCCCCAAGTTATGGCTCCACTTACTGCTCTTTTGTCTTTTCTTATTTAGTTATTGTAAAATTGTATTGCGGCCCTTACATTCTATTCTATTTACACTTTATTTATAAGTATTAAGAACTTTTCTACTTACCTATACCATAAAATTTCATGGAGGCTCTTATACTTTATTTTACTTCATTAAAACTCTTTGAGTATCAAATTCACCCTCATAATTTTTAAATTCCAAAAATACCCTCCATTTAAAAATAAAAAACATAATATTATTAAATGAATTATAACTATAATTATAATTATAATTATTATATTATTATAATTATAATTTTTGAATGGATTATTATTATTATTATTATTATTAACAACAATAAAAAGTGTTATAATTAATTAATATATTAACAATAATTAATAATAATTTTTTGGTTAAATTGTTAATAATAATAATTATTAACAATACAACTCATTATTAATAATTAATTTTTGAATAATAATAATGATCGCAATAATTAAAAATACAAAATAATAATTATGATAAAAATTAATTAAGGATTTTATAGTAATTTGTTAGAATTTAACTTATTACGATTTTGATTTTAAGACAAAGTAAACACATCAATGGCAATATAGTCCATTCTAACTACGATTCTTGCATTTCAAGTAAATAAATTATTCTGACTCTAATTCCTCATTTCGATTCGAGCATTTCAAATTCTAACTCATTCTAATTGCAATTAATTTCAATTTCCGTTTAGTGAACGTATTATAAAATTGTAAACATTTCATTTTTTTTCCGATTTCTTCTTCCCCTCTCTTACTCTCTCTCTCTCTCTCTCTGTGTAATAAGTCTAATGGTGGCGTCAATTGTCGATAAAGATTACTAATGAAGAGAAATTGATAGTAGAAAGAGATGGATTCAAAGGAAATTTGTTTTTTATTTGTTAATCCTTTTATCATAAAAGTATTAATTCTTATGAGATTATATTATAAAGAAGATGAATAGTAATATTCTTGGAAATTTTTTTGATGGTCAGTGATGGGAAATAAGATGTCGTAATTCTTTAAGAGAGGAAATCACATTTTTAGTACTAATTCAAAGATATTTTTGACTTTTTATTAATATTAGCGTGTTATGATAACTAATGTGTCGTGGTTGTAAATAGAAATTATTTTGACACTCCCAAAAAATAGTAAATGAAAAAGAATGTAAAGAGATAAATTGAATTTTTATAGTATGAGTAATTATAATATATTGTATTACCATTGATATGTTTACTTTGTTTTAAAATCAAAATCATAATAAGTTAAATTTTAACAAATTACTATAAAATCCTTAATTAATTTTTATCATAATTATTATTTTGTATTTTTAATTATTGCGATCATTATTATTATTCAAAAATTAATATATTAATAATGAGTTGTATTGTTAATTATTATTATTAAAATTTTAACCAAAAAATTATTATTAATTATTGTTAATATATTAATTAATTATAACACTTTTTATTGTTGTTAATAATAATAATAATAATAATCCATTCAAAAATTATAATTATATTTATTATTATAATTAGATAATAATTATAATAATTATAATATAATTCATTTAATAATATTATATTTTTTATATTAAAATGGATGGTATTTTTGAAATTTAAAAATTATAGGGGACGAATTTCATACTCAAAGGATTTTAATAAAGTAAGATAAAGTATAAGGGTCTCAACGAAATTTTACAGTATAGGTAGTGAGCAGTAACTT
Organism: Luvunga scandens; assembly: GCA_030449905.1. Taxonomy (NCBI): domain Eukaryota; kingdom Viridiplantae; phylum Streptophyta; class Magnoliopsida; order Sapindales; family Rutaceae; genus Luvunga; species Luvunga scandens. The sequence continues at coordinate 2,250,354 of JASUUG010000798.1, read as the reverse complement.
AGGCGGACCATATATATATATATAAGGCGGACCATATATATATATATAATGGGTCAACGAACTTGAAGTTCATCTGAACTATTTTGAAATGACAAAAGAGAAATATTGTAAATTTGTTTCAAATAAGGTAGCTTAGTGGGGAAGCTTAGCCATGAGCAGTTGTGGTAACTGAAAATTAAGTGGATAAGGAGTAGAAACAATATATGTTGATGAAATGCAATGAGATAAAGCATCATCAAATCTTGAACTTTCTAATTGTCCCTTAAATAATTATAAATAGTTGTAACAACATTTTTTTTCCTAGTAGAATTTTGATTGTCCTTTGAGATATTAAATAATTTTGTTAATTTTAGAAGTTAACGGTCACTTGATGAGCAGCCAATTAAGACTCTTTTTTCAAGCCAGATATATTCATAGAACCAACGAAAGCAATACATCTTCGGCATATCCAGCTATGCTTATGAGGGCAAAAGAAAAGACAAAAGGGAAATATCTTTTAGACGATTTGTAAACAGAAAGTCTGTAGCATCATGGAATAGAACGTCAATTTACAAAAGATTCAGGTGTATATCCATATAACCCAATTACCCATACAGCTCAGTTGCCAGTTATACAACTTTAATTATGTTGATGCAAATTTTTTATCAATCAACATTAATTGATTTTTGTTCTAGAATTTCTTCTACATCAAGTTTTATAGCACTTTTTTCTCTTGATGCAAGTGTCTCCAATCATGTTTCTTGTTGTAGTTAATTACTCAATTAAAAAAAAAACAAAAATTGTCAAAGGGTGTTGAGATTGTCCACGATAACCTTTCGTTGCTCAAATTAGCTCTTTGTACTCAATTTCTAAAGAAAAGAAGAGAGAGATTTTAAGGGAAAGTGGACAATATTTTTGTACTTAGTTTATGTCTTACCTTTAAATGTAGGAGGTCTTAACCTTTATATAGATAACTTGAAGCATTAAGATAAAATAGTTATTACGACAAGTGCACTGCTATTGTGACAAATGTCTATAAAGCTCATTAATAATGACACCTATCAATATGTGTATATACTTTTTCATAATAGATATTCTTTAGATGTTAATCTTAGTTTGTTGCTTTGGACCTTTTTAGGATTAGGCTTGACTTTGGCTCTTATATTGGTTATTTATTGAGAGGATCGGCTTAGCGATATATCACCTATAAGTGAAGTTTTGTAAAGTCTTTACTCGTAAGCACTTAGAATTTTTTCTAAATAATTGGCCTTTGTCCATTCTTGTAAAGAATGACCCTACGGAAATCATTCTTAACAAGTTTGTTAGTAGATTTATTAGACGCATTTGTATAATCACGCCCTTAAGAGTTTTGTTGATTCTTGTCCTAAAACAGTTTATACATAATACTTTTTAAAGTATTTAGGTCATTCTTGTAGGGAATGAACTTGGGTCATTTTATGCAGAAAATTTTATATGGCTAATGGCCTTTTTTTTGTGAGCTTTTTTTCTTTTTACAATTTAGTATAACAAATTAGTTGAGCGATGATCTCTCTTAACGAGATTTGAAATAATAAATTCAATAATTAACAAGTACATAATACTGACTCTGTACAAAACCTCCATATGCTATGTCCTTGGGATTTCCTTTAGTAATATTAAAAAATATTTATTCCCGCGTGGAAGATACTATAATGATCTTGGCAAGCAGAAATGACCAAAAGATGAGATAAGGATACGCTCACCATTATTCAATTAACAATTTTTTTGTTTTTTTGACCCTTCCCTAAAGGTAATGAGAGTGTGTGGTTACTGATTTGCTAGTATCGCTAATCCAATTTTATTCGTGGTAATTAAAATCACAAGCTACAAGTTAAAAAACATCACGCCAAATTAAATTCAACAGGGACTAGCTAGTCAGCTGGCAAGCCTTTAATTCTGTTGACGAAAATGCACACTAATGTTTTGATACGCCACTTGCTTTGTAGCGTCCACTATGCCCTTTCTACACGTGTCAACAAATTATAGACTGCTTCGTCCTGAAGTTAAATCCAGAGCAGCTCATCACCAATCTCTGTATTGCACATAAAAAGCAAACATTTGGCAAATTCTTATTACGATATTGAAACACAAAAAAACAAGTTAGAGAGAGAGAGAGATCCATTGAGTTGGTGAAGAAACTTGAAATGAGCAACGAGGCAGGCAGGGTTAATAAAGTAAAACCAGCACAGGAAGAAATGGGAAAGGCCAAGATACAGAGTGTTGCCACTGTAGTTCCAGCACCAAAGAAGTTAGTGAAGACAATGATGTTTGAATCAATAGTCCACTCTTGTTCTTCACTTTGCTCTTCTTCCTCTGGCTCCAACACTGAAAAAAATCCCAAGAAGAGTAAGCATGTGTCCCCATATACTCCATAGATAGCTGAAATTTCCAAAGTTTTCCTACGGAGGGTGGAGTGTGATTTTATAATATATTGCTAATGTTCTTGTATATATATATATATATATATATATATATATTAATTTGTTGTTGTGTCATTCACGTAGTTCCTTTCAAATCTCGTCGTCGTCGTCGTCGATATTTCTGGCGGCGGCGACGGCGGCGACGTCGGCGTATCTGTGATACTCAATTTATTATGCTACTACTTGGAGTAGTGACAAGTGATGTGATGGTACTGAATTTCATGTTTAAAAAATCACTGTCTGCTTTATTGGGCCATGACGTAACTGGGGATATAACAATAATTTGATTCTTGGTATTCTTGTCTCTACGGCTCTACGCAAAGCTGTTTACCGATAGTTTCCAATATGTGCAAGTGCACGCGTGCATTATCATTACGGTTTCCTTTGTTGAAAAATGTGTCGGTCTCTAATTTCATGTTTGATCTCTGAAGATGACAAGAAATTATTATCCTCCCACCCTACTTTACTCAATGACGAATGTGTATGTAATCTTGTACAATGATGAACATGTAGATTCTAATCTAATGTTTATTAATTCCTAGCTTTATGTAGTCATGGTGGGATCAATGAATAAAGGATGGACACAACTTTTGAGACATGTGGGACACGGGGACCGGATCCATTAATCTAACGACGATTCTATTTGTAGCACAAAATCTTTTATGTGAAACAAATCTTGGCCACGCCAGAAGAAGATACAAAACCTAGACATTAACAAGAAGTTCCCCAAAGATATCCCCCACCTAATTAAATCCAAGTGGAAACTTGGAAGTATGTGATTATCTTCAAATGGAGCATAATTACTAATTAAATATGCAACACATGGAAACTAAGGAGGAAAGAGTTAAAAACGTGCTTTCATATTCTAAGCTCAATTCTGGAAAATGCGTGTGAAATCTGCAGTTGCTGTCACTATCTGCGAAATGGGCAAGGCGAAAATTGGCAGTTTATATTTATGGCAATCAATATAAAACTGTAATTGGCTACACACTAATTAATTCAATAAAAAGAACAATATTCTGCCACTCATTAATTTGCCATTAATGAGAATGTCGTAAACATTTATTCTGGCACTTATAATAAACATTGAGTTGCGCGTTTATAATAAGTATAGGAATATGTAGCAGCAATTTAGAAATATTTTTATTGTGAGAAGGAGATTATGTTTAATTGCCATCCCCCCGGAAATTAAGGGAGTAAACAAGCTGAAAAGGAAATCTTGTAGGGGTAATTCGTCTACTTCCTAAGTGCTCCCCTTGTACTGGTAAATTAAATACCCAAAAATTTGTACTTACTCATGACTCATTGGACCGACCAAGGAAAAGTTACAGGAGAGAAAAAAGAGAGAGGGGGAAAAATAGAGGCAAAATGCAGATTTGTCAATCGTAATATGTAAAATACTCAAGTCATAAATTAATAAACCAACTTAATAATTATTACCCTTATCCATGTGGGTCGAAAACATCTCATTTATATCTGCAGCTGAAGTTTGTACACGGCTGCATTTAGTTTCAGCCACGATCTAACAGGCTTGGTGCAACACAAAGGTCCAATGGGATTTTGTGGGGCTCCGAGCAGGTTGCATGGATAAAAGTGACAAGGCACCAATTAATTAGTGCCTTCCATCTTATCATTTGACCATCTTTTTACCGACTTCTCTCAAAAGGCAAACAAACTTTGATCTCCAAGATGCATGATGGATCGCATTCAGTTGGCTTTAATGTCATTATTACATGCCGTTTCATCGTTTTCGAATCAACCTACCTTTTAGTTTCAAACAAATCTTTAGGTCATTTTCTTTTTGCGAGAAGATATCAAGAGAAATTGAAGGTTATAATAAACTGTTATAATATTTATATCCTTTATTAAATCCAATTTTAAGCAAAGATGCTGCAGTGTTTTTCCCTACAGATCAGATCAAATAATTGTGCCAAGTTAAAAAATAATCTCTTGAAACATGCATAATATTTTGGTTTGCATCGAAAGGTGAAGATATAATCACAACAAAGGAAATAAAGCACCCTTTAGTTCGTGAAAAAACCGGTGACCGGAAAAGGAACTTGCTTCATAAAATGGAGCCGGCCGCAAGATTAATAGTAAGATGATGCAAGCAAGATCTTGCTAATGGGATCTACCTTTACGTATTGCATGTAAACGACAAAATTAATTCATTCATTCTGGTGACGTCGTCATATGGTGACGTAATGTTTACGAACACCGAGGAGCTCAATTTTGCTTGCGGGATCAATTACAACATAAAATCTAGGCCATTCCATTAAAATATAAATTTCAGTCACCGTCCAGAAAAATAAGTGGCTGATAGATAAAGACGAATATACTGTGACGTACTTTAAAAATAACTTTACTCAAAGCCATTTAAATCGAACGAATTACGGTACGATCGTGAAGAAAAGTAAATCATTTATTTTTTCAACAAAGTGCCGTCGGCGGCCTTTTGGTTAAATAGATCTGGCGAAGCCATTTTTATTTTACTAAATTAAAATGCATATAAAAAAATGAAATATTAATAATAACATTATAAATAAATATATTAAATTAGAAGGCTTTATTTAAAAATTTTTACAGCCCATCCACGCCCACGAGCTGTAAAATTTTGAGAGGATTTGACGAGACGGACACCTTTCTATTGTACGTACTTTAATTTTGAGATTGACTTTTTATTCTTCAATAATTTTTATATTCCCCCATTCTTGAGTATCATAAAATTTATAGCAGATAAGCGACAGAAATAATCCAAAAATCGTAGGGCGAAAAGTAACAACTACATAAGAAGGAAAGTACTGTATATGTTCTAAAAATTTTTGTTAGAAAAATTTCATGTGGCGAAATTTGATTAAAATGCTAAATTTAACCTTGTTCAGAAGCTTACGAATTACATGCATGGTTTGGGTTTAATTAATTCCGATCCTCTAGAATCCAATTATATGTGCTTAAAATTTTGTTAAGCGTTAATTTTAATTCCCTGAAAATTAATCAGCTGGTCGACGGTGACTTGACTTCCAAAGATCGTATGAAACACAGGCCCCGCAGTGGCGGGCTGCAAATATAGTAACAAAAATCTTTATCCAAATCAATGTGGGTCTCAAAGGTTGATTTTATTGGCATGCATATGCCGATGATGATCACGAACTTGGCCGCTGCTCTACTTGTACGTGGCACCCAAATGGTCTGTTAATAGCCTAATAGCCTAATGGCCATGCCCTTTGACGTTTTTGTCTCCTTTCATCAGCCGGCAACACTTTTAGTAATCTCAAGTCTGAACCGCATTAACAAAGATGCCTAATTGCTGTCGAGATAGAAAGCATGACTCTGATAGTCACACCAAGCATTGAATTATCCATTAACGTTGGATTAATTATGGCCAATGAAAGTCATGCACCGACCCTTTGGCAGCTGGTGAACAATGGTTTATCCAAGGCGAAATGATCAATCGCGTCACCGCTCATCTCATCCAGCCATGTTCACAATTATTTGTGGCCTTTATGTAATTCTGTGAGTTGATGACCTGATGTGATGCATGCGTTGCAGCTGGTGCGTGGCCTACGTACCAACTTTTTGCAACAGTAACAAACGGATCCGCCTAAGATACAACTCCCGCAACTTACTGCTTTTGTCTTTTCTAACTTATTGTTACAAAATTTAGCCGAGGGCCTTCTACTCTATTTTATTTTATTAAAATTCTTTGACTATCAATTTATTTCTTATAATTTTTAAATTTTAAAAATATTCTCTATTTAATTAAATATAATAATATTATTAAACTGATTATAATTATGATTATATAATTATAAATATAATCATAATTTATTATTATTATTAACAATAATAAAAAGTATTATAATTAATTAATATATTAACAATAATTAATAATAATTTTTTAACTAAATTTTTAATAATAATAATAATCAAAATAATTAAAAATACAAGATAAAAATTATGATAAAAATTAATTAAGGATTTTATAATAATTTGTTACAATTTAACTCATTATGATTTTGATTTTAAAACAAAATAAACACATTAATGACAATACAACTCATGCTAATTATGATTACTGCAGTTCAAGTATATAATTTATTTTAATTTTAATTCCTTATTTCAATTCTAGTTAATTTCAATTCCTATTTAGTGAATGCATTATAAAATTGCAAACATTTCATCTACTTTTTTTTTCCATTTCTTCTTCCTCTCTCTTACTCTCTCTCTGTAATGAGTCTAATGGTGGCTTCAATTGTCGATAAAGGCGGTTGATGAAGAACAATCAATAGTGGAGAGGGATTGATTCAAAGGAATTTTTTCTTATTTTGTTAATCCTTTTATTATAAAAGTATTAATTATTATGAGATGATATTATAAAGAAGATGAATAGTAATATCATTGGAAATTTTTTTGATGATGAGTGACGGAAGATGAGATACCATAATTCTTCAAGAGAGGAAATCGCTTTTTTTAGTACTAATTCAAGGATATTTTTGTCTTTTACTAATACTAGTGTGTTATGATAACTAATGTGTTGTGGTTGTAAATAGAAATTCTTTTGACACTTATAAAAAAATAGTAAATGAAAAAAAGTATAAGGAAATAAATTGAATTTTTATAGTATAAGTAAGTAAAAAATTTTCATAATGCTTATGAATAAATCGTAAATAAAACATAGTGTAAAGGCCTCAATGAAATTTTATAATAACTAAATCAGAACAGCCATAAGTTACAAGAGTTGTAACTTAGGCGGATCCCAAACAAACATTCAATAGACAAATAGACATATTTATTAATAGGCTATAGTTATCTTGGAGTTGTTTTAAAATAGAATACAAATTATAATCACACGTGTAAAGTGATAAATAGTAAAAAATTAGTTATAACTTTGATCATATGATTATGAAGATATGCTTTCCTTTAGAACAATTCCAACATAACCAGACAATTATTAATATTTAGCAAGATTTCATCTCACTGATTTATTATTACAATGACATATATATATATATATATATATATATATATATATATATATATATATATATATATATAATACTATTTCTATTACTTTCTTAATAATAATAATAATAATTAATAAGAATAAGAATAATTTGTCCGTGATTTTAACAGTTTCATCAAGGGCTCCACTTGCTGTCGTTATTTGGCTCTGTCGCCCAAGAGGAGGACAAAAGACAAATAGATTGCCCAAGTTAGGTTGCCGACCTGTTACTCGCAGGGCTTTGAATTCGAGGATTTCTAATGAGCAATTAATAAATGAAACATAGTCATACATTTAGTATTATTGTTATTACATTATTATTTTTACTGAATAAAGTTCTCACTTTCTCCAAAAGTTTACTAAATTATAAATTCAATCTCCTACTTAAAGTGCCAACTTAAATAAATCCATTCAAATTTCAAACCAGCATTATTCGTTTACTTGTTTGTTTAATCACAAATTATGCATGATCCGAATACTAATAGAGTGTCAACTTTAATTCCACCACAACCACACAAAAATAAATAAAAATTAAAACATTTTAATGAATACTCTTAAATTTTTAAATTAACAACAAAGTTGTCCTAAAATTTTGTCGTCTTTATAGGGTTGAGGTGAGGCACATTGGTGGGGTTGCATATCATTTGTCTTATGATATAGGTGGCAATTTGAAGATTTTAAAATTATAAGAGAGAGTGTAAAATCTAAAAATGAATTGCAATGGCAGTTCTTAGACCTTTCACATTTGCAAGAATGGTCCTCATATTATATAGGGAAGGGAAAAAAGTAAATTATTGGGTCCATCTCATTCGGGTGGTACAAGCACAAGTTTCATTAATTTAGGTATTTAAATAATTAAAGAAAAATTAAAGGGCTAAATAAAATTTTACAATAAAAGTAAGTTTGAAAAGTGCATTATATAAAGAAGAATAAGTGGAGACGTAACATTGTTAAAATTTGCAAAAGACGAAAAAGAGTTAAAAATAAAAAGACCAGAGAGAGACAAGAGACATTGGCGTGAGTTTAGTTTGGGGCAAGGATTTTAATTTTTAATTGGATGAATGGAAAATAAATTTAACTTTAATTTCTCTTAAATTTGAAAGGCAAGTTCTTATCATCGTCCTCTATAATTATATTGGTTTTGATTTTTATTTTATTCTCTCGTTGACTGTTATTTAAAATATCTATTTCTTAAAAAGATAAATATTAAGTTATTGTTGTAAGCCAAGAATATTGAGATTTTTAATATTGTTAGCCTCTAGTATTATCTAGAGAAAAATTTGTATTGTGACCTCATTATTATATAGTGGAAGATTATATCGAACTATGGTTCCGTAATTTTTTTCATTTTGGGTTTTTCACGTAAAAATCTATGTCTTTTGTAGTTAGTTTATCACTTTAGATTGTATTAAATTATTTTGTGTTCATTTATTTATAGTAGACATCCTATTTTAATTATATAAAGAGGAAAAGAATTTATTTCTACTTAATTGCAATTGTTTGTATGAATTCCTTTCCCAACACAAATCAATGTCAAAGAGAGGCCAATACTCGTATTTTCTTTTTTCACAAACTACTAATCACAATTGACAATCCTCTGCTATTTAAGGAGAAAATATATTGATTGTGAGTATCATTTTGTTCGATTTTATTTTCTTTGAGGTCAATTTTTCCTAATGAACATTCATTATAATTTTATTATGTGTACTTCATAATTCGTTGGTTCAAAATTACAGAGAACAAGAATTAAATGGCCGTGTATAATAAAAATACCGCTGCATATTGATCGTATAAATCAAGAATTATTAAGCCTATATCTAAGATGAGTGCACTTGAAGAAAAAGCCAAGCCATATTATGGGAAGGAAGATGGGGTTGGCGAATAAACAAACTGACAAAATTCATCAGCAATAATTTTGAAACTTTTTTTTTCCTTCTTTTGAGTAAATGAGTGATCGATGCACGAAACTCACTTTCGCCATCCAGAATGGGCCGGGCGGGTCAACTTGCCAAGTGTAAAAAGATGCGGGAATTAATACAAAATTTGATGAGGATTCTGTATGTAGACTAACTATTGAAATAGAGAGTGTAGACCGTACTCGCCCAGGTCCCACAAAGTTCATTAAGAATTTGACGTATACCTGTTGACATCATGCATGAGGTGAGGCTTAAAAAGCCCTATTCCGATGTGGAAAGCCTCACATAGTTACTATGAGTTCTCCTGTTAGATTGAAAAATGTAACAAATAAAAGTTCAGGGGATTATACCAAAATTAATAAACACGTGCGACGCAGAAATTCTTATCTGATGCTACGTTGTTGTTACGGTAATAATAAAGCTCACCCTCGCTCTCATATCTCACTCTCATATCTAGCTGGCTTAGCCGCTGCTTTGGGTTGAGAACGCAAGAAGAGAAAAATGGGTGACGCCAGCAGGCAAGGGGGAGGCAGCGAAGAACCTGGAAGTGGCGGGGCAGCTTCCGGCCCAGGCGGGTCCAGGCAGCCGGCCAACACCGTCGGCGGCAGGGAGAAGCCGATGGTGCCGCCCAAAAGAGGAAAGATTATGGATAATATTTTGAAGGATCTGTTCTCTCGCAAGTCACCGCCAAAACGATGATCGCATCGATCACTTGATCAAGTGTTGAGTGTGTACGTGATTTGGCAATCATGTTGTATGATAGAATAATGATGGTTGATGATCAAGTACTCTGTTTGGTGAACACATTGTATTGCTGTTGGCTGCTTTGTGGGGTATCATTAGTTATTAAGCAAGGGTTAATTTAGTTAGTTGATTATTGTGCTAGCGATCGAGTGTATTGCATGTTTCATACTCTTAGCTTCTTGCATCTTGTTGCGTTTACTTTCCGATTTAACTACCGTGTTTGATTAATTGATTATGTTGTCCAAATTTAGGATCAATTTCAGAGCTCCCAGCAGCTTCTGCTACATTTAACTTTTGTTGCTAGCTAAACCATCCATTTGAGATTATGATTTTTTATTTTTCATAACTTTGTTTACTACCTTAGATTCTGATGTCTTTTATGAACGGTGTAACAGGGAATCTCTTCGTGTAAAATCATTCTAGTTTAATCCATCTGACAAACGGATTTATGAGCTTACTTTAATGGTTATATTTGATAATTCATACTTTATCCCGGAAAGGATAAGGTTGCTCATCCTAAGAAGAACACAATTTAACAAAAGAGAAAAAAGAAAAAGTAAATTATCGAAAATGAATTTGACGTTTTGACCCTTTTTTTTAAACCAAAACTCATAATTTTTTTTTTTTGACCTTTTTATCTAACTTTTGAGTACATATTTCAGCAACAAATTAATTGGTTTTAACTTATGATTTGAATAAGTCAGAAATTTACCACTTGAAACAATTGAGTTTCTTTTTTTTGTTTAAAAAAAAAGAAAAGGTAAAGTGAGTGTCTAGCTAGACTGATTGAGAAAATCCTAAGATTAAATTTAAAATGTAGATTAAGTCAATCAAAATTTTTTCTGCATTAATTAATGTATTTTTCAAAGATGTACAGCACAATTGATTTTTTTTTTCACCTACTTTGTGGCTTAAAATATGTCCCACCTTAATATCAAATAGACTCTTCAACAAATTTATTCTGTTTAATTTTACAGATGAATACACACTTTTTATTTGATAGACGGTACCAACCAATTGATACAATCATACTTTTAATACTTAATAATTTCATCTCATGAACAATTATTGATTAAAAGTCAAAACACATAAATTTTTATAAGCTTTCCGAAATTCCATGTCTGTTATATTTCCCTACCCAACCGACTTTTAATGTGCAACCAAGTTGCCTTGTGCATATGGATAATATGTGTCATATCTTTCCATTCCAGGTGTAAAAGGAGGATGTGATCATTAATATTGAGATCAAGTGGTTAGCAAACATATTTACATAGAGTAATATTCTTATATCACCTCACTTTTGTAATCATAGTTCAATTATGACTAGAAAATACGTAACACATATACGAATTTAGTTAAATTAAAATATCTTTACAAATCATGGACCGTAACTATATTTTAATCCGAATATTTGATGTAATTAATTTCACTGATAAAATCAAAATAATAAAGACAGCTAATAATCTAATAACAATAATTTTATGATGAAAAAAGTATGCTTACAAATTTTATTCTAAATGGTAGTGAAATTTAATTAACATTTTGTTGTAGTTTTATGTCAGTTTTTTATAATTTCATTAAAAAAAAAAAAAAGGAGATCTTTCAAAAAAGAACAGCGGTGGTTTATTAAGTTAAAAGAGTTTAAAAAGAGTGTTAGAAGCTTTGCTCATTTACATAATATCAGTCAAGGCTTCATATTAAAATTAGCAATGGATCATCCCAGTTAAGTCCAAACTGGCTTGGCATAAGCCATAGCCCATAAACAATGTGCTGAACTGCTGATGGTTGTGGGTTCGAGATTAATGGCCCGTGTGTCGCAGCCCAACCCACAAATGGTAGTGGACCTCAATCCAATAGAGCAACTCCACGATACTTTTACACACACACAGACACATATAGGGCACCGTAAAGTTGCTTGCTGAATCATTCTTTAATTTCTTTTTCTACCTAACCGTTAGACAACGGATTTATTATCATTAGACCCGGCAACCAAATTCAAATAATCTGAAAAAGGGGAAGAGCAAAAGCAAAAGCCACTCTTTTTTCCTTTACAATATATATATATATATTTTTTAAATCAAGCACACCCACCAAGCCTATATACCACATGTTGCCTACATTCTCTTTGCCTAGTTGGCTATAGATCAATTACTCCCTTCCTCATTTCATTTGCCTGTGAATCTCAATCAAAATTCAGGAAATGGGATGTTGCATTAGCAAATGCAAACCCACGAAAAAACATTCCATTGATCATGAATTTAACCATCATCGTCATCATGATGTTCAAGACAAGCTTGTTATCTCACAGCAAGCCCCCAGAACGCCAAATATCCTTCTCTCAAATAAAATTTCTCCCTGCCCTCTTTCCCCTCCTAGCTCGACCTCTTCCATTTCTTCCTTCACTTGCACAACAAGCAACACTTCCGAATCATGCTCATCGCTCTCTTCTACTGCTTCTTCGGCCCTGAGCTCGAAAGACAGATCTTTTTCCAACGAGTTTCTGTGGTCTTGTATTAAGGAAAATCCACATATTATCCGCATTAATTCAATCAAAGAAGCTTCTCTATCATTAGCAAACACAAAAGTTCAAGCTCAAAAATTAGACTCACCCGTTAAGTCAATAGTGGCAACGGTGAAGCAATCGATCCCACCAAGGATAAATGGCTCTACACCACAAAAGAGAGTTCGATCAGTCTCGCCAACACCTCTGTCACGACAAAAGAGCTTTCGCAGGGAACCAGAGAGACAAAATTCTCCATATATTTTGTCGAGCAGAGGCTTGAGATCACCATCTCCCAGTAGAAGATTCAGTGGAGATAGTAACTGGGGATTTGTCACAAATACAACTAAAGAAAGTTGTTCAAACCGCGTGGCTACTAAGGTACATAACGCTAATCCTGTTTCTTCTTCTCTAAGAAAAGAAAATTCCAGGCCACCAAGTCCAAGCAATAATTATAACTCAGCAGGATTGCGGCTTTGTTTAAGGAATAAAGAAACATTTACTCATCGAATTGGTTCTAAAATTGATGAAGTTGCAGCGGCAGAAGCACTGGCTTCTCACGCTGACAGTGACCCCATTCCTATGGAGGATATTGATAATCCTCTAATTTCCTTGGATTGTTTTATTTTTCTGTAGATAGGTGTTGTGTGTGCATTAATATTTACAATCTTGTGATGTTCATAACGTTTCTTTGATTTATTTTTCCTTTTATATTTTTTTATTATTTGTCTACAGTATTGCAGTTTTCAAGATCATCGACTGGATGAAAGAAATTATGTATTGATGATATGTTTTGCTAATATTGGCTGTAATTTTTTGTTCTCATAGGGGACACGTTGGAACACATGCCATCTGTTGTTACACAATATGATTAATGTTAGCATGTTACCTTCTTTTTGTAATGAGAAAATTTTCCATTCAAGTATATATTAAACTACATTGACTCACACCAATGGGCTCAGAACCGTTGGCACGGGTACGTGTTTGACTCGTTTCAATTATTGGGACTCATTTTCCCTTCTAAATTAACTGGATAGGGTAGATTTTTTCTATTAATATAGGTGAGAAGATTTTCTTACGGCATTAAGTAAGGGATAGTCCCAATAAATTTCTGATTATAAATATTTTGATTGTAATATATTAGCAAATACGGGAAAAAAATTAAAATGTACGTTGATCTCACAACAGAGCTTTTAATTATATCTAAAGACAAATACAAAAGAAATTAACTTGGCTTATATTTTTTCCCCTCTCTCTTCAATCTTCTTTTCTTGTAGATATATGATTTTTTCTTTTTGGTTTTTAAATTATAAATCCAATGTAGTGGGAAAACGAAACTTGTGTAATAAGTCATTAATTTTTCTAATCGAAAACAAACACATCAGAGTAGGGAGAAATAAATAAAAATATTATCTCACTACAAATAATTTTCAAAGACTTCTCAAACTAATTACTACACGCTGCAACCAACTTTTAGGTGTAAGTATTATAAGAGTAAAATATATTTTTTAAAACAATAGAGAAAGTTTAAAGAGAATAACAGATAAATCAGAATTGCAAAAGAAAAAAATTGAAAGTGGGAAAGTTATAGGAATTTGAAAGGAATTTCGAGAGAAAAAAATTATTTATGAAAAAAAAATGCTTTTAGTTTTAAATGGAGTATAATTGGAAAAAGACTTTTTTCCCCCGGGGGGGGGGGAGGTTAAGAGAATTATATTTTTGTAGGGTGCATATAATAGTTTGAAGAATTTTAAATCAAGATTGCAAAAGATTTTAAAAAGTGAGAAACCTAAAGGAAATTGAGAGGATCTACGAATGAAAAAAACATTTATTTGTTGAAAAAAAATGATGCCTCTAGTACAAAATGGAGTACAATTCAAAGCGAGGGTTTAAAGGGAAATTTGAAGAGTGCCAATAGTATTTGTTATTTAGGCTGGACTACTCGGACATTCAGGAATTGGGAAAAGCACTAATGCTACCCCATAAATATCCTCTTGAAACTCCATCATCAAGTTAACCCGAATACTAAAAAGGTTGGGCTATTTGAACCCATCAACTTACTCTTTGCACTCTCCTTTTAGTTAAGAATTTTATTACACTCTCTTTTTAGTTAAGAATTTTATTATATAAATAATTTTTGAGGATTACGTAATTAACCCTTTATTTTCTTTCTCTTATTAATTTCACAAATTCTCATCAATTCATTCCGATACATTTTTTCAATTACAAGTAATTGATATCACTAATTAAGAGGAACAAAACCCACCATTTAAAAATGAACATCAATAAACTTTTACCATCTATGAAAATTAATGAATATAGGAATTAATTTTTACCAAACATAAACCTATTGAAAATCTAGAAAAAAAAATTATTATATATAGAAAGTATGAAATAGAGATCATAATACACTAAGAAAGACCAATAAGCTGAATTCAAAAGAAAGTAAAATTAAGCGCTTAGTTTGCAGAATATAAGAGTAGAGGAGAACACATAATTGTAAAGTACAGAGAAAAAGAGATCAATGAAGGGTGATTTTGAGATGTTTAAATTTTAAATTTTTAACAATGAATTTTGTTATTCAAATTTTAATATACTTGTAAATGCACGAGTCTGTTAGAGTATAGACTATGAATAATGAGGTTGAATCCACAAGGATAGAATTTTTAGAAAAGTTAAATTTAACCTAAGCTAATTAAAACTCTACCCTAGTTGAAAAGAAAATATTTTGTTCGATAAAATTAAATCTAAAGAGGTAATTAAGATTAAAACGAGTGAATTAATATAAGAATTCAGAAGATTGAAGCTACCAAGGTTTCAGAATCCATCATAGTTCAACATAACAATTATTTAATTATCAATCAATTCTCAATTTAGAGTAACAACTCGAAATCAATGTATACATGCTCATGAATATAATAATTAAGTCCAATTAAAACTAATCTCATGTGGGCTCTTTTTCTATTAATATAATGATATCTAAGTATCCCATGTAAATATATTGAATAATAAAGATTCCAAATTTTCATGAATAATATGTGTAGACAATTTAATGAAAGATTTAGAATCAGAGATAAACATATATAAACTTTGTAAATTCAAGAATAAGTTTAGTCAAATACTAATTCTAACAATCAATAGTATATGACAGAACTAGATAAAATATTTACCAACACCTAACTAATCATGTGAAATAAGAACCATAAACATTAAAACATATATATAGAGAATTAATTGAGTAAAAAGTAATTATTTCATTGGATAGAACTTCGTTATTAACCCTAATATAAAGGATTAGAAAGTCATAAAGAGATTGGGAAAAACAGTAATGATGGAAGCCATTGTCAAGATGCGGCCTTCAATCCTTCTCTCTGTCTCGCGGTCCGTCCCTTCCCCCTTGCAAAAGCCAAAAAGCTTTGGCGTATATAATGCCAAGCCACTGCCTCTATAGTTAAATCCTTAAAGATTTTTTATTCCAATTATTACAAGGCAAAACGCAAAGCCACTAAATTGAATTAAATTCAGTTTCCTCTTTAATCTCCACGTGATGGCCACCTTCAAAATTAAAATCATTTAATTTTCCTTCTTTGCGTGTGCATGGATGAGTTAATTTATTGGCTTTGGCTTTCTCGGATTGAATTTGACATGTATATATGCCTATTTGCTCGCAAAATCAATTAATATTTATTTCTTCTCAAATTGAGCTTCTTCACGTACCTTTTATACATAATCTGTGATTAATTTCTCGCTCAAAAAAATAATTCATTATTTATAAATAATAAATGAGAATAACTAATAATTATGTAATTATGGGTTGTATATATTATTTATTTTTTAAAATAAGTGTAGAGAAGAATTTAATAGATTCAAATAATTCTACCGTATATGGAAAGGTCCATTAAACTATTAACAATAATTTCAATTCGGAAGATACCCTTCTTCCAAACAACAATTTCTCTCACTTAAAAAAAATTCCAGAAAGCATTTATAATTTTCTTCTAAACATCTGGGACCTTTTTTTCAACTAAAATAATCTTCTTAAGTAAAGACTTCAGTTTATCCATTTGTATCCAGTCACAGCCAATACTCTTATTGAAATGGGCTGCAATATCGTCTAATGTTAAGTTACATACTGTGCTCACATTTCAAAAATTTAACTCTATACCATTTTTGTTGGGATCAGGGCTCTACCCCATCAATTATGATAGATTTACAGCGCTGCGGCGTACAAATCAGTGTGACGGCCGCATGATCATATGTTGATAAAAGCATCCGACTACAAGATAATTAAGGCTTGTGACGTGCCAACGGCGACTTGACCAAACGATTAAGACTCAGATAATACAGATGAGATGATTATCAACTTGAAAGGTAGGGCAAGCATGTCATGGCCGTAATAATCCAGCCCTATAAAAAGACAATGAAGTTCACGTGAAGTTGTCTCCACCTACATATGTGCACGTAGGGGCCGCTTTTTGATATCGACTTTGCAGAGAAACCATCGATTGTTCATTTGAATTTAAGAAACTGTTGATACTATCTATGTCCCACTATGCAGAATGAGGTGTTCTGCTTTTTAGTTCGGAGTAAATCATAAAAATCAAACAGAAATAAATGGCGACCCCAAAGGGCGCGTAACAATGACAGTAGAATTTGTTATCCTTCATTTGTAGATTTGGGTTCGAGCCTTAGAACGGAGATGGAGGTAAAAATTAATTTAAATTTGTCCACTCTCTTTTTTTTTTTTAAAAAAAAAAGAAATAAATAGTGTGAAGCTGTCAAAACCTAAACAGAATGAAAACTAAGTTTTTTCGACACTAGGTGGCTAGTTTAAGTTTTATAATTCTCATACCATGTCTCAACTACATCATGATCTTATGAAAATAATTAAAATTGGAAGAGAGTAATAAAAAATCTTAACTATATAATTACAACAGTGATCTATTGAACTTCAATTCAACAGTTAAACTGTACGTAAACGAATTAAAGTGATTTTTATAACCATTGATTTTTGTGCACGCATTTAGTTATCCTATGATATGAATGACATGAACATATGACACAATCATCTATTACACTCACATGTCTCTCACACCCTCATACCGCTATGATTACTAAAAACCCACATGCACCAGAGTCCTCACACCCTCACTGATATGCCTAACTTATTAAGAGCTGAAATTGCCTAAGTCTTTTATACATTTAGTTTAATATCATTTATGATTTCTTGTCATCAATAAGTTTTCCCCTTGTTCATCCACTCCCCCCCCCCCCCCCCCCCCCCCCCCCCCAAAAAAAAAACAAAAGAGCAAGAAATATTTTAGGATTTTAGAATAAAAGTCCCGTATGAAAGTATTCACGTCATTATACAACAATCCATTGAATTGCTGCCATGAACCAATATTAATTTTATAAACTACTAGACTAGCTAAGAGTTCCAACAAATTAAATGAATATACGGTGCATGCATATTGAACGAAATAATCATTTAATTATTTTTTATGTCACATCTCTTTTCTTCTTTCATCAAATACACATGATTTGGACTAGCCAATTTCGTATAATTTATTTAGAGCTGCTTTCCCGAAATGGACAATTATCCATCCCTTCACACTTCTTTCCAAAAAGAAACGCAATCATCCATCACTTCACTCTCATCTATCATATTATTTTAGGTGAATATTTATTTAATTTTTATATTTTAAATTTAGTGTTCAGTTAATTCTTCTATTTTAAAAAATATTTTAAGATATTAATACGTTACACCCATACTCTTATTTTTCTTTATTTTTAAAAGGATAGCAATATTTTTGGAAACATTAATTAATTTTTTTTATAAAAATAATTAATTAACAATTTAAACCTAAAACTAAAATAAAAACAAATGTTGATATTTTACTTTTAGGATTATTTTGTTAAATTATTTTTTTGTAAATAATTATTAGTAAGATTATCGAAAAGGTATTAAACATTATTTTAAAATTGTAGTAAGGGTTGTATTGTTTAAGTAAAGCAAAAAATAGGGACATGAGTGTCACATGTTCAAATAGAAAGGATGTCATTAGGTTTTTTTTTTCAATACAAAGATTACACATACATAACCCAAAAAATGATAACTAAACAAACATCTACCCTAGTATTTTTTAACTTAATTTTTTTTACTTAGAATTATGGCTTAATTTTTCTTCCTATAAATCTATTCAATCTAATGGCTTAGACAAATTTAAAACTAATTAAAATACAATATTGAAGTCATTGTTCATCTACCATTAGATTGAATAGATCATTAGATCTATATGCTTCTCCTAAACTTTCTACCCTGTGCTCTCTGATCGATTTAATCTATATATGCAATATCACGACCTATACTGACTTGTGTCTCTAAATGGATTCAAGTTCCTCTACAGTACTTTTCTTGCCATCTCCAGTAGAGCTCCATGGCCAAAGAGATCACTGTGAAGTTTCTTTTGTTGATTCATCTCTCTGGCAAAAACAAACGAACATACCCGTAGAGTTCAATTGGTCGAAAGAAGATTTGGTTAGCTCTAATGGTGAGCTAATGGAGCCAGTAGTTGATCTTGAGGGTTTCTTTAGAGGTGAAGAGGTGGCAACTCAGCGAGCTGCGAGGATGATAAAGGATGCTTGCATGAGCCATGGCTTCTTTCAAGTAATCAATCATGGAGTTGATGCTAGCCTCATAAGCGCCGCCCATGATCAAATTGAAAATTTCTTTAAGCTGCCGACCAGCCGGAAACTAAAAGCTCAGAGGATGCCTGGTAACATGTGGGGATATTCCGGTGCTCATGCTGACCGATTTTGCTCTAAATTGCCATGGAAGGAAACATTATCTTTCGGCTTCGATGACTGTTCTTTGAACCCCAAGGTCGTGAATTTCTTTAAGTCCAACATTGGAAAAGATTTTGAACAGACAGGGTAGGAGAAAATTCTGTTTTTGCAGTTACCCTAACCCTAATTTGCATGTGTTTATGTTTTTTTTCTTACAAACTATAATACTACGTACATAAATGGACTTTGCGGTATTGTAGGATAATCTATCAAAAATATTGTGAAGCAATGAAGGGCTTATCTCTAGGAATAATGGAGCTCCTAGCAATCAGCTTGGGAATCAATGATCGATTACATTATAGGGAATTTTTTGAAGATGGTTGCTCTATAATGAGATGTAACAACTATCCTACTTGCCAAGCGTCAGATCTTGCTCTTGGCACTGGCCCTCATTGTGACCCGACTTCCCTAACCATACTTCACCAAGATCAAGTTGGAGGACTAGAAGTATTCGCCAACAACAGATGGCAGAGTGTTCGACCTCGTGATGATGCCCTAGTTATAAATATTGGGGATACTTTCATGGTATGTGTCCATAAGAATCATGAGAAGCTAAAAATTAAATGAACTAAGCTATTAATGAAGGTATTGTCTTATCCATACAATAAACCATAAACTAATAAAATCGTAAAATGATTGTATAAATGACATAGAATATGTGTTTTTCAATTAATTGTTTTGTGTTGGATTATATTTGCAGGCATTATCAAATGGGAAATACATGAGCTGCCTGCATAGGGCAGTGGTTAATAGGTTCAAGGAAAGAAGATCATTGGCATTCTTTCTTTGCCCGAGGGAAGACAAAGTGGTGCGGCCCCCACAAGATCTTATTTGCAGACACGGGACCAGAATTTACCCTGATTTCACATGGTCTGATCTGCTCGAATTCACTCAAAGGCACTATAGACCCGATTCTGCAACACTCGAAAACTTTACCAAATGGCTCCTAACTTCCAAGCCAACTGCTAAAATCTAGCCAGTTGTTTCAATGATCTCCAAAGAAGTTCTTGGGCGCTTCTCACTAAACTATTTATACGCGTGTATTTATTCTTAAATGATTGAGAGGTACGCCTGATAAAAATTTAATGACGATGAAGTATATACCATAAGTATCAAAGACTTTCTCATGTTTATCTATTTTGTATAACACGGATAAATTTGGTACATATCTCATTTTAGTTCATGATTTCTTGTTCGTTAGGATTTACACGATTGGCCGATTATAATTCTCAATTTGTTCAATTGTTATTAGCATGTTTTTGTTTTTTTTTTTTTAATGTAAAAGAAAGGATTATTATCATTAGGGTGGGGTTAATTGAACCCTAAAATATACTTTGAATACACTTTTTTTTTATTATTGTTATAAAAAATGACCAATAGTAATTGATTATGAAGGACAATCCACCAAAAAATATAATTCATTTTAACATCCTTTAATTTTTACATACACATACATATGTTGTCTTTTTGCTTTATATGTTGACCATCAAGAGTAGTCAATTCTATTCATTGTTGCTAAGAATTATTCAATGATTTTTTTTTTCTGATGAAAAGAATAGAAAAAGAATAAGCCAAATTACGATTTTATTCTCTTATATATAATCAACAAAAACCTTTTGGAGAAAGGAGAACCCTAATCAAATAAATTAGTTGTAAAATAGTCTATTTCATGCGGCTCTTTTTCAGTAGTAATTGTCAGAGAAAGCAAATCAAGAGTTAAAAATAATCAAATTTATTGATTAATTTTTTTTTGAAGGCAACTATTTTAAAAAAGATTTAAATTGAACAAAAAAAATTACACGATAGATGGGTTTTTTCTTGTGTGCAAGTAAGGGTGGCAAATTGATCCGGCTTGAATTTTTTGCCCGATTGACTTGACCTGAATTTGTTAGGCCTTGGTTGAAATTTTTGAGTTTTGGGTCTAGTTCAAGCTAAAAAATAAAGGCCTAATCAAAATTTGGGTCAAGGTTCGGGCCCTAATTGACCTGACTCGACCCAACTCTAAATTGAAAAATATTATGACAAATTATGAATTTTTAGTTTTATGAAAGATACGTATACATGTATGTATGTATATATAAAAATGCATATGAGAAAACTTATGGATTTTTTTTTTATGTTGAGTTGTGGAATTGAATTATGGAATTGTGTGTTTTTATTTATATAAGACATTAGTTTTTTTTTTCTTTTTTATGAAAAATTATGGATATAGAACAAAGCAATCTTGTTTGACATTATTGACAAACAAAGCAAAATTTGGACAAAACAAAGTAAAATCGGATAAAATATTTAAGGTGAGATAAAAATAAATGTGCGAGTTTTAAAAAGCTTCACCTGACCTAAAATATAAATAATCGAGCTTTTTTTTTTTTGGTCGGGCCTTCAATTTTAGTAATCAACTAGACCAAGCCTAAGCCCAATTTGATCAATTGCCATTCCTATCTGCGAGCAGGTTGGTTTAGTTAGAGAATATACATTAGAGGTGGATTCAGCTTTTGCTTTTAATAGATGCTCACATCGTGAAAATGTAATTAATGTAAAGAGAATATTTCTAGCATCATGGTGTAGAGAAAGAAGACAATATATTAATGAATTAAAATCTTAAATTCTTAAATTCAGGAGGTAGATAATTTGAAAATTAAATATATTTTAGGTACAAATAACCTCCCGTTGCCCTAGTTACTATTTTGTTAAAAGGAAACAAATTTACTATAATTTGGCAAAATTAGCGACAGGGTTTCAGCATTAATGAACCCTCCTAACACGAGGGCTGTTCTTGTGCACACTGCAAGAGGACAAAAATAATTGTAGTGAAATTAAAAAACAAGCGTGGTGGGGGGGCCCCGAACCAAAGGAGTACACTAAAGGTCAGAATATAATAAAGCAATTATTAGAGACAAATAGCCACAATTATTGGCTTTTGAATGAATGTCAGCGTGAGCGGCAATACTCGTATGAAGAAGACACTTACACTGCATGCATGTATACATCTCGTTAACAGGAGATAAGAATATAATAATGATCGCACTCAATTTAAAGACATGCAGTACCACTGATCATTCAAATTCAAATTCCATTTTTCCCATGTTAGCTCTAAATTAGAAGGACTTTCCATAGGGGTTTTGATTCGTATGTAATTAGAAACCAAACTTTGAGATTTCTGTAAATCCGCTCTCCAATTAAATTGTTGCGTGCTGAATCCCAAAAAGGAAAGGCAAATAGGCAATCTCCCCGATTTCACTGCTCATACCAGAAATTTTGGGAAAAGGCATATATGATTGATGAATGTTAACTCAATTGCTGGAATAATCATTACTATTAACGTATAGTGAATAACTTTTATTGTACACCTATGAAATAAAAGAAATTGAAAAATCGTCTCACCATGAGTGAAATTTGTTCATTTGAAACTAATTAGTTGCAAGATTCAAAATCTTATCCTAGTTAATCATACAAAGCATCGGCGTTAGGGGTTTGGTCAAGTAATTTTTAAATAGTTTTATTTGAGTGGTCACTCAAATTAGAATTTAAGAAAAATAGGGAATTGAAAAAATTACTCTACCTCCTCGAAAAAAAAAAGAAAAAAAGTTGTACAATACACACACATGCATGTGCACACGTACGCACGCACGCACACACCAACAAAAACAAAAATAATCAACAACAAAAATGACTTTTTTAAAAGGGTGCAGCTCTTTGAATCCACTAAAATACTCAATAAACTCATTTCTTAATAAAAGATTTTATTACTAAACTACTCATTGTGCTATTTACTGTAACGTACAATGTGAGAAAGTTGAAAAAAAATTATTTTACTCTTGCATCCGTTTTATATACATAATTACTTCAACACATTTTTCCCATCCTACATCAATTATCAACGCTTTTTTTCTCCATGGAAATTGGGAATTTTTAATTAATATTTATCCTTTTTCCATCAAAATTTGTTGCAAAAATAAACCAGAAGTAAATTGTAATCAGGACTACATCTGAACTTGACTAATCAAATCTATATATGCAATAAATTTTATTTTTTTGTTTTGCACTTTAAATAGTGGAATCTAAATTTTGAAAGAGAAAGTTTTTCATTCTTGAGGGAGACAGAGAAACGCTGGAAAGAGAAAGCTTTATTTCTAATATTTTTTAATTTCTATAATTTACTGTGATTTTTTAAGCCTTTTTTATTTGCACATTTGAATCAATTTTTGTTTGATTGCTAAAATAATAATCACACAAATCAAGCAAGTTTGTTCAACGGGTCATAAATAAAATTACAATTTCATGTTTTGATTAATGGGTTTATAAATAACTATAATGAATTTACTTAAAAATTATGATTAACATAAGAAATCAGTTTTAAAAGGTTAGTTTTGATATTTAGGTGGGTGTGTAGAGTATAGATTTTACTTTTAATTTTTAATGGTGGGTACATTAAATAAGTACGTTTCAAGAATAATTTAACGAGTTCAAATAGTTCTACCATTTCTCAAATTGTTTCACATACTGTCAAGGGTTAAAGTCGCAAATTATGTGAAGGGGTTTTACGGGTTGGGCGGTGGAGTGGGGTGCTAATAGAACGGTAAAAAGAGAGGCTGAATGGACAAAACATACAGAAGCCCACAAAAATGCCCAATATAAAATTTGGCCCACGAAGCTTCAACAAGAAGAAACCCTGGCGGCCATCGGCTATAAAATAAGTTCAGGTTGACGTTCTTAAAGAAGTCGATCTTCGCATAAAAACAGTAAACAGCCTTCTAACGCAGAACGAAAGACCGATCTCGGTGCACTCGTTGGTTAGAAGCAAAATCCCTCGACTTCTCGTATCAACTTCTCGTCTCGTTGGCTTGTCCAAATTCAGACCCGAAATGCGCAACCTGATCTCTTCCGATGAGAAGTAGAAGGCTTTTTTACGACACGAGAATTTGGCGCGGGTTTAAAATGCGATTACAGGAGAATTTGTACCGACATCACTACAATTTATCTAGGCCGTCGAATTGGCCGTTGAATTTGGCGGGATCAAGCTTCCGCCGTTCAACTTAGTGGGAAACTCCACTATATAAAGAAGATGAAGGTGCATTAAAGACAATTTCACTCTAATAATTCTCTCACTGAATTTATGGCCCTCACTTTAACGCTTACTCATCTTCCTCGGAATCCTAAACTACTCCAAGTAACATTTTTCTATGCATTTATTATGCAATTTCGTTCATTTTGACAGTTGCTTCTTTAACTTTGTTTTTTTTTTCACAGGATGAATCCGCTCTCAGATTCCTCTTCCAGCTCGGTGAAATTCGAAACTAACTTTGTGCCTTTAGTATTTCATCATTTGATTTTCAAATTCAATACTCATTTTCATTTGATTAGGGATGCACCTCAAGATTTTTTCACTTGTTTTTTAATCTTTATTTCTGTGTCTCTTTCTAAGAAAGTTTGAACCCGTGAAGGATTCAGTCATTTATGTTATTAGTTTGTTTTTGTTAAATTTTACATATGTACACATACCTTCGGCATCACATGAAGTTTTTTATTGGGACATTGATGTTAAACGTCTTTTAGATAAAGATATTCACTATAAAACGTCTTGGTAAATTGCTATTTCCTTTCGGATTGCATTGAGCTTGCAAATAGAAAAGAGATGTGTTTTATTCTGACATGAGAGCTTTTTAATGTTTTGTTCTTTTGTTCTCTCCTTGGCTCTTAAAAGCATGTGTGCGGTAAGTTTAAGAGAACTTGAACATAAATGTAACATGTGAGAGTTAGAGAATAAGTTTGTTATTTGTTTGTCGGGATTGCTTTTTTATCCCGGTTGAATTGTTACTTTATTTATCCTGTTTGTTAAAAAAATGTAAAGTTAGATAACGAATTTCAATTTGAAATAGCCAGTAAAATATTCCCAGGAGCCACCATACATGCATCAAGCTTTATCACCACAAGTGACTCTCCAGGAAGTCCCATTTTATGCAGCTTCGACCTGCAAGAAAATGTATTATGTGTGCCTCTTAATTCCTTTGAATTACGGAAGTCAGATACAGAGTCAAGTTAATGCCATGCTACCACCAAGATGATTCAATTTCAGGCAACCACATTGCCCACGAGTGATCGCATCAACCAGCCACCAGGACCCTGACCGCTTATGTTCTTCTTTCTAAAATTTTAATGATGAAGAGGTTTTACATGAGAGGCATATTAGCTTGAATTCAATTACCTGTCCTGGATTCTTACCTAACAATTTACTTATCTATTTATTTCGATCTGGATTTTGTAGATTTATCTAATTCCTCAATCTTGGGCAAGTAGTCGCAAGATGTGGCGGACAAAATTTAATGTGTAAGGTGTCATATACATAGAATTTTTTTTGCCGCAGTTTTAAGAGCTTGAGGGATTGGCTTAACCTATATAATTGACCTAGCGGATTCACTGAACAAAGATGACTTATACATCAAGCTCTTGTCAAAATACTATTCAAATTACCTCCTTATTAATAACCTTTTGTTTTTTTTTTTTTTTTTTGGGGGGGGGGGTGTTGGGAATT
Organism: Luvunga scandens; assembly: GCA_030449905.1. Lineage (NCBI taxonomy): Eukaryota > Viridiplantae > Streptophyta > Magnoliopsida > Sapindales > Rutaceae > Luvunga > Luvunga scandens. The sequence continues at coordinate 2,224,376 of JASUUG010000798.1, read as the reverse complement.
AGCAAAAGAACGTTTCAAAATCACTTACTACAAGTAACAAGGCTGAAGGCTTAACCATCATTAAACACAACTAGCCGTACGTGGTCATTGATGCTGTCACACCCAACAATGGTACTGCTACCAATATCAGCGAAAGTCTCAGAAATCTTCACTTAGATAACAAATCGGGCTTGTACCGAAAGGTTGCGGAGTGTCGAGGTTACCACAGTGACTGCGGCAGCCAGGCTTGGCTTGAGCTTGAGGTGGTGCTACTGCTCTATCTACCGCTACTAATAGCAGAGCCACCAGAACAAGTCGAACGACCAGAATTCGACACGACGCCATAAGTAATTGCAACTCCGATTTCTTGGTTGGCTACTGATCATGGTGGCTGGCTAGTCCTTTTATAATTATTACTCCAGAAAAGGAAGGCCAATTTAGTACATCCACAGCCTTTCTCCATGACTTTGATCTTTATTATTGATCTAAGTCGTATAAGCATGTAATCTTCGCTTACTTTCATCATAATATAAGTTGCCGTCATATGTTGCATGTGATCCTGGCTGCGCTCAAACCTCCCAAAAATATAATATTGCCACTATCATGAAATTATTAGTTGATCATTATTTAAAGTTACATTTGGCCAGTACTTAATAATTTTCAATTTTACAGATGAACTCAAAACCAAAAGTTTTTTTCTTCATTATTGAGTACGCATTACTTTAGAGGGCATCAGTTGTCAACTTTGTCAAACAACTTTTCATTGTAAAATATCATGTGTAGTGTTTGTGTGTGTGTGTTTATTTTAGGAGATTAAACAACTACGTTGCTTTTGCATTTTCATAAATTTTACTAGTTTGTTTTTTTGCTAGCATTTTATTAGAGGGAAGTTTCTCCTCAACTTGAATTTGTTTGACCGAGTGAGTGAAGTCACAATAAGGAGATTGAACAATGTTAAAATATTTGATATTTAAGCAGAAGCCGATGAAAATGGAAGCAGCTCCGCGCTGACTTGTTCCTCAAAGGTGTCATGAATCTCATGACCATTGATGGTAGCAAATCTGAGTGACCACTCACCAATTGCAATCAGTAGACAAGGCAACTGCTTATTGGAAATTTGAAGTTACTTTTTATATCAGATTAATTGAAAGGATAAATTGTAATTTACACACTACTTTGACTGATTAATCTATTACCGTCTAAAAATATGAAAAATTCAATTTATCTCCATTTATTGTTAATAAAATTATATAGAGAGAGAGAGGAACTGTCTACGGTGTAGGTTCTGCAACTAACAGTTTGTGAGGTGACAAGATGATAGGCCGATGCGCGGCACGTGGACGGTGAATGAAACTGCAACGTTTATTTGAAACCTAACATTCCGGTTTTCCTCCAGTGACAAAATGAAATTGTCCTGGTTGCTGACCGGTAACCCGGGATTGAACTTGGATGATGGGCCCTCTTTTTAAATAACTTTAGGATGATGGGCCGTGTTTTCGAAGTCCAAATATTTGCGCTTTGATATTGGAAAAATGTGGGTGGTTCTAGGGTTTCGAATTTATATTTGCACTTTTTTTTACTCACATTTCGAAAAAGAGTAAATTATTTTCACTTAAATTGAGAAAACAAATTTAAATCTCCACAATGTGTTGTGGGGGTTCGAACTCAAACCTTCACAACTTGTGAGGGTTTGAGTTCGAACCTTTGCACTTCAATTGAAGAAGATAACCCCTCCAATTTTTATGCAATCGAAACGGTGGGTGGTTCAGTTTTAGCAATCGACGTTGCTTGGGAGGTTGACCCCTCAATCCTCACATCCAATCGCCAGTGCTTCATCACCGATATCTAAGTCCAACCAATCCTTGGTCAGATTCGTACGAGAAAGGTAAAATGTTGGGGTTTCGAATTTAGGTATAGGCATCTTCGTGATTGAAATTTTTTAATATTTTTTTCAGTTATATATGTTTTTAGTTAATATAATTTTTTTCTTTTGGGACTAGGTTTGACTAATTAATTAGTTTGATTAATTGAAATTATAGTCCGAACACTTGCCTGTATACACTAATTAATTAATGCGCATCTAACGACTGATGTTACGTATCTAGTACAAATCGATTTTATAACTTAGCCCAGTCTATACAAACATATAAACATATATATATATATTCATAGACTAGTAACTGGACCTCTGTTTCTAGGCAACTGCCCAATAGCCTGACCACGTTTCTATGATGAATTGCTCAGTTTGGCTTTGATCAACTATTTTGGACTTTTTTGTGGCATTTGCTTTATTGTCTGATAAATATCCAAGGAATACTGTGCCGTAGCCTCCTCGGCCAAAGATTCTGTCGTCGGCATAGTTACGTTGTTAGTCGCAATCTTTTTGTTCTCGAGTAGTAAAGATTTTCGCTGTATCTGAAGATCCGCGTCGTTTTGAGAGTTGCTGCTGTAAGAGATAGCCACCATTTTGCTGAAAGAACTTCTCTTTAAGTCCGATGAGATTTCTTTTCTTCAACACCACGTAGAGACAAGGGCTACCCACGAGCACAACCACAAAGAATATGCCAACACCTAGATGTGAAATTGAATAAAATCGAAGCGAAAACGTAAAGATTATTAAGGAAGACAGAAGGAAGAAAGAATAAACTATAAGATTTCATAATATTAATTGGTTATTTTATTTGTTTCTTTTATGTCGTTTAGTGTTATAATTTATTCTGTATTTATAATTTTTCTATTCAAATATCACTGTTCGAATTGAAATGTCTTTCACTGCAATTTTACGAGTGACAGGGTAATTAATCAAAGTGAAGTTTCAGCTTACGTATTCCTAGACCTAACCGTGTATGTAAACTCGAAGAAAATTGAAATGTCTGACATTACATTTCTACAATGAAAAAGGGTAATTAATAAAAATGAAGTTTCAGTTTGACTTTTCCTTTCTCGACCAACCGCTTACACGGTCCCACCGTCAGTCAACTCAAATTGACATTTGCTGACCCTTGATTTAGTACAATTTTTACATCATAGACCATCCGATCCTGATCCTGGTCATTCACTTAAACATGATACATGCATGCAGATGCAAAGAAAAGAGATCCCCAGTAACTACAAAATTAACAAAAACATTTTTAAAATGTAAAGAACCCCATGCGGTAAATATATCTTACTTGCCAAGAACGACCTTAATCACTGGAAATAGTTTGGGGTTACGACCTTGTCCATCTTTTTCTCCGTCCCCATGGTAGCCCTTGCGGCAATTGCATTTGTAACTTCCTTCTGTGTTAACACATTGATGATGTGTTACAGACTTACAGTTATGAAGCTTTCGATCGCCCTCATCAATATCTACAAATCAAAGATTAAAAGCTTAGTATAAAATAGGAAAAAATTAATGAAATATATACCAATGCAAGCATTTGTAATAGATCAAGCACTGTACTTACACACACACACACAGATATCTGAACTTTGAGTAATTAATTTCTTAATTGGTTTGTTGAGAAGTGAGATTCAATCACGTACCTGTACAACCATCAGAGGAGAAGTAATTGATTGGTTTGCCCAATCAAGCACCATGGCGAGCCTTTCTGGTACTCTGCGAAGATAACCAGAGGAGAAAGTGAAGCTGATTTGTTCAAAATGAACAGGTGCAAACAAACCGTTATCGTCAAGTCAAGTCGTCAATGTCTTTTGTACGTTGAGGGAAAAAACAATGTAGTCGAATTGTACGTGCGCGACTTTTTCCAGTTTGGAATCCAACATCATGCTGATATTGGTAAATTCGGAAGTTAAGGAATCTAATTCGTCTGCAATCTGGACCCTGGTTGCCCTCTCTATACGTTGTGAAAATAATTGCTGTCCTTTCGCTCTCCAGATGCCAGTCAAATCAGATTTTTTACCACTTTTTTTTTTTTTTGTTCCGGATGAAAAGTCAAATCAGATTAAAAGGCAGGGAAATTCAGTTTGTTAGATAGATTTTCGTCCGTATACTTTCTCAGGAAAATGAACATAAAAATGAAAAAATAAAGAGATTTTTCAGTTGCGATGCCCAATTGTATCAAGTTTGAAACATTACGCATGTATAAAAATACTTGATGCACACATCTTTTTACAGCATTGTAATAGTTTATAAGATTGTAAAAGAATTTATGGTGTTGTAATGCTATAGAAAAGATGCACAACTTTTTGCACCTAAACACGACCAATATTCATACATAAAGTTATATATAATTGACTGATAAGCTAAATTTAAAATTCATAAACTTTTTTTTTTTAACAATTTTATAAAAAGAGAGTTCATGATTCAAATTTTAACAAAAGGCGAAGTTCCAAAGACTATAAAATATTTGCTCAAGATTTTAAAGAGATCCAAATGATCAACGATCGGCAGTTGTTTCAAGGTCAACTCTTATGACAAAATGTCTTGTTAAATTAAAACTTTTGCGTAACTTAAACCGTCCTTCTTTCTTTTCTTTTCCTTCACTTTTCCTCCTTTGAGATATTTTCGTGGCATATTAACATTTCATATATTAACAACAATACATGAAAAATGATATATGTACAAAAAAGGGGAGATAAACCAATAGAATAAAACCCGTACATAGATTATAAGTTAATTAAAATAAATGATTTTTTTTTTAATATTTTAGCATATTTTTCTACGTTTTTATTTGTACATGTATCGTTGCTATATTTTTTGTAGGATAAAGCTTGAATGGGACCGAGCAATTTACAGTGGACGGACTCTCTTCCCAAGCTACACAACTGTTTGTGGCAGTGTTATTATGCTTTTCCAAGTCAATTAGTAAAGATCACAGTCGATAATATTATATATTGTTGGGACGAACTGAAATAATAATCACATATTCACATGGTGAGTGCATGCATGCATAAGTAAAGCAGTGTCGTCTCTTTGAACAACAAAACAAGCTATATCTTTAGCATTATTCTGCTGAAAAATTGTCTTGTTCAATGATAATTTGTGAAGAGGTAAATATGTCAAGATTCTTTTCTTCCTATATATATAATACAATGAGAGAAAGAAAGTATCTTCTCTTGATGAAAATGTTGATCTGAAATATCAAGACGAATTTGAAGAGGCATCACTGAAGTATGAATTAATTTAATATACGTTCTTGCTTTGTTTTGGAAAGGCAACCAGGCAACTACACCGAAGTTAGAATTAATCATTGGCCGTGGAGGCTATGACGCTATATATAACAGACTTTTAACAGATAACAGTACGGCTGACTAATTAAATTAAAAGAAGTCTAAAATGGTTGATCGAAGCCAAATTGAGCAATTCATCAATGAAGTAGTTCTGCTCTCACAAATCAATTATAGAAATTAATGTGGTCTAGCTATTGAATTGTTGTTAACAAACAGAAGTGCATTTATTAGTTTATGAATTTGTCAGCAACGGCAACCTGTTTCAGCACATTCATAACAAAGACAAGGCACCTACAATTTTCCGAGAAATGCTCCTCAGGACAGCAACAGAAACTGCAGAAGCGCTTTCATATTTGGATTCTGCAGCTTCTAATTAACCCAATTATTCATAGAGATGACAAGTCTACAAAACGATAAGTGCACTGCCAAAAAAAAATTAAAAAAGAAAAAAAGTTGGTCTCGTTGCAACAGATGAAACCACAATGGAGCAAGACATTCTTGGTTACTTACCCGTAATAAATGCACACTAGCAACCCAATTTCTAGCTTAGTAGTAGTATATTCAATTCTAGCATAAGAAAGTCTTAGCAAGAAAAGATATGGAGAGATTGTTGAGTTTCGTTTAGTTATTTAAAGGGAAATTACAAATTAGAAGAGATATTACATGAAGGATTTACTATAAGTTTCTCCTCTGAGACTAAGAATGTTATTAACCAACTAATTAATTACCATCAGTTATTTATGCTTCTTGAGGAATATTTAATATGTAAAACAATTCAGCACTTATCGATTGATGTGGCCTCTAATTGATTCCAGCTCGATCAGTGATGATCATATCTACTCACAGTCTTCTTAATTTACAACCGTATATCCGCAGACCAATATATTAAGCTGAACAAAATCTACAAGTGTGCATCATTCTGTCACAATCTCAAAATGCTGAGGAGCACTAATTTACAAAAACCCTGCATTGCAGAAGTCTCAAGCTTGCTTATTGTTGATAAATCTACAGTTAGAAGAATGATGTTGGGAGATTTCTTGCAGCAGCAACTACACCTTTCCATCTGATGAAGGGAGAATTGTATCAGCTTTTACCTCGGTAGAAGATGATGTAGACACAGCATTTGTGCCTTTGGAAGGCGCTGAGGAAGGAGAAGGAAGCTTTTTGGGAAGCATTTGCTCAAAAGAAGAAGCCTTAGGCCACAATCTTGATGCTTCTGCTGATGATGATGAAGAGAGAACGATGAAAGCTATTACGAGAACAAGAGTAAAGAGAAAGCTCTTGTGCCCCAAAGAAGCTGACATTTTGATGATGGAATATCCTCTGCAAATGAGATGAATTCAGAGGCCAGAGTTTCCTTTAACTTTGAGAGGTATGATATTAGCATCAGCTTTAGAGAGTTTTATTTTATTTTATTTTTGCAGCAGACATGTTGAGTAATGTATGGGGAGTGCCAACTTGTTTGTTTGAGGAAAGCTGTGTCAATGGCAGACAATGGGGTACTTTATAATTCTAAATTTTGCTTGAGAAGCTCGTGCTGTTGCTCTCATTTGTCTGATGGAATTAGTTAGTGTAAATCTCACTGTGTGAGGAATTTGAGGGTTATATATTTTAGTAATCTCGTTGGTCCACTCAATAGTTTTAGTTGGGGATTTATAATTTAATTGTTGTTTAATTCTTATTCTTCTGATAAGAAATCTTTCTTGTCAGAAAATTGATATATGTTATGCTGTATTTCTTAAAAAATTGTTAAAGTTAGCACTAAATTATGCCAAAGCACACGAACTGAGCTTCTTATTAAAGTCAATGAACTAATAAAGACTGAAGCATGTGTTAACGAATAAAGAATTAGTGAGTGAGCTCTTCTAAGTTTGTGGCTGAAACCCCCACCTAAACCCTCTAAAATTTACTAATTATAATCCCTTAACTTCAATCATGCAAACATGAGGAGAGTGCTCTTCTCATTAGCTTCGGATATCTCAGAAGCCAGACAAAGAAATTTTGAAAGAAATCGAAAAGAAGCATCTTGACACTTTTGTATGCTACTTTGCCAACAAATATTTAAAAAAAAATTGCAATATAAGATGTTTGTTATCACTGCTGTCAGTGAAATATAAAATATTTTATGAAATGCTAGTGAGTATGGCATCTAGTTTCTTTACAACAGCATGATTTAATTAAGTAATCACTTGATAAACCACTTTCTTTTTTGGGAAGACATTCGAGTTCTTTTATGTATATTAATAGTTTTTTTTAATATTTAAAAGTAAATTCGGTTTGTTTTTACAAAAATGTGATCTATCAAGTCTTGGTGGATTTTTATTCCACCCATTCCAAATCAAAATATGTTATGCTTTAACATAATTAATTGAGGATGTCTTTGCAAATTTTTAACTATAGATATCAGTATATTTGGATTGTAATATTTAAAAGAATAAATAAATAAAAAAAACCAACGTTAAAAAGCGTGAGACCCTGACCCTCCTCTAAAATCGTCCAGAAAAATTCATTGATCTCAAGAATCTTAAGCAATGTTTCTGAAAACCTTTGAAATTTATCGAAAATCTATTGGCATTGCTAAAAGTCGATGGAGTTCATCAATGGGCAAATTGAGTTTATGAATGACCTTTCCAATCGGGATGTGCTAACTGCACAAAAGTTAGGACAACTTTTGGTTACCGAAAATGATTAAGGAATTGTGTAAATCGAGAGAATGTCGGGTGAAAGATAACTTAAGTTTGCGAAGCTGGTTTATTTCAAACAAGAGCAGGTGGAAGAAGGTGGACATTGCGCCTCCTGCCTTTTAAGTGGTAGGGTCACTTCTCAGTACATTCATTGCTTTCTTCATATAAATATTACGAGGGCCTGAATGGAAGGCATAAGCTATGTGATCAAACAGGGGCTTGGATGGAAAGTACAAGTTATGCGATCAAAATTCAGTATTTAATTCTCATCATGGTCGAATTAACAGATAAGGGTATGCTTACTGTAATACTTCAAGGTTCATTTCAAACCAAAATAGTTCAAGTGTTTGATAAACAGCCATTGTGGCTTACTCCGGTTAAACTGTTAAAGATCACGTTTTGCTGAGTCAAAAAAAGTTTTCCTGACATTCTCTGAGAATATATAAATATATATATATATATATATATACAGATATAAGATTGAGCAAATCTTCCTCTCTAATGATGCGACTGTTAAACTTCACACACACCATAATTATTATACTTGGTGTGTGTTCTATTGAATATTTACCATGTGGGTGGTTGCTAATAGTATAAACTACTAGAAAGTTAAAACATCGATACATGGAAAAGTGTACTTTACTAATATTTAACCTTTTAGATGAAACTTACAACATTTGGCGATATTGTTAATGTGCATGCGGTTTCCAGGAGGATGAAAGTTTATAACAAGATAAATGGATATGATTTTCATTGATATTCATCATAAAGAACCAATACAATCGGATCTCCCTTCCATTTTAGAGGGGTGAATAATATGATATAGAAACCTGAAGAGTGCTAAAGAATTATCAACTGTATATTCTTACAATTTCTAATGAAAAACTACAGCTGCTATTGCATATTAAAATACTAGGGTGCAGATTAATACCCACGAAGCAAATATCAACTTGTGAAATGGCCTCGGAGAGTCAAAAAACACAAACTGAGGCTTCATCCTTATATCATGGCTGATAAAATGGTTTCTGTTTCCTTAGGACGCCAGTAAGTCTTGTGAACACAAAGCAATCCTTGATTGTCATTGGTATAAATCATTCTGACATCCCAGTGTAGAGATTTAAGTAAGTCCTCAACCTCAACAATTGTTTCGGCATCGTCCCTTAAAATGAGGTTTCCGTCTGGTCTCAGTATCCTATCAACTTCTGCAATAACTGCCTTTAAGCTACACCTGTGGCAGCAAACCACATCAAGTTAAGAGGAAAGGCTTACCATTTGAGTTGAGATCATAAATATGAAAACTGCAGTATAATAAAATAAAAAATAGAAGAACCTCTTTTTGATAGTGGAGAAGAGATGATCAGCATGAAGAAGGTCATAAGTTCTGGGGTAAGTATTGAATGATTCACACCAATCATGATATAACCCAAACAAACCACGCTCATAGATGATTGGTAGTGTGTCGGGAGAGTCAATTGGGACTACATTCATGATCCAGACCTTCAAGTCTTTCAAAGCTGCAGCAAACCTTGGAGCACAAAAGGCAAAAATATATAATTCAAACTGGGGAAAAAATAGAAGACTAGATGCTTCTCACTACAGCAGAAGGATAATGTTAGAACACAAGCAGTGAATATGGCAATGAATGCTGAGCAGGAATATCAGCATATCACTAAAACATAAATAAAATTACATTCCTGCTGCAAAATGATCAAGCCATAGCATTCAGTAGCAGAGAGGATGTTTCTCATCTTCCCCAATAAATGGTTAGGTCTAAGGCTTGGTTAAGTTGTGATAGCTCTTCATGACTACCAAGGGCCATTTTCTCCATTGGATTACATACATTTATTAAAAAAGGAAAAGAAACTGTACAATAACTCACCCTCCATATACAGCCCTCATGTCCATGACATTCCTCACAAAAGACCAGTTGATTCCCATTCCATTCAGATATGAATTGGAGACAACATTTTTCCAATGCTGGTAGTCAGCAGTGAAATCCTCTGGAGCAGCTTTGCCATAAACACCAGTCTCTGAATTCAGCCAATAAGGAGGTTTCTCTAACCTTAGAGGCCACTGCAAAGGCCAACGAGACCCACGCTTTGATTTGTCTACTGGTACTTTATGCATGCATGCCTGAAGTGGTACATTCCTGAGAACATGCATCCACAGAAACAATAATAGCAATCAGAAATATCACTTTAGAAAGAACCTTGGAAGGTCATCTTATTTCATTAGTTTAACCCCCTCCTCTGTTCCTCCTCCTTGTACTCTCAAGGTCAAACCTTCAAGAGCTGACAAAACAAAGCTAGAAGAAAATTCAATTTCAGAAATAATGTACACTTGGCCGATATCTTTACACACTAAAAAACATGTTTTGAATCAACACATGTATTTGATATATAATATCAAGAAAAATGCATAAAACATAATGAAGTGATATCAAAACAGTGAAATCATATTATTTCACAACATGTACTGAAATGAAACTAACCAAAATAATACAAAAAAGAATAGCGTTAGATGAATATTAGGTTTCAGATCTCTGTTCAAAATTGATTGTCATTATTGCTTTAAATTTTGAAGAAATCTCTTCACTATCATGTTCAAGTTTTGTGCCAAGGGCAAAGACAGATACTAATATTTAGAAGGACAAGTACCAGGCAGCATTAGCATCATCTGAGTCTGCGCATAGTGGAGGCTCATTTTGAGGTCTTTTATTGTAACACTGATTAGAAGTTGGCTTTCTAAATATTGCTGCACCAACAGCATTCAACTTGTCCTTCTTAATTGCCTTCAGATCCCAGCACATTAACTTTGTTAGCTCAGTCATTGCTGACACCAATCATCACATGGAGTAAAAGAACAAGGGTGTTAAAAAAAATATCATCACATCTCTTGGGAGGAAATTACACTAAGCATCCAATACCTTTCCAAATGCCAACATCTTCTGGAAGCTTTTGGTAAACTGGAGTTGCAGACCAGATAAAGTAACCACCAGGTCGCAAGACGCGATTGAGCTCCAAGAGAAGCTTGCCTCCTACAATGTACATCAGAATGTTAATAAAATAATCTTAGATGGAAAAAAAAAAAAGAATTAAAAAAAGAGAGAGATAGAAATCAGAGACATCACCTTCAACATGCCAAGGAACCCTACAACGGGCACAATGAACAAGATCAAAAACTGAACTGGGAAATGGTAGTCTCTTGGTGCCCATAACAGATAATATGGCAGGAATTCCCCGCTCAAGTGCAAATTGCACTTGGGCTTCATGCTCATCCTTGGGAGCAAAGGACATTGTAATTACATCCTTCTCAAAAAGATAACCTCCAAAGCTACCAACCCCACAACCAACATCCAATATCACACGGCTTCTATTCCCCCACGCAATATCAGGACGAGACTGCAATACAATTACAAAGATATATTTCAGATTGTTACTGTTGAAAAAGAATCAAATTTCAGCCATCAAAAAAAAAATTCCTAGATTAACCAACGACTGATTTAAACCCTGGAAACCCAAAGGCTCCAGATAATCGGAAAATTGACAGAACAAAAGGGGAATATCAACAATTATTTCAGAAGGGAAAAAAACATGCAAGCATGCTTAAAAATTTTTTCAAGATAATGAAACCACATTAATTAACAAGTTATAAATTTTTGTACGATTAATGGTTTCTAAGAAATTCTATCAACGTTACAGTTTCATAGACAGAGAGATAGGGACAAAGACAGTAGTCTACATTGAAAGCACTGCAAAATTTCAGTGCACAATATGTCTCTACAAATACCACAAAATACATACAAGTAAATATTTATAGAAAGAAGCATTCAAACGAGTCAGAATGTGACTCACCATGTGTCCTTCACAGTATATAGCATTAGAGCAATACTAACCAAGTATGATATGCACACACAGAATTTATGTAGACAAATCAAACAAAAACAGTATAAATTTTCTTATTTTGTCTTGGTAAAACCCAGGAAATAGCTTATAAGATGAAGTGGACCACCCATAGTTCATACAAAGAAAATAATAAGCCACATATCAATAGAAGCTGACAAACAGACATAAAATGATAAATGAAAAAGGCTCACCTTCTGAATGAAGTCAATGTAGTGAAGAGCACCATTCTTAAATTGAGTTCCACCACCCGGAAAAGTAAGGTATTCACCAGTAACTTTAACCCAATTCTGGTGACCCTTAATCTCTGCAAGCTTCGTGTGGGGAACATTATGATACCAAATCTGCACCACACACCATGAGAACAAATTTTAGCCCAAGTGAATCACAAGCAGTCAAGTATTTATTAGTTAATCCAGACTATAAGATCATACCCTATCCCTGCTTTTGGGCCACTTAATTGAGCGTTTGTAACCTTCCGGTAAAGGAACAATACAGGTAGGAGCTTCTTCAGGGCAATGCCTCTCTCGATGTTCATAATGCTTTGTACTGGAAAGCTTTCTAATTGCTTGCCAATTGTCCAGGCAAGGGATGTAATCTGGCCCAGCAGTGGCATTACAGACTTTCCAGATATGACCATGTTGGTCCGTAGATATAGAAGATTGTTGTGATTCTTTCTCATTCTGTGACTCAATAGCTTGAGTCGACCAAGCCCCCTTCTGAGCATTAGTTTCATTCAAAATTTCTGACTGGTCACCAGAAGGGAAAATCACAGTTGAAACCTGATCCTTTCCATGACTCTCAATGTCATTATCTTGATGTTGAGAATCATTTTCCTTTTCAGTCTTAGTAGCCTCACTCGACTCAGATTTATTCTCATCCAAGCTCTCCTCAGATTCAGTCTGCTCAGTTTTATTTGTTTCGCCACCTTCTGTTTCTCTAGCTTCTGAATTCGAATCTCCACCTTCACTCTTGGATTCCCCATCTTCCCTTTTTCTACCTTTGTCATTTTCAGACTCTGACTTAGATTCCTCTTCAGACAGAGTCTTCTCATCGGAACTCGCCTTCACTGAATTCTCTTCCTGGTTTTGATTAACCGTATTCTTAGACTCACTTGTCTCACCATCACCCTCAGACACATTCTTCTCTTCCCGATTATCTTCCGCTCTATTACCCGACTTTTCAACAGGCACATCATCGCCATCCCCATCCCCATTTGCTGAATCCTCTTGTTCGTCACCTTTATTTTCTTCGAGAGACCCAGAAACAATCTCAGATACTCTCTGTTTCACTTCGCTTATATCCTCTCGAGAGGACAACCCAGAATCCCGAACGGGTACAACCGATGATGACATTAACATCCAGACGCCAACCAGACAAAGACCAACGAACACTACTACAGTAACCGTTGAACAATAACCTGACGACTTCCGTCCATCAACGCGGGAGTACTTGCCCATAGCCATGGAGTTTACAGACAGACAGCCCCAATTACACACTCAACGGAGTAAGCAACAACAATATGTCAACCACTCATCAACACAGATACCCTGCAATCACCCCACACACACCCAAAAGAAAAAAAAAGTTATTTTTCAGTGACTCCCCAGGACTATACATAAAAAGGCAAAAAAAACACTTTCGTTGGTTAGGTGATTTCATTTTTATGTGGGCAATGATGGTGTTGAATCATGATGATGTCTTTCTTTCTAATTCGTGCGAGCACGCAATGGAAAGTAACAAACCCAAAACCCAACGTCAAATCTTATAGATCTAAACAAAAGAAAATAAAATGGTGAAACGAAAAGCTAAAGAGAAGTGGATCCATTTGTTGCAACAGGGCATTAAAAACACAAGTGTTTGATGAATGCCTCAAAGAAAACAATACCTATCCCACGCCTCAAAATGAAGAAACAAGAGCAGAAAATATCAACGCGTTACCTCTGATATTTTTAGCTTCGATTTGTCTCTGAATCTGACAGTGTGTCTACACTTTAGCTACTGAAAGGAGGGCAGGCTTTTTCAATAAAATGTCGGAGGGAGCACGCGATTTTTTTTTTTTTTACGTACTTATCGCATATCCCTCATTTGACAGCTACGGTTTACGAGCGACAAAGACTTCAAAAGAGTTACTAACGAATCGCGATGCCGTACTTCTCTGCATTGATTTAACTTAATTGGCCGTGTTGCCCGTAACTGAAAATGCATGATTTGGTTGGGCAGCTGCTCCCCAATCCCCATAACTGAACCAATTTTAACTATCTTATTACAAATCACTTACATATCCATTATATAAATCTTACCTAATAATAATATATTTTCCCCTAATTTCACTTGGAATACAGATTCTTTTCATAGACAAATTTTCATTTTTATCTCCCCTCCAACAAAAAAAAAAAAAGAGAGAAAGGAAACCAAAAAAATGAAAAAGAAAAAAGGCTGAGGACCTGTTTCATGACAAGTGGACAAAGTTTGTTCTATACTGTAAAAACGTAAAAAACAGGGACTAGAATGTTATTACTCCATTCTTATTTCTTAACGCGTTTGGCTGGATCAAAAACTCGAAAGACGCAGATTCACCTGCCTTAATTGCACCATGTGATGATGCTGATGTTGATTGACAGTGATAAAATATACTGGTATCCACGTATATGGAAACATTTTTTTTTATATTATTAATTCGGTATTTGAAGAGTATATGATATTCTGACTAATTTAGATTCGAGCCAAATAAAACTATTAAGTTATAAAACTCTTCCACTCCATTCAGCAGCAAAGCAATTTGCCAATTGGCACTGAGCAGAGCTATTGATTCCACATATTTGGATCACAATTCATGCAATTTTTATTTTTTAAATAAAAAATAATGAGGGTGACAGAGCTTATTTTATCTCAAATCTCAATCACATACGTTACAAGTCTATGAGAAGCGGGTAGACCAATTTACAGAGACAATAATTGAATTTTATGAATGAATCGGGAGAAAAAAAAATGATATTCTCATGAGTCGTCATTGTAAAATGCATTCACACAACAAATTGGAGATGTATCAAAACTATTCACAAGCTCTATCACGAGCAGCTCTAGAATTGATTTTTCTTTTCTTTTTTCTTTTTAAAACAAAAGGGGGTGTGAATAACCCCACTCTTAATAAATTAGAATGAATTTAAATGAATTAAATAGAAGAAGTGGAACTATTGGTATTCCTTCGAATCCTTATACATCACCTCTTACATGTATTTATAATTTTGTCCCTAAAATTTAAATACACCCCACTTCACCCTAAAAATGAATTTTCATTTGTATTAAAAGCATGCTTATTTCCGTTGGCTGTTGTAGATGTTCCAATACATTGATAAGCCAAAATTTCAAATCTTTCACTTCTAATATTCAGATGAATGTCAAACATTAGAAAATAAATAAATAAAAATTTAAGAGAGAATGTAACAATAAAAGAGAGAATTTTTGAGTTACATCTAAACTAAAAACTTACTAATAAAAACTTGAAAAAACCATAGTTACATATTATTATTCCATCTTTGTTTGGTATTTGATCAAATATGTGATTATTGTAAAAAAAATTCTATAAAAAACTCTTATTTCACTGAAGCTTATGAAAAGAGTTAATTGTGGAATAAAAAAGGGAGTTCATAGAAGTAATTAAATTTTACGTTTATTTTTATTTATTGTATTTAATAAAAGGGGTCTGATTGCCAAAATCCTGGACCGTGTAGAGGGACTGCTTCGAGCAAACTAAGGCCCAAGGAGCCCAATTGGTATTTCATTTCCGGTTGAAGATTCAGACTGTATGTACGGACAGCAGGCCCTGTAGAAGCCACATCATCATTCTATCCACGAATTATCAAAAGCACAAGAAAGTAGTAATGACGTGTCAAAACATCCGACGCAATCTGCCAATGAGAATTGAGAACTGGGAACCCATCAAACTAAACTCATGAAAAGTACAAATAGCATAAAATTAAATAACGTGTGGGGAGAAATGCATGAAATAGGTCTTGTGAATGAAGGAATTGTAAAATGAGAATCACCGTGCAAAAAAAATTTCAACTTTGAAGTTTGAACTCAATTCTCCACCAATTCATTTCTTTCTCACCAGACTGAAAGAAAATGGTGGTGGGTTATGGACAATGAAGAAGAAAAGGACTGAAGAGGGGTTACGCTTTTTCCATGGCCTGTCATTTTGCTTATTACCATCATGCTTTTTCGCTAACACCATTGCGGGACTTATCTGCCAACAACAACACCAGCTTCAGGCCTTCAAGAAAATATAAACCTGTTCTGTTTTCTTCCATTAATAGCAGCAGTAGAGCTTCTTACGGTACTTTTGTCTCTGAGGTATGTTCTTTACATAATGGCATTGTCATTTAGTTGAGATCTAAATTCGTATGGTTGAATTTTTTATGCCTAAATGTTGCTTGAGATACTTGCATTTTGATATTATTGAGCAATTCTTGGCTTGGACCAATTAAAGCTATTGAATTTGGTTTAGAAGGTGAATTTGTGGACCTAGTTGGTACAATGTGTTCTTATTTTTCTATGGAATCGAATTAAAGATTGTTGGTGGCATAGCAAAATTACAGTGTCATGCTTAAGGCAATAGTTGATGTAATGGGTGTATTTTAAGACATGCTAAGACTGTGTTGTAGACTGGTGGCATGTAAGTTTGGGAAAGATTGGGTTGCATACATGTCTCTCAGTAATTGCAAAGCGGTTTCTGTCATTGGGGCACTTGTGTGTTTTAGAGATGCTTTTCATTTTCTATTTTCCCTCAACTGGAATGCGAAGATTTAGTTAAAATGTTAAGAGTACATTTTTTTACCATTTGATTACTGAAAATTTGTCTGACTGGGGAACATACTTGATGAACAATGAAATTGTCTTTTGAGTGCAATAAAAAGCAAGATTACCAATTTTCATCTTTTGTCCCCGGCTTTCTAATTTTCATCTTTTGTTCACTGCCTTCCTCAGGAAACTAATAGGCGAAATATTCCTTAGCCCATGTGCTCATTTTATAAAGTTGCTTGATATAAATGCATGAATATGTGCTGTTTTTGCTTAACTCTGGAAAGTATAGTTACATGAATAGAACAAACTGTTCAATAGTTCTGTTAGTAATTATCCAAGACGGTTTATCTCAAAGCAGTTGTGATGCCATGTTGTTTCATTTAATTGTCAATGATTATCAATATTCACTTACTGTCAAATAGGATGCCACGTTAATCTATTCTAATTGCTAGGCTGCTAGGCTTTTTGGACCTCCAGCGAGTTTTGAAGCATCAAAGCTGAAAGTTGTTTTTTTGGGAGAGGGGGTGAATGATTATTCCAGAATTCTCCCTCGGACGTACATCCTTTCCCATTGTGACTTTACAGCTAACTTAACCTTGACTATCTCTAATGTCATCAACCTTGAGCAGGTATGCATTCGAATTATTTAGTAATTTGGCATTTATATTTTCTGCACTAAGTCTAAACTGCACATACATTTCATATTCACTTTTAATTAGCACAAATATTGGTTTAATTTCCAAAATTGTTATAAAGTTGGGATTACAAATCGTGTAAAGATTATGTATCTTGATGGTTGGATATGTAGTGTGCAATATCTCAATCCTTGTTTGTTGTCTGTCTTTTTCATGTGTCCATGACAGTTAAAAGGGTGGTACATCAAGGATGATGTGGTAGCTGAGTGGAAGAAAGTAAGGGACGATATGTGTCTGCATGTCCACTGCTATGTCAGTGGCCCGAGTCTCTTGCAAGACCTTGCTGCTGAGTTTAGATACCACATATTCACAAAGGAAATGCCACTGGTAAGTTTTTCCTTACCAGCAACACTTCCCATAATATATGAAAAGAATTCCAAAATGATTAGAACACACTTATGAAATGTTCATGATTGCAATTCTTCATGTGTTTTTAGCAATTAATATCTATTTCCTACAGCGGGAATCACATGTGCCTTCATGCTTCTTTCCATTGTAATGTCATTTTAGAAAACGCTTCTGTCAAATTATAGTCTCTACTTAGTTGTCTTTTTTTTCTTTTTTTCTTTTTTTGTGATAGACTATATGCTTAATTGCTAATGAGCATTGTAATGACTCAACGTATACTGCTTGACTGGAATTTCTGTTTTAATGCTTCAGGTACTCAAAGCTGTGCTACATGGAGATTCAATGCTTTTCAGAGAAAATCCTGAGCTGATGAATGCATTAGTCCGGGTTTACTTCCATTCTAGCTCAGAAATTTACAATCGCATGGAATGCTGGGGACCTCTCAAGGATGCTGCAGAGGTACAAGTAGGCATGGAATACATTGGGTTTTATTTTTGAAACAATTATGACTACAATTTCTCAAGGGTGACAAAACTGACTTAGTGTTGATAACCTTCTATAACGTAGACACTAGACAGCCAGTATTACCATTCAACCTAGTTTTTAGGTTCATCAAATCTAGTATGTATTGTTGTGAAATTATGTGAAAACTGATTGCATAAACTAAAGTAAGTTGTTAATCACTAAATCTGTTTATCCGCATATTTATCAGGGGAGACAGGAAGATCGTATTCAAGGTTTGTTGAATGCAAATAAAGAAAGCTCCCATTCTCCAAAAAAGTTAGCAAGACCAAAATCCATCTTCCAAGCTCTGTTTGCCTTTCTTCTTTAAATTACATCACACAATATCACAATTTTGGAGGCTGATTGCATGCTCCCAGCAACAAGCAGCAGTGAAGCTCAGCTAAGAGCCAATGCCGTCTCTGCTTCAATAAATACAGACACCAAAGTGCTCATTTACATGACTGGGAAATCCAAAAGTCAAGGCTCAGATTGCCCCGTAGCAAAGATTGTTTTGATTCTTTTGCGACTAATACAATTGTTCACCATTGCTATGCAATTGAGACAACTTGTTCATTTTTCAATCAATGGCTTGTGCATTCCTTGCTTTATAAATCACTTGTGAAGCTGAATTCTTGTTTCAAATTAAATTGTCTTATTTCTCCATGGTGTCCTGCTCATGACATGTAACCTTATACCGTAAGCTCTGCGTCGAAGCCACGTCAGCCAATTGAAAGCAGGCAAACATATGCGGTTAATAAACAAAACGTGTGGGGACCTGTATCTAGCTGGATTTAACTACGAAAAGATGTGATAATGATATTAAGTTGTCTAACATGAAATGTTTTGACCCAAATTGAATTCTAGAACTTAGAAATTATCTCCAACGTGACACATAACGCGTAAGACTCCCGAAATATTGCCCATTCTTTTAGAAGATAGAACGTATGTAACTACAAATTACAGCTACAACTCCAAGATACGTAACAAATAATTTTCCTTGACTAATGACTTGCTGAATTGAAGTCTTTGTCCTAGCTTCCTCTTCCACCCACAAGATACAAAACGTTTCTGTACGGCACCCTTTAGTCGAGCAATCTGCTTAGGTTTGCTTGCGTGCGTGTGATATATATATATATTTCCCTCTCTGCCGGCCTTATTATTATTAATAATGCCATCCTCGGGCATCTATGTAAACTTTCGATATAATGTTTGAGATTTTCTAGGGATATTTTATGTTGGGATATTTTATATTAGAAAATTGACATGAATTTGCAAGGAACATCGACGTCTACTGTATTAAATAACATGACCGCATAGCTTTTCAATCCTTTCATCCTCATTAATTTCTCATGAGTCTAGTGTGTTTGATAGGCACGACTAACCAAAATGCCAACAAAAGAAATAACAACCAAGATATCGATGTCAATTTGTTAAAAATTCATCACCATGTTAGTCCGATGAACCAACTTTAATTGTGGAGAGTGATACGGAAGAGCCATGAAATCATCTCCAGTAGAGCTATCTGTTATTATAGGTATCAGTGTCGACGGTATTTCTAATGCATTTGTTTTCTCCTGTTCTTCAGCAAGATTATAATACTGTAATTAATTCGGTGATTGTTAATTTGAAAATTAATATAGATCCTGATATCTATTATGGAACTATGGTTTCCTTTATGATACGTAATCCTGTTGTAATCTGCATATGTGGTGTAATGAAACTTTAGCTGCTTCAAAATAAATAAATACATTTTTATTGCTTAATTAACGTGAGACAAGTGAAATCAACATCAGTATAGCTGTAGAGGCACTTGTTGGCAAGCATGCGGTCTTTATCATTTCAAGTACAGTTATGGAAAATGGTGCAACCGAACTCTAGCTGCTGCCGGCTGGGAGAATTTTATAATTTACAAGCTAGAGTGAAAGCAAGGCAATTGAAAAATTAATCTAGTTTAAACAAGCATGCACACGTGTCTGAGGATTGTGGCAGAGATTACTCAAATTCCATGCAGAGACATCAAAGCATGCATCATTTCCTCTGTTGACTACTCTAATGGAATTCTCAATTTGCTAGCTGCTGAATAAAGAAAATGATTATAAAATTCATTTGATTCGCGCGGGGATTGACTTCGATAAACACAATGTTAATTGGAATCAAATTATTGGTTTACATATTTTTTAAGAGTGATAATTGCATAATATTGTTGATTGAAATGAATGAGGGGGACGTTTGTTTTATTGTTTGTTTAATTAACTTAAAATTTCCAAGCGTCATCAAAATGTGCTTGCCTCATCAAGCTCTCCATCCTATATATATGTAAAGAATTTAAACGCTCAATCTAATTCAAACTCTTTTCTTCTAATTTAAGGTAGCAAGCTTGTATTTATATATATATATATATAGAGAGAGAGAGAGAGAGAGAGAGAGAGAGAGAGAAAGATAAGGAGATGAAACTGATGTTGAAGTGTTGTACTAATTGTAGGGTACTTGATTCACAGTTGTGTGAAGTAAAGCTAGGAATTAAGATTGATCATCACAGGTACTGCATGGCTCGAGCATCAGTACCCACCAGAGGACGCATCAAGCGGCAGATCTTCAACGATCTAATTCAATGCCTTAAAACCCTAGCTTGGAAGATAAGTCAACTTTTCTGCAAATATCAACTCTAGTCTCCTTAATTTGTCAGGGCTTCATGTGTAGCACATATTATATATACTTATTGTCCTTACAATCAATACATTTCGTTATCCATTGTAATATACGGGGCTTGTGCGAGCTGTATTGATCATACATTATACAAACAGTTTCGTCTGTTTTAAATGCTAGCATATGAATTCGCCCCTTAGCATCCGTTTATTAAAGTAGCAATCCGTGAAACCTTCATCTTTCTTTTCATTTATTATTAAAATAAAGTGGCATCTCTTTGATGATTAATGCATCAAACAAAATGATATGCTTCAATAGAATTACAATCTTTTAGTCAAATCAATAAAATATTAACTATTTAACTATATTCACTTGAATCAACGTGCAGATTCGTATCCGCATAAATTTGAAAAATTATTCAGGTCTAAATTTTTAATCATGTGGCTTCAGATTATGCACATCTCGATTTTTGCAATCCCTAATGATCCATAATTTTAGATGGTGGTGGTACAAACAGTTGGTTTCACTAGCTTATTACAAAGAAATCAATTTATGATAAGATTTGCAATTTTTTTGTCTCCGTACTACTTGGTGGACAGTGTTTCTCCCAAAATAAATCATACAAGATAAAAATTTCCTAAAAACTAAAATTGATGCTAACGATTTTTGTTCCACAATGAATCATTGGTAATCAAATTAATTTTGAATGGAATCGAATACTAGACAATTAAATATCTTCCATTCAATTTACAAATCAACAGGCATCTTTTATGCATAACGATTATATAAATATATAGTGGGGCATATCATCCAAAAGTTTATAAACATAAATGGCATGTCATATATTAACAAAAAAAAAAAAAAGAAAGACAAGTCATCTATTAATTTAAAAATTACTATAAATGATTTGTGCATGCATCAGCTCATACTTTAGATGATTCGTCATTTATTTTATCTTTAAAACGACATGTCATTTTATTTCTAAAAGTATGATGACTCGACATTTAGTATTTTAATAAAAAAAAATATGCATTATCTATTAAGTTTAATTTCGCATGATCTTATTAAAAATAAGATAATTTTTTTTTTTACAATTACATGGAATAATAATCTATTTCAGTTATTCTTATGTTTTTACATGTCTGTTTCTCTCCGACACTAAAAATATGTTGTTTGTATATTTGGATAAAATTAAGATAAAAACTTTAACTTAAAAATTACATTTAATTTCTTACGAGGACATCTGGAATTTTGGTATTGTGCGCACTTTTAAAGTCTCGTCTTTGATTGAATCCAACGGCCAGCATTCAACAACTTTAAAAATTAAATTATTATTATTTCAGCTCTCTAGTTTCTCCCAATTTCTGTCGTCGCCCACAAATCTCACTATACCTTTTGGTAGAGATGTCTTATTTGCCTCACTAAAATAATCGAGAAGACGAAGAGA
The DNA here is from genome assembly GCA_030449905.1 of Luvunga scandens. NCBI lineage: Eukaryota > Viridiplantae > Streptophyta > Magnoliopsida > Sapindales > Rutaceae > Luvunga > Luvunga scandens. The sequence goes on along the minus strand of JASUUG010000798.1, from coordinate 2,202,193 downwards.
TACCTCTTATATGGATTATACTAGATAAAACTTTTTTTTTGTCTATCTTATTATCACCAAAATCCTTCAACATAGTGAATTTATTTATTTATTTTTTTCCCTTAACCTTCCTTAATGTTTCTCTTAATTTTGAATGTGTTGACTTACCATCTTCAAGTTTCATACTATTTTAACGCATCAATTTGGAGGTGCAATTTTCATCATCGTCAACAGCTACGTGTTAGATTTGGAAAAGAGAAAGCAATAGATCTCTGTGCATTTTACATCTCTACTTAGTGCTTGGACCTCTGCTTGAGCCTCGATCATAATACCATTAACAACCAACCAAAAGAACAATCAAATTAGATAGCAGCCAAATTTAATTTAGAACAAGACAAGAACACATTCATCCGTATAAAATTTTCATACCAGAGCCCCAAAATTCATATAATTTTTTTTCCCATTTCATCTTTGATTTCTATTAATTAAAGCTGAAAGAATATAGCATAACGAGAAAGATGACGAAGAGAGAGAGAGAGAGTGGATTGGGGATGGGCGTAGAGAAATTGGGGCGCTGAAATAATAGTAATTTAATTTTTAATGCTGTTAAATGTTGGCCGCTGGATTCAGTCACAGGCTAGGATTGAAAGTGCGCACAATACCAAATACATTATATGCATATATATATATATATATATATATATATATATATATATATATATTTTACGGATCAAAGTTATCGCTTATCTAATTCTTTTCCTGCTGGGAAATCATTTCTAATGGAAAATCCAAAAGAAAAAAGTTGGGAGCATCCCCTTAGATTTTTGTTCTGAAATTATGATTTAGGATAAGATACTTTTCTATCTTTTCTTCGTTATGAACCAATAAAAATTTCATATAGCTTCCGCGTTATCTAAGCCACCATTTTTAGTTTTCTTTTTTTTTTTGTTTTAATTTTTATCGAAAATAATTGAGTTTCAGTTTTAAGTTGCTATGGTGGTGTTTGTTTTTATTGAAAGTACAATTATCATAATAAAATCAATATATTTTTTTGACTAATCACTGAATTTGGATGCGTTTAAGTTTACTTAAATCATAAACAGTATTATTTTACCTTAATAAAAGAAGAGAATATTGCTGATTGTAAGAGCCTCGTATATTCAATAAAAGAAGAGAATCGGTGAAGTGCATGTTTTTAATTGTAATTTAATTGATGGCATCATTTGCAGGATGATTAATTATGATGATTAATGCATGATTAGTACTAGAAGAATTTATTTTTTATTTTTAATTTCCAGCAGTAATCACTATCGTTATTGATTGCTTGCTAAAAAATTAATATATGACTATCGACAAAGCAGAAAAAGACTCCATCTTTATGAAGGAGGCAAACATATGGATTTACATCTCACTCACTTAACAGGCGAGATCTACGGAAGTCCTAAATCCTGTTTGGCATATCATCGTCCTGCACACCATTGTCAGCATTTTTCTGTTTTTCACTTTCTTATTTTCTCACTATTCTTCTAACTGAGTTGAAGGTTTTGGTCGATCATCTAAAATTTTACAGTCGTAGATTTAAAATTTTATTTATATGCTTCAAATTTTTCCCAACACCCAGAATGGAAAAGACAAAAAAAAAAAAAAAAAAAAACTTGTTATTCAAAATTAAACAGTACGCATAGTATTAAACTTGTCTTAAAATTCAAAAAAAATAGAAAAGTAGTGTAAATATTATCTAGAAGCTTCATTTATCATATGCATTTAGGTTTAGTGGGAAAAAACGTACAACCAACCAACCATAGGTTGAGTTAAGCTAATAAACTAGTATTCTTACAAACGAAACCGACGCGTGAGCTTTGATGTTTGGTCTAAAAGCCGACAGGAAACAACGGCAAATATAAAAATAATATTTGTCTTGGCAAATTTTAGCTGAGGAAGAGAAAGAGTAGAGTTGTTGGAATTATATGCCGTAACTGAAATTGGTGGTAAAGTGCATGAAAGTGGCACGAAGGTTCCTAATTAACTTTCAATGCATTGCATTGCATGCCCTCACCCCGCTCTCTTATAAATTCTCATCATCCCCGCTACAAATTAATCAGACAATGCCCCTTACTGCTTCAATTAAAATTCATGCGAACAAATTAAGCTCTGTCGCTCAAACTAATATTATTTGGATATATAATTATTAGAGGATATGTGGCTAATGGCTGACGTCCCTGTTGCTAAGAAGGCGGAATCTCATGATGATGATCAAGACTTGATGATGCGGAAGAGGGGTCTGCTGCTGGTTCCTCCTGCTAGAGGAGGCATCAAACGCAGGATTTTCACTCTGTTTTATAAACAATTGAAGCTGGCCGCCCTCCATTTCTTCCTCCGTTAATCGTTTTCTTCTCACCCCCGGCTGCTGCTGCTGCTGATGCTGTATCTACATTAATCTTTCTCTCTTCTTCTTCCTCCCTTTTTTTCGCTTATTTTATGTGTTGTAAAATGCTCAAAATAATTAGTGTCATTGTAGCCTGGATGGTGTGTGCATGCGTCGCACAAGTGGGTGAGATTTGTTTCTGATGTTGTAAGCTTTTATAAACCATGCACCCACCTTACTGACTAATAATAACACTTGTTTGATAGAATAAAAGCAAAAATACGAGATGTACGAAAGTTGATCAATAGCATCAACTTCAAATGGTTTTAGGGTTTGCTCCTGATAAGTTTAATTCTTGATCCATTTTCTTTTTGATATAATCAATCGTCAGCGCGAAGATGTTTTTCTGGTCTTATATATACGTGGCATTCTACATTCTCTCATGCTCGTCTGGGTTCACCATTTCCTGAGTGAAGTTTCTCATTATTATTATTATTATCATTGGCATGCTTTTCCCCGGTTGGTAAAAAGCAGCAAAGTAAGAGTACTACAAAGCATTAATTGTTGTGAAGCACAGAAAATTAAAGAGAATACGTGTATGTAACTCCTCTTTCTATCAGATAAATGCAATTATTTTCTTAAATTACTTATTTTTCGAGACCAATTAGTAAGTAAATTAATTTGTGCGTTATAATCTAAAAATTCATAAGCGTGTTCGTTCATATATGCATTTGTTTTCTTAATTTTATAAATTTTTTTCCTTTTCTTTTTTTTTTGGCATACTTTACTGACCTAGTAACATGTATCGATCACTGTATGTCAGGTAATCAGTCTAGGGAAAAAAGGTTAATAGAAATAATCCCGTTCAATTTGTATTTAATAACTTTCTTTTAAAATCACTTCATGAACACGCACAAATAAATCCCGGAGCCGAAGTGACATTTCATAAAATTTTTACCAAAAGATATTTACCATATCATGCTTCTGTACTAATTATTAGCAGAAAAGCTTGTACACATACCTATAATAATAATTATTATTAATATTATTACGGTAAATTATGGAATACTCCTCGTTAATTGAGTATTTTTAAATCGGCCTTCTTACTTTAGAAAAACTTAATTTATCCCCATTCTTATTTAAAAAAATCATCAACACACCTCATCCCTCCCCTTATCTTTTGATTAAATACAAGGATAACTTAGAGATTTTTAAAAATAAGAAAAGCCATTTAAAGATAATCAATTTAAAAGGGAATTAATTCAGAATTTACGTTTATTATTATTAACTAACACACGAATCCAACATAAGTAATAGTAAACTTTAAGCATTACATACATACATGTATGTGCGTGTATTTACACACACACATGCATAAATAAGAATGTCAGTTAAAAAAAAGATTAAATATACTAAAAAAAAAACACAATTTTCAAATGTGTGCGTGTGTGTGATTAGAATTCCTTGCTGATTGTTCATTAGTTAATTTTACTTCTGTTAATAACCAACCATGTGCTTGGGCATTATAACGGTATAAAATTACCACCCCATACCATGTGGCTTTAAATTTAATCCGAACCCGTGATGTGATGAAAAGGTTGAAGAAAAGTCTGATCATAGAAAAAAAAATGCAATCGTTATTTTCTTTATCCGGGACAAAAACCGGTGACAAACAAGTAGAACAGTATTGTACAGAAATTTAATGAAATATATATACCAAAGTACATTTTAAAGATTTTACTAGCGTAGGCATAAGCAACCCAGAATCCAGAAGTCCAAAACCATATCTACTTGTAACCTCATGAACATAATCTGATGCAAGAAACCTGAACAAACAATTCACAAAAGCTGTACCACAATAAGTACCCTGCTCAAGTCACTCAAAATGACCTATTGTTGGATTTAGATGTCGATGAGGATGATGTTTTGGCTCTTGCAAAATCAACAAGATCCTTGAAGAGAACATCTTCAGGCTTTTCTTCTTTCTTAGGGGTTGATGAATTAAGATCAAGATTCTGAGTCTGTCCCACTAGGCTGTCATAAGTGGGGCTGCTTCCTCTAGCAGAGCTGCCTGGAAACACATGATTTTGCTCAAAGAATTGCTGCCGTTGATTGTACCTAGAAGGAGGAGGTGGAAGGCTTCCAGCAGGCTGAGCATCCCAAGGAGCAGGAGGCAGCTGCTCTGCAGATTTGCTCAAGGGAGTTGGTTCATCGTATAAAGGCCGTGAAGAGAAAGGAGGTGGTGAAGCAGAGTTACCAGCAGGGATTGAGGAAGATCTTGTTGGGGTCAATGGTGGGGAGGAGTTTTTATAAGAATGAGTTGGAGCAACAAAAGGTGTGGGTTCAGATGTTTCAGGATATGCTTCAGATTTGTAAGTGTCACCACTGAGATAATCAATTGGGCCAGAACTGGTAAGAACAGGCTTTTTTGATGAGGGTGGTGGAGGAAGAAGGGGGCTGACTGGTACAGGATCGGTCCTAGTGCTGAAGGGTTTCCTGCCCAGCCCTTGTGAATTATCTCTTGATGATCTGTAGTAATATGAATATACAAACTAGTCAGATGTGTTTCTGAAACTACATGAGCTTAATGAAAGCAGATAATAGCAATGGTGAAACAGAAAGTGTTTATTTAAAGAAATAAAAAAAAAACAAAAACGAAAAACAAAGAAACAAAGGTAATCAGGAAAGTTACCTGTGGGCCAACTGGGCAAAATCATCTTCCGATTCATCTTCCTCATGGTCAACATTAACAAATGGCACAACAGGAGTCTCTGTTGATTCTGCTGTAGGAGTTCCTTTCGCAATGTCATCGTGCCGACGAAGTACACGCTGCAAGTTATCATTCAATGCCAATCCCTGGCATAGAAGTTCCTCATCTCTGAAAGCGATGTAACTACTTGTCAGTACTATCAATAATAAAATAAGATAAAACAAAAACTCATGCGGATCAAACTCTCACGCAGTATTATTCACAAGAAGCATGACACGTTTTTGGTACGAACGGCATTGATCAACAAGGTCAACAATTATTTCTTGCTTCACAGCCTGCCAAAAGAAAAACCAAGATTTATAAGAACTTCAGGATAATTGATCAATCAGCATGCTTGTTTTTCCTTCCAGCCAAGAGAATCAACTAAGAAGCCTTATTTCACCACTAATTAGTATTAAAAACTGGGAACGTCAGTGACACCATTACTAATTGGGCTCTGCTGAAAGAAGCTTTGTTACCTACTACTATCAAAGCAAAACTATATTAAGACTTAAAAGGAACAAAACCGATACAATCCGAGTAAATAATACATATTCTATGCATGTCACCATTTATGGCGAACAGACTTATCCATAGGACTCCTCATCCAATATCTTTTCCACAAAAAACAATGGGTCCGTTAATTAAGATAAGGACCAAAAATGCACTGAGCCAGAAAGAAAATTATACCTCAGGATTCTTGGAATCCAAGGCACCAAGCATTTCCATTAACACATCAGCTAGTCCCTTAGCACTTTCAATCTCTGCCAGGCTGAAAATGACAAAATTTTCAAATATTAAGGAAACTAGCATTGACACAATCCCATTGTAATGGCAAGTTACACACCATTTAATCTGTAGAAGTACGTGTGCAAAAGAGTATTAAGGAAAATAACAAATTTTTCATACATGAGGGAAACTAGCAGAGACTCATTCCCATTGTAATGGCACAGTTACACACCATCTAATCTGCAGGTGTATGTGTGTAAATGTGCCTTTTCAAACAAACTGGAAACAGAGGAGGCTGCAAGATAGGCATAAGATAACAAGGTATAGGTGTCAGATCTATTGGGCATATTAATGGCTCTTCCTACATCCTTATTCAAAAAAGAGCTACTTCATGGTTAATTTCCCACAGGCTGAGTGTGTCCAACACATCCATATGACGGGAAAATGGAAAGTAAAATGTCACAGCAAACACAGGCATCTAAACATTTGAATACAATTTTGAAACAGATGGGAGCACAACATACAAATGAAGAAATAGAATAGATCATATTTCAAATGATACCTGAGGCCAGAAGCTTCTGACTGCAGGGAGGCCTGTATAGCAGCATCATCAAATGCAGAAGTAGGTTCTACTATTATTGGCTGGGTTTGTGGTGGGGTGAAGAATGGTACACTATTCTCAGCCCGAGGTGGGAATTCAACTCCAGCGGACTGTCAATTATCAAATAAAGATTTAGCTTAAAAAAAAGACGTTCAAAGATTCATATGTTACCAGAAAATAGCAAGCAAAATTCAAAGAAACAACAATAACACTGGGATAGAAAGGAATTAAAAAAACACTTTTCATATGACAGAAAGCAAGTGGTAAAATGCCGAACCATATTCCCAAGTTAGAACTACCCAATTGTCTAAAATCAACTAGACCGACAGGGTTTTTGAACAGGCAATACTATTACTCATTATATACATTATGCGACCATGCCCCTACATCATAGGTCGAAGCAGGAAGAATATAGTGCCACAATGAAGAAACTAACAGATATCTGTTGTGAACTCAAATCCATATAAGCCAGTATAGCACTGGTGCGAAAAGCATAGATATATATCAACTGCAACATGACAAATAAAGACAAAATATAACAATTACCCTCAGTTCATTATACGCAGCATGGTATTGGGGATACCTTCCCCTCGGCCCCCCAAAAGCTTCTTGCCATGTATCAATTAAAATAAGAATCTTTTCCCTCACATTCAAGTCTGGCTGCAAAATTGAATCAAGAAAATATGGTATAGACCAAGTTAGTGTGGGACGTAACAGAAGACGAGAAGTCCAACAGGATAGCTAAGAAATTAATCACCTTCTTCTTTACTATTTTAACCATTTCATGTAAGATATCACGCTCAATGATCTGCTGAAATACACTGTCACTGCAATTTTTGCTGATGGTCTCCAATGCCTATGTCAAAAAACCAGTACAAACAAATTCACATTAATCAGAAGTTGCTTTTCTGCCATTGTCCACGTAGCAATGAAACAATTACATCATTGTGCAGACATGACAAACACTTTTCAACGCCAATAATTCTGGCACTGTTAGAAACTGTGTTTTAATAAATTGAGAGGTATATGTTGTAAAATACGAAAACAACAAAGTTGTATTGTTTATACATAGAATAAAAAATATTAAATTAAACAAACAAAGAAGTAATCTGGAGGAAGTTACTCACAAATAAAGCTAGCAGTTGTACTTTAGGATTTTTACTGCCCAGGCGCTTCTTCAGTACCTTCAATGCATCTTTGGCTTGCCTGCATCACCATCGCGATAGGAAGAGGAATTCAATGAGCATTTATGCAACTAAAATTCGAAAATTTGTAAATCCACCTTGCATCAAAGAATACAAATAACTGGTTGTTTTAAGTTATGAAAAGGCCAAAATGCGCAATGGAGTGGTGGTGGAAGGATCTGGCGAACAGACCAGTGGATACTTGACTATGCAATTACAACTCCTCAAAGTGGGGAAGCCATGAACAAGTTCAAATTATGACTGCACCAATCAACTATAATTCAAATGAAAACACTAGGCATACCAACTCTCATTTCACAACCCTTGGTATATGAAAGATTATTTCAAGCAAACATCAGTAAACGCAAGGAATTTACAAATTCTGGTTTACCCTACAAGATAAACAAATAAAAATCAAACAACAATCCTAACAAGCATAAAAGTTCTTCTATAAGGACCAAGCTCAGCATTTTATTAACTGCTCAACCAGCCATGTCTAACAGAATGGCAAAGAATAACAAAACAGGGGACTTCAACTAAACTGATAATCAGTAAATGCACTGCCAAACATAAGAGTTCTTGCTCAGCAATGGCCTATAGAAGCTTCATTTGAGTGGTTTACACTATGAAAACCACACATCAGAGCTCTTCTTTGACAACCAAGATCCAATTTTCATTGACTGCTCTACCGGCCATAATTGACAACGTCAAAGAAAAATTGCACCAGATGAACTCAAATAGCCTCTAGATATTAGTAAATGTACCATAAACAACACTTTTCTTAACCAACTGCAGCCCACAGTTAGCTTCATTTGAGAGGTTTATGGAGCAAGGGCCATGCACAGGAATTTTCTTAACTGAACACACCTTTTAACCCAAAACTCACTATAGGGCAAGACAACTCATCTCGCCAAGCTTAGATGAGCTTCCATTAAACTTAGAAGCATACACTGATGCAGAGAAAACCTGATGCACAAGCATCTCAGCTGATTCTTTTTTCTCCCTAGCATAAAAATATGCATGAAATGAATAAGTGTAAATTAAATGCGAACATCACACATCCATATTATCCATCCAATTAGAAAATTACTACTAGTGCTAAATGCAAAATGAATTAAAAAAAATTATACCTAGTAAATTCGATTCATTAAATTCTCAAATTACAAAATGAAATCACCAACACCCACTAAAAACTTAGTGAAGACGATCAAACAGAAACACAGAAATGGCAAAAGTCAAAAGATTGATACCCAGGATCCATGTTGATGACATCGCATAACTCAATGTTTATTGCCCAGTCTGGACCAATCAGCATGTCATTGGTTGCCCTCTCAGCACACGCTGCCGCATTATTAGCCATAATTGTACTGAACCTTTTGCTCTTCAGTCCCTAATCACTATGTCCTAATAACAAATCGATACACAAAAATCAATCAATGATAAATTTCAATCTTTGACATCAAATTAAAGTAAAAGATCAAAACTTGTTATCAAAAAACACGAAATCAGATCAATAAATCATCAAAAGAAAAAAATCCAAGCTTGCAATCAAACAAAGCTTCATAAACAAAAAGGCTAATTGGGTTGGGATCTACAGGAAGCTTACCAGTGAAGAACACCCAGAAGGAGAATCAGAAAAGAGATAAAATCACGTAATGGGTATATGCAGAAAAAGGGGATTATAAGAGATAGAATTTAGGGATTGATTGAATTGTGTTTTTTGTTTGGTGGTATCTTTGCTTTGCGTCAGCCTTTGCTGTTTCAGAGTCAGAACTTGAAAGCTTATGTTCTATTTTCAGAGGCTTGATTAAGATTAAGAGAACTATTAAACTAATTAATCCCGGTTTTGTTTGGTCTAACGTTAAACGTGACAGACTGTGACGCACGGATGCTACCATTGGGTGACAGGCAAATTTTTTTGTTCTAATGATTATTCTGTTGTAAAGTTTACACATATAATACAAGGATCGTGATCGTATTAAAAAAAATCAAATGAATGAAATTAAATTTTTTTATTTTAAAATTGTCGGTACACGATCATATGTTTTATTTGCAAGTGTTAACTGGTTCAATTTGTTAAATTTTTTTTTTAACCTTAAAAGTTAAAGATTTAAGATTTCATCCTCCATACAGTTAAAGAATTTTTGTATGCACGTTTACATAAGTTCATTTATTTGTATACATTTAGAGGTCTTTTCAAGAATTAATTATTAATATTATATAATTTATATTTATGTCACCTAAAAATTCATGATTATTTTCTAAAATAAATGTAAATTTCAAATTGTAATATTTGATACAAATAAATTATTAATATTAATAAGTAATAGAAGCAAATGACATTATTTATACTATAATAAGTAATTAATGTGACATGACATTATCTAATTAGTTTATAACTTTTACACTATTAATAAAAAATAATATAATTACATTAAATATCTCGTTGCTCGTGATATAATGTCTTAAGTTGCTCAATAAATTATATCATTGAAGATGAATAATTCTATAAAAAAAAAAAAGACCTAAGTTTAGTTACATATTTAAAATATTGATGTTCTGATTGAGTAAAAGAATAACTATCTTTAAATAAGTAATTAAAAATCAAATATTTAATAATAGTTTTTGTTTCGTCCTAAATTAAATCAAAACTGACAAAACAAATGAAGTCTTCCATCCTCGGCTTCACCTTCATTTGTCCGTGACCAAAAGCAAATGACAAACAGGCCCCCCTTTGTTGTGCTTAAACATTTTGTCCGTGTTACTTTATTTTTTTATTAATTTTGATGTCGTCACTAAATAATATTATTTTTGGGTATTTCTAATTTTGAATTTTCTCTAGATGAACGGAGAATTTGATCTCAGCCGTAAACGCGTTTCTCTAGAGCCGACCGGGCCCACTTTAGGGTGTCTGAACGGGCAGAGTTGGGCATCTGAAGCCCATACCACAAGTCAGAACCAATGTGGGGCCCGCGTGGTTGACCCGGTCCGAGGTGGAAATACAACAGCGGTCCAAGTAGCCGGTTTGGTCAAACTACTTTGCGACATGCCATAGCCCTTCAGACATGAGCATTTTCTTTTTTCCTTAGCTGATCCCAAGTGTCGAGAATCTTCCTGCACCCCCTCTTTTTTTTCTTTTTTTTTTTGTGTTGTTAATACAAGGATGTTTTCGGCCTTGGGATATACCTTAAAAGTTATAAAAGTGCACGAGAAACTCCATGTTACTTATAATAATACATTGCAAATTTACTAGTATCTATAATTAAAAATATATCGATAAATCTTAAGATGATGTACTTTAGATGTCCGCACTGAGAATAAGCCAAAATTTACTCTACAAATTTGAAAAAGAATTAACGCCTGCAAAGAGATGACATCGATAGAACAATAATTATAAATTCTCACAATTCACTAATGACCATTTGTTTACCTTTATTATCTCATGATTCATATTGATAGTTTAAATGACCTGAATCAAGGCAGATTTTTACAGACTTCTTATGCGGCTAATTATAAATTTGTATTGTATTATTATTTAAAAAATGGGAGTTTGTATTTAATTTGAACTATTATTTTTTAAAAAAATGTTATTATCTGGCCCATTTTCAAGGAAAAGTTTCGGAGTGGGACAATTGGCGCGGGAATTTAAAAGGAATTTGGAGGGGCGCCAATGGTCCCAGTTTGATGTTTGTTAAGTACATGGGTCACTCTCTCTGGGGAAAAAGCAAGTAAATGGGCCACGATGTCGAAATTCTAATTTCATATTTACACAAAGCATGCGGCATACATTAATGTAAAGATAAAAAATTCTGCTTGATTTTGTGGACTATCGACGTATAGGAACTGTATCTACTATGCAAGTTGATTAATTATGCGCATTTTATAGATGACAGTGTCAATAATGAAAGTCATCATGATGAAATTAGCCTCTGTTCGTAAAATTATATCCCTGGACAAAGAGCTGTGGGACTCACTGTTATTTATAATATCCGACAGACATTGACTAATTAATGGTTTTAGGCCTTAAATTTCGAGACCATCCATCCTAATCCTCTTAATATGCTAAATATCAGGCTGTTTTCCTATGGTATCTTCGTCCCGAAAAGAATTGTATGTCGTTCTTTCTTTATATCCGACAACGGAAAGTAGAGGCGGTGATGAAATTCTATTATCTTTGTTCTTGCCCTTCTTCTTCTTCTTCTATTACCTAATCTAATTGTAAATGAGATGTTTGCTTCCAGAATTGCGAGGACTAAGCAGAGGCGGAGGGGTGAAATGCAGCCCTCAGAGCTTTAATGTACTCTGGCCAAGGTGGTCGCTTCAAAACTGATGAATGGAGTGACTGAGGTCGCCACCTTGAGGTAATTTGACCAGTCTGGAGATTTCTAGTTGTTTATTTCTTTTTATGTTTATCTTGCCAACACTTGGCTATGATGAGAACAAGGCTTTTTATATTTGTACAGCCAAGCAGTTGTTGTAAAAATATATATATCTTTATTTCACTGGTGAAATGTGTCATATTTTTGTTAATGCTTTAGTTTTCTGAATTATTGTTTTCATGTTGTAAGTTCTGACTTGCATGTTCGTGGTCAATTGAGTCCAGGATAGCAGAGACTTGACATCTTCATTATTTTATTAACTTCCTTTCATATTCTACTGCAATTACCGAATGTTTAGAGATTAAATTAAATAAATACTTAAACTGGAGGGAATAGAAACAGGGATAGAAGAGAAGAATAAAGGAGCTAAAGCTTACAGTTAGTGGCTAAAATCTATAATCCTAAAGTTTTTAGTATTCGGTACACTGATCGATGAACTTTGATACTGGATTAAACCGAAGTGACCAATTACATGTATATATGTATCTTCTGTTGCCCAGGTGTTTAGTAAATATCACTGGTGGTGGATGTGTTGTCTAAGAGAGGTGATGTTCAAGGAGTAAGCAAGAGTTTTTTATTTTTTAAATTTAAAGTTAATTACTGAATATCTCTTTTCTCACTTGGAGATCACTCGTGTTTGTTGAGAACCAGTCTGGGCTATGCTTCCTACAGCTCGAGAATACTGTGAGGCTGATATTGGAGCTGGAGTCCGATTAGGATCCCGTATGGCGCCATTTAAATGTACAGGCAAGGATATGGCTTGGAGCTGGAGTCCGATCTTTCTACTCTTCAATTTCTTTTTTCTTTTTTTTTTTTCATTTCATTTAAAATCTGGGTAGCCGCCGCCCTTTATAATATGAAATCGTTAATTCACTGATCACCTGAGCCGAGAAGTTTTTAGTTCCGATGTATATCTTTCACACTCCCTGAGATTCTTTTGTTCATATTTTTATCTCCATATGATTTATTTAGTTTATTTATGTCAGTCGGTAACACGGGCACCGTAAAACTATTCCAGAGCGGCTATTATAACAAAATGACGACAACCTAATCTGTTTGAGAATTAAGGCACGAAGCAAATGTCGTAGGGTACAGATATTTGAATCCAAAAATCTGACACAACAGTGAAAAAACAACTATAGAATCATATGGTTTTAACTTGACTAGTTGATGTGGGCACCCTTGGGCAATGTGGTTGCCTGGAATAAAATCATCTCGTTGGTGGTAGCGGGGCATTAACTTGACTCTGTATCTGACTTTCGTAATCCAAAGGAATTAAGAGGAACGCATAATACGTTTTCTTTCAAGTCGAAGCTGCTGTTCATACCAGCCATAAGATGAACTAGAGATGCATTTTCCCATCGATTCTGGAAGAAATATTTTGTGTCAACGTTGCTATGTTTTGGGTGCTGAGAGATCTACAATTAATCAAAAAACTTTGACACAACAGTGAAAAAACAACTATAGAAACATATGGTTTTAACTTGACTAGTTGATGACCAATGGGCCTGGGCGTTGGGAGGTGTGGGAGGGTTGAAATCTCATAAGGATATTAATTAATTTAAAAAATAGCGCAACAGAATAGGCGAGTTGGTTGCGTCCTGACTGTCGCGACTCACAACATGTGGGTCGTTGGGGGGTGGGGAAATTGACGCAGATCTGTCCGCCGCCTCACTTGTGTGGACTCGTTGGGGGTGGGGAGGGGGTAAAAATTGATTTAGGCTTGCCCACCCCCCCTTCCTTTTAAAAAAAAAAAAAACTTGACTAGTTGATGTGGGCACCCTTGGGCAATGTGGTTGCCTGGAATAAAATCATCTCGTTGGTGGTAGCGGGGCATTAACTTGACTCTGTATCTGACTTTCGTAATCCAAAGGAATTAAGAGGAACGCAGAATACGTTTTCTTTCAAGTCGAAGCTGCTGTTCATACCAGCCATAAGATGAACTAGAGATGCATTTTCCCATCGATTCTGGAAGAAATATTTTGTGTCAACGTTGCTATGTTGTGGGTGCTGAGAGATCTACAATTAATCAAAAAACTTGACTTAGCGGGAAAAGAAAATCAAAGTAGCTATGGTGGACGACTTGACTTTGCTTGCCATTACAGGTGTCGGGTGAGGTATTATCGTTCAGTTCATGCACTCGGACAATTCTGGGGGCATCGCTGCAAAGTTGCTGGGGTGCGCAAAGGTTAAACAATAAAACATGCACGTGTGAATTAGGGATCCTTAAAAAAAGTAGTTAGGTAAGTTCACATCATTGGGCATACAAATTAGAAAGCAATCAAAACCCAAATCTTCGATTGTGCAAGAAATAAATTTATGTTTCCAATAATTCTGCGGCATCGTTGCACGTGCGGGGGTCGCTCAAAGACTAAACAATAAAATATGCACGTGTGAAAATTAGAGATTCTTTAAAGATTAGCTAGGTAAGTTCACGTCATTGGGCATACAAATTGGAAAGCAATCAAAAGCAAATCTCCCATTGTTGATTTGTTGCAAGTATTAAAGTTATTTTTCACTAATAGGCTCTTTTTAAAAAAAAAAAGTAAGAGACCAATAATAGACTTGAATACTAGAAGCTAAAGAAATTTGGGCAGTTGGCTTTCTTGGAAAGCCAAAATTGAGAACGCACAAATAAAATTTGATAAACAAGAAAACAAAAAGTAGATTATCTTATCTGGTTAACTAGAATCACTTAGTTTTTTTTTTTTTCCCATGAAGTTTAATGGTCTGAATGTATATATTTGGATGGCTTTTTTTAAATATTTAAATATAAGTGTTAAATTATTTTTTTTAAGAAAATATATGAAATTATAATATTTTGACATATATAACCTCAAAAAAATCAACACTATTTATATTTATATATTAAAGACAGGATAAGTTATAAATAAATTATTTGATTAGTTAAAAAATTTGATAATATGTAACTTAACAAAGCATGAAAAGTAATAAAAAAAAAGATATCTAACAGGTATATTTTTTGACATTAATAAATGATACTTATAAATTTTTTTTAGTATATTATATGATATTTTTTTCTTGTTAATTATGTAAGCCAATCAAGAATTGTCTAGTCATTTGAATTAAAATTAATATATTAAATAATATTTAAAATATGTGGAAAAACCTATAACTATAAATACAGAGAGGTTGACCAATTACAAAATGCACTCACCTAAAGTTCCATTATATCTAAAATTCTCATTTACGATTTTTAAAAAAAATTGATAGTTGAATATATAAAGAAAAAAGAAAATGAATAAATAAAAAAATTATAAAATGATAATTTATTTAGTAGGAAATAGATGTATTTAAGAGGGTATCAATAAGAGAAAATATTAAAATTTCATTCATATGTTTGTCATTTAGATAAAATCAGAATATTTAACTTTTTCCATTGAGATATAAACATAAGTTATAGGAAATAAACAAACTTAAAACTCTAAATATGTGAAAGTAATTAAAATTATACGTCAGATAAAAAGTAAGCAATCGCTTAATCTTCACATGAAACAATATAATGGTTTACCTCCAGCCATATAATAAAAATGAGATAACGAGATAAATAACAGCGTTGAAAAAGAAAAATTTTCCAATCCAAAATTAAAGTTTAGGACAGATTTACAATGACTTAAATAGATGTTTATAATTATAAATTAATTTACCATACCGTAATTCCTTCCCAAATTTTAACCCTAAATCTAAAGTTTTACTCTATAATAACAATGATAACAACAACAACAGCAAGATCAGAATCGACGAGGAAGAATGATTTGATGATCCATTATGTACGTTTCCCTGCTCTAACAAACTGTAATTAATTATTAATTATGATTATATCAAGTGCGTTAATCATAACTTAAAATTATAAAACAATAATTCTCCTCCAGATGCGTGACAGCCGACGGCTTATGTATATATTTTTTCCGATGGACGACTTCTCGAAGGTCATCATTCAAATGCTGTCGTAATTGCTGAACATGTACAGCATTTATTTTTATTTGCTGTCGTAATTGCTGAACGTATATATCATTTATTTTTATTTTTACTTTGTCTTTTAAACAAAAATATCAATCTTTTCATTTACTTCACGCTGCTAAAAAGTAGCGAACAGCCAATTGCATTGGATTTTTCACTTGGCGTAGAAGGCTGGCATGTCACAGTCAATTATGCCCAACTCGTCTAAGTTTTTTCCCGAACTGTAGATCACAAACGAACGAATAAAGATGTGATATTATTTATATTCATCAACATCCTTAATTAGATGACAAATATATTTTCTTATGTAATGGGTGGATATAATTTCATGGTCACGTATGTGGATCACAAAATTGCTATCAATATTACTTAAATTTTATTCCAATTTTTAGTGGTCAGTTGGATCCCCCATATACATCAACGTAGTCTCAAATTTACTCCAGACGTTCCATCTTAAACGATTTTGATATATAATCTGTTATTTACCAAAGCTGATGATACATAAATTCACATAAAATTCAGTATGGCTAAACTTTTTAAAAAAGATGAAATTAGTTGTGTTTGCTGGGAAATATCTAACAATGAAATCAGCGAATAAGTTCATATCTTTGGAGTCGCAATCATAATTTCGGTCATCCTTTCCTATTTCATAATTTCGGCTTTGGCTACGTATTTCACACGTAATGAACTATTATGACGGCATTCATTTTCTTTTCGAATTGTAATCCCAACAAAGTGTGAAAATTGAAAAAGACAATAGCCCAGTTCCTGTTTACTGAGAACTTGAATCCGTCCCCATTATTGACACTAAAAGTTGTTCGTAATTTTCCTTCTGTTTTAATTATTGAGAATGGTTAATAATTTTACTAAGTGTGCCAAGTTTGACGGATCAAATTGTAAAATTATGGCTTTAGATTGTAAATCTGGCTAAGACACATTATTTCATCAAATAAGCTCTGTACCTCATGCGAGCATACAAGTAATAATAATAAATAAGGTCATGAAGAGACCAAATGAAATTTCTTTTTCTATCCTTTGGCTTTTATGTATTAAAAACCACTCATTAAAAGGAAAAAAAAAAGGTTCAGAACTCAACTTTAATCGTGAAATAATTGACAATTTATTCTTATTTTAATCATGAGTTTCGTTTGGCTGACAATTAACAATTAACATTGCTTCACTTTCACTAAAACAATTCTTCAGTTGATCCATCTTCATTACTAAAGAAACAATACTCATGTCTCGCTACATTAATGGTTAAAAAATAGATAAAACTCTCCGTAAAAATTAAAACCAAAATTAAGGATTCTCCAGAACACCGTCTTATGGATATAAATGCTAAGCAGGAATATCTCTAGAATATTCTATTATATTTATAATGATTTCTTCTTTTTTATTGCAAAAGTAATTACAAAACGTTTTTACCAAACTCGGACCAAGGCCCCGGCCCTCGGCAGCAAAATTTATTTCACATTTTTGCTTTTCTTTTTGCGCATGAAAGAGAAAGACAAGCAACCGCCACTCTCATTCCTGCATTTTTTAAAAAAAAAAAGGCTATTAAAAAAAAATCCTGCAATTTTTACATATGAAATTTTCCAAAAATATGTGCAAATTAATCAACATACAGGAGGAATTTGTTATTGATGTTAAACAAGACTCCTCTATTTCATATGAGAACAAATTAATTAACAACTCACTGGTATATTGTCATTCAATACTCCAAATCTAAATGTATCAGATATAATTGGTAACTGCTAAGCAAAATCAAGAAAAAGTTATATAGATGTATATGTAAATACCCGCTGCTGTTTCTGCTGAGGCTGCTGCTACTGTTGCTGCTGAGGCTGCTCTTGCCACTTCCATGATTGCTGCTAGATCCGCTGCTTTGATCAGTCTCACTTTGCTCAAATCTCTTCTTCCACCACTCTTTATCATCTACCGCAGCTTTATGATCAGATCCCTCGACCACTGGAGGCCTTGGAGCCACCTTAAAGCTGTGAGTCCCCATTTCACTCCTCTTCTTCTTCTTTTTATTATTCTTCTTATTATTCTTGATTCCAAAAGCCAAAGGAAACACCATCTTCAGCAAAAACCCTTCTTTATTGTTATTGTCAAGCACACGCACACTCCCATTCTTCTTCTTCACCATCTCCATCTTCTTGATCCTATCATTTTTCTTTTTCTTCTTCGAATTCACTTCTTCGTGTTCTTCTACCCGTTGTCGTTCTTGTTTTACCTCAGCTACCGGCTGCTGCTCAACAAGATCTTTCAACGAAAGCTCGTAACAGGACTCGGGCATTTTACTTACCATTTCCATGAGCTCCCTTTGCCCTCTAGCAATAGCCTGAGCTTTAGACGCCGGGGACATGTTCCGGTAATTCTTCCGATGATGGGACAGCGGGGGGCTTCCGCTAGGGCCCCACACAGGGGGCGGGGGAGTCCTGAACCCAAACTCAGCTGGCTCTTCATCATCACCATCATCATCATCATCATCGTCATCATGCAGCTGATGATTTATGTCCGCAATAATCGGGCCGCTCCAGCTTTGTCTGAATCTAGCATAATACTCAGCTGACTTTCTGACGCGGTTACCGTAATCCCTGATATCATCGTAACTGACATGACTGTCACAGCTCATGCGGCCTGGTTGGTAGATTTGAATTTGATCCTCTGACGACGGGATATTCATCAGGTGCTGCTGCTTATAATTGTGGACCGATGATGTTGTGGTTCTTTCCGAATCAAACATGAATTTTTTTTTTTCTTTTTTTCTTTTCCTTTTGGTTTTAAGACAGACAGAGAGAGAGTTGTTGTTGTTGTTGTTGCTTCAGTTTGTGTGGATTGTGAATTGTGATTGTGGTTTGCTTGGAGTTTGGTGCACGGATGTTAATGTTATCCCCACCGACTCTTACTTATGAGGATTGAGGAATCTGTTATTTACTCCTTTTTTTTTTGTATTTATTTGAAAACTGGGGTAACAAATTAACGTGTTGATTCATGCGTTTTAGCACAATTGTAAGTAATCACATAATTTGTATTATTTCTCAATCGGGTCCGCAGATTAGAGGTCCTTTCTGTGTTGACTATGTACAAGGACTATTTATGTTTTAGGCGCGGCAAAGCATCTCCGAAAGGCTCCATTAAATCATAGAATACTGCTTTTCAAGCCAATAGTATAAGGTTTCCTCTAGAAAGATTGTCGGTATTAATTTTAATTTAAGATAAACGAATACAATGTTAAAAAATAATCTTAAATTTTGACAGCATGTGTTTTTTTTATCAGGATATAAATGAAAGAAAAAAATAAATAAGTAATTACAGTTAAAGAATAAAATAAAAATATGATGAAATGAAAAAAAAAAAAAACTAGAAGCCAAATATTGCACTTGCTATAAAAGATTGCATTCAAAATATCATTTATTTCATACTTTTCTAAATGTTTGATTTAATACTACCATAGTATATGAATTCATCGAAACTCTTTTATTTTTTTTTCTTTTACAACAATAAAGAAAGAAAAGATTTATTTGGTATATATAAAAACGTACATAAGTGTTATTAAAATTCTAAAGAATATATAACTACAAAATTATACTTTAATCGTGGTTTTATTAGAAAATAGGGACTCAACTGTTATTAAGAATTTGCAAGAAATGATTTCCAAAAACGATACGCATACACACATGGGGGGATGTGATTGTGCGTGGTGGGGAGGTTAATGCCATAAAGTCAAGGGGTTCTAGATGATGGAGAGCCAGGATGATGACGATGCTAATATGAAAATATACTCTGGGCCCCACGTCTTACTCATTTTTCTTTTTTCTCGATTTTGTCTTTCGAGGGGACCTTAGGCTTTTGCTTTTAGATTGTCGCTTTAGTTTTTTACTTTGTCTTTTTCTGTGGCAGAGGAATAGCCAGCTACCAGCCACGCTAAACAGTCCCCATTCGTGTGCCTTGACTTTTTTTTAATTGAATCCTGTAACGGATCTATCTGAAATTGGCTAGTGGTTAATAAATTACAGTTCAATATATATATATATATATATATATTTATTTATTTTAATAGAAAATGTTGTCTTAATAATGAAGGCAAAAAAGATAACAAAAATCGTGACTTGTGTGTCAGCCGCTGCACAATGATTTTGTCTGAATAAGCCTCGACCATTTTGCAGCTTTTTAGGACTTGGTGATATTTTTCTCACACTTTGCATAACTTTTTTTTTTTTTTCCAACTATAGGCTTTTATTATTTTTTTTTCTTTTGGTTGTATTCGTAAAGTTAACATTTGACGTTTAATATAAAATCACCAGTGGTTTGATGGTTCTTACCATCTGCAAAAAAATTTCGACTATAAAATAGTTGTAATCTAGAAGGTGATGAGTTCATATATGGTATTAAAATGACTAATAAATTAAGATTTAATATCTATTAAATATTCATCTCCTGTTTTGGTAGTTTTCATTCTCTATGTCGTTGCAAGAATATGATGTCGACTTGTTTTGATAACAATTATTTAGCGAACTTAATCTATAAGTTGAGTCCTAGTAGAAGTTTTTTTTCTTTTATTTCCTTTTCGTTAATCTATAAGTTAATAAAAATAACCTATAAAATTAAATTTTGATATGTAAAACCACCCATTGGTTTGATGGTTTTCGCTCTTTACAGTTACACCAAAGTGAATTGGATGTGGATAGAGAAATTTAAGTAGTATAGCTAAATTCTTATTTAGAATTTAAGTCCTAATTAATGATGTTTAAGAAGAAAGATATATAAATTAAGATTTAATATTTATTAAAGAACCACCTATTGGTTTGATAGTTTTTGCTCTAGGTTATTGTTAGCATTGGACGTTGACAGCTATTTGAGTTGTAATATACTTGAACTTAACTATAAGTTGAGTAGTAGTTTGTATTTAAAACATGATATATATAAAATTATATTTGACATTTATTTGATAACTATTTATTTTTTCCATGGTTCTCACTTTTTGTGGCTACGTGTATTTGGCGTTGGTGCAAAATTTAGAGGTTAATATGGTTGGTTAAAATTAATCTAGAAGTTAAGCACTCTTATATAGTAACTAAAAAATTGATATATCAATTAAGATTTGACATTCATTAGACAATTTTTTCGTTAGGTATTGGGCGGTCTTCACTAACAAAACTGAACTCATAGAAGTAGAGCCATAGTAAACGGTGTTAAAAAAAAAGTTTTTTTAATAAGAAAATCCGCCGCAAATTTACACTTTTGAAATAGGATCGTGGTCAAAGTTTTATCCATTTTTGTGAAATATTTGATATCGAACATCAAATCTTAAAAATACAAATTTCATAAATTTTTATTTAATTGACCATTAAATTTTCGTAGAGTTATGAACACGGCTTGACAAAAACATTGATTATAATAGAATTACTAAATATTGCCGTTCAGGCCGGGGCAAGATCCTCGTGTTATCATTTATATAATGAGGAAGGATTAGTTATTATTTTCACTCCCACCAACTGTGATATAATTAATTGTAAGTTTATTTATTTATTTACTTTTATTTTTTAAAAAAAGAAAGCTCCAACAAAATTAAGTAATGACAGTGCATTGTTTTGCATCAAAATAAAATAAAAAATCTATGTGTAATTGCTCCAAACCATGCCTTATATATAAAGTGAAAATACCTGCACCCAAAATTTTTTAGTTATTTTACCATTTGTTATTGAGTAACATTTTAATATAGAGAATCAACTAGCTAATGTTAAGTAAGAGGACAGTTTAAATTATGTTTCCTTTTAAACCAAAATTTTAAATTATAATATTCTATTAACAAAAAAAAGGGACCAATAGCTTTGTTTGACTAATGAAACCGTTATTTTGTTTCAACGGTAAACCAAATCTTCAGACTGGGCAATTCAAGTGATAATAGATTGGATTAAAATATCTTAAAATGACTGAAACTAGATATAATTGGAGTTTAATAATAATCCATCGGTTCCATCCAAACAAACGAGTTAGAAAATTGAACAAAAACATACACTTCGATATTCAACTGTTGCATTATCCTCCAGAAAAATGATGAAAGGAAATCTTAAGCTTCTAAAATTGGCTTTTTTTTAAAAAAAAAAACAAAGAAATTAAGCTTAAGTTTAATTTCTCGCCGGCTATTGAATTTGTATGGCTGAATTTAATTAAGTCTATCCACTCCAGACGTTCTCTTCTAATTTCATCTTTTAAGAACAGATGGAGCCTAACAATTGGCCGCCCAAAAGCTCCCGCAAAACTTTGCATAAAAGTTGATCGAGAGTGGAGAATGGGGCATGCTCGTTAAATAAATGAGCTATTGAATGAATACGTGGGCATATCTTTGTCTATGAAGAGACACGAGTAAAGTAGAAAAAAAAAATTAAATCTCAGTCTGGGCAATTAATTCGCTATTTTTTTTTTTTTTACTTTTCATTGTTGGTTGCCTATTCAATTATTGATCTTTAGCCCGTGAAATCGTCACTTTCTATTCAAAGTCCAGAAAAGTTGAATTAAAAATCTTTTCCTTTCACTTTACCCAAAAGATAAAAAAAGAAGGCAACACTTGAAAAATAATCTGCCCCTTTTTTGACCTACTTTTAGTTTAGGAACTGAATTATCATACCAGTACGTGTCAATTACTCCACTATGTGGAACCTCAGCTAGAATCTCATTGTTCCTTGCGTGCGGTGATATTTATATAGGACCCAAAATCTACGGGATCTGCATGCCACGGTCTATTGATGAACTTAAAATTTGTGACATGAAACATATGAAAAATTAAATCTTATTTATACTTGAGCCCCTGCAACTTTGAAAGTGTGATGTTCTACCCCTATTTTCTTTTCGACCCTAATCCCTAAAACTTGACAGCTACGCTACATCTTGTTTTGACCCACTGCTGGTTTCTAATTCTCCCCTGATCCTGATTGTATCCATCTCCGTAGTACGTGGTAGTCAACCCTTGGAATTTATTTGATGAACAACTCATGTTAGGATCAACTCGATCAACCATCCACTCGTTGTACGCACGATAAATTTTTTATACTAAATGACCCAAATTTGTCAACAAAAATCAATCGTGGGTTTCGCATTGCATCACCTGCTACTTTCTAATTGGTTTGCGACCCTTTTGAACATCTCTGATCGAAGAAAAAGTTTTAGCAGCGCAGCTGCACAAGCAAAAGAACAGAAAGAAGAAGAAGAAAAAAATATCTAATTACGATTGTGCCTCGCAGCTACATTATGAATAATTACAAGTCAAACAGAAACCAAACTAAATTTTCTTCCTTTTTTATTTGCTTCTAGAAATGTCGCATGACAATGCTCTTATCAGGCGACAAGAAACTGAGTCGTGGGGATGAAGAGAAAGCAATTTATAGCTACGTGTTCATAACATGGCTCGTCTGTGCATTAATTTATGTGAAATTTAGAATAATAAAATGTCAAAATGTAAATATTTTTTAAGCCCCAATCTAGATGGTAATTTGCCCTGGTTAATCATCTTCTTCTTTGTTGCTTGATATGTCTTAATAAGTCTTAGGTAACGTCTAAATATAAATAAGATGTTCGTTTCCAATTTTGCCATATCTAATCACTTTTGTGATACCAACTCGGCAACTCGAATATGACTAAGTAAGGTAAATAAATATAATTTCTTACAAAAGTAAATATTTTTATACATTAGGATATGCAGCGTTAACTCATAAGTCAGAAAAAGTCGCTTAAATTTTTTTTTTTATACAAATCTTATATTTGTAGTGTTGATTTAGATAGTAAACGCATTTAAAAGACATGAAAAACGGAAACTAAATTATATTAGAATATCAGACTCTAAAACAAACATCCAAATACAAATTCTCTTCTTTTTATCAAGGATTAAAAAAAGAAGAAGAGGAAGAAAATGTATGATTGTGATAGCAAGTAGTGTTGACATCTTTGATGACATCATCTTGATGTAATATATTGTTTTATTACGAAAATATTGACATATATGCGCGCGCGTGTGATGACATCATCTCGATGCAAATGTTGTTTAATTATGAAAATGTTGATATGTAAATGAGTCTCTGTGTGTGCGTGTATAATTTTCTAGTTTAAGATTTTAAAGTGTGGGAAAAGATTTAAAGTGCTTAAATCACATGGTTTATATATTTTCTCAAATATTTCAGTACTTTAAAATTCTAAATTAAAACTTTTGTAATATATATATACATATATATATGACAAATGTTTTAATTAATTTGTTTGTAGTGAAATTGCTTTACAACAACCTTATTAACCATATGAATAAAATGACAAATAATAAAAAAAAATTATTGTTATTATCGTATGGTTATTTGTAATGTTTTATGGTGGCGCAATTTCACTGTAGTCAAACCTCGTGAAAGAACTAGCAACCTATTTTGATATTTGTTAATTTGTTTCACCAAAATGCGCCCCTAACTCTACTACATGAATATATTATTTAAAATTTGATTTTTTTTAAATGTAGAATTATTAGATATAATATCAAATTCTATGGGTTAGATTTTGTCATTATTAAGATAGACAAAGATTCTCTCATAATATTTTTTCTCTTTTAGTGAAAATAAATGACTAAAATTAAATTTTAAACCAACTTTATTTATTATTTTTACAATTAAACTAATTTTTTTCATTAAATTTAAAAGACTAGGAGAGACTAAAAGTAAAAAACACGATTAGAAAATCTTAATCCTATTAAGATTTAGGAATTATGACAAAACCCAGTTCATGCTCTTTATAATTATTGTCGAATTTGATGCATGTCAAATATTTGGGGTGGCAAAGTAAAAAAATTGCGGGGAAAACATAATCCAATAATCCTTAAGCCCCGAACTTTATTGACGAAAATAAATAAAAATGAAAAATACTTGAAACTTGCAGGTGCCTATTTTATTTGCATGGCGGGAAATGCAGTCACAATACTGAAAAACCTTCTGTGCAATTCGTCACCAAAACCCACTCCTAGCAAAACCCAAACCAAAACTATCTTAGCTCACCTCAAATCGGACGGTCTCCGAAAAGCCGTATCCGTTCTCTTCGCTTCCCGAGAGCCCGTCTCTTACTCGCTTTATGCCTATCTCTTTCAGCTTTGTGCTTCAAGTAAAGCCATCGTTGAGGCTCGAAAACTCGAATCCAGCTTAGTTACTTTCTACCCCACACCGCCGGTCTTCCTCTTGAATCGTGCCATTGAGTGTTACGGCAAATGCGGGAACTTGAATGATGCGAGGGGGCTGTTTGATGAAATGCCTGAGAGAGATGGTGGGTCTTGGAATGCGATGCTTAGCGCCTACACGCAGAATGGGTATCCGGAGAGGACTTTGGAGTTGTTTTTGGATATGAATCATTCCGGGGTTTCGGCAAATGAGATTACTTATGCCAATGTTCTGCGGTCGTCTGCTGAGGAATTGGAGCTTCTTGTTTCAAAGCAGCTTCATGGATTGATTGTCAAACGTGGGTTTTGCGGGAATGTGATTTTGGAGAGCTCCCTTGTGGATGCGTATGGGAAGTGTATGGTTATGACTGATGCGAGGAGAATGTTTGATGACATTGAGAATAAGAATGCAGTTTCTTGGAATGTTATTGTGAGAAGGTATCTTGTGGTGGGGAATGGAAAGGAGGCTGTAGTTATGTTTTCTAAGATGTTGAGAGAAGATATTACGCCGTTGAATTTTACTTTTGCCAACGCGCTATTTGCTTGTTCATTTTTATCTTCTCCATATGAGGGAATGCAGATTCATGGAGTTATTATTAAGATTGATTTTGAAGGGGATGATGTGGTTTTGGGGTCGCTTACTGAGATGTATGTTAAATGTGGAAGACTAGAGGATGCTCGGGGGCTTTTGGACGAACCTGATAAGAGGAATATAATTTCTTGGACTTCTGTCGTGTCGGGATATGCCATGAATGGGAGAATTAGAGAGGCAAGAGAGCTCTTCAATGAGATGCCTGAACGGAATGTGATATCATGGAATGCAATGCTAGCAGGGTATACTCGTTCTCTTCAGTGGAAAGAGGCTTTGGATTTTGTTTTTCTTATGCGAAAGACAACTAAAGACATTGATCACATCACTCTTGGGTTGATTCTAAATGTTTGTGCTGGTCTTTCAGAGGTTAAAATGAGGAAAGAAGTTCATGGTTTTATCTATCGAAATGATTATTCGTCCAATATCTTTGTCAGCAATGCTCTCCTTGACATGTACTGCAAGTGTGGTAACCTGAGAAGTGCCAGAATTTGGTTTCACCAAATGAGTCAACAGCAGGGTAAGGTTTCTTGGAATTCTGTGTTGACTGGCTATGCTCGTCGTGGTCAGAGTGAAAAAGCTATGACATCTTTCTCAGAGATGCAATGGGAGCCAAGACCTAGTAAATTTACATTTGAAACTCTTTTGGCAGCATGTGCAAACATTTCTTCCCTCGAGCAAGGCAAACAAATTCATTGTTTCATGATTAGAAATTGTTACGAGATAAATGTTGTATACAGAGGAGCTTTAGTTGAGATGTACACTAAATGCCGTTGCCTTGAGCATGCAATACGGGTTTTCAAGGAGTCATCTTCATGGGATGTGATTATTTGCAACTCTATGATTTTGGGATTTTGTCATAATGAAAGGGGCAGAGAAGCACTTGAAGTGTTTGGTTTGATGAAGAAGGAAGGAATTAAGCCAGACCATATTACCTTTCATGGAATTCTGCTTGCTTGTATACATGAAGGTAATGTTAACTTGGCTCTACAGTTTTTTGATTCAATGAGGTGTAAATACGATATCATACCTCAATTAGAGCACTATGAATGCATGATCAAGCTTTACTGCCGTTATGGATACATGAAGGAGCTTGAAGATTTTGTGAAGAGGATGCCATTCAATCCCACTGTTCCAATGTTAAGAAAAATATTTGACAAATGTAGAAAAAATGGGTATGCGATGTTAGGAGAATGGGCTGCTAGCCAACTTAATGAATTGGACCCTTGGGCTCCATTCCAGTTCAAGTTAACAACCGACAGAATTGACAGGTACTGATAATCAGGATTGCACATAGAAAAATCTATCGTCTGCACATACCTATGCTGTGAGGCTAGCAGCTGCAATTGATTTCTGCAGCTCCCTGAGTAGCTGCCTACAGAATGCAAGAATCCATGGTTCCAGACACGTAACTGAATTATGCATGGCATAAAATAATGGACTAATTTATACAGTCTCCTGAAAAGCCGCAAAAGGGTCTTATCTCAGGCGGTAATCACAGCTATAAAGTAAGCTCAGCAAATGGGATAAGTTGGTTTATACTTGGGACGTTTTTTAGGAAATTAATTATTATTTTTTAACTGGCTGGCAAATAAGCTTGTGAAATTTGCTGAGCAGGCTATAGAAAGTTTAACGCATAGGTGACCTCCATGTGAGAATCACGCGGCGCCATAATGTTAATTGACTATGAACTTAGGTACAAAGTGAAGCTGAATAATAAATACTTCATTTCATTCAAAGAAAGTTGTTTTTGTTTCCTAATAAATGATTTTGTATTTCTTTTAGATCAGCCTCATACTTGCAACCAATAAATTACAAAAATTTTAGTTTCGTCCGTTACAATATTAGGTCATATCTGTGCCTCTTACTTTATTCTTGTGTCCCTAACAAGGTTGCTGTTCGTTAAAAGCTTAAGTGGCTGTTACAATTACAAAAAGACTCTTGGTACAATACAAATAAATGAATATTTTTTCCCTCGACCATGGATACTAGCATAGACTATTTAGCCCGTCTTCTCCAATCATGCAACACCCACCACTCGATTCACGTAGGAAAACAGCTCCACCTCCACTTCCTCAAAAAGGGTATCCTCAATTCCACCCTACCAATAGCAAACCGCCTTGTGCAAATGTACATGAGATGCGGTCACCCCACCGATGCACTCCGTCTGTTCAACGAAATGCCCCTTAGAAATTGCTTCTCTTGGAACGCAATGATTGAGGGCTTCATGAAGCTTGGGCACAAAGAAAAGTCTCTACAATTGTTTAATGTGATGCCGCAAAAAAATGATTTTTCTTGGAACATGCTTATTTCAGGATTTGCAAAAGCGGGTGAGTTGAAGACTGCACGGACTTTATTCAATGATATGCCTAGGAGAAATGCGATTGCCTGGAATTCAATGATTCATTGTTATGTGCGTAATGGGTTTGCTAGAGAGGCTGTTAGGTTGTTTAAGGAATTAAATTCGGACCTGGTTGAAAGACTGGAATGTGATGCTTTTGTTTTGGCCACGGTTATTGGAGCTTGTGCAGATTTGGCAGCTCTGGAGTATGGAAAGCAAATCCATTCACACATTCTGGTTAATGGACTAGACTTTGACTCAGTGTTGGGTAGCTCGCTTGTTAATTTGTATGGAAAGTGTGGTGATTGCAATAGTGCAAATCATGTTTTAAATATGATGAAGGAACCAGATGATTTCTGTCTGTCAGCATTGATTTCGGGTTATGCTAACTGTGGTAAAATGAATGATGTGAGAAGGGTTTTTGATAGGACAACTGACGCAAGTTCTGTGTTGTGGAATTCAATGATTTCTGGTTATATTTCAAATAATGATGATATGGAAGCTTTACTTCTCTTCCATAAGATGAGGAGAAATGGAGTTCTTGAAGATGCTTCAACATTAGCCAGCGTTTTGAGTGCCTGTAGTTCCCTTGGTTTCCTTGAACATGGTAAACAAGTGCATGGCCATGCTTGTAAAGTTGGAGTAATTGATGATGTCATTGTTGCAAGTGCTCTGCTTGACACATATTCCAAATGTGGAATGCCAAGTGATGCTTCCAAATTATTTAGCCAGCTCAAAGTCTATGACACAATCTTGCTTAACACCATGATCACTGTATATTCAAGCTGCGGCAGGATTGAAGATGCAAAACATATCTTTAGGACCATGCCAAATAAAAGCTTGATATCATGGAATTCGATGATTGTGGGTCTTAGCCAAAATGGTCGTCCAATTGAAGCATTAGATCTTTTCTGCAATATGAATAAACTGGACCTGAGGATGGACAAATTTAGCCTAGCCAGCGTGATCAGTGCATGTGCTAATATTTCTTCACTTGAACTTGGTGAACAGGTTTTTGCTAGAGTTACCATCATTGGTCTTGATTCTGATCAGATAATTTCCACCTCCCTTGTTGATTTCTATTGCAAGTGTGGTTTCATTAAAAGTGGACGAATATTATTTGATGCAATGATTAAATCTGACGAAATCTCGTGGAATTCAATGTTGATGGGTTATGCTACAAATGGTCAAGGATATGAAGCGCTGGCCTTGTTCAGTGAAATGAGGAACACTGGTGTGAAACCTACTATTATTACATTTACAGCAATTTTGTCTGCCTGTGATCATTGTGGACTAGTCAAAGAGGGACAGAAATGGTTCGATGCCATGAAATGGCAATATCATATTGATCCTGAGATTGAGCACTATTCTTGCATGGCCGATCTTTTTGCTAGGGCTGGTTGCCTTAATGAGGCAGTCAATCTAATAGAGCAGATGCCTTTTGAGGCAGATGTAGGCATGTGGTCGTCAATCTTAAGGGGTTGTGTGGCTCATGGAGATAAGGGTCTAGGGAGGAAGGTAGCAGAGAGGATGATTGAGCTTGATCCTGAGAACGCATGTGCTTATATACAACTATCAAGCATATTTGCCACCTCTGGGGAATGGGAAAAGTCATCTTTAGTTAGAGACATAATGAGAGAGAAACGTGTTGGGAAGCCGCCAGGTTGCAGCTGGGCGGATGGTTGAACAACAAAACATTTTGGCAGAAATTGATATCAAGAGACTTTCATCTTCTTGAGGAGAAACCTGTTATGCCTGGAGGGTCTTGCCTATATTTTTGTTGGTGTGACCAAAGCTAATTTGCCAGTAAGTTCAAAGAGAGTATTTTGTTCTAGAATATTTAACTTCTAATTCTCTCTACTTTGTTGCATAAGATCTTTGTCTGCTCAATGAAGAAAGTCACTCTTGTGATCCAGCATCTTTTAAATATTATTATATCTGAGAATAGTGGCTCCATTGTCTTATATTTAACTTCTTTCTGCAGTATTGCATTTAACTGTTGGTTTCTTGATACTATGTTTTTGCAGCTGGCTACATTTTGATGAAATAAAACAGCATAAGTCAGCAGACTTTTGTGATTACATTCATGGTTTTGATCAAGCTCAATTGCCTCTTAGTTCAAAGAGATCTTTTGTTCTTGGTTACCTCTTGAGTAGCCTGAGTTTGAAGGTTGTGTATTCCAACTTGTGCTCATCACATGTAGTTCATACACGCAATGAGGTATCCATTTAGCCATTTTCCTCTGCTTTGCCATCCCTGCAACATGGTGGACAAACTGATATGCCCTTTTCTTATAAGCGATTGTAACCTCATTCTATGGTTGTGCTTATTGTTATTATTATTTTGATATTGTTTCTGAAGCTTGCTTATTTGTTGATCAGGGTAGTTTATGGGAACACATTGAGCATTGCGCTTCTATTGCAAATAATGAAGTTCTGTGATCTTGTTCATAGCCGTTCACATACATTTAACTGAAGATATGCAATGGCTTAGGATCGGAGCGTGTCTGATGAGTGATGAGGCGACCACTGTGTCTATGATTCAATCAGGACGGATTAAAGGAGCAATATTTATAACATGTCGTGGATAATCTTGTTGGAGTTGTAATTTGGAATCATAAGGGTGCATTTCCCTCCCATGTCTTAGGTTTAATTATTTGTTGAGTTGTCGTTTTAAAGTGTTTTTAAAGAACTATTTTTTTAGAATAGAAACAATAGAATGGATCAAATTTGTCCCCAAGTGCAGTACTTTTGAAAAACTTTGTTGATGGGATAATAAAAAAAAAATTGAAATATGCTGTAATCTTTGAATGAAGATTGAAGAGGAATAGAAGTGTTTTGGCTTGTTTGGTATCCTTTACGAAGATTGAAGAATCAGCAGTTTGGTTTCCGAATCCAAATCCACTGCTTTTAGCCTGAGAGCGGGGCTCCAAACGCTCTATGAAAGCCTATGAAATCCCATTTGTTAGATTTACAGCTCTTCTTTCATTAAAATTATAGAAAACGATAAAGGATACCATGGAGTTTTGATTAAATTCAAATATCATCAAGAATAAATTAATTAAATTTTAAACATGCTTTTTCACAGTAAGAATCAATCATTAGATAATTTGTTTTTTCATTGTGTTAAATAATTTCGAGTTTATAAAAAATTAATTATATTATATATTAAAATTTAAAGATAATAAGCTTCATATTTGGATGTAAAAGTATTTTAATTTAATTAAATTCAATTTGTTCTATTATATAATTTCAACTAGTAACAGTACTATGATTACGAAAATGAAAATTTATAAGGATTTTAAGGCGGTATTACTCTTGCTTTAATTTCTTGCACTTTTAGAATTTAGACTGAATATGTGGTACCATTTGGGCGTGGCCCAATCACACATCGCTACCATGAAACAAAAACCATCAGTTTCTTGCAGGGACCATTCAAAATGCCGCGGCATGAAATCACTTTACGACTGCTCCAAATCAAATGTAAGGCACTTGCAGAGTTCAGGCAAGAAGAACAAGTAGAAGAATCAGTTGTAAAGCCTTGATTCGTAATTCTGAGAGCACAATGCTTATTAGTGGCGCTTCACTTTTATGTCCTCATATCTGAAGAAAGCTCATGTTAACAAGGCCTCTCTGTCTTACTGCTCACAACTAATAGACCGTTGTTTGTCTTTTAAGTCCTTTGATTTTGCCAAAACCATCTATGCCCACTTGTTTAAACTCGGTTTCAATGCCCATACTTATCTGGGTAATCGTTGTCTTGACTTGTACTCTCGGTTTGGGACTTTGGATGATGTTTTGCAATTGTTTGATGAAATTCCTCAAAAGAATTGCATATCGTGGAATATTTGCCTGAGGGGGTTGCTCAAATCCAACAACCTCGATAGCGCACGTAAGGTGTTTGATGAAATTCCCGAGCGAGATGTCGTCAGTTGGAATTCAATGATTTCGGGATACGCTTCTTGTGGGTATTCTGATTGTGCTTTGGAGATGTTTTCTAAAATGCAACTTCAGGGTGTAAGGCCAAGTGGGTTCACTTTTTCGATTTTGTTATCGACTGTGTCTAGTTTTTGTCATGGTAAGCAAATACACGGTAGCATGATTCGGAGTGGCTTGAGTTTGTCAAATGTGGTGCTTGGGAATTCCTTAATTGACATGTATGGGAAGCTTGGTGTTCTTTACTATGCTTTTGGCGTGTTTTTGAATATGGAGGAGTTAGATATTATCTCTTGGAATTCATTAATTTCAGGGTGTTTTAATTCGGGCTATGGAGAGTTGGCATTGGATCAGTTTTATTCAATGAGGTATTCAGGGTATTCACCTGATGAGTATACAATTTCAATAGTAATAAGTGCCTGTACTAAGTTGCGAAATTTGGATAAGGGTAAGCAAGTTTTCGCTCTCTCTGTCAAAGTGGGATTTCTTTCTAATTCCATTGTTTTGAGTGCCACTATTGACCTGTTTTCCAAATGCAACAGATTGGAGGATTCTGTCCGGCTATTTGAACAACTAGATCGATGGGATTCTGCTGTTATCAATGTTATGATTTCAAGCTATGGAAGGTATGGCTTTGGTGAGGTTGCTCTAGGATTGTTTCTGCTTATGTTGAGGGAGGATATGAGGCCTACTGAGTTCACACTTAGCGGTGTTCTAAGCTCTATTCCAATTCCTCCAGTGGAGCATGGAAGTCAATTCCATTCGATGGCAATCAAATTTGGTTTTGATTCCAATGCAGTTGTTGCGAGCTCACTCATGGAAATGTATGCTAAAACTGGTTCAATTGATTCTTCTATGGAAATATTTGTTAAATTGGATAAAAGAGATTTAGTATCTTGGAACACTATAATGATGGGTTTAACCCATAACAGTAGAGCAGCTGAGACGCTGGATGTTTTTCAAGAACTACTTGAGGAAGGTCTGCCTCCTGATCGAGTAACACTAGCTGCGGTTCTACTAGCTTGTAACTATGGCGGTTTTTTTGATAAGGGAATGCTCATATTTTCAGCAATGAAAGAGGAATATGGAGTTATGCCTAGCGAAGAGCATTATGCTTGCATTATTGATTTGTTGTGTCAGGCTGGTCAACTCGGAAAAGCAATAGATATTACAAGCACAATGCCCTTTCAACCCGGCAGTTCGATTTGGGAATCAATACTCCGTGCTTCTGCAATTTATGGAGATGTGAAGCTCACAGAAAACGTAGCAGAGAGGATGATGGAGTTACAATCTCCATCGCCTCTGACTTATTCACTGTTGACTCAGGCATATGCAATGAGGGGGAGATGGGAGGCCATAGTGAGAGTGAAGAAGGTCATGCGAAAGAATGAAATAAGTAAGGTGGCTGGTTGCAGTTGGATTGGAATAAAGAACCATATATATACTTTTAATGCAGGCAAATTACAGCATCATGGAGGCCAAGAAATTTATTTGGTATTGAGATTACTGACTTGGGAAATGGAGGATGAAGGTTGTGTATATTTAGAGTGTGATAAATTGGATGTCAAGGGGAAGTAAGAACGCAGTTCAACTGAAATATAAGAGATTCTTCAGGTCTTCATCAAGTACTTGCAGTTTGATGCCATAGATAGATTCTAACAGATTGGTATGTGAAAATGTAGCAGTGTGTACTGAGTAGTTCATTGATGCTGAAGTTGGCGGTTGATTTTCAGAAGCAATGCCGAGTTTATTCCATTCCATTCTGTCATAGAGCTGCATTCATTGTATTGTACATACAAGAAGGCATAATTCTTAAATTAATTGTGCTCATCTTATCGGATATAAAAAGATTCTAACAACATATGTTGTTTATTCTATGTGATTAGCCCGTAATTATAAAGAATTT
Source organism: Luvunga scandens (assembly GCA_030449905.1). NCBI lineage: Eukaryota > Viridiplantae > Streptophyta > Magnoliopsida > Sapindales > Rutaceae > Luvunga > Luvunga scandens. The sequence goes on along the minus strand of JASUUG010000798.1, from coordinate 2,168,268 downwards.
GTGAAAGATCAATTAGGACTTTGATTTTGTCTGGGATGTTGTTTAAAGGCCAATATTCTTCGGTGTACCTTCATGGTTAGTCTCTCTTTGTGAACGTCTGCTTGGCATAAAATGCAGAGTGCATTTTGTCAAATAAGAACATTTGAGTTGTCAAGACATATTCTTTCTTATAATTAATTTTTTTTTCTTTTTCCTAATAAAATCTTACATAAATTTTCAATACCCTCCTATTTCAGCCCACACACCGAAACATCAAAGAAAAAAACAAATGCTAAATAGGGAATGTGATATTTTTAATATATAAAATTGAAAAAGTAAAGGAGTGACCAGCGACCTTCCCCTATATTTGAGAATTCCTTACCCTATCCTACCTGCGTGAGTTCAATATTTAAGAGCGATATAAATTTTGTGACCGAACGGCATAAAACTGGAGAACAAAAGCATTTATTATGAATTCAATTCACCTGTATCACTAACCTAACTCTCATCTCAAGAGCAGAATGGTATTAATAGTTGAGAATGCAATTATCTGACGGTCTGAGGATGGTGAAATGAATATGGTGTCATAAATCACAAAACATTTTTGTATTATCTGTAGACATAGTAACATAGTTCATGTTTGCCATTGAAAGGAAAATTTATTTTGTGTACAGCAAGTTTCAAAATTCAAACTTGGGGTATCATGCTAAACAAGTTTATTAATTAAAATTTTAAAATACTCCTCGTAAATATTTTTAAATTTACCAACGAGAAAGAGCACGCTCAAAT